>OW052107.1:0-1250000 GCA_932526535.1 Caradrina clavipalpis | reverse complement strand
GTTTGGAGGAAAAATGAGCCAAATATATCCCAGGATTCCCAAATGGAGGTCAAAAGGATGGATGCTTATAATCCGGACGATCGATCCTTTGCACGGGATACGCAAACATACATCACATATATTTTTTTGTAAAACCCGTATGTTACAAGTAAAATAAAATCAGATAAAATGCTAATGTGAAAATAATACAACTTCCTCATGTTACTGTGGGAGTAAACATAAAGGTGGGTCCTTGCCGGGAGCATTTGCATGTTACAACCCGCTGCTTTGTTTCCCTAGTGGTCCTAAGCGCGACTGCTACACTAGAGGTCTCGTGTTCGATCTCCAGGTCGAGCAATCAGTGTTATTGGGTTTTTACATGAAATTCTAAGTAGCAGCTGGGAGTAAGGATTTGTGCCCGGTTAATGGCAATAGGCTCGCCCCTTATTACAAGAGACTTAAAAACTGTGGTTGTACGTTTGTATACTTTCGGGGAATTCAGACATGTATTATGTGACAACCCAAGATTTGTTTTAAAGGGTTTATCATCAACTTTGTGCACCTGGTTATATCTATATACACTAGCCTTCGTCACGAATTTGATATATTATCCCACGAGAACCATTAATTTTTAGGGACAAAAAGCATCAGTAAATAGTATAGTATAAGTGTTATTCCAGACTATAATCTATCTCAGTGACAAATTTCATCCAGATCCGTTTAGCCGTGAAAGAGTAACAAACATCCATTCATTCTCACAAACTTTCGTAATATTAGTAATAGGATTCAAAAACCGAACACTCAACATCGAATCGACATTGATACACCTCTACCTAACCCTTCGGGAAATACAGGCGTGATGGTATATTATGTTTGTTATGTAGAAAACCGACTCGATTCGTATACTTTTTCGTTGTCATGCTCGTGATTGTCGTTACAGTTGTAAATGTCATTAATGTCAAGCAATGGACGTCGGCTGGCGCCATGGCTCTTGTTAACATAATGTTTCTGATTCAAATTAGGTACAGAAAACAAGATTACTTGATGGTGATAAAAGTTTGGAAATGACATTGGTTTGTGAAGACAAAGTAGGTACTTGTATATCAAATGATTCTAGCACGCGCCTAAAAAATCTTTAAATAAATAAAATTTTTGGAGGCATTTCTTTTTGCTATAATATTTATTTGTTTATAACGGCTTATACTATCATTACAGGGTTTTGCTTAATGCGTCAGTTAAGAACTTGATTTCAGTGATGTCCAAGGTTAAATTAGAAAGTACATATAAATTGAAAAAGACACTTTGGTCTTGCCCGGATTTGAACCCTCTACCTCATGCATGAAAGACGAGCGCCTTAGTCACTACATCATCGTGATTTTTGACACGGTTGGCGCAGTGATTAAGCGATTGGATGCAGCGCTGTGTGTGTCGGGTTCATTTTTTCATGGACCAAAATGAATTATTGTTAGTATGTATGTGAATTTATATTATGTTGCTTACGCATGAAACGGAAGAAATTCTTAGTCTGGAAAAAATAGAAGTAACGGAAAAATCATCATCATCATCACCTTCCTGCCCTAATCCCATGATACCCTTCCGTTCCGTTCTGCCAACCTCCCTTTGAAACAGCCAAGGAACGGAAAATTAAAATTTCAAAATTATCCTTCTTGTTAAGAACATTTCGTAATTAGTTACTAAGTGGACACGACACCACTCAACAACCTCTTAAAACACCTCATAAAACAAAGGGTGTTCTAATTTTAGCCGGATTTCATTACAACTTATCACTCAAACCAACGAGGGCGCCATGACACTTTTCATTACAGAATTGTTTTTTGTTATCATACGTTCCATGAGATTTAATTACATACAGTATTGTATTATGCTTTTAGAGATATTTGATAATGATTAAAATGTCGTAAAACAGGTTGTTAGTTGCTAGCGAACTGGCCGCAACTTGGATGGATCATTTCACCCGCCATGAGTTACGTCTTTGGTTAATGCTCTGCTCCCGTAGGTCGTAGCGTGATATTATAACATTATATGTTACTCAGGAAAACTGTAGCTATCTATTGGTAAAAAAATGGTTAAAAAAATCTGTCCAGTATTTTTACAAATAAACAAAAAAATCTTCCCTCTTAATATATACTAGTAGTTTAATAAAGAGCAAAGGTTTCGTTGTTTGTTTGTACCGAATAGGCTCCGAAACCACGGTACCGATATTAACAATTGTTTCACCAATAGATAGCTACATTATTCCTGTGTAACATAGGCTATATAACATCACGCTACGACACACGGGAGCGGAGCAGTAATCAAAATGGTAACTTAACGCGGATGAAGTCGCGGACAGATCTCTAGTATTAAATACATTGTAAACTAGGGCAATATTAGTAGGTGCTACTTATTGTGTGGAAATTTCTATGGTAGAAGTTATTTATGTAACTTCTGCGTTGGTATTGTGTGTTTGACCGATTTTATACGGTTTTGTTACTAAACAAGGAAATATCTTCCCCTTTTTCTTGCGGTTTTTATCAAGAATTTTGATTTACGTAATAATTATTTCGGCATTTTAAACCTCGTTGGATTGCAAGCAAGTCGACGGCCACCTAGTGTTAAGTGTTCAACTCTGCCTATAGACATTTGCAATACCAGAGGCCTTGCAAATGCGTTCACAATACCTTCGGAAACATGAATCCACTATTCAGTGTTTTCTTAACTTTTTTAGTTAGCGATTTTAAACATAATGGAAGGACTTGAAGAAGAGAAGCTAACTAAAAGCTCGGCCTGACCGGAGTGGATAATTTCGAAGTTTCTTCTTCTTCTTCTGAATTCTTCTAGCGGGCGAAGTCAGTTATTGGTGTAATATTTCTATGGGTGGGTCCACATTGACACAGGCAGTCGCTGTCCGAAATACTATTGCAGGATCTGACTGCACCCGCTCCCACAAGTTATCCATTCCAGTACGGCCGGACTTATAATTTTAACATAGAAGTTATTTATGAAATTTTATTTTATGTACGGTCAACAAAAGAGATAAGTAACCGGACTGTCTAATATAGTTGAAGTTTGCTTTCAAACCGGTGGTCGTTTTCAAATGAAATTTAATTTAATTATTAAACTATTTATTTTCCATTAATAAAAATAAAATTCATTAAAAAACTTCTATCGGTTTTTGAAAAACTTTGAATTTATTAGGAGACCCTGGTTACTTATCTCTTTTGCTGACTGTACGTGTCATATCGTATAATTTTGTGTGGCGTGTCATAATTATGCCTAGATATAAGTAGCCTTACCTGTGTACAAAATTTTATAAAACTTAATTACTAGACTACTTTTCCACTTCCCTTAAAAGCTTAGCTACGTAGGTATCCATTGAACGTCTAAAATCCCCAAACAACTCCTTTGAGTACCTACCGACGTAATATAAAGCATTTCAACTTTAAACTAATAAAACTCAGTTCCTACCCTTTATCTTTATTAAACTCGACGTTGATTTACAAAAACTTAATTTAATTAATGAACGTTAAAATTAAATGGGGATTCCGTTAAGTGCTAGTGTAGTGCCGTGACGTTCTCTTGCTCGATAAACTACGCAGGTTCTTAATTCGATTAGAAAACGAATTTCATAGTGATGTGATTGGTGTGTTAATTGATTGTAAATAAGTATAACGCGGCCCACCCATGTCAGACAATTGACGACCGATTTGTTGTCGGTGAGAATGGAACTTCATCATCATCATCTGCCTAGCCTTTTCCCAACTATGTTGGGGTCGGCTTCCAGTCGAACCGGATGCAGCTGAATATCAGTATTTTACATGGAGCGACTGCCTATCAGACCTCCACAACCCAGCAATGAGTAATACGATACTCTTGGTAAGACTGGTTGTCAGACTTTCTGGCTTCTGACTAACAGTAACGACTGTCAAAGATCTACAAATGACAGCCGGGACCAACGGCTTTACGTGCTTTCCGAGGCACGGAGGAAACTCGCTATACAGGAAAAAATTTTAACCAGTGCGTAAATTTTGCCATAATTAACTTCAACACGTTTTATTAAACACGTATATTTTATTTTGATATGTCTTAGTACTAAAAAAAAAGTTATCGCTTACGAAACATGTTTACTTAAAAACCATATTTCATTGTCACTCGGCGCTAGCGCATTCCCCACCCCCTCACCCCAGCCATGCGCCCGGGCGGCGGCGGCGGCCGCGAGTTTTCATTGATAGTATGGCGAATAGATTATGTCCTGGATGTTTTGCTTATTTCAAACTCGGATAAGGATGAAATTTTTTTTAATTTTTTTTTTTAACTAAACACGGAAATGTGTTCTATTACTGACACTGAACTACCAAAAAAAATTTACGCACTGGTTAAAAACTTATCCTGTATTAAATGGTCACCCATCCACAGACCAACCTCAGCAAGCGTGGCTTAACCCGGAAGATCGGTCTATGCGGCTGTAATTATTTAGCCACGAGCTCCTCGAATGGAACTTATGAATTCTAATATACCAACGCACACGCTCAACAAAAAGCCGAAACTATGGATTTAATTAATCGGTCCTACAAATTTTAATAGTCGGTCGCCCCTATTACATGGGACCTAAATATACCGGCGAAGTGCGGGTGTACATTGGTACACCTCTGCCTAACCCTTCGGGGAATACTGAGGGCCGATGCCTGCCGGGGCTGCGGGTTGTTCGAAAGAGATACCGCGCCCCCGGAACGCTAAGGGCACATGAAGGAACATAGACGGGTTTTAGTCAGTAAAAGTCTGACACTTCCTCCCGGCCCGCCCAGGGCGGGGGAAGTTATTCGATGATTTCCCGTCTATAAAAAAAAAAAAAAAAAAAACCCTTCGGGGAATACAGGCGTGATGGTATCTTTATATATCTATGGTACGCCATACGGGAGCAGAGCAGTAACTAAAGCCGTAACGCGGGTGAAATAAGCCACGCGGACGGAGTCGCGGGCAGGTCTCTAGTATATTGTATTTTAAAATTTTTGGAAATGACGAGCCAAATTTTTCTACTGATCATTTTTCCAATTAACATAAAGACAGTTTCAAGAAGAGAATAATTATATTATTATTAATGTTACGAGACGAAACTTCGCAAAGACCAAACTGGCAAAAAGTTTGATGTGATTTATGATATCAAATCAGTATGATAATTAGCAAGATTGATATTGTGTGTAGATTAAAGACGTCTAATTCATCTTCAAAATGGCGAACAGACCTGTTTCATCTTATAATTTGAGCATTTACAGTTTCATTTAACAAATGAGATTAATGGTCACCGCTTCCACATGGTAACAGCCCAGCCGGCATCGCTTTGATAAATCCAACCGTCAACGACCAGCACGCCATCCGCAAGTCGTCACCTTTTTCATCTTATCATTGTAAAAATGACTTTAATGCTTTCGATTTAAAGCCCTAACTTGAATGGAAAATTATTTGCTACGGGAGAGCCGTACTGTTATAATAAGCGATAGCCTTTATGAACACATTTTTACGTTAAAATGTACAAAAAATCCACAACAGATCTTTCCTTGTATTCGCACACAAACACATACATCAAAATCTCGGTAGCATTCGGTAGGCAAGACGTGAGGATCATGTGTCGATCCGACATCGATTTAGTCGAATTCACGCGACGAACCGAGGTCAAACTCACTACTCATCTTAGCATATTTTTTGTTTATAAATTTATTTTATTTTCTTAGTAAAAAGCCAAGGCTGTCGAAGGCCGGATTCCGGTTGACGACCTGGCCATTTTATTTTTATTAAAAGTCGTTAACAGGTGAGAAACAAGATCTTTTCAAACGATATTCATTAACGAAAATGATACTATTGCTTGTATTAAATAGTTACAAAACTGTTTAATTATTTATACATATTTTATCTTTTATGTTGATCTGGTTATGAAAGATTTAATGTACTTATGTCAAACGTTATTTGAGATGCTTGTGACGGAAAATGTTCCGTAATGTAGTGGCATCATAATTTAATTGAAATTATAGCAGGCCATAGACGTATACTTGGGATATTTGTAGGGCAATTTGAAGATACGCTTATGCGTAAAATTTCGTACATAAAGATTAAGACAACAATTAAATTGTTTTTAAAGAAGAAATAAATAAAGAAAGAAATCATTTATTATTTGTGAAACATGTGTCATTAAAGATCATAAACATAGTATATAGTGACCATGTTAAACACTTACATTAAAATTTGATGTTAACTAAGCATGGTACCAATAATAATTAAACTAAGCAAAAATTATATTGAAAAACGATTTTTAGCTTTGGTGTAAAAAATCACATATGCAAAACATTGAGCTTACTTTTGTTTTGTTCATACAACAGTAGGTACAAGCTTTCGAGGAAGTATTTAAATTTTAGTTAAAACATTTAAAAATGGTTTTCGTAAAAACTTGTTGCCGCTTTTGCTTTTATTTTTGATATCCCCGTATCCAAAAGATATAGTCCAGAGTAAGATCACTGCAATAATAGAAAGAACAAGTAAAGTTGGTTACATCAAATGTCTTTTTACACCCGTAATTAATCTCTTTGCCATATTGACATGGCGTAATACTGACAACTTTAGAGCCTTAGACCATAAAGCTTATGAAACATCTTAACCATAACATCTAAAACAAAATCCTTCTTGTTTTATGACAGCCTAGTACCCATTGACACAAAATATTGGCCGTTTCCCCACTGCTTATCTATTTTATGATCTTGAATGATACCGGCGAAGATAGGATTATGCTAATACCCTGACATCTTATCTAGGTATCCATTAACTTTGCGTTCGTTAATAGCGTATTTCGATTAAAGCTCTGTTGTTGTATGGGAGCCTGGTAGTTCTGTTTTGGTATTTTATGGGCGTTCGGTGATAAAATTATTGTTTTTTGGATCTTAACGTAGGTTAGACGTTCTTTTTGTTTTGAGAATTCATTTCTGTTGAATATAATGGGTGAAATCATTGTAACAGAGATTTAGTACATGATGAAAGAGATAAAATGATTTGTCGGTTATATAAAAAACCAGGTGTCCCATACAAAAGAGCAAGATTTATTATATTTTAGATTTATTTTTCAAAACCCGTTTTTTCTGGTTTTAAGTTTTCGTCCGCCCCGTATTTTGAATGTGGCTTGCACATATATTTAGGAATACAGCCTCGACCTAAGCTTTAAAACTCAGTGTTACCTATGCAATGTTAAGTCTGTATTGTATTTTATATTCCATAAACTATAAACTATTAAATTCCTATCAACAGCTTAATACTTACTTACTGACAAACAATTAGGGTTGTAGTTAGTAAAATGTACTTTTGAAATCAATACATGGTGTTCTATGGAATATAGGAACATGATTAAACTCCTCCAAGACAACACAAAATAATCCCGATCAAAGCAACACACGGCAACATATCAAATTGAATTTATAGCAAGATCAAATTTATAATTACCTGACAGGTACGTTCTGAAGACGGTATCATGTAGCTAACGATCTCTGAACGCTTGTTGAACATGCTGTGACGTGTTCAACAATGGACTTTCTCGAACAGCAGGAGACATGTTGAAGGCTGTGTTTGAAGTAAAGGAGGAAGTATTCACCACCCACGTTTTTAATTAGTGAAGAAAGTCACGCTGAGCTCCTTGTGCGGTTGGGCGTAGTGTCTTTAATTTAATTGTGAGTACAGTAAGGTTTTTTGTTTGCAATCCATTTGGTTGATTATAAATTAAGAGTTACCTATGTACTGCGGGTTTGTCTGCGTTAGGTTAGGGTTTTGTTTACCGGGTTGCTTCGCTTCCATGTGTCGTCTCGTGATGTTATATTACTTACCAGCTTTTAGGTACCCGAAACTTTGTCCGTGTAAATGTCGGTTATCGCGGAGAAGGACGAAATAGCGGAATAAAAAGCCTTTGTCTTATATTGGGGTTTAATCTTACTCCTCATCAATTTCAATTTCATCAAATTCGCTTCAGTGGTTTAATCGTGAAAGCGAAACTAACAAATAGACATAATATGACGTAGTTACTTTCATAATTATAATATTGTATTAGCAGGGATTAGTAATTCTAATTAGTAACATCATCTAATTAGTAATTAGAATGAAACCAAAGACGCAAATGATTTGATTTCATTCGACTCATACTCGTGAATTAGACGACAATGTTGGGCAAGTATGATGGGACCCCAACGACTAAAAAGTTGTCAAAAACTAAGTTATACACGTGTCGGCACTATCAGATGAATCTACCCAACCTTTTCAAAAACAGAACTAAACATTAGAGCCAAGAATAACAGCGACACTTGACGCGGTACGAGATAACTCTTCCAACAAAGTTATTGATATCAATACGAGTGAAACGGAAGAAGCTTATTTTATAGAAAATATGAGCTACTTTTTATTCCGAGATAGGCAATCCCCTGAGATGTACGAAGGAATATCACTCATCTTTTTTATTCAATCGGCAGAATAATAATGTTATCAGGACATGTAATCCTTGCCGATAGAACGGAGCGACGGACGTCTTGAGGCAAGATAATACAAACTACATAGTAAGCCTAATAAAATAAACATGATTATCAATAAATCTATTAGTATTTGTGTGTACTTACTGATATAATAAAAGGTGAAGAGCTTTTTTTTTGTTTAGATGCGTTATGCTCTGGAACTAACTCTCGGTTTGGAAAATATCTTGATGTATATGACAGCCAGATTCATGAGGAATAAGTATAGGCTATAACATCACGCTACGAGTCACGGAAAAGGAGCAGTAACTAAAGAAGAAACTTAACGTTGGTCGAAAAAACCATAGTGAATAAAAGAAAACTATCAAGTTTAACTGTCAAATAAAGCAAAATGAAAATTAGTCAATGAAAGCTCAATTTTAAACACTATCATTGATAAGTCATAAACGAAATCCATGTGAATGTAATATGTGAAAACCTATAATTATAATGTCAGTCAGCTGATCAATAACATTACGCTATGACTCATGGGAGCGGAGCAGTAACCAAAGACGTATTTTAAAACAGGTCAAAAAACTGCGTGGAGAAATCTGCGGTTAAAAGGTAATTACGAATAAAGTCAAGATAATGTAGAAAAGTCATGGATATTAAATTCAGAAATAAGGACCAAAATGAAGAAATGGACTATTTATGTGAAAGATGAACTAAATCTAGAAAGGGTCAACTGCGTTGATGGCAATAGACAAAATACCTACTATAAATTGGGAACTGTCATGATGTCCAAGTGTTTAAGGTGCCCGTCTGTCGTACAAGGGGTTGTGGGTTCAAATCTGGGCAAGTAAAAACGTGATTTTTTCTATTTCATGCACGTGTGTGCTTCCTAAGTTTATCTTACACATCACTGACATCGGTGAAGGAAAACATCGTGAAGAAACTTGGGCTTTAAATTAATATAAATCTGAAATCGCTAAACCGCCTCTAGCAAGTTTGTTGGTCAATGCCCTGCAGTAGGACAATAATAAGATGGTTAATTGTTATTACAAATTATGATAAGGTATAACAAGGCTGACAATGATGTACTAGTAACAAATCTTACAGATGATTTTAAACCTTAAACCAATACCTTCAAGGTAGTCAATACTCAAAACAAAACGAAAACTTAACACTAGCAGAAGACTCAATATAGGCCGAGGTCAAATTCGGTCCACTTGTTGTGTATCTTGTTGGTTGTTTTGCCCTTTGCTTAAACAAACTACAAAACTTGGAACTAACACAAAGTACTCGTAAATCTACCTGTAGCTAGGTAGGAGTTGAGTTAAGAATGTCCCAGTAAACTTTTTGCGCTAGTAGGTAGTCAGTTGGCATTTCATTTGAAATTTTCTTGGAACTCTTTAAGAGTTTTGTAAATACGTGGTTTCTAGGAGAGAGTGGACTATCGTCTGCCATAATTTTATCTAGATTATTCATATTCATTTATTGCGAACCATAATGTATATAAAAGGTGTTACATGAGGCTTAGAGCTAAGGTACAGTTATGGAATCTGTGAGGGCACAGCAACATACTCATAAAATTAAAGATAAAAATTAAAAATACAGAATTAAAAAATAAATCAAATTAAGAAATAAGCGGTAACAATAATAATCATAAAATAACATGTCAGGTAGGCTTGACTATAGTGACTTATAATCTTTACATAGCTACAATGGACTTTAATGCGGTTTTCATCAATGGTTTCCTCTTTAATCACTCCTGATTCAAGAGGAAGATTTATACGTATAGATAAAACATCACGCTACGACTAACGGGAGAGGAGCCTATAAGCGTTTTTATTTGTTTGTTTCTCTGTTCGTTTAAACGCGCTATTATATATAACTACTGGTCCGATTTGATTACCCGTTTATTGAGGAAGGTTATACCATAGGTACGTTGCAAAACATTACGGTATCTACGGGAGCAGAGAAGTAATCAAAGACTTAACTTAAAGTAGGTAAAAGCTTGGGCTATGGCTAACTAGCCATTCATACCAATCGCAATTGTAAGTTTACACTGCAGGTAAGATTAGGGTAAATGACAAGCCAATCAAATACTCAAAAACTGGCAACATTTTTTTAGGT
Source organism: Caradrina clavipalpis (assembly GCA_932526535.1). Classification (NCBI taxonomy): domain Eukaryota; kingdom Metazoa; phylum Arthropoda; class Insecta; order Lepidoptera; family Noctuidae; genus Caradrina; species Caradrina clavipalpis. The sequence continues at coordinate 1,239,417 of OW052107.1, read as the reverse complement.
ATTCTACTACCCACCCAATTGCACATTGCTTAAATTTTATGTTCGTTATAAGAAAAAGGTCACACACAAAAACATTCAACCCTACTGAAATCAAAATATCCCTGAAATGGTAGAAAATACAATTGGGCTAAAATAAATAAAGCAAGAGTTTGACTTGTAAGAGGTTGCGTCCGTTGCCTCCGGGCGATATAGTAAGCCTTCTAAAATCCGATTCAACTATTTTTGGGACCAGATAAGCTTGAAAAACAGTGGGATCACACTTTGATTTTTATGTCGAGAATGTTTTTTTTTTGTTTCTTTTCATTCTTTTTAGTTGTCCTTTTAGGCGACTTTAGTTTGAGACAATGGCTTTGCACCTTTAAAGATGAATAAAGATTACCAATAAATAGATAGTTATATTTATACTATAATATGTAATAAAGCTGAAAAGATTTTTTGATATTTTTAATTTACATGCTAATTTCTAGAAGCACTAGTCGGATAGGAAAACATATTTTTGCATATTTCCAGATTCATGAGCGATAGTTATTGACTATATTATCATCACGGTACGGCTCTTGGGACCGGTGCAGTACACAAAGACAAAACCAAACGTGGATGAAACTGCGGGGTATAGTTTGTTTAAGATTAACATTAAGACAAAGCTTAGTATCGAGAATAACGCAGTACGGTGTCAAATCCGCTCGAACATCACCCGTCTCTAAACGGTAACAACAAAAATTCAATAAGCATGAAACCGAACGCCTCAGCAAAGTCACACCGCTCGCTCTTTTCCCCAACTTTGAGCGTGGAAGTTGCGCCGGGGGCGTCGCTGTAACCTTTGTTCGACGTCTGATTGCCTTGTTCTCTAGGGGATCGAGATTTGAATTTATCATTAGTACTCTCCCTACTGAGCTTCGATGCGGTTGGACCGCTCAAATATTCAGTAGCGCTGCTTGTTTCCAAAGCTTTTTGTTTTTGATGTTCCTCAAGGCTCCCAAATTTGAAATTCTTCGCGAGCTCTCGAAATTTCGTATCAATTTTCTCGGGTACTGTTTTTATTTGAGCGATTTTGTTTTGGAAGTTTTAAATGAGATTATTGTTAGCATGACGGAATGAATATTATTTCTGTTACAGACGACAGAAATACTGTAATTGTATAAAAATGTTTTGTCGTTACTGTTATCGGAGTTTTTTTTGTTGACGATACACAAAACGAACCCGAAACTCGGTTAAATTGAATTTCTTCAATCCACTCGAATACTGAACAACAGTTGAACGTAAAAGCGAACGTTACAAGATAGTGTTCAATTTACGACTGACTCAGTACGTGTAATCAAGGCACATTCGGTAGTCAGTCATTAAGATCTTGTGCAAGATACCATCCATCCCATCCCGGTTATACAGGAAAAAATTTTAACCAGTGCGTAAATTTTGCCATAATAAACTTCAACACGTTTTATTAAACACGTATATTTTATTTTGATATGTCTTAGTACTAAAAATAAAAGTTATCGCTTACGAAACTTGTTTACTTAAAAACCATATTTCATTGTCACTCGGCGCTAGCGCATTCCCCACCCCCTCACCCCAGCCATGCGCCCCGGCGGCGGCGGCGGCCGCGAGTTTTCATTGATAGTATGGCGAATAGATTATGTCCTGGATGTTTTGCTTATTTCAAACTCGGATAAGGATGAAAATTTTTTTAATTTTTTTTTTTAACTAAACACGGAAATGTGTTCTATTACTGACACTGAACTACCAAAAAAAATTTACGCACTGGTTAAAAACTTATCCTGTATAAATCAGTGTACCAACATACAGTTCACAATACCTACCGAATTCTGTACAAATCGCTTTCTATCAACTTGATTATTCACACGCAATAATTTAGCGTGGGAACCTGGCATCCACAAGTGCTCAGTGGAAGTGTGACAAATATTTGAATGACATGCTACATTCACCATCCCCGAAAATGTTCACGCTATACAAATAAATATAGATGTGAACCTATTTCATACGGTGTTGTAGTCGATTACTCATTCGCTGTAGTTCATTTTGAACGTTTTGCATGACCTAGGTATTAGGTATTAAGTAGGTACTTATTATGTATTTTCAAGGTACACTACTGTACCGATACTGTACAGTACCTACTGTACAGTACCTACTGTACAGTATAACTTGCTGAATATTTATAATAACCTGAAAGCGTAGAGCTCGAGCCAACATGAAAGGAGATACCAAACTTGCTGATGTTTAGTCCTGCATAGAGGAATGTCAGTTTATCAAAACTTTTTCATGTTTGTAAACCCCACACCTCGCCCCATTACGAATTAGTTTATTTATTTATCGTAGAAATGCCAATGAAAATAGTTACCACAATTATTTCTCCTATAATTTCGAAATGCATAAACATATACACGATGACACCGTTGGCACTGTGGCTGAGTCCTCAAGATTCCCGAACGGAACATTTTTTTTTTTTATATTTGGAACAGTATCTTTCCACACATATAAGGCAGTATAAACCTTTATATTTTCTAAAAAATAATACCCAATTTTAACACTCCCTATAAGAAAAATCAGAAAATCTTTAACCAACCAACTAGTCCCAACGCCACAGCAATAAGCCGCGAAAATAGGCAAGATTACAGAAAAGATTACTACCTCCCATACAAGGGAAAACAAGCGTGACTATATTGGAGAACATTATTTCAGTAACATTCCCATCCACAACGCGTAGCCCGATCAATAGTAATCTGATTGCCATTAGTTTTATCGCTCGTACTATCATAAGGAAAAAGTTGTTCGGTATATTTTTCTTCTGTTTGCCTTTAAAATAAGATTAATTTGGGTCGTCTTGCTTTTAGTTGACATGAAGGGCAACTTATTGAAGTAAAAAAAATAATTCAGTATCATCATCTACGTTTATGCTTTTCATTTATTTCATCATCAGCCTCATCTTTATTTCAATCTGCAATTACTGGGAATAGACTTGTCATGAGATTTAAATCATTATCATAACCTACTGATACTCTGTACTCTTCATTTCATAGTTGCAGCTCAAAATCACTCATTTCAGGAACAGGTTTTTTCCGTCTTGCTTTCCGATTCTGTACGTCCCTATTCCAAGTGCTTTCTGCGACTTTGATTGTATCGTCCGCACAACGCAATTTTAGATGTGTAATTTCTAGGCTTTGCCTAACCATTGCCACAATTTGGTCAAAATCTTACTCCAGCAGTCATATCTGCATCTTCCCAGATGTCTCGCCCTTAAACGTATACACTGTAAGCATTCCAGTGAATGCTATGATGAATGATATCATCGAAGACGTGTTCCGTGGTTTCTTTCAACACAAAGCTTTATGTCTCACGTGCATCATGACAACATGACATGTTCTGTTGTGATTCAGGAAGTTCTATGTTAAACAGTGTGCCTGCAACCTTATGTGATTGTTTCGCATTTATGTATAGCACCTACCTCTGACCTATATTTGCGGGCTTCCCTTTACTTGTGTCGACTGTTATGTAGAGTGAACTATGTATTGTTTATTAGGTTTGCAGATCAATTATTTATTGTTATTTGTGTTAGAAGTTTCATCGAACTTTTCTTTCTCTATAAAATAAACGCTGCTGTTAGAAATTTACTCATAATTGTGGGGGCGTTTACAAACATATATACGTAAAGTCATATAACTACACCCACAGCTAGACGGTTAACAACTATCTGTACCCCATAAAAAAAATTGTACCGTGCGGGAATCAAACCTGCGACACGCAGCGCAGCAGCCAATTGCTCATAACCTATAACCTTAAAATGACACGGTAAGAAAAAAATATATTTATTATGTTAACTGTAAATGTCGTTTAAAATTTCTTCTGGCCCCGTTTTACCGACATAACAACATGCTTCGCGTGTCTTATGAAGATTATGAATGAAATTAACACACACGCACAAATACCGCTTACTACCACCCACTCACAAACACATCCTCCTCTCTCCACCATAGAATTCAAGATAGCTTCAAAACCGAGTTTCCACTAATGGGAATACAATTTCATCTTATTCCCATTCGATACGCCGCAAATTTTAAACTCAGCATAACTGGTAAGAATCGTACAACTTAGGAAGTACGTGTGCTAGGAATTTTAAAATTCCATGTTTCTAGTGTAAACTTGTAGGAAATTCTTTTTGATTTATCTTGAAGCGTGTTGGTTGGGAATTGAGGGCAGTACCAGCTTAAGCACCTGTACCGTCAATCTTTTATTTTGAATCACGTCAGACTTCGGTTTTTTGTAGTTAGTAGCTGAGCGATTTTTACATGGAAGTTCTAAACAAAAATGTTGTTAAGTAAGTTTCTTCAGCGATAGTGATCTAAAGGCCAATTTAACTGATTTAAAACATTTGAAATCTAGTCGCAATCTTGTCTCAGCGACCATCAATGTCAAAAATGTAGGTGATAAAATAGAAGCATTTACATATAATTGGAATTTGTTTATTTTATCTACTTTGATGCAAATAAACTTCCCAAACTGCTACTAGAACTATAAAACTTGGATCAAAAGTTATGGAGCACACTGTATTGACAATTAATTTACGGTTACTGGAAGGGATTAATACAAACACACTACACACTTTACTACAACATAAATATCGGAAGCAAATCCCATAAAAACCTATTCCATACGAAAACATGAAGAGTCACCAAGCCACGCATAATCCAGCTAAAATTAATCAAACATGACACTACCATTGAGGTCCCCATTAATCCGGAGCCATTTTAATATGTATGTAAAATTTCAAAATCAATTAATATTCAAATAGAAATTTTATCGGTAATCAATACGTTTACCGGCATAGAATTTATGGCGATACGTAATAGTATCGTTGTAGGATTTGATGCGGAGATAGTGTTTGTTTTGATCTTGTAACCTTTAGGGGTTACGGAGGTAAGAGTGATGTTGTGGGAGTGAACATTGGTTGTCCAGGAAAAGAATTTTGCATAGATATCACTCGCTATGCAAAAATATAACATATTTTTTTTAAGTCGGTTAAAAATGAATAAGAAGAAAATGATGACTACCTCGTTAGCCTAGTGGTCATAAGCGCGACTGGTACGTAACGCTGAAGGTGTTAGGGTCGATTAACAGGGCGCGCAAAGTGTTATTGGATTTTTCTATGAAGTTCTCAGTAGCAGCTCGGAGTTAGGATTTGTGCTCGGTTAATGGCAAGAGGCTCACTACCTCTTACACGGGACCTAAACATGTGCGAAAAAAACCCTTCCAAACCCTTCGTGGAATACAGGCGTGATGGTATGTGGTATAAGACTTGACTGTCCTGTTACCGTTGGCCTCGTGGTCGTTAGAAACCCTGCTGAGTTTAATCCTGGTTTAATCCCCAGGTTTGGCAAAGTGTTATTGATAATATTATGAATTTCTCAGTAGCAGCCCGGAGTTTGCAACTTGGTAACGTTACACTCTTGTGCCTCGGAAATGACGTAAACCGTTGAATCGAACTGTTGTTCGTAGATCTTCGACAGTTATTACGAATAGTCAGAAGCCGAGAGTTTGACAACCAGTGTACCAAAGAATATTGTGTTACCTGACAACTGAGTTCTGACATATGTATCTACTTGGTCAGACTGGAAACCGATCCCAACATAGTTGGGAAACGGCTAGGCAGATAATATTATTTCGTAAGAGAATTATCGCTAGATTGATAATTTTATAACAGTAGGAACTAGTTAATTAACTTAGAAAGATAGCCTACACGAACAAATATTGATTTCTCACAAAAACAAGTAGGTATCCAACCGAGGACAATGGCGGTTGATCACTTTTATAATTGACGAAATTACTAAGAGATTGTTCGAAGGAGTCATCGAGGCCCTGGAGCGCAATGGACATTAGGAAGGACACGGATAGGTTTTAGTCAGTAAAAGTCTGACAATCCCATCCTCTACGCCTAGAGTGGAAGAAGTCATTTGATGATTTCATTGATATCATTTTCCCAATAACAAAATATAGTGGTTCGCCGCAAATCTCCTCGATTGTACATTATATGCCTGACCTTGGCCGGTTAAGCGGTCAATATCTGACAGTGTTGAAGTATTGCTCTTATCTTTTGGACGGCTTGCTCCCAGTATCACCTTCGAGCACTTGAGTAACGAGGCAAGAGGCTCAATAACAATAGCTTTTAACATTTACCGAGAGCTGGTTTCACATTGTCTTGATAGGCATTATCTCTAAAATAAATTAAAAATGAAAGTGAATTTATTTCGAATTGTCTATTAGTCAAAACTAACTAAAGAAAAAGATTTGTAGTTTTGTTTGTAATGGATAAACGCAAAAACGACTTCACCGATTTTAAAAATTCTTCCCCCAATGGTAAACTACATATTCAGCGAGTAAATTATGAACCATAAAGAAATTCTTCGCGGACAAAGTCACAGGCAAAAGATACAACTAAAACCTGAGTAAGTAAAAAAGGATATTTACTTTTAGAGTTACCTATCAAAAGAAACATTCCAAAATCAAACTAAAATCATTCACGGCTCAATAATCCTCTATAGACTGAGTACTATAGTACACTAGCCTTATCCTGTAGTTCACTCAAAGATCTCATTCAGTCATTCATCCATTCATCTCCGGCGGAAACTGTCCTCTATTGAACATAGGCTTCATCCACAGACGAGCGTATCGAACCATCTTGTTCATTCTTGTACCTACACGAGTAGGTATTGTAAGTGATCAAAGCTGACTTCAACGTTCGAGATAGTTCTGTTAGACTTAGGTTCTAGCCGTGTTTGATAAACGCTTGGATTATTAATCTTGGACGCTGGTTAAATTGAAGACACGGTTGGCGCAATGGCTAAGCGATTGTGTTAGTGATTTTGTGCATGGAGTTTCTTGGTCGTTCTTCTCCATAGTCTTCGTTTTGAAACGAGTAACAAGCTTCAACTTTCTGACCGACGTCTCCTTGTCAATTCAAAAATGCCTGAAAATGTTTTAACTTTAACTTTGATTGGCTGGCGTGTTACGAAACATGTGTTTGCTGTTTTGTTTGTATCCACTTACAGCTGAGGTCCTAGTGTGATGCATCAAATATATACCATCCTCCCTACTTCTGGTAGCAGGAGGGATTTGGGGGATTTTAGTCTCCTCCGTTCTCCCCAGAAGGAGAGCAACCATGACGAATCCTCACAAAAAAAAAGTGTCTGATTGACTATCACAATTAGCAGATTAAATTGATCCATCTTCGTATAATAATTTGAAAATCGGTTTACCCCATCAACCCAAAAAACATAATGTAAATTAAGTAATACAGTCCAATAAAAATTGATCGCTAATCAATAATTCCGAAATAAATACAAGTATATGGAACCGAATTATTAATTAAAACTCATTAATATACACATTAAGGCAGCTCTTCTGTCCATTGAACTGTAATATATAGTCGTGGGGACGTTCAAGGTCAAACTAAGCAATATGGTTCTTATCAAATGTGTTTACAAAACTCATCTAATATGTAAGGTATCTTGAAATTATTCACCACGATAAAAAAAAACTTTCCCAATAATTTGCGTAGTGCATTACTTTTGGAACTACCAATCGGATTGCAAAAAAATGTTTTTTTAGATATGATAGCCAAATAGAGAGTAAGAGGGAGGGAGGCCAAAGAAAAGATGGATCTGGATTCTGTGAAGGAGATGGCAGGCAGTAATATCATAGGTGTTGATAAGACGGAATGAAAGAAGAAAAAGTGTTGCGCCGACCACAAGTAACATGGGATAAGGGCAGGAAGATGATAATGATGATGATAGCCAAATTCATGAGGAATAGTATAGGGTATATAATACCACGCTATGATCCACCGGAACCAAAGACGTAGCTTACCGGGGATAAAAAATGCCACGCGGGCTTAGTCGCGGGCAGAAGATAGTTTATAATAAAATTAATAAAGTGTGATTTTATTATTAACATAAAAGCTAAAAGTAATCAGGTTTTGTATATTTTTATAGACGATAGATCGTCTGCTTTAACCATATAAGGAAACCCGGCGCGCCGTAAATATCATAACTTAATCGTCTTAAACTTGCTAATATTTCGCGAAATTAATTAAATACAATGTATTATTATTTATAAACTCTTTTAAACACCGGAAAATCTTATCTTAGCATCCATACTATTATTATAAATGCGAATGTAACTAAGTCAGTCTGATACGCTTTTATGACTAAACCGCTGAACCGGATTTTGATGAAATTTGGTATGGTGTACCTTCGAACCCCAAAAAAGGACATAGGCTACTTATTATTCCGCGATTTGGTCTGTGTTCGCGATAACCGAAATTTAAGTGTACGGGCAAAAGCTAGTACTATTATAAATAAGAAAGTTTGGATAAATGTTTGTTAGTTAATCACGTCAAAACGGCTGAACGGATCTCGAGGAAATTTGGCACAGCGATAGATTATAATCTAAAACATCACATAGGGTACTTTTTATCCCAAAAAAAATACGGTTTTCGTGGAATATTAACTTTGACGTCGACAAAGTCATGGGCGGAAATAAGAAACAATAAACAAAAATATTATAGTTATAAGATTATCTTTATTACATTATCACAACATGTAGAGATTAACGCGAACAGGTGTCAACATCGATCGATAAATAACAAAATATTTCAATATGTATAGCCGTATTAATTTAAAATTTAAATAAAGATGGCCGGGTCGGTTACTCGGCATTGACTATGGAAGACTAGACATGGAGGAACCGAATTATATTAGTGTTATATAACACCTTTATTGGTGTGTTGTAAGCAGAATCTATGTTCAGTAAAATGCCTTCCAAATCTTATTTATTGATTTTTTTTGGTCAGCTTCATACGAGAGTTATTACTAGGTTGTGGTAGTAAGGTAGGGTGTGCCGGATCATTGAAGAGGACATTTTAAACCTTGGTCGCAAAAAGAGGGGTGTTATAAGTTTGACGCGTCTGTCTATGGTATCGTAGCTCCTAAACAAATGGACCGATTTTAACGCAGTTCTTTTTTGCCAGTCTTAGTTTAAAAACTCGTATTGAATAATATATTTTGTGACGTATAATGTATGTGCTCTTATCCGTTTTTCAACAAGTTTAATTATTGTTGATCAAAATATGACTAGACTAGTAGATACTAGTTTGTATGTAGCGCGCTGTGGGTACAGTTCTCTTAAGTTTTCAACGAACAATCTAGAATTTTCCGAAAATGTTGATACTTATATCGCGCCTAATTACAAAACCAGAAGGCTAAGCAAAGATAAGCAAAAGCCTAGATCCTAGTATTTACATAAACAAGTTTGACGTAAAAACTATCCGAAGTATTATTCCAGTTATACGAGTTTTATTATCATTCAAAGTCAAGCTTATTTCCAGCAAGAAAAGATAAAGCGATTATTTTCATTGATATAAAGAAAAAAAAGTTGAATGTCCCCTTAATTACTAGCCCACGCAGTCGTAGAAACTGCCATTTAATTTTAAATTAAAATATTTGAAAGAACAGTATAAAAGAAGTTGTGAGACAGGATATCCGAATAATTGCCTAACACAAGTACTCGTTTTGATAAATTCTCGGAATTTGTGTGAAATCAACACGCTGAGGTAAATGGCTTATTGCTCAAGATAATTTAGACGACGATTGATAACGTTTCAACACTTAAGAGTACGTCAAAGGTATGATATTAATTAAGGTCATTTATTAGTGAAGATAAGCGTCTGTCATGTTTGGGGGGGTTTGGTAAAGGTCGCGGGTAATTGCTGGATGTGGGCAGCGCAGGACCGGTCATTGTGGCTAAGTTTAGGGGAGGCGTATGTCCAGCAGTGGACGTTGTTCTGCTGATATGATGATAATAATTAGTGTAGTTATCGGTCGTAATGGTCAGCTGGTTAACCCTGCAGTGGTCGCGCGGACTACATATGTAATCCAGGGTTTTTTAAACTGACATTTCTTTTTACGTACTTTTTTTTTCATAGCTGATTTAAACAAGACCATTGAAAATTTATTTTTGTTTTAATTTTACGTAGGAAGAGTTAATTTGTCATATTTTAATAAGAAAAAATAATATAATTGAATTTCATTTAAAAAACGACAAAACAAATTGGACTACATATGTAGCCGCGCGACCACCCACGTGACTTTTTAAGACGCGACCACTCCAGGGTTAAGGCATCCGCTTCTCATGCGTTCAATTCATATGCACTTTCGAAGTTTATCTTGGACATCACTCACATTGATAAAAGAAAAGATCATGAGGGACCCTGGACTTATAATTATTACAAGTCTGAAATGAGCAAGCGTAGTGATTATGCTTCTCTATGGGAGATGAGGTCTTTGCCATGTAGTAGGACAACCAGTACCAATTTGGAGTTAGGATTTGTTCCTGGTTAATGGCAATAGGCTCGCCCCCTATTACATGAGACCTAAAACATACCCGGGACTGTGGGTCTACAATTGTAGGTACACCTCTCACTAACCCTTCGAGGAATACAGGCGTGATGGTATGTATATTTATTCTAATTTAAAGAAAATTATGTAAGGATATGGATAAAGCAGTCTAATATCGTCAAAAAAGTACTGATCAATATTCATACTTATTCTGTATGACAAAGTTTTTGCGCTCACAATGTTCAACGCCATCTTAATTTATACAACCTTCCGTGTCATAGGGAAATACGCTACGGTAGAAAATAAACTACCATTTTCTACCATTGGGGTTTAGTGTGGGTGGACTGACAGTAAGTTTTGTAGTGGTTGTGGAAAGTAACGTCCCGGAATATCAAAGTAGACTCAGTATAGATACAGTTAGCTTAGAAAACGTAATGCGACTTTTTAGAAAAAGATTGCAAAGTTTTTTTCTAGTTGGGACAAACTATGTAGGATTTTGTAAGCAAAATTAAATCGTCATAATTATCTTCCTGCTCTTATCCCATGTTAGTTGGGATCAGCGCAACATGTTTTATTCTTCTATTCCGACCTGACAACCGTCATGCTACCACTGACTCTCTTCTCCTTTATAGGTATAATTCTTAACACAATAAAATCCATCTTTTTTTGGCCTCCCTCTTCTTCTCCATTTTTCCATACTTATATTCATAACTCTTTAGGACACATGCGTTTAATCGCTTCTCTTCATGAGCATGTGAAAAGAAGCGATGAAACGCTTGTGTCCAAAAGTTCACTGAAGTAGATTTAATACAATTCATGTATTATGAATTTATGGTACTAACTGTACCAGATATTATTTTCTTAATTTAAATTTTATACACCGAAACTAGTTTAATTACAGCAAATAATATTCGCCTACGCAAATATTATCTAGGCATAAAAATCACTTTAGTTCTAAATTAGCCATTAAATAAAATTCTTTATTAGCACAAAATATTTCAAACACGCAGCAGGCAGATATCTATTTCAAAAATGAAATGAATTATTTTTCTCCTATCATAAAAATATTTTATTTAAGATAGCGAACTGCCCGCGGCTTCGTCCGCGTGGTATTTAAGTACATAAGTTACGTCTTTGGTTAATGCTCCGCTCCCGTGTGTCGTAGTGTGATGTTATATAACCTATGGTACTCAGGAATAATGTAGCTATCTATTGGAGAAAAAATGGTTAAAATCGGTCTAGTAGCTTCGGAGCCTATTCGTTACAAACAAACAAACAAATCTTACCTCTTTATAATATAAGTAAAGATAATTTATTTACATAAAATTAGTCGCCACATTAGGTAGAATAAATTAATAGAATATTATGTTTATTTAGGAGTAGATAATTATTAATAAAAACCTGAATAGTTAAAATTCATGTAAACTTGAATAGGATTATTTGTGTAGCGAGGTCATGTGTCGAACTATGACCTCCTAGTACTTGAATCCGAAGCGTAGTTTCATACATAACAGATACAAAAAAAAAACAAAGCCTAGAAATATTCTTCCAATCGTAGCGATATTTTTATTTCTTTTTTGACCCATACCTGTGAACCTTTGTGATTACGGAAATTTTGAAGATTTCGGAAATTTTCACAATTTCATTTTATGCGAAAAGATATCTTATAAAATTGACAGCTATTCTTTAAATACCTCTACTATCCCCCTACTGTTACATACACCCAAAATCACGTTTTACATGCGTTCAATTGCGCAATACTAATAACAGAACTTTTGCACCAAAAAAAAATATCCTGCTCAGTTTGATGGGTAGTACATAGACATATCTTTTTACACCACTGTATACATACCTACATCCGCCAAAACCATAAAAAAGCGTCCCCACGGAACACAAAAATCTTAAACAAGACAAAAGATAAAGAAAAATAAATTATCTCACCCGTCAACACGTCACCTAAATACAAAACATAACACAAAATCCAATGACCTATACACCGTATACCTCCTAAACATTCACAAAGTTAACACTCTGCCGTACATACAAAAACAGGGCACAAACAGTATACAACTTATAACTCCATAATTCATTCGTCATGATTTCGTAGCGAGTAACAAGAAAGCCAGGCTCGGGTATAAATAATTAATGAAGTAAGAAGCGGGTGAAACACTCCAGTTTTTACGCTCCAAAAGATATTGTTTTAAAGCTCTTAAGATTTAATTTCCGCGGTGATGCGGCGTAATGTAGCGTCCTGGGTGTTGGGGCAAGGGAAATGAGATTTCTTTCAATGGACGCTTTGAAGACTAATGTCATTGAACAGAATGATATGATGGAGACATGGGTCGGTTTTGGTGAATATTTTGTGTGTTTATATTTTGTTAGTAGGTTATGCTCGCGACTTCGTCTGCGTTATTGTCGGTTGTTGATAGGTGTTAAGTTTTTCCTAAAATAAAAGTAGCCTAATTTACCCTGTATAGTATCAGCTATCTGCTAGTAAAAGTGCCGTGAAAATCGGTCCTGCCATTTCGGAGATAAGCTGGAATAAACAGACGGAAAAGATACTGACATCGGTGAAGGAAAACATCGTAAAGAATCCTGGGCTTTTCTATACTTCTATACTAATATTATAAAGAGGTAACATTTGTTTGTAAGTTTGTAAGTTTGTATGTAGGGGGTAATCTCCGGAAGTAATGAACCAATTTTAAAAATTGTTTCACTGGTAGAAAGCTACATTATTCGTGAGTGCTATAGGCTATATAACATCACGCTACGACCAATTGGAGCGGAGCATCAATAAAAAATGTGGCAAAAACGGGAAAAAATATTCTTTTTGAGGGCTTTCGTTGCGTGCGCTGCGTGAACGGTTAAAGTTACGCAAAAATGATGTATGAGAGAATTGTTCCTCTTAAAATATACAAAAAAAAAGTCCGCGGTAGTAAATGCCTAACTTTTAAGGTTGACTCACTATAGCCATTTTTATGGCAAGAAAATTTGTTTTAAAATAATGCATTATTTGCGAAGGTGTTTTTATGGAAATAGTATTAATCCTTATCAACATAAATACGTTATTCATCACAATTGTTTAATTTTGACTGAAATTGCCCTTAACATCATTTAATTTCAACGAATATCTTAAGAGATATCACAGTTTTAAAATAACTTGACCGCAAAATAATGGCTCTTCGAGACATTCCGTAGCTTATACATCAGAATAACATAATTATTATAGGCTACATAACATCGCGCTATGAGCCACGGAACGGATCAGTAACCAAGAACCTAACGTAACGCGAGTGAAACCGCGGGGCACTGCTAGTAGTTAATACAACTCTAAAATCGCTAATCCGCCTTGAGCAAGCGTGGTGATTAATGTTTGTGTCTTCTTTGTACGAGAAGAAGTATTTTCCCTACAGTGGGACAATAATAGGCTGCTACTACTATCATACTTTATTTTAAAAAAGCTGTTTCATACACTTTGTCCATGTAAATCTCGCACTTTTATATAGAACCCCAATATTTTGTTTGGTAACCCTCGACCGAATCCCCACATTATCTTATAACCTAAATACAGTGCCACTGAACTATAGCAACATTACGTAATGTTATAGTCAGCCAATCACAACTCGTAAACCAACTATAAACTTAAATCCCTGAACGCTTGCCATTCGCCCGTAGCTTAGCGTCCATAATACTTATTGGTATAGCCTTTACTGCTATATCTCCCTCGTTAGCCTAGTGATCCTAAGCGCTGGCAGTCGCGCTAGAGGTCTTGGGTTCGATTCCCAGGTCGAGCAGAAAGTGTTATTGGGTTTGGCTATGAAATTCTCAGTACCAGCTCGGAGTTAGGATTTGGATTGTTAATGGCAATAGGCTTGCTCCTCTTCTTTCTTTGTCGTGGGGGCAGTAAGGTCTTATTTCGACCCCACACAGCCTAGTGTCAGAGTTTCTAAACCACCTCAAGTGCCTCTGACACGGTTATCGACGTCAGTGATATCCAAGATAAACTCGCCCCTTAATACATGGGACCTAAACATACCGGCGAACTGTGGGTGTGCGGTACACCTCTGCCTAACCCTTCGGGGAATACAGGCGTGATGGTGTGTTATATCTACCAATATTCACATCATAAAACCAAGCCGTAAACTATAACCAAACACATTTCTAAGATCAATCAATAGATTAGTTTCGTATTACAGTTATTAATTTTAATATAATTATGCTTGATTTGTTTTTAAAAGCGTTTCTAGCGCTTTCCAATCGTTCATGGTGTTAACGTGTTTCTTTAAATACGGTATGAAATTCGATCGATTTTTATAATGCTACACGTGTTTTTTCCAGTTATGTAAAACTAGCTATTTACCCAGCGGTGTCAGTTGCGTGTTTGGTTACTGCTCCGCTCCAGTTGGTCGTAGCGTGATGTTTTATAGGTGTAAACCTTTCTCTTGAATCACTCTATCTATTGATGACAACCGCTTTAAAATCCGTTGCGAAGTTCAGAACATCTGGAGAGACGGCTGGAAGCGATTTTGTTTTATATTTTTTTGTTTTATTAAAATATACAGACAGAAGATTTCATCCATACTAATATTATAAATGCGAATGTAACTCTGTCTGTCTGTCTGTCTCTTCTTCACGCCTAAACCACTGAACCGATTTCAATGAAATTTGGTACAGATATAGTCTGGGACCCCAGAAAGGACATAGGATAGTTTTCATCCCGGAAATGCCCTGGGAACGGGAACTATTAATTCACGCAGACGAAGTCGCGGGCAAAAGCTAGTAATAAATAAATTATGAAAATTCTCAAATTATACTCAAACATAAAATATTAAATGGACTACGTACATCAGAAACGAAAACATGATACTCGGTCGTATAAGCTTTTTTTTAACGCTATGATTTTATTATTGGGATATATTGTATTGGCATTTGATTTATTTATTTGCGTTTTTCATACGTTTTTTCGTATGTTTTATTGTTGAATGTTCAGGTAAGCAACGAGCTTTATTGGAACATGTGTTTCAATATAACAGTTTCTGTTAAAATTTTCGTCTGTGAAATGTGCGTAATTAAAAGTTGGTGTATTTATTTATTTCGTCGTTTTTGTTACTACAGTTTTCATACATTTTGTTGCGTACTGTGTATGTTTTTTTTAGTATGTTAATAAGAAAAAAAAACGTCTTGTGAGTTTTCATTTCATTTTGTATGTTTAGGTTCCATGTAATAGGGAGCGAGCCTATTGTCATTACCCGGGCACAAATCCTAACTACGAGCTGCTACTGAGAATTTCATCGAAAAACTCAATATCACTTTGCTAGACCTTGGGAATCGAACCCAAGACCTCTTGCGTAGCAGTCACGCTTAGGACCACTAGGTAGGCTAACAAGGCATCTAATTTATTGTTCTTATTTACCTAATAAAGCATGTCAAATAAAAAAACTACATTAAAGTATTAGTCTTCGATAAAAATGCACTAAAAAAAGTAATTTATTGACACATTCAATTATAGACTAAGATTTGTTTCATTGAAAAAAGCAATATATAACATTCACTATCAAGACCAATTCACTCCAATTTTCTACCTTTTCACTCACTAATAGTATTAAGTTTTACATCACCTAATCTTCCTCATAAACTACAGAAAACATTACCCGATTAGATCGTATTAAGAAAGTGGGATGTTACCGAGAATTTAATACTTATTTATCGGGCCGACTGTACTGAGTACTCGGTGACCGATTGGACCACTAAGCGATTGTACATTTGTACCTATTTCGATATGAATGAAGCTTGTAAGTAAATGTTCTATTTAGTATACGGAGGAAGTATAGAATTAATGTGTTTTAGGACCCCAACTGAAAGGTTAAAGAAATATTAAAGACTAGCTAATGCCTGCAATTTGGTCCGCGTGAAAGTTGGTAATTGACAATGTCATATTTTGCTAGATACCCTTATTCTTTTACTAAAATAAAAGTAGCCTAAGTTGGTTTATATAACATCAGCTACCTACCGGTAAAAGTATCTTCGAAATCGGTCCAGCCGTTTTAGATATTGGCCGATACAAATAGACTCGGAGACAAAATTAGTTTTTGTGTCTAAACAATAATACATACATACATAAACCCACGCCTTTTTCCCATAGGGTTAGGATCTGAACAATCATTTTTATGTCGTAAAAAGGTATTATTTTGACATAACAAACATTCACTTACATTTTATTTATTTAGAAAGATGGATTATAATTATTCGTAATTATTTTAAAATAGTTACGACTAAAGCCTTATAAACTTCATAAAAAAGTAATGAAATCTAATAGAAGTCAAGTCTAACACCTAATAAAATTCTAAATCAACTTAATGAAGCAAAATTTACTACATTTTAAAATGTCTGGATAAAATAAAAAAGCTTTACGAATTAACACTTTATTCAGGGTGATAAAACGATAAACGTCGAACGAGTGAGCCTATTTTTGACACCTAATGTGCCTGTGTCGAAAATAGGTTTAGGTGCCCATTCAAGGCTTATCGGTGTATGTATTTATTCATAATGTGTATGTATTTAATCGGTCTCCAGACCGATTCCGATCACGGCGGTAAATCTTAATGGGGACTAGCCAAGTACACAGGAGATATTATTATAGTGCACAAGAGCAAGCGTGGTGATCAATGCTCGTGCCATCTCTGTATGAGAAGAGGCCTTTGCCCTTTAGGGGGACGGTAATAGGCTAGTGATATTATTATGTAGATTATGTTTATCCCTTGTGCTTGTATGACCAGATGTATGAATGTGGACGAGGCGAAAGGAGTATGTCAGGATCGTAGCAGGTGGCGGTCCGTGGTTTCTGCCTACCCCCATGGGAAAGAGGCGTGAGTTTATGTATGTATTTATTCCCTTGACTTGACTGCCTCGTTAGCATAGTGGTGCCAAGCGCGACTGCTACGCTAGAGGTCTTGAGTTCAATTCCCAGGTCGAGGAAAGTGTTATTGGGTTTTTCTATAAAATTCTCAGTAGCAGTTCGGAATTAGGATTTGTGCCCGGTTAGTGGCAACAGGCTAGCCCCCCATTACATGGGGCCTTAACATACCGGCGATCTGTGGGTGTACATTGGTACACCTCTGCCTAAGCCTTCAGGTGATACAGGCGTGATGGTATGTTGTTGGTTATTCCCTTGCTTAGTAATAGGAAACTCGTTAAGTTCACGCATCACTATATTAATATTTTTAGTCCAATTTAGTTACTAAAAAGCCTCTCGGCGCTAATCCTAACACCTCTTTTCCCCCAGTAGGCTAACCACGTACGAACATAACCTAAAACGTGTTATCAGCAAAATTTATTATCAGTAAAATTTATTAAAGGCTGTTTTACGCGTGGTATATTAGGGTAAGTAGGATTTAAGGTACAGCCAATCGGAATGATGATATTATTATAATATCAAATGCTATCAAATTCTTTGGATGTATTTGTGTAGATTGGTTAGGTTTGGTAGATTTGGCACGAAAGTATTTGTCGGTTATTTTGAATAATCAATTGAAATATTTATATCATTAAACATAGGTAAATTTTGTATGTGTGTTACTAGATTCTGCCCTCGATTTCTTCTGCGTCAAAGTTAATATATTTTTCGACGGGAACCATACATTTTTGTAGAATAAAAAGTAGACTATATGCTATTCCAGACTATAATTTATCCATGCCATTCTGGCGTCATTCAGTAATAAACATCCATCCATTCAAACTTTCGCATTTATAATTGAAGTAAGATTAAGTTATTATTACTTACGAAAACAAATTTTGCAAAAATTTAACAATCAAAGAGCATGCATTTAATTATGTAAAGTTAATGTACAATAAAATTTATAAAACTGAAGTATTTATTTGTTTCACGGCGCTACTTAAGAAAACTACTGGTTCGTTTCTTAAAATTCTTTGTCCAATAGATGGCTATCTTTATCCGTGGATGATATAGGCTATATTCTACAAAAATAAAAATAGGGATCAGTAAGAAAATTCACGCGAACGAAGTCTCACTAAAGACATAATAGGATAGATTTAAAGTTAAACTAAATGTGCTTTCCAGTATAAAAACTAGCACCAAGCGTCAACTAAAAAAGGAGGAAGGCAGGCTCCTCCTCCCCGGTACGTGATTGAACTACCAATTACCAGATTGTCGTATTAATAACATTAGTTAGGATTAATTTCTAATCGGCTTTCCCGCCGCCATCGTCCTCGTTATTAGAATTTTATAAATTAAAACCCATTTCTGAACTGAGATTGGCTTCGTTATTTTCTTGAGAAGCCTTATGTTCATTTTCTTGTAAAATCTTTCGAATTTTCTCGAGTGCTTAATATTAAGTATTATTGAATGTTTGGATTTGATTGTAAGGTACATGTCTGGCCTACCTCTTTTTATACAAAATCTCTTTTTTTTTTCAATATCTATACTACTCTATATTGGCGGTCCAATAACAGTCGGGAGCGCGGATCATTCGTCAAGCAAATACCGGACTCTTGACTTGGTATGGTATATGATAGGGTCATCAATTATGGGAAGATATGGTACTTTTCACATTGCAGAGTGGCTTAACTAGGTAATACACGTAGCATATTTGAAACCTAAAAGTGAAACGTTTCATCAAAAAAAGATATTTCGTTTTTTTTTAAGTCAGCTAAAAATATTCCCAATCCAATAAAACTAAAGAGCATAAGAAAATGGCGGAAAAAAAACCACATTTCCCACTCTCATAACTGCTCCATCACCAAGCGAAGTCAGAAAAAACTAAAGTGTGTACTTTACGCGAAGGCATGTACCTATGTACCGGGGCTTCAAGGGCACCTTCGACAATTTCCCATTCAGGAATCGAAGGTTAAACGAAGCGTTCTGCATGTCTGCGGGTTGTTCGAAAGAGATACCGCGCCCCCGGAACGCAAAGGGCACATGAAGGAACATAGACGGGTTTTAGTCAGTAAAAGTCTGACACTCCCTCCCGCCCCGCCCAGGGCGGGGGAAGTTATTTGATGATTTCCCGTCTATAAAAAATAAAAAAAAAAAAAAAAAAAGCGTTCTGCATGTGCCCCCTCCCTTCACTTGGGGCTAGGAAACCTATTGAAACTTGCAAAAGAGTATTTTAATTAACACCATCACACCATCAAGCCTGTACTCCCCGAAGGTTTAGCCAGGGGTGTACCAATGTACACTCACAGTTCGCCGGTATGGCTTAGGTCCCATGTAATAGGGGGCGAGCCTATTGCCAGTATTTCAATTAGTAGTGGTTTTTTCATTAGCATTAGGTTATGTTTTTGGTTACTGCTCCGATGCAGTGTGTTGAAGTGTGATGTTATATAGCATATAGAATTCTCCATGAATTTGGCTGTAATATACAAAAAAATAACACTAACTAAACTAACAACTGACTGTCACTGGCTAAGTGTAACTGTATTTTAGCTTTAAGCCTTATGTAACATCTTATTACACGTTATACTCGTAGTATGCAAATTCGAATGGTAGTTCTAGAGATAAGATAAGTAAGTTTTCCAAATAATTTGAAATTAAAATTAATTGTGAAAAAAAAAGTGGCAAGTGTCTGCCATTGAAGTCGCCACTAACAAGCAAAGCACAAAAATAGATCATAATCCATCTAGCGTGTACCTATTCCTAATATCCGAAAACGGAAGATGCTGGGCTATTCCACACACAGAAAATAACAATAAGTGAATTCGCTGTTTCCATAGCCCCATCATAATCCCCGTTCGTGAATTTCGTCCCATAACTCCATGGTGCGGTGTAATCTCAGCGCGGTGGATCTTAAAGCCTGCTGTGATTGGATCGCAGACGTTTTTATCACATTTACATGCCAGAGCTCCATCCCATCGGTGGGAATATGTGTAGGCAAGCGGATTATGCAGTTCCTTTCATTATTTGGAAATGTGTTTGGTTAGAATTGTTCCAGTTTGGGAATATTTGGCCTAGAAAATGTTCCTCAGTGAAGAGGTGAGTTATCATCTCATCTGATGCTAGTTATTAATAGCTCACTTCAACTAAATTCAAGAATGAGATTTTTACAGACCATCTCTGGAGGTCTTTGATATTTTCTGTAAGTATTCCTTAACATTTTGCTCACAGAGCGCTAAAAAGCACAATATTTGGTCTTATGGTTATCACCGTAAGAAATGTGTTCGGTAAGATAAAAAGTTCTTCCATGAATAATTTGTGGTATAAATTATTTGAGCTTAAAATCTACTAAATATCTGCTTGTAAAATAAAGTACCCAACCAGAAACTCACCCAAGTAGGCCGCTGCAAACATAACATATACATAAGCATAAGATACATATATATTTGAATTTGAATAACCTATGAAACCTAACCCACCCACCCCACCCACCTAACCTAACCTATGATGTTTTTCTATGAAATTCTCAGTAGCAGCTCGGAGTTTGGATTTGTGCCCGGTTAATGGCAATAGGCTCGCCCCCTATTACATGGGACCTAAATATACCGGCGAACTGTGGGTGTATATTGGTACACCTCTGCCTAACCCTTCGGGGAATACAGGCGTGATGGTTTTATTTTTTATTTGAATAACCTATCAAATTGGGGATCTTAGATCCCACAGACGCCCTGTGCGAGTGCGATATTCCTGACGAGACGAAGGCCACTGCAATGCCCATTTGTCTCTACACCAGCATTTTGAAGACATTAAAAGCGCCACTAATGCGGTGACTAACTTGGCTACCTACAGGGCCAAAAACTTTAATAAAATAAACAATAAGGTTGACTTAAACCATCGATCTAAAAAGAAAACGAAGAATAAAATTCTATAGATCAAAAATTTTTCCAACGCTAATTAAGAAATTCAATCGCTCAATTTACCTAACACAAGTGTCAGAAAACATGAAATATTTGTACGAATTCCGAATTAAAATGCAATAACATTGATTGGTTTTGTGACAAAATTCTGTTAAATTTACGACTGACACGTAATTTCATATTTCCATAATATTTTTATTTTCATTCTACGAAGTAATCGGCCGTTACGAATGTCGATATTATATCAATCAATCGGCTTAACTTTTATTGCTCAAATCTCTTTATTTATTGCCCTGCTTGTACGTTGAAGATAGTAAGATTTATAATATATCTGAATATTAATATTTATACAGTTACAAACTATGCTACTGTGAGCATTTCGTTTATAGGCATGCTAATTGCCTGTCTGTAATTCTGTATGCATTTGTTATTTATGTCTTTATACGTTTGCATTTGAGTGGTCTAGAAAATAAATAAATTTGCTGTGAAAGAGGCAAATGATGGCAAAGAGGCTCACAAACGATACGAAAATTCTGTATACATACCATAACGCCTGTATTTTCCGAAAGCTTAGGCAGAGGTGTACCAATGTGCTCCCGCAGTACGCTGATATGTTTAGGTCCCACGGGGTTGAGCCTATTGCCACTAACCGCGCATAAATCTTAACTCCGAACTGTCACTGAAAATTTCATAGAAAAACCCAATAACACTTTGCTGGACCTGGGAATCGAACCCAAGACCACTAGCGTAGTAGTCGCGCTTACGACCAATATGCTACATAAAAAGTTATAAATAAATTAGCAGTAAATTCACAGTGGTAAATAAGTTAAAAGTTTTTATCTATTTTTGCTGTGAAAGGCTGACAAACAATACGCCAATACTATTGAAATAATATAATAAAATATATTGACATGAGTGACAATGAATGAATGATATGTAGGGCTTCCAGATAGTATGGAGGTAATTGTACTTACCACAAACTAAAACAAAATGGCATGAATAGTTAGTTTTTATTTTTAAAACCATTTCGTGAATGGATACAGTTAAAAAATAAAATGAAAATTGATACAGGAATCTATACTAATATAATAAAACTGAAGAGCTTTTTTGTTTGTTTGTTTAAAAGTGCTAATCCCTGGAAGTGCCGGTCGGATTGAAAAAACTATTTCATGTGTATTTTTTGCATATGATAGCCAGTTTCAAATGGATATTTATGGGCTATATAACTTCACGCGACGAGGTACGAGAACATAGCAGTGATCAAAGACATAACTTAACATAACACACATACCACCACGCCTGAATTCCTCGAAGGGTTAGGCAGAGGTGTATAGTACGATTCAAACTTAATGGCGGCTCGGAAGTTAGCTGCGAGTGCAGGTTCGCGCAGATTTATTCCAGTTAACAATAATTTAGGCTCCATTTAATTATTTCTATAGCAGAAATATATATCTAGAAATCATTAAAAGGAGGCAAAATTAATATTACTTGGAATAAACTTGCGTTAACGTGCACTCACAGCTAACTTCCGAGCCGCCATTAAGTTTGAATCATACTATACCAATACTTAAGTAATACGAGGGAAAAAAATAACCAAGCAGATGAAGTCAGAGGCACAAGCTAGTATATCAAGTTCTCTATAATAATAGACCTAGACAATATTAATAATGACATACAGCTTTCCATCTTCACAGCATTTATTAATAAGACCCTAAAAGCTTAGGGTCCCTGAAACATATAACACAGTACCTACAGGGTTGATTTCACCCCAAACCCGAAACACACACATAGACAAGAGTGTTGGTAGGTACGGTCAACAAAAGAGATAAGTAACCAGGGTGTCAGATACAGTTGAAATTTTCGGCCAAACTGAGGGGTTTCTGCGAATTTAATTAATGGTAGTTAATGAACTGTTCGTTTTCTAATCATTAAATCAAATTTTAATTAGGAAATCAGACTAACTTAATTTAAGTGAGGTCTGATGGTAATTTTATGAACAGCCCATCCTGAAAACAATTACATTCCCACCCTGTCTCATACCTATAGGGTATCACCCACCCATCAAGTAATGGCAACCCTTGTTTGTTACTCTAAAGAAAGTGTTTTGACATATTAACCGTTACCAATGACAGCTAAACAATAATAGCTGCGTTCAATTTTTGTTCGTTTTTTTATGTTTTAGGACTAAAAAACTACGCGGCTGAATTCGTTGATGACGAATACTAACCATGTAAGGTAATTGTTTTCAAGATGAGCTGTGTAATAAAATTGTAACCATCTTTCAGCGTCTAAAAAACCTGCTATTATATGTGACACTAATCTCTTTTGTTGACTGTACCCACACACATTAGAATTTCACAATCGTTCCCGACTCATTCCCTAATGAAGCGACTGTCAGTTGTTTGTCCGTCACAACTTGTGACACGGGCGTATCGATGTTGAAGAGAATAATTTTATTTAGAAAAGTTTTAACGGGTTTGAATTTGATTGAAGGGAGGAATTATATTTTAATGGCAATTGAAGTTCGTACTTCAATCGTTTTGTAAAGAAGGTAAAAGGACATCTAACTAAGTTAACAGTTATAAGTTTTTTTTCATCATTTTGATTATTTTGTCGTTCTGGTCCATACCTGGGAAATAGATGAGAAGTTACGGAGATATTTAAGGTTAAAGTTTAACCATTTTTTTTACGAAAACCATCTTTTTATTTTGTAACTAAACTTTCAACACCCCCACGATATTGTACTATTGCATGCTCACAAATAGCATCATATTTTGCGTGCGTTATATTACGTGATATCACAGTTTTTTTTTACCTGACTGACAGAAATGCAAAGGAAAGGTTATGATTTGCACCAAAAATCAAAGGAATTTACCAGGATCAATTTTCGCCTAATTGTACCTATAATTTAAATACATTTTTCCCTTATTTTACTTTTACATTTCCCACTTTCCAGCCTAATAAAGGTCGCCGGAAGACGCTGGATGCAGGTCGCTTCCAACCGGTATATGTGGACATCTAAAGGGGAGGCCTATGTTCAGCAGTGGACGTCCTATGGCTGAGATGATGATGATGATGATGATTTCCCACTTAAGAAATCAAATCAAATGCTAAATTGATACAACATCAAATTTAGCTCTAAATACAGCTGGTTCTATAAATATTCATTAATAATACACATGTAAAGGTAAACTTTAATATCCAAATGAGCTAGGTCTAGCCTAGAGCCTAGAGCTACTTAGTAACAAACACTAAAATACTGGCGAGCGAGCAAACATGTGGGATTAACATAACAAGACCTTTACGTCCCTAGGAGACGTATGAAGG
Organism: Caradrina clavipalpis; assembly: GCA_932526535.1. Classification (NCBI taxonomy): domain Eukaryota; kingdom Metazoa; phylum Arthropoda; class Insecta; order Lepidoptera; family Noctuidae; genus Caradrina; species Caradrina clavipalpis. The sequence goes on along the minus strand of OW052107.1, from coordinate 1,214,881 downwards.
AATATTCATATTAGGAATAAAATATAGCAATTTAATAGAGATCTCTATAAATTGGCTTCTCAAGGGAAATACTATAATATTACTTTTTTTCGTGACCTTCAGTAGTCTATATATCTATAATACAATAATAAGATGGGTTTGTTTGTAATGTCAAAATAATAGCTTTTTCTACTATTAAATGCATATAAATGTTTACACGGTAAAACCTTACAAGTACCAAAAACCTAATTAAAAAAAAATTGACTGTCTATATGTTTGATCCGGCTAATCTTCGAAACGATTAGACCAATCATAACGAGACTTTCACTGGCAAATAGACGGATATTATCAGGAGCACTTAGGCTACTTCTATTTTATAAAAATAATTAGGGTTCCGCGCAACAAAATTAAAACCTTACGTTTACGTGGTCGAAGTAGCAGATATAAGCCAGTTTCACATAAAATTACATTGGTTCTGGTGGGATTATTAGTTTCAGCATTCCCTAGTCAGTCTTAGCATAACGATATTTTCTGCGATATTGTGTTCAAATTCTTAGATTTTCTTGTTTACCTGCTACAAGTTTCAAGTTTATAGATGTTGGCTTGAAAGGTATGAATGCCGGTGTAGTTACAGGCACATGAGACATTTTAACTTTGCCTCTGGGATGGCAACGCATTTGCAAGCCCTCTAATATTACAGTTGCCTATAGGCAGCGGTGACCACTTGGCATCAGGTGGGCCGTCGGCTTGTTTGCCATCCAATGATACGTACCTACATAAACGCACGCCTTTTCCCACGAGGGGAGGCAGAAACCACAGATACGCCACTTGCTAGGATCCTCACATACTCCTTTCGTCTCATCCAAATTCATACATCTAGTCAAAAATAATTCTTGTTTTCACCGTCGTCTCTAAAGTATCACTTCTGTCGGTCCCCCAACTCTTTAAGTCGTGATAATTATCACATCGACCCACCAACATACCCTCAAACCAAATACAAGTGAAGACAAAACTCGCACATAAGAGAAATACATTCGAATTTCACTCCTCTCACTAATGAAGCGGCCGTCAATCAGACCGTTTGTCTGCCCGTCATCCGGCCGGTACAAATTAGTGACAACTCCCTGCCCGAGTATTAACGATCTTACCCGCACGGTGTGAGTGGCGGCTACATATGCTGCTTTGTAATTAATGACCCTATTGTTGGTAAAAAGGTGTTATCAACATATGATAGTTGTGTATGAAAAGATTTGATTAATGGTTATTTCTGGCTGTGAGTTCTCTGAGTCTTTTTGTAACTTAATGAATCAATGATCTCAAGCCTTTGAGGACTTATTTATTTCATACATACAAACATAAACTCACACCTTATTCCCATGAGGGTAAGCAGAAACCATAGAATGCCACCTTCTACGATCCTTACGTACTCCTTTGGCGTCGTTCACGTTCATACATCTGGTCAAACAATCACGCCAGTTACGAGAACTGTGCACAAGACTTTTCTAAAGTACCTCACCAATAACTATACGATGTTGTATACGTATAATCCTTCCTCTTGAATCACTCTGTCTATTGATAAAACCTCATTAAAATCCGCTACGTAGTTTAAAAGATCTAAGCGTACAGAGGAACGGACTTTGGGAGGCGACTTAGTATTATTCTATGTAGAGCTAAGGATTTAGGATTTCCAACAAAAGATATTCACAAATAACGACATAGAAATAATGGTCAACAAAAGGTATTATGTAGGAGTATTCTTTCACTAATAGGAGACCACAGAACAAACATAAACCACTCACTAGTACAGCTTTAAAATAAAGCTAGCCTATTATTGTCCCACTGGTCAAAGACTTTTTCTCATACTGAGAAGGTATGAGCATTGATCACCACGCTTGCTCAAGGTGGATTGACGATTTTTGCCCGCGGCTTCGCCCACGTAGACCTAAGCATAACGTAAGGCATTAAGTAGTAAATACTATGTCATCAAATTCATTTTGAGTCCAGGTTTCCTCTCGATGTTTTTTTTCACCGATATCAGAGATGACCAAGGTAAACTTAGAAAGTACATAATTATGAATTAAAAGAGTCATATTGGTACTTACCCGGTATCCAACCCGGAACCTCATGCACGAGACGCGGTATCCTTAATCACAGTGTCATCACGACACAGCTAAAGATAATGATATTCCTCAATCAGAAGCAAAAACCAACAATTTACTGCAATCGCCAATTAGAGCGATAAAAAATAAACAAGTTCAGAAAAATTCTCATTACAGCATCGTATCACGTTATTTACTTTATGCAAATAAAGGCATAAATAAAAAATGAGAATATTTCTCTGTACAGAAACTGCATGAGATTACTTTTAAGAGTAATGGCGGTCATAATTTGTGCGGGATAGTGGGGAAATTAAATGTTGTCCCTTCGGTGGGCGAGGCTTCGAAAGGGGGTAATTTGACTTGGCAAGGTTTTTGTGTTGCAAGTTTACGTTTAGTTGAAAAAAAAAGGAACAAAAAATTACTATCGTAGGTAATTTATTAGCCGGTCAAAGTCAAAGTCAAAGCATTAATTTCAATCAGGCCATTTACAGGCACTTTTGAATTGTCAAGAAGTTACAGTTGCAAGTTGAAGCTAGTTGCTCGTTCCAAAACGTAGGTCTCTATGGAGAAGAACGAACAAGAAACTCCATGGACACTCTCTTCTTTCAATTTGGGTATGTATCTGTTTAGGTCTGTATTTAACACCTACTAATGAGACTGTAGGGCTCTCCGTACAAAAGAAGTTCACATACCTATAAAATACCATCACGCCTGTATTCCTCGAAAGGTTAGGCAGACGTATAACCAATGTACATACACAGTTCGCCGGTATGTTTTTAAGTCCCACGTAATAGAGGCGAGCTTATTGCCATTAACCGGGCACAAATCCTAACTCCGAGCTACTACTGAGAATTCCATAGAACAACCCAACAACACTTTGCTCGACCTGGAAATCGAACCCAAGAGTTTTATCGTAGCAGTCGCGCTTAGAACCACTAGGGTATCGGACACATGATTCATGACTACATTATCATTGCGACAAAGAACTACAATACTCATCAGTACTATGTCAAACAAGCCTTGATTAATGTATTCCGTTCCCTGTACGTACATAGGTACCTCTATACATAGGTAGGTACATCGATTGTCTCGTTCTATCAATAATTGCTTTTAATCATTAACCGGGCTATGTTTGGACGGTCCGCACTACCTAATTGGCTTTAGTGTGGGACTGACTTAGTGTGTAAAGGATTAGTGATGTACTAGCCGATTGATTGGGATTACCGATGTATTCCGATTCGACCGGGAGTTGTGACTTTCGGGAATTTAATGATGGAAGTTTCTCTTTGATTTTGTGTAAAAGGAGTGGCTATTCTGTTGAAATTAATTGGGTGAAGTTTTAGCTGTCAATTTTTGGTATTTTGTGGTGATGGGTCACTTCAAAGTCACTGTATTTAAATTACTTGAAGGAGATTTTTACAGAATAGACTACCTAGTTACAATATGATAAATCTGATATGATACAGGTCATTGTGATCTTCTGGTTGCTAAAATGGTTTTGATGTTTTTTAGAGATACTTTTTGTCGTATGAATTTTGTTTTCATTTCAAATGGTTCCTTACATATGAGGAATCGCCTGCCTCAATAGATGTGTCATAATAGGAATGAATTTAAACATTACAAAAAATAATATAAAGATGGTGGTAAAATAAGAAACTACCTTTTGGAACAGGCGACTATATTCCACTATTTTTTTCTTAAAAAGGACGTTAAAAAGAGCTTTATTGATTGATGTGATAAATTAACTTTTACATTATGTACATATATCTATAATATATGTACGTATGTACATATATTATAGAATAAATTGTTCATGTTAATTTTACTTTATAATTAATTAATTAAGAATTTTGTTAGGCTATTAAAAATATTTTATTTATGTAAAAACCTCTTTGAAAAACAAGTTAACTTAACTAGAATAATAGCTAATATTTAATACAAAATATGCAACCTTTTGTATCTATTTAAACTATTTACAGAAGAAACCTTAATATTTGAGATTAATACAATCTTTCATTAATTAACTAACTTCAATGGAGCTAATACAAAATTGGTAACAAATAATTACCATGTTGTCTGAAGGTCGGAGGTCATATCTTTGATTGACCCCAGCGAGATTTATACTATCAAAAAGATTTTTATTCAGAGACATGTTACTTTGCCATACTTATTTTTTTTATAAATGCGAAAGTAACTTTGTCTTTCTATCTGTTACTCTTCCATGACAAAACTACTGAACAGATTTTGATGAAATTTTATACGGGGTAAGTTTAAATCCCAAGAAAGGCAATATTCTACTTTTTATTCAGCGACTTCGTTTGCGTCCGCGATAACCGACATTAACGCAGACGAAGTTGCGGGGCACAAGCTAGTGGAAAATATAGTTAAAATTCTTCTATTAAGGCTCTCCACGACCGACCTTTTGTCGGACCAATTATCGGACCTATTTAATAAATCCATTATCACGTGGGATCTAGTTTTTATAGACCGTGTGCGTTGGTATATTAGAATTCATATCTTCTATTCTCACCGACACAAAGGCAGTCACCGATTGCCTGAAGTGGACGGATTGCGTTAAGTTCTGAGTTCATATTGTACTTTGCCGTGAGTACAAGCTATGTACTCACGGCAATCCAAAATACGGCGTGTCGTTTACTTATAGGTACTAACTATTTTGAGCTCGATCGGTAATCGCTAGGGTCTCAACTGGGCCACATCTTCACCAACCTAATCTTGGTTCCGATGCTTCCCCTTAATGGACGATATGTAGACGTATCGATTACACAGATTAGTGTTAGGGCTCGCACACATGGTGTAGGCAACTGAATAGAGGTAAATGGAGAAGCAATTCGATACGACACGTTTGGCGTAGTGGTTAAGCGGTTGGCTGCTGTGTTGCGTGTCGCAGAATCGATTCTCGTACGAAACAAATATTTATATGGAATTTAAGTAGATAATCTTGGAAGTTTGGAACATTTTTTATGACACATAAAATGGAGAAAGATTGTTTCTGAATAGACTGAGTATTAACTTTTCGCTGTTCAAAATAATTATTTAGGTACTATCTTCTCTCAGCGATAATCAAATACATTATTAACATTTATTGAAGAAAAATCAAGTCATCTGAAAATCTCGCCTGAATCACCAAGAAGCAGTACGCAATGACGGCTATTAATTCCCGTAAACACATTCTCTATAAGAACAGAAGCATTTTGACTTTCAAAGTAACAAACACAGGGAATAATTAGCTATGATTTTTTTATATCATTGAATGGCGAATCAGGCGATGGTCCACCTGGTGTTAAGAGATCATCACTGCCTATAGACATCTACAGTACTAGAGACCTTGCAAATGCGTTGCCATCCCAGAGAAAAAGTGGAAATGTTTCATGTGCCTGTAATTACACCGGCACCTTCAACTCGGAACACAGCAATGCTGTTTTGCAGCAGAATTAGGTATAGTTCGGACGAGCTGCTTTACAAAGAGCTTTACTGCTACTTACACCAATGTAAAAAGTGCAAAAAGCAAAAGTGTTATTGGGTTTTTCTATCAAATTCTCAGGGGCAGCTCGGAGTTTGGATCTGTGCCCAATTAATGGCAATAGGCTCGCCCCCGATTACATGGAACCGAAATATACCGGCGAACTATGAGTGTACATTGGTACACCTCTGCCTAACCCTTCGGGGAATACAGGCGTGATGGTATATTTATATTTTTACACCAATATAGCCCATTACCAGTCCAATACATTTTCAATATCCACCTTCAAAATATTGAGGTCAGAACTTAACCAGCGGTAGTTCAAAAACTACTCGTCACTTTCATTTCGCTACTTATTTGGGCAGCGATAGGAACCCGAAATGGATTTCAAGGAACTTTCCGTAGCTTTTTGTTGGTAGGAGTGCTTGGTCACGTCACGTGAACACCTCGTTTAGGTGGCCTGTACTGTGAGACGGAATTGGGTGAAACTATTGCTGATAGTAGACCGAGCAACGCGAATGAATTTGAAGATTTTGAGGAAGAAGGTGATGTGGTAGGATGGTTGTTAGATGTTGAATTGGATGACTTGGAGAGTGTGTCTACTGCAATATATAAAGAAACAAAATATAAAGAGTAGACTTTATCACTGGTGAAGAAAAATTGGAAGAACGGCTGATGTTCACAGAATATATGGAATAAGAAGAATCAGAGGACATACTAGCATTCACCATCTGTGCCGCTCTAAGCCGAGCCCTGCCTCCCATAAGGGTGCCCTTAGCGTATGGTCGTTTAGTTTGTAGGTTTTAAGCCCTAGCTGGAGCCCTTAATTTTATAAGGTACCACAAGCAAATCCGGTAAAGCAGACGGTCCTAGGTTGACTTACAATTAACGTCTTAGCCGGCGAACTCGTAAGTTTTGCCCCTAGCAAAAATTGTTCAACGAGGTTAAAGAAATTTTCAATTCATAAAACATTCTAGAATAGTAAGCCTAGAACTAGCCATTTTCCGATACCATCGAATCAATCAACCTACCTTTCGAACTATACACAACACAAGTTTTACAAACAACACACAGCCAACATTTCCCGCAACCACAAATTACAAAACCGACCTAAAAACACAGTACAATAAACACAAAATTAAATAACACCATCGATATGTATCTGCCAATAATTCCTAGACACGAACCAATTACGGTTTCCAATAAAAGCCGACCAAACAAAAAACACCAGACAACATACCCTTAATCTTTGTTGACTGGAGCCCAATTAACTCGGTCGGTTAATGACGCGAGTTTACCCACGCGACCATATTGCTACGTTTAGGGAGTATGCACATACAGCATACGATACGCTAGAGAGAACGAAGTTGGCTTGATGTTAACTTCAATTGACTTGAAGAATACTGAACCATGCCATACTCAGAAATTAACGCCAAGTAATATTGAGTACTGGGACAGAAATGGAGTAAAAAAATTGGAAATTTCGTCATTTACTGTACCATGGGATTGCATGGAATTAAAGTTGGATGTCCGTTGAAGTTTTTATGGACAAGACCACATCACTGTCATTCTAATTCCTACAAGCCAATAGTGCCAACTGCCAGAAAACCGCAGAGGCAATGAAACAGAAACGCTTAAATGTCTTGGATCTAGCAACGAAATGAATCACAAAAACTTGTACAGAAGTAATATAAGTAATACATAATATATATGTATAGAAAGCTACTGTTTGGTATGAGCAACTAGCTTCAGCTTTCTGTCTAACTTATTGTACTTCACAATAGCCTCTAAATGTAACAATAATATAAAGTAATGTTTCTGAAATAAACGATTTTGGGAGTTTTATAACTTGGAAAAGCCCAGTTACTGGACAATATTATCAATTGAGTAAACTTTGAAACCACTGAATGTATCTACAACAGCAAAAGCAGAGAGCAGATTGATTTAACTTGAATCAACTACCAGTTCCTCGGCAAATAATTCACTGCACTAATAACGAACCAATTGAACCTGTTTCAAATACAGACCTACTTCTGGAAATCGTGACGGCCCAGTTGTTAAGACGCCCGCCTCTTATACATAAGGTTGTAAGTTCAAATCAGGGCAAGTACCAATGTGACTTTTATTTTGGACATCACTGACACCGATTAAGGAAAAACATCGTGACGAAACCAGGACTTACGGTTAATATTATTATAAGTCTAAGATCGCCAATCCGCCCTGTGCCAACGTAGTGATCAATGCTCGTACTTTCACTGTATGAGAAAAGGCCTTCACCCAACAGTGGAGAATTATAGACTAATCTTATTATTTTACTAGCTTTTGACAGGCAGTTTCGCGTAAAGAATAAAAAGTAGCTTATGTCCTTTCCTAAGGTTAAAACTTACCCCACACCAAATTCAAACAGACATCAAAATCTGATCAGTGGTTTTCGATCAGTCTTTTACTCGTGAAAGCGTAACAGATAGACGGACAATTTCTTTCGCATTCATTACGAGTTTATAATGTATGTAGTAATCGACAGTTGGATGTATACAGGAAAAATTTTTAACCAGTGCGTAAATTTTGCCATAATAAACTTCAACACGTTTTATTAAACACGTATATTTTATTTTGATATGTCTTAGTACTAAAAAAAAAAGTTATCGCTTACGAAACATGTTTACTTAAAAACCATATTTCATTGTCACTCGGCGCTAGCGCATTCCCCACCCCCTCACCCCAGCCATGCGCCCGGGCGGCGGCGGCGGCCGCGAGTTTTCATTGATAGTATGGCGAATAGATTATGTCCTGGATGTTTTGCTTATTTCAAACTCGGATAAGGATGAAATTTTTTTAATTTATTTTTTTAACTAAACACGGAAATGTGTTCTATTACTGATACTGAACTACCAAAAAAAATTTACGCACTGGTTAAAAACTTATCCTGTATACACCCTTATAGCCACAGTAATCATAGGCAATGATAACGGTTCAGGGAAATGGTACTGTTTGTTTAATTTTGACGTGGATGGGACATTAATTGCGTGTGTTCGGTGTTAGGAAAACATCGATTGACTGCTCATATTTAGATTACGTGGTAAGGATTCTTGGAATATGCTTTTGTGACTAGCTTATGCTCGGAGTTAGGATTTGCCCGGTTAATGGCTATAGGCTCGCCCTTAATTACATGGGACTCGAACATACCAGCGAACTGTGGGTGTACATTGGTACGCCTCTGTTTAACCCTTCGGGGAATATAGGCATGATGGTGTGTTATGTGACTAGCTTAAGTTGGCTACTTCGTCCGAGTAAGCATCGGTTACCTGCGGGTGGCTGATATTTACTCGGATAATCGACACTATAGCCGGTTCGGAGATTAGCCGTTACGAGCAGAGAGTCTAGTTATACATTTATTCTCGATCATCCTCCATCAAATGAGTAACTAACTTAAATTTTCAAAATGGCTGACTCCTTGACGATTGAGAAGTGTTTTTTCCCCCTAAGCTGCAATGTCCCACTTCTAAGCAAAGGCCTCCTTCAAATTCTTCCAAGTATTATTTCGAACCAGCCCTCTTGGTGAGAGTCTAAGTGCTTGCACACAGATTATTTGAAATAAATGATTTTAATTAATCAATGGACATCCATAATCTCCAAATTACAAAAAGTTAACAGTCAATTTCCTTCCCAAAAATGCTTACCACACACAGCTGCCAATCCTACGAGATTATAAAGGCAAAACTTTTTAATGATTAGACCTCGTATTACGAGAGCTTAGTACTGGAACCTGACCAAAGTTTTGTACCAAACAGGAAGCCGAGGAAAAGTTCCTAATTGATCTATTGATAACGCTCTTGGTACCAGTTTCTGTTCAGACAGTGTTGGATAGTTTTGTTTTGCGGTCTGCACTGAAAGGTTTTAATCCATTTCGGGATTGCGAACTTGTCTGTTCATGGAGTGTTTCGCCTTTGTCACTTGGCTTATTTTCGTGTTTTGATTTGAATTTGGAATGTTGCGGTGATTTCGGTCTGTTAACTTCAACGGATATTTCGAACTAGTTTTTAGTTCAGTAGTACTTTTTCACTCGCGTTCAGTTACAACTTTGATAACTGCTCTGCTCTCTTGGGTGGTAGCGTGATGTTATATAGAATTTAGTATTCCTCATGAATCAGGTTATCATCCTTACTATAAATGCGAAAGTAATTCTGTCTGTCTGTCTGTCTCTTCTTCACGCCTAAACCACTGAACCGATTTCAATGAAATTTGGTACAGATATAGTCTGGGACTCGAGAAAGGACATAGGATAGTTTTCATCCCGGAAATCCCCCGGGAACGGGAACTATTAATCCACGCGGATGAAGTCGCGGGCAAAAGCTAGTATGAAATAAAAAGAAAGTAAAAAGCTTTTTCTGATTTGACTAAAAGTTCCTGGAGATGCGCACATAAAACGTTAAAAAATATTTAAAAATAACCAAAAAATATCTGGATGGGGTGTCCCAGGACGTAATAGGTAGGGTTGAGTATAAATAAATAAATAAATATATATCTTGGGACAACTCACACACGGCTATCTGATCCCAAGCTAAGCAGAGCTTGTGTTATGGTAACCAGACAACTGATATAAATACTTATATAATTTATAAATACATTCATATTATAGATAAATCACACCCAGACACAGAACAAACATTCATGCTCATCACACAAAGTTTGTCCTAGGTGGGAATCGAACCCACGACCTCCGGCTTAGCAGTCAGGGCCACTAACCACTAGACCAACAGGCCCGTCATGTATATTATATTATGTATTGGCTAAATAATAATCTATGCTTGTTTTGAAGTCAGTTAAAAAGAACATAATTTATGACCAAAGGAGACTTGATTTATAACAAACTAACTACAAAATATTACAAAACAACCAATAGAACCTAACGTTTTAGTGCCAACTTAAACATTTCCAGCAAAAAATATTCCAACGTTGTACATTTTATGCGTATTTTATACCGAACAAACATTCATTTTATTGCATGCGAACGGAACTAGCTTGACAATGCATAACATGAAGTTATTCTACCTAGAGCTATATGTATGGCCGTCGTGAATTTCTAGGAATACAAACTGCACTTTCATCTAAAGAAGGTAAAAGCCAACAAAGGTCTTGTATTACAAGGACTTTGCTATAAAATGGAACCAAGTTTCCAAAGAATTTTTTGCATCTTTATGGAGAATATTTTCTTCCATGTTTTCTCGTTTACGGGGTGTACACAGCTTCTTTATTATGTTGTTAACAAGGTATTCTGTCCATCAAACTTATTAATGTTGAGCAAAAATGATTGCTGGGTTCACGATGGTCAATTACTGAACGTTGAAAGGGCAAAGGATTTATAAACATATTATAAATGCCTTTTTCAGAAAGCAACAATAGTTTTAGTTTACATCTGAGTATTCTCTTGATTCTATTATTTATCATTTATATATATATATATACCATCACGCCTGTATTCCCCGAAGGGTTAGGCAGAGGTGTACCAATGTACACCCACAGTTCGCCGGTATATTTAGGTCCCATGTAATAGGGGGCGAGTCTATTGCCATTAACCGGGCACAATTCCAAGCTCCGAGCTGCTACTGAGAATTTCATAGAAAAACCCAATAACACTTTTTGCTCGACCCGGGAATCGAACCCAGGACCTCTAGGGCTCTAGGCTCAGGACCACTAGGCCAACGAGGCAGTTGATTATCATTTATATATCATTTTATCCGAGTTTTTTCTATTCTTTGATAGTAATCCACTTCTTCTGGTTTGCGGTTTAAGTTTTTAGCAAGATATAAAGACGCTAAGGCCTTTGGGTCCGGTTTCAGGACATCCCCAAGCGACTGGTGGACTATTTGTGTAACCAGAAGGCTGGTTTTTCTTTGGGCCAAAGAACCAGCATTGCCATGCAGAGTGCCGATGATGCCGATGATGCTTTTGAACACATTGACCCGTTGACAGCGAGTTTTTTGATGCCCTATGAGCTTCCCCTTTGTTTCTTTTATAAATTGTACAAATGTACATTCCTTATAATTTCATTATCCTACTTCCTACTATTATTAAAAATGTGAAAGTTTGTGAGGATGGATGGATTGATGGATGAACGCTTAAATGGCTTAACGGATCTGAACGAAATTCGGCGATAAGATAGATCATAGTATGAAATAATAAATAGGATGCTTTTCATCCCGGAAAAAAAAAAATGAGGCGGATGAAGTCGCGGGCAAAAGCTAGTAAAGTTATAAATAAGTTAATGTTAGCTTCAACACTTTCATGTATAAATCTTCGTAGATAAGAAATTCCAGTCATGTCTCACTTATTAATTCATCTAATAGGCCACACTGGACCCCTTCTGTGTTATATTAAGTTAAATGACCGAGCTGCTTTGAGAACTTATTCTGTAGCAGAATAATGGCGGTATCATTTGTTTTAATTTTGCGCGTATTCTATAATTTTATCCAAAGGCTCTCCGCCTACTAACAATTCTTAGACCGATTTTTTGTCGGTCGTGTGCGTATTTAAATAAAATTTTATGTTCTTATCTCGACGAAAAAATAAATCTGTCAAGTCTTTAAAAAAATCAGTCAAAATGTCGGTCTTCTGCAAAGAGAATATTATAAAGAGGAGAGATTTGTATGAATTTTTAAACACAAAAACTAGTGGACCGATTTCAAAACCGTTTACCATTAGAATACTACATTATCCCTGATTAACATAGGCTATTTAAATAACATCACGTTACGACACACGGGAGCGGAGCAGTAACCGAAGACGTAACTTAACACGGGTGAAATAAGCCACACGGACGAAGTCATGAAGATCATGTACCTACTGAATCCATGATAAAAGTTTTCATTACGACGATCCTTTCACATATAACCCTATATAGATCTGAATGATATAAAAAAATTACATAGACATCCAGTATTGTGAGCTTTATAAATAGCTCCGTTCCATAGGCTATCTTCCGTACTGACCCATATTTTGATCTATCCGAACAATATCAAACAAGGTCGAGATTTCTACGCCCCTACCTCTTGATCCAAATACCGTACTTACCTTTTTCAATGGGTACCCTTGAAAATTACACGAAATCTCTGGTCCTAATAATAGTCCCTTTAATACTCCTGGTCTAAACAGCTCTGTGTGGGATTAGTACGGAACCCGCTGACAGGGACAAGCTTCCAGCATTAATACGCTATTAGATTGGAAGACCATGATGGTACATTAATAATGGTAGGTGTATATCCTTTCAACAATAGAAACCCTGAATCCTATACCAATTTGTATTGTGGTCCGATTTGGAGTGATAGACCTGTGGTTAAGGCACTCGCCTCCCGTGCAGAAACCCATGGGTTCGTAACTGGGCACGAGCAAATACAAATGCATACAAATGTGACTTTTTCAATTCATATGTATTTTCTAAGTTTATCTTGGACATCTCTGACATCGGTGTAGGAAAATATCGTGACGAAATCTGAACTTTATACTGAATATAAGATTGAAATCGCCAATCCATTTCTTCGACATTTCTTGCATCTTGATTGTAATATAATTATGTGAAATTACAATCAGCTAAATCACTATCTATAATTCCAACAAGAAAAGACTAAAAGTCACATTTCCACTGATTCTATGTAAGTATAAAAAACGTTAAAAGCTTACGTTACAATTTCATACTTTCTGTTATTGCCTCAATGTGGGTTATAAGCGTCGTTATAGCTCTGTCGTTAAGAGATATTATTGCTTGCGTGTTATTTCATATCATTGTCTCGTTTATGTCTCTGATCTTTGTAGGATTAGTTACAGTTGAAATGGCAAGAATTTCAGTTGTATATGTTCTAGATTTGTTACTAGAATGGGCATGGACAATGTTTCTGTATAATCGTGACAAAATGAATGCCAATCATTTGTCACGATTGCACAGATGCGAACTTACCGTATACTAATGGTAGTACGGTAAGTTCGCATCTGTATCGTTCATTGACCAATATAAAATTTTCGTTAAATCCATACTAAAATGATGCGGAAGTAATTTTGTCAGTCTGCCTGTTATGCTTGCACTACTAAATCACTGATCCAATTTTGATGATATTTAGCACGGGGTAAGTTTGAACCCCAAAAAAGGACATATGCTACTTTTTATACCGCGACTTCGTCTGCGTCCTTTATAACTGACATTTACGCGGGCGAAGTCGCAGACAATAACTAGTAAAACTAAACATAAATAAGTAAATGATTAAGCGTCACATTTCACTTTAAAATTTTCAAACAAGTCTTCCACTGTTTTTCACAAAATTACACCTAAACATGTTGTTTAAGTAAAACTTGCAGAAATGACAACAAACAAGCTTGAACATTGAACAGGCTTCGTGCAAACAATATCATGTACTTTCACGAACTTGTCTCAAAGTTTGAGCAATTATTACTTGACAAGGGACCAAGTTTGAGGGCGGTAGGTACCTTACAGCGAATATTTTTAGATCTTGTTTAATACCGTATTGATTTCAGTATGAAAGCTTTTGTTGCTTATGAAGAAAGTTGGTAAGGCGGTTATGATTAAAAAGCTAACACTCTAGTACTTTGAGATGTAAGTTTAGGTTATTCAAAAGGTCTTAAAATTTGTTGCCAGTGGAATCAAGACTTTATTACTTCTTATGACGATACATTTCAATTTATTTTCGGTTCGATGATTTCAGATACGCTGTTTTTTTACTTTTTTCTTATAATTTTTGTTGGCCATGCTTATTGCGGCATCAATAGCAAATTTCACCGATTACAAATACCACTGCAGTAATGCAGTTTACCGTGTACAGTTTTAACATACATAGGTATGTATGTATGTAAACAAGTGAACATTACGTATCTTTGAAGAATTTATTCAATGTAGCCGTCAACTCTTGGCTTGTATTACTTTGTACCTACATAATATTATCGTTTAAATGTATATTGCATTCACGTGTAATCCAGTATGATCATTTCAAACCACATTTTGGAAAGGGCAATTACATACAATTCCTTTTTCTTATATGCGACGTTCAATAGTTGTTGTTGTTGTTGTTGTAGTTGTTGTTGTTGCTGTTGTTGTTGTTGTAGTTGTTGTTGTTGTTGTAGTTGTTGCGTTTGAGAATGCCTAAGGCATTAAGTCCGCCTTTGTACTTTTTTTTTTTGTGCATAAAGTTTAAATAAATAAATAAATAAATAGTTCCTGTTAATGGTCTAATTGAAATATATAATTTAACTTTGACACTGTTAGTTTCCATTCTATGAATTTAAAACTTTAAACCGTTCTAACATGATATTATTTAACTTTAGTAGCCTAGTAATAACTCATAACTGCTACCTTGCAAAACCAACCAATTGTACACCTAAGGGAACAAAATGAATCGGCCATTCCGTTCATTACAAATTTCAAATGAAAGTCAAATAATGTAGGAACAGGACAAGTTAAACTCAGATTCCTCGTTTAATATCGAACATCTAAAAGCGGGTCCTGAATCAGCAGTGACCACAGTTGGAAGCAAGACTTCTGGGAATGCAGTAACATTCATTACACGGGTTCCGCTTACTAACCACAGGTGCAAGCGAGGAATTAAATTTAGTTAAGCATTTCTGGAAGTTTGGTTTGCTAATACGTATATAGTTTTTTGAATCAGTAACTCTTTTTCTTTTCGCAACTTCGTCCGCGTGGTGTATTAAATCCCAAAGTTTCCAAAAAATTGTTCAGGTTTTTAACCAAGTGTTAATTCTTCTATCTTTTAGGAACAATCAAAATCTAATAACAATGTCAATCTGTATTTGTATCTGAATCTGTCTGTCTGTGTGTGTATATGCTCGCCCCCTATTGCATGGGACCTAAATATACCGGCGAACTGTGGGTGTACATTGGTACACGTGCCTCTGCCTAACCCTTCGGGGAATACAGGCGTGATGGTATGTCAATCCAATCTGTTACAAATGTTGGTACATAATCCCACATTTTTTTAATTCATTGTCGCTGAGATAAGATTTCGAACGTTTTTAGTTAGTAGAATTAGAATTTAGTTCTTTATTAGCTTATTTAACTAATCTCTTTGTGTCAAAAAGAATTGTAATTTCGTTATGTTGATTATGTATTCTAACTTGTCTCTCTCTCTCTGTATGTAAATACATTAGGTATACTGAAGATTTCATAGAAACGAAAAAAAAAATACAAATGCAAAGAAGACTCGTGGAGCACAATACAAATTTAAAATTCCTCGAAAAAATAACACTAATTACCATTTCTCCCTCAACCAATAACAAAATTAACATCGCTATATTCAAATTGGGCGTAAAAAGGAAGCCGACCAGGAAACACCAATGAATAATACTTGTAACGTATTGCTATCCTGCCAATTTCCTGCGGTTGGCTCCGGAACCCAAATACTGGGCTCCCAGCTCCCCGTTGTATGCTTAACCGCATTATCTATTCAGGAATTGATTTGTGTTTGTGATAATGGAAGGCACAGTACGTCTACATGAATATGTGAACAGGTGTGGGTTCGGGCAAATTTTGGGAGTGGTGGTTTTGAATGGTGTGTTTGTTGAAATTAATGGTCGGATACAGCTGTGGTCATAATCAGGCATTTGTATGAAGATGTCAAATAGTAATGACGAGGTGTGGGTATAGTGGTAGGTTACACAGGAGCTGGAGTGGATATAGCAAACATCGATGAATAGAATTTGCCTTTAGGTCTTTGGTATTTACATAGTCGTAGGCTTGACACAACAAGGCTAGTCAAATTTACCCAATATTGTCGTTCACTTCACGAGTATGAGTCTTGATAACGCTTGTAAATGAGTCAATCTTTATTACACGGGATCTCTAGTTACATAGATGTCAAAAGAATCAGCAAAAGCATTAGGTGTACTTACATATAACAATGCTAAAGAGTTTTTTTGTTTGTTTAAACGTCCTATGCTAATCTCTGGTACTCTCAGTCTGATCGTTTTTTTTTTATAATTATAGCTAGATTTATTAGGAATAATATAGGCTAAGTGAAATCACACTACAACACACAGAAGTGGAGCAATGATCAAAGACGTAATGACGAATTTCCGGGCAGAGGCACCTAAGTAATAAAGCAAAAAATATTTTGCTTTAAAGCGCTCTAATGCTTCATTAAGCAGAATCAGAACACCCAATGGTGATTAATCATTAAAAGTTAAGTTGACAGAACAAAACAACATTTTATTTCCCCCAACTCTGATTGGATCATCTTAAAGTTCCAAACATTTAACTTATTAATTTTGCTGAAAATCAAACAGAAAAATAACAAGTTCCGTCTTTATACTCCAATAAAGGTTTTCAAATAAAATGAAAAGTTGGACGGTAATCATAATGAAACTCCGATAACTGAGCCTTTAGGGAACCTTCGCAAACAGATGTATTTGTTCAATGTATAATGAAGACTGAGTTAGTTAGAGATCAAGTTTTGGAATCCCGAGGGCGCGTTGAGATGAGATCTTGCAGGTTCGAATTGTTCATCTACTGTTTGAAGAGTTAGAATTTGAATTGATGTTCGACTAATTATTGTGGGTATGTCGAACTTCCATCAAGATGAAATAGCTATAGATAGGGTTTCTGAGGGTTAATCAGATATCAGGACTGAGAACAATGAAGGAATGGGTACATAAGTGATCATTGTTTATTGAAATACGATAAACGCTTAACAAATACTACGTGTTATTAGTAGTAGTAGAGGTCTTTGTGAAGGAGCTTGTCCGGGGAAATACTACCACCATACCTATTTCTGCCGCGTGTTTTGCCGCATTTGAAAGGTATAGGGGCTGGTGTAATTACAGAACATGAGACAATTCAACTTCGTCTCTGGAATGGCAACGCACTTGCAAGGACGCTGGTATTGCAGATGTCTATAGGTAGCAGTGACCACTTAACATCAGGTGGGTCATCGTTTGTTTTGTCTTGTTTGCTATCCAATGATATAAAAAATATGTAATTGAGCAATCTTAGGAATACAGTTATAACTGTTGCACGTTTTAAAGCAGGGGTCGCAAACAATTTTAAAATAAAAGCTTTGAATTTCGTTCACGAATAATTTAGCGACCATGAAACCCTCGAAAGTTCTTAAAATCTTGGTGACAAAGTTAAATAAAGCGAGAAATAATCCGCAGAATGAGTTTTAAAATTCAGAGTTCAACGTAAACTTTGTATATTTTAATTTGCCTCGACAAGGCATAAATTACATTATTCATTCAATGCGTACTAATGCATTAATAATGGTTATTGTTTTTTCATTATTAACATCAGGAGGATGGGTGGTAGGCACGTAACGAAGAGCTTCTTTAGCTTGATATACTAGCTATGCTCCGTGGTTTCACCCGTGTTAAATGACGTCTTTAGTTACTGCTTCGTTCTTGTGTGTCGTAACGTGATGTTATATAACCTTCCTCGACTAGATTCCATAGTTTTAGTTAATTGACGTCCAAAAGAGCCTTTTATTGGTCTAATTGGAATAAATGATTTGACTTTGACTTTCAATAAATGGGCTAGGTATGTAATACAAAAGGATATTTCTCAAATCAGAACTTTTCTGCCTATAATATTATAAGAATCTTTACATAGAATAAGTCAAAGTCGCTTCCCGTCGTCTGTACGCTTAGATCTTTTAAACTAGTCAACGTAGTTGTTTTAGTAAGATTTTCATCAATAGATAGAGTGATTCAAGAGAAAGGTCTATACGTATGGAGCATCACGCAACGACCAACGGGAGCGGAGCAGCAACCAAAGATGCAACTAAACGCGGTTGACACCGTGGGGTATATATTTTGACGGGCCTGTTGGTCTAGTGGTTAGCGACCCTGACTGCTAAGCCGGAGGTCGTGGGTTCGATTCCCACCCAGGACAAACTTTGTGTGATGAGCATGATTGTTTGTTCTGTGTCTGGGTGTGATTTATCTATAATATGTATGTATTTATAAATTATATAAGTATGTATATCAGTTGTCTGGTTACCATAACACAAGCTCTGCTTAGCTTGGGATCAGATAGCCGTGTGTGAGTTGTCCCAAGATATAAAAAAAAAATAGCTAGTATGGTACTCTAAAAGCACTTTATCTTCATAACATATAATGACCATGTTGTTGTCTATAATTGCTATACTTACTGACTGTCAACAATTTGCTACGACCATCAATAAATCTACCATATTCACAATTAAGAGCAAAAAGTGTTATTAGATTTTTCTATGAAATTCTCAGTAGCAGATCGGAGTTAGGGAGTAGGCTCGCCCCTTATATACCATTTCCTACTATCACGGCTGTATTTTTCGTAGGGCTAGGCAGGTTAAGCTGTATTTAGGGCCTCTATCACACGGGATTTAAAAATACCGGCGAACTGTAGGTGTATATAGGTACACTTCTGACTAAACTTTACGAAATACAGGCGTGATGGTATCTTATATTCACTAATGATCATTCTAAGCTTTTGATTGAATCTTGTCGGTCCTACTCGAACACTAAAACAATTCCCAGATTCACAAAATAATTGGTATCAACAAAAACAGATATATAGCTGAACATATTAATCCCCAAATTAAACGACACATGCCAGCGGTACAATGGGCCCTGAATATCCAGAATATCCAAAATATCCAGAATGTCAATTTGTATTCGATGCCGGATGAAATTAAATCCAGTTTGAATGACACTCGTTAATACTCTAAAACATGCAAACTGATCAATTGGACACAAAGCGATTTTAAATGTTTGCTTTTGTTTAGCAAATGTTTTTGTAGGGATGGTAATTACCTTTTTGATGTTGGTTTTTAGGCGTTATCAATGAATGGGTGGGTACCCGTTAAGGTACAATTGAATGAATTTGTTAACAGTATCGGTGGAACATAATTTTAGCCTTCACTTCTTAATTTGTCATGCTTTGTTACGCATTATGATAATAGTTGTTTTTATGCAAGGTACATCTTATTCACGTGTAATCCTGTGCACAAAATATTTTTAAACATTTATTTTAAAAGAGTAATTATAGGGTTTCTTTCCCATTCTTCTTCATACGTATCTTTTAATAGGGGAAACTAGATTTGATTCGTTTTTCTTGTAATGACGTTCAAAACTGCCATTTACTAGTGAAATAATTTTTTGCTCAAAATAAACGTTGCCCTACGCTAGGAATTTTACCTGTATTGTGGGTGTGTTTACAACTATATAAACAGAAATTGCGCAAAAACACAATGTAGGTACTATAACATTCAGGGACCCCATAAGCTTTATTAAAGTATGCCCTTTTAACACGACCACAATCTCTAATACTCTAACAATAGCTTCGTGAACATCCGTCAACTCAGATAGTAATAACCATCCACTAAGATGATTGACGCTCCTTCAAATATCTCCGCTTATTTCTCTAAGGGATCGGTTCTTCATACTTCGTCCCCCACATCACCATAAGGGGTGACCCTTGAGAAAATCGCGTACACAAACCTTCATAAACTAAAGTTTATGTCCTTGAAAAATATGAGAGGCATTCCCTGAAACATATTCATATGATCGTAGAGGCAGTAAAAGTTAAAGCTGAACAATAAAACGGATAGTTTTATGTAGGTTTTATATCGTCGACAGGTGAGCCTCGGGGATGTTCCTATATTTTATCGTCTGGAACTGAATTTCGAACACAAAAGAATCTATGAACGTTATAGGAATATCGTAGCTTACGAAGACAAATATTGCTTTGACTGCATCTGGAATGTTTGAAATTCATGGTTTGTTATGAAATATTTTTGAAGTTTGTTTATAGTATTCTGTGTTTGTTTTGTTTTGAATTTCATTTTGTTTTGTTTTATATTTGACTAGCTTAATTAAGTGAAGTTCAATAAGAAGAAAAACTCTAGCTTGTGCCTGTGACGTCGCTTGTGTTTTTTTCACCAGCGTTAAGTTACGTTTTTGGTTAGGTACTGTTCCGCTCGCGTGTATCGTAGCGTGATGTTTTATAACCTGTACTATATTGTGGCTATCATTAAAAAAAAAGGTTTTTTGCAATCGGACTGTGAGGTTAAGAGATTATCGCAATTAAAAAAAGAAAAAAAGGTTTATGTTATTAGTTACTAGCTTTTGCCCGCGACTTCGTCCGCGTGGATTAATAGTTCCCGTTCCCGGGGGATTTCCGGGATGAAAACTATCCTATGTCCTTTCTCGGGTCCCAGATTATATCTGTACCAAATTTCATTGAAATCGGTTCAGTGGTTTAGGCGTGAAGAAGAGACAGATAGACAGACAGACAGAGTTACTTTCGCATTTATAATATTAGTACGGATTTTTTTATTCGTGATGGGTTTGTTCTTGACTCTACTCTAGGTCAGAGGTGATAAAGACAAAGTCGACGATAGAGTGAGTTTACCCGAAGAAGCCTGTTCACTCCAACTTTGAAGATATTAGGGTTGAATGCTTTCGGAAGTACAAACGCAGGTAGAGAGTTCCACTCCTTTGCAGTGCGCATTATAAAAGATATTATAGATAAAAGCTGTCTAAAAATACGGCATTCTTTACCTTTAGTAATTGTAGCATGTATATACACCACGATTGTAGTTTCTTTATCAAATATCACATAAAATATTTCCTGTTGAATAGTTAGTACACCTACACTAATAATTTCCCAACCAAATGTCATACCATATTTTCTTTTTAATAGCACATTATTTTATTTTAAAGTTTTACTGTCGCAAAATAATTATAGGTTACGCCATTATTTTGCAAAACGACTGTACTATCGCTTTTTTATTTTTCCTTAAGATTTGAAGACGATAAATCTTTGTTAATATTATAAAGCTGAAGGGTATATAAAATATACTCGTATATACTTATTACTAATAAAATTACAAACTATGTACAATTTATACAAAAAATATACATGAACATCACTACTTAAACTCCATCGAAAGATTTTCAAATTCGGACTACTACGAACTAGTACTACTAGTTCCGATGAT
This sequence comes from Caradrina clavipalpis, assembly GCA_932526535.1. Classification (NCBI taxonomy): domain Eukaryota; kingdom Metazoa; phylum Arthropoda; class Insecta; order Lepidoptera; family Noctuidae; genus Caradrina; species Caradrina clavipalpis. The sequence goes on along the minus strand of OW052107.1, from coordinate 1,193,330 downwards.
TAGCACCTTCAAACAAAAAAACAAAGTTTGTTAACAGAAAAATGTATCCGTGCACGCTTTAAGCTATTACAATATTACATGGGACCTAAATATACCGGCGAACTGTTTGTGTGCATTGGTACACCTCTGCCTAACCCTTCGGGGAATACAGGCGTGATGATGGTGATGGCTTTAAGCTATTATTTTATTAACAAAAAAAAATGGAATCCGTCAAAAAAAGGACGACGCTGTGGGCAGGCTAGTGCATAAAATGTGGAAATACTGACACTAGGGCGGGGACGAAAAGGTCATAAATACTGACCTAAAAGGTGACAATGGCGTTGTCCTTTCAAAATGTCAGGTTCGTTATATTTTTTCTACCGTCCATCTACTTTGTCTAGTCATTTTGTATTTTGGTGTACCATATAGCCTGTGACTGTACTGTACAATATAAACTTAAAAAAAAACACGCTCCTTGTATACCCTTAATTTTCACATGGATTTTTGTTTTTTTACTATTTATTGTTACAGCTGCCCGTGTCTCGGAAAGCACGTAAAGCCTTCGGTTCCTGCTGTCATTCGTAGATCTTTGACAGTCGTTACGGATAGTCAGAAGTCTGACAAGCGATACCAAGAAGTATCGTGTTGCCCGGTAACTGTGTTGTGGAGGTCAAATAGGCAGTCGCTCCATGTAAAACACTAGTATTCAGCTACATTCGGTAGACTGGAAGCCGACCCCAACATAGTTGGGAACACGCTAGGCAGATAGATGGGGAGATATTGTTATAGCGGAAATAGTTAATGAATAAACACACTGCAAAAAGTCAAGTGTCTACGTATTTCACTTTAAAAGACACAGCTTTCTGAGTAATAGCATTCCGCATGACACCCCTAAAGGCACGGAACCTTACAAAACAAGTGAATTTATTGAAACAGAACGTAAGTATTATACTTCGTATTGTTTTCTGAATCTCATTAGGACAGTTAATGAGATATTCAACGTAACCACTGATTAGGAGGTTTGGAGAACGCAATTTCATATTTCAAACAGGTAGGTAGATACTCATTATTATAATTTTCATTTTGTTGCCAGTCTAAATAAAATTACATACATAAAGTGTTCCCGTGATTTCGTCCTCGTAACGTTTGGTGAGATAATTTAACTACGGTGTTTTTTTTATTGAGGGGATTCCTAATTATTTTTCTAAAATACCCGTCGCCTAAGTTACTCCTCATAATATTAGGTGTCTACTGATAAAATTCTCGTCAAAATCGGCCCAGCCGTTTAGAAGATAAGTCAGTACAAACATACAAAAAGAATCTTTTGTTTGGTAAGCATTAAGAAAAAATCTATTATTTTGGAAATTTTAACCGACATATTTAGTAGCAGATCATTTAAAGTCAACACACGACATCTATTATATTCTTATTTTATGATTTTCTAAGTTTAAATAACCTCTAAAGGCAAATTATAATCTAGACTAGGTCCCACATTATTATTACCCAAACATTTACACTAATTCAATTTCAAAGTTCACCAAAACTGAAAAGAACTACATTTCCACACAAAACCTGCTACTTCTACAAGAAAAATAAATTGGATAAAGATATTTTGAACTGGCTTCAGGGGAATGCTAGGAAATTCTCTCTGTAACGCTCCAACGATGTTAAATTGTAAGAACGTGGTAGCAACTTCAATTTATAGGCTCAACTCCAACTGGACGATTACTGTTGCAAGGCTTTTGAAGTCGGTTTTGCAGACTTTTATGAAGGCAGAGGGCTTAGGTAGATTTAGTTGGGGGAGTAGACTTTATGATTTGCAAGATTTAGTGTTTTATGTTTTAAAAGCTTCGTAATGCGTTCAAATCTTTAAAAAAATGAGTAAATAACAAGCGACGATTGATGTTTCTTTGTGATTTATTTTTGAAGCGTAGTAGCCACGCACATCGTGAAGGTATAGGGGTTTCTAAAATGTTTTTATAATGTTTTTGTACTGAATTTAATTTTCAACACAAATAGTCGTAAACAGGCCTTTACTATACCGTTTTTAGTTTCATAATGCAACTTATTACCCACGAGTACTTTTTACTTTTATTACACCACAAATTCGGTAGTAGAATGTGTCCTTTTTTTAAGTTTATCATTACACTTTCAACTCCATTACACCCTCGCTTTCTGCTTCCAGTCTCAAGCTTAATGACGAACTTAGTTCACTCGTATCATAATATACTATTTTCCCCATTGTGTGTGTTTTCCCTCTCTACTTTAGTTGCTCACTGCATCTTATTTAAAACCACTCAAGATAAAGATGTTATTGCACAACTTTATACCGTTTTAAATAAAGGTAGACGTACCATATGAATTGGAATAAATCGGTTTTGTAGTACAATTTAATTCGTTTGATCGTCCATAGCTTGGGGCGGACTAATAGGACGGGATAGGCTGATTCGTAATCGTGGCCACACACATTTACTACGGAAACATACGGCGTGCTTAGTCGTGCGTGCACGCACGTTTATTGTGTACTATTGTGGGTTAAAAATTGTTCTATTATAATACTACTATACTATGAAAATAATATTGTGCGTCTCTAGAATTCTCCTCTATTGTAGGAGCGTTTACAACTTACGTGCCACGCTATTTTATTTAAGACAATGTAATTGTAAATCTGTGTACGTATAGATCCACAATTTCATTGACTCTTTAAAAACACCTAAAATAAAAAATTGATTTGTTCGTTTGTTGATTACCATCTCTAAACCATTAGCCAGATTGTATTTTCCTACGAAAGCCAGATTCTTGAAGAATAGTATTTATGCTATAAAACATCACACTACCTCTCACGGGAGCGCAGCAGTATCTAACCAAATAGGTAACTTAACGCGCGGACCGAAACTAGTGTAAAAGTTATAGTTAAACCAAAATAAAGTCAATTAATAGTGTTCAAATAACGTTCAATTATATAAAAAAAAAAAAAATATACCATCACGCCTGTATTCCCCGAAGGGTTAGGCAGAGGTGTACTAATGTACACCCACAGTTCGCCGGTATATTTAGGTCCCATGTAATAGGGGGCGAGCCTATTGCCATTAACCGGGCACAAATCCAAACTCCGAGCTGCTACTGAGAATTTCATAGAAAAACCCAATAACACTTTTTGCTCGACCTGGGAATCGAACCCGGGACCCCTTGCACAGCAGTCGCACTTGCGACCTCGAGACCAACGGGGCAGTTCAATTATTTCGATCATAAAACAAAACTGAACCAAAATTATAGTTTGATAAACGTTCAAAACTCCCAGCGCGCACGCTCAAAACATACTCCGCTATAATATTTCCAAAACCTGCAATTAAAAACGATGTTATCTCAAACCCGTGTTACCTATCTGTTAAATTATACAACTTTAATCTCACGTTAATGTCCGACATGTTTATTTACTAGAAAATATTATTGCTTATGTAATACTTTGAATGCTAAGTCCGTATCACGGTACCGTGGAGATGTTTATATTAATTAGGAGCACCGTCTCTATTAATGAAAGGTTTCATTTTAATTGAACGTTATGCTTGTTCGACGATTTAAATGTTTTTGATGGGATATTTTGTTTTTTTATTTTATTTTTATTACTGGTTGTAACTTGCTGCTTTAGCAGTACATATAAATCTTAATGTTATAATATTTATTTAATCTCTTTGGAAGTAGAAAGGGTATAAATTTGAATGTGTTCAATTTAATTTATTTACAAATACCAATCTCGCTATTAATTATGGAAAGAAAACTATCATAACAGAGAAGCATAATAAGGTATAATATTTTCTAAATTCCACATTAAAATTTCGCAAACTGGCATTCAAATCTCACATTCTTAAGTGACATTTGGTAATATTTTTCGATACTTAATATTTTATTTTAGCAGTATTCTGACTTATTTAATTGTTTTTTTTTTTAAGAATTACGGTAGGTACCGTATAAAATAAACATAGATTAAAAAGAATTCTCCTATTTTGAAGTCGGTAAACAACCGATAATCGACGTCAAAGTCAAAGCATATATTTCAGTTAGACGATTTACAGGCACTTTTGTATTGTCAAAAAGTTACACAGAAATTTATGGCTAGTTGCAAATAATTACACAACTGTCCAACATCATCATCAAATGATTATCAATTGTGAATTATTATAAGTCAAAGGCATGAACTATTCAACAATTTAATATTCTAGCTTAGTTTTACAAATCTTCTTGAATTTGACTTAAAGTTTACAAAAGCACGTAGAAACAAATCTCCCTAATTAGATACAGGACTCATCCGAGCATCTCTGTTCAAAACCAGCAGTAAATTTACAGCAAAAAAGGCTAAAAATCTCAATGCACTGCGGTTTGCAAGACAATGTATTTTTACTATGTTGAAAATTCTTATTATTCTCCTTAACATTGCAGGGGGATTCGGTCGACTGGTTTTGTTATTTTTCATGCTGCGCACAGGATTTGTTTATTTTCCTAGCTTTTAAAAAGTAAACGGAGGGTGGCGGCCATTTTGTTAGCCGATGAGATATGCTGAGCAGTTTTTGAGTGGTACTGCTGTTTGTTTTGGTTAAGGATTTGTTGAATGGTGATGATTGGTAGTCATTTGTAGTGTTAATTGTAAGTGGTGGCTAGTTTATGTTACGACTATTTAGGGGAGACTTGCATTATCTCCAGACAAATAAGTCGAAGTTTGAAAGTCTTAAAGATAAAGATTATTCCTTTAAAAGTATACGTATACACCATTCATTCATTATTCAAATCTTCTAGTATTATGCATGTAAAAGTAAGGATAGATGTTTGTTACTCAATAGCGCCAGAATGGCTCAACAGATCCGGATGAAGTTTAACACAGATATGGATTGTAGTCTGGAAAAGCACATAGGCCATATTTTATCTTGAAAAAAATGTTCTCCTGGAATAATATATTAACTTTGACGCGGTCAAAGTCGTTAGTGAGAGCCAGTGGTTAAAGAAATAATGAAATCTATCCGACATTTGACTAAAGCTGAAAGATGAACTATCAAATGACATCAAAATACTTATTTCACCAAAACAAAATCTTATCAATACAGGCCATTAAAATCTTCCATGTCCCCAACTCCTCCCAAAACGTTCACCTATTAAAAATCAAAACTTCGTCGCAGCCATTTTGCGCCGAAGCAATTTCCTTACCGGTTATACCCTAAAAGATCACGTTTCGTACATTGTACAGCATCCGTAGCGTCTTGCGATAAGCAAATTAACTTTAAATTAGTTATTACAGTTCTCCCGGTTCGCTTTTTACTTCATTATTTCAAAGATGGCCACGCTTTGGTAATTTTTCGAGGGTTCACTGGATCGATGGTACTGCAAGATTATTGTAAAGTTGATGTTGTTTAGTTTGGAACTAACGTCAATATAGTAATAACGTGTTATGGAGTTTCATCCCCATTATTTTCCATACGAAGCTACCTTTTGGATGGGGCAAATAGGTTAAATACTTTTTTCTTGCATACGGCGCTCAAGAATGACTTTTAGTAGCCTAGTTATTTTTTATTTGTTTATGTCATTGTGTATGCTTAGATGGTTCGGTCATGTTGAGAGGATGAGTGAAAGGCGACTAACAAAAGGGATTTATATGGCAGATGTGATTGGCAATGCCGGGAGGGGGGGGGGGCCTAGAAAGACCTACCTTGACCTTATTGGTGAGGTTCTTCAGAAAGGTCAGGTGCGCAGTACTCGTAACCGGCGTGCTTGTATGACCAGAAGTATGAATGTGGACGAGGCGAAAGGAGTGTGTAAGGATCGTAGCAGGTGGCCGTCCGTGGTTTCTGCCTACCCCCATGGGAAAAAGGCGTGAGTTTATGTATGTATGTATGTCATTGTGTAGCAAACAAGCCTACAGTCCACTTGATCTTAAGTGGTCACCGCTGCCTATCAACTTACAAATCTAGAGGCCTTGCAAATTTGTTGCCATCGCACAGACAAAGTTGAAAACCCTCATGTGCCTGTAATTACACTGGTACCTTTCAAATCGGAACACAGCAACATTGATTTGCACTGCTGGAACATATTTTCAGAAATAAATGCCTCGATGGTATATCTTAATCCCTACCTGGTGCTTAAGATAACCTACTCCAAATCTTCTTCGGAATATATGCTTCTATTCACCGTAGTAATTAAATAGGAATAGATAGTAAGACAGACTGCTACGCTAGAGGTCCTGGGTTCAATTCGAAGGTCGAGCAAAAAGGGTTATTGAGTTTTTTTCATGAAATTCTCAGTAGCAGCTCGGAGTTTGGATTTGTGCCCGGTTAATGGCAATAAGCTTGCCTCCTATTACATTGGACCTAAATATACAGGCAAACTGTGGGTGTACATTGGTACAGCCCTCTGCCTAACCCTTCGGGAAACACAGGCGTTATGGCATAGTAACTAAGTACAGGAGACTAGTAAAGCTCTTTTGAGCCCAATCTAGATCTTATGTTTCTAACTCCACAAGACCTCTAAAAACCCTGTAAGCACAAAAGATGACACAGAACAAGATGGTCCGTACACTTGACAGCGTCTCCACCATTTCGAAATAACCAAATTAACTTTAAATTAGTTCTATGAGTTTCCCGACTTGTTTTTTTACTTGATTATTGCTGAGACGCTCGACGCTATCTTTCGTTATCTTTTCTCTTTCATTTTCCTTTTTCTTTTTAGAATTCTCCGGATATAAATAGGAAGGATGAATAAAACGTGTTTTTGCTTCATTTTAATTATTTGTGTTTGTATTATCAAGTAACAACGTTTGTAATCTGATCAACACTTCTGTTTTGACTGAGTAAAAGTAATCTTTGATTAACCAAAGAAAACAAAATAATAATTATTGGATTATGTTATGTGTTTTCATGTCTATTATTCATTTATTCTCTAACCGAGAATTGAGCCAAAATGAGCCAGCTCAAAATTTATCAATAATTTACGCTAGACTTTTTTACTATATACTATCCAGCAATAGCATTTTAATTTACATTAGCTTAGAATAAATTGAAAATTAGGCAGAGGTGTACCAATGTACACCCACACTTATGCCCGTATGTTTTAGGTCCATGTAATTTAAGGGCCGGGCATCCAACCCTGAGCTGCTGCTGAGAATTTTATAGAAAAACCCAGTAACACTTCGCTTGACCTGGGTATCGAACCTAAGACCTTTAGCGTAGCAGTCGCGCTTAGGACCACTAGGCCAACGAGGCAGTTATCAAAACTATCTTATTTCCAAACAAAATCCATTCTCTCCATGTCCTTCATTCCCAGAATGCACAATGGACTTTTTTAAACTTTATATCAGCTATTGTTGTCAGTTTTAATGAAAGAGGTTGTATAAGGCCTGAATCGCTTTCACACTAATGAGTTGACCTTGATAGTTGCTGGCGACATAGAAACTGCTTTTATTTGAAATCTTAACGAGCATTTTCCTTTTCAAGGTGACCATAAATTGTGCTAATTGGATCACTATTATCACTGAGTTTGAGTCGGTTTTTGTATGAGACTGCTGAAAACTTGATGGTATTTATGGTTTAGAAGATTATCTTGTGCGATCTTAGAAGCTGAAAAGATTCTCCGTCATACGAAACTGCCTTTTGGAAGGGGTAACTGGGCCCCTTTCCCCATGTGTGGCCTGTCTTGCAACTACACATTTTTGTAATTGTTTTATGATGTTTTGAAGGGGGAGGGAACGAGTCAAATTAGTTTTTTTTTAAGTTTGAAGGGTTGAAGATTGAAAAGGTTACGAATAGTTACTTTATGTTATGATTAACTAGCTTCCGCCCGCGAATTCATCCGCGCCTAAGTTAAAATAGTATCCCAAGGGAACCGTAAATTTTTTCTCCAGGCTATAATATATCTTTGCGCCAAATTGCATCTTTTCAGCTGTTCTAGCGTTATAGAGTAACAAACATACATCCATCAAAACTTCCGCATTTATAATGGTAAGATGAATAATGCCTTCTATCTCACCACAGTTATCATAATTATTATTATTTCTGTCTCTGTCTTCATCTATTTACCATTCATTTCCAAGCAAACGCCTTTTCGTTAAGCTCAAACATTTTTGACTCACTTAAAACGTGCTATGTTTTTTGCTTGCTCCAAAATTAGCGTGAAAATGTTTAACGTTCTCAACAGCTTTTAGGCTAATGAGTTAGCCTTGACTGCTGTCGACCTAGAACTGAGTTCACAACAATTATTTATAACTTAGGCAGATTTTTGATACGCCTAAGAGCTGGAATTCCGGCCAATTTGAGTTAACCTGAATATTTTGGTATGCTAATAAAGTTTTTTTGTTCTAGGTATTTTTTGATTGAATGTAAGATTCGTTTGGTACGATTTAGTAGAAATTGTATTGTACTTAGTTATGAAAACGTTATTGTTATATTCATAGCGAAGTCGGGATTATTGTTCTAGGAATTTTGTGAATACATTTATATTGCTATTAGGAAAAAATCTAATAACAATTGACTTCAATTTGGAGTGGTGTAATTTACGACGAAGCCAAAACTAATAATATTATTAGGTACTACGTTTGTAAGTCCTTATGTATTAGAATATTTTAAGTTTTAGCTGTTCCCCGCAACCTCGTCTAAGCCTTCAGGACTATTCCCATATATACACATAGATACATAGATACCATCATGTCTATACATGATGGTACCTAAGTGTATGTATGTATGTCATATTATATGCGGAAAAAAATACACTTACAAAAAAACTAATAAAACCGATATAACATACACCATTCCGACGGAAATAAAATCCGACCGAACACCAGGAAACCGTGGGTAGTCGTAAAACATAAACGCGGCTGATATTGCGAAAAAGCCCAATGAGTCGAGTTGATATTTCGCTACCGAAGCAGCCAATAAGTTTACGCTTCGAGCTGCGCAGATATATGTTTGATGGAAGCGATCTTATAATGTGAGCGTAGTTATTTGAATACACGTTATTTCAATACAATAAACCTTTTGTACATATTTTTTTAGATATATCCTCAGTTGTATTTTTGTGGTAGACGACACTGTTATAAAATTTAAATTTGTGTAAAACAGCTTCTAAGTATTATTTGTTTAATTTGATTTAATTAAAGTAAATATGCAGCATAATTATTATGCTAAATCTATGCTAGATTTAGAAATGAATTTAAATGAAATTACTGTAGTAAGTATGCAGCACATTTTACTATCATTATAGATTTATAAATATTCCTCATTCATATTTCTCGTCTCAAATGAATAAAAAAGAAATAAAAATACCAACTACAGAATTGTAATTAACTAATTCATGAATGCATTGCATTAATGTCTTAATTTAATACACACCATAAAATAGCATTAAACACACCAAGTTAATAACGTATTATGTCTTTCGTATCAAGAAAGAACCGCGTTTAACTTATTCAGACTGCAACCAAATTGAATTCACTATGAAAATATGAATTCAAAATCCATTTAAGAAACTTCAGAATAGACCTCTTTGTACGCTCTTGTCTGTGGTCGTAAATTAAAAAGTTTATGTAGGAATTTTATATTAAAGTGGAAAGTTTTTAATTTTATGGAGTCGTATTCTTTTGAACGCACTATTTTCTTATTGAGAAGCTAGTCAGTGTTGTTTCGTTTCTCTACTTTCAAGTATTTGTTACTTGTTACTTATGCTTTTAATTAAACTTTTTACAACTTGAACGCAAACAAATGGGTTTAAAAGGGAATCTCCTTTTTACTTAAGCATCGACTTTTATGTTCTTTTATGTATTGGCTAATTAGAATTGAGAGTGCAGTTGTTTTAAATCAAGCAATTTGGGTACGATTTCCACACGGAGTTAATTTTTGTTTGGCCTATAATAGGTAGCTGTTTTTTTCCGATCTGGCTGTTTATGTATGTAAAAGTATAATTATTTTATCGCACTCATGATACAGGAGAAATTATCCTAGAGTAGAGAAAGGCTTAAAAAAATAATGTTTCATTATGAATAATTTTTCTTGCAAAATATTGCCACTCGCTTGACCACACCTTGCCACATCCATCCTCTCTAACTCCATCCCCCACAGCCGTGTAAATGATTTTTATTTCAATACGAAAATGCGGGATCCCGTATAAATCATGGGGTTCCGCGTTTAGGTGTCAAAACGTCGACTCGACCCATTACGGGGTGAGTCGGGATATTTCTAATGATGCTTTACTACGTTTAATGGGTATGGAGTGAATGCTGCTCTATTTCACGCGTGATTTTATTATTGGTTTATGACTGGCAGGATTATGTGGCATGAAAGACCTGTTGATTTGCCTTTTAATTTATGTTACGGAATATCCATGAGTGAAAATAATAAGTATGTATAGTACGCTCTAGTCGAGGAGCCTCTCTTATTCTGTTACTAGCTTCTTCTTATTCTTCTTCGTTCGCGTAGCTTATTCATTCGATTTAAGTTTAGTCTTTAATTAGTGCTCCGCTCCTGTGAATGTTAGCGTGATGTTATATAGCCTATAATACTATCATGACAACCTCATGAATCTGCATTATATATTTTTTTCCCATTTGGACTAGTAGTTTCAGAGATAAGCGTTTAAACAAACAAACAAATTTTAATAAGCTCTTTAGCTTTATTATATTGGTATCTTTAGATTTACGTCGCAGGCTGTTTTACCTTTTTCCCACGTTTTATTATACGAAAAAATGGTTTGCTATTTTTTATGATTTTTTTATAAGTTTCTAGATAAGGATCAATCACAATTTAAAAATTACGACTACTTATTTTTTGTCTTCCTAAAAAACATACATATGTACCATCAATTTTTAATTACGTTACTCTGAGTAAACACAGTCATAAAACCGTAGACATAATCCATTACTTTAATCGATTGATGACTTGATTTAAGGCCGACCCACACATTATGGGACCGCTGCCACAAAATTGACGGCAGTAAAATATAGCTGCGTTCTCTGCGCTGACAGTGCATGTCTGCGTCATCGTGCGGTGATTTGTGGATTGACCTTAACTGTCTGTGTAGGGATTTGCTGTGATTTTGATGTTGACATAACTATAAAACTGATAATTGCCTTTGAAAGAAGCACTATGCTTACCAACTTTAAAATATACATTTTTATATGAAATTTGCTACTGCCTGAGTCTTCGTTTGAGGGTTTTTATTTGTGGTTACATCTTTGGTTACTGCTCCGCCCCTGTTGATCGCAGCGTGATGTTATATAGCCTATACTATTCCTCATGAATCTATCTATCATATACAATAAGATTTTTTGAATCCAACTGTAAGTTTCAGAGATGAGCGCGCTGATTAATTACTTCAGTTTTATTATACCTTCATGGCGATATAAAATCTCAGATATCAAGAGTATTCAGGACTGACTGACTTCCATTGCATAGCCTAGCACTGAAACCAAAACCACACAATAGATAAATAGTTTTCAAAATACAGTTACCAAAATCTAGGTACAAAATTCCACATAACAAACATTATAAATTGAAAATTTAGCTTCATTTTTTGCAGTAAATACTGGTATAACCGAATCTATTCGTGGATTAAAGTCAAATACAACTACAATAGTCAATATGACCCCGTGTAATATTTGCTATGTGTAGTCAACTGAATTTGCATGACATACCAATCAAAAGATAATATTTACTTACTGGCAAATATTATTTTTTCATTAGCCGGTAAGAATTCTTTACACACATCTTTAAACAAGGGTGTGGTTTGACACTGCATAGATGATCGAGGAATTTTGCTGTGTGATGAAGCAGTACAGTCACGAGCATAAACATGACGATACACTTAGCAACATTCTAAAGCAATTTCCATCAAAAGAATTGATTAAAATGAAAATGGTGTTAAATTCTATAATTAAAAATCCGTCTTAACTTAAACTTGAAAATCGCTTTTTTTTGCCAACTGTATACGTAGTTATGCTCATGATTGTACCTAGTTTTTATTGAAGAATCAAATAAATATTAAGTAGTAGTAGAGCTCTATGTGAAGGATCTCATCCAGGGAAATACTACCAACATATCTATTTTTATTTTTTTTATAGGTAGAGGTGACCACTTAACATTAGGTGAGCCGTAGGCTTGTTAGCCATCCAAAGATGTTTAAAAAAAGAATCTTCCTTTTACAGTGTGATTTAAAATGGCGCTAGGTTTGTTTGAAAATATTTTGATAACCTTCTAAGACAACTGAGCGATGGGCTGCTGCGGTGCGTGTCGCGGGGTCAAATCTTGCACGGAACCAATATTTGTATGGCCTACAAGTCGTTCCGGGTATTGACCGGTTTTCTTGTATGACCAGATGTATGAACGTGGACGAGGCTAAAGGAGTATGTAAGGATCGCAGCAGGTTGCGTTCTGTGTTTCTGCCTACCCCTGTGGGAAATAATGATTTGTCCTACAAAAATGTCCTTAAGGTTTAAAATATTTTATTTTACATGCATACTACTGTCACTTATGCTAAAATTACCATTTATTTTTATCGACCAACGCAAACTGCAGACCTTAAAAAATAAATTGCAAACCTCATCAACATTGAGAAATGACACTCATATATACGTAGAATACTTCACACAATTCTGAACCTTAACGACACGATGTCATACAAAAATCTCACAAATATATCTTCGGCTAAACTTGGCTTGTCAACTTGTAAGTGAGGGAACTTTCCTGATTGCTTCCAACTTGCTGGCTACCAGGAAATATATTACCGACTCGTTATACTTCGACAATGTGGTGTTATTTTTCTGTAATTTTTTTTAGAATCGACTGTGAATGTCAAGTGATCATATGCCTTGACTAATATTTAGATAACTCATGGTGTGTGAAGGTCAACCGTTTCAATAAATTTCCTACTATTGCCTAGGTTGACCTGCGTAAGTGTGGGAATGGAACGTCTGTCAGTTCCCCCTATTTACACTACATTGCAGGTATTTTAACAGAAGAGTGCTTTTGTTATTTTTTTTAACTGGCTAAGCCACAGCAGCGTATAAGGTGGTAAATCCGTACTAATATTCCGTACTAATATTATAAATGCGAAAGTAACTCTGTCTGTCTGTCTGTCTCTTCTTCACGCCTAAACCACTGAACCGATGAAATTCATCTATATCTGTACCAAATTTCAATGAAATTTGGTACAGATATAGTCTGGGACCCGAGAAAGGACATAGGATAGTTTTCATCCCGGAAATCCCCCGGGAACGGGAACTATTAATCCACGCGGGCGAAGTCGCGGGCAAAAGCTAGTAATTAATAATTTTGTTTCTTTTTGTTTCAGGATACTGCAGATGTAATCGTTCGTTATGTAGTGTAAGTATTCATTCATCATACTAGTTAGTTCTGCGAAAACGAACCAACCCAAGGTTATTTAACGCTGACATGATTTCTATTCCATTCTTAACATAAGTTTTATAATTAGCTGTTGCTGAAAAGTAATGCAAAAATTGATGTAATTAATTTAATTATTGAGAAATTGTTACTTGGTTTATTTTGTCAAAACTGAACCCAATGAAAAGAGACAAAACACAATATCTCTCGTCTCTGTCACACATATTATCAAAAGGACCAAAATCCAGCAATGATCGTTAAACATTTGATTATGATGAATGAGTCCAAAGCCAGTTTTAGGGCAGATATAGACTTAGCAGGCTTAAGTAAAATGAGTTATTGTAACGTTCACGGCCCCACCATCTGTCATTATTTGCGTATAAATGTGTGTGACCTTTAAGTAATATGTATGGCTAGCTCTTAATATGGCTCTCGTTTGCTGAGCCGAACGAAATGAGTTAGCAGTTCGATGTAGCTAAGGACTCTTGGGAAATTATAGGTTTTTCTGTTTGTTTGTAAATAGTTTTGTAACTGGCTGCAAATGTATATCGTTTTTATTATGATTGAAACTAAGTGTAGTGGAGCATAGAGGTTAAATGTCAGTTGTGTGTCATATAATGTCAGGGTCTATTTTTATTTACAAGCATAGAGATATACTAACGGACATGGCTTTAACTTCTTGAAGAAAATATATCTTTCTCTTTTTTTGTCGCTGGGGTGGAAAATCCTTATGGATATCCACCGCACTTGGGGTCTGTCAGAGTCTTACAGACTAAAGAAGACCCCGGTGTTTGAATGAAATGCATCAAAGGACACATTCTGTAGTATTACTAAAAGTAATAAATGAAATAATTTTACTCTAAGTATTATTTATAGGAACAGACTAATTTACAATCATAACAAAGAATTTATTATGCCTGTTATAATAAATTTCCTACAGTAAAACTTTAAAAATTTTTTGGACATTAAGACCAAAATTCTCTGGCTATATAAAGCCGTATGTAGTACACTAGCCGTATATATTTCACCCGCCATAAGTTACGTCTTTGGTTACTGCTCCACTCTCGTAGGGCGTAGCGTGATGTTATATAGCCTATGTTACTCAGGCATACTCTAGCTATCTAATGATGAAAAAATGTTTAAAATCGGTTCAGTAGTTTCGGAGCATATTCGTTACAAACGAACAAACAGAAAATCTTACCTCTTCATAACAGTAGTATAGATAACTCATTCCACCTAACCAATCAAGCCGCAATTTTATTTCCAACCATACATTTTGCCATTTCGCCAATAAATACATCTTATAAACAGTTATAAGATCAAAATCATGATAGGAACTACATCAAAAGCGAACCGCGACGGGTATCGTTAAACTTTTATTGGTCTATTACTGTTTTATAACAAAGAATATCGAGAGGCAGCTTGGCTGCTATAAAATCCTATGTTTCTGATGGCTCGACGTGCGAGTTATGGGCTGTAAGCGATTTTGATTGTCTAATTAGATCTGATGACAAGCTGGTGAAATATTTTTAAGAGTTTTCTTACTTCTTCGAAGCGTGTCGGTGATTTGGACTCGAATTCTAAGGGTACGAATCACAGTGTAATATTAAGTTCAAACAAAAAATACACGTTTCTTGTATAGGGATCGCCTTTAATTTTTATTTACCACATACCATCACCTGTTTCCCCTGTTTTCCCCGATGGGTTAGGCAGAGGTGTACTGGTGTACCTACCCACAGTTCGCTGGTATGTTTGGGTCGCATGTAATAGGGCGAGCTTATTGCTATTAACCGGGCACAAATCCTAACTTAGCTGCTATTGAGAGCTTCATAGAATAACAACCAATAACACTTTTTGCTCGACCCAAGACCTCTCGCGTAGCAGAGGTTAACGAGGCAGTTGCTTTAATTTTTATTAGCTTTATTTATTACTTAACAAAAGATAAATGGTTCACTAGGAATTTCTCCAATAATGTGGTTGCATTTACAAGCATATAAACTCATATTCGTAAACGGCCAGTCTCGGAACAACTAGATAGCTGTATTTATAGGTCATACAATAATCAGTTTCGTTCGTGAATAAAACTCGCGATATGCAGCACAGCAGCTTATCACTCAGCAACTACGCCAACTGTGTCGTTTACATGTTACAGAAGCTATAATAGGTAATACACATCGTATGAAACTTTCAAGCGTCTACCTATTCTGGTTCAAAAGATACAGCCTTATGAAAATCTGACCTTAGAGTGTAAGCGCTTCCACCCACGTCCGATAATAAGTAGGACCGATTGTCGGATCGATTCAATAAATCCATAGTTTCGTGAGACCGACATTTTATAGGATTCATGCGTTGGTATATTAGAATCCATATGTTCCATTCTCACCAACAAAAAGAAGTAGGTCACCGATTATCCGACGTGTGTGGGCAGCGTTAACAGGTTTCCGCCTTGCACCTTTTGGGTACGGAACCAATTTCAAACGCCTCTCACCTACACCACAAGTAAACAATCGCTCCCGTATAACTTCGTTTCCTTTGAACGTGGCTCCTTTGTAAGACCAATTGAATTAAATAAATAAATAGTACACACTTAAAAGAATTGTTAGTGAAATACCGATGTCGGGCCGACAGCCATTAAATGGTGAACAGAGGTTATTTTTAAATGACAAATGGAAGGAATCTATTCTTTTTTGTAGTTGCTTGTGCAATATTTTATTAGTGGCCTGATTGATCAAATGAAAAATCTAGAGGTTATTGACCTAGCTTGTAATAAATAAAGTAAAAAATCAAAGTCAAATTGTTTATTTATATGATACTAGTTTCAGCCCGCGACTTCGTCCGCGTCGGACGGGCGCCGAAAGAAGTATACAATTTTCAAGAAAAATATACATAATACACGTATATATACATACAAACAAATTATACAAAATAGAGAGAGATAAATTACATAGATAGAGAAATATAACAAATTAACAGTGGGATTAGTCAGCGAATTTCTTATCTAAGTATTCCCGAGCTTTTACCGAGTTATATTATAGGTTAGTAAACAAACAGATTTATTTCATCTAAAATCTATCGATAACTTAGGTACTACACCACATCACTAGTTTGACAAAGGTGGCAACCCTGCCACTTCGTGACCACAAAAACTGCGAGCATGACTCACATACGGTTGATACGGGACTTAATTATACAAATTAGTTGTTTGGACCGGGATTAGAACCGGGTTCCGGGTATTTGTCATGCGAGCTTAAGGGATGACGATGTCTTGTTGTTATAGTTTTGAATGGATGAGAAACTTGGCAATATGGCGCTCAATATTATGAAGTAGGTAGTATTAGGAGTACCTGTTTGTAAGCACTGTTTTAGCAAGTTGAGTTTTTGAGTGAGATTTAATTGAAAAAACTGTACTCCATATGAAACGTATTCTAGTCACATTTTGTATGTAATTTGTCAATAATAATTAAAATTTATATTTTCTTAATTTTGCAACACTGATGAAAATGACGTTGTCAGAAAAATGATATGCTAAGCTCGTGATTAATCAGATTCGCAATAAAATATTTAAAAATCAAATTCGACAAAATGGGAAACTATCAAACTAGAAGCCTAAATATTAGTATCCATAACTTATGTATACAATTTTAACCATATCATTTTTTTTAATGATCAAAATATGACTTCACTACTTTGGTACGGATTGCGCTGTAAGCAGAGTCTCCTTAAAGATGCAACTAGACTAAATTGATTTCTCTATGTATATGTCAATGCTAATCATCTCATTAAAGATATCTACAAATTAAATCCACAAACGTTAATCATGTTACGATGTTGAACCCAAATAGATACATATACCCATCGTTTCCACAAAACTTGTTATAGAGAGCCAGACATACTGACCATAGTCCACGTGCTTATAATTTATCACACAGAACAACCAATAAATAAACTTTCGATTTTACATAACGTTTTATAAAAAACTAATTTAATTAAAATAAAGTCCCCATATTGATCTTAATGATATTGAATACGGTTTCCGAACATAAAGTTTAGTTCAGTTCATAGGTCACTCGTAAAAATATTTTGAAGCTGTAAAACGTTCCTAAAATACATACATTTAACACAGTCACAACATAAAACAGTCGTTACGGATAGTCAGAAGCCGAGAAGTCTGACAACCAGCCTAACCAAGAGGTATCGTGTTTCCCAGTAACTGGGTTACGGAGGTCAGATAGGCAGTCGCTCCATGTAAAACACTGGTATTCAGCTGCATCTGGTTAGACTGGAAGCCGACCCAAACGCAGTTGGGAAAAGGCTAGGCACATAAATAATATAGCAGATTCCCAAAATAGACACCTGACTTATACATTGCATGAATTTAAAATCGCCAATCCGCTTTAAGCAAGCATGGTGATCAATGTTTGTAGCTTCTGTGAATGATAGGAGGCCTCTACTCAGCACCGGCACAATGACAGACTTTTATTATAATATTATTTCCTCTACTCATGACAGCATATAAATTACATTTAAAATATTAATGTCACAAAACATTTTAAAATATGTTAAAAAATTATAGCCTAACGGTAACAGAAACGCACAGGGTCTCTAAAGAGAAAAATATCCGCCTTGAGCAAGAGTGGTGATCAATGCTCGTACCTTCTTTAGATTGGAAGAGGCCTTTGACCAGCATTGGGACAGAAATAGGCAGGTATTCTTTTTAAATTCACACAAACATACCATCACGCCTGTAATCCTCGAATGGTTAGGTAGAGGTGTAGGTACCATTTGTACCGATGTACACCCATAGTTCGCTGGTAGGTTTTAAGTCCCATGCAATCGAGCCAAAAGGCGAGCCTAGCCTTTTTTTTTAAATATTATATATTTATATTATTAATCTGTCGTTTGGGTACAAAGTTAAACGAAAAATAACATTACGATAACAAAATCCCATTTATCTAAGCGATGCTAATATAAAAATACGAAATTCACACATTTAAATACAATAACTCAAAATAAATTAATTCATTGACATGGGAAACAGCAATTTAAAGATAAATCTATTGGCGATAATGTGAACGATTTTCATAAAAACCTTTGAAACCTTATTCTGTATTCTATTATATTTTATGGCTACATAAAAATATATTATGGCTCGATTATTATGTTATTTAATTTAATATTATTTTATTAAATTAGCATTTTGGTGCTGATTTTGTTATCGATTGAAATCGAAACGAGCTTGTTTCGATATCGATATTGAAAATGGAAATGCCAATTCTACTAAATGAAAACGTTTAAAATGTAGTCACAATCTCATCTTAGCGACAATCAATGTCAAAAAATAAAAGCTACTCGTAAATTAGAGAGATTTAATGTAGATTTAGGTTGTGATAAAGATTTCGATCGTTCTATAAAGTAGAATTGACCCACTAACTTAAACCATGATTACTATGTAAATGTAAAGCTGAACTGTATCAAGTATTAAATTCAATGTGAACGGTCTGAAAATTCCCTTATTAAAAAAGTTTTATTTCTAAAGTAATTTCATCTCGGCTATCACAATATTAAAAAAAAATGACAAAAATATAGCTAAATTAGAGGTATTTTATACAGGGTGAGATAAACATTTGAATGATAACGTTCTAAAAATACGATACTTCCTTATAGCAAATCAGTGCGACCCATAGCAAAAGAAACTGGCTATTGGAAAATAAATTAAGTACTATTTTTGCAGGTTTACTTAAAGATTTCTTAATAGTAGTGTATTTGTGTCTAATACTAGGTCGCTTCTGGGAAGAACATCTACGTTATTTGTTGTATCTTTTTCTGGACACTACAATCTTCCACTTATTTGTCTTATTTTTAGAGCAATAGGCTCCAAAAATAAGACATACCTACTAGTTTATCGGACAAAGAAAAGTAGCTCTTCCATGTAAGTAATATAATTTTTCTCGCAAGACGAATAATATTGAAGTAACATAAACAAGCCCCAGTCATAAGTATAGAAGAAGAACAAATAAATATTAGATGAATAGATGATATGAGAAAGATGACGGTGCTTCTAAAGAGGGTGGTCGAGGAATTACAGTTGAAACAGATATAGAAGTAGATGTAGCATCGCCTCTTAACATACATCTAACACCCGGGCCCAACGGAGCCAACACTCGCGTGCGCGTCTAGATACTGCAGTATTTTTTCTTCGGACCGGTCACCCTAGGAGGTTACCGGCTGCTTAACCGGACCTTCCTTTGGTATCTTAAAAATTAAGACCTCCAGCCATGGTTGCCTGGATTTCAAGCCAATTGAATTTTGCCGGTGTTGATGTAAATACTACTAATAATGCGACCGCTCCCGCAAATTCTTCGCTTCAATGTGACCGGGCCTTTAAAAAAACCCAAGAAACAAAAGAATGTATTCAGAACAGTAAAACAATACCTCCCTCGATCGTGATATTTTTATATCCCCATATTTTTCCTTAACGCACAGAATACGTCCGCGTATTTCCGATCTATTGAATATTGATCAGTTGTATAAATTATCTCTAACACCTGTTTATACGGAAAATCGTCGTGTTGGCCAAATTGGCAATTTACATTCGGAATCACCATGAAACCGTGGGCAATTTGCAAGTTGCGATACTAAGTGTGGGCGATGTTGTATTAATAGGTTGGGGAGTTGAACGATTAATTAACTATAAGATAATACTATGTTTGCTTTCACTTATTTTGAACAGGAGTTTAGCATAATAAATTCATAATTATTATTCACGTTGTTGTGTTGTTATAGATAATATTGTTGCTTGGATGAAATTTTGTTAACGTTTAGGCTGTTGGCGATGAGGAACATTTGATTTTAGTTGATGATTAGACTAAGATTAAGATAGCAAAAGGTAGACAGATAGCAGTTGATATCAACACAGGTGTTTTTGCTTTGAATGTAGGCAGTAAGGCTGTTAATAATAGTAACGACGACATTCACGTGAAAGAAGCAAGAGCTAAAACCTAATCTCTACATAGTATAAAACTAAGTTGCTACTCACAATCTGTCTTTCTACGCTTAAATCTGTTAATCTACGCAAACTGATTTTAATGGATTGATAGAGGAATTCAAGAGGAAAGGTTATATATATAAAACATCACGCTGAAACCAACGGGAGTGGAGCAGAAACCAAAGACAAAACCTAATGCAGGTGACACCGTGCGGTATATAGGTAGTAATATTTAAGACAGAAAACATAAGAGAAGTCCACAAGAATCCAAGAAATTGTTTATCGTAGCTAAAATTAAAACAGCGTAACTGCATCATTAATATTTAAATGCACAGATGGCGATGTCTGCGCATCAACAGAAAGAAACATAGTGTAGAGATGTTTGCTCTTATAAAATTTTCATGTTTTCTCATAAATAATAGACGAAGCAATGCCTCGCTTTGGACGGGCGTAATTGCAAACCCTAGTATTTCTGCACGCCATTCTAAAATTATAGAACGGTTTGTTGCTTTAATGGCGGAATTCAATGATAAAGAAGTTATTTTGTTATTACTCTTTGCGAGGGTAAAGCTACTTAGGTTGCAAGCTAATACCAAGGTTGGTTTAAATAGACCTTTCGTAGAATCTTACTTGCAGAAAGAAGTTTTACAAAAATGGTGCGGTGCACCAAAATTTAATAACACCAAGCTATTATTGTTCCACTGCAGAGCAAAAGCTTCTTACCATACAGGCAAGCCACCAGGATTGATCACCATGCTTGTTCAAGTCAGATTGGTGATACCAGACAGATTATAAGTCCAGGATACCTGACTAAATTTTCTTTCACCGAGATCAGTGATGTTCTAGATAAACTTAGAAGTAGTCAGTCACATTGGTACTTGCCGGGCGGGACTCACAACATAAGAGGCAATTTTTCATCCAAAATATAATACACGTATTTTTGTACGTTTGGTAAAACGTTACATATCTCATTAAATAAAACAGAAACAGCCATTAAAATTGAATTTGAAGATCAAATACTATCAAACGATAAAGCGTTAACTCTAAAATGAACTCTAAACCTAATTACAATAATAAAAGCTTCCGAAAATTAAAAGCATGTTCTTCAATATTGAAAATAGAACAACAAAAGCATGAATTCATTACATTTCTTCCCGATAGACCTACATAATCAACCGCATATCATTGAAAAGTATTCCCTCTTAAGACCTCCTACGACGTTTTTCCGTAATTTATAAATTGCCATCCTCGCAAATCTAAATGTTCCAAGTAAATATTTTAATGGAATTTCAGAAATGGTGTCTGATTTAAATCGAATCTGAATTGATATTTGTAGGTGTGTATTATTGAATTCGACATTAACATTTCAGATATTTAAGGGATTTTCAAAGATATTTGGGGAGGTACTCCTTAGGTTTTGCGACTTCAAATTTCAGGGGACATGATTAATTCAGTGCCTGAAATGAAATAATGATAAAATTCTTTGCTTTTAAAGGTAATAAATTGCTTATGGATTAAATTGAATTTATATAACTGGACTTAAAAGAACTGTAAATACAGATACAACGTACTCCGTACAAAACTTATTCTAGTCATATTTTGATAAATAAGTAATTTTGCACTTATTACTCGTATCTAGGCTTGTGGTTAGTCAGTTTTCCTTCAAATAACTTTATTTCAAAACGAGCTTTTGCTTTAGATTTCGTCTTTGGACTTGAACATTAAGCTTAAGTCCTAAATGGAATATTGGGAACATTAAAAAAAAAACAATATTATACCGCTTAATTCGTTCGGTCGATTAAGCATGAAAGAGTAACAAACATCCATCCAACCAATCCTCCAAGACATATTCCTGGATGTTTGTAGGATTGCCATCCAGATATCAACGAAATAACATAATTTCTAGTATAATAATGAAGGTAAAGGCACATCAGATTATTTAATTAAGTCTTTGTCGGATTCACAATTTTGACATCAATCCATCCATCTATTCATCCTTCATACAGACGGGCCTGTTGGTCTAGTGGTTAGTGGCCCTGACTGCTAAGCCGGAGGTCGTGGGTTCGATTCCCACCCAGGACAAACTTTGTGTGATGAGCATGATTGTTTGTTCTGTGTCTGGGTGTGATTTATCTATAATATGTATGTGTTTATAAATTATATAACTATGTATATCAGTTGTCTGGTTACCATAACACAAGCTCTGCTTAGCTTGGGATCAGATAGCCGTGTGTGAGTTGTCCCAAGAAATTTATTTATTTATTTATTTATATACTATCTCCAAAATGTCACAAAGTCTAGTTACTTCTTGACCACAATAAGCCTAGACTAGTTTGTGTGGAGTAGCTGCACCTGTCAATAATATCCCCTTATTCTTCTTCTCCGCTTTCTCTAAACCAAGATGGCCAAACTCCAAGAACTTTAGTATTACATAAATTATTCTCACACAAGTAATATTTTTATTGCCAACTTGTTAGAAAACTCCGGACAGTAAATAGAGCCAACTTTTATGACTTCTTCATAGTTTTCTTATTACTTCCAAGTTAAATCCAGTCGTTCCTTGCTAGCACTTAAATTTAAAATAAATGTGTTGCTATAGTCTACTGAAATTTTTCCTGAATCAGTATTTTATATTCGAGGTATAAAATGACACATAATATACCCATTATGCTTACGGCTGCATATCACTTTGTTCGACCTAGGACTCGAACCCAGGTCCTCAGTCTCAGCAGCTATGTTTCAGTATCGAAGAGGCACCCTGTATTAATAACATAACATACCATCACGCCTGTATTCCCTTAAGGTTTAGGCAGAGGTGAACTAATGTACACCCACAGTTCGCCAGTATGTTTAGGTTTAGGTCCCATGTAATAAAGGGCGAGCCTATTGCGATTAACCGGGAACAAATCCTAACTCCGAGCTGCTACTGAGAATTTCATAAACATAATTATATGAAAAACTTAATCTGTTATTGGGTTTTTGCTCGGCCTGAAAATCGAACCCAACACCTCCGCGTAGCAGTCACGTTAAGACCTTAGAAAATATAAATATAAGCTACCTCATTAGCGTAGTCTAACGAGGCAGCTTATGTTTATATTTTCTAAAATTTCCAGTTTTATTAATTCAAAAGAATTCTTAGCTACTAACGCTAGGTGTCGCAGTGTCTCCTGAACCACTTAGCAAGTTTTAATTCTTAAGATCACACAGTGCATAAATAATGAAAGGCTGCCAACTCGCTGCCTTACAACCCCCGCTAAGATATTCTAGCCTCCTTTCATAACGTACGTCAGCACAACTTCCAAGCTCCACATATTTATAACATTTCCATTTAAAATGGCCGTCGCAGTTTCAACAAGATCTGTCTACGGCATAAAATCTTGCGCCAACTACTAGTTTCAAATTTCTATCAAAAGAAGTCATTTTACATCATGCCTCATTGATCAAAGTATTAAAATGTTCGAGTACTTGGAACCTTTGCCACTTAGGAAGTTCTCAGATGTTTTGATTAGATTTTCATGTTTCGCAACTAGTCAAACTTTGGATGAAATGGACTTTTCAATGGATTCTAAAGTCATAATTATCTTTAAGATGTGTCCCTGTGATGCTGAAATTGCTGAATTTTCCTTGTTCACGAAGTTACTTTTTGGGGGGTGTGGGGGTTAACAAGAAGTTTGTTCTTATCTCAAGAATTGCAAAAGAGGTGGGCCTTGAATATTGTTGGCGCGGTAATCAACGAATTAAATTAGCGATAGTAACTATTTAGCGAATTTAGCGGTATTTTGTGGAGAATTTCGTTAATGTTGATGAATTCGATTTTCAAATGTTTCAAAACCGATGTTTGTTTTATAATTTTGTGAGGAATTTTGGCTGTTTGTGTAATTAAATTCATTGACTCATAATAATGCTTTAGCTTTAAAATTCCGTTCCGGTAAATAAATTCCCCTAATTTACGGGACGCTCCATGCACCGAACATCCTCAATTTTTCTTTCATCCCTCGGCTACCACGGAGATTGACTATTAAAATCCCCACTTCCAGAGTCAACTTTCAATGGGCTATCCCAACCTCGTTAACAAACGTCAACGTTAAAACTTTGGCCTCAATTCCTTCATAATATTATATTTCATTTTTATTTGTTCCCAAACAATTTTCTTCATCTACCTTCCAGAGTTTCAGCGAAATAATTTTTTGTTGAGTCAGACCGTTAACCAATCTACTCTGAGACGCGACCCAAGCTATTTATGGGACAAACTATTTGATTTGGGCCCTCAGCAAACAAAGACCTTTGATCTTACCTCTACGATATAATTCAAAGACTTTTTGTATTGACCTCCCAAATGAATTTGGTTTTATTTGTTGCAAAACAATATTTTGTAGTTTTCACTTTAGTACTATAGACGTCTGTGCCTTTAGTGGTCATATTAAATACTGTGATGTGGGTTTATATTGATATTGTTTCGAGTTTCAGTCTGCGGAGTTTGTTTTATACCTAAACATTTATATTAAAAAAAAAAAACCCACCTCTAATACACGAGATTGTGGCTTCGTAATCGGCCAGGTTCAAGTACCAATGTGATTTTTTTATTTCATATGTACTTTCTAAGTTCATCTCGGACAACACTGACAGCAATGAAGGAAAGCATCGTGAGGAAATCCGCCTTGAGCAAGCATAGTCTGGCGTATTGGTACATATTACAAGCCTAAAAAAAAATTGTGTATAGTCAACGGTTTAAAGAAAAGACTAATCTATAAATAATTCATGAAAATAAAACAGTATCATGGTAAAAAAACCGCAAAAGAGCGCATAAAAAAATTTTTCGTCGCGTAAATCTCAAACTTTTGAGCCTTAATAATATTATGTTATGTAAATAAGGAATTTCATGAACTAAAGACATTGCTCAATTTAATAAAAACCTCAAAATGATTTGATTTTAGTTGTTATTTTATACTATTTACATCGCTATTTTGAACTTTATTTGTACCGCGATGCATTTTGGTCGACATGACATTACATTTGCTTACCATAGTGCCTTAAATATAATTATGCTCGGCAAAGCAAACCCACTGACGTGCTCCTCAGCTTCCTTGGAGTGTTTTAAAAATATGCTGAGATTTCGTATGACGTAACTACTTGTTTAAGTACAAAATGTCTGTGAATCCTTCCTACTATCCTATACTAAAATTATAAATGCAAAATATGTGTTTGTTACTCTTTCACGCTTAAACGGCTGGACAGATCTGGTCAAAATTTGGCACTGAGATAGATTGTTGTGTGGAATTACACATAGTATACTTTTTATCCTGATAAAATGTATGGTTTCTGTGAAATATACCAAATTTGACGCGGACGAAGTTGCGGGCAGAAGCTAGTTTTAAAATATACAAAAAAGTGAGGTTTATTTAACATTTTACTGAAGGGACATAATTATGGAATTTAAAAAAAACACATTAAAATTTGCGCGGTATTGGCACCACAACCTCATGCATTTGAGCCGCTTTTACCTCTGCGCTTTTGACGGTCCACCTGATGTTAAGTGGTCACTGCTACCTATACCAGAGGCCATACAAATGCTATACCAGAGGCCATGCAAATGCGTTGCCATCCCAGTGACAAAACTGAAATATGTCATGTGCCTGCAGTTACACGGGCACCCATAGCCTTCAAACTGGAAAATAGTAACGCTACTTTGCGGCAGAAATAGCCATCGTGGTAGTACTTCTCCGGACGAGCTTCTTCAAAAAGAGCTCTGCTACTGCTAAACTATCACGATATCTCCTGTACTTGTGTGTCTAATATTTTATAAGGCGCCCTGAAATTATTTGTATTTGTATTCTTTTAAGCCTTTGTTAGTTAGTCGGTGACCTTTCTGATATTTTCCTTTCACGGATTTATTTCAGAGTATCACTGTATTTTTTATCTTACACGTGGACTGTGCTTAATTTATTCAGTTCGGGGTCGGTGTATTCTTCACGTTTTCGGGTAATCTGTACTAATATTAAATAAAGAGGTAAAGTTTGTTTGTTGTTTGTAAGCGGTAATCTTTGGAAGTACTGGCCTGATTAAAATGTTTGGTTTTTAATGATGGAAAATGATGCTATTGCCGAGAGCCATAGGTTATGTTTTATGGTAGGTATACTAGCGTCTTAATGTGAAAGAGTAACAAACAAACATCCATCCATCCATCCCCACATACTTTCGCATTTATAATATCAGTAGAAAGTAGGATAGTAGGACTTGACTTCCAAGTTGATGAATTTGTGGTCAGCTAGTAATATTATAAAGAGGTGAACTTAAGTCTTTTTAATTGTTTCTTATTTGTTTGATTGATAGAAAGTGACTTTATTGCCTAGTATTATGGGCTATTTTTTAAGGCACCCATACTTGACTTCCACGCAGACGAATATATAGACAGAAACTAGTGGAAAACATTTTTGTATCTGCGTCGTAGTAGTAGTTGGTAGGTACAATTATTATACAAGTCACAATCTATACTAATATTATAAAGCTGAAGAGTTTCTTTGTTGGTTTGGTTAAATGCTGTAATTTCAGAAACTTTTAGCTCGAATGGAAAAATATCTTTTTGTGTTGGATACTCCATTTATCTAGGAAGGCTTTAAGCTATATAACATCATGCCACGAATCATAAGAGCGGAGCAGTAACCAAAGACGTAACTTAACTCGGGTAAAATAATAATCGCGGATGAAGTCGCGGATAAGTCGCGGATAAGTCGCGGATAAGTCGCAGATAGTTCGCTACCTAAAATTCAGTGAAATGTCGCCATATGTTAGGTTCGAACATTAAAACTATTTCATACATTCCAAAAATATATATAATAATATAAATAATATATTAGCAGACACTTTTTCTGATGGAGCGAGATGCGAAAAACATGTTACGCGATATCTTATTTAGCTGTTTCTTGTTGTCATGGCAACTGTAATGTACGTTCGAATGTATGTATGATTTATTTACAATCGCGGAATAAATATCAGCTAAGCATTAAGGTCCAGATTTGCTATTTTATCGGTATTTTATCGATCTTATTGTCTTATGTTCACCTTTATTATTTTCTTTTATGGAAGCAACAAGAATATTGCAACCAAAATTTTGTAAAAACCTTGTGTTTATGGTAAAGCGTTCTTGGTTCACGCTTTTTCATAGAGGACCAACGTTGTAGAACGAGCAATAAGCTTAAATTTTCTGACTAACCGACCGACTCCTTAATATAATAAATGCTTTGAATTTGCCTTTGATGAAAAGCAGATAAAAAATAATACCTAATCTAACCTGTAAATTTATCATCTTTATATAAAGATGATAAATTTACAGGTTAGATTAGGTATAATATGATGTATATTTTGGTTAAATTGGTATATACCAATTTAACCAAAATATACATCATATTATACATTACATTGATACAATACATTGATAAAATTAAATGTTACTAATTTTAAAAATCATCAACATCCAAAAACTCAAAAATTCCATTACACAAAATCACTGTCTAAAACACAAATCAACCAATCAGCAACGTTTCTAACATAATCGAATAAATTCAAAAAGATTTAATCAACCGACATTTTATTACAATCAACGTTAAAAAATTCACTTGTTTTCCCAACTGAAAAATCGTTCCCATTCAAAGCATTCGCGAAGAACAAAAAGCGGGGGAAACAATAGCCTTACACCACTATTATACAAAAAAAAACTCAAGGGTCTTTACCTTGTGAACCTTTTTTATTGTTAACTAACCTTTTCCCGCTGATCCACTCTGGTTTAATAACCTTTTGCAATGTTGCAAGTAAAATGGGAATTTCAGAGCTCGATACGTAAGTGTTGAATAAAAAGATGCCTCTATTGTTCGCTGAAAATAATCGAATAATGCCTCTCATCTATATTGGTCAAGTACCAATATGACTTTTTCAGTGTTCTTTTTAAGTTTATCTTGGACATCACTAACATTGGTGAAGGAAAACATCGCGAGGAAACCTGGACTTTAGCATTAAACTAGCTATACACCCCGCGGTGTCACTCGCGTCCAGTTACTTCTTTGGTTACTGCTCCTCTCCAGTTGGTCGTAGCGTGATATTTTATACCTTCCTACCTCGTATAGGTATAAACCTTCATTTTCAATCGCCCTAACTATGAGTGAAAAAAATTCGTTCCGCAGTTGAAAAGATCTAAGCCTACAGACGACGGGACGCAACTTATATAAATATACCATCACGCCTGTATTCCCCGAAGGGTTAGGCAGAGGTGTAACAATGTACACCCACAGTTCGCCGGTATATTAAGGTCCCATGTAATAGGGGGCGAGCCTATTGCCATTAACCGGGCACAAATCCAAACTCCGAGCTGCTACTGAGAATTGCATAGAAAAACCCAATAACACTTTTTGCTCGACCTGGGAATCGAACCCGGGACCCCTTGCACACCAGTCGCACTTGCGACCACGAGACGAATGGCGCAGTTCGACGCAACTTTGCCTTATACTAGGTAGGATGTAAGCCTGATGACGCCAATCCTCCTTAAACAACCGTGGCAATCAATGCTCGTACCTTCTTTATATTAAACGAGACCTTTGCCCTGCAGTGGGACAATAATAATGTTATTATTAAATCAGTGGCAACTCAGTTTCCGAGCATAGCGGGTCCAAATTGTTGGAACACTGACATTTATAAGGGATCAAGTTGGAGTGAATTGCCGTCACTGACAATTAGGGCCCATTGCCCCGAAGTTGGTGAAGCAGTTGTAAAGTTTGTTGAATAGTTTGTGGATGTGCGAAATTATATCATCCCTGTGTTATTAATAACGTCAGTTTCCGATTTGATAGAGACTTGGTTAATAGTGAAGGTACAGGTTTGTAATGCGATGGAATGATAGCTTAACATTTAATTTTAATCAATTTATAAGTTAGATAGGTAGGTACTTATAAATTAAGCCTGTTTGCTTGTTTTTTTTTTGTATATCTGTCTGTCTGATTATTCCAGCTAATCTACGAAACGGCTGAACCAATTTTGACGAAACTTTCACTAGCATATTGCTGATGTTATATAAGTAACTGCGGCTACATTTATTTTAGAAGGAAAATTAGATAATATCAGCGAGAAAAAAAACCGTAATTACTAAAATGAACGCGAACGATGTCGCAAGTCTAAGCTAGTATATAGTAAAACTGCATTAATACACTTTCACTCTGAAATGTGTCTATCCTAACTTGCTCCCCAATATTTCAAGTCTGTCAAAAAGAGGTTTTACTCTTGATCCACCCAATCTTATAATCCTAATGGTTTTCTCTCAATCTTGTTTATTATTTTTATTTCTTTCTTTTTTTTATCTTTTTTTTTCTAATCTTGATCTGATTGGTGTGGTTCTATTTTGATATGAGGTGATGTGTTCATTTACACTATATTTACCCGACTGCGACAGAAGGAGGGTTATGTTTTTCGAGGGTATGTTTGTATGTATGTATGTATGTATGTATGTATGTATGTATGTATAATTGTTTGGCACGCTCTGCAGGCTGAACGGCTCGATGGATTTTAGCTTGAGAGGTGTCGTTAGATTCGTATTTACTGTGAGAGTGA
The DNA here is from genome assembly GCA_932526535.1 of Caradrina clavipalpis. NCBI lineage: Eukaryota > Metazoa > Arthropoda > Insecta > Lepidoptera > Noctuidae > Caradrina > Caradrina clavipalpis. Next base: position 1,163,408 of record OW052107.1, on the reverse strand, counting down.
CACTGGGTATATAAAAAAACAAAAAAACAAAATGGCGGATTTTTGGCGCCAAATTCAAATGTTTGGCTCGCTCTGCAGGCTGAACGGCTCGATGGATTTTAGCTTGAGAGGTGTCGGTAGATTCGTATTTACTGTAAGAGTGATACTGGGTATATTAATTTCTTTTTTAAAATACTAAAAAAATAAAAAATAAAAAACGGTAATTTAAAAAACTAAAAAACCCGACTGCTATTCTTTAAAAATCCCTAAAACAAGATAAATTGTAGCAGTCGGGACCCATTCGGGACCATCTGCAATGTAATATAGGTATGCGCTCTCAATTCACTAATCCTCCATTTCTAGAATGGGTCCCGACTGCTACAATTTATCTTGTTTTAGGGATTTTTAAAGAATAGCAGTCGGGTTTTTTAGTTTTTTAAATTACCGTTTTTTTAATAGGTTCTTTAGCTATTTTTAATATACATAATGTTAAAAGCAAAACGATTTTTATCTTTGTGGTGAAAAAATACTGTTTATTGCAATGTATCAAAGGCAAATATTGATTTTAAAGATGCATACAATTTTATTATACTGATCATAAGAGTATTTGTAAAAAATAGTTACAATACTACTACTAATACTAGATTCAATAGTTTTGATTAATTGACATCTAAAAGTGCCTTTTAATGGTCTAATTGGAATAAATGATTTGACTTTGACTTTGATAACATTTGATTTTTTTTTTCTTAAATAAACGTTAAACGAAGTTAGCATCATGACCATTAAGAAAAATAAAAGATTGCAATGACGGGAAATATATATTTATCTAATAACTTTCGTCATCGTTAAGTGTATTTTTACACTCTGTATATTCAAACTAATCTGTCACTATCACAATAAAATTGTCACTATTAAAACTATATAATGCAGTATTAACATTCCAAGCTGTCATCTTGTCACTAAACATAATAAACCCATCAGCATCTGTAAGCCAATTAACGATCGTGCTATATTCATATAATACTATTAAAAGATTTGAGACATTGTGTTTTGGAACTAAAGTCGTTAAAAAACTTTCGGTCAACGATTTAGTGTCTCTTAGAACTTTGGCCGTTAATGAAGTGCTGTTACAGCTAAATTTTCTTTTACGTATACTGTCCTTGCTTCATTTTTATAGTATTTTAAAAGATCCTTGAGATTTTCATACTGCTTTTTCGTAGTTGTTTTTTTTAATCTTAAGATTTATTAGTACTTGTGTTTTAGTAGTTAGGTACATAATTTATAAGTTGCTGACGTGGTCTGCTACTTGAGAAGTTTGGCCCTTGTTTATTATTAAAATGTCTCTAATATGAATTTTGCGTTCACTATCCCTTAAATTCTTATCTCTTATATCAAAATCAATTTTTAATAACACGTCAATGAGAAATTAATGTATCTTCAGTACCATCTAAAACTTCATCAGCACCCCTATTATAAAGTTTATCAAATAAACTTACATTTTATTTATCACAATCTATATCTTCCATAACAATAAACAGTACAACATATATTTTTTTAACACCCAAATAAGACGTATCTTTAAATATATAAAAATGCCAGTGTATTTAATTACTGTCCCACTACAGGGCAAAGGCTTCTTTTCGTACAGAGCATAGATAGCCACACTTGCTCAAGGTTTACTCTAACAATCCTCACGATATTTTTCTTCACCGATGTCAGTGGTACCCAAGATCAACTTAAAAAGAACGTAGGTATGAAAAGAAAAAGTCACATTGGTAGTTAAACCCACAACCTCGTGATAGAGAGGCGCCTACATCATATGCCCATTACAATCTGGCATCATTCACATCTAAATCCTCTAAAAGATTAACGTCAAAACTAACTCCATATTTCTGTCATCCAACAATGAACCATCATAAAGATGCTATCAATAAACTTCATCATATTTGGCCAAAAACTTCAGCTACGGCCTATTGTCAAGACCATCCGTATTTCATCTTCTAACATCATAAAACACGTTATAGAATGAGGAGCACCCTATAAAAATACCATAAAACCATTCAAGTTTCGCTCTGCCGTCAAAGATGTGTCGGGCATTAGTCGAACGAAGTAATTTATGTTTTTTTTTGGGTTTCGTATCTGAAGGGTGCTAACGGGACCTTACCTATTGCTAAGCCTTTGCTGTTCGTCAGTCTGTCTTTCAGCGGGCTGTATCTTATGAACTGGAGTAGGTAGAGAGTTGAAATTTGTACAGCGTGTGTATTTCTATTGCCGCTATAACACCAAACAATAAAAATATAATCATCATCATCATCTGCTTAGCCCTTTCCCAACTGTTCCGGCGTCGGCTTCCAGTCTAACCGCAGGCACCTGAAAAATAAATAAAAACATAATAAAAATAAAAATTAAAGTAGGCGGGCGGCATACAGAGAACGAGTTTTTTTAACTAAAGTGTAATATAATTATTGTACACACGGTGGTACGGAGCCCTTTCTATGCGAGTCGATTCGCACTTGGCCGGTTTTTTATACCCCACTTGAATCACAATGAAAATGGCCACCGTATTTGCTAAAGATTTAAGATTATAGACACGTTGGATATTGTTATGGCTGTGGGTAGGTTTCGGGTCGCGTTAAGAATTTGCTGAAATTTTCCTTATTGGTTCAGCTATGGCAAGTTTATCTTGAGAACTGAGAATCGAATTTTGTGAAATGGGTTTTTATAACTTTTTATTTTACCTATAATGTTTTTTTATAAAAATTTAATATTGAGTGTACCCAACTACCCACGTCGAGAAAAAGTATTATTGGGTGATGGTATATTTATAAATTTTGATGCTATTTGAGTGATCTTTGAGATAAATATTAATTGCAATGCTAACAGACTGACAGACGGTATTAGAATATCACAAAGAACTATCTAAGTTGGTAACACACATCTATAATAACGAAACACTATAATAATTTAGTAAAACAACAAAACCTTTTAACTTTTAACTTGGACCACCACCTTATCGCAGGAATGCAGTGAACTCGCATCTTACTTATAGTTTTTTTTTTCTTCTACCCGCGCTGATATTTAATACCTATTTAAAATAATTAGTTATAAGCTTTTATTCTTCTCATGTAAGTGACTGTATTGTCTTAATGAGAATAAAGTTCTTTAAACCGAACTATCAATGATATTCGAAACAAGAAGAAATCTAAGATCCTACTTCCCACTATTATTATAAACATGGAAGTTTTTGAAGAAAGATGACTGAACGGTATTAGCTTAATACTTCTTCTTTATCGTGTGGGCAGTAAGGTCTAACGACCCCACATACCCTAGTGTCAGAGTTTCTAAACCGCCTCAAGGGCCTCTGGTACCGATGTCAGTGATATCCAAGATAAACTTAGAAAGTACATAATTATGAATTAGAAAAAGTCACATTGGTACAATTGGTACATTGTTACATTAGCTTCATACTTAATTATAATTATTAATCTTAACAATTACATAGGACAATTTTTTCTTTGCGATTTCGTATGATAATTTATGACATTGGCTTAAATTTGTAATTTACGCAGACTAAACCCCGGGCAAAAGCCTGTATATAATCTTTTCAAAATTTCAGGTCAAATATTATAATTATGTTTTCCTTTTCGCTTTACGTCTGAAAATCGCTGTTACATTTTATTTCATTTCTAGGAAACTACTAATTGAATTTTCAGGTAGCCAGACTAAGTGAAAATTCAATCAGTAGTACTTTCAGTAATAGTTATGAATTCAGACTGAGTTACACATAATTCAGTTTGAATTTTTACTGAAAAGTTTTATTACATTTTGTTTAGTATTGTTTAAAGTGGGTGGTGGTATTTTCAGTTAAATTCATTATTTTACTGTCCTTTCCATAAATGGTTTGGACATTAACTAGCTTATGCCGTGACATTGTCTGCGTCAATGTCGATTATTGTCGTGTTTTATATTTTTTGCGCGAAACCCAAATGTTTTTACTACAATAAAGTAGCCTTATTTCCTCCTTATAACATCTGCCAGTCAAATTACCTTCAAAATCGCGTTAGCCTTTTCCGAGATTAGCCGGTACAAACAGACAGACAGACAAAATGTTAAATTGTTTATTTTTTGTGTGATGTTATTTTGTCATTGTAAGCAGACTCTTCAATTTTATTTACTTATACAAAAGACATCGACTCACTACTTCTCAATACCAAGCTCAATATCCTAAAACACACTATCACATAAATAAAAGCAGTTCTTCTATTTTTTAGTTATTTCACGAACACATAAAAGGGCTCGCTGAAAGCTTTCTTCAGCGCCTGGTCTCGAATCTATCGATCTTCACCGGTTCTATGGAACTAAATCCAGGGCCTTGTACCCTCGACAACTATCAATACTATTACAATTTGCTGGCAGTCTGTCTGTTTGTTGTCGATGCTGAGTAAACTGCACAGTCTAGAGTGGAGCTTTGGAATATTTATGAGCTGTTTATCAGCGCGAGTCAATTTTTTTATGCAAATAACGTACAAGATGTCTTGACGGGTGAAATACTGTTTTAAATAGGTAGCTGTTTTTTTCTTGTATTTTATTTACTATGAATTTGAATGAAAAGTTTGAGTTATGCATAGTTGGGGCAGTAATTGATAGTACTATAAATAGCGAGTGCAAAATAGTTCTATTCCATACCTTGGAACCTTTAAGTTAAGAAGAATAAGGTCAAAGTTACAATTTAACGTTTTTCCATTAAAACAAGATTTTTAATATTCTAACTAAACTTGAAATACCCCCATGTCGCCTATAGTGTTGGACTCACCTGTAAGCACAATGTTTTGTGTATCACATCGCGCGTTACCATCATCTTCCGCTTAGCTTTTTTTAACTACGTATATTGAGGTGGGCTTCCAGTCTGACGAAATAGATACAGCAGAGTACTAGTATTTTACATGCAGCAACTGCCTATCTGACCTCCACAACCCATTGCGCGTTACCATAAACAGTAATATTTCACACCAAAAATAAAAGTCGTTTTCCGGCAATATTTTTTGCTCAGTATTACTTAGTTTGATGGGCAGAATGTGTAGTTAATATCTATGTGTTGTGTCTTTATATGTATATGTATATGTATATGTATGTCTATGATTTTTTAGTAACACTTAAATTACATAACATACCATCTCGCCTGTATTTCCCGAAGGGTTAGGCAAAGATGTACCAAAGTACACCCACAATTCGCCGGTATGTTTGCTCCCATGTAATAGAGTGCCATCAACTGGTCATCAATCCTAATTCCGAGCAGAAGCTGCTACTGAGAATTTCATATAAAACCCCAATAACTCTCTTTGGAGTAAGACATTTTCAATTAGATTGCGACCATGTCTGCTCCATATTTCTAAACAAGGTGACGACGTGAAATCTCCAACACAATTCCAAAATATAAAAGCCAAGCCGTGGACAAAGTCTAGTTGATAATAAACGATGTTATCTCGTAGATCCTTCAAGTTTTAGCCCACGGACCGCCGACCTTTTTCTCAAGTCGTTTCCTCCAGGGATGATAATATTTAGTGTTCCAATCTTGGGATAACTTTGATTTTTAGGGTTTGCTTCGAGTTATCGCCTTCGGACTAGACTGTAGTAAAATTCTGTTTATGTCTCGGATTGAAGACTGTATTTGATGGGTTCCGAAGGTTATTTTTGACCTTTCTTGCAGACTCTTTATCATCGTTTTTTTTTTTCAATAAATCTCTTTTTTTGTAAGTGTAAGTAGATTGGCAATGAAAATAGATTATAGGCAAAGATGCACCTTTAATAATACCAGAATTTACTGTTCCACTGCAGGCAAAGGCCTCTTCTCGTACAGGGAACGAACGAGGATTGATCACCAGGCTTGTTCAAGGCAGATTGGCAATTTCAGAATTACATTAACTATAAATCCAGGTTTCCTCACGATGTTTCCTTCCATTTGATGAGAGGCGGATGCTTACACCACTGGATCATCACGACTTCACCTTTGCCTTACCTTTGATTATTTTAAACTAGTTATTTTTTAGCTAGCTTCTGCCCTCGACTCCGTAACAAAAATCTCTTCACTTTTATTATATTAGTCTAGATTCTAGCAAAGTGAAAATATTTGAGTGACAAAATCTGAGTATAACAAAAGGCATTCACTACCTTTTTTTGTAAAGATGGGAAATCATCAAATTACTTCTACCACTCTTCACGGGTCAGAAGAGAGTGTCAGACTCTTACTGACTACGACCTATCCATGTTCCTTCTAATGCCATTTGCATTCCAGGGCCGCGGTGACTCTTTCGAACAAATTTCACAACACTGGACCAAATTAACTACATACAAATGAACACACAGATTTTAGTAGAACATATAATAGAAAGCGACGACAAATACACAAACCTTTTACCTCCTAGAGAGCAACATAATGATATTTGGCAGCAAACACTAATAAAAGTGACCGTTACCGTGTTTAGTAGTGCCAAAGTCTATTCTGTGCCAAACTTAGTCCTTTCTAGTCTATTTAGTCGCAAAATTAACTTGTGGCAGTTAGGTCTTTAGAGTATCGTTTCTATCGTTTAGGTGAACAAGGAATAGTTCAGTGGATTTAGTATCGACTGCATTTACTTCAGGAATAGCTTCTGTAACCATGAATATTGTGTATTTGCTAATTTTTGGGTAGATGCAAGTTAGCGCGTTTAAAAGAGAGAAAAAAGGCTGATGTGTCCATAATTACTACGTATATTTTGTTTGATTGCTATAGCCACAGTGGACAATTAAACAAATAGTTATATTGTAAACTAGCTTTGCTCTCGACTTTGTCTACGTGGCAATCAAGTGTGTTATAAAACATGAAACTTGTCATAACTAACTAAACTAACAACAAAACAAACAACAACACATAATTAACCATAATAATCCGTACTAATATTATAAATGCGAAAGTAACTCTGTCTGTCTGTCTGTCTCTTCTTCACGCCTAAACCACTGAACCGATTTCAATGAAATTTGGAACAGATATAGTCTGGGACCCGAGAAAGGACATAGGATAGTTTTCATCCCGGAAATCCCCCGGGAACGGGAACTATTAATCCACGTGGACGAAGTCGCGGGCAAAAGCTAGTTAACCATAATTAACTTGTAAAATATAAACGTAATTAACTTGTTATTAAACATAATTAACTTGTTATTAAACATAATTAACTTGTAGTTTTCTTTCATTCAAATATTTGTTTGTTATCGAACCAGTACTTCAAGAGTAGCCAGTACCTCTTATATATAAATAAACAAAAACAAACAACCTTTTTTACCCCGTTACTATTATCTACAGATATATCTAGCTATAACTGATCGATGTTTTTGTTAACAATATTGAAAACTAATTCAAAATATCAAATTTTCTACATTGTCAGCAACATTTTCGCCCTGGCAAAGTTTAATTATTAACATGCGGAATTCGGTATCCCAAAACGTATGATACATTTTCAAATCAATCTGCTGCCGAACATTCCAATCGCAAGTATAAACGAAATAGCGAAAAACATTAACCGTTTGTGAGCCCAAGGTAAATGTAATTCGCAGGGCAGACGACCTCAGGCAAGATTAAAAAACTTTTTACCCAACCCTGTGGCTTCGCGAGGGCAAAAAAAAATATTAATGAAATTTCACGAAACCTCCCCGTTGACCGAACTTCATCAAAGTATTTTCTCTGTAGCGGATAGGCAATTAAGAAATTCAATTTTGAGATACGGTATCGGTTTCTGAGTATCCTAAGTGTTTGAAGGGTTGACGGTTGTCATCGGATCATTTAGAAATCAATTTTGCTTAAGTGGTATCGGAAATGTTTGGACTTAAATCTGATTGGGAGGAAGAATTACGTCAATATTAATCATGAAAATTGATTGATGACGCTTTTTATTATTATAGAATTTGTTTTTGGTAGCAGCTATAATTTGAGGTAGACTTGCTGGTGTCTTGGTATTAAAAATAGCTCGGTATAAATTTTAACATAAAATTATTACCTTCGTACTATTGTGTTTTCAAGTCAAAGTTTCATTAAGTTAAAGTTTATTGTGTCATTTTAATTAGGTCATTAAAATATACTTTTGAACATCATAAACAAGAAAAATAAAGAATGAATATAACAACACATATATCGATTAAAACTAGAGTAACTTTCAATTGATATATTCGTCACGTTTACTATCTTTTTTGAGTGGGTCATGATTCCCCAAACAACATTTCCCCATAGAACGTTTTTCCGAAGAACGCCAAACGTCAATCATTCATTCGGGCAAACGTTCGTCTTACAATCGAGACACACTCATCTTTATCACTGCAAAAAATCCCCACTGTTCTTATTTAATTCTAACTCTTAATTATCTTAGAAAACTCGACTTTCATATCTACAATTCCAGACAAGGACGAAACAATAGAACGAACCGCGATAACATTAAGCTTAGCTTAACTTTGACTTATGTAAGACCACTTAGCGTCCATCCTATATTCCAAGAACAATTTCTTACAGAAAATGTAGGAATTTCATCTTCAATAACTGCCCTGTTAGCCCAGTGGTGCTAAACGCGACTACTACGCTAGATTGACTTTGGGATCAATTACCAGGTCGAGCAAAGTGTTATTGGGTTTTTCTTTGAAATTCTCAGTAGCAACAGTTAATAGCAATTATTACAAATGACCTAAACATACAAGCGAACTCTGGGTATAATATGCAATGGTTCATCATTGGTGAGCTTCATTGCCTTGGCGCTTTCCTGGCGGTCGCTGTAGATTCTGGCTTACAGGAGTCGCACTAGCTTGTGAATAGTGTGACGGGCTTGTCCCATTTACGGTAGATTGGTACAGATACACCTCTTCCCAACCCTTTGGGGAATACAGGCGTGATGGTGTTCATCTATTTATGACATCATAATCTGAAACTATTAGCAACCCGGCCCTTTATCAGCATACAGCAGAAAATAACTCTGATAAAGTCGCGCGGAATGATTTACTGATATAAAGGAGGCTCATATACTGTGAGTGAGAGGGGTATAATTGAAACAGTATGATTTATACTGAGCTCATAGCTGTGTTATCTACGGCCTTATTTCTAAAGCAAGAGTAAACAAAGGCAAAATGGATAGGAAGCAATGGGGACGATGAAGTGTTTTGAACGCTGTAAAAATTTGCCGCGAGGTTACTGTTGCAGTTAATTGGTTTTTAAATATCATGTTCTGTTATTGTGTTTTTTGATTGGTTCTTTTTATGGAGTGGGAACTTGTTTTAGTAGTCAATTGAATGATGGACAATTTGTATTACTATGAACTGTTCTTCAATTTACATGGAAAGTATAATGAGTGGGTACCATTTTGAATAAAATTGTAGCCTTCTTTGGGATATTTTTTTTTCCTAAGCAACTGTGCAAATCCTCTGTGGATTAAGGTGCTGTGAGAATGAGGTGACTTGTCATCCTGGCTCAAGATAACCTCAATTTATCTAGGGAGATTTTACAGAATATACCGTAAGAATAAGCCAGCCTAGAAGGAAGCGGCGAGATGACTTAGACGCACATCAAGAAGGCTGGTTTTGGATGACGGAAGAAAAGAATACTTGTAAGGACTTAGAGGAGGTCTTTGCCTAGCCGTGGGATAAAAAAATAGGCCGGCAGTAATATTTAATAGTAATTAAAAATTACCGAAAAAATTGTTAACACAAAACTTCAACCAAACCACTGCCGACGTCAGCATAGCAGCAATATTTTATATTGTAAACCGCCCAACTTTGAGTACCCAACCGATTCTTATCCCAATTTCCACGGAACTGATGTAAACACAATGGAAATACCGCATCTATACCTACCCTCCCCGAAAAAGGGTTTCAGGGCGGAGTCAGTGAATTATGGTCTTTTAAAATCTTTTTTTTTCTTTGTTATCGTTCAGAGTTTTTCGTTGCGATAAAGAAGATTACGCCATTTATCTTAGGGTTGACTTTGGTACATTTGTGCAGTTTGTATAATTTTATTTTTTTGGGACTTTCGGGGGCTGAAAGCGTTTTATTTGTCTACAAGTGGAACGGTTTTATTGATTGCTTTCATATCCAGACGAATGTAGGGCGTACATTTTTATTAGCTTCTGTTTTTATGTGATCTAGAATTTTTGTTAGAGGTAAAATAAAAATAAAAATCTGATTGGATTGTTTTAGTATACGGGTTGTAAAAAGACACTTATGTAGGTATAGTAATTTTTTAATTATCCTTCCTTCATTATCAACGTAACCTGAGCGAACCCAGGAATGGTCAAGAATAAAATAATTGCAATGATGGAAAGACTTCTGCCGGCGACTTTGTCCGCATCAAATTTGATTTATTATCTCACGGGAACCGTTCATTTTTCGGGAAAAAATGTATTACAGTACTTTTACAGTGATAACCCACACTTGTGGTATTCCACACCACAATAAAAAAAAACCAGTGCTTTTCATCCACATCCGTACAGCCGATTAAGTGTGAGTAACAATCATCTATTCATCCATCCTCACAAACTTTCGCATTTATAATATAAGTAGAACTTAGCATGGTTACGTAATTAGTAGCAAACAATTTGGTAGTCAGATTCAACTTTGATTTTTATTTTTGTGTTTTCATTTTCCACTTTTAACTAAATATTATTTTTCACTACATTTATTTTGCTGCTATAAAAAACGTTATGATTGATTGGCGAAATCCTATACCCCTTTACTCATATTTCATTTATTCATGGACAAAAATAAACAACACCCATACAAGTAGGTAGACATATAAATTTCACACTTCACTTTCAAAAATGTGTGCACCTACCGCCTGACACTCCATAAACATTGTATGACACACTAAGGGCCAGTTTACACCAAGACGCATCGCGACGCTTTTTTTTTCTTTTCGGATGGGAAACCATCATGACTTGCCGCCCTGGGTGGGACGGGAGAGAGTGTCAGACATTTACTGACCAAAACCCATCCATGTTCTTTCTTGTACCCTTTGCATTCCATGGGCGCGGTATATCTTTCGAACAACCTGCAACCCCGGCAGGCATCGGCCATAGGACGAGAGGATCAGCTACGCTTCTGACGTCTTACCTTCTCTACTAAAACAGCTTAGCGAAAGGAGGTGACTGCTTGCTGCAACGCGACGCTGCACGCACATTTTAATAGAGCTACTCAAAAAATAACTTTATTTACGACACGACAAGGCACATATTTCATTGATTGAATTCAGAATACGTTGCACCTTCACACAATGAAATGTGTCTTTTCGTGTAGTAAACAAAGTTTTATTTTGCGTAGCCCTATTAAAAAGTGCGGAACATCGCGTCGCATCGCGTCTCGATGCAGACTGACCCTAAAAAGCCGATCTCAAGTATTTATTTCACAAACATTAATTAATTATTCATACATTAATAGACTTGGCAAACAGTCTTCCAGTAGTGTTTCCTCGGCGATAAAATAACATTGTACAGAATAATTACATATAAATTATGTATGAATGTGAATAATTTAGTGTTATGTGGACCATGTAGGAAATTATTTTAAATGTTTGGGATGAGTGTAAATACGGGGGTTGATGTAGTGGGTGGGGTGAAATAGCAAGAAGATACGACTTGGGTGGTTGAGTTTTGTGGAATTTTATTTTTGTTGCTACTTTGTAGGTACTGTGGTAAAAAAAAATGTTGACTCATTTGCAAGTTATTTTTTTAACTCTAATAAAGTTTATCACTTTTTTAGTGGTCAGAAAAAATATTTGTTAAGTACTTTGCAAGTAGGGTACCGTAATTATTTACTTTTTTTTTTCTCCAAAAACATAAAAACCCAATAACACTTTGCTCAACCTGGGAGTCGAACTCAGGATCTCGAGCGTAGCAGTCGCGCTTAGGCCCGCTAGGCTAACGAGGCAGTTGAGTTGGTATTTGAGTTTTATATGTTTATAAACGCACCCACGATACTGGAGAAATTCCTAGGAATACCGTTTAGAAAAAAAAAACACCGGGAGAGGTTTTTACAGAATACACCGCCTGGTAACAAATAACTTTCAAACTCTTTTGTAATGTTGAAGTCCTACAAAATCAAAACTCAAATAATATGTAAAAAACTAACGAGTTTTAATTTTTTTAGCTACAAATTTTATAATTTGCTGAACAATATTTTTTTGGGTATCTTTTTAGGCGTTCATTTTCAAAGGGTGCCTGGTTAGAAATATTTATTTATTTATTATTTATTATTATAAACGCTGTAACAAATAAAATAATAAAAATAAAATAAAGTTACACAGTTTATTAGTTAGTTTCGTTAAGTGACTGCCTCGTTAGCCTAGTGGTTCTAACCGCGATTACTACGATAGGGGTCTTGGGTTCGATTGCCAGGTCGAGCAAAGTGTTATTGGGTTTTTCAATGAAATTCTCAGTAGCAGCTCGGAGTTAGGATTTTTTTTTTTTTTTTTATCTCACTCACGTCTATCTGATCCCAAGCTAAGCAGAGCTTGTGTTATGGTAACCAGACAACTGATATACATACTTATATAATTTATAAATACATACATACTATACATAAATCACACCCAGACACAGAACAAACAATCATGCTCATCACACAAAGTTTGTCCTGGGTGGGAATCGAACCCACGACCTCCGGCTTAGCAGTCAGGGCCGCTAACCACTAGACCAACAGGCCCGTCATTGATTGATTTGAACCCGGTATTTGACAATAGGTTCGCCATGGGACCTAAACATATCGGCGAACTGTGGGGTACCTCGGTACACTTCTGCCTAACTCTTCGAGGAATACAGGCGTGACGTTATGTATGTTAAAAAAAATTAAGGACTTCATACAAGAAACATGTTGTTTTTTCTGGACGCAGTATTAAATATTATACAGAGGTACAGAACCTTTCGAGTTGCTGGTTTTATACCTAGGTACCTTTCATATTGACTACCTTACAGAACTTGATTACTTGCTTTCAAGTTAATGGTTTCTGATTAACTTTAAAATTAAATAGAAATGGTTCTTTCATTTACGTTTCAAACTTAATTGGCAATTCGTTTACCTGTTGTTAAATGAAACTTAACCTTAACTTAATGCTTATAAAGTACTGTATTGCACCTTGGTGTAATTGCTTTGATTCCGTAGTGACTGAATAGGTATATTATGATGCTCCGGGTAACGCAGACGTGTTTTGTAGTTTCTCTATGAAATTCTCAGTAGCAGCTCGGAGTTAGGATTGGTGCTCGGTTAATGGCAATAGGCTCGCCCCCTATTTCATGGGACCTAAAACATATCGGTGAACTGTGGGTGCACATTGGTACACGTCTGCATAACCCTTTGGGGATATAGGCGTGATGGTATGTATCTACCGAAAGTACCTTATTGGGACTTGGATTGAAATACGATTGTTATTAACTTCTGAGTAAATTTCGGTAGAAAATAGAACCTAATGGTCCTAAGGAGAATAAAACTCTTATAATACCTATTTAACCCGACCCGGTGATCGAACCCGGACAAACGAGTCAGTAACCAACCTCAGTGAACTTTAAACTACTTAGATACGATCGTCGACTACCGTAATGTATATCTAACATGTCATCAACCAGCGATAGGGTTGCCAGAACTTAAATCCGGAAAACCGAACCACTAACCAATCAAACCGGTTTTTTGGATAAAATTGGGTAAAAAAATGCCAATCGTCAAAGTCTAAGTGGAATTCAAAGCATTTATTTCATTTAGACCATTTACAAGCGCTTTTGAACTGTCAAGAAGTTTGATAGAAAGTTAAAGCTAGTTGCTCGTTCGAAAACGTAGGTCTCTATGGAGAAGAACTAGCAACTCCACGGACACTCTTTTTAATTTGGTTTTTACAAGTCCTGGTTTTTTTTAGATTTTCTCATGAATTATCAAGCATGTATTTTAGCATCCAGAATGATTGCTGGTAATATATGTGAAAACAATTAAAGATAAACTAAAAAAAAATATTAAACGTAAAAATCATAAAAAAAAACAAAAGACGAATAAACCCTACACCTAATGACTTAGCCGGACAAACATCTAAAAAGCCCGACTTTATCCAATGTCCGGCTTTCCGAACGCCTGGCAACCCTAATCAGGGAGGTCAAACATTTCCCGGTTTTCATTGACACACAAAATTTCAACTGGTTTTTAAATGTCCAACATATGCTTAAAGATATCGTATGAGCAGTAAATTTTATCAGCTGATTATGTTTCTGTCTTCATTAATAGGTTAATTTTCTTTTTTTAAGATAATTTTGGTTTGATAGCGTAGTAGAAAGCTGCTTCTAAATGGGATTGCTTTTTGATTATCTGCAAGTTGTGTCGTTTAGTTTTTAATAAGATTATTTTATAATGGATTGAGATCTGAGAGTCGTCAGTGTCTCGTTAATTATAGTCTAAGTAAATAAATAAAATTGAAGTATCTGTTTGTTATGTCAAATAACAGATTTTTACTAAATATATAGTCATGAATGTTTACACGGTAAATATACCAAAAAGCATATTTTTCTTTTAATGTTTGTCTGTCTATTTGTTATGGCTAATCACCGAAATGGTTGGTCCGATTTTGATGGGACCTTTTTTCTGGAAGTACTGGCCAGATTATGAAAATTCTCTCATTCATAGAAAGCTACACTATTGGCAAATGCCTTCATCATCATCATCATCATCATATCAGCCGCAGGACGTCCACTGCTGGACATAGGCCTCCCCATAGATTTCCAAAAAGACCGGTTGGAAGCGGCCTGCATCCAGCGTCTTCCTGCGGTCTTAATCAGGTCGTCCGTCCACCTTGTGGCAAATGCCATAGGGTAGTAAAATTACGGTATACTTAACTTCCATTCAAAGTCGACGAAGTCGCGGATAGAAGCTAGTGAAACATAAATAAGAAGCCACTACTACCTCTGCTCACCCATTTAATGTAAACGCCAGCAGTTCGTGGAATAGAAACATAAACAGAACAGAACTGAAGCCTTAATATATTCAGTGACGTCTGTTTTAGTACGTCTTGCATACATTATGTCAGTGTATTTATGCCTTAAGTACAGTGGGTACTATGATTTATGGCAGCAAAAGTGTAATTTTTGATACTAGCTTAAAACAAGAAGAGAATGATTGGAGAATGGAGTTTTTAGCCCAGTCTTCTTCATACGAAGCTAACTTTTGGAATGGGCAACTAGATTCAATATGCTTATCATTTTCTTTTTATCATTTTTTTTTTATCAAAAATCGCAATTACAATTACGTACTTCAGAAAATATTGATAAATTTTGACGTGGGCTGGTTCATTTAGGCTACTTTTAAAACTTATCACCCATCATAAACCTGCCTTTAAAAATTGTCAGTGATTATAAATACATATGCTTATTGTTTACATTCATCTGGGGTACGTATCACAAGCAGGAATTGTAAGTTTTTTTAAAAAAAACTTACAATAAAAAAAAGTAGTATAAAAGACATGTCTGAGAAATTCTTCGAGATTTTATAAATCGACGAATTTATAAATCGTTACATGAATATGATACATAAATTGCTTCCGTAAATAATACTATAGGTGTATGAATAGAAAACTGTGCATAAATATCCATAGCCAAATTTTCAGCAGAATAGCTCGTGAATTTGCTTTTAAACACCGTCCAAAACTTTCACTCGACCGGCTATCATAAACGCCAGCACGGGCCGGTAATACGGAGAAATTTAATATACCCCGAATTGATCTAAAACGGGTCATTTCAATACCTGACCTAGTTCCAGTAAATAGGTTTCAACGGTACATTCACCGCGATCCACTCAATATCCAATACCTTTTACTGAAAGAAAACTTATGTTACCATTATGCCACACAAAACCAGTTACCGAAATCGTAAACCACATAATATCATACCGTTTTCGTAAACCAGGTATCCTAAAATAATATATTTTTACGAGAACTAGCTAACGTTTCAGGTAAACGAAATATGGACGTATTACAAGTTACTCATTTTATATCAAAAGTTTATTGTACGTAAAATAGAGTCGGACTGAGCAATAAAAATGATTTAGATTATGTTGCCTTAATTTCACAATAGGTTACGATTATACTGAATACCAAACATTTTAGTGCGAAACCCTTAATTTAAGTGAAAATATCGCGTAGTAAATCATTTAAAAGGCTGTTAAATTAATATGTATGCCGCCATTGTAAAGGCGGTTTCAATGTTGAGCGATGCGATAGCTGTGAGTGAGCGATTTTTTATTACTTCATGCATATTGAATGAGTAAAAATGTTTTAATCCCGCTGTAAAAATTGAGGATTTATGCGATACGTACTAAAAACATCAGCGTTTTTGTTGACAAAGGAGATTTTTAATATTTAGTTTTCTTTAAAAATCCAATTTTAGAATTATGACCGTGTTCGTTTCAAGATTAGGGACAATAAATGTATACTCTTCCAAAAAGTTGAGTAGGTAGTCATTTTACTAGAAAGTTATTTTATTAGAGAAACTGTGTTACAATAAAACTTTTTTATTTTTTTACGGTTGCATGTGCATAAAGTCTGTAATTATGGCACTATTTTAAATTCATGATATAAATTTTACGATATGGAAGCAGATAAACTATACAATTATCATTCCACTACAAAATTATTTGATTTTCTTGAAAAACCAGATTGAAATATATACCTATTTATGTACAGATATATAATAGTAATTTTATACTGAGCAATCTTTTTTTAAAGGGGGGAGCTTTATCTGGTCTATGAAAAATCTCCTCCGCATCATTGCCAACGAGACAAGTACCCAAAAGGCAGCATTGAAACATAGTATTGCAATTCAGATAGATTTTTTTAGCCCAAAAAAAGGCCAGCCCTATGAAAATACAAACAAAACAACTATTCTCATTTATATGATCAATATTTTCCAGTAATTTATATTGGCTTAAATACCTAAATAAATTATCTTCCTAGCATATCTCTCACTGTACGACCACCTCGCTCAGTTCCGCGGAAAATTCGCTCGCGAGCCGACCTCTGAATAAGAATGAACTTTTTGCACCTCATTGTAATGTCAGCTAATATTATTCGGTTTCTTCAGAGGGTGACTGTTTTAAAATTTAAATATCACTTACCTATGTTAAGAGTTTATTAACTTGATATTAAATTACTTTGTCCTGCTCAAACCTTGGGAATGGAATATGAAAATTCAATATCAGACTTGTTTGGTTTTATGAAGCTTTTTTATTACGCGAATATGAACTGTGTTATAGGATAGATAACAGTCATTTTGCGTTATATGAGACAATAATCGTTATGTGTATGGAGAAGAAGGCATAGATATTGTATGCGGAACAGCGCGGGATCTTCATTTGAGTTGAGAGAGATTTCAGTATAGGAAGAGTAATGAAAACAAATTACTTTTCAGTACGACGAATATTTTTTCTACGGTAATATTATTGCTATTTTTTTATTTGTTGTTTGCTTATTATGAAACGTAATAAATGGAAATATTGAAAATAAGGTGAAATAGGTAATTGGTGTCTAAACACGTTCTTAGACTCTGGTTCTTTAATAAATTTAAAAACAAAAAATACTGTCTGACAATTTTTTAAAATTAAAGCACTCCTAAACGGATAATTATGTAGTTGCAATATTTTTAAAATATGGCCGGCAATAATCAAAACATCGGCAATAAATTGCAGCCATACATTACCGAAAAACATAGCCCATTTAGTGATCACAAGATGTTGCAGCAATACTGTCAGGGTGGCCGAGAAACACTGAAAATTTTGCCAAGTATTTCAGCAAAATCTTAAGAACGTGACGGCAATGCTTTAATCATTGCTGGCTATTTATAACAGACATAATAATAGTAGCCTGTGAAGAAGCCATAAAGTAATTTAAAACATGTTGAAAGAATCACTTACGCCAAATTGAAAAGAGCTACATTCCCATCTGAAGTGACAAGCTAACAAACAAAAGCCTGAGTTAGGTACTAAGACATAAATCCCACGCCTGTCCTGACTCCAGAAAAAAGTACGTACCTTAAAGTTCAATTTACGAAAAAGCACTCAGTCAACATGTCTAAACCATTCGGTAATTTAAAGGCACGCTTCTTTATTACCAGTATACACTGGCCCTCTCATTAGTTTACAAAAAAATATAGGGTGTGTGGGAGACTTTAAATGACAAGGGTACACTCTGTACCCATCTCAACACAACAGGGTTACCATCTGGCGAATCATTTGTATTGTCCAGATTTTAAAAATGATGGCCAAAGTCAGCAGCAAACGAAACTCCCTTTTAGTACCCACTTTCAGTCTGCCATTTAAAGTCCGGAATTCCCGAAAGTTGGTCCAAAAGTTCCGTTTTGTTTTTCTGTGTTTTCGCCAGTTTGGAAACTGTAATATCCGAATGTTTTAACGTGTTGTCTGGTAGCCCTTGCGAGGTGTGTGTGGTCGGGAATACAAATGGCGAAGGCAAGAGCGCGCGTGTACCAATGGCTTCATTTCGGGTCCGACGGAGAATATTTACATGTTTTGACGACGGTGCTAATAATAAGTAGCTTGGGATTTAAATAACTTTGTCTTCGTTGTTTATTGTGAGGATTTAAATAGTCGAGTTTGTCATGTTACTATTATAGGTATTTTGGGCCATTCAAGGTTTTACGTAATTGTAGTAATTTCAGCTTTCACATAGTCATAAAAAAATTAGTTTGTTTTCTAAAAAAAAAAACCTTCAATGAACCAAATTTTGCTTATATAATAATAGAAAGTTCCGTTCCAATAATAGACAAAATGATGATTTTAAAAATACTTGCATCAGACTTAATAGTTGCCCAAAATAAAGCTGGCTCTTAATACCATAATCTACACAAGTCCATCTCATCAGTAAACCAAGTTGTTAGCCGTGCCAAATTCCATAGTAATCCTCCCAAAATAGCTCAAAACTCAATCACCATGGCAACCAATCCGTCTTCTACACAAATACCCCCAATATGTGGGAAGATTGGCAGCTAACACCATTTACGCCGAAAATAGTACTAGACTCCTGAACAAATGATAAAAACAATATTCCATTTATTAGGGTTCCGTAGGTACCCAAAGAGTAAAACTGGACCTAGTGAGACTTCGCTGTCCGTCTGTCCTTCTGTCACCAGGCTGTATCTCATGAACCGTGATAGTTAGACAGTTCAAATTTTCACAGATAATGTATTTATGTTGCCGCTATTACAGCAAATACTAAAAACCAGAATTCAATAATTATTTAGGAAGGCTCCCATACAACAAACGTGTTTTTTTTTTGCTTGATATTGCTCGATATTGATAACGGCAACAGGTAGACGCTTGAAATATTCACAGGATATTAAGTTAAATATTCACTTTAAAAATAAATAATCAAATTAAAATAGAACAACCATTTAAGGGGGGCTCCCATACAACAAACCTGATTTATAGATAATGGTACGGAACCCCTCGTGCGCGAGTCCGATTCGCACTTGGCCGGTTTTTGTACACGTATATTGTGAACTGACAATCACCTGTTATGTAGATGTCAACACATCAAAGCTTTAGAAGAGAAATCTTTTCAACCCTCTTTGAGGGGGGTGCAAATACAAAGGTTTGGGAAAAATATTGCCAGCTCTTCGTTTGATAACTTAATAATAAGTAGGTAGGTTATATTTCTTATCCTTATTTCCAAAAGGGCTAAGTAAGACATACAATCACGTCTGTATTCCCCGAAGGGTTAAGCAGAGGTATACCAATGTACACCCACAGTTCGCCGTTATGTTTTTTAAGTCCCATGTAATAGGAGGCGAGCCTATTGCCATTAACCGGGCGCAAATCCTAACTCCGACCTGCTACTGAGAAGTTCCTAATGGAAAAACCTAATAACACTTTTGCTCGACCTGGGAATCAAACCCAGGACCTCTAGCGTAGCAGCCGTGCTAAGGACCAGTAGGCTGACGAGACAGTTACTGTTTTTTTGTGTTGGGGTACTGTTTTATAACTAAGTCGGTAGGTTATATTTCTTATCCTTATTTCCGAAAGGGTTGAGTAACAACCCCAGAATTAACAAGGAAAAATAATACGTAATTTTTACTCAAATTCGGAAGTTTTTTTAAACTCGTAAACTCAAAATTTTGAGTTATAACACTCCCATATTGAGTTTCTTAACTAATTATTTTTTCCTGTTCAATAATTCTGTGATGAATTTTATTTCTTGAAATTTTATGAATTTTATTAACGTTAGAATGAGGAAAAAATAATTTGAGTAACCTATTGAAGGGTTATTGGTTTCATAATTTTGACAACTAGCTTATATCCGCGACTGTGTCCCAATGAATATCGGTTATCTGTTTTTTTTTCGCGGATTCTGATTCTGGAATTCTGTTTCTAAAATAAAAGTAGCCTAAGTTACTCCTTAACGTATCATTTAGGAGATTAGCCGGAACAAACAGACAGACAGACTGTGTAAACATTTATTTAATATGCATTCATTATAACCCAGTTACTTGACATTACAAACTGCCCTATGAACTTTTTTTTTATATTAACTGTACATAGTTAATTATTTAAGTAAGTTTTATGTTCGACAAATAAAAATTGAATAACAGATACTTCAAATTTATTTATTTGTACAGATAAAAACCTTTAGAAATAAGAGACTCTCGTTTTACGCAAAAGCGATTCAAGAAATTCAATTCGGACAACCAATTTTCCCTGAATAAAAACCATTTACGAAGGTAACTCCGATTTCCGAGTTATCTATCCTGATTTATTATTAAAGTGAGAACACGCATGTTAACCTATTTAAGTAATCAAATCAATTACCTACGTACGGGACAGGGCACAACCGTTTTAATAGAAAAAGAATTATTTTGTTTCTGTTTCTGAGGACAGGCTGATAAATTATTTATGTGCCGTTCGATTTTGTGTCCGATTCTGTGTACTACACATGTGTGTACTTATTGTGTTTTTATGTAGGCTGACTTTTAATTTACTTGCCTTTTTTCTGGGAGTGAAAGAAGGTACATAGAGATAAAACCGTTTTACTACAAGACCATCCATGAAATATGTAAAAAATCACCGTACTTTTGTAGTAAAGCCCTATTTTTTTTTTGTTCATATTTTAACGGTAAGGGCCTCCGCCCACGACCGATTTTTTACGGCCGATTTTTTCTCGGCGAGAATGGAACGTATGGATTCTAGTACATCAACGCCCACGGCCGAGAAAAAAACGGTCCAAAAACAAAATGTACGCATCCTGGCCGCCGATTATCGGCGAAAAATAGAAAATAGGGTAAATGCTCCAGTGAATGAACACTTAAGCATTCTTCAGACTTCAAAAAATCATTAAATTATGTTGCCTCTAAAGTTAAAGGTTTTATATTTTGGTAATCTATGTCTACTAAAGAATATTTTTTAACTTGGTTTTACGACATAACCTGTATACTTTTTTATATATTTGGCAATATATTGAAAAATACCCTAAAACCCCAGTGAATGAACACAAGTTTTTGTTGAATTAATAGTTACGAAAAATCCTTATTATTATATCAAATGCAGTTCAAAATGGAATAAATAAATGAACATAAATCCTTAGCCTCTAAATCTCTGCGGGTTGTTCGAAAGAGATACCGCGCCCCCGGAACGCAAAGAGCACATGAAGGAACATAGACGGGTTTTAGTCAGTAAAAGTCTGACACTCCCTCCCACCCCGCCCAGGGCGGGGGAAGTTATTTGATGATTTCCCGTCTCTAAAAAAAAAAGCCTCTAAATCTGCTACAATCATTTTTTTTTTTAACAAAGTGTAAGCCTTTAAACTCTTACTTAATCATTATATACCTTCATAAGCCTAGCCAACGTCATCAATCAATTCATCTTGATATGAGCCGAACGATGTCCACTGCTGGACATAGGCACTTCAGTAGTACAGAAGTGATTCCGTCTTCCCCGGCACCTTGTTGTCCTTAAGTTGTTAAGAAGCCATATTTATCTCATATAGGCTGACGTCCGGGATCTCATCGGTGTAGTGTCAGGCCAGTCTAGCTCTTGGGTCTTTTGTTGGACTAGAGACGGGTTTTTAGAACTTCTCTACCTCCCTCAAAAGCTCTAGTTTAGACAAGATGATCCTGCCATCATTAGTCTCCAGCTTCGTCAGCATTTGAGGTGTGTCGCGTTTGATGGATTTCAGGATCTGCCTTATAAGCCGAGCTTATTCCGACTGAACCTGCACCCACTGAAGACTGCCCGTTCCGTTCCCGTCTTTCCTTTATGAGCTTGGGAGTAGAGTCTCAGAGCTTTGATGTATTTGTTAGTTCCCCGTTCTTTAAAATGATGATTACTAACTCAAAATGTGGTATTCATTTATTTATTGGTTACATTTTTATGACGAAAGCTTTTATTTAACATGATGAAAATGTTATAGTTCATTCACTAGATTTAATGAAATTAACGATTGGTCAGTGAATTAACGGTCGTTTATTCACTGGATTTCAAACGTTTTTTAATGCCAATGCTGGAACACTCAATAATTTACTTAAAACTAGCAAAAATTGCAATGAAATTGATTTGATACATATATTATAACTCAAACTTGGACACTATTCCGCATCGAAGTCATTAACCATGGGATGTCCTCAAGGTTCGGTTCTCGGTCCTTATTTATGGAATTTAGGTTTTGACGATTTTCTTGCGATTCCGCTACCATGCGGCTGTTCTTTAACCGGTTACGCGGACGACGGCCTTCTGCTCATTCAGTCGAGTACTCGGGCTGGACTTGAGAATTTAGCTGACACATGCCTACGTTTAATATCACAGTGGGGCGATCGGAACCGTTTAACCTTTGCACCGCAAAAAACGTATCAACTTATGTTAAAAGGTGATCTTAAATCATGGCCTAGTATTAAATTTAATAACGTTCCCGTTAAACGAAAACAATCCGTATGCTACCTTGGTATGGTCTTAGAAAAGAACTTTTCTTTTATTGACCACATTAACACAGTCGGAGAAAAAGCTAAAAAGAATTTTTATGCCCTAACGAGAATATCTAAAGCTACTTGGGGTCTGTCTTTCTTAACTCTGAAAACTATTTATGCAGCTACCTACCTAGGTTGTATGTGCTACGGTGCACCTGTTTGGGCCGATAGGGCCACCATAGGGGCGGTACGACGTAAATTGCTTCAAAGCCAACGGTTAGCTTTAATATTTTTATGCAAAGCGTATAGGACCGTTAGTACTGAAGCACTACCAGTACTTGCAGGTGTACTTCCAGTCGATCTCGAGGTGCAGCGACGTGCTGCAATGTACTATTCCGCGCGAGAGACCATGGACGCAAACTTTCTAACTCAACGTGACCGTGCTAAGATCTCTAGATTATTTAAACCGCAGACTGATGTCTGGGAGGAACTTTTATCTGAATGGCAATGTAGGTGGGATAATTCCATCAGTTCTTTCCTTCAGTTCGCGAACGGCTGGCCAGAACATGGCTGGAGGTGGACCACTGTGTTGCCCAATTTCTCACAGGTCATGGCAACTTTAAGAGTAAATTATTCTCTTTTAAGCTTGTTGCCTCTCCTTTGTGTCAATGTTCTACATCTGACTGTGAATATGAACAATCTGCTCATCACATCTTATGGGAGTGTATTCTTTGGCAGAATGAGCGAAATATTATGTTAGATAGTGTACAGGTTACATCCGGTGTTGTTTATTATGCGGACCTTGTAGAAACTAGAACTAATTTCGGTGCGTTCAAGCGTTTTTGCCATACCTATTACTGGAATCAAATGTAACAGTTCACATTAGGACCCATTAAAATTAATGATAATTGCAATCCGTGGTGCTTGGCAATCTGGGCTTCTCCCAGTTGTAAATAATCCCTTTGTGCCTATTGGCCTAATTCTGTTCTGTCTCCTGCTTGTTTGGAGGGAAGTGGAAATTATATTTTTCTTACTCCTCCGCTAATCTTTTCTGATTAATTTCGTTGCGGGATCCAAGACAGTTAAATCGTTTCTCTGGGACTCGTCGAGCTTCATTGTCTCGGCGCTTTTCTTGTGGTCGCCACTGTTGATTCTGGCTTACAGGAGATGCAGTGGTTTGGGAACAGTGTGGCGGGCTTGTATATATTATAACTACCCATTACTCGAATTTATAAATAACTTATAGTACATACTTGAATTACGGCTGCAAAGTGATATCAAAAAATTTGCGTCTGACCCAAGTCCTAAATTCTTGCCCGAACAAAGAAAATTTACACCAGCACTGCCAACTTTAAACGCTCGTCATTTTAAAACGAACAGTATCGCAATACATGAATGTTGTTACTATGTTAGAATAAAGAGCAGCAATTACAAAAAAAAAATACTGCGTTGAGTAGAAGGTAATATCTTAGTTTATTATTTTTTGGAAAATACTCGGATTTGTTAATTCACTGGGGTGTGTTCATTCACTGGGGCACTTACCCTATGCGTCATGGATTTACTAGGGAAGAACGTTGTGTCATTGCTAAAGTCAAAAGTCTAAAGTCAAAAGCAGTTATTGCGAATGAAGTGTACAATTGTGGTGTTATGTTAAGTTAGTACTTATGAGTTTGAAGCATTTGAATAATAACAATAATAAATTTATTATTAAAAAGCTTATTTATTTATTAATAATATGGTAAATCAAGGTTTTCTAAATTAATCGTCTGTGATTGAAATAAGTAAATAATATTGTGTTGATTTACGCAGGGTTTTAAATACCGGTAAATATTTATAAAATTACCTTTGACAGAGTTACCGTTAATATAAAAATAACGCTAATGGATTAAAAAAATATATAATCAAACGAATTTAATAAATTCTTAAGAATGAAAATAACATTCGTTTTCAACGACTAAGCTTGCTAAATATGTAATGACTTAAATCCAGGGCTTGTTAACGTTATGAAATCAAAAAATAATAATCGTTACGTAACGTTAATTTCCATGAACTCGAAAATTTTGAAAAAAGTAACTTTATAAAAACGTTATTTGATAACATTACCAGTAATAATGTTAATTAACATTAACATAGAATATGAATTATCGTTATTTTTACCGTTAAATTAGGTAAGTTGCCGTTTTGTACGTTTATATTAATTGTCACTGACTAACTATATTGGGCTTGTGGTCGCAAAGCGCGTCTGATCAGCGTGAAGTCGTGGGTTCGATTACCAGGTCTAATAATAACATATCCGGTTACTTTTACATCGTTCTGCAGCTGAAACACTGGAACTCCAGTCGAGTAATAGTTGTTATTGCGTGTTTTTTTTTTTAAGACGTCTCGAAGATGTTGGAAATTCGTCATTTTTTTTGTTATTCGAGTTAAATGTTAGTAGCGCTCCTGTCTGATCGATTAATGTATTCTTTAAAGGCTACCTTACGCATGTATAGTCGATAAGGTTTACACACAAATATGCCTTGACTGCAAGGAAGCGTTACTTCGCGTTCTTACTATTTCACAAATGTTCGTGTTATTTTATTTATTTTTGTTATTTATCGAAAATAATAGTGCCAATAGCTTCTGTTAGGTACTATGATGGATCTCATGACTTTTGATTTCAGAACGATGTAAAAGTAAGCGTGTTATTCTCACTCGTAAGAATCGGGCAAAGTAATGTTAGGCACTACATTAGCGCGACGCTAAGGTGGGCGACCCGCCACACCTCCATCCTGCGCTACTTCCATTTTAGAAGGATCAATTGTTTAAAAAAAACGATAAAAATATCGTCAATAAACAATTTAACGATAAATTGTAACTTAAATAACCTTAAATCTATTAACGTTATTTTTATACTATCGGTAACTCTGTCAAATAAAAGTTGCGATATAAAATTTGACCGCTATTTTAAGCTCCTCCCTCGAAAGTCACCGATGAAAACACGGTCGTGGGCGTTGAAATTTTTGAAAAAACGGGCCCGTTTTTCTGCCCGATTATCGGTCCAAAAAAATCGGTCGTGGGCGGAGGCCCTTATCCAAAGTCAATTTAGACTTTGGGATTGATGAGTTTACTGTTATTATACGCGTAATCGAGTAGTAATCTGTTTTTTTTTTTCTTATATATCTATCTGCTATCAGTCTCTCATGACTATGATCAGATGAGTAGAAAGCTGCATAACATTCTATAGAATCAGGACCAGTGTCCAAATTCTACATAATCAGGCAGCACAATATCGGCTTTCTTGAGTCTCTTATTCTGGTTTGGCATCAGTAGTGAACGTGAGAGAGGATTCGGATGGTTGGTTAGTCTCGTTTTGTGTTTCTCTAGGTAGCGCTTCGCTTCTTCTAGGACTGTCGGGAATCTGAAAACTAATTAAATACGTTAAAAAATTTTGTTGCATTCTCATCTCAGTGACAATCAATGTCGAACTATTTGAGGCATTTTTGACAGATTGAGACTGAGATGAGAATGCGTTCGTTCCTTTTAGCTAGTACAATTTGTCCCCTTAAGTCAAAGGTCGTAGTGACGAACTATTTTCCAAAGAGGGTTGCCTCACTCACCCCTAAATATTAATTTCACTTCAAAAAGTAATCAATGTATTTTTTCTTTTTTTTTTCAGGTAATCCCCAAGTGCTAAGTGCGAGTGCAGTGCAGTGTTAGTGTAGTGCGTGATGTCAGAGTGAGGCCGTCAGAGGCCAGGAGAGGCCAGGAGAGGCCATGACCAGGCCGAGGCTCAAGTGTGCCGCATGGGCCTGGCTCGCGGTCCTTGCGGCTTTCGGGAGAACCACCGCCTATACGGATACTGAGGAGTTCTTGAGTGATCTTGATAAACCAGGTGAGTTTTGTAGTCTCTAGGATTAACGGCCTCCGATTTTTTGTAGGACCGATTTATCGGACTGTTCAATAAATCCATAGTTTTGTGGGACCGAATTCTTGTAGGACTTGTGCGTTGGTATTTATTAGAATTTATAAATGTCCCATTCTCTCCGACATCAAAATCGGTCACCGATTGACTGACGTGTTCGGACAGCCTACAAAAAAAAATGGGAATATAATAACTGTCTAGATTCTTCCCGTGACTCCGCCCGCGGAAGTCTAGTATACCATAAAAGATATTCTACATACATTCTGCAATAATGTAGCTTTCTATAAGAGAATGTTTTTTGTAATCGGACCAGTATTTTCACAGATTAGCTCTTATAAACAAACAAACAATTTATCGAACTCAGTTTCGGGCATTAATTAGTAAATAATAATGCAAAGAGCTAAATACCCAATCTATCATTATTAAAAGCACAGCAATTATTATAATAACACCATAATCAAGTATCAAAATTACCCAACACCGTTACACTTACCGAAAAAACAGTTCACATGAGAAATAAACGCATAAACTACTTTTACACCACAAAATAAACATTAATGAAACTAAAAACATTTACGACTGCTTAAATAAACAGAAATAGTTGCATTCATTAGTTCCCACATCGCATATTCCAATAATTCCGATTAGGTGCTCGCATTTTAAGTTTTTAATTAAATAGTTGGTTCATTCAACCTTAATAAGAAGGCAGTTGGAATAAACTGGTTTGGTTGAAAGATAGATGTTGCTTTGAAAGGAAATTTATCTTCTATTGACAAAAATGTTGGTATGAATACAGGAAGCGCATCTGCTTTTTAACCTTTTTATGGAATTATTAGCTTAGGTATACCCGCGACTTCATCCGCGTAAATGAAAATAATGTAAATATCGGTTATAGCGGATGCAGGCAAAGGTGCCGAATAAAATGCAACCTATGTCTTTTCTTGAGGTTCAAATTTTCCCCGTTCCAAATTTCATCAAAATCGCTTCAGTGGTTTAGTGAATGTGAAAGCGTAACAGAGAGACAGAGTTACTTGCGCATTTATGATTAAGTACTAGCTTCCTTTGCTTGTAGCGGGATGCTCTATAAACAGTCTTCTTGTATCAATCTATCTATTGATGTTAATCGTATTAAAATCCGTTGCGTAGTTTAAAAGATACGGTGGAAAACTACTTTGTTTTATACTATGTAGAGGTGGATATCCCAAATTACTGTACTAAATGCCATGTTAGCCTAGTGGTTCTAAGCGCGACTGCTATGCTAGAGATCTTATGTTTAGTTCGAGCAAAGCGCTATTGGGTTGTTCTATGAAACTTTCAGTAGTAGCTTGAACTTAAGATTTGCTCCCGGTTAATGGCAATAGGCTCGTCCCCTAGCAAAGAACAAAAACATACCAGCAAACTATGGGTATACATTGGTTACATATAATGATACACCTCTGCCTAACCACCCGGATGAATACAAGCGTGATAGTATGAATGTATTACTCTGCTACTCACACGTTTATTGGTAGATACATAAATTCATGTAAATATACGTCCACACAACGTCACATTTATCTCTAGTGAATTTACTCAACGCATTGAGCCCAAAATTACAATATTATACAGCGCAATCAATCAACCGAACGCGTGGGCGCACCGTGTGGATAATATAATGATTTTTAGCGATAATCATCAGCCTTCTGCCTTTATGCACCAATTATAATGTTAATGTTTAATTATGACGGTTTTCTAACTCATTTGGGAGTTATCAAAACCTGTATGACGCGTTGGTGAAATTGATTGGTATGCAGGCAATTAATTTTTAATCTATATTGATAAGCTGGTTTGTTGATTTGTTTAAATAGCTCGCCATATTACCTATTATGTAGAACGGGTGCAATAGATTTTACATTGACTTTGACTTCCATGCGGTTGAAATCTTGGACAAAATAAAACAAACTGAAACATAGTATAAGAACATAAAGTCAAAGTGAAAGAAAAAAGTCAAAATGAAAGTGATGTGTGAAGTATTCATAAGTAAAGTTATATCATAGTAATAAACAAAGTCGCTTCCCGCCGTCGGGTTTACGTGCTTTCCGAGGCACAGGGTGTCAGTGGCATACCACTAACTTCCAATCTCCGGGCTGCCACTGAAAAATTCCTGATGGAAAAACTCAATAACACTTTTTGCCCGACTTGGGAATCGACCTCAGTACCAGACACTCACTGCTCGCCTGAGACCACGAGACCAACGCAACGGGGCATAAAAAACCTAATAAACAAATATCCGTTCTAACTGTCAAATTCCCACATTAATCTAGGACTTCTCTATGTAACACTTACAAACATTATCAATACAAAACCAATATTATAATTACCTATAATAATTAGAAACACAAACCTATCAATCAACCAAACAGTAGGTAATTAAAGCATCGTTTACTTTGGATAATTATCATTTACTGTTACTAACACATGGTAGTCGGATGTGTGTATAATTTATACAGAATCGTATCCGCTGTGCCCTTTTTGTATAATTTATAAGTTAAAGTTATAACATTCAAATGTTCTTGCTGGAGGCCACTACTGGAGGCCTTCGGTCGTCCATTTCAGCCATTTTGTCTATTTGAGTCTAGGTTCAAATTTATTTTAAAAGATAATAATTAAGGCTAATCCCTTTAAATTACACCAATTCATAAATATAAAACAACAGCTCTAACATCGCTTGCCATTTTTGTGCCTACCCCCTTCTCTTATAACGGTATTATTTTAATATTACTTTTTCTTAAGCAACAACTGGAATTACTAAGTAATATTAAAATATAAAGAAATACCTACCCTGACCTTATTGGTGAGATTCTTCAAAAAGATCGGGTGCGCATGCAGTACTCGTAACTAGCGTACTTGACTTGTACGAACGTGGACGAGGCGATAGTATTATGTAAGGATCGTAGCAGGTGGCCTTCTGTGGTTTCTGCCTACCCCCATAGGAAAAAGGCGTGAGCTTATGTATGTATGTATTAAGATGGTGCTATTTTAAGAGATGGTGTTAAAGGGCCCAGTATTAGCTGGTGCATTACTAAGTGTTTCAGTCAAACAATTTTTGTAATCGGATCGGCACTTCCAAAGATTACAAGCAAAATATTTTCCTCTTTATTAACTACATTTTGTCCGCGACTTAGTCCGTGAAAATATTGGTTATCGCGAACCTAGACAAAGTCGTGAAATAAAAAGTAGGCTATGTCCTTTTAAAGGGTTTAAACTTACCCCGTACCAAATTTCATTTAAATCGGTTCAATGGTATACTCGTAAAAGCTTAACAGACAGACAGAGTTCCTTTCGCATTTATAATATTAGTATGGATAATTAAATTGCGTACATAAATGTTTATTACGAAGTAAATTATTAAATATTCATTCGTACCTCAGGACAGGATTCCATTAAAGAGCTTTTAGTTGTAAGCTCTTAGAATTCACAAGTACACTTGGAGTACCTAAAAATTTCGAATTGAAATATTTTATTAAATTGTCCATTTCTCAACCTTTTGAAGTATGATGGACAGTTTTAAGTTTAGTGAGGCAGCGTGATGTAAGAGGTTCTGATCCCATAGTAATAATAATACCAGCTTATTTTTGTCCCACTGTATGGCAAAAGCCTCTTTTCATATAGAGAACCATGCTTGCTCAAAACGGATTGGCAACTTCAGACTAAACCTTGACCGGCCTTTGCCTAGCTGTGCGATAGTGAAGGCTAGAGAAAATAAATTGTATAATACGAGTATGTTTACAAGTGCATAGCCAATGCATACATACAATACATACATACGCCTTTTTTCCATGGGGGTAGGCAGAAACCACAGAAAGCCACCTGCTACAATCCTTACATACTCCTTTCGCTTCGTCCACGTTTAAACATCTGGTCATAAAAGAACGAAGGTTACGAGTACTGCGTACTTGAGCTTTCTGAAGACCCTCAGAATAGCTAATGGTTCAAATAATTTTAGCTAAGCTGAAATTTTGAAGATAAATAAACCAGATTCTCTTGCTTAAAAGATGTAGGTAGGTGTGGTGTCTCTGGAATGTCAGATTATAACTTTCTAACCTTCTTTTGAATAAGGCACCTGACATCTAAACTAATATTATAATATGAAAAGATTTGTGTATTTGTTTGTTACTCGTATTAATGAACACAAAAACTGCGTAACCGATTTTAAAAATTCTTTCACCTGTTTAAAGCTGCGCGTACATTAACAGACCCATAAAGAAAATCCATGCAGTTGAAGTAGCAGGCAAAAGCTAGTAAGCGGCATAACCAGATAAAACTAAATATCAAATAGGTATTTCACACCAGGCGCCTCCTGCTAACCTCCAAAGCAATGATATATGAAATGAACTGTATAAATCGATTCAATCTTATTCTTGATTCGATTCTCGTAGGTTCAGTTATGCACTCGATTTCACACAAATTAAAATAGATTTTTCACGCTGAACGATGTAATACGTTACTAAGGGCGGACTTACACGGTACGATTTTAAATGGGCGATTTGCAAAGGCACACATGTGCTACGAAGTAAGAAGTAATTGTGTATTTTATCAGGCCTTTTTATAAGTACCTACTTGCCTTTCTGTGCTGTAATTGGTTCATTCTCGTTCTATAACTATAATAAGATACCGTCTGTTATTATAATGTCATCAGAACGATTCTTCTTTTCGCAATCTAATCTTAGTCTCAATCTGTCAAAGTTGCTTCTGATTTACTTACATTGATTGTCGGTTTGATGACATTGCGATTAAATCTTGAACGTTTTTTTTTTAGTAGAATTGGTCAATAGATCTCTACTTGAGTATTGGTAGGTCCAGAGCTTATGGGGCTGTCCTCCTAATGTCCTTTGCGTTCCAGGGCCGCGGTAACTCCTTCTCTAATTGACCGTTCACCAGCGCCTTTGACGACCTGTAGGTACGTGGCCACCTTCAGAACCTTATAATTGAAATATCACAATAAATTTGAAGTTATCACAGTATCAACGATACAAAAAGTAGGAATTTAAGAAAGATATAGGTATAAACAAACTAGTAAGTTACCATAAACCCACTGCTCACAGCAATACAAACACCGGACGTACCACAAACCTATTGCTTGAACAACGAATGGAGCTCAAAGATTCAAATCGCACATTAAACACGCTTGATAGCCCATATTTATGAGTTATAGTGACCTGTATTTACTGCGATATGTTATCTGTTATAATATATTTTATGTGCCTACTTAATTTTATGTAATGCTGCTATTAACTTGCAGGTAAATATGTGATATAATATTTTGTCTGCATTGGTAAATGTTGGTACGGTCAGCGATAAATGTCGTTCAACACTTCAGATTTTTAAATCCTAATTATTTTAACAAAATATTATACAAAATAATGTCAATATTATTTAGAGTGTGTTAGAGTATATTAATAAGCTATTGCTTAATATACAGAAAATAAATGTTACGTAGATATTATTTCCTGTCTATTTACATGAAATAAATAATATTATGAGGTGGATCAACGACCTGGTAAAAATCGCAAGAAATCGCAGCACCAGCCATTGTGGGTATCTTAAGGGGAAGCCTATGTCCAGCAGTGGACGTCGTTCGGCTGATGTGATGATGATCATGAATGTAATAGTTGTATCGTAATCGACTTTTGTCGACTGACTGTCCCGAATTGATTCCAAAGCTTTTGTCTATGAGGCCGCTTTCACATTTAGGCGACTTTAGCAGCGCGACTGTCGCGCGACTGTCGCCCCGTCAGAATTGTATAATAAAAAAACAGAAGAGCTGTCGCCCACAGCATCTATTTTTAAAGTGAAGTGCGCCATACTGACCTAAACTTTGATGTGAAGGTGAATGTGAAGGGATGTACTTCTGCCGCGCTACAGTCGCGCTGATAACGTCCTAATGTGAAAACGGCCTGATGGCGTGATTTCTAATCTTTTTTTTTTCAATTTTTTATCTTGATTTACCTCTTTACCTCGGAAATGCAATTCATAAACGATATTCAAAGCATTCAATCACCATTTAAGGTTGATAAAATCCGGAAAAATATTCTACCCTTCAAATAAAAAACCAAATTCAGAATTAATATTCATCGAAACTCGAAACCCTTTGGCAAACAATACAACAAATCATTTCAAAATTACCATAAGAAAAAAGTACAAGAAAAAAAACCATTATCATTAAAAACAGAATCGCTGACATCCCCATAATGAGTTATATAGACAAAAACATGGCAACACTCCGTTAGTTATTGTTGCCAGTGAAAAAAAGGTTAAATGTTAAGGCGTGTTCAGACGGAGTTAGCGGGAATAATTTAATTATCTATAAATATTTATGTTTGACCGCTATCCAGTGATATGTAGCTAATGAGAACTACTATCAATAATTAATTGACTATGAATTCTGAATAGACCTACTTTGTATTGATGAAGGTATTTAAATGGTAGACTACCAGGTGACACGATAGATACTAGGTAGGTAAGTCTAGTTTTATAAGGTCAGAAAATGTAATTAGGTACCTAACTACCTACTAAGATTACACTAAAAACTTACTTGGTTAACTAAGTTGGCAACAAATATAATATAACGAGTGTAAAAAGACACTGTGACATTGTAATCTGTGCTGTGACCATTTTTTAGTTCTGGACCTGGGAACTTTCTTTGACGGTCATATAAGATTCAACTTTTTTTTTTACTTAGTCTTCTTTGTCTGGTATACTATTTGTTGTAAAAAAACTTTAAATACTCCCACAACCGTGTTGCAGTTGCATGCACCCATTGTTTTGCGTGTATTAAATTACGCGCCACTATAAAAAGTAATTTTTAAACACTATATAGGTATATAAGTCATAACCCAGCAATATTTTTTTGCCCAATTATACTCATCTTGATGGGTAGTATGCAAACTGTTATGTAATGTATCTTTTTTACACCCCGTACAACTTAAAAGCAAAACGAAAGGTAAACAACAATTCTAAGAGTAAATCCCGGAAACCCACACCGAAGAATGCTTCACCAATCCACCACAGTTTATAGCAAATAAAGAAAACCCTTTTCGCTCACATATACCATGCCCAATATAGATGCCTCAACCATTAACCTTGGACAGTATACTCTCTAATCTACTATACATGTCTGTATGCGCCCTTACCAAAAATGTACAGAGGTACTGGGCCTCATACATTCCACTGTCATTGTACTGGGTTTTATTAGCTTTTGTCACGCGCATAACCTCGTCGAGTGGGTACGAGCGACTGGCAATACTCAGGTGGGTTCCGACAGTATTCAGAAATGTGGTAAATTAATTATTAATGAATTTGAAAGGAGTAATGGGTAGTTGAGAGACTGTGTTAGTGGATGTTTAATTATTTGTTTGAGGATCGAAAATGTAGGTCGTTTATTGATTTTGTAAGGGTGTTTGTTGATCGTTCTTCTTTGTGGAAATTTAGTTTTTAGAATGAGCAACTAGGTTCAGTTTTCTATGATTGATTGCTTGATAATTAAAAATGGTTTATTTATAATAAATAATGTGAATGTTTAACTTGTAGCGTAGGGTTTCAATGTCGTCACAGTTTACGAAAATCAGTATTTCATTGCCATTTTATTTTATGAAACATTTCTTTTTTTTGCAGTTATTTGCAATGTCGCTCTTTGTATGTAAAGTAATATATTTGCAATAATAAATAAAGGCATTTCTCGTCACTTATAAATCAGATTCATCCTTCACGCTCCCTACACACTTTTATTATTACAGCCAAAGTCAATTTCGTAGTTTTTGCCTTATATCTCGACAAACCTCTTGAGAATCTCACGAGATTAAATATTTGATTTAGTCTTGGTATTTTTCTGATGGCCTGGTAATAGCTTTTCATTATTTTCTGTCTCGTATTATTATCGGCATTACACATTTCTCGCCTGGAGCGAAAAAAAACATATGAAATAATTCTTATAATGTGAAAAGAAGGATCTCTCAAACTCATTCCGGTTCGCTGATCCCTAAAATAAACGAATCGTTTTTATTTCAGCAGATTATAATACATCAAAGACTTAACGTATGGCCGAACCTATACGATTCTTACTAGATTATGAGCGTAACTCATCGCGATTCGACGTTTATACGTAATAAACATGATATTTTCGGGTACACATTTCAAAATTTAATCTACAATACGTATATTGTTCGGTTTGGGGGTCGGTGGTTGAAATATTAGAACGTTTGTGCTTCGTAAAGGGTATTATGTTGTGTTTAATTGATTTTCTTGGTGGTCTGGATATAGTTTGGTATTTAATTATCACTATGCGCGTGTTATTAATGGTAACCACGATCTAATTTTGTCGATCTGATAGGTGGATGGTTTAATAATGAATGGACTTCGAGTGTGCACGCAATGGACACTATATTTTTTTTCCAAGAATTTATTTGTTTTGGCGCTGCGCTGTCACCGTTCCTTTTTAAATCTATTTTGTATGTTTTATAGTTTTATTAGTTTACCAGCTTTTGTCTTCGACTTAGTCCTCGTAATTATACTTTACCGTGGACACAGATGATGTTGTAGAATAAAAAGGAGCTTATTCCATTTCTTGGTGTCCGAACTTTTCCCGTATAAAATTTCTTCAAAATAGGTTCAGTGATTTACCCGTGAAAGCGTGACAAACATGCAGAGTAACTTTCACATTTATAATTTTATAGTATGGCCGATATCGAAAGGCTAGACTATTACCATAACCTTAGTTCATCGAACAGATATCCATACACTTTGATTGCTTGCCAAAACATTTAATATTTTATATTCATAATAAGAATAACAACAAAGACAGAACGCGGCGTTCCCATCGCGTGCCATTTTACCTTTCTGAGAAATTCATAAGTTCTTTTTGTAAAATATCATTTAATGTCAAAATATGAGACAGTAAATGATATTCTGTAGACACACGGACACGACATTATGTACTGTGAACGGAATTTTAGTACTAAGGTTATGTACGTAGGTTATGTTAAACCTAGGTCCTTTATAGCACCGGTGGTATACATCAAAGGCACAAGAATTGTTCTGGCAAGTATTTAGGGAATATGCATGAATATTTTTATTCACTTTTGTTAACAATACATAAAATACCATATTAGAGATGACAAAAAGTGAAATTAAAATTAAAATCGGCCCCGAAATACGGCCGGTATAAACATTATAACTATTAACTACGCACCGATTAGACAGAGAGATCCGATATGACTAATGACGTCATTGGTTACAACAGCCATATGAACTCCGTGTTGAATTTCGTTTTGCTAGAAAGAGATAGAAACAAATCTTCGATGGCTTATATCTTTTACAATTTATAGTTTTTCGAAAAATTATTTTACTAAACCGTGCCATAAATAAACGAAGATTGATTTAAAAAAAAAGAACATGCATGTTCCCTATTGCTTTTTTCTGATATAAAACCATAGCTTCTACCCGCGACTTCGCCCGTGTGGATACTGGCTGCCTTAAAAACAAAATGAAACTAAATTATGTACGGAACCCCTCAAAATTATATAAAAATAAACGCATTATTGATGCCTATATGTTTGTTTTTCTATATTGATTTAATGGTGAGAATAAACGCTATTAAATAACCCGGAACGAAACACAGGATTATTAAATTTGTCAGTTGTCATATTATTATTTGTATTATCTCATTGTTATCGTATTAGTGTCGATGTTATACACTCAGCGGCACGGAATGTAGCCCAAGCGCGTTATGTTGCTTATTATCAAAATTAAGCTTAAAACAGCGTTTTTTTGTTGTTGTAAATCTTAAATGTTTATTTGCATCCTTAATGCGAATGATTAATTAACAAAAAAAAGAGTTACCATTTAAAATTTAACAAAATTACAAGAAATGACATTAAGGTCAAGTTTACAAACAATGTTTATGAATGAAACTTACAAAATAACGCTATGGTACTTAAAATTAATAGCGGGTATTTGCACCTCTGGCTCTGATGACCACCTGCATGTGATCAAGCATGCTTTTTATGTCCATTTGGGGTATTTCTTCTCAGGCAGCCAACTGAACGGGTTTCATCTGACTGATAGTCTCTGGAGGGTTGGAATTAGATCGGATGTGCCTTTAAAGCATGTCCTAGCCATGTTCTCTCGGATTCATGCCTGCGCTTCGTGCCAGCCACTCTAATTTTGTAATACTCGCCTTCGATAGTTAATAATCCACGCAACAAGCTGTGTGAGGTCGGACATTATGTTGAATTAAGATGAAATCTTTGCCATCGATGAATCCTACGAATGGTTTAACATGTTCTTGGAATATCTCTTCAATGTATTGCACTGCCGTTAGACGACCTGCAACTGCTGCCAACTCTATGCGTGCGTCTGAACAGATCCTTCCGCAAATCATAACTAATCCACCATGAAAACTGTTGATTTCCCTGGTAGCGATTGGCAGAAACCTCTCTATGCCTTCTCTATCCACGTTCGCGGACATCTGGACCTCTTAAGGCAACTTTGCATTCGTCAGTCCACAGAACTTTACTGCATTGCTCGTGAGTCCAATTAGCGTGTTCGCGAGCGAACCAAAGTCGAGCTACGCGATGGTGCCTGGGCAGCTCTGAACCTCGAATTGGTCTTCGAGCACGCAGATCCCGTTCCTCCAATCTTCTTCTTGTTGTTCGCTCACTTACGTTGATCCCATTTGCCGTTTGTAGCCGCTGCCGTATTTAAACCGCAGTAAGGAACCGATTTCTCATAATGACGAGAGCGATAAATCGGTCATCTCGCGCTGATATCCACCTAATACCACCACTTTCTGGTCTCCTTGTGTAAAGGCCAGTCTGGTTGTACCTTGTAAAGGCGTACTTGAGAGTCGGACGAGGTACATTTAAAGTTTCGGCAATCTCTCGCTGCGTTTGCCCCTTACTCCGAAGCAACACAGCCTGAGCAACTTGAGCTGAAGTTAGAGGCATTGTGATCCAATCCAGGATGCATAAATGACTACAGATTAATTAAAAAATAAAACAATAAAGATTAAATGCACGACCATTTGAATATCGAGTTTTAACTCGCCCATGTTTTGTGCATTCCGGTAACTAACTAACGTTAAGGGTCACAGAAATTAAACAAATTAACTTTTTTTTGTGCTCACTCTCTTAAATTAACAGAAACAAATGTCCTAACAATCTACCATTCGAAATTCTCTTTTGCGATATCAAAATCGCCTATTATCGGTTTCTTTATGTTTGGGCCACATTCCGTGCCGCTGAGTGTATTAATAATAACTTTTCATTATAACATCGTAAAATTTTATGACAATAATATCAATGTGGACAGGTGTTTTGAATACATTTGTTGAATGGTTTCTGTGTTTTTCTTTTTCTATTATTATGTGGGGATTATTGGTGGTTAGTTTCACCATTTTTATTGGAGGAATTTGGGTGTGTTGATATGTGTTACAACCTTGATAAAAGTGGAATCTTTTGTGGAATAAAAATGAGTAGAAAAAAGTTGAGTTGTGATCATGTCATCACGCCTGTATTCACCAAAGGGTTAGGCAGAGGTGTACCAATGTACACCCACAGAGTGGATAAGTTTTTGGAATGAAACAAAAGAAGTAGATACCTTATTTCTGCTGCTACCCTATTTTCAAAACACTACAACTCCTAAAAGCTGGAATCAATAATGGCGACCAACAGAAAAGCGCCGAGGCCATGAAGCCCGACGTGTCCTGGAGAAGCGATTCAATTGAACCGAACAAGTAGTTACTTATGCATAGCAGTAGCATGCCAATTTTAGATAATATACAAAGCGTAACATATTAAACGCATATCCTAAAAATAATTTGCGCAGAATCGGCAACTGAATCGATTTCAGCTATTTCTTTTCTAAAATTGTTTTTTTTATACTTAAAAATTTACAAAAAAATCCTATTCTCAGTAGCAGCCCGGAATTAGGATTTGTGTCCGGTTAAAGGCAATAATTATGCTATTACATGGAACGTAAACATATCGGCGAACTGTGGGAATACATTGGTACACCTCTGCCTAACCCTTCGGCAATACAGGCGTGATGGTATGTATGTAACTGAAATCAATTCAATAGCCAATTCCAAGCAAACTACTTTCAGGGTATGTGCTTAATATGTTACACGTTGACTAGTGTACATAAGTACTCAATTTACCTAAAATTACTAACAATTTGAATGCCCTTACCACAAAAGCCATCGCTGATTTGCAATCAGCAATTTTGAAAACAGAAACCTATTACAGATTATTTGCAATGCGGTTCCTATTTTCCTAATTGACCGCTCGAATAAATGAACATGATATTCAGGCAGACCGTCCATTGAATTTGGTTGTATACTGAAAACGCATCGTTTTACGTGCTAACATTTTAATTTTGGTTAATAGTGTCTGATTGGTCTTTGCTTTTTCACTTGAAACGCCATTTTATATCTATAAAGCTGAAGAGCTTATTTCTTCAAACGGGTAAATCTCTGAAACTGCTAGTCAGATGGGAAAAATCATTTTTGTATGTGATAGCCGGATTTGTGAGTAATAATGTAGTATCACACTACAACTTAAGGGAATCTGAGATTTAATATAAACTCAGTCGAAAGTACATTTATACTGAAATTGATTTTTTTTTAAAAGCCATTTAGTAACAATGATAAAAAACTCAAAAATACCATAGAAACTGACATATGGTAAACTTAAGTGGTTCGCACACTCAAGCTTACCATCCGTACTAATATTATAAATGCGAAAGTAACTCTGTCTGTCTGTCTGTCTGTCTATCTCTTCTTCACGCCTAAACCACTGAGCCGATTTCAATGAAATTTGGTACAGATATAGTCTGGGATCCGAGAAAGGACATAGGATAGTTTTCATCCCGGAAATCCCCCGGGAACGGGAACTATTAATCCACGCGGACGAAGTCTCGGGCAAAAGCTAGTAAGTACATAAATATGTGTACACAAATTTAAAAAAATCGTAGGACACAAAAAGTCATTATATACAAAAGTGGAACACCTACATGTTCAAAAGTATGAAATAGCAAATCTTTATTTATTTTATTTTTATTTTATTTTATTTATTAAGGGATAACAAACAACTACAACATATAATAACATATTTAACGGGCAAAATATTTTAACCATGTGTTTTAGAATCATGTACTTGAATCTATCATAAAAGATTTCAGTATGAGAACTTTTCCATCCCCTACAGTTCGCTTACAGTTCATTAACATGCAATAATAACACCACCCGGTACCTCCATCTTTCCTCTCAAATAAAAACTCCATCAAACCTCCCGAGGTGTTAATTGACTGGAGCTAATAACAGAGAAAGTGCATAATTGACTTCATTATGAGGAAAAGCCACAAGCCTGCGATAGATGGGAGTCGAAGTAATTTATTCCAGAAAAGAATTAAAATAGGAAAATTTTATTCCAAGCTCGAAGCTGTTCTAGAGACTAGAGTTTTATATTTATGAGATGTTTTTGCTTGGAGCTATTGTAGAGAAGTTGCATTTGACATTTCTTAGGGTCGCTGTTCACATAAGCGGGTCGGCACGTTCGGTTCGGCATTTTCATTAGAACTCGGTTAAACGGTTCGGTTTACTTTCGGTTCGGCATATGTGTACTCTTAAACGCAACGTTCACGCGTGTCAACGTTGGTTTGAGTTTGAAGAGTTGCGTTTGAGAACTTGGCTGTAAGAGATTCAGAAATTACCTTAATGCCCAGTAAAAGATGTATTGATTTTGTAGCCATTCTGTCAATCAGATTATTGTAAAATTCTGAAAAGATTAAAAGGGTTATAATACAATACACCTCAAAATACAAATAAAAACACATAAAGGAAAACCTTGTGTAAATAGCTACAGCAAGAAACTACACCGTTCTTGTTACCAACCTCCGGTCATTCTCCCAAATAATATGTACCTAGGTACATACCTTTTCCCATTTCTTTCAGCCTCTCAGGAAAAGTCTACACCGCCCGAAAACCTTCCATTAACTTACAGAAATATCGAAAGAATTTTCCTTCCGAACCTAACCCCGCTACCGCGATCTGGCGGTCTGAAGTTGCCCCAAATATTTGGCGTGCCAAGTGCGCTACACAATGTTCTGTCACGGTGTCTTCGTCAAAAATGTTGTTGAAAAACTGTAAGTGGGGCCGCCGTAATTAAACCTCGGCATTTGACGGAGAAATGCGTCGATGAGATTGTTCAAAGGGCTCGGCAGTCGGAGGGTTGTGAGGGGGCGTGCAATTATTTTTTACGGGGTTTTGGGTGTTAAATTTTTGTATTGATGTAGTAGGTGAGGAAGTGTGGGATGAGTTTGAAAACAGAATTATTTTTCTTTGTGATTGTGACTTTGGTTTGACTGTGTGTAATCATTAAAAGGGGCTCGGTATTTGATGGTCGTAATACGTTTGTTGTAGACGTTTGAACTCGCCTGACTTCTGTCACAAGAAGAGAAGGCAATTTTAAATGACGTACAAAATCTTTACATTGTTCAAATTTGTTTACCAAGAAGGGTGTCTACCAAATTACATACTCTCTGGTGGGTTCTGTCAGATTCACAAAGATCATCAGTATTCCATTTATAAGTATAAACAAACAATATAATAACAACAATAACAATAAACAAACAGCTGTACGTATAATCACCAATGCTATCGCTAGACTTACTACTTTTACTTATTTTTTATAGCCACCTGTCTACCTTTAATACCTGATGCCTGAAAAACTATTATTGAAACTAGCAAAGATGCATACGTTTTCATCTTTTTCCTTCTTATTTTCTTCTACCTATGCTTCAAATTGCATTGAACGTGCGGCTCTGGAATTTCGGATTTAAATTATAGACAAAAAGTTGAAGTGCTTGCTAGTTCCAAACAGTAGGTTTCTATAAAACGAAAATATTACAGATAAACCGTAAAAATAATCAGTGCACTTTTCCGATATATATCGGCGACCTGTGGGTGTACATTGGTACAACTCTGCCTAACCCTTCGGGGAATACAGGCGTGATGGTTCCGAGTCCCAACTTCAAACAAAAGCGAGCCAAACTAAACTAACTCAAAACCCATGAGTTTAGTTCTCATAAATATTCAATTAAACTACCATAATAATATATTACTGGATGATACGTTCATACGCATTGCAAATGTTCGTGGCACCACCATGCTCCTCATAAATCATATGCTAAAAATTACGGGGTTCCCAATGTGGTTTATGCTTTTGTTTTTAAGGGTAGTTATTAAATGTCGGTTCTGTTTGGTTTGTTCTTTTTTTGTTTAGTAAAATATAGTCTCTTAGATTGTGGTATTAAACAAATGAATCTTTTTTTGCTGCTGGTGTAAAAGAGAAGGATTAATTTTGGAGAATCCATTCATCACATGTATTCCCCGAGGGGTTAGGCAGAGGTGTACCACTGTACACCCACAGTTTGGTGTCATTTAGGTCCCATGTAAAGGGGGCGAGCCTCTTGCCAATAACCGGGCACAAATCCAAACTCCGAGCTGCCACTGAGAATTCCATAGAAAAACCCAATAATATTTTTTGTTCGACCTGGGAATCGAACCCGGGACCTCTAGCGTAGCAGTCGTATTTAGGACCACTAGGCTAACGCGGCAGGTATTTTGGAGAATCGTTTAAGATTATCTCGAACGTCGGTGTAATTGCAGGCAGATGAGACATTTAAACTTTGTCTCTTGTAGTATTTGTCAGTGGAACAATAATAGGCTGAACGCTGCTGCAGTATAAACCAATGTATTACATCACAACTAACATAGGATATTGCATAAACTTACTGGAACATAACATCAGACATATACGCATAATTTGACTCCATGTATCTAAAACACATTTAATTGCCTCATTGGCCCAGTCGCCCTAAGCGTGACTGCTATGATAGAGGTCTTGAGTTCGATTCCCAGGTCGAGCAAAGTGTTATTGGGTTTTTCTATGAAATTCCATTACATGGGACCGAAATATACCGGTGAACTGTTAGTGCGCATTGGTACACCTCTGCCTAAACCTTCGGGGAACACAGGCGTGATGGTATGTTATCCGCAAACACATCTCATTCAGAGCATTCATTAGAGACCAGTAAAACAACCTATCACCTAAATAAATTGTAGGTATTATTACTGAACAAAAATCCAACTCCCACGCACACAAGCAGGCGTCCTTTAATTCAAAGGCCCATAAATAACTCTTCACGTCAATGCTTACACGGTTTTTTACTAAAAACCTTTTTTTTGTCGATGTTCGTTTTTCAAATATTTCAATAACTCGATAACTGCCGGCTACTAGTTAAGCCAGCGTTATAGTTGGATCAAATCTAATCTTTTATCTTGGTACCTTAGGGTGTTGGTCCAGTGGGGATTGGTTGCTATAGATAGATATTATAATGGA
Organism: Caradrina clavipalpis; assembly: GCA_932526535.1. NCBI lineage: Eukaryota > Metazoa > Arthropoda > Insecta > Lepidoptera > Noctuidae > Caradrina > Caradrina clavipalpis. Next base: position 1,120,161 of record OW052107.1, on the reverse strand, counting down.
TGTGGAAAGATTTTTGAAGCGAGTCTCTTCGGGGTAAGCTTTTAAGGTTATGTTTTAGATTTTTAGTTATTTTTTTACTTTTCTTATATAGAATTAACTAGCTTTTGTTCGCAACTATGTCCGGGTGGTGTTTTTCACCCGCCCTTAATTACGTCTTTAGTATCTGCTCTGCTCCCGCTGGTGTTATTTATCTAGCCTGTACTATCCCCCATGTATCTGGTTATCGTATATGAAAACAATTGCCAATCCGAGTTACTGGTCATTTCAGAGATTAGCGCGTTTAACGAACAAACAAAAATCTTTTTAGATTTATTATATAAGTAGATATAGATAATTAAGTCAAAAATCGTTCGCCGGCGGAGAGCTTATAACTGTTTGGATAAACCGTGTTATTTAATGACTTAGTCTCAACACATTTTAACTGTAGAAAATATCTCAGAACATAGTTTTAAAACTAAAATGCATCACACAAAAAGAAACAATAGCCCTATTTTATATAGCATATCTACCGCTACACGACGGCCTCATCCACCGACCGTCGATCTTCGTGTGTGATCCGATATCGACGCATAACATTACTTTTATCGGCGCGTGCGCAACCCATCCTCCAGATAATGTTGCGATAAGAAGAGCTTGTTAAAATCTTTTGATCTGAAGCTTGCGTAGGAGTGTTTTTGTAACATTGTTTCCCATTTCTTGAGTTTTATAGAAGAACTGATTTTGTGGTTGTAGGTCTGTATTAGGAATAAAAACACTGTGTTGTAAATTTTATGTATCTATGAAGACATTTGTTATTTATACAGAATTGTAAAAGAGAAAGAGACTCTTTGCCTTGAAGTGTGACTACACAGGCTAACAGTAAATTTTAAATAGATAAAACTTTTAGAATTTCCCTGTGTATAATTTTCATTTTTTTTTTGTTAGTCTGTTCTGTTCGATCCTTGATCTAGGCACAGGCCTCGCTCTACTCCTTTCATCTTTCGCGATGCTTTGTGCGTAACATATACCTTTTCATAAAACGCTTAAAATTGTATTGATTGACTATACAAGCTGTTGATTTGCATTCTCGTCAAATTCAAGGAGTTAACTATGCTCGTGATACTTAACACGAATCAATAATAAAATAAATTTGTTTTAAAATTTATATTTTTTGACGTGATTTTCCAATTAGAACTAGCCATCTCGCCGGAGGGTTTAGGCGCTATGCACGCATTGATATAGCCGCACGACAACTCTGCCTACCGCATACGCAATTGGGCGATACTGATTTTTGCAAGAGGAGTATTCTGGAATACTGTTTTTTGATAGTTGCAACTAAAAAAACAAGCATTTATTAAATACTGGCCAGGTATCGTTTTGAATACTTCTTTTTTTCTTTGACAAGCTCTTAAAATTTGACGAGGATGCAAATCAACAGCTTGTATATAGTTAATAAATGATTCCTTCAAAAGATTGTAAGGTCTCTATTTACCAATAATATTAATAGGTGAGATTATATGGTAGGAGGTATCTAAAAATAAATAAAAAAATCTACGTACCATTTCCTCATAAAGATCAATCACTACATAAATCTATGTAGGAGTACCAGAAAGTCACTACTATTTACATGTGTATTCATTTTGATTACTCTGATAAATCTTACTGATTACGATGAATGAAAATAGGTAGGAGATAAGAGGGTATGGGCGTTTTAACATCCTAATTGAAATGAGATTTGATTTGGATCTACTACGACTTCAATCTGATAAGTATTCGCCCACGAGCGGCGACCAAAGGAAGAGATGGGCTAGAGATTTTGTGTAGGTCGTTGATTGAATAAACCATTTGGAAATGTCCCTATCATTTTGTAGTAAAAGTAGTGGTGTTATTTCAATTATTATTAACTTTTGACAGTCACCTATGCAATCATTCAACTTGTTTGGAGGATTTTAATGGCATGGCATTTAATATTTAGTTCTGTAAGTTACACTTCAGGTCCACGTAAGCGAAACCGCGGGCAACGTAGATTTTAATATTAGTTTACGCAGATTTTAGTAGCAGTTATCACTATGAAATTAAACAAAAAAACATTTGTTTCCTACAATAAAAGCCCTACAACACATTTCATGGTTTTATTTCTATTTCATTAATTTCATTTTGTGTTTCTTGGACTTCACTGACATAGTAAAAGGAAAACATCGAGAGGAAACCAGAACTTATAATTTATGTCTGAAATCGCCAATCTGCCTTGAGCAAGCGTGGTGATTAATTCTCGTGTCTTCTCTGTATGAGAAGAGGCCTTTAGCCTGCAGTGGAACATTAATGGGCTGGTATTAGTAGTTCTCGTAACAATATTGTAAGCTGTTACTAGAAAATTACTTTCTTACTTGCCGAATCATTCCCCACCAACACAGCAAAACATTCAATGAACACCCTATTACGTAAAACTTTCATTAAGGCACGCCATTTTAAAACTAAATCCCCTAATATTAAAGTGTAAACTAAAACAACACATAAAACGGCGCAAGGGTCTAAACAATAAGCCCCTCTTTATTGTAGTGGGTAAAAGACAGTCGCCGGTGGAGGGCGCCGCAATGCGTCATAATTCGACTCCGGTGACTAACTGCCTAGTTTACAGCGGGATAAGTTAGGAATTATTGGCTGAAAACGAGTTATTTTGGCTGAAAATGGTCATGAGAAGTTAGTAGAATAGATAGCTCAATAGATACCTATTGGTTTGTTGAGTTACAGAGCTAAATTTCTAGTCGAGGGTAATGCGGAAAAATTTTTCGTCGCCATTTTGTTTTTTGTAACAGAGCTCATGTTTTGAGACAATACAGTTTTACCAAATGGTAAAATATTATGAGGCAAATTTTAGAATGTGATGCTTTGTATTGGATACTTGTATATAATGGTAGTATGATGGTTTTTGCATTGAACTAGACTGTGTATTAATTGAGGTTATAATTTGTTATTAACATAATTGTAAAGCAATCCTGTAAGAAAGGTCAAAGAAGAATATAGTGAGAGGAATGTTTATAGTCTACAATTGCCAAGAAACAGTGAGCAAAACTGGTAGGTCAATAAGGAACGAAGAAGAATAAAGAAAGTTGTTACTTTTAAGTTAGTTCTATGGCATATTCTTGACAGCGCGCAGCTGTATGCTCTATACAAACGTAGTCTAGTCATATTTTGTTAAAAAAGTAACTAAACTTAGTGATTTTTTGTAGATTGAATAAATGCGCTTATATTCTTGTAAATAATCAATTTTCTGTCAAATAGCTCAATTTTTAAATGATACACAGTAACAGTAACAAAAGATCGTATTATCCTTTACAAATTATTGAGTAACGTATCGTTTTCAATTCAGGTTCTCATATCATAGCTACAAAATGTCATCAAAATCATTTACTTATTGACCAACGTATCGCTAAACTACGTTTTCCATAAACCGTGCTGTCGTTCCCAATAATATTAGCCGCAGATAACAGATTTAACCCAATAACAGATTTTTTAATTTTACAGCCATACCTAGAAAACCACTAAAAACAGTCCACCATTTTTCCACTAAAAATCAAAAAGACGCATCCAGTGGCGCATTTACCGCATTAAGACAAAGCGTGGTCCCCCTCCAAGACTAGAGCTAGACCAGCCACAAGTCTAGGTCTTAAGTACTAAAGCTGTTTCTAGGTAATTACTTTCGCGACGGGACGTTGCTCGGGATCAAGGGACATTAAATTAATTTTAAACGGAGCGTGCTAGTATTTTAGTCGATGTTCTTGATAGTTTTACCGATTCTGGCCCAATTCTGGCCTTTGTTTGACGGTTGAATTGTCGAGAAAGGTGATTTTCACGTGATTTTGTTAGTAAGGTCTTATATAATGGTTGCTTTTATAGTTATTTTGGTCTCGAGGAGTACGACTGCTAAGCGTGGGGAACTCAGGATGGTTCTGATTTGTTGTACAGACAAAATTCTATAGAAGTCTGTGTGGACCCACCATTAGGAGTCTGGTAGCTGGTGTAATAATACCCTCGTGCTTTTGAGAGCCAGGGAGGTTGTTCGTTCAACGCCTGATTTCTCCCCAGTCGAGTCTGATTACGGTCCTATCAAACTATGACAGTGAGGGTAGAGGGGGTTCTCCTGTGTTTATGCACACACTTGCCAATTTCATTCAGGCAACACACTCAAATTCACGTAATTTTTTATACATAACTAAAGAACCGCCCACCGTTTTCTTGTATAAACCTTGTTTGGAAAATTTCGAACACAATAATAAATAAATCACCTAAATCGGTCAATCCGTTTTCCAGTTTGGCGATTAGCAACACATTTAGTCATTCATTATTTATTTTTATTTCAATAGAAGAAAACAGAGTCGTAACTTACCTCGTTTTTGTTATATAGTAAACAAAACTTAAGTCATAAAAAAAATGTGATTCAAAACAATTTAGCCAAATAATTTTATTCATACTTTAGAAAGTTCAATAAACTTGGCTTATTACTGCTTTAATAGTACTAATAAGCTTTGGTCTACTATTGAGGTTATAGTTGTAAATGCAGGCATTTCCGTGGGATGGTATTATATTTTAGGTGGTGAGGTACTTCTTTGAGGCGTCTCGTGAATCATGGGTGGCCTTAATTATGTTAATCTTGATTAAGACATCAACAAAATATCTTCAAATTAAAATACAAACTGTTTAGATTTTTTAACTGCCACAACGTGCAGCGTGCGACGTGCGTTTCAAAGTAGCGTTTTTTTTTTATACCACAGATAAGGTGGCAAACAAGCTAACGGCCCGCCTGATGGTTAGCTAGTGCTTGATTTGTCTAGCGTAATTTATATAAATATTAGGCTGAAATCTGTACTAATATTTAAAAAAAAAAATTTTTTTAACGCGCTAATCTCTGGAACTGCTGGTCCGATTTAAAGTAATATTTTTGTGTTATTTAGACAGGGGTGAAACCGCAAGGTAAAGCTAGTTACTCATAATTTAAAATATGTCCAAATTAAAATTCAATTCTCTTTCAATTTTAATTAACGTAGAAACTTCGTAGCTTCGTAGTAATTCTTCAATAACACACCACGATTCCAGTGAATTTACGAACATAAATAAAATTATGAGTCCGACCGACTTTAAACGCTTCCAAACTAATTGGTTTGTCAAAAGGTTACCTAACGTCATACAGCGATACTATCGCTGAAGGCAAAGGTTAAGGACAGAAGGTTCATGTATTGGCAAGCAAGCCGACAGCCCACCTGATGTTAAGTGGTCACCGCTTTTTTTTTATAGGTGGGAAATCATCAAATAACTTCCCCCGCCCCGGGCGGGACGGGAGGGAGTGTCAGACTTTTACTGACTAAAACCCATCTATGTTCCTTCATGTGCCGGGGGCGCGGTATCTCTTTCGAACAACCCGCAACCCTGGAAGTGGTTACCGCTGCCTATAGACATCTGCAATAGCATTGCAACTGCCTCGTTGGCCTAGTGGTCATAAGCGCGTCTGCTATACTAGATGTCTGGGGTTCGATTCCCAGGCCGAGCAAAAAGTGTTATTGGGTTTTTCTATGAAATTCTCAGTAGCAGCTCGGAGTTTGGATTTGTGCCCGGTTAATGGCAATAGGCTCGCCCCTATCACATCGGACCTAAAAACATACTGGCGAACTGTGGGTGTACCATTGCCTAACCCTTCGAGGAATATAGGCGTGATGGTATGTAGAGGCCTTGTTGATGCGTTGCTATCCTAGAAACAAAGTTGAAGTCTCATATGCCTGTAATTACACCGACACCCAAGTTATCTTTAAACTGGAACACAGCAACACTGCTTTGCGGCGGAAATAGGTGTGGTGGTAGTATTTCCCTTGCGAGCTCCGGCACAAAGAGCTCTACACTACTAAAATACTACTGTTACTACTAAATACTACAGTTTAAATGCCATTGTGTCCGCTTGATCATTTCTAGAATTGGGTAGATGACACCACTAACAAATAATTTCAAGAAACAACTTCACAAAAAAATATTTAATTTTAGCACTAAAAACCCGATGATTTTTTTAAATAACTATAAAATTCGATTTTTATTTGCTTTGAAATCAATAAATAGTTAGTGAATTGAGATGACAAAAAAGTGACGTCACAGTTGAGTATTGTCATAGAAAATCTATGGGGGAATGGCGTTTTGACAGCTCATAAAAAGTACGTCAATTGATTAGTGGTGTCATCTACCCAATTCTTTTATTATGTTAGCTGCTGAAATTCTTTCAATTTAATAGTAGCTAGTTAATAAAAAAACATTACTGATTAATACACAACCAAGAGAATCAACGGTATTTTCAAATGCCATACATAGAACTTTGTAGTCTTATGTGCCTGCTGTTATATGCCTGCTGTTATATTCTGTTATATCAAATGTTTCTTTTGTATTTTTTTTTAAATTGTTATGAAATTGAATATGAGACGATATAATACTTACTGTGGTGACGCATGGGGAGGCCTACATATTGTTTCTACTAACAATACCCCGCGGTTTCACCAGCATTATGTTAGGTCTTTGGTTACTGCTTCGCCCCAGTGTCTTATAGCGTGATTTTAAATAGCTTGTACTATTTTTTATAAAGCTTTGCTCAAGATATATCAGTTTTAATTTATAGCATAAACGGCTATAAATTAAAAAATATAAAAATATTTTTTCCAATACCACTAGGTAGTTCCAGAGATTCCAATGGTTCAAATAGACACGTCAGAAGTTAAACAAACTGACAAAAACCAATCTTCAGCTTTATTATATAAGGATAGATTTCGAGTGGCCCTTCTCCATTTCCCCGCATAGTGTGTTAGGTGACGGTTTTATTGCAAGAACGTTATAAATAGCAATAAAATTACTCGCTCAATGGCGCCGCGGTGTTCGGATTGATTTATTATACCTTTTAATGAGTAGTTTGACGTAACGTCGTTTTAAATGAGATCTATATCTTTGTGACGTTTGGTGTTTTTGGGAAAATTACTTGATTAACTCGACGGTGTCTTAGCAACATAGATGTACCTACATGAGAATGATATTTCTTTATGAAATTAGCTGGTAACGTTTTCTATCTAAAAGTGTACAAGAAAAATTCAGTAAATTCAAAATAAACTTTAATTCAATATTAAAACGAAAAAATCAAGTAAGTACTCAAGATTTCAAGTACAGTAGTCTAGATTTCAGGATAGTCAGGATCTATTAAAGTCTAGACCGACTTCTTAGTATTAGCTCCCGATTTAATAATGATTAATTTTTAATTACATGACGTATTTTTTTTCACGAAATTGCTATTTTTTGTCTTTTACTTTTTACATCCTTAATATCCTTAAAATTTTTGCTACACTAACATAACCTTGGACTAGCGACATTGGGATCCCAGTATATTATAAAGGACACCAAAACCCACGCAACAAAATATAAAGTCATAGTTCCTCTATCCCTTGCAAAGAAAAACGCTATAACTTAGTAAACTTCCAAGTTTTACCTAACTTTGCATGGGAGTGCGTATTTTTGGCGGGAAGGTCACCAGGACCTCCCGCTCAAACAAGTTTATTATGTAGATAGTTTGAAACTTCTTTAGTTATTCCAAAGCTCCTTGAAGATGTTATTGTTTAAATATTTGATCAGAATAATAATATTGCAACTGCCTCGTTAGCCTAGTGGTCCTGAGCGCGACTGCTAAGCTAGAGGTCTTGGGTTCGATTCCGTGGTCGAGCAGTGTTATTGGGTTTTTTTAAATGAAATTCTCAGTAGCAGCTCGGAGGTAGCATTTGTGCCCGGTTAATGGCAATAGGCTCGCTCCATATTACATGGAATCTAAACATACCGGCGAACTGATAGTGTATATTGGTACACCTCTGTCTAACCCTTCGGGGAATTCAGACGTGATGGTATATTATGTTATGTTCAACTAACACATTCATTAATTATTTTTTAAAGATTCCGTAATCAAAAACATACAAATTTATTATCAAAACATCGCGACGACCTTGAGCCCTTTCTTGTAACCTCATAACTTGATACACATAGCACGCTCATCTTTAATCTTTACATCATTTAATTACTAACCAATTAACAAATTATTTTTAAGATCAAAGGTCAGTATAACCTTTGATGTTTATTTAATAAATATTCATAAATTTGGGGCTATGTGGTACTTCCACTATCTGGGTTAAAGTAAGCTGGAAACTTGTAGTTCTTCATAATAATAATCATCATCATCATATCAGCCGCAGGTCCACTGCTGGACATAGGCCTCCCTCATAGATTTCCAATAGGACCGGTTGGAGGAGGCCTGCATCCGGCGTTTTCCTGCGGTCATAATCAGGTTGTCCATCCACCTTGTCCGCTCCATAATAATACAAACCTATTATTGTCCCTCTGCAGAACCAAAGGCCTATTGCCATAAAGGAAAGGCATGAACATTGATCACACAACTTGCTCAAGGGGGTTTGGCGATTTCAGACTTTATTACCAGCTTTTGCCTATGTCTTCCTCCGCGTAAATGTCGATCATCGCGGACGCAGACGCAGTCGCGGAATAAAATGTAGCCTATGTATTTTTTTGGGTTTACCAAATTTAATCAAAATCATTTTAGTGGTTTAGTCGTGCTAGCGTAACAGATAGACAGACAGTGTGACTGAATATTAGTTTAGGTAGGTAGGTAAGTAGGTAAGTTACGGTTTCCTCACGATGTTATCCTTTGCCAATGTCAGTGATGTCCAACATAAACTTAGTAATTTCTTATGAATTGATAAAGTCATATTAGTACTTGCTCAGTATCGAACCCTGATGTACGATTCATTGGTGCTTGCGACAAAAAATAAATTTAGGGCAGTTTGGTACGTTCGTAAATCTCGGTCAGTCATATAGAGTCATTTGGTACTTACACAGGTTTCTCATAAACAAGCCGTAAGATCGTAAATAAAGTTATTATTTTATAGTAGTTGTTAGTGAAGGGATGATATTTTATTATGGACATGATAGCAAAAGATATGGCCCCGTTTATGGGTACGTATGAACATTTTGTGTGCGCAGTAAAATGGCATGTTTATTAATATGTGCGTATGTATGTAAATGTTTAACGAAGTAAATGGGCTCTTGGCTTACATAACTTGATACTTGAGTATGTCAATAAAGCCACGATCAATATATGAGTGATGTATACAGCAAAAAATAAATAATTTAGAAGTGATCGACTCCATGCCATTTCTTGTTCGTGAATCTTTAATATTATTTATATTTTACAATCCTAATTCCTACTACTATTATAAACGCGAAAGTTTGTGTGGGTGTATAGATGATTTGTTACTCTTTCACGCTTAAACGGCTGAGCATAATTAGCTAAAATTTGACACACATTGTAGATATTGATAGCTTAATACATAGGATAATTTTATGCAGTGTTTCCGTAAGATTTTTTATTACTTTTGCTTAATTTTGAAATCCATGCTGACGAAACACGATTACAAGCTAGTTAAGTAGCTAGGACTAATTAATCACACTGATTTGATAAATGAGTAAGTACCTAGGTAGTAAAAAAAACATTATAATAAATATACCTAAGCAATATTTGCCTTGAATCTATACTAATATTATAAAGTAAAGAGTTTGTTTGTTTGAACGCGCTAATCTCAGGGACTACGGGTTGGAATTGGAAAATTCTTTTAGTGTTGGATAGTCCATTTCTTGAGGAAGGCTATAGGCTATGTAACATCACGCTACGACCAACAGGTGCGGAGCAGCGAGGGTGAAACCGCGGGGAACAGCTAGTGAAACCATATTTTACAAAATATATTATTGTTGTTTTCTAACGCGGTATTTACTTACTTACTTATCCCATTTTCCAAAGATATTTTATTGCTCGTATCAACAGCTGTTTTTCGCCTTACCACTGCATCAAAATTCCTCCCCTACAAACTAAAACAAAACTCCCCACTATACAGCATGATACAAAAATATTGAGTGACCTTTCGACCTCCGCCGAATGGCTGCCTCGGCCTTGCGTAAGCATTTATGTTTATTGATGCGTCAAACGGCCCCGACTCGTTATTTATTTGAATGGATTTCATAAATAAGTAATGCAATGTTTTTCATGATCTACAAGAGAATTTTCTTTCATATTTTCTTTGTTTTGATTTTTGAAGTTAGTTGTTTGAAAGCTGAAATTGCGGTGACAATTGAGGGGATTGGTTTTCTTAGTGATCAATTCTCTGAGTGAGTTTTAGTGAAGTGATATTTTTTGTTCACTCTTCGGTTTTTATAAAACACTTTTTCATTCTAAGTAATAATAGCCAATTATTGCTCCACTGCAGAGCAAAGACTTCTCATACAGAGAACGCGCTAGCATTGAGTACCGTGCTTGCTAAGCTGTTTGGTGATTTTAGCCGTATAATAATTAATAAGTTCATGTTTACTTACGATCTTTTCCTTCATCCATGCCAGTGATGTCAAAGATAAACTTATGTAGATAACATTTAAATTGAGAAAGTCTCATTGGTACCAGAACGCTCGTTTTCAAAACCTTAACCTTATGTATTAAAATAAAACAAGCAACTTTGCTACTGGGCCAACCTTTAAAGTTTATTCCCTAACAAACAATTACTCAGAATAACCACAACGACAATAGAACATGACTTCAAAAAATAAAAAAGATTAATCAAACAAAAAAATACTCTTTACTATCAAAACTGAGTACAATATAAACCTCATCCGTCGCAACCTGCTTCCCCCACTGACATACTTCCCTTGAACATAAAAACCCGGTACACGACAATTTTCCGTGACGTTGAGGCATTGAAACGAAGTCATTTTGCTTGCATTTAATAAAAATAACACTTTTTTTTGAAGCGGGCACAAAGTAAAGGGTTCTCGCTAAAGTAATCGAGTGTCATTACTCGACTATGAATAAATTACACAAGTTCCAGACCGGCTTTGGGTGTTGGTGTAAATTTTGAGCGAAGGAGATTTTGTTTCGTATTTTTTATTTTTGTAAATTGCGTTCCTGTTTTAATTTTAAGAGCTTTTTGGTTCCGTGTTATTTGGGAGAGTAGAGGAAAAAGAAAGAAAAGAAATGTTGTCAAATACTTTTCCACAATTTATATTTTGAGTGTACTTTGTCTTTACCAACAGTTGGCGTAGGGAATGCAATCTCGTTCTCGCGAGATCTCGTTTTCGCGAGATCTCGGCCTTTTTTAACGAGATTGATCTCGGACGAAAAAAAGGCGAGATCTCGCGAGTTCAACGAGATTCCACTTGAGCATAAAAACGTCTTATAAAAGAACTGTTTACTTACTAAAAAATATATATATTTGATATTAGAAGAGAAGCCTGGTTATTTCTTTCATTTGTTATTTGATAGATACGTATTTCAAAGTTTACTACTTAGAAGTTTATTAAAAAATTAAAGACAGATACGTCAAATAATGTTTGATGCATAAAAGTCAATTGAAAAAATTCGTGAAAATAAATGTTTATCTTATAATACTTATAATATTTGTTATGTTTTTCCTAATTTATTAGATATTGTGATTATTTGCAAAAAAAAAACACACCAAACTGCTAATCTCGCGAGATCTCGAAATTGGCGAGATCTCGCAGTATTGTTATTCATAAACTCGCGGGATCTCGCGTGAGCCCCAATCTCGCGAGATTTGCATTCCCTAAGTTGGCGTAAGCAACATTTGCATCTTACTACAGATTTAGCAGTACTTATCCTCTGTAACCAAAACTGTTTGTTATAGCTTGTTGATTTCTTAAACGAAACTTATCGAGTCATTTGCTTAAGATAATTTCACTTATAGGAATAAATTTGCTCTCATGCCTAGATACTTCACAGTTTTGCCGTGTGTATCCGTCTCTAACAATGAAAAAGGCGAAAGTTAAACCTAGTCTTATTCCTAATTATATTTACAACAAAATTATATCCAAAAATATGGTAACATGACCCGTCAAGCCAACTACGGGTTGTACCATACGGAGCGAATGAAATTCGTTATTACATCACATTTGAACTCGGCCCGCGTTAAAATTGCCAAAGCCCGCCGGCAAATTCACCCTGTAAGGCGGCTTTTTGGCTTAAAAAATATTATTAAAGGGTTAATGTTAAGGCTTATTCATAACACTTTAACGTAACACCGGTTTACAAAAAAGGTCTCCGCTTGTTCGGAGTTTTTGGGCAGGATTTTGAAGACATAAAGGTTCGTTCGTGGCTTGAATCGCAATGTTCGAAGACGGATGTTAATCAAAGTGTATCGTGACAGTTTATGTACTGGCAGCCTAAGCATTGTTAAGGCTTTATTGGTACTTTTCAGTGAGGTGAAAGGGAGGACTGTAAATGTTTAGGTGTTTCTCGTTTTGCGAGCGTCGCGTGTTGATTTGTTGGAGAAAACGAGGGTAGTTTGTTTCGCACAAATTCTTCTGTGTAAATCAAGTTTATGGCCGGTGAAGGGTGAAACTTGTTACCGTGAGTGTTGAACTGCTAGTAATCGTCTTGAGGATAAAGGTGGTGGATAAAAACAAAGGTTATTGACGATGTGGTTTATGTGTTGCTGGTAACATTCTGTTTTGTGTCCTACTTGTTTGGAGGGAAATGGAAATTATGTTTTTTTTACGCCTCCGCTGTTCTTTTCTGATTAATTTTGTTGCGGGATCCAAGACAGTTGAATCGTTTCTCTGGGACTTGTCAAGTTTGTTGGCCTCGGTGCTTCACGAAAAGCGAAACATTATGATGCTTCCAACTATACCTTATTCGTTAACATACGACTAATAGTTTGGTGGGTAGGATACGTGAACAAACACAGATGAAAAAAAATAGCCCTAATATCTACAAGTGCTAAGTAGAGGACAGTAAACTATACACACATTTTGCTACTTATATAAAGTCGAGCCCAGCTATAACATTACCCGGTTACAAATCCAAATAAAGATAAAACACAAGATAATGCAATTTAGTATCAAAATCGATTCAGTAATTGTACCGAGATTGCATCTGATCTCAGACGAGATAGCAGCACTTATCGCCAGGTGTTGCCTCCATCTGATACATTGAACCGTTTAAGATAAACTTTATGACTGTGATTGTTACATAGTTTACGCTCAGTTTAGATATTTTGACTTGATAGTTTAGTGCCGCTTGTTTTGAGGTATTCCGCGAAGCACACCCAAACGAAGCACACCCAGACGAAGCACACCTAAAGTATTCCACTTAGCACACCCGTAGGTGGGCTTCAAATAAAAATTTAAAATAATTAATTTCCTATTCCACGAAGCACACCTACGAATATCACTCGCATTGTGCGGGGACTAAGAAATAAAAATGTCGATGGAAGAAAATATTTATTATTTAAAAGACTAACTTAAATATCTAACATCTTTCAGTTTCATTATAATAATGTGATACAATACTTGTAATTTTTATAATGTAATTTTTATAATTTTTATAAGTTTTTATTGTGATTATGAAACAATCTGTGTTTTTTTTTGTTAAAGTAGAGTATTTTTATTATTTACTAAACACGTAGCTATAATAAAACTTCAACATAGATCTCTATGTAAAACAATATTTATGATATTTGTCTAAGTTTTTATTGCAATTATGAAACAATCTGAGATTTTTTATGTTAAAGTAGAGTATTTTTATTATTCACTAAACAGGTAGCTATAAGAAAACTTCAACATAGATCTCTATGGAAAACTATATTTACAATGTTTTTGATATTTGTCCAAGTTTTCATTGCATAATTATGAAACAATCTGTGATTTAATTAAGAGCACAAAAAAGGAAAATAATAGAAAAATAGTTAAAAACTAAAAATTTTTTTGGAAAGATAATTATGAAACAATCTGTGATTTTAAATTGTAAGATTACAAAAATGACAAATATTGTGTCACATTATTATAATGAAACTGAATGATGTTAGAAATTTAAGTTAGTCTTTTAAATAATAAATATTTTCTTCTATCGACATTTTTATTTCTTAGTCCCCGCACAATGCGAGTGATATTCGTAGGTGTGCTTCGTGGAATAGGAAATTAATTATTTTAAATTTTTATTTGAAGCCCACCTACGGGTGTGCTAAGTGGAATACTTTAGGTGTGCTTCGTCTGGGTGTGCTTCATTTGGGTGTGCTTCGCGGAATACCTCCTTGTTTTAGACGATTTATGTAATAGGTTACTGGCTCCTGGCCTATGACTTTTGTAAATAATTTCTTGTTCTATCTTTTATCATTATAATCGTCGTGATAGCCTAGTGATTTCGGCACTTAGCGTCTGCCCACACGACGGAGAATCGGCTCGATTCTTCTCGCAGGCGAAGAAATCTGCCAAAAAACCGCCCGATAATCGGGCTGATTATCGGTCGTGTGGACCCATAGACTAGATACGGAATAATGTGACTTTTTCAATTTTAAGTATATACTCACGAAGTATGTTCTGATTCCATCATAGATATCATTTACATCGGCAAAAGATAACATCACAAGAAAAATCTGGACTTAGGAATTTATACTAATATAATAAAGCTGAAGTTTTTTTACTGTTGTTTGTGTGTTTGTTTAAACGCGCTAATCTCTGGAACTTACCGTCAGATTATAAAAAATCTTTTTGTAAATGATATGAGCCTCATTCTTGAGGAATAGTGTATGCTATATAACATCACGCTACGACCCACAGGAGTAAGCAGTAATTAAAGACGTAACAAACACATACAATCACGCCTGTATTCCCCGAAGGGTTAGGGAGAGGTGTACCAATGTACACCCACAGTTCGCCGGTATGTTTTTAGGTCCCATGTAGTAGGGGGCGAGCCTATTGCCATTAACTGGGTACAAATCCAAACTCCGAGGTGCTACTGAGAATCTCATAGAAAAACCCAATAACACTTTTTGCTCGACCTGGGAATCGAACCCAAGACCTCTAGCGTAGCAGTCGCGTTTATGACCACTAGGCCAACGAGGCAGTAACAAAACACGGGTGAAAAATAAATGAAGTGAATGTACAGGTAGACGCTAGTAATAAATATAAAGGCCTATTCAAACCTGAGCGATATTCGCTGCCGCTGTGGGTAGAGGTACATACCGCGCGGGTTTCGCTCAGGTATTTAGTATCAAGTACCGCGGCTAGAGCGACCTGAGCGATATTCGCTGCCGCTGTGGGTAGAGGTACATACCGCGCGGGTTTCGCTCAGGTATTTAGTATCAAGTGCCGCGGCTAGAGCGACCTGAGCGATATTCGCTGCCGCTGTGGGTAGAGGTACATACCGCGCGGGTTACGAACGGTAGCGAATACCGCTTAGGTCTGAACAGTAATATTACCGCATACCCACTGGGTTTTCTCTGCAGCAGGCGGTAGCGAATACCGCTTAGGTCTGAATAGGCCTTAAGACTGAAATTGCTAATTTCCTTTCCGCAAGCGTGGCGATCAATGCACAAGATAATGCTGATTGGTAACATGCTTGTCATAGTTATGACGTACAACTGCTCATTAATGTATGTCCTGTGCCCATCTAACTTCTTTTTTTTGCTTCTGTGTAAACAATTAACAAATACATATATTTTTTATCTTGTAACGAATTTTTCAAGCACAGCAGAATAAAGGCTATACTTACTACCAAGGGTACTCTTCTCGACAACCTCAATTTCTCCATCCAATAAGCAATTTTTTATCTTAGTGCCGTACATAATAATTCATGTTTTTATCGACAGAACAGGGACAGTTTGAAATATTTTTACTTGAAACAATAGATAGGGCACGAAGTGTGATAATAAATTCAGTTTAAAAATTGTAAGATGTCTAGGCTTTAATATTGAGAGTAAAAACGATCTTTGGGAAGAATCTTTATTAGGTGGGTCTACACTAAATGGTTATGGTAAAGTGGTACAATTTTTTTGAAGTGAAAACTTCTTTAGCAGCGTTGTGCACTTTTTTTGGAATGGGTAAAAAATGTTAAACTCGCGTCAGGACACGTGACCCTGATCGAAAATTCGTAAGCGGCGTTGTGCACTTGTTTTGGAATGGGTAAAAAATGTTAAACTCGCGTCAGGACACGTGACCTGATCAAAAATTCGTAATATTCGAACCGTAAAATTCGAAAATCTTACGAATTTCGCGTCGCGCGTCGTCGTCGCGTCTTTAGCGTTTTCACTTCTGCCGGCACTACCGGAGTGCAACCCGTCGTTTTTTTTTCGGTACCTTTGGTGCAATGGCTCTGCGACTGGCAATTGGAATATTTGTATAGCCTATTGAAAGTGATTTCTGGTGTGGCTGTTTGTGTGTGTGTGAGGGTGTGTTTGTAAATGCACCCACGATACGCGTCTCCGCACAAGACTGATAAATCGGTCCCGATTATCGGTCGTGTGCGGAGACACTACGGGAGAAATTCCCAGAGAAGGGCATAGACATGCTTAAAAAAAAACCGTCCCACGATAGTAAATATTTTTAACCTCCTTTCTTTGAGCTTAACAAGATTAATTAACAGTTAAATCATTACATACAAGCATTTTTTATTTTAATAAATATCACGGAGTAAGGAAAGAAGATAAATATCTACATAATATATTTGCCATCGACACGCAGAAAACACCTATTTCTTATTATTTGAAACGAATCATTTTGCTTACAAAATATACTCTAGAGTACTCTTAGATCACGTATTCAATGAGATTTATTTTGAACCTACAAAAATATAGCTGTAGGTGGTACTAAAAATAAGGTAAGTATTATTAATACAAGCCTCAAGAAAAGGAAATCCTAATAAATTCATAACCCTTTCCGAATAAAAGAGAATATCTTCTCAAAAGATGTAAAAAGATAACCGCACAATTCAAAGACATTCTTTACCCTTAATTAGGCTTAAGATAATTTGATGAAAACAACCACGGATAATGCTTATAAAACGATGAAAAAATCCGGTAGTGTGCGAGTCGGACTCGCGCTTCCAGATGAGTTCTGTACCATTATCTATGAAAAACGGCAAAAAAATATTGCCTGTTCTATGGGATCCCCCTTAAATATTTATTTTATCCTGCTTTTTAGTATGTGTTGTTGTAGCAGCAACAGAAATACCATCATCTGTGAAAGTTTCGACTGTCTAACTATCACAGTTCATGAGATGCAGCCTGGTGACATACGGACAGACAGATAGACGGACGGACGGACAGTGGAGTCTAAGTAATAGGCTCCCGTTTTACCCTTTGGGTGCGGAACCCTAAAAATGGTGAAGTTTATTTCAGTATTTTTTAATGTTCCAGTGGGTTGAAAGGGGCTGTCTCGACAAGGAAATTGGAGGAGCGCCGCACTTGAGTTGAATAGTGTGGCCAGACATTTGATGCTCTTTGAGAATTCCCATTTTTGAGATAGTTTTTTAAATTGGTGTTTGTCATAGGCACAGTTTATTGGACGTTGTTCAAAATAATCATAGATTTAGACTTGGTTTTGTGTTTTAGGAAATAAAGGCTAAGTATAAAATTTAAATGACTTGCTTTCTGTAGGTAAGTAAATGATTTTGCAATAACAAAATTATGGAAAATTCAGTTGTCAAAAACAGATTAGGCAAAGGCCATTACAAATAGATCAAAGTGTTGATTTTGTTTTACGTAACTTAATTTCAAAGTAATTAATTAGTTTATAAAATATTTTGGCAAACAAACATTGTAATATAATGTTGACTTTCTAACTTCCGTCATGTTTTTGCTTATTGAATTTTGACATTTGAGCTAATAACAGGAAATTCATAATTAACTAATAATACAATTAAGATATAAGAAGATTACACCATTATTGTGAATTTATGTACTACAACAATAACGATAGTTTCTCTGCTCATTTGCGTCATATAAAACCAAAGTAATAATAAAAACCTAAAAATTCTGTTGCAAAATAATCTTTCTTTTAAATTAGCCAACTCAACACATAGAACTTTTTGTTTCATACAATGTAAAAAACAAACACCTGACTTAAAAGTTCCCATCAATGGGACCGAGTTCCATTCCCAACACATTACATGGTGTCACTACACTCGAACAGTACGCGTCACGGTCTAATGTCGTCCCCGTACATTTATAACAATATTTTGTTCTCTTCCTTTCTGTAACCCAACCCTTTATTTAGAGGAAATTACCCTGTCCCCGTATCCCATGTACTTTAAGCCACATTTTTAATATTAAAAATGTTTGTTTATAGCCTTTTAAAGACACACCTTATATATAATGGATCCCATTCCTTTCTTCCCTTGTTCAAAAAGTTGAAAAATCTGTGGTTAATCAAAATGTAATCTCACGTAGCATATTTATTTAAAAATAGGGACAATAGTTTTAAAATAATTTGGGTCCTTTTTATCAACTTTAGTCTAATTCTAACATTAAATAGTGATGATAATAATAATTGTTTCATAACCATTTTGTTTAGAAAATGATTATAGATATGGAATTTTGTACTTCAAGGCTTTGTAATTTCTAATACAGTTTTGCAAGGAATTTTCACAAAAATGTTATGTAACGTCCTCCAACAATTTAAAAGTTTTCATTGATGTTACTGTCTCCAACCCTTTATTCGGAGTAAAATAAACTTCTGTGTTATTTAAATAAAGGCCTTCTATGTGACAGAAAATCGAACCATAGTCTATTTAAATTGTTAAATTTCAACGCTTTGTGATAAAATAATACCACTAAATACCATACAGATTTAATATACAGTATTTCATAATTCCCATTGGCATCCCATCGATGGGAAACTGAGAATTAATACTGTAAGCTCTCTTGAATTTTGCAACTTACTTAGGAATTAATAATTGTTGAACAAATTATGAAGTTATTAGCTAAAGTGGTGTAGGGGATTCAAACTAAGTTAGATATGTCAAAAGCCGATAGAGCCAGTTCCTAACAATTTGTGGGTCTTTATAGCTGTTTAGATAGTCTCTTATAATACCAGTATTATGTATTTATACGTAACATTAATATTTGTTTTAGCAGAACTATCTATAACTAGCTTTTACCAGCGGTTTCGTCTGCGTTTGAGTCAAAGTCCCCCTTAATCCGGCCCTGTTGCAAAATCTGTTTTCAACTGGCATCTTTTACGTATGAACTACCTACCTATCAAACTTCAACTTCATAGATCAAGTAGTTTGCGAGACTTACGATTTACGTGTTAAGTCAGTGAGTGAGTGAATGAATGAGCGTCATTTCGCTCTCACTTTTCCTACCTTTAAACTAAGGACATATCTCATGCCACATACCATCACGTCTGTATTACCCAAAGGGTTAGGCAGAGGTATAGTTGCGTAGTGCAGTTCGCCGGTACGTTTTGGGCCCCATGTAAAAGGGGGCGAGCCTATTGCCATTAACCGGGCACAAATCCTAACTCCGAGCTGCTACTGAGAATTTCATAGAAAAACCCAATAACACTTTACACTACTTTTTTTTCTATATTAGTATAATAAAGTGAAAAAGTTTTCATATTTGTTTGTTAAAATGCGCTATTTCTGGAACTACTAGTAGGATTGGAAAAAAATATTATTGCATAGCCAAGATAGCCAGACCTAAGAGGTATGGTATTAGCCTTAACATTTAATTACGCTACAACACACGGATTTAGAGCAGTAACCAAAGACGAAGTCGCGGGCCGAAACTAGTTACATAAAATAGATTCACTACCCCTCATGAACCTGTACTAGTACAAAAGTCTAATAAATAAACTGATAAATCCTTTTGAAGAACAAAATAAAGTACACAGTTCACACACTTCCAACGAATATTCCTTTATATTCACATGGAATATTTTTTCAGTGAATTACCACCGTATATACCGCTGAAATAATCAGCACATAAAATTTACATACATACTTCCACCGAGTTCCACCAAAAACATATCGTGGACTGATTACCATAATATTTCCAAGTATATATCCAATCTCGGTACTTACATCTCAATGTTTGAGTACGAATTATTTTTCTATGAAACGTTCATCCGTATTGTTCGCAAAAACTTTGAAACAACTTCACAAACGGAGGGCACCGTGATATGAATAAATTAGAAAAGTTCCCTCTTGTTGTTGGGCCAGGGAACTAACGGGATTATGACAATTGTATTATGTAGATAGGTACCCTTGAGATAAAAATGATTTAGGCAACTTTTTAAGAAGAAAAATTTTCAAAATTTAATAAGATTTGGAACTCAGATTCATCTCAGTAATCGAAAGGTCTTTGTGAAGGGGAAGTACTACCGACATAACTATTTCTGCCGAAAAGCAGTATTGCGCCTTGAAAGGTATGGGATGCCGGTGTAATACAGGCACATGAGCCGTTCCAACTTTGTTTCTGAGATGGCAATGCATTTGCAAAGCCAGTGGTATTGCAAATGTCTATAGGCAGTGGTGACCACTTAACATCAGATGGGCCGTCAGCTTGCTTGCCATACAATGGAATTTTAAAAAATCTCAGCATCCAAATCACCAAAACTCTAAAATAGGGTTTATTTTTCTACCGTTCAAATATAGAACACTTTTGAACATGCACTCCCCTAAGGAGATACCTGTCTCTTCCGGAACATAAAACTCCACTGAGAGAAGTTATATTGTCATCCCGTTGCCTTTTAGGTGTAATGAAGCGACAAACAAACGTGTCTTTGTATAGGTATTTCAGAATTTATTTATTTATTATTTATTTATTTATTTTATTTTACAGAAGGCTTACAGACTAATAAACCAGTGTATACAGAATTTAGTATTAACAAATAGCTAATTACAAGCCACACACATAGATAAGGAAAACTTCGATAAAAAAGTACATACAAGTTATTACAATTTGTTAAGAGTGTTGCAGACAAGTTAACTGTCATTAAAAAATAATTGTGACAAAAGCCGCCTCAAGGTCGCTACACTTGTGCAGAACAAGTCAATATTAAGGTCCCTAGGAAGTCTATTAAAACTAAGTGCACTTCTTATTGAAAAAACATTCCGTGTATACCTATAAACACTCAGTGCGAAAGTAACATTTAATATTGGTCGTCGTAATTCTGTAAAAGAAAAAAAAATGTCTTGTAATTTAGAGGTAAATGCTTGTAACATAAGTTAATAGTAGGATTTTCTTGTGTAACGTTACTCGATTTAAATATAACTAGCTTTTTATTATCCCTTCGAGGGGCAATAGCCGCTTCTCATTCAGAGAAGGCATCAATACCAGACTTAAATTGATTATAATCTCATGTTTCCTCACGATTGTTTCTTCACCTGTGTCAGTGATGTCCAAGATAAATTCAGAAAGCCATATTAATTGAAAAAGTCTAATTGGTACTTGTTTGGTTTTGAACCTACAATCTCATATACAGGAAAAATTTTTAACCAGTGCGTAAATTTTGCCATAATAAACTTCAACACGTTTTATTAAACACGTATATTTTATTTTGATATGTCTTAGTATTAAAAAAAAAAGTTATCGCTTACGAAACATGTTTACTTAAAAACCATATTTCATTGTCACTCGGCGCTAGCGCATTCCCCACCCCCTCACCCCAGCCATGCGCCCGGGCGGCGGGGGCCGCCGCGAGTTTTCATTGATAGTATGGCGAATAGATTATGTCCTGGATGTTTTGCTTATTTCAAACTCGGATAAGGATGAAATTTTTTTTTTTTTTTTTTTTTAACTAAACACGGAAATGTGTTCTATTACTGACACTGAACTACCAAAAAAAATTTACGCACTGGTTAAAAACTTATCCTGTATGTATAAGAAGCCTTATCTACTAGGCCTTAAGCTAATTAACTCAATTGATTACTAAAAGTTTAATTAACATAGCTCATAACAGTTCATTCCTCATGAGATTCTCCCAAATTGCGAGCCTTCATAACTTTAGTCCACGACTACTAAGCACTAAGCACCTTTTTGATCTATGTAATACAAGACTTATACTATCAAATGGTACTCATTTCATATCTGTTCAATCTGGGGCACAGGCCTATATAATTCTTGGCTATCTCCTTTTTAAGTTCAGATCCAAGCTAGACGCCCTTTTTAAATAGTTAACTTAACGATAGCAAGATTTTTCAAGTCTCCAAGTTTTCATTCTACATTTCTCTGAACAATTTCTTCTTCCAGATAAAATAACAAAATGTTAAAAATTCGCTAATTTCATGCCCGCACGCTTATCCGCGCCCCGCGAGGTTAAAATGTCTTCGCTATCATAATGGTTATATCGCGCCGCCCAGGTTCCGTTGGTACTTTTAGTGCCGGCACGCTACTTTTGAGGGCCAGCTCGGTACTTTTTGGGTACTTCTAGTGGCGCGGACGTTGGAAAATTTTCCGAATTACACGGAACTTTTGACGTCAGAGGATATTGCGTCGGTAATAGCCGTTTGTATGGAGCTTGTGGAATATAATTGGTTCTGTGGTTGTGTTGTATAACTGGGTAGTGGTTGTGTGAGGGTAGTGTGGGAGTTCTGATTTTGAGGGAATGGGAAAGTATGGTTTAGTTTGGAGTTCTTAGCGCGAAGACTTTGATGATCGCTTGGTCGTCACATCGACTTATCGTATGCAAATCCATTTCTGTGAATATAAGTAAAGTAAGTAAGTAATATACCCGATTAATGCGACTCTGACTGTCACACGAAGGTTCATACCGCCATACAATGTTTAACTCTGCACACTTTAGGTAATTTTACCTTAACTTTTTTCAAGCATCCACCTATAATTATTAAGGGTCAAAAGATATAGCCATGCATCATACGGACGGAAGGATAGACGGACAGACAGCGAAGTCTTATGAAGTTCCATATTTTATGGGACCTTACAGGTACAGAATCTTAAAAACAAATATTACGACCAATAGCCAACCAATAGCTACACATACCTACTTACAAAAAACCCGACATGTAACCGATCGTATCAAGCGGCCCAACATACCGTTTGTTCGAAAACCTAATTTAGTGTCAAAACCACGTAATCTAGATTTTTTGTATTGAACCTAAAGGGTCATAGGGGATCGGGCGGTTGTTTAGGGTACTGAAATATAGGCGTTCATTTCCATTCACGCTTGAAATGAATTCTGAAAACCTTTTTGTAAAAATGTTTGTAGGAAAATGAAATATATTTTTTTATCAAAAATCTGTTAATCATAATAGCGGGTTTTTTGTAACAGAGGTCGATTGTAACTACAGAAGGGTTTAATTGTGTCAGAAACACAATACGTGTCAACAAATTATACGTATTTTATTTATATTTTAATTCTAATGCTATTTATGTGTGTGGTTTTGGTTAATTAAGAGGCTACCCATAATTATGTATACCCACATTTCCGGTCTCCATTCAGGCCGATCTTTCCCCATAGGGATGGAATAAAATATTTATGTTTTAGGTTAACACTAGCACCGAAAACAAGTAAGTACTTTTTTATTTACCTCAGATTTTTCACCTTCTAAAAATCCAAAATCATGTACCAATCACTTATTTCACAGTAAATACACGATTTCTTTAGCAGTTTTTCCTGAAAAAAGTTTGTAAAAACATTTCCTCATCGATACGCTCACGTGTCGAGGAGGGCGCGTGTCTAATTATTTTTAATTGAGCGCTTTTCGAAAATTGTGACTTTTCCTGGTTTCCTCCTTTTCATTTTTTGGTTAATAAAATCAGGGGCTCCGTGATTTGGAAAGGAGATTTTTTTTTAAATAAAAAATCAATAAATGCCCCTTACTAGTCATTTATCCTGTATCGTGGGTGCTCTTAGGAACATCCGAGTATATACACAAACAACCAGACCCGGAAAAACCTTCTGTAAGCTATACAAATATTTGTCTCGTACCGTCCGATAGGGTATCGGACCCGCGACACTAATGGTGGGTCCACACGATACAGACTTTCGTATGTACAGATATCTGCATAGACTATAAAGTCTGAGTAAAATTTTTTACTCAGAGGTCTTGCAGACCAAATGTCTGTGCAGACTTTTCATCAGTTCAGACTTCGATATAATTAATAAATTAAGTAATTCAATAATCATGAGTTTTGCTCCGACAATCGTACAGACATGTACGCAGACTTCCGACTTTTCTGGTACACCTACATTTGTCTGTACTGATTTGTTGTACAGACAAAATTCAATAGATGTCTGTGTTAAGTCTGTATCGTGTGGACCCACCATAAGTGCAGCAACCAATTGCTAGCCACTGCTCCAACTGTTTCGTCATAATTATTGAAAATAGGTTGGTTTTACCAACTTATTTTCAATAATTTGTTAAAGGAAACAACAACAGTCTAGGTTCTTTTTTTATGCTGGGGTTGGCTTGCAATCTAAACAGCTGCATATCAATTTTTTACACAGAGAGACTGCCTATCAGACCTCCACAACACAGTTACCGCGAAACATGATACCTCTTTGCAGGACTGCTTGTCAAACTTACGGGCTTTTGACTACCCGTAACGACTGTTAAAGATTTACGAATGACAGTAAAATAAAAGTGTTAGAATTTTCCGGCTGTTCCTGATAACTTAAATATACAAGGTTTTTAACTGGGAACGAGGAAAGTTACGGAAAATCATAAAACTGGTTGAATTACTTTCTTAATTTCTTTAATTCAATGTCACCAAAAAAAAGTTTTGCATCTTTCGGGATTTCGTTAAGCAATCAACACTTTTACTTGTTCGACAGCATCCACTGGGGACCTTTGTCCTGACATTTTAAGGAAAAGTTGTTTCAAATTTTTGTCCAATTTATTTCTTTTTTAAATAATAGTCTTTTTTCTTTCCATTTTCAAATGTCACGATTTTATTTTAAAACTTTTTTAAGTTAATTTGAAGTATTCAAATTTTAAATGATTATAAATTGAGAGAACCATTTAATTATTTATTTAGACTTCATTGATACTAAAATATTGTCAATCCAGTTTCAAATTGCGTGTATTGTTATTCTAAATGTCAAATGTTAATATGACTTATTATGGTTTTTGTGTAATTATTGAGTAAACAATCATATTTATTTAGTACAACGCTATTATTATGACATTACAAACAAATAGACACTTTGATTTTATTTATTTTATAGATATACCACTGCAATATTCACAAACAATGTTGATCCTTTTCAAAACTTCACATTCGAAATTCAAAATCTCCAAACCAGTCAACACACATACGTAATACCAAATCTATCACAATTACATCAGATCAAGTAGGATTACGAAGCTTTCACGAAGCTCGTTTCGCAAATTGCTGAGATAAAAGAATTCCTCGGCGTGCATTTACGAAGCTCGCTCCGTTACACTTTGCACATTATTATGGTGGTGTAATAGCTTCATGGGATATGGGATGGTAGTTTGTACTTTGGGAATAGTTTCTTTACTTTTAAGGAGGGGCTTAAGTGCGCAGCTAAGTCTTTGTGCAGTTTTTTTTTATTCTTTAATTTGTTCTTAAGTTAGTTAGAACTGCAGGATGAAAAAAGTGAGGTTAATTTTTGCTATTTGACCTGTTTTTCTTCTGTAACTAATATATTTAAAGAGAAAAAACTAAGATGCTTACTTATCATACATTTAATTGTATATAAGGTACCTAGTACCTACGTCATTTATTGTTAAAAAAGTAACCATTTGGAACTTTGACCTTCATTACCTCTGTAACCACAAGGTTTCCATGTATGGTTTTTAACAAAAATATGATTGCAATGACGGGAAGGATATGACGTAATTTCGGCTTCATTAAGTAACTGTTGTATTATATCCAGGTTAATGATGTAACAAAAACCAAAACCACTGGAAACATCACAACATACAATAAATTACGTTTACTCTACTACAAAAGTAGAAATTATACAAGAGACAGTTTACATCAAGCAAGGAAACAGTCTTAACAAGGAGCGAGCTCAAAGGTTGCTAGGCAACCACTTATATTTCAGTTTTATACAGTCGCTCAGTTTTACCTGAAAGCGCTTTGATTCTGCTTGTTGTATTTTAATGTTTGGATCGGTTCAATGACATTTGTAGTCATTTGCTTACATAAGATGATAATATTGAATCAGTTGAATTGTTTCTCCGGGACTCGTCGAGATTCATTGCCTCGGTGGTTTTCTGGCGGTCTCCACTGTTGATTCTGGCTTTTAGGAACTGCAGTGGTTGGGGATAGTGTGGCGGGCTTGTCCCATTTAAAGATAATATGATGATAATGATTATAATTATAAATGTAGAATCATCAGAATCTCATACGGGTTCGAAACCGGGCAAGAAGCAATGTGACAGTTTCAGTATACCAGCTATCGCCATCGTATTACTCTGGATTGATAACATACATACCATCACGAGTGTATTCCCCGGAAGATAGACAGAGGTGTACCAATACCCACAGTTCGCCGGTATGCTTAGCTCTCATCTAATAGGACTACTGCCATTAACTGGACACAAATCCTTACTCCGAGCTGCTACTGATAACACTTTTTGCTCGACCTGGGAATAGACCCCAATACCTCTAACGTAGTAGGCGTGCTTAGGACTAGTAGGCTAGTGAGACAGTTTATAACATATCTGATATAATGTGTGTTATGGTCAGAACATAACTCTTCCTTCTGAAAATACAAGCGGCTTAATCTTATAATTTTGAGAAACAAAAGCAGGTAAGGTTTAGATCTTTAGAGTTACCGTTCTGGTTTAGAAACATGTCGGTAAGGCTCTTAGGCCAATTTTTCCAGCGGATTACCAACGTCAAAGGGGGATCAAGTATAGCTTGGATAGAAGTTTCATAAACCAGCCAATTATAGTCCCACTGCAAAGCAAAAGCATCTTCTCATACATAGAAAGCAAGAGCATTGATCACCACGCTTAATAAAGGCGTATTAAATAAGTCCAGAAGTATAAACGTGGACAAGGTGAAAAGAGTATGTAAATATCGTAGCATTTGGCGTTTTGTGGTTTCTGCCTACCCCCATGGGAAAACGGTGTTTATGTATGTATGTGTATATTATTAATTGTAAGTCAATATTTTCTCACCATTTATTTTCCGTCACCGTTGTCAGTGCGGTCGGGAGAGTATTCTTTACGTCTAACTCTTCAGCTAAATTAGAGACAAGTTTCGAAATAAACGATCCAAATTAAAACAAAGAAACCCAGGTTACCCAATTCGACATAAAACCTTCTAACATTACAGATTCTGTCTAAACACAGAGCTATTAATTTATATCAGAATATTCCACCAATCCCAAATCCGTTGTTTTCAGGCCTGTACAAGCAATAAAAGTGTTTAATTAGTCAAAATCAATTCACTAGAGAGTTAATTGTTCGCTTTCCGAATCAAGAACGATAAATCTAAGGGAAATCGTATTTTGTATTAAACAATAGATCTGGGACTGAAATAATGAATAGGGATCGTCGGGACTGTGGACCCTTACTTAGTAATGTATGGGTATAGTTTCAATTGCCAGGTGTGTTGATTTTTGGTGAATTTTAAGGTGTATTGTGCGATATTTGACGACGTAATTGGTCGAATGATCTGTTATCATAGATTCTGTATATAATTTTAGCCAAAAAGGAATCGAAATCCTTCGCCCCTTTAAAAAAAAACAGCTGTTCCATCCAAAAGTGCAATATCTACACGGTTAAAATAATGGACTTATGCAAATTTTTTTACCAAGCAGGGAGAAATTTTGTCTCTGTCCTGGGCAGTCTCCTGAAAATTCAGCACTAAGGTGCAGGGAGTGTAGCTCTCAGAATGCGAAGCTCAGGTGCCAATGGGCAGGGCACAGAAATAGCTCGTAAAGTAAACGGCTGTTGGGATTATAAGGCTTTTGAATGGTGACCACGTAGCGTAATGCACAGTGTAGGAAGACCCTGCAGGTAGAACGATAGCCTGGTAAAAGTCGCGAGAAGTCACTTGAACTGCTCAGCGCAGGATCGGTCATGGTGGACCCCTTTAGAGGAGGCCTATGTCGATGACGATGATGATTTCATATTGTAGCAAACCCAAAGGCCAAATGGCAAATAATGATGATGTCAATAAAATAATAAATTTACGAGCCTAAATATAATTCCAGGCTCATAATATGCTTAAGTGTGTACAAAGTACTTACGTTAGGTATAATACCATTATCTGAACCACTTCATACGGATACTCGCGTACTACATTATCATTTCAGTAACATAAGAGGATTCCCCGACAATCAAGCGCTTCGCCAGTCTACCGAACTTAGCCGGGGACAGCCGAAGTAACCCGAAGTAAATTAATTTAGCAAAATTCGTATTTCTATGAATAATTACACATGGCCCGTTGATTTCACGTGTGAGGTATAATTGAGTTTCGAATGACGTAAGTCGAATCTATCAACGTTATTATGGAACCCTTTAGGTCGAAAGGATCGGGTCGTTACCTCATCTACCTATATGGCAGCTTAATATTTGGTTGTATCATTTCAGTCCTTTTAATAATATTATTCTGCAGACGTATTTCGGTTATGGCGAATAATCCTATTTTAGACTACCCACTATAATATTATTATAGTGCACAAATGATTGCGCAAACCCAGGTGCACTCTGTCTTCCCTATCTTTCGTAGTCCGATGGCACAGGAACAATGGCGCCACACGCTTTCCAAGACACGGGGGTGTCACACCACCAACTTTAAAACTCCGGGCTCATATTAGGTAACTGCTCACAACCATCTCTACTGCCCGCCACCTTCGTCAGTAAAGAAAGCTCGTCTTTGTCCTGGCTTATATCCTAAATTATTTATGTTTGAATAATTATTATTTTGGCATTATCTTTAGAATTCACTTTCTTCGAAGCTATATCTTTAACTCTGTTCATCGTTAAAACAATTTGGAAAACCTTTAGCAATTCTAAAATGTACTCAATACTGCTTCTATTTTTTTGGCGCCATTATCATAGGTAAGAGATCAAATCACTGCCTGATAATTAAGAACCTTTTGGATATGTTTCATAAAGTTTATATTAAATTAGATGGCACTACGTGATTATCGCCACGAATCTCTTTCCCGTCGATATGGCGCTTTAGCTCTAATCCCTTAACCAATAAGTATTATTATTAAACCTATCCCCTTTTCCTTGTAACATACGAGAGACTGCTAATACAGAGTATTACTAAGAAATCCTTCTTCGCTAAGCAACAACATAATGGCGGATAATCTTGTTTGTATCACAAAGTATCTTTATCAAAATCGGTAGAACAATTTTCGGAAAGGTAGAATTACTTTTTGTTAGTTAGTAGTCCTTCTTCGAACTAAGATTGGGTTTACTTTATTTGATTGTTAGCCTGTTTTGTTCCACTGAAGGGTAGATTCTTTTTCTTGTTTCCACTCCTCTCTAACTTGGGCTGTGGAGGAGAAGATATTGACAATAGGCCTTCAGCCTAGGTATCTAGTGGAAAATGGTTACCAATGAACGGTTGCAATACCCCTTGCTTGATGTTCCTTGATCTATGAACTCTATTCCCAACAGATCAAATACTGTCAAACCCAACTTTATCATCGTCATCATAACAGGTGAAAGGCGTCCACTGCTTGTTTATATGACATATTATGATTCCAATAAATATACTTGTAGAATATTCAGGCGCACGGGTCGAGGGTTCCGAAGAATTAAATAAAAGACGAGCAGAGTCTTCAACCACTTATATTGTTGTTCACAAGCTTCCGATGATTGCTACAATACGACTGACAAATTTTGCCGTGAGGCGGCTATATTTATGTCTTTCCTACGTGGGTGCAAGTAGTGCCATGACAGATAAAATAACAAAAGGTGTTTGCACCAATCACGTCGCAGTATTTCTCCTATATGAATCTACAGTGGTGGAAGTAGTGGGTAGGGCGGGACATAGTCAATAAACGTTCCACCAATTACATATGCACATATTTGACATTAAATCCACTCATAATCATATATTTACCTTAATTCTAGATGTATCCTAAGTTACATTAATGCTAACAATAACCTAGGACTAAAAGATAATCAAAACATACATCATTTTGATAACGCAAAAGCATCTATATTTACATGAAAATCAAATATTGTAACAATTATAGATTTAAGCTTCCTATTGTACATATTTAAAACTACAGAAAGCCCTCGTGCTCTCTTACATTCCTATTGTACATATTTAAAACTACAGAAAGCCCTCGTGCTCTCTTACAATACTTCACATCAGCAGGCCGTCATCTCACCAAGACTGCTGGATTATATGTATACCTTGGGTAGAGAGAACCTCCCTTTCTGAGCGTGGTGCATGTTCGACATCATGATCATCGCATTTCTTGCACGCTTCTACCAAGACTGAAGACCTTGTAAAATACCGTTGGATCGAATACACTTAATAAATTTCATTAGCAATGTTTTGTCTAACATTTCTCTGGTAAATTCTCTTTTACCCTTTGAAGGTCAAAGGCGGTTGGTTACAAAGAGAGGTATTAAAGCTGGCTTGGCGCCGGACAGTCAAGTTCATTATCAAAGGGAGGGGATGTAATTATCAGCTGTGTAAATACAGTGGGGGTCGTAAATGTGTGTAATTGTCTCTCTTTTTATCCCGCTCGTTATTATAATGTGGCGGTAACCGTAAAGGTGTGGGGGGAGTGTTAGCGATAGTGGGTAGAGGTAGGTATAGATGTCTATTAATTTTCAACAAAAGTGAAGGTTGTTGTTCCTTTGTTACCATGATGTGAGGCAAGCAGATTGCCATTTATAGAACCTTAACTACGATAATAATAGT
The DNA here is from genome assembly GCA_932526535.1 of Caradrina clavipalpis. NCBI lineage: Eukaryota > Metazoa > Arthropoda > Insecta > Lepidoptera > Noctuidae > Caradrina > Caradrina clavipalpis. The sequence continues at coordinate 1,089,484 of OW052107.1, read as the reverse complement.
AGTCAAATATTTGATATTCTAGTTTAATAAATATTCTACCAAAACATTGTTTCTAACTTGAATATTAGAAACATAACACGAACTCAATAAGAAGGCTTTTACACGCATAACAAAGCAAATCTCCTCACCTTCAACACAAATATGTTAAACCCTTCTTCCAATTAAATTATTTCACAAAATCGTCCGAATCCATCCCGCTATATGATCGCACTGGAACCCTACCCTGCGGTGTGGCAGGATATCCGAAAACAATAAAACGCTCGAGCGATTTTAATCCTTTAAGGCTTTCTCTCGCAGACCGTTAAGGGTCGTTTTTGCTTGATTAATCTAATCCATACCATTGTAATTGTTCGCTTACGTTCCTTGGACTACTGTAGTTTCGTATTTGAGTGATATATTTATCAGTGTTGCTTGTTAATACTCCAATGGACTGGCAGATAGTATGAAGGTTATGTACTTAATTCAACATGGTATATAAATATTTCTTTCTATGGAAATAATAATATTTATTCGTGTATTTTTGTAGTGACGAGGGCCAGTGAGAGTTTATTCATAGACAAGCTTCTGCTTGCAACTTTTTCGGCGTGTTTTTATTTTCATCCGCGTAAGTTACCTCTTTGGTTACTGCTCCACTCTTGTGGCATTGTAGCATGATATTTTATAGCTGAAACTATTCCTTACAAATCTGGCTATCATCTACCAAAAATATTTACCGATCTGACTGTCAGAGATTAGGGCGTTTAAACATTCACCCAAACAAAAATTTCTTTAACTTTATTATATTAGTAAAGACAGATTATACCTACTGAACAGTTAACAATATCGGAAAAGTGCGAGAGACACGATCAAATTAGGTCACAAAAATGTCGTACCTACCGATAAATATCGGTATCTTAGTAGTAAATAGGTAATGGAAGGACAAATAGAAATATAGGTCGTAGATAGTGGTGCTGTAGATATTTTCAGGCTTCTGATAGTAATAATAGTGATTTGTGTCAGTTAATACGAGTACGTATCTAGGAGATTGACTACACTTTAGGGTAGTTGACACCATAAACCAATAATTTTAAGATACAACTTCTCTAAAGAAGCACTTTATATTAGCCCTAAAAATAATTAAATCATTATCATTACATAGTATAAAACAAAGTCGCCCATTTCCCCTTGTACGCGTTAATCTTTAAAACTACGCAACGGATTTTGATGCGGTTTCTTTTAAAAGATAGAGTGGTTAAAGAGGAAGGTTTATATGTATAATAACATCCATTAAATAGTGGAGAAATAATGTAATTTTTGAGGTTTCTAATGTGATGTTGTGACTGTTCTTGAGATACACTAGGCTAATAAAATTTTCGATTTTCTTAAATCTATAATATTTGAGTATACATCGGCTTCCCTGAAGGGGAAGGGGTCGCGCCCCGCCATCCGCGCGGCCCTGTAGAGCTCGTCCCAGACTGGCCACTCTCCCACCGATTATACGAAATGAATTCCCATAGAACTATACTGCCTTGTCCCGACTTTGAAAGCTAAAGACAAGGAGGGGGACCAAAGATACTAGTATGGGAATTCCCAGTTATATAGACATACATAATACCATATAATGTAATTAAAGTTAAGAAGACAAGAGGGTATGCAAAGGGATAATATAAAATGTAAGGAGTGATGACGGGACCGCTACACTTGCGCTTAAGATATTCATTATTTCGGACTACGTTAATTTATCAATTTTAATGACGGACCCACTTCAGTGACTAGCAACCATGTTTCGATGGCTGCCTAGTCATACGCATACGGCTAGACCTGAACGCATAGGTCCACTAAGGACACTGCTACGATTCTAGCGGAATACGTTCCCTAAGCTCTATCGACATGTCTTACACAATACTAAGACGGAAGACTGCGAAGTCCACTGTCATTGAGGAAGACAAGTTTTTAGTAATTTTCCTATTCGCGTACTAATAAGACTGACCCTCTTACGGCAGACTGCGCCCTCTACTAAGACAATACAAAACTAGCACAAGTGCACCGTAGACTCAGTCTGTGGCAGAATTCAATGCGGTTGAGCTTGGTATACGCCGGAGTGGTATTTCGTCACTGCACATTCCCCTAAACTTCCCCGTTTAGAGGATGCTTCACAACATATTTCAGAAGCTTAGCATCCAAATCACGTGTCTCGCTAAAGTGTGACGATTCATAAAATGGCCAGTACCAAGCCGGGTGATTTTAACGAGACACGGACCCTAGCGTTCTTAGAACGGGGCTAACAATACAGATTGTGAACTTAGTGGAGCCTACCCCCCTCCCTGGGAATGTGCGCACAACAAGCCCATCGCAAAGTACTCCGTGCGAGACCTTCTGTAGGAAGCAGTTATCATCAGTAACGTTTGGTTGTATGACGGTAATTATACCGTCTGCATTATTAATTACAGATTGGCATTGTAGCCTAGCTTGATAAACGTGTTGATCATTTAGATCCCAAACAAAGATCTACATGATCTGTGAATTTACGGTTCTGCCTTCCATATTGTGTGAGTCAATTGAAAGTCAACAATGGTCAATTGTCAGGTGTGTAAGTGTATAGTGTACGTGTGTGTGTGTATGAGTGTGGAGTGTATTGGAAGGCCGTCTCCGTTTCCCTAAAACCAAACGCTTCTGATGAGTCCCTGCCAAGGGTGCGGATTAGGAGATGGACACATAATATACAAGTAAATGAGCATAATAATAACGTTAACCCTACTATAACATAAAGTAGTAATTCGCCACACTAGAAGAAATTCCTATTAATGAATTCTCTGTGACATCACCAGACTACTACCTATCGAGTACAATACAACTAAACCTGCATTAAGAATATTGTTTAGGACACTATAATTATTAAATTTAATTGGTGCAACACTTACCAAATATCGCCTTCAATAAATTAGATTACAATTCACTTACTACTACAGCCCGGGTTACTACACCTGCTCTCCACCTGAACCGCCTTCTTCCGCTTCCTAACAATCACTCCCCATGAACCTAGCCTCCTCGATAACAACTACAGTTTCCTAACTTCACTAGCTTAGCCTACCACGACCGTCTCCTATTCCGGTGCTCGACCGACTGTCCCTTCGCCTCCCGAAACTTCCAAGTCCTTACACTCCGTCCATGCACTTTGCAGAAACCATTTGCTGCCCTTTATTTTTTGTACGATCTGTCGATTGTTCTAAGGGTCGTTTTAAATATTGCTTGGGGCTCATTTATGATAACCAGATGTGCACAAGTATTGTGAGTTGCGCTTAGAAAGTTAATATTTTACTCGTTTCCTTAGAATTAGATAAAAACATTGGCGCCCGTCGTGAGGGCTGGCACTTGGCCCTAGTTTGTTTCCCATAAAATTGAGTATTTATGAGTTTCTAAGTGGCTTGAACCGTGGGAGCGTTTTAAAATAAATATAATACTTTGTTATTAAATAAGAGTACGTGACAGACAGTCACAATGTCGTAAATAATTTCTTTTTTTTCCGCTTACATTGCAAACGCTGGCTGAACCCTACGAGATTTATCAAAATAATGTACTAAGTATTGTACACATTGAAAAGGTCTACAGAAAACTCCGCGATGGTATATGTCTATCTCTTATGGATATCCCACAATAACACTTTTTTGTCATTTACTTTTTAATTAATTTATTAACTAATTTCGAAGCGATTTTAACCAATACAGCATTAATCCTTATCCAATTAAATACCTTAAATACATTTTTGATTTAATATAGATCTATATGGCCTTTTACAGCATATGATTTAAATGAATATTTTAGAAGATGTTACAAATTAAAAATTGCGGGACGTAGCGTTTGCGGCGGAGCGGGCCGCTATGTTTTTGTAGTCTATTTAGTATCAGCATTGCACCCGTGCGAAGCCGGGGCGGGTCGCTAGTACTATATAAAACGATCAATTTTCAATATACATTAAAATATATTTTTTAGTAACTTTGAAATTAAAAAAGTGACGTCACTGTTTACTACTGCCACACAAAATCAGTAACATAGGCTTTATAACATTACGCTAAGACTTATTGGAATATACCATCACGCCTGTATTCCCCGAAGGGTTAGGCAGAGGTGTACCAATGTACACCCACAGTTCGCCAGTATATTTAGGTCCCATGTAATAGGGGTCCCGGGTTCGACTCCCAGGTCGAGCAAATAGTGTTATTGGGTTTTTCTATGAAATTCGCAGTAGCAGCTCGAGCTTCATTGTCTCGACGCTTTTCTTGTGGTCGCCACTGTTGATTCTGGCTTACAGAAGTTGCAGTGGTTTGGGAAGAGTGTGGCGGGCTTGTGTCATAAAAAAAAAGTAGCAGCTCGGAGTTTGGATTTGTGCCCGGTTAATGACTTATTGGAGCGGAGCATTAACCAAAAACGTAACTTATGCCTGGCGAAATAGCCACGCAGACGAAGTCGCGGGCAGCTACTCTAGTAATGTATAAAAATCAAACCTGTTACCTACCTGTACCATAATAAAGATAGATTTTAAAGCTTCTGTATGTAATCCAACATCATCCATCATAGCCGCGTTACCTAGTTTTTGGTTTATTTCTTTCATTTTTATTCTGAGAACAGCAAACGTTTTATCTGTCATAATAGAGAAAAATCCTTGATATTTATGGACTTTTCACTTCCTTCGGATAAATTCTTGTTGACTTATCTAGCAGGTAATGTTATAGGTAATCTGTAAAAAGCTTCATTAGTTACCAATATCCGTAATAATCAATTTTTCTCAAGTCATTGAGTAATTATTAGAAATCATGATAGTAAACGTAGGTCTGTACAGTCATTATTCAATAGATGTAAAAATGTATAGGTTCCAATAAAAATGTCTACATCCATTGCCAACCAGCGCTGTGGTTCCGTGACTCGTGCACGGACCACGGCTTTATGCTGAGCGTCAGCCTTTTCGCGCGGTAGTGGCGCATATACATTATTGTTATTGTTTATTTTTTATTTTATTTTTGTGTTGTGCGTCGCTTTCGCATCGAATGGTTTTTCTTTCTTTCTTTTCTTTATTGCAACAGAATAATCTTTATAATTTTCTCTTTTATAATTTACTACAAATTATAAAAGCGAAAATTTGGATAGATGGATGTTTGTCACTTAATTACGCCAGAACTGTGGAACGGATCTGTATGTTTGGCACAGAGATATATTATAATCTGGAATATCACATAGTGACTTTATATGCCGGAAAAATGTACTGTTCCCGTGGAAAAATATATCAACTTTGACGCCGACGAACTCGCAAGCATAAGCCAGTTATTAAATAAAAAAAGATAAAAAAAAAATATATCATCACGCCTGTATTCTCCGAAGGGTTAGGCAGAGGTGCACCAATGTACACCCACAGTTCGCCGGTATATTTAGGTCCCATGTAATAGGGGGCGAGCCTATTGCCATTCACGGGGACAAATCCAAACTCCGAGCTGCTACTGAGAATTTCATAGAAAAACCCAATAACACTTTTTGCTCGACCTGGGAATCGAACCCGGGACCCCTTGCACAGCAGTCGCACTTGCGACCACGAGACCAACGGGGCAGCCAGTTATTTATATGTTAATTATTCTCTTGTGTGGTTAATTAAAAAAGAACTTTCAAGATAAAAACCAATGAGGCAATTACACAGAATAAAATCGTTCCTAATATTAATAGTTAAACTAAGCAGTTGTCCAAGGCATTTACATAATTAAATGGCTACATTATGCTACTCTGTGGAAGGGGTACCTTGGATATAAGAATGTAAACTTAAGTTTAGGTCCCGTTTAAGTAATGGTTATGATAACTGATCGTGTCAGCTTCCTGCATTTTTAAAACGACTTCAAATAAAAGACGGTATTTAAATTGAATTATGTTTTTAGGGGTCCATATCTCAAAAGGAGAAACGAAACCAAACTTTTTATCGGTCGGCCACAAAGCATTTTCTCTAAAGATCTATGTAAATTTGAAACGTAATTCCGACAATTTCCGATCTTAATAACACTCATAAATTAGTATAAAGGAATAAAAAAAAATTGTTTGTGCATTTGGAAAAGAGTTCCTGAAAAGATTTGGCCTATGGCCAGCGCCATAAGCCGCTAGGCCAGCTGTGGCTGTCCCACCGCTGGCCTAGTGGTAGGACAGCACAGGCTAGGAAATCAAAATAGTACGAAACTAAGAAGAAATAGTTTTAATTAATATTACTGTGTTAAGTATCTATTATATTTGAATGCAACATTACAAATCATTTTATTGGATAACGTACTAATAATCATTATTATTATAGATATATTTTAATGCCGTACCAACCAAAACCCAATCCAAAAACCGACGAGCTCCAAAACAATAATCAACCAAATTCATAAATTCAAAATGGCGGCCATTGGATTAATATTCCCAATACCGCGATGATAATAGTGACTAATTCATATACTAATCTTCACGCCGCGTGCGCTGTGGTGTAGGCAGGGTTAATTTATAGCTTTATTCGTGAGAAAAAACGTTAATCCGTGGTGATCTATAATTATTGGAAGTGATGTGTTTCGGCATCGCCATTGGTCATGTGGGTTTGGTGTGTGAACTGTGGGTGTGAAGAAATGTAAGGTGATTTTTGTTTTTTATTTCATTTCTTTTGTTTTTTAGCTTTAAATAAAAGTCTTTGTAGTTTTTGAGTAAACAATCGTATTGAAATAATGACAAGGTTATAAATTTAAAAAAATCTAGGGCCTGCCTGATCGGTCGCCTCTTGATCTTAAACTAACAATATTTACACGACAATCATAAAAAAAATATTTTAATACGGCGTTTTTACCTAGCATTACAAAAAACAACAATCCATTCTCTTCAAAAAACTCTGTAGATAAAATGTTTGTATAATTTGATTTCTTGTTATCATACATTGCCAATTAAAATATTTGATTTACTAAACTAAGCACCTAACACTCTCTAGTACTAGAAAGCGTTAAAAGTCTAGTCACAATATTATCTCAACGACAATCAACGTCAGAAAATTCTAAGTAAAGAGGCACTTCGACAGACTAAGCCTAAAATTAGATTGCGATCGCTCCTTAAAGTTAGTAGAAGCCTCCTAGATTATAGACCTATCCTCAAGTTCACGAAAATAAAATTATCGGTACCTACTTAGGCCCTATGGTAAGCAAATAAGACAAAAACGCATCGCGGCAGTAAATAAGGTTCAAATAGCTATGTAAGTTGTATCGAATAACCACCAAAATCAAGAAATTTTGAGGTTTTCATTAAATTGAGTAGCAGCTCGGAGTTTGGAATTGTGCCCGGTTAATGGCAATAGGCTCGCCCCCTATTACATGGGACCTAAATATACCGGCGAACTGTGGGTGTACATTGGTACACCTCTGCCTAACCCTTCGGGGAATACAGGCGTGATGGTATGGTATTTATATTCATTAAATTGAGAAGAAAATACACGGCTCGTAACGGCTCGTCGAATGATTTATAGATATGTCTTTAGTTCATGAAATTCCCTATAATATCTTTATATGAAATAATATAGTTTACGATCAAAATTTTGAGTTCTAGGCGGCGAAAATTTTTTAATGCGCTTCTTTGCGTTTTTTTACCATCATTTATATGCTTTATTTTCACAAAATATTTTCAATAAGTCTTTTTTTTGTACCCTTAGCAATACGAGTACAATCAATTTTTTTCAGGCTTGTAATATGTACCAACACGTCAGACTATGCGACAATAAAATGAGTGTTTTCGTTGCTTGTGTTCGGCTAGCCCCTTAAAAACAAAATGAAAACACTTACTTATAAACTGAAATGAACCAGATATATTGCCCTAATTAGCCATTAACAGGCACGTGGCACCCTTAATTAGGAGTTTGGGCGCAGACATTACAGCACTCAGTTTAGGGACAATATTCTGAATTTAATGTATATTATGAGGCGCAACGTCGCGTCGCGGAAAATTAAATTTATATTGTTTTGTGTTATGTAGGCGTAGGAGTAAGTAACTCCTTCCCTCTGGTGGGGGGAGGGGGGGTCTTATTAAACGTAGATATACAAATAACCTAGTTAATGAAAAGTGGTTTCGTTATGTTTGTGTAGCTTTTGTGATGTAACGATAGAAGACGAATAGAGAGTTCTGGTAAAGTTTGTGAGAATGTGATTGGAGATCGAACTAAGAGTTAAAGGTCAAATATTGTGCTTGTAGTTTAGTGATGTTTTGCCTACAAAACACTCTTCTCTTAGTACCTACCCTTTAAACAGGAACATAGCATTATGAACTAATTATTATAAAACATTAGATTTTTAACAGTTTGTATAGCGGTTCTTGCTAATTAGTCTACATACAAAAATAGATTTTAAAAGGGGCAAATAGATTATTTTTTATTATTCTTGTAACTAAATTGCGATCTAAAGTGCCTTGTAATGTTCTAATTAAAATAAGCGGGTTGACTTTGACTGTTTGGTTCTGTTTTGCGGTAGATACCTATTTACACCAATAATGATACCTAATGTTATCTACTTATATCTTGCTAATAATGGTATCTAATTTTGTTTAGTACTTCAATAAGTTATTATTAAGCATTAACTACTATGCCCTATGCGAACTGTTCTTGATCAAATTAGTTTTTTTTTTTTAAATAATCAAGTTTCCTATGGTAACAGGGAACGATGGTGCACTGGACTATTAGTTCTGGATAGTAATTTAACAATTCAATGGACATAATTACTTTAATTATTGAACAAAGTCCCCGAAAGCAATTCAAGGGTTAATATACAAAATATATTATGGAATTTCAAGCACGTGATCATTATTGAGTTCCAATTTAAAAGTAATTTCATCTCTTTACAATCAGATCAGCGTAAAACATGAGAGTGAAACAAATAATTTATGTATGTAAACCGTATTTCCAAGTATAATTTAGGCACAAAATTGAATTTACAATTCCATTTCGATCTAACACCGAAGTGGAATAACATAAATCCATTTATTTTAATAGAATATTATTATGTACTTTAAAGATTATTCTGATTTCAATTTATTTATAATAATTTCAGCTTATTATTGTGTCACTGTAGGGAAAAGGCCTCTTCTTATACAGAGAAGGCACGAGTATTTATCACTTGCTCAAGGTTTGATGATTTCAGATTTGACCAGGTTTCGTTCACTAATGTCAGTGATGTCCCAGATAAACTAAGAAAGTACATAATGAAATTGGAACAATTACATTAGTACTGGTCCGTGTCTGGTTGCGAACCCACTGCCTCGTGCTTCAGAGGCTTGCGCCTTAACCTTGGACCATTCACAGTAGAAGAAGGAGTATTTATTCCTTTTTAATACTATTGGTATTAGGAGGGTAACCATTAGTTTAGTAGACGGGCCCGTTAGGGCTGCCAGGGTTGCGGAGTTTGCTAGAAAAAATTACCGCGACTCTGAAACGCAAAGGGCATTTGGAGGAACACGGATATTTTTTGTCAGTAAGAGTCTGACACTCCTTCCGCTCCGCCCAGAGCGGAAGAAGTCATTTGATAATTTCCCATACTTGAAAAAAATTGTAACCATTAGTTACTACAAAATAGGTCTACTTCTAACTCACAATCAACTTACCACTATCTAAGACTTTAACCACTAAAAGATGCTTACAATAACAGTAAAAAACTAAAAGTTCTGCCATCGACTCAAATTTCATTAAAATAAAATGATAAGACTACCCCAAGCCAAACTCGAGACAGGCTTCAATTATTATAGGCTGTCCAAACCTCAACTTGTACATAAGTACACAGAAACAATCCCGATATAAGGCCGAATTCCGATAATACAGGCCAGTAGTACGAACAACCTTAATAGCTTTTTGTTGGGGCTCGCTCTAATTAGCTCCTAGCCTTCTACTATACAAGAACGATCCTCCGTCACGTACAGTGGGAGTTACAGAAGGTTTATTTGATTTAAAAGTCATGTGGGAATAGATCTTATGTTCCCATGTAGCATGTAGCTTCTCATTTGCTAGGAATTTAGCTAGTTTATGATCTAGCGTACCATCTATATTAGTTTGGTTAAAAAAAAAACGTTGCCCCTCACTCGGAATTTGACCTGTATCGTGGGTGCGTATATACAATGACATATAAAGTCACATACACAAACAGCCAGCCTTATCTGTAGGCTTACAAATATTTGTTCCGTGCGGGATCAAACCCGTGACACGCAGCGCAGTAGCCGATCGCTCAGCCACTGCGCCAACAGTCGTGTTGTGTGTACGGGGTTTATTTTTTGAGCGGACCTCTTCTGTGCCAACCGTGCTAAACATAAACAATATGAGTCTGTGATATGAGTAAGAGAGTGTATATGAGTTTGTCATGTAATTAAAATAGAATAAAATATGAGAACCATGTTCTTCACTAAACGTGGTAACAAGTGGGAACACTGAATCTTTTCCTTACCGCCAGCTGCGAATAGGCTCTCACAAATAATGTACAAAACTTTTGTAGGCAGTAATGTAAATAGATTTTCCTTATCTCCTAGTACTTGAGTGTGAAGTGTGTGGGCTGTACGTTGTCTAAATAAAATTGTTAGACAGAAAATTGGGTAATATGAAGAAGACACGTTTTATATGAGGAAAGCTCACGATTAGTAATTCTTTAGACCGACTTTAGTCTTAATGAAAACTAGCCTAGTTAACAGGAGATATTACAGTACATAAATGTGCTTATATACACAGGTAGATACGTTAGCTATTTCCCATAGTCCGATATGTCAAAAACCCGTCACAATTGAAGAGAAATAACGTGCTAGACCTAGCAGTTTCATGTAGTTTCCGTTGCATGGGGGCGTCACATCAGCAAACTCCGGGCTGCTACTAAGAAATTCTTAATGAAAAACCCACTAAGACTTTGCTCAATTTGGAAATCAAACCCAAAATCCCACGTTCAACTATCGCACTAGCGACCACGACTGACTAAACATAAATGACGTTGCAAGGAATATAAACTAAAATGTTGTTTTATTTTGTTTCAGGTAATTGTCGTGTTCTCTACCAAATACCACCCCATAAATGTTCCAAGTAAGATATACTATACGAAAACCATTACCATACCTGTTTTTTTTCTAAATTTCATCATCATCATCATATATTATTATCGTCCGACGTCCACTGTTGGACATGGGCATCCGTTAAAGATAGTCACAATGACCGGCCCTTCAGTCTACACTAATATAATAATGCTGAAGAGTTTTTTTTGTTTGTTTGTTCAAAAGCGCTAATCTCTGGAACTCCTAGTTAGATTAGGAAAAATATTTATGCGTATAATAGCTAGATTCACAACGAACAGTATAGGCCACAAAACATCACGATACGACCCACAGAAGCGGAGCAGGAGCCAAAGACCTAACTTGACGCGGGTGAAAAAAATCACAACGAAATGTATGAACTCACGAGCAGCACCTTATTCTAAATAAAAAGAGCAATAACCTCTGCGTTAGAGCGTAAATCGAGAACAAATTGTAAAATATTCCTCCCCCCGAATCGTTGGGCGTATAAAATCATTCACCGTTCATTTGACACACGATGGATGCCCCTGAATATACTTAAAATGGCTAAAAATAAAATCATTTGCAGACAGTCAACGATCTTTTATAGATTGGCACGTGGAATTTTTATTAAAAGACTATTATGAAAAAACCATCACGCCTGTATTCCCCGAAGGGTTAGGCAGAGGTGTACCAATGTACACCCACAGTTCGCCGGTATATTTAGGACCCATGTAATAGGGGGCGAGCCTATTGCCATTAACCGGGCACAAATCCAAACTCCGAGCTGCTACTGAGAATTTCATAGAAAATCCCAATAACACTTTTTGCTCGACCTGGGAATCGAACCCGGGACCCCATGCACAGCAGTCGCACTTGCGACCACGAGACCAACGGGGCAGTTAACTTAACGTGTGTGTTATAATTTGTGCTCTGTGGTTATAATCCACGCGGAGCTGAAGCTAGTAATGTAATAAATTCAGACACAGTACGTACCTAAGTAGTGACTTGTTATCCTACCGATTACGATTAGGTCTGTGTTCCCAAGTGAACTCCATTAGGCTTATTGGCTTTCTGGCAACCTGCCATCACTTAGGGATAGAATTTTTCTGGACAATCCGAAATGTTCAGCCATTTACTAGGAAATGTAGGTAGTAATGAACCGTACAAAATTTGCTCGTGAAAGAAAATTATCTTTTGGTCAATAGACCTGCCTTAATTGGTTATCTTTTAACCGATTAATACTGTTTTTTGTATCGAAATTGAAAGTATATTGTTGAAGCAATTAAAAATAGGGCAAAGTGCTAGTCAGCCTCGCACATGAAAGGTTCCATAGTACCATACTTATTACTTCGCTTTACTTCGTATTTAGCCTCTGGCTAAGGTAAAAACCACCAGAGAAGTGTCAACCAACCATTTGAACAATTCCTTAAGGCACAGGGACCCCACGAACCGAGAGTTTCCACATCGGGTCGAAAATATAGTTCCAATAATATTACTATACTTTTACCGTTTAGTTATCTGTTAAAACATCTCATGTATTTGTAATTTCAGATATACCTTGTTAAACCCTTCTATAAAACACGAAGGTTTTTACACAACCAATTAATAATCCAAAAAATATGTCGCAACGATAATCAGCATCAACATCCCTCATCCTCTCATCCTATCAGCGGAACATCTATATAATATGATTGATACATAATCCATTCAAAATTAGACACTCTAAGCACCTGAGCCCGACGGGGGTGATAAAATAATCCCCTGAAGTAGCGAGTGACGTCATCGATCACATCTCGCTGCATGTACCGTGGCCGGATTATGTATGTATTTGCATTGACACGATGCAACGCGACGTATTAAAAGGATTTAGTTTTTTTGCGAGCTTTGCCTGTAGAGTTTTGGGATTTAATGCGTTTGTAATATTGTGATGGCGCGGTAGTGTCTCCCGCTTCTACTGTTTGATCACGGATAAGGTAAGAATGAGTCTTTTTCTATTACATATATACTGACATTGGTGAAAGAAAACATCAGGTGGAAATCCGGACTTATACATTACTCTGGAATCGCCAATCCGCCTTAAGCAAGCGTGGTGATCAATGATCGTGCCTTCTCTGTATGATAAGTGGCTTTTGCAATGCCGCGGCACTTTGATAGGCTAGTATTTTTGTTATGTAAGAACTTAGGTGTATGTAATTAGTACCTAAGTTAGAACACCATGAAAGCGACGAAGGATAGAGCTGGAATGCCAAAAAAAACTGATCAAAAGGGTCTAATTTCCATATGCAGAAGAGTCTTTAGTAAAGCAGTGGAATGTTACCGCCTAAAAAAGGCAAAGAAAATGTGCTCCCTAAAAAAGACGTCAACATTTTTATAGTTTTTAGGCAAGTCAAGCACTAAAAACCTTGCTAAATCTGTCATAGATCTTCCAGCCCATTTTGTCGCGGTACAAATCTACTATCTATTGAATTTTAGCCGTAAAATTCTCCTGACCATACAAGGCCGTACAAAAATGGGTGCCAAAAATGGCTGGCCGGCAGTAATTTACGATCTCATGGGCCGGACCAGACGCGGATAAACGGGGTTCATATAAAGTGCTCCACGAATTTTTGTTGGTACATTTCTTTTTTTTATTTTAATTTATCTAGCACGGTGAAGTGGGCGGTGTTCGGCCGCCGTTATTTTCTGAATACATTGTTTTTACGTCTGCCCTATGAATTGAAAATGTACTCGGTTTTTTTAGGCCATTTTTTGTTTTTGTTTTATTAGTTTTAGTTGAGCTTCTTTCATGGAACAGTCGTACAAAAAACTTTGCAGACAGTGTGATGTGTAAAGAGGGATATTCAACAATAACGGCCGCCATATTGTTCAAGTACATGAGCGCTCTTTGTGAGTAAGCTCGTAATTTTCACGTGAATTCTGTCTAGCACTTACCTAGTGGTACTTCACTCATTTTTCTCTTTGAAAAGACTCAGGTTTAGATCTAGAGATTGCTTTCAGTTTTCCTGATAAAAGTACAGAGGTATTGTTAGGAGTTTCGTGAGAGCTCACGACAGCCCTCTCACGGCTTTACTTAATGTGAACTAACTCGAAATTCAATATTCAACACGACATTTTGGTGTAAACATCGCGTGACGCGCTCCCGAGGGGACGGTGCAAGGGATGGACTTTGAGAGTTTTTATTACTCGTGTTTTGTAGTATCACACCTAAAAAAAGTCAAAAGGCCACTGCCACCAATAAATGCCACAACATTGTCATTTATTGGGTCGAAATACTAAATAAAAAAAGATTGAAAATATAAATAAAGTGCCAAATAATAATTACCAACCGGGCTGAACAGATTACCAGGTAACCTTCTGAAGAGCCAATTACATTTATATACATTACTGTACAATGTACTTAGATGACACAATATTTTTTGCTCTTTGCTCTCATTAAGGCCAGAGGTGACAATTAGACCATTAAAACACACTTCGGAACATCACCACTAAGAAATCTACTTCTATCAGACCATCTAGTTACCCCTCCCAAAAGGTAGTTTTGCACGAAGAAGAATGGGCAAGAAACTCCATCCTACTAAAATCCGCTCCCACACCCCGCTACCTCTCCCAACTCAACCACCGCATGTTTTGTTGCGTCATCGATCATCTTCACCAACGCTTTTCGCTCGCCCCGCTCACGTCGAAAATTACTTACGGGACCTAACTACATCTCTACGTCGACAAAAAATAACGCTTCAAACGGAAAAAATATAACACGTACGTAGAAATTTTCCTCGGAGAAGCCCGATCGGTTTGACCTCGTTTTATAGTTCAATAGGTTTTGCATATAGCTCTGAGGAGATACTTAGTTCGAGTACTGAAGCTTTATGAGAAAAGCGCACGGGAGAAGAGTATAATTTATATATTTGTGGGAACTCCAAAAAGTAGTATTAGGGGATTTTTTTTTTTTTTTTTTTTTTTTATAGACGGTAAATCATCAAATAACTTCCCCCGCCCTGGGCGGGGCGGGAGGGAGTGTCAGACTTTTACTGACTAAAATCCGTCTATGTTCCTTCATGTGCCCTTTGCGTTCCGGGGGCGCGGTATCTCTTTCGAACAACCCGCAGCCCCGGCAGGCATCGGCCCTCAGTGGCCCCATCCAATTTGCTGACATCTCTTTGAGGCGCGCGTGGAACACGGACGCGCCGTCGACACGGTCTGTCGCTAGTGAACGTACGGACGGTGAGCTACCCATTGCTCACCGTCCACAGACCCGCGTCTACGGTGGCCGGGAGTCGTCACGTGGCTCCCGACGCCCGGATCGTCTACCGCGGCGGCCGCTGGGACGGGGGACCCTCCTTTCCCTCTCCCGTCCCGCCGCCTCCTTCTCTAGCATTACAGCTTCGCAGAAGGAGGCGACTGCTTCCCATTCCCCCTCGCTCCGGACCATGGCCTGGACCAGTGCCGGACGCGAGAGGGCGCCGCCGCCGATGGCCGCCTCGAGGACTCGGCGGTGCTCAGCCCAAGCAGGGCACACCGCCAAAGTATGCTCCACCGTGTCCTCGGGGCGATCCTCACAATGGTGACACCCGGAGTATTAGGGGATGCGATTCCGTTTTAGTTGTGTTTTGTTGTTATTCTAGCTTTTTGTAACTACAGATTGTTGCATTTGTAGCTTGATTAGTTATTTACTATGTAATTTCTTTATTATTTTTATATGCATCTTAGGTACGTTTTATTTTAATGAGCTCTGAATTAGTCTATAAACTTTTTCAAGCAAAAACGCTTAGCTTATCCATACAACTATAATAAATGGGAAAGTAACTCTTTTGTCTGTCTGTTTGTTATGCTTGCACGACTTAACAACTGAACCGCAATAAATGACATTTACGCAAATGATGTCGCGAGCAAAAGTTAGTAATATTATAAAACATTCAACAGAAAACACTAATTTAATTACATACATACAAAACATAACCCTCCTTCTGTCGCAGTCGGGTAAAAAACTCACGCCTTTTTCCCATGGGGCAGAAACCACGGACCGCCACCTGCTACGATCCTTACCACTCCTTTCACCTCCTCCACATTCATACATCTAGTCATACAAGCACGCCGGTTACAAGTACTGCGCACCTGACCTTTCTGAAGAACCTCACCTTAATTTAATTGAAACTAATAATAATTATTGTTAGCATTAATTAATGTCCAACTTCAATACATCCTAGAACACGACTGGCGCAGTATTGCAAAATTCATCACCTACCAACCCTCTATCTTTCAATAATTAAACCAATTAAATAATATGCCAAATATGTTACATATCCATAGCAATAACAGTTAAATTTTAATGTGAATTCAGAATTTATGTAATATCAATACAATAACTTTGAAAACTGACTGCCTCGCTAGCCTGGCGGTTCTAAGCGCGACTGCTACGTTAGAGGTCTTATTTTCGATTCGTGTTGGATTTTTCTACGAAATTCTCAGTAGCAGCTCGGTGTTAGGATTTGTGCCCGGTTAGTGGCAATAGGCTCGCCCCTTATTACATGGGACCTTAAACATATCGGCAAACTGTTGGTGTATGTATGTAATTATCAGCATTAATTAATGGTCAACTTCAATACGTCCTAAAACACGCCTCATCGCGCAGTATTACAAAATTCATCATACAAAAACAAAACTGATGTATAAATTAAGCTTAGTTCTGCCATCCCTCTATCTCTCAATAATTAACCAATTATTCCAAACCGATTTAATATTCATTTACATTACTATCCAACAATAACAATTTCATTTAAATGTATAGGTATTTAGAACCACCATCATACCATCACGCCTGGTTTCCCCGAGGGGTTATGCAGAGGTGTACCAATGTACCTACACCCACAGTTCGCCGATATGTTTAGGTCCCATGTAATAGGGGGCGAGCCTATTGCCATTACTATCACAAGAACTTTAAAAAATGGGAGTAATTTGAACGTAACTTGGTTTATTTTGACGTAACTAAACCCAATTAACTGCTCCGTTGGTCTCGTGGTCGCAAGTGCGACTGCTGTGCAAGGGGTCCCGGGTTGAGCAAAAAGTGTTATTGGGTTTTTCTATGAAATTCTCAGTAGCGGCTCGGAGTTTGGATTTGTGGCCGGTTAATGGCAATAGGCTCGCCCCCTATTACATGGGACCTAAAACATATAGGCTAACGGTTGGTGTACATTAGCACAACTCTGCCTAACCCTTCGGGGAATACAGGTGTGTTAGTAGGTATATGGCACTTCGAAAAATGTGACTAATTTGAACGGTATTTTGACGTAACTAAACCCAATTAACCTTTAAACCAGTATCTTTACTAGTTTTGTAACAAAAACTCGCCGTCAACGGTGACACATTTCCGAAGCATAAAACCCGGCATGGTTACGTCACGCCGTAACGGGTAGAATGAGGTAATGCAGGATACAAGATGCCATTATATTTATGAGGTACAGCTACATAAGGGAGAAGAGAGACATCAATGATGACAGGGCGGAATAAAAAAATTGAGAGCGAATGGTTTGGGAATTTTTGTGAGTTAATGTTTAATGTTATATTATTTCTATGTAAAGGCTTTGAATTTATAAGAATTGTATTGTTTGTTATGTCATGGTTCTTTTAATTTCTAATATTATAAAGATTACATTTTTGAGTTACTGCAAAATATCTGTAAGATCTTTTATATTACAAAAAATCGCAATAATAAATACCGTGACTTAAAACTTTTTTTGTAATACATAGATATATATACCATCACGCCCGTATTCCCCGAACGGTTAGGCAGAGGTGTACCAATGTACACCCACAGTTCGTTGTGTATAATACATAGATATTAAAAGTGTAAATGATTCTATAGGTTTATGAACACACTAGCTTTTGGCGGCGACTTACACCGCGTACATTTTTTGTACGGATTTCAATTTTTTTATAGACATATACGCCTATGGCCCTTAGGGATAACGTAGCTTCCTACTAGCAAAATAATTCTCATAATCGGACTAGTCCAGGAGAACAGTGCATTCAAACAAAAAAAATAGAAAATATACTTGTGTCAGCAGATTTATAACAAATACGTATACACTGTTCAAAGAGGTGAGGATTCAGTGATGGTAGCGACTTGAGCTGTCTGTGCGGTATAGCACATACGATGGCCCATCTAACATCGTGCCCTGCATGCCCTAACAGCTGCACGCAGGAATATTTAATGGCTGCCACCGACAACGCAGTCAAAGTGGCCAAATTCTGGGCCGCATCAATATAATTTATAATAATAGTATATACCTAATATTATTTATTTATTTTTTACAATATAGTTTGTCATCGAAACGCTAAGAAGAAGAAAGAGGTTTTTAGGGTTGTTACTGAACTGACAGCATGCTACATACAAAATGTATTCTATTCATACTTTAGTCAACAAATGATTGAACTCGGTGAAATCGAAGATGAAGGCAATAATATATATGTATGTGGTTAGTCAATTTCCCGTTTAATAACTTAATTTCAAAATTACATGTTTCTCAAAATCACAGGGACGAGAAAATTTCTAACCACAAGCATATACCTATATTAGAGTCCCTACTAGTTCCGTATTTGCGTTGTCCAATAATAGTGTCCTTTCGAGAAATTATGCCCGGAGTATTTGCCTCTTCATCTGGTATTCATGAGGTAGCCTAAGCGCAAAGACAACCTATACAGACTAATAATAATAAAAATACCAGCCTAATACTCTCCCACTGCAGACCAAAGGCCTATTCTCATACCGAGAAGGCACGAGCATTGATCACCACGCGTGCTCAAGATGGATTGGCGATTTCAGTCTTCACGGTTCCCGGCCACTGTAGACGCTGGCCTGTGTACGGCGAGCGTTGGGTAGCTCGCCGTCCGATCAAAACCAGGCCTTGGTTGGCGATACGTAGTGTTCCACGCGTGCCTCAAAGAGATGTCAGCATAGCAGACCCGCTAGGGCCAGTGGGAGTGTTGCGAAATTTATTCGAAAGAAACACCGCGTCTCTGGACCGCAAAGGGCGCAAGAAGGAACATGGGTGGGTTTAAGTCAGTAAAAGTCTGAAACTCATTTCCAATCTGCCCAGAGCGGAAGAAAAGATTTGAGGAGACACATTCCAAAAAAAAAGTGTGCCCATTATGGAGTAAATCGTTGTAGAGCTATTAAATACATGCTATTTTTACCATGTAACCTTATAACCTCCTAAAATAGTAAAAGTGTGTCACAAAACAATAGCGTTTATACGTAACAATACGTTTACAACAGCGGGCCACGCAGGTAGTAGGAAAAATA
Organism: Caradrina clavipalpis; assembly: GCA_932526535.1. Classification (NCBI taxonomy): domain Eukaryota; kingdom Metazoa; phylum Arthropoda; class Insecta; order Lepidoptera; family Noctuidae; genus Caradrina; species Caradrina clavipalpis. The sequence goes on along the minus strand of OW052107.1, from coordinate 1,070,157 downwards.
ATGAGCGTCGAGTCGCCGAGTGATTTCAGGCGAAAGTCACACGAGGTGATTAGTTCAGCTACAATACCGTCGTAATGTGTGATACGAGCTTTAGGAATGACTGACTTCATATATTATGCTCCTAGTGTATTTTGCGTGCAGTTATAGATTTAAAAATAAAAAAAATCTGATGACAGCATTTACTGAAAAACCTGAGAAAAGTACACTATATTATCTAGGTTTAGTCATTTACCTTTATTAGGTATTATGTAGCTGTGCCAGCTATACACACATGGCTTTGATACTTAGCAAGTGCCTAGGTGACTTTTTTGATTCGTGTACTTCGTAAGTTAAACTTGGACATCACTGACAACGGTTAAGGAAAATCGTAAGGAAATATAGACAGAAAAAAGAAATGTCTGAAATGCCTTCAGCAGGTTTAGTGACCAATACTCGTACTTTCTCTGTATTAAATAGAAGCCTGTTCCTACATGGACATAATAATAGACGGATTCTACTACTACCTGTGCTAGCGGTTTCGCTCACGTGGGCCTAAGTTTTTCGAAGTAATTGTAATAAAAATAATATAAACAGGGTTTTGTGAAAGATTATTTGAAAATACTGTCAGTGGAGTTTCTTGCTTATTCTTCTATAGAGACCTGCATTTTAGAACAAGCAACCAGATTTGACTTTCACTTTGAAAAAATATTTTAGTTATTTAACGCTGATTAATTTAAAGTCTGTTCTAAGTACCTATAAGTTAAGGATGTAAATTCAACAATTTTTAACCCCCTACTCAAAAAGAGGGGTGTTATAAGTTTGACGTGTTTTTGTTTCTGTCTTTTGCACCGTAGCTCATAAACGGGTGAACCGATTTGAATGTTGAATTTATTTTTATTTAAAAAACAGGTTTCATGGTCTTTCAAAATTGGTTCAGCCGTTTTAAGATTCTTTTGATATTGTGTCGGGGGTTACTTAAAATGTTATATTTTATTGAAGTGATGTAACAGACTTGGCATACCGAATTGACGTTATTAATTTATTATTTACTTTATTCATTTTATGTGAATAATAGATTACATTGTTAGATATTAATTTAAAAAAAATATAAGCAAAAATTTTTTGCCCACCAATATCGAGAACAGGATCCAAGCTACCGGCGATCAGGGCTCCTAAAAAGGAATCTCCTAACAATATTTGATATTGTGACTTAGCTGTTTTTGACAGAACCAAACTCAATTAACGTAACAATATTCTACAGACAGACATTTGAACATCCAACATAAATATAATCCACTCATCGTGAGTGCGTGCAATTAGGGTGAAGGAACATTAAATCAAGTAGGCTTTCAAAAATGAGAGGTAGGCTTTTTCAGGCGCACATCAAACCGCTGAACCGTATGTCAGTCATTGTTATTTACTCCCTCCAATCTTTTATTAGCTGTAACGAAATTCCTAACAAAGGTCACAGCAGCAACACGAACCTCGAACCTCCTTTATTTCGTTCCAATAAGGGGTCGTAATAGTGTTACCCGAGCCTCAGCTGTAGCTATTATGTACGAGCGATTTTAATCTTTATATGTTAATGGGTATAGGCGAGAATAGCGTGGGGGTGGGGAGTTTTTGTTGGTACCTAGTTGGCAATTGAGAAGCACTTATCGCGGTATCGATCGGTGTAATGTGTAGTTTAAGTAATGCAGGTATACATAAATATAAGGTTGTATGTTTAAACTTTCATGTTAGAGAAGGGGAGTGCTGCGGAATATTATTATGTAGTTCATGTCGGGTTCCTAATGGAGTACTTATATTATAATTATGTGCATAGTTTCCTTCATAGCTTTAAATAACGTTAATTACAGGCTACTGAGACGTTTTCTGTGTGACTTCCAAGTGTTAATGTATTTAGGGACTGATGTCAAAAAAAGACAATAATATTTATTTTATCCAAGTCATTATAGACATGATTCTCGAAGGAAGGTGAAATTTATCAATTGTTATTATAAAAAAAAACAGTCGTTCCATAAAAAAGTGCAACCAACGTGCAACATTAATAAGTTATTCGGGTTATTATTCGGTTGTTGTCTACCACTTATAAATTAATTGAATAATTAACTAAATTCATCTGGAAGAAGACTAGACGAATTCACACAAAACAACCGTTATTTTATTTAAAACAGACATTTTCAACTAAATTCTCACCACCATGGCAACAGGCTTAACTAAAGCCTCTATTTCCCATAAAAATAAATTTCCGAGACATAATCCTAACCAACCCTACGCTAATCAACTCAAAAAGGATTCGAGGAAAAAAAAACAAAATCCCAATTCCCGAAAAATATTCATGTAAAATTTTTTTTCGCTTCATACACGAGAAGTTGGCTTAATCTCCAAACGCAAAGGATATATCGTAAAAGAAACATTCAGTGATGTTTAATATAGAAAAAGATCAAAGACTATCGATTAAATCGAGTATTCCCTATTTCAGGATCATTTTAGGTTTTTTTTACATCAAAGGGCTCTTTATAAATAGACTAATATTATATTTGTCTAGCGTTTTTCACAACTATGTTGGGGTTGGCTTCCGGTATAACCTGATGCAGCTGTATACTAACTAGTGTTTTACGTGAAGCGGCTGCCTATTTGACCTCCACAACCCAGTAACTGGGTAACACGATACCTCTTGATAAGACTGGTTGTCAGACTTCCCAGCTTCTGGCTATTCGCAAAGACTGTTAAAGATTTACGAAAGACAGCCGGGACCAACGGCTTTACGTGCTTTCCGAGTGACAGGGGTGTCACACCACCAACTTCCAAACTCCGAGCTGCTAATGAAACATTCCCAATGGAAACTCCCAATATACACTTTTTGCTTGACCTAGGAGTCGAACCCAGGACCCCGCTCATCAGTCCTTCTTGCAACCACGAGGACAGAGCAGTTAATAAATATATATACCATCACGCCTGTATTTCCCGAAGGGTTAGGCCGAAGTGTACCGATGGACACCCACAGTTCGCCGGTATATTTAGGTCCCATGTAATAGGGGGCGAGCCTATTGCCATTAACCGAGCACAAATCCAAACTCCGAGCTGCTACTGAGAATTTCATAGAAAAACCCAATAACACTTTTTGCTCGACCTGGGAATCGAACCCAGGACCTCTAGCGTAGCAGTCGCACTCAGGACCACTAGGCCAACGAGGCAGTCAATAGAGTTATATAATAGAGACAGAGCAATTAATAGAGTAATATAATAGAAATGGGTGTCAGTCGGTGTAAACGTAAATTTTATCCATGTAGGGAGGAATTGTGAAAAAATGACGTTTTTAGGAAATTGACTGTCAGCTCGCGAAAGTTGAATACAAAAAAGTTTGACGCGTTTCAGGCGTTCCTTTCGTTTTGGGTGTTACAGGACTTTATGCAGAAATAAAGGAATGAAAACATTCCACTGTCATGATAAAATGTTTACATATACCTACGTAGATTTATTACTAGCTGTGCCCGTGGCTTCGCTCACGCGGACTTAGTGTAGCTTAAGGAATTAAGTATTGAATTACACATACATGAGGCATTTCAACTTTGTCCATGGGATGGCAACGCATTTAAAACTAATATCATAGCATCACGCCTGTATTCCCCGAAGGGTTAGGCAGAGATGTACAAATATAGGTACACCCAAAGTTCGCCGATATGTTTTAGGTCTCATGTAATGGGGTCAAGCCTATTGCCATTAACCGGTACCAAATTCTAGCTCCGAACTGCTACTAAAAAATTTATAGAAAAACCCAATAACACTTTCTGCTCGACCTGGGAATTGAACCCTTAGCGTAGCAGTCGCTCTTAGGACCACAAGGCCAACGAGGCATTTAAAATTAATCTAACTATACAATTTAAACCTGCAGGTAGTCTTACAAAAACTCAGAAATGGCTCGAATCCATTCAATTTATTTGTTGAGTTCCTAATTATGGGACAATGCTTGTATGAAAGATTTTTTTCTGGAAAATTCACCAGTAGGGAACAATATTGTATCATTCTGAAGCTGGGACTAGACGCTAGTCAGAAATATCCTCATTACTATCTATTGCTTAAAAGATGGAAGACATTTCGTTTCGGTAAAATTAAGCAATTTTAACAAGAATAGTGGTACCTACCTATGTTAATTAAAAAAAAATCAATGAAAGACAACATAACAACAATCACAATTATCGATTCTAGGTAGAAATAATTAAAAAAACCCTAATTACATCCCGTAATTACTACCCGACAAATCAATACCCCATCCTAAGTAGGTCACGAAGAAAAAACAACAAAATAAATAATTAATGTTTGGAAATTATCATTAAAATGCTATCACCAGCTAATCTATACGGTAATGTTCATTTTGTAATTAGTCCGGAATATTTGCGATTCAAAGCGTCCGATATTCTGGCGCGAATCGATACGACTGTACTTCATGATATTCATTATGGGCCCAATTTTGGAGCTGAGAGCGGAATTAACGCTGAATTAGCGTTGGGTGATAATTTTGGCTGTTTTATTGTTTGTTTGTTTAGGATACGTGGTGGAATACAGTGACATTCAAACTATTATCAGAGTTCATAATTAAATAATAATAATAATAGAGGCACACCATTGTCCCACTGCAGGGCAAAGGTCGTTTCTCCGGGACTCGTTGAGCTTCATTGTCTCGGCGCTTTTCTTGTAGTCGCCACTGTTGATTCTGGCTTACAGAAGTTGCAGTGGTTAGGGAACAGCGTGGCGGGCTTGCAGGGCAAAGGCCTCTTATCATACAGAGAAGGCATGAGCATTACGCTTGGTATAGGCAGATTGGCGATTTTATTTTATAAGTACAGGTTTTCTACACAATATTTTTCTTCACCAGTGTCTGTGATGTCCAAGGTAAACTTAGAAAGTACATACGGATTGGAAATGTCACATTGGTACTTGGAAAGGATCGAAACCGCAAGACGCGTAAGAAGCGGGCGCCTTAACCACTGGGCTATCACGATGACGAGGTTTATAATTACAATCATCATAATTATTATATTTCGTTTTTTATGTTTTATTTGAAACTGTTTTTGCGGAAGAAAATATTCGTTTTTATTATTTTTGTTAATGTTATACCAGGTTTATGATGTGCAAAACATACACTATTAGAGGTTACAAGCTCAAAAGCTAAGCATGATTAACGCTTTTCCGTTTCTGTAAACGCTGACCGCTTATAGCTTAAACCGCTGAGTTATTAAACCACTAATCAGCAACGATATTAAATGCACGAATAATCTCTGGTTGCTGAAAGCGCATCCGGATTTCGGAACACTTTGTAGCCTTTCATATTAAAATTATTAAATAAGGTTTTTAATAAGCAGATCACTTGTATTCGTATAATTATACATAATTAACATTATTTATGATGGCTGTGCCGTGAATTTATAATTTTAATTTAATTAATTTTACATAAAATCGGAAATCAGCGATCATTCGATAGTACGTACTGTTTGCAATGGATTCCCGAAAAAACGTATGGCGCTTCTATCCGCGATATTCTCTGCGTGTCTGTGACCAGTAATTGCAGGGATTAACTGTTAGAAACATACAATTTTACCTCTTAAAAAATCTGCAGCTGTCTAATTTGATGTTCATATTCTAGTGGGCTTAAGAGTCCGTATCATGTTTCTTCCCGTGCCTGATACGTTAATAGTACGGTCATAGTATAGCAAACAGTAGTGGCTCCTTTCATAATATTAGTTGAATAAAACTAAAATTCTAACCCGAGAACACGCGAAACATTCATGTTCTTAAAAGTACTCGTAATAATAAAACGGTACTTCAAAAACTTGAACATATGCATAAACTTAACAGCTTATGCAGAACTTAAACAAAATGTTCAACACGAACACTGCATCATGCAAGTACAGTCATAGCAAACAGCGTTATTGTATAAGCTGATAACATCATAAGTGACAAAGCAAATTATTACGTATTCATAGCTTTATCTAATACTAGCTTCTGCCCATGGCTTCCCCCGCGTGGCTTATGTCATCCACGTTAAGTTACGTTTTTGGTTACTGCTCCGCTTCTGTAGTTTGTAGTGTGATGTTTTGTTACTCAGGAATGATGTAACTATCTATTGTTGGTTTTTTTTTTAACAGTCTAATAGTTTGGGGCCTATTCGTTACAAACAAACAAACAAAGAAAAACATCTAACCTATTTATTGAGACGTGGAGTTGCGGACACCAGCCCGTTATGTACGATTTCCACCAACCGGACGACTCAGGAGCTCATTTCACACTGTGCTATTGAGAATTCAGGCTACTCCTGAAACTCGGTTAGGTCCGCGCGTATGCCGATCCAAAAAGTTTACATGCAAACATGCACCTTAACTATTATGTCGAAGCCTGAATTTTCTTTAGCTTCCAGCGCTCCTGTGCTGCCCGTTTGGTGGAAATTGAACATTATACCAATACCAAACCAACCAAACAAACAAATACCAAAGTACCAAGAAACGGCTAAGCCAAGCGCGGCTAACACCGTTTACTTACATACCCAACACAAATAACAAACACAATCAAGCAATTTTACTCTTAATAACCCTTTAATTTTATTACAAAACACCACTCCCCAAAATTCGGTACACACAACCAAAAATGTAATAAAACATCAAAAGTATTCAAGAAACGTGAACTTTTAAACAGTGTCGCGGTATTTCTATGAAGTATAGCTTGTGTACGTACATTATGTACATAATTCTTGGTGAACACATAATAAAGTATGTGCGCCGCGATTGCTGCGGCTTCAAGTTTGTGTGTTGTCGCCTGCTGTCGTGTTGTGCGGTTGTAAAGACGTGGTTCTAGTGATAGCGGGGAAATATTATTGTTTTTAAGATTTTTTTTGAGTTTTCCGCTCTGCTGCTGCTAAAGACGTACATGGTACAATATTTTGTTCATGTTAATGTGCGTAATGAGTTGACCCAGAGCTCAGACACGAGTTTGTTACCATCTGTAGCATCTATCAATTCCTGAAGCTTGCTGGCTCCAGGGCTAGCAGGGCATGATAACTGATACCTCAGTGGCAATGTTTGAACTACAGTACTATATTTGCATTCTTTAATCCAAAACTCATCAAATTCACAAAAACGCGTTCATTTCATTGCAAATAATGATAGAGACAGAATAACAGATTTCAAGGACTAACTAGTAAGTACCAAAAATATGGTTTGTCACAAATCGCTAACACTGTGACCCCACCCAAACCAAGTACAATGAAACTTGTAACGCCGTTATTTTATTTCATGAAAAAGAGTTCATTTTCAAAGTTCATGAACATGTTTCAGTTGTTCTCAAGTTATATTTGTGGTTAAATTTGTTTTCTGCTGATTTGTTTCCGAGATACAGTTTCTGTGTTGGGTTACAAGTAAGTACTGCCATGCGGTTGAATTTATTGTTCGAGGAGAGTTATGTACTTTTTCTAGTACACATTTTAAATTGGGGCCGTTTTTGTTATAACCTTTATAATTTGAATTTTAAGTGATGGCCCAGTTATTAAGGCCTCCGCCTCTCATGTATTAGGTTGCGGGTTCGATACCGGGCAAGGACCAATGTGACTCTCTCAATTCATATGTTATAAGTCCGAAATCGCCAATTCACCTTGAGCTAGCGTGGTGATCAATGCTCGTGCCTTCTCTGTATGAAAAGAGGCATTTGTCCTGCAGTGGGACAAAATAGGCTGGTGTTGGTACTCGTATTATTATTTTATAAGTACTAAGATTAAAGGCAGTGTTATTGGAATCACAGTATTATTAATTACGTGAAATCAAATCCATAACAATATCTTCTTCTCTTGTCTTAAATTTCCGTAATGTACACCGCAGCTGTTTACATAAACAAACAATTACACTGACTACCTATTAATTGTTTTCTAAAGTTTGATGTGGTTTTGAATTTAAAAAGTGGGTGATGATATGGTTGGCGCTGTATCTGAAAGGTTGACTGCTGTGCTGCATGGCGCGCGTTCAATTTTCGGAACATTTGGGTCTGGTTGTTTGTGCATGTGAATTTATAATGTTTGTAAATGCACCTGCAATACAGGAGAAATTTCTAGTGTGGCGACTTTTTTTAAGATTAAAAGCAGCCCATACTACTTTGGAAACGTAAAGACAGACAAAGGAGTCCTAGTAAAACGGTCCCACACCACCACGCCTGTATTTCCCGAAGGGTTAGACAGAGATTTACCAATGTACACCCACATACTGCCGGTATGTTTAAGTCCAATGTAATAAGGAGCGAGCCTATTGCCATTAACCGGGCACAAATCCTAAGTCCGAGCTGCTGCTGAGAATTTAATAGAAAAACCCAAGAACACTTTCACAGTAAATCGAATCCAAGACCTCTAGCGTAGCAGTCGCGCTTAGAACAACTAGGCTGCCGAGGCAGTTGGGCAAACGGTCCCTATTGGGTAAAGAACCCCTAAAAAAGACAACACAATACATACATACATTAATATTTCCCAAAACATTCGCACGCACACATTCAAAGCCCGTGTGAAATTCGGTGTAATGGTCCGGGCAGGCCTATTACCGGGCATAATCCAAGACGGTAAGCATGCCACTTATGCCTCTTACGACGTATTGTGGGGATGCCTCCACAATGCCCATAGAAGATACGTGAGGGGTGTGTCAAGTAAGTTTGGACTTGGCCGAATTTGTACGGCCAAGATTTTTGCTGTGTAAGGCCAATAAATATGGAAGCTTATTGGGTTGTTAGGGAATCAGAGAAAAGATTTTCTATTCGATGTTGCCACTGTAAAGGCCTATTCAGACCTAAGCGGTATTCGCTGCCGCTGTGGGTAGAGGTACATACCGCGCGGGTTTCGCTCAGGTATTTAGTATCAAGTACCGCGGCTAGAGCGACCTGAGCGATATTCGCTGCCGCTGTGGGTAGAGGTACATACCGCGCGGGTTACGAACGGTAGCGAATACCGCTTAGGTGTGAACAGTAATATTACCGCATACCCACTGGGTATTCTCTGCCGCAGGCGGCAGCGAATACCGCTTAGGTCTGAATAGGCCTTAAAAATGTGTGTCATGTTTTTTTTTCGGTTGAAATGTTACAATACTAAATAAATAATAATAAATGCTAATATTATTTTCAAAACAGATTTTAGTCAGTAGAAAAGTCATTAAGTTTTTCAATAATACAAAACACTAACTGTATTTGTAAACTTCATCATCATATTAGCTGAACGAGGTCCACTCCTGGACGCTAATAAGCTCACGCCATTTTCCCATGAAGGTAGGCAGAAACCACAGAACGCCACCTGCTACGATCCTTACATACTCCTTTCGCCTCATCCACGTTCATACAAATGACCAGAAATTAATAAACTTGCTTCTACTAAAATGGTACACGACTGCACTTCATTGAAATAGAATACACAAGGACTAGATACAAGTAAAAGCTAATAGTTTTTTTAAACGTTTGAGTTCCAAGTTATTGCAAAAAAAAAAAAAGTTAAGAAAGTACTTCCATTGTTTAATACATTTTTTTAATGCAATGAATACGGATTGGAGAGAAACCGTAACTGAAAACTTTAAACATGGATTCAAATTAAAAAATGACCATCTTTGTCTAGAAACATTCTGAATCCATAGTAAAATATTCAAAACGAAGTTCTTTCCACCTTTTTTATCCGACTGCGGCAACGCTCAAAAGGAGAGTTATGTGTTTGACCTGTATGTATGTCCGTCCCTATGCCCGCTCGTAACTACTAAACGGCTTTTATTATAGTATTGAAATGTATTGCATTCCAAATCATTACTTCGCTACATACAAGCAACAATTCCCCATTATTCCGTCCCACAATTCGCACTTCAGGTCGGAAAGGCAGTAAGTATTAATGCACAAACCCACAGTCTCAGTGCTGAAACCTTCAGCTGTACATGTTTAACCGAACCGCGGCCATATTGTAATGCCGCCCGAGAATTTCTCCACGATGTTTGTGCTATTGTGTTCCTGTTAGTTTGTGGTGGTGTAAGCTATGAGCTTAAGATTGGTGGTAATTTACCGTATAAAAGAAAAATTTAAAATATTTTATTACTAAAAAAAAAAGTTAAGTAATTTAATTTTGAGTTTTTTTTTTCAAGAAAGTACGTCTATACTCATATTATAATATAAATAAATATTTTTTGTTGGTTAATATGTGATAAACTCTGAAAGTAAGTACAGATAACATACAATATTTCACGTGACTTCAAGTGACTCTATCGTCAAGTGCCTAAAGGCTGTGCCTTACGATAGACTTGGGTAACACGTAGGCGACGTCGCGGGCAGAAGCTAGTGCTACTTATGGACTTTTGCGGCACAGACGTATTAATTTTTTTACCTGAAATATCTACATTATTTTTCTGTTATTTTTTAAGTTTATTATCAGTTTAATCAAATAAAATCGCTCGAGCAAATTTGTAAAATACTTTTAAAACTTTAAAAAATACAGGCTGATGATCAATTCTTCAAAATTATTATCTCTTAGCCGACCCGCCTATGTCTATAGCGATCCTTAATACGCTTGTAACTTGTACCACACCCTCATAAGCATATTTGCTAGCAAACTTTGCCATAACATGTACGAAGGGTTTAATAGCATTTTGTTTCCATAAAACACAATGGTTGATTTGTGTGTCATGTACTTGTGCGGTCTACTATCTACTGAGCACTTGTAATGACATGACATTATACACGGTTACTATTAAATCGTTCTGGAGCCGAAACACACAAACTTCAGTCGAGTAATAGGTTCTATTGGCGTTGTTATTTTTTTTTTAGACGTCTTTAGGGCCTTGAAAACTTATCACATTTTTTTGAATTTCGAATTAAATGTTAGTAGCTCGTCTATCTGATCAATGAATGGATTTTTCAAAGGCTACCGTTCGCATCGCACAAATATGAATTGACTGCAATGAAGCGTTACTTCGAGTTCTCACTATTTCACAAATTAAATTTTCGTGTAATTTTTTTTTGTATTTTTTTTTTAAATAATAATGCCAATAATTTCGGTTACTATGTTAGAGCTTCTGGCTTTCGGTTCCCGAACGATGTAAAAGTAGGCGTGTAATATGTATGTAGGTAGTAAGTGACCCAGTTGGTTTTATGTATAGGAGCGTTTGTGATGGGTTGTATGTTTTTGTGCTGTCATTCTTTTTGAGCCCATCTTTTGGTCAGTTCTGTGAAAATCTCCTTCAGTGAATTTTGATGAAGTGAGTTGTCATCTGACTTGACATAGGGGATTGACAGCTCTCCGTAAATTCACTTAGAGATTATTTTAGAATATCACTACAGAATGTAGGTGGGTGGTGTAAGAGGTGAGAAAAAGATAAATGCGAAAGTTAGTATTTTATATACACAGATATAACACACCGAAGACTTAGGCAGAGGTGTAATAATGTACAACCCTATAATTGGGCACAAATCCTAACTCCGAGCTGCTACTGAAAATTTCAAAGAAACCCCCGATAACACTTTGCTGGTTTTGCTTCACCTGGGAATCAAACCCAAGACCTCAAACATAGTAGTCGCGCATAAAACCTAACGCTAACGAGGCAGTTACAGTTATAAAATGAACATGATCAATAAGTAGGGACCTAGTGGATGTTTTTCAATTGTTTCTTCATTGTTTTATCTTCATGCTTTCAATAGTAGTTACCTTTTTTTTTACAGATTATTAGATAGGATCGGTTAAACAGCCTTTTATAATAACCAAGAATATAATATTAGAAAAAAAAAGAACTTTTGCCGAATTCAATTTCCAAGTCAACCAAAACAAGCAAAAAGTGTTCTTGACAACTTTACTACTAAAACTATTTCTGAATGGATGACAAACAATAATCCGACAACCAGGATAACCACAAATGACAGATGGAACCAGCTTTTGTGACGTCGTGGTCAGCAAAACCACGTTGTGGTTGATTATCAATAGGACCACAACAGATTTTCGATGAGCGGTCGAGTGCATGCGATTAATTGGCAGAACGGTGTCAGATATATTTAATTGTTACTGTTTATACCAAAATTACATATTTTTATCTTATAAACTGCGAGTTATTGTGCAATTACTAGCTATCCTCAAATCGGTGTAAACGGCTTAGTATTGTCGAGACGTCATCATCATCATAATCGTAGTAATGCTACAGTGATCTAGTTTTAAATAAACACATCCATTAGCACCAAACAGTCAATTAAGCTTCACGTATTTTATATTAAACCAAAACTCAATGCATAAGCTCTTTCAGCAAATCAAAAAAATAATATCAATAAAACCTTTGAATGAATGTAGGTACCTATAATTTATTTACCAGAATATAGATAAAAATTAAATTAAAATAAAAGATTTTGATATAGATTTGCGTCCTGTTAATGGCAATAGGCTCGCATATTTACATGGGACCTAAATATGCTGGCAAATTGCGAGTGTAAATTAGGAGCGAAGCAGTAACTAAAAACGTAACTAAACACGGCTGAACCCACCGGGTAGGTTTAGCAAGTTCTTCAATAAACAAACAACATCTATTATACAAACAGTTAACTGCCGAACTTTTTACTGGCAAGTAAACTGACGGATTTATCAAGGGCCCTTACACACGGCCGGTAAAAACTCTCGACGGAATAAATACATCAGTTCGGTGCCGCGGACTTTAATTTATCGCTCCCTGTGGATCGAGCCGGACAGGTATAAACGGCTCGACCGCTCCAACTTAAACGATAGATTTGCGTGAATTTTTGAAAGACTTCCTCGAGTTCGTCTGGTTTTAAAATGTTGAAGTGTTGCAGTAGGTTCTAGGTGTGCTATCGGCAGTCAAAAACTTTTTTATGCAATGAAGGAATGAATGGGTCCTAGTGTCTGACATCGAAGAAAGAAAACATCACAAGGAAACCAGGAATTAAAATGACTAATAGTCATAAATCTTCAATTCGACTTTACTTTATGCTCGCTCCATAGAAACTGTTTGGAACGAGCAATTAGCTTCAACTTTCTTATTGATTGACTCCTTGGCAATTCAAAAGTAAATGGTTTATTTGAAATACATGATTTTGATTTCGAAAGCTCGCAATTTAATCTCAGTCTCAATCTGTCAAAAATACTTCAATTTATCTACAGTTTTTAAAATGAGATTACAACTTAATTTTGCACGTTTTTATTTAGTAAAATTGGCCTGCATGTACCTAGTATTTTAAAAGCATTCAGTGTATTACTTAAACTAGTTTAATTCAAGCATAAGTCATACAACATTAAAAACCAATTGGGTCACTTATGAAAATAAAAGGTATCTAAACTGCAAGTCACTAATTACCATTTTGACAATTATTTTCAGTTTCCTTACTCATTAACATAAGAGCATAATGACCTGATCTATTTAATTTACTCTCAATAATCAACAAACAACTATTTACTATGAATTACTTTACGCAAGCCATTCGTCATTATCCTCACATTCAAACGATGGAGTAAACACTCTTCTTCTCCGTACATGTATGTGTGTTTGCAATGATCTCGAAAATTGCTGCACACATTCTGGTAATTCGTTCACCGTTGTGCAATTTGTTGGTTTCCGGTGAAGAGGCTTGAAGATGGGCTTAATGGGGTCGAGTTGAGAAAGTAAAGCAAATTATAAAGGTTTGGACAATGATGGGTGAAATTATTCGATAATTTGGGGTATTTGAAGTAGATTATGGAGTGTGATTATATAGAATCTGTATCACTGGAGATATCATTTTTGCTCATTAGTTATTTTTTATTACAGGTTTAATCCTATTAACCAAATAAGTGAGCTTCTCTTTTTGATAATCATTAATGTTCTATTTTGAATCTTATATTATAGCCTTGACAACAATATTATACTCGTATAACATGATTACCTGGTTATTTATTTGTTAATTTGCAATGTATTATCAATTATAGTAAATCAATTTAACTACGTAGTTATATAAATTCAATACCAGTCCATTTACACAAAGTCCCAACTTTTTTTAAAATTTTTACGATAACAAGTTTTAAATATTTGTGTCTAAACTTTAAATACCCAATCTCTTTTTTACCTCTGTTATTACATGCACTCATAAGTACAATGCTTTGAGTGCGTTACATTGCTTCTTATCATAGACAGTATTTTTTCCAAACAAAACATAAAAGTGTTCACCCATCATCTTTATAAGGGTATGATATTTATCTTTATGCGTAGTTTACATTTAGGTATGAGAGAGATTATTATTACCAAAATAAACATTAATCTTTTATTTAATCAATAGATTAAACACCATATCAATCAAAACCAATCTCTTCTCACGCCATAAAAAAACGACACAAAAGAATCACCCCTAAAAACCCCATCAACGGGTTATTGGTCCATTAAAATGCCCATGCTGAGTTAATAGATTATGGTTTATCATCAGAATGACTATTAATAACTCCCTTTTTTTGTTCACAGGTGAGCGATGGTGTTCCTATGGGGATCAGGTAATCTGTTTATTTAGATTGTAATGAAGAATGTTATGGTTTTAGTAATATTGTTTTTTTTTAAGGATGTTGATTTATTGTGTAATCAAGGATTTATGTTGGAAGGTTTGGAAGTTGTAATAATAGTACTATGGGTTTTTTTAAAACTATGGAATCGTATTTATGTCGGTCAATTAAATCTTCGCCCGACCAGACCTAAGCCTAAGTTTCGTGCGCGTCTCTCTGTTGGAATATGCGGTCGCAGGACAGGCCGCATATGGTAAAGTCCAATACCAGTCGGCGGCGCGGATCATGCGTCAAGTTAATACCGGGCTCCCGACTCATGGTAACAGGAGGAACCGTGGAATTTAAGTCAATTAAAGTCCGACATAACCCACCGTTCTCCCCAGAAGAAGGATATGCATTAGGATTTTCACACAAAGAAAAATCATGAGGCGAGATTTGTGTGAGCTGTCATCCAAATTGGCAACTCATCTCAAGCTCACTTCATCAACATTTTAGAGAGGGACTTTTATAAAATGGCCAGGCTGTTTCAAACAGGTCCATTATTCCGTCACGTTAGTAGGTAGTCCGGAATAGTCAAAAGCAGCATTTATTTAAAGGCAGTATACACACTGGCAGTCAATAAATTGTCAAACGTGCTTCCAAAAGTTAAAAGTTCGCAAACTTGTATTTCAAAGTCAATTCGTTACTCTTCCTTTCGCAAATTCTTTGTCAGTAGATACTTTGCAGTATTTAGTGTAAATTTATATTTTCACTGAACATTAAACAAAGTGAAAACTGCAGTGAAATGCAGGTCGGTTTCAGTATATTGTGGGGAAGTCATTAAAGCACAAACTTACGGTATAAACACGCGAGTTAAGTGAGAAAATATGAGAATACAACACGCATTCACTGAAACCACAACTAAATAAACATAGTTGAGAAATTGTTGTGCAACATTGTTTATCATGAATTCGAGGCATTAGTGTGTTGGCATTAGCGATGCAACATTTTGTGTTGCTGGGAACATGTTTTTTGCAACTGAAAAACATGTTGCTATAAGGACTGTCATACTGAACTTCGAAGTTTAAAATATCGATGTACTGTATTTATAATGTTTTAAAGTACGATTTACGTGAGTTAGAAATTACGCTATGATGATGAATGTTCATCATCGCGATATACGGAACTTTCAAACCTTGAATGACTTACATAGGTATGTCAGTCTGCTAAAAGTGTTCCTGAATCTTTTACTGAAATATGTAGCTGCAAAATTTTAACAGTGGCCCGGCAATTAAAACATTTCTGTAAAATATATTGCAGCCACATATTCCGAGCAAAAGCGTAGAAAAATATGGCACGTGAGGTGATCATATAAAAACTGGTCAGTATGGCTGAGACACACACAAATATTGCCGTGTAGGCGTTTCAGCAACAATTTCACACACAACACAACAGCTATCAATATGTTGCAGTCACACATTAAACAATGTTGCACAACTTTGTTTAACAATTTATTCAGAGAGTAATGTACACACACGCTTACACTTGATATCCTTTCTTATTCAAATAGAAATGTAAAAATACGTGAACAATGTCAGAATGTATTGTACTATGAATAGGAAACATGTTTGGAGTAACATGTTTTTAATGTTGTTTACTATTATACAATTCTGATCTCATAAAAGTTTGTTTATTTCTTCAATAATTTCTTTGGACATCAATGGACAAAGGATGTTTTGTATGTTAAAATTATTATTGAGAGTGCATTTTTATGTATTACTTATGAGTGACTTTTATATTTTCGTAGATGCCTTAAAAGGGTGAAAGTAGATTTTAATTCAATTATTCAGAGATCAAAGTTTATTTTTATTGGATACATAAAACATCAGCCTCAACATCAACCCAAGTTTCAACTTGAAACATTTACTTATACTAGAATAGACTAAACATTGATCATTGATATATTTACAAATTCTTTGAAGACTTTATGTTTTAAATCGGAAAGTAGTGGTATATTATTATGTAACATTTTTTTACACTTTAGTAGATTAATTAAGTACGTAGTTTTTTGTTCACCTATTCCATAATGGAACAACCTACATATAATACATTAAAAAGTGCTTTTTAATGGTTTGACTAAAAAAAGGAATTTGGAAAAAATAAAAATGTTTTTTTTTGGAACGGGATACTTATCTATTGAAAGTCAAACAACTGTTACAAAATTGAATTGAAAAATTGGTTATTCAATTCAATTTATAACATACAATTCCATTAACTAAGCTTAACAGAAAACTTAAATCCATACACAAAAGTGATTAAAAACCTGAATAAAAGTAAATATAATAATCTGTTGTTCGCATTCACACGATAAAGCCTATTACAATTCCGGGCGCCCGATGGTCGTAACTCATATTTAAATTTTATTATCACTCAAATATCCTTTTGGCTACGCAGGAGTATTATAATGTTATGAGAGCTGTAACTTCTACATTATCTTTACGACTATGGTGGTTGGTGCAAGGCAGGAAAGCTACGCTGTAAATAAAGCTTTATTTCTCATTTTCATGGTTCAAAATCGCATAGCGTTAGAAACAGATGATTTTAGCCAAACTATAAAGGTATTAGACATTATTATCTAGGATAGATAAATAACTCCTGGTTTGTAATAAATATTATTTAAACCAATACCTATTATCACATAGAGCAATCATATGTTACGAAGCCACATGCATTTTGAAATGAAATGTCATTTTTAAGTTTGACAGTTTGTTATGTGATAACACATCACAAAGCGATTTGATCTCTAAGAATGAAATTTTAGGGTTCATGGTAGTTAAAAATATGGCTACTGTTTAAAGTAGTAGCACTGCTAGTTGTCATCATCTATCTACATTATGTACTGGCGTGAGTTTATGTATGCATATATTGCCTACATCTTAAAAATATACATATCTAACTCACGCGTCAATCGTTTTCATTCAAACAAAGTCAAAAACAATAACACCTCGAATATTTTATGACTTATCCCATTCACCCCCAACCGCTATAAAAGGGGATGAAACAGTGAAAAAGACATCAGGACGCGAGATTCCGTGGAGGTGCGAACCGATCACACGATCACCGTTTACGACCAACAAGATTTATAACACAATATGGTTATAACACAAGTTATACGAATTGTTATTGCAGGCTCGTTTTAATTAGCCATTTAAATTGTATTTGTTTTGATCGAATTTATGATGCTAGAAATATATTGAAAGCTAATTAGAACAGTTTATAATAATGGGTTTATCAGTGGAAATTATTAATATGGCTATTTAGAAATGTGATTGGTTAAATAAATGAATGATATTAAAAACTGGTCGACACGAAATCGATTGTTTGTTTAAACACACAATCTCTATAACTGCTGGTACAATACGCTAAAGCATCGGAAGCTACGTTATCTCTAAGGGGAATAAGCTGTATTGTCATCAAAAAAATTAGGAACCCGTCTAATTCACGGGGATAAAGTCAAGGGTAGTTAGGAAATAAAAAAGGTTTTCTTTTTCGGTAGTAGGGTTTTGTCATGCAAATAATAAGCAGGCAACTCACATGTGGTAAGTGCAATACCATGGGCATTGGGCGTGCGTTGCCATCACAGAGGCAAAGACAAAAATATGTCATTGGTCTGTTCATCTTAACCCAGCAAAAAAAAAATTGTTGATTAACCCCAATGAAATAACAAAACAAGAAATAGTATATGTTAACACAGATTTCCACACAAACAACTTATCATAACGAATTGGAAAGCAAAAACTCTAGGTAGGCAACATTTTTCTGTGACGAAGCGTCACAAAAGATTCGCGGGGGTTGAGAGGGGGTGAAAGGGGATGAAGGGGGTGAGTTCCACCCCCTACTGAGCTACTCATCCGCAACAAACGATGAGCACTGATTAGCGATGTTGTTGTTTATTCGTTGCTAATTATATGGGTGGCGGGATTTATGTTATATTCATCACTCGTTACGCTTGTAAATTTTAATAGGTCAGGCAGAGGATTTGCTAATCCCGTAAACGATATTTGCGATTTATTGGGTAGCAAGATAAGATATGATAAAATTAAAACAAATGAATCCTACTTCTGTAATATTATAAATACGAAAGTTTGTGAGTATAGATGGATGTTTGTTACTCTGTCACGCTAAAACGGCTAAACGGAACTGAATTAAATTAGGCACTGACATAGATTGTAGTGTGGATATAGGGTACTTTTTATACCGGAAGAAATTACTTTTCCCGTGGCATAATATCTCAAATTTGAAACGGACAAAATCGCGGGTAGAAGCTAAAACAATTATTTTTTAATTTTTCTCTAGATTCTTTAATGCTAACGAATATTAATTTAAACATTAACAAAGACCAAGACATAGATTATAGTAGGTTATACAAACAGTAAAAAAATTATAGCCTTTGAATCACGATTTTAGAACAAAAACATACACATAATTCAAAAGAGCACACAAGCGCCATCTCAAGCAATATTTCACCCCATAAAAATCCCACAGGCACTCCCCTAACAAAACTCAATCCACCTTTATGTTAAGCTTCAATCCTTCCACTATTATTAAGTTTAGACTCCAGTTGAACCATCCCAGCTTCTTTGTAAGCCTTCAAAAGCATTCCACTGTTCCAAGCTACAGCTAAATTCCTCATACACCAATGTAAACGCGGAACTAATAAAATTTGCAAGTAACAGGGCTAAACAAAATGGTATGAAATGTTTAGTTACTAAAACATGAATAGGGTGCGCGTTGCATAAATAAATTTTAATATAATGTATACGTCGTTTGTTGCAGGTTGCACATTTTTTGTTGATGTTCAAACAAATATGGTCTTTTGTGGTAGTAGTTTCATGGCTTTTAAGGTCATTATGGTATAGGTTAGTCACTAATATCATTTTACTTGCAGATTATAATAATATGAATATACTAAACGTTCGGTTAGGATGTGGTTATATTACTTTTCTTTAATTTGTTTATTCATAACTAGAGAACTATCCACGACTTCGCTCGCGCGTCTTTTTCACCCGCGTTAAGTCTTTGGTTACTGCCTCTGCTTCCGTTGATCGTAGCGTGATGTAATTTAGCCTGAGTGTACTATTCCTCATGTATCAGGCGTAAGAAAAAAAGGTTTTTTTTTCCGACTGCCAGGTCCAGTGATTAGCGCGCGATTAAAAACAGACAAAAACAGCTTTATTGTATTATTACAAATTATCTTAATTTCAAGTCATTTAAAAACATCATTTAGTATTAAGTCAGCACAATCTTTATTTGAAAACTATCATGTAAGGCCAATTATTGAAACCTACATTTCTTATACGAGGTGCTTAAAACAAAAAATAATCAAGTCGCGTACGGCAATTGATTTGATTTGATAGATACGTTTGAGAGTTTAGTTATAACCACGCTAAGTTACTACAATACCATTTCTGGAAGCTTGTGACTGTGTCTAATTACTGTATCTAAATTAGAATTAAGATACACGACTAACTACCCAAAGAGAAACATAACAAGACTTTTACTTTGATGTATTTTTTCATTAACTCTCTTTAATGAATACAGTACAATGTCTGTTTAATCTTTATCATTAGTCGACTATTATTGTAGATAGTTTTTGTTTTGCTCTCCACCGCATAAGTTTAACAGGTGGCTGCTGCGGCTTCCAATCTTTGGTCAAAGTCGAAGTCTATAATAATTTGAAGTTTTGAAGTCAAGAAGGTTCTATTTAGCTGTCTGTGGTTTTAGTTTCGATGTTTTAGGCATGATGTCTATAGGCAGCGGTGACCACTTAACATTAAGTGGGCTGCCGGCTAGGCGTGCTTACTATAATTCATACTAATATTATAAATGCAAAAGTAACTCTGTCTGTTTGTCTGTTATGAACAGGCTTTGATGAAATTTGGTACGGTTATAAATTTGACTTTAGGAAAGGATTAGCTTTTGTTGCAAGAAAAGTACTTGAACAGGTTGATGTAGGGGATAAAATTTTGTCTGGAAGTCCGTCATTACTGAAAATAAAACCATGAAACTTTAATTTCAAATAAATAAACATTAAACGTATAGGATTATTATTTAGTTCAGCGTTTTTTGAAAATGTAGAACCCAAAAACGGTGCCTAATAAAAACTATTCCACAAAGACAAAGTCGCGGGCAAAAGTTAATTTAACATAAAAACCATATCCTATTACTTTTGTCCAAATACATACTGATTGCTGTTTCAGAATCCTTGAGTCTCATTACCTAAGGCATTATTAAATGAACACAAACAAAAGCTATTCATACTCGTAATACGTGTATAATTAAAAATCTCACAAACATAAAACATTACAAAAAAACAAAACCCAAATGATAAACAGTGCAAAGCCTAAGCCGCATTGTATAATGCAACATTGTATAAACAAAAATATGGTGATCCACATAATCTTTTAATCCTATGTTAACAAAGTCAAACACAGCACAATGACTTTCGGCTCAAATGCTAATCAAAGTAGATGTTTCGGGTTGAAATCCTATTAATTCAGGACCTTCTAATATAGAACCCCGATGTTTTGTATGAAAACGGTCGAAAGAGATTTGATTAAGCAGAAAATTTTGCCTTTTTGGTCATTATTGGAAAGGCTGGGAAAGTTGGCATTGCGGTTTCGGCTTAATAAAGAAGAATGTTCTAATTAAATTCCAGAAAAAAGAAGTTAGATTTTCCGTGGATTAAATTCATCTAATGTAAGTTTCTACCTCGGACTGCCTCGTTGGCCTAGTGGTCCTAAGCACGACTGCTACGCTAGAGGTCCTGGGTTCGATTCCCAGGTCAAGCAAAAAGTAATATTGGGTTTTTCTATGGAATTATTATTCTCAGTAGCAGCTCGGAGTTTGGATTTGTGCCCGGTTAATGGCAATAGGCTCGCCCCCTATTACATGGGACCTAAATATACCGGCGAACTGTGGGTGTACGTTGGTACACCTCTGCCTAGCCCTTCGGGGAATACAGGCGTGATGGTATGTAAGTTTCTATAGAGCCCTGCACGTTCACGGCAGTGGAGTAAAGAATCTTTATAGCAATGATTAATCTTTTGTCCTAATATTAACAAGAGGTAAAGATTTTGTTTGTAACAGGTAATCTTTGGAAGTACTGGTCCGATTACAAAAAAAAAACTTTCTGTAAACTACACGGTTGTCGACTTACATAGGCCATGTTTTTGCTATAACTTATTTCCACGCCAGCGAAGTTGCCGCTGGCAGAAGCTAGATTGTTATATTTGGTGTAGAATAAAGCATATTCGCTCTATCTGTTTATTTATTTCTATCTAGCAAGGGTTTTTTTTTTTAACTATAATGGATGGAGTATTTTAAAATTGATTCGTTGTGTAAATTTAAAGATCGGACACAACCATATTTTCTATTTTCATGATAATTAGATAGCTTAGGTCACAATTGAAATATTTATTTTGCGATATTGTATATACTAGGTAACTTTAAAAAATATTATTTTTAGAATCTACTTAGGTCAAGTTGGTTAATTTGAATGAAGACTAACCAAGCATACAGGAGACATTATGGTGCGCAAGTATGTCAGCAAACACAGCTGATGCACTCCCTCTTTCCTTACTCTCACAGTTCAATGGAACGGCAAAACGATACGACTAGGGAGCAATACAGCGCAGGACCAACGGCTTTACGTGCTTTCTGAGGCATAGAGGTATTACACTACCAATTTCCAAAATCTGGACTGCTACTGAAAATTTCCAAAATCAAATCATTGACTTCTTCTTAATCTGATCAGCCACTATAACAGTTTGCTTTCTTTATTTACACACAATCCGGAGCTGTGGGTTGTTCGAAAGAGATGCCGCGCTCCTGGAACGCCAAAGGGCACAAGAAGTAATATCGATGGGTTTTAGTCAGTAAAAGTCTGACACTCCGCCCGCCCTGTCCAGGGCTGGAGAAGTCATCAAACTACCATCATCAAAAGACTACATGATATAATCCCCACAGGAACAGCTATGTTCCATCAATGTCTACTGAGGCACATCCTGCACGGGCACAAGTGTGTCCCTTTACGCACGGTGCATCAAACACGACTCGATGTGGCAGAGCGTATGATTGTCACACCACACATGTCTTGCTGCAAAGCTTCTAACTTAGACTATGTTATAAGTATAATTATAGCTAAAACTGCCTCGTTAGTCTAGTAGTTCAAAGCACGACTGCTACGCTAGAGGTCTTAGGTTCGATTCCCAGGTCGAGCAAAGTGTTATTGAGTTTTTCTATGAAATTCTCAGTAGCAGCTCGGAGTTAGGATTTGTGCCCGGTTAATGGCAATAGGCTCGTCCCCTATTACATAGGACCTAAACATAATCGCGAACTGTGTGTGTACATTGGTACAACTCTGCCTAACCCTTCGGGAAATACAGGCGTGATGGTATGTTATGCTTTTTTAAATGTAATTTTGGAATTCGAACTTAGTCATCTTGCCGTTGGATTTTGGCAGGCGGGGCAATGAACCGCATGTTATATAGTGGCGTAGGACTGCCTACCGCATACGCAACAGGGCGATTTTATTCTTTGAAAGAGCTGTATTTTTAAATATTGTGAAACATAAAAAAAAATGAGTCGACCTTTCCAACACACGCTAATGGGATTAGGAACAATGAATAGCTTTAAATTCCTGCTTATCCAGGTTTCGTTAATCCTAACGCGTGACCTTTGCATGTATTTATAACTTACTGCACATCTGTCATTTGAGTCGTAAATTCGTTCATAATACTTGGATTAGTAAACGAGGATTGGTTTGAACACACCTGGGATGGCTTATGGCTTGGGGTATTTTTTTTTCTCTGACTTTTTTTTCTGATTTTTATGAGTTTTTGGAGTTGTTGTGCTAAGAGCATCTAGATTATCAGTTTTTTATATGCACGATATGTCTAGCTCCTTGATTTTTTATATTTATAAAACTTAGGTACCTAGTTTACTGTTACTAGTTTTAGTTGTAAATTATGATCTATACTTAGGTACTGACAGTATATTATTTCGTCTTAATCAAATGTTTAATTTAATTACCACATAATCTATGAGTTATTTCTTAATTTGTTATACTCTTTAGATACTCGTATTCTAATTTACAAATTTTTATACAATGTACTTTTAATTAACGTACTACTTGTAAAATGATTATTACAAAATATTTTAAAAGATTTATTTTAAGAGGAAGTATGGTGTTTCTTATCCTTTCTTTTCCATATGTAAACATTAATTTAACCCTTTCTTAAAGGTACAACTAGATTCAATTCTTTTTTCTCATAAATGACGTTCAAAAGCTCTTTTCAAAAGCTTTGACTTTAAACAAAGTTTCTAAAAAACTCTTCTCATTCTCAAAACCTAATTGCAAACACAATATAACAGGCACACGGTTAAGAAACAAACGACAGTCTGTATTCAGAAGGGACGCCATAACCATTTACACGCAGTTTCACTTCATTTAAAGGTTTAGTCTCTATTGCCATTTATAGATGGCGCTACTCGTTATGCAGACCGTTTTCACCCACTTTCTAAGAATCTCTTATCGTTAAGTAAATGCCTTGCAACTTAGATAAGAGCACTCATAATGTTTTATCACCCTGTAGCGATTGCAGTTAAGGTGGATTATGTTGATCCAAAAAGTTCTTTTGTAGTTGATTTGGTTTTGAATGGGAATTATTGAATGGGTTTCGATACTTGTATAGTTACTCCTTTCGTTATAAATGTTGTAGTAATAATGATACCAGCCACTATACTCCAAGGCAAAAGCTTTTTCTAATACATAAAACCCGCGAGCATTGATCACCACGCTTGCTTAAGGCGCATTGACGATTTCAGACTTACTTCATATACAACTTCAGGCTTTCTCGCAATATTCTTTCCCACTGATGTCATTGATGTGCAGGATAAACTGAAACAGTTGTATAATGAACTGAAAAAGTCATATTGGTACTTGTCCGGTATCGCACTCATAACTTCAAACATGGAATGCGGGGACAATCACTTGATAAAAGAAAATTGACAGAAGTCTGGTCTTCCTGCTATATTACATCTAACTGTTGCCAAATTGTCTAACAAGCTTATTAATTAGTAGTTAGTCGAGTAACCGATAACTGGCAACGTGTAAATGATCTAAACATGTTATGAATAGTCTTAATGCGAAGGGTCAGTGACATTGCGTATTTGCTTACAACATGAAATGCAATTGCGTGTGAAATATACAAACCAAACGTTAAATCGCATCTAAATATAACATTGATGTTGTTTAATCAAACACATGCTGATGTGTTCAAGTTGCTCATCTCGAGAGAAAATTGAATATTAAATAAACAATGAATATAATTTTCCAGTCATCCACGAATACTGTGGTGACTACGGATGTAAGGATAATTCATGAGAGGGATAGTTACCCAAATACCATCAAGATGGTTCAGCGAAATCGTGCCGAAGAACGCGTCAAAGAAAGAAAAAAGAAATAAAAATGTTGGCTCAAAACCGACGAATACACAAAACCAAAGTAAAAAAAGGTATTAAAATAATAATAATAACATAAAAAAATATAAAAAACGCCAGTTAACGGATTAAAAAAATAAAAAGTGTGCGCCTCACGGCTGCACCAAATAGATCGTCATATTCGTGAACGGGAACTGTCAGTTGAGACTGGTAATATATTTTTTATTTTAATAATTGCTTCTTCTCCATAGAGACCTTCTAGATTATAGAGACTTTTTGACTAACTGGCCGACTCCTTGATAGTATAAAAGTGCTTGTTAATGCTTTGATTGAAATAAAAGCTTTGACTTTTAATCAATAGGCGACTAACAATCGCACTTCTAAAGATCATTAAGAAATTAATTAAAACAATCAAGGAAGTCTTTAAAGAAGTAACTTGAAACCTAATTAAGCTAAAAAGATCTTCTTAACAGATTTTCAACTAAAATAGGTACTAATTAAATTTTAATACGAATTTTTGTGATTTGGACAGTTTTTTACTGTCGGGTGGTCAATTTTTGTATGGGCGGCTCTGTTTTGAGGGTGCACACGCGTTGCCTGCGCGGGGTCCCGTCTACTGTGAAGATTTGAACCCGTTCGCACAACAGGAACGGGAGTTATTCGCCAGGGAAGGGCTTAAAAACGCAAAAATTTCGAAAAAAATACCAAAAAACTATTATATTTAAAAAACTAACAATTGTATCCCTTTTTGTTTTACAGGAAGCCCATTGACACAATAATAAAAAGGAGTAACAAACTAATTAACTCATAATTAAACAAACACAATCACGCCTGTATTCCCGGAAGGGTCAGGCAGAGATGTACCAATATACAGCCACAGTTTGTCGGTATGTGTACGTCCCATGTAATAGAGGGCCAACCTTTTGCTATTAACCGGGCACGAATCCTAATTCCGAGCTGCTACTGAGAATTTCATAGAAAAACCCAACAACAATTTGCTGGATCTGGGTATCGAAACCAAGCCCTCTAGCGTCGCAGTCGTGCTTAGGACCACTAGACTAACGAGTCAGTTGAAAAAGTATCTAAAATTGTTGACTTGAAAACAAAAACCATACCATCACGCCTGTATTCCCCGCAGGGTTGGGCAGAGACGTACCAATGTACACCCACGGAAAAAAAAGAAGAAGATTTGAACATCCATTACAGAAGCTCATTGACACAATAAAATTCACTAACAAAACGAATTAACTCATAATTAAAAACTGTTACCAGAAACGTCACTATAACAATAAATACAGTCACAAACTAATATCAGTTACACAAAAAGTTACAACCGGATGGTTTGATGTGGGTCTTACGAAAAAAACACAGTGCGCCAGCTGCGCGCGCGCCGGTACAAAGATCTGTTTATTGTAAGGTAGCATGTGTTCATAAATGTTTATTTTCTACTGCGTTTCGCGTCTATGTTTGTTTATTGAAGTTTTTTTTGGGAATCATTTCGATGTGTGTGATAATGTTGAGGATGTGGAGTTTTTGTCAAATGTCGTTGACGTCTTATTTTTTGGACCTGTGATTCAAGTTTTGGATGTAGAAATGTGTACCTATTATTTCTGTCATGGATTAGCACTTAAAACGGTTTCAATTCATAGTCTTCTTCTTATCGTGTGGGCAGTAAGGTCTAACGACCCCACATACCCTAGTGTCAGAGTTTCTAAACCGCCTCAAGGGCCTCTGACATGGTTACCGATGTCAGCGATGTCCAAGATAAACTTAGAAAGTACATATGAATTAGAAAAAGTCACATTGGTACTTGCCCGTGACCGGTTGCGAACCCACAACCTCGTGCATGGGAGGCGGGTGCCTTAACCACTGGGCCATGACGACACTCATAGTGCTCATTCATAGTGCTGCTGTGTGATTCTATACGGTAATTCCACCGTCACTTCAACGCTCACTTCGCACTTCAAATAAAACAATGTCTGAATAAAACAATTGAATATTTGATGTCATTTTACAGAATCGACGTACTGATCTATATAATCCATCTATTTGTCTATTAATTACGCTTTCTTGACTAAACCACATAACCGATTTTAATGAAACTTAGTACAGGGTAAGTTTAAGCCCCAAGAAATGACATAGGCTACTTTAAGCAACATTTAGGCAGACGAAATTGCGGACAACAGGTAGTAAATAATACCAGGCTTTTAATTTCTCACAGCAGTTCAACGGCCTCTTTTCAAACAAAGAGGGCATGAGCGCCACCACGCTTGCTCAAGATAGGCGATGCCAGACTTACATTAATTATAAATCCAGGTTTCCTAACTATATTTTCCTCTACCGTCGTCAATGATGTCTAAGATTAACTTAGGAAATACTTATTAGTGATTAAGTGTCTTTTAAGTACCTTTTAGAAATCTATGGGGGTGGCCTATGTCCAGCAGTGGACACCCTACGACTGATACAATGATAATGAAGTACCTTTTGATTTACATTTGCAATGTAACAGAAAGATTCAACTTTTCATACTTACAAAAAACAAAACCTTTTAAACAGTGTAAAATAGATTGACTCAGTTTTACATAAGCCGACATTACGAATAAATAATTCAGCATTAACGACTAAACAGCAACAGATCAGGATTATACATAAATTATAATAGCAATCAATAACATGAACATCAAAACATTTGGAAAGCCAGCATCCATGCCGCAGATGCTTCCCGTCACTTCTCCGAATTATTCGACGGACGCAAAGGGAACTTCACCAGGAGTCTGCTTGTCTGTCTGTTTGTTGAACTTGAACAATAAACAGATACATTCAGACAGTTTGCTTAAAGTCCAAGCTGCAATAAGATTACTGTGTAATCTGATGTCTTGGTCTTTGGAGATGCGATTCTGCAAGCTAATAATGGATTAAGTATTCGTGAACATTGGATTTAATTAACAGTAATTCGACTCCTTCTTAGGATTTGGAACTGCATTACCTAGTAACTAAATTATAATTATATTCATATAGACTAATACAATAAAGTTGAAGTGATTTTTTGTTTGTGTGTTTGATTAAAAGCGCATATCCTAATAACAGACGGATTAGAAAAATCCTTTTTGAATATTAGTGAGGGCTATGTTACATCAAGACATAACTTATTGCAGATGAAAAAACCACGCGGACGAAGTCGCGGTAAGAAGCTAGTAGTGAAATACAGAAGTTAAATTATTTGTTGGTTTAAGTGAGCAATGAGCAGTGAGTGTGCAGTGAGTTTTTGGTTTCTGTGCAAGGGGTCCCGGGTTCGATTCCCAGGTCGAGCAAAAAGTGTTATTGGGTTTTTCTATGAAATTCTCAGTAGCAGCTCGGAGTTTGGATTTGTGCCCGGTTAATGGCAATAGGCTCGCCCCCTATTACATGGGACCTATATATACCGGCGAACTGTGGGTGTACCTACATAGGTACACCTCTGCCTAACCCTTCGGGGAATACAGGCGTGATGGTGTACTACCTAACCATTTTTACACTGACAAAAGGTTACTCTAAAACTGTGCTAAGCTAAGTTTTATGGTACCTATACTTGACTTTTAAACAGACATCGCGGGCAGAAGCCTATCTTCAGTCACTCATACATAATGATACCGTCTGCTATTCAGTAACAGCTATATCTTGCTAAGTTAGAGTCCCGTGAGTCATAGGTATCCTTTATCAATCCCACAGTGCAAGTTACAGAATTCCGTCAGTACCGTATCTCTTCGATGAATTGGAATTCTCCAAAGCCATCGACCATCTCGGTGTTCAGGGAAGCGAGTTTCTGTGAAGACAATGCGAGATGCTCTGTCGATGTCCGATTTAATTAGAATCGCTCCATCGGATCCCATAGGTGTCGTGGGAGATGGCTAATAGATTATATCAGGTAAATGTGATGCAGGCATTGTAGCGAGCGAGATAAATGAATTATGTTGACGTACAGAGATAGTATTTGGTCGGTGTGATCTGTATAATGTTGAATCTGTAGTATGCCGTGTATGGTACCGTTTTCTACATGTATGATAGAGTATGTGGTTTTTAATTTTTGTATGATGCGTAGAATATGCACATGAACCAAAGTGGCTTTTAATGTACTTTTTAGGGTCATAATACGGTGGGTATGCACTCGTCCCTTTTACACTTTTATTTTGGTATTAATTTATTGAGCATTTCATAATAAAACTTTCGGCTACATTACGCCCCTGCCTTTGGCTCGAGCTGTAGTCTTGTTCCGACCGTAATGCCAAACGCATTAGTATCATATTGCACTATTATAGTCTAGTGAAACAAAAACAAATGAATCTTGGTAAAGCTGGCAAAAATGTAACAGATGATTCCATAGTGTATTGTGAAAAATTTATAAAGATAATGTAACACAGAAACCAAACAAAAATTGTCCAGGTCCAACATTAGACTCTGCTTACACAGCTATTGGAAACATATTCCATTCTCATGAGGCGTTTAAAAAAAAAGAAATACACGGCCATCACTCCCATCCCATAACACTTTGTAAACAAACTTAACCTTTCCCAGTAAGGACGAGATAACGTAAACATATCAAGCAACGTATGTGCGCATGCGTTGCTTGCACTCTGCTTATTTTGTTAATTCAACCCACTTTAATATGAGAACGGTCCTAAGTTTAGAAACCCTTTGTGATGTTTTCACATAGAACAGATTACATTTGAGTCAAATCTTAAGTACACATACCATCACGCCTGCATTCCACGAAGGGTTAGGCAGAGGTATATCAATGTATACACGCAGTTCGCCGGAATGTTTAGAGCCCATGTAATAGGGGCCGCCTATTGCCTATAACCGGGCACAAATCCGGGCAAAAAATACAATAACACTTTGCTTGACCTGGAATTCGAACCCAAGACCTGAACGTAAATGGCTGGATGGATCTGGATGAGGAACTGAGAAAGATTGTAGTATGGAATAACATATTATAGGATATATTTTATCTCGGAAAAATGTTCGGTTCATGGGATAATATACCAAATTTGACGCAGATGAAGTCAAGGGTAGTAGCTAGTAAAATATGACGAAGTTTTGCTAAATGAAATTGACAAATAATATTTATATCTAAAAAATTGTTTGCTTGTACATATTTTGAAATCAACTTTGAACAAATATAGTTGTTTGAAAAATATTTTTCTATAATGAATGTAAATATTTGTGTTCATCTTTAGATTGGGCAATTAAAAAGAAATAGTAAATAACTTGTTCATATTATACGTATATTACTATTTTATGCCCGCAAATTCGCCCATGTGGTTTTCTTCACCCGTGTTAAATTGCATCTTTGGTTACTGCTCCGCTCCTGGGAGACGTAGCGTGATGGATATAACCTATACTATTCTTAAATAATCTGGCTATTGTGTAGTATACAATAGCCAGACAATAGGAAATTTTATTTTAGTACACGATGTATACTAAAATAAAATTTCCAATTCCACTTGTAGTTCCCGATATTAACACATTTAACACATTTAAACAGATAAACAAAAAAAACACTCTCATCACTTCATCTTTGGGAACATACATTCCTATTAATCATAGATTACCAAATGTTGTTTCGGGATTTATGACCTTAAAAACAAAATCATAAAATTCATTTTTCATATCTCTCACTTTGGTTCTGTCAATGTCAAACAAATCAATCAACCTTCAATTTCAGTGCAGAGTAAAAAGAACTAGAAGCAATAGAGCAACGAGATAACGGCTATATCTGGAAACTTGGGAAAACTAACACGTATTTCTTTTGCATTCGTTCTCGTCCCGTAACGGTTAGATAGCAATGCATACAATATATTTGAGTTTAGGGACTCGAGTGCGATTCTCGGAAGATTTTTTTTTTTCATTGGTAACGTCGACTCTGTATAGTACTTTTTATCCTTATCAATTTTGTCGATGCTAATTCGATATTTTATCAGAAAAAACGTACTTTTCCATTAAAACTCTCCTCTACTATATTTTTAACTTTCTTTTGTTATTTTAACAGTCATTACGATTCAGTTCTTATACTCTTTTTCTAACATTCTATATACCTATTATTTCTTCTATATTATTTTAAACATCGAAATCTAAAATTCGACTACCTTCAATACCAACAACATAACTCATACGGTTCCCGATACGAGATACATTCGTTCCTGGCATTTCTGTTTTTATATTTTTTTCCTCCGTGGTAGCTGTTTGTGTAAACGCTACGCCAAATCCGGCCTATTTTTGTTACCGGCCACTGAACCGTTCCCAGCTTTGTTTTGATTTCTACCAATCAGAAATTCAATTTAGCACGGGAGCACATATAATCAAGACTTTTTTGTAGTTTTTATATTTGTTTTCAGTAAAGCGTTTGACACGGTTTTCACAAAAACTTTGCTGAATATTTGATTTTTTGGAAATAGTTTTAGAGTCGGCTTTGGCTTGGTCTATTGGTTTTTGTGGGAATATTGTAAAGGTATTTTTATTTTGTCGTTTTTCTGAATAAAATGTTTTGTCTTCCATCGTTTTCGTATTGAGTAGGTGTAGATTTTTTGTATATACTTGGATGGCAAAGAAGCTGAGGACCCACCTGCTATTAAGTTACACCCTTGCTTATTATCTGCAATGTCAACCTGATATCTGTAATACCAGAGGCCGAGTAACAAACACGTTGCCATACCAGAGACAACAATGACATGTCTCATGTGCCTGTAATTACACCGGCACCCATACCCTCCAAACCGGGGCACAGCAACGCTACTTTGCTGCAAAAATAGATTGGGTGGTAGTACTTTCTCAGACGAGCTCCTTCACAAAGAGATACTATTTATTCTAATAGCTTGTTAAAACATCGACTATTATCTTTATTCAATTTGTTCACTACCTTACCAACTGTGTACAAATCGATAATAACTGTTCTCGTTTTCAATGGAAGCCGGGTAAACAGCGTCAATTAATTGCAAGTTGCCAGTCAATGGTATCTGATATCAAACACTATTAATAACATTAACTACTTGTGTGTGTTCATTAAGTTTCTCGATGTTGTGTTTTAGATTGAGCTTAGGATACGATATCAGTATTTTCATGTTTTCTAGTAATACCTATATTATCTATCTGCTAGTCTGTTTATTTAAACTTTGTGCAACAAAATAGTACAAAGGCGGACTTAATGCTCTCATTATTTACCAGTCGTCTATAAGGTCATGAGGTAAGGTCAGCAGGTGTTTTTTGTTTATTCATTTTTATCACCGGACATGTCAGTATTTACCTTAAGTCTAGTCATATTACTTTTTCTAATACTTTATCAATTTTTCCTCTTTAGGGTCCGGTGCTCCGCTGTCTGTTTGCCACAGAGCTACTTCTTTGAGTCATCATAGATTTTTTGCAGAGTGTGTTTAAGGCAGTAACAACAAATAATATAAAACAATGGTAAATAGTCTTAAATATGGCACGGTGGCTACGAAACTGCATGGTCCCGTAGTTTGAAAAAACTGGCAGAGAACCAAAGAACGAAAGACTCCGACTCTCACTTAGCTGGTATATTTAACGACGAGAATACAGAGAATCTAGCTCTCTATATCCGCAATTGCTACCAAATCCTGCCATTACACCAATGAGGCAACTGAATTGACTGAAGCAACTGATAGTTACCGATTATTTCTCCCTCTTTACTATCCGAAGTAACAAGTCTTTCGTTAGACTAACCGGTGGCTATCGTAATCGTCCAAACTGTGACCAATTGGTAATCCTACACCTCAGGCTTGGCTTACCATTTAACTAGACTCAAGTATCGTTTACTTCCCTGAGAAAGATTGTGCAAAGATGCATTATTTTTCCAGAAGATATGATGAGAATATTTATTCGATAGAGGTATTTGTACCAATATCAGCGATAGTAATAAAATTGTAAGCAATATCAAGGCGGAATTTATGAAGGTTTTCCTTTTCATTTATTTTGTATTCCATAAAAGATTTATCTCAGCAAGACTTTATCCAAAATAATCTTTACAAAACTTGCTTAAGTCAGCTCTTTTTAAAAACACGGCCCTCAGCGCCCAATCCTAAATAGGCACTCGCAGCAAAACCTTTCAACTTTTTAATTCCAGTTAAGAAACTTTTCAAGTAAGTGATTTAAGAAAACACTTATATTTCACCGGGAATCTTAGAAGAGGTAGCATAATTTCCGGGAAAAAAATCTAACCCTCACTTTGCTAATTCCGAAAACTTTCGCCGGAGTATTCGAGGACACCTGTCGGCCGTTACGGTAAACTTCGGAGAGATTCCCCCCCTTTTTTACTACCTTTTGAATCGTTTATCTCAGCGGTGCTTTGGGATGAGTGTATTTGAAACTTCCCGATTGCCCATTATGCTGTTTTTCTTTTTTTTTCCGGCGTCGAACTTTTTCGAACGCCAATTGTTGGGGCTTTGGCGAAAAAAAAAAACAAATCGCTGATTTCGGGTCGCAGGGTTATGGGCAGTTTGTTGCACGCAGTGACGTAATCAAGATTTTTGAAAAAAGAACGTGTGTTTTTTCCGCAGATAAATGCATGCAGGTTCCGGAAGATGTACCTACGTTTCCAATAGATGAATATTTTGGTTTGGTATTTGCTAGATACGAGGTTTTAACGTACAAAATGGTTTTTCATACATTTTTGCTTGCATACACGAAAGCAATTTAAAACGTGAGTTATTTTTGCAACAATACTCCAAGCGCATTGTCTCTCTACATCCTTAAACAATAGGAGGATAAAATATTTTAATAATAAGAGATTTTTGCTGAGAGAAACTTAAAATTGCAAACGTTATTAAATATTTTTGTACAAAGCAAGTATCCACGTAGTAAGCTGCAGAAAAGTGCTGTTATTTTATTGCTCCATAACAGAAGCTATTTGAATATTCAACACCTTTCTGGATATTATAATAAGAGGATAACTCGAGACGGTTTCTTGTAAATTTTCAACATATTTTCATAATCGTTTTTTCATAGATTTAAAGGGTAACAAGGGATTTAATTTAAAAAAAGGTAAAGAAGAGGTATAACTAATCTTTACTAATATAATAAAGCTGAAAAGCTTTTTGTTTGTTTGAACCCGTTAATATCTGAAACAACCAATCGGATTAGATAAATAGCTTTGTATATGATAGCCAGATTAATGAGGAATATTATAGGCTATATAACATCACGCTACAATCCACAAGAGCGGAGCAGTAACAAAAGATGTAACATCGCGAGTGCAGTCACACATAGAAGCTATCAGTTTATAAATTCTGTCCATTATATAAAACGAAACTATTATGATTAATAATACCCCATGACAGTAACACGCTATACATTGCTACTATTCTTATAACAAAAAACTTGCATTACGCAACAAAAAAATCGACCTTGTGAAATGACTACCTCATAAAAAGGAAAAAAAATGCATTTCCATTTTTATTGTACAAAAAAGTGTAGTAAAATATAATTTTGATAGGCGATATAACCCGAACACTTTGGGGTCAAACCATTGAAACCCACGTAGTGTGGTCACCGATGGAATGACCATTTGTCATAATCTCGCGTTGGATGCAACGTTTCCAAAGTTAAATGTTTTAAACGTTACGGATTATTTTGTAGTAAAAATGGGATTTGAATTGTTAAGATTGGGATTTTTGATTTTGCTTTGGGATTCATTTTGGAATCTGTATCCAATATTTATTATTTTTAAATACAACCTTTTTTTTGTTTTTTTTTTGTTGTTTTAATTCTTATATTCATCAAAGTGTAAGTGTCCTTTACGCGAAGCTTTTAATTTTTTAACTATCTTTTTTTTTTAAATGGTTTTGCAGAAATATTTTACACTTTTCAGAACGTTCCGTTTAAAAATTTGGTTGATCCTTTCATAAAAATTCTGTTTCAATTTTGAATAATTTATCTAAAGAACCTTATTTTTTGTTACCATGAACTTGATCATTCCGCCTAGTGATAGGAATTTAAATGTACGAATCAGCTGATTTATTCTTTCACGATTTCAGTGTTGGTCTCACAGTATAAAGATTATATAATTAGTACAATGACCCCTTTTCAGGTTTCAGGAATACACATAAAATATTATGAGGTTGTATAGTGTGTCCATATACTCCTCAAATAGTCCCTAAGTACTTTGTAATGTTCTAAAAAATAAACTTTATTATATTAGTAAAGATAATTATATTCCTAAAGAGTACCACAATCGTCATAAATTCTTTCTAATACGTTCCAGAAACTAAACATTAATAAAACTTAAAAAGTAATACAGACGGAGTTACCACACTTTATCATTCTATAACTAGCAGAACAGTTTTGAGAATATTTTGTGTAGCGCCACAAAATTAATATTACCTTAAACATTGATTAATGGATACGAATGGACAGGTCGACTTGGAAATTATTTGATAGCAGCCGACTTTAGGACTGGTTCGGTCGCGCCTTTTTGTTATTAGTTGTATAAATGAGTAATTTAATATCTGTGTTTAATGCATTTGAAATGCAACCTTACGTGGGTTGGTTTAGTGTCATTTGTTGATATTTTAAAGTACAATACTCTTACTAGCTTCTGCTCGCGACTTCGTTGGCGTAGGTTTTTTTCACCCGCATTATGTTACGTCTTTGGTTACTGCTCTGCTCCTGTGAGTCGTAGTGTGATGTTATATGATCTATACTATACTTTATGAGTCTAGCTATCCTTTACGAAAAGATTTTTCTAATGCGACGGGTCGAGATTAGCGAGTTTAAACAAATTATAAAAAAACATTCTCAGATTTAAATTATTAGTCTAGATATTTATTTAATATTAAGTATTGTTGTATTTATTACAGTACTATATTGTTGTTTACCGTGTGCATTGGTTCCTTATTTCAAAAAAAAAGTTTTATTTTTAATTTTAAAATTTCAATGTTCGAAATAAAAAATACTATCACGCCTGTACTCCCCGAAGGGTTAGGCAGAGGTGTATCAATGTACACCCACAGTTTGCCGGTATATTTAGGTCCCATGTAATAAGGGGCGAGCCTATTGCCATATTCCAAATCTAAAACAAAATTAATTAATAAACCATTTAATTTCCTTTCCCAACAACAGAGATTCACAAGCTCCGAACATGGACAAAACAAAATTCTATTTCTGTTCAACCCCGGTAGAAAGTTTACGTCTTAAACAAACCGTGTGTTACATAACCTTACGGATAAACAAACTATATTTGGATCAAGACGGGAAACATATAAACATGAGCCATAATAAGCACACAACAGTTTTATACAATAACTTTCATAGAAACAACTTCCTGGAATTTGTCGTAACACGTTTATCTGTTTTTTGTTTATTAAATGTTTCTTTTGTGTTTTGTTTTTTGTTTTTAGAATGTTAATTTATTTGAATAGAATAAAACACGAGATAATTTATTTTTATGGGTTAAAACTTTCTTTTGTAGTCTGATAAGAATTACCAGTAGCTGTCGTTTGAACAAAATAGTTAATTGTCTCGTATGTTTTGAATACTAAAATAATTCAGGTTAACAATTTTATTATCAAACCAGAAATTGGTATATGTACGAGCGACATAAATAAAAAAATAATCGGCGTTTTTGAACATACAACAATTCGCGTATTAACAAAGAAATTATAAAATACTTTTTATTTTTATGAATAATGTTCTTCAGTCAAAATATCTATATTTTTTAAATAAAAAAAAACATAATGAGCTTATATTCAAGATAAGTCCTTAAAAACACAATTAAGTAATTAACAAAAATACCTGCCCAAATAGACTTTTTAATTAGTTATTTGCGATTGCGTATAATCACACTTAAATCAACCTTGTTATTTTGTTCTAAAAATCCAACCACTTCTGCAACCAGCTGTACAAGGTAGCCAACCGCAGGTGGTAAACGTAATCTCTTACAATGCTGTACAGCCGCCCACAAAACGCGACCTAAATAAGAAAAACTATTGTTACTCATAGTTTTATTGTACTTTTTGTTTTACAATATTTTATCTGTTTGTATGACAAATGGCCAATTATTTCGTGTTCGTACGAATGTATTGTCTGACGGCTACTGGGTTTTGTTATTGAGAACTTTTTATTTTTATTTTTTTGAACGAAAAAATAGTAAAAATGTTGAGCCGATTGTGTTGAGCTCAGTGGTCATAGGACTAACTAATGAACAAACTATTGTTTTCCTAACAATGAATCAGAGTTGTATATTTTTTCAGTATTTTACCGGATTACTTATTTGCTGCATGACATGAATTTGTACTAATTTTTTGAAAAAAAAACTGACTGCATATATATATAGACACCGCAGCTGTCTAAATAATTATGTCTATAGGCAAATAATTATGTTAATTTTTTTTTATTATATTCGTCCGCGTTAAGGTAAGGTAATGTCAATTAGGTATAATCTTCCCCAATAAATAGGCTATATAACGCAAAACATTGTCTCAAATCGGACCAATACTTACTAAGATTAGCGGGTTTAAATAACAAAAAAAAATTCTTCCTGATTTCATAACCAACTCGATCCCAACATTATAATACTCAATTCTATACATTTATTCATAACATCAGTTATCGTTCGGCTACCAGATATTGTTAGTAGTTAGAATATGTGACATTTGTCCCACGGCGATATTATTGTACTATTATGATGCATGCAGATAAATAACACAAGTCAACAAAAAAAATATTTTTCTTTGAGTCTGTTATTTAGTGAATATTTTCTGATTGTATACATCGAAAAAGAAGCAGAAACTCTATTTATAATAAATAAAGTTTGCTTTTGTACCCTTACACAATGTAAAACGAATATTATAGTGTTTTAGCAGTTTTTTTAGGAGCCGTTGCATAGAAGATACAGGAGAGGGGCAGGGGGGGCTGTAGGTGTGTAGCGGGAGTGACAAACTGTCAACGGCAGTGTGCGCGTGCGCTTTGCAAAGGAATAACGTATTTTATGTGTCGGGAGGCCTAAAATGTCTTCCAAAAAGTGCAAAAATCCCGTGGACTCTTTTTGTTATATTTGCGGCGAATTCATTAAAGTGAGAGCCAAAAAAAT
This sequence comes from Caradrina clavipalpis, assembly GCA_932526535.1. Classification (NCBI taxonomy): domain Eukaryota; kingdom Metazoa; phylum Arthropoda; class Insecta; order Lepidoptera; family Noctuidae; genus Caradrina; species Caradrina clavipalpis. The sequence goes on along the minus strand of OW052107.1, from coordinate 1,032,112 downwards.
TTGTTTCTCGTCAAATACAAGACTTTGTGAAGCCTATGAAGAAGGTAGAGAATTACACGGAGCTTATTACTAATATGCTTCACAACTTCAAAGTTATGGGTTGCAGAATGTCATTGAAAGTCCACATGATACATGCTCATTTGGATAACTTTAAAGACAACTTAGGTGCATATTCGGAAGAGCAAGGGGAACGTTTCCACCAAGATGTAATGAACTTTGAAAAGCGTTATCAAGGACAATATAATGAAAACATGATGGGTGACTACATTTGGGGGCTCATACGAAAAAGTTCCAACTTACACAGAAGAAATACCAAGTCTGTTCATTTTTAAAGTCTTATTTGTATTATTTTTTGTATTTGTGGGTTTATATATGCCGTCTTGTATAATTAAAGTCAATAAAAAAATATGAATTCAAAACTGTTTTCCTTTTACATGTAATAGGTAATTGAAATTAAAAAGAGAGCTCTTTCATAAAAAATAAATTTCGTTGTAGTAACTACAAAAGCAAACTTTAATAGATAAAAATATTTTTTCTTTAATTAGTTAGGCATAAGTAATCAAAATCAGAGGTACAGAACGCAGACTCAAAATTCGTGTTGACCCGTGTAATCTTTGACACTTATGCTGCGGTGACTCCCACGTGACTACTGAGGTTTTATTTGACTATTGTAGTGTTATTGGTGATAAGCGATATAGTTCACGATGCATGGAGTATTAAAAATCATAACCCTTCTTTTTGCTCTGTCGTAATTGTGTAAAAAGTACCTGAAAATAATAAGAGAATGTGATTAAGTCATCGATGTCGTCAGTAGCTTGTTGTTTTGATGGCCTAGTGGTTAAGGCTCCTGTCTCTCATGCATGTGGTTGTGGGTACGGTACCAATGTGTTTTTTTTAATTCATATGTAAAAGAAGTTTATCTTGGACATTGCTGAAGGAAAACATCGTGAGGAAACCTGGAGTTACAATTAATATGAGAATCAAATCGCCAATCCGCCTTGAGAAAGCGTGAGAAGAGCCCTTTGCCCTGCAGTGGGAATATTTAAAAACAAAATATCCTACTAGTAATATTATAAATGTGAAAGTTTGTGAGGATGGGTGGATGTTTGTTACTCTATCACGCTTAGACGGCTGAACGGATCTAGGTGAAATTTGGCACTGAGATAGATTGTAATATGGAATAACACATAGGATACTTATAATACCGGAAAATGTACGGTTCCCGTTGGATAATATATAAAATTTGACGCGGAAGAAGTCGCAAGCGGAACCTAGTGTGACCATAAAAACTGAACTTTCTATCCATTCTAAATAAGTAAATTGTGTTGAACACATACGCTACTAACAGTGTAGCTTCTCACGTAAACAATGTCTTAGATATTTCATCTAAAACTGTTCCCGGCCCTACATTGTAGTCCGCTACCCGACATTTCCTTTTACGACACAAAGTGATGGGCCCTAAAACAGGCTAGTGTCTTGCTATGTCATCCTAGTCCTTTAGTACTTCGCTTAATGGGGTACAGAGGGGTAAAATAGACTTAAGTGATTCTTACATAAATACAACCAATATACAGTACCTATACAGGCTGATTCTAAGCATGGTCTACTATCTAACCTTAACTACCTCGTTAGCGTAGTGCTCCTAAACGCGACTGCTATATGCGGTCTTGAGTTCAATTCCCAGGTTGAACTGTGGGTGTACACCTCTGTCTATACCTTCGGGGAATACAAGCGTGATGGTATGTTCTAGGCATGTGGTATGCATGAATGAACAGGCTTCTTCTGGGTGCTCACACCATCATCGATTTTGTCTTTGTCACCTCTGACCTATACTAGAGTCAAGAGCTTAGCCATCTCGAATATGTTTTTTTTATCATACGAGTATGAGGGCCTGCGCCCACGACCGAGAATCGGCCCGATAATCGGCCCGATTATCGGGCCGATTCTCGGCTGTTTCTTCTAGCCGGCGAAGAAATCTGTCAAAAAAACGGCCCGATAATCGGGCCGATTATCGGTCGTGGGCGCAGGCCCTAAGCATAGTTAAAACACTGTGCAATTGTGAAAAGAGTTCATAAAAACGTAAAGAAAACACATTTCTCGTATAGGTAGGTATCTCTTTAATTTTAATTTTATTTGTTACTTCCAGTACAGTAATATACACTTTGTGAAAATTTCAAATGTCTACTTATTGTGGTTTTAAAGATACAGTTCTATGACAAACGAATGGACAGACGACAGTAATAGCACGGTAATATTATAATACAGTACTCCAACTTCATACAAACGGACGAAACGCGAGCTATACCTACGCGCCTCGCTCTGGGGTGCGCGACGGGTGCAAACAGTCACGTCTGTACCGTAGTGTCGTCGACGGTGTGTTGTTTTTTTAACAAAAACCGCGCGATTTTTTTTCTAAAAATCAGTTATTATGACGAGTAGGAAATATTGTGCTGTTTTTGGTTGTATTAAATTGTCAATAACGCATCCACACATAAAGTTTTTTTTAAATTACCTGGAAACTCTGAAAAGTAAGACTATAAAATAATTTAACTTACTAGTAGGTAGGTACATAATGTGTGTCTTTTTAATAGATAAGTATTTCCTCTTATCTCACGAAAAAAAAAGGTGTTTGGGTTAATAAATAAAGCGAATAGAGTAACGGAAAGCTATTGAGACGAGTGAAATAGATAGTTATATGCGGTTCTGAATGAATCATGATACGGTAGGTACCTACCTACTTACGCTTGAGTTAAAACTTCGGTGCATGTGTGTTTTGTTAGTTTGCATAATTCAAAGTAAAGACGTGGTATTTTATTATTAATAATATTTGTTTATATCTGTGTGTAAAAATAATACTAGAAAAAAGGATATTTACAATCACAAAACTAAATAGAAACAGAAAGTAGGCAAATGTAATTAAAATGCTGGAGACGGGTAGCCCTAACGCATGTTTACGTACCGCGCGGCTGTAGGCATTTATTTCTATCATGCGGCCGAGTTACACTACTGTATTATTATATTACCGTGGTAATAGGATTCCATTCGACTATTACAGTGAGGGAAGGGGGAGTGCACATGCGTTTGCGCACGCTTGCGCACTATTACATCTTGTGCGTACTTAGCCAGGCTGTATTAAGATTGACCGCCGTAACCGATTTTTGACAGAAGGATATTGTTAGTGCTATCTGTACCTAAATATGTTTGTCTAAGATCTAAGATAAATGAACTGTCACCATCTTTCCTACCACGCAATTAATCACCTCTAATAATGTCGAAACAATTTCATGATATTTTAATACACTCTAAAATCAAAACTGCCCTCATTCCAAATCGGCTTTAATTTTCAATCACTAATGTATGCTGATCCGATTACTAATTGATAATAAATTTGAATGCTGTGGACGTCACACCGACTTTTTGGTAATAGGATTTATTTTGAATAAAAGGTGGCGCTTGTGGGCGTTTAGTGACAAGTTTGTCGCTTGATATGATAATTATAATCTGTAAGTACATCGTATTTTGTCATCACAATTTTTTTGTTGTGAGCAAAATATTGGAAACTTCGGGCATAAGGCGGATCCAAGGTGTCATTAAAAGACAGATTAGGGTGAAGAAACTGTTTATCGTTGATTAGTTAAATTTAATATATTTGCTCTGTGTTAACTACATAATCACATAGTATATTGTAATATTTTCTAAGCATCTGTGTAAACATTGTAGATTATACAACAGATTAATAAATGAATAAACACTATTTAAATATTTTACTTAAATCACATTTAATAAGTCCAAATGGAAGCTAAAATAATGAATGTTTTATTATTTTAACATTAATCTACTTACTAATGTTGTTTTGAGTTCAATACCGGGCGAAAACCATTGTGTAATTTCTAAGTTTATCTTGGACATCACTGACATGGGTGATAGAAAACATCGTAAAGGAACCTGGATTTATAACTAATATTAAGTGTGGTTATTAATGCTTGCGCCTTTTTTGTATGAGATTACCCTTTCCAACAAAAAAAGAATAATCAAAATCGGTTCATAAACGACGAAGTTATCCGCGAACAAACATAATATAATAAAAAGTCCCTATCTCAAAAACTACTACCGTTAAGGAGTACTGTAGCATCATCATCAGGACAGCAGCATCAGATGTTGACACCCTGAAGCATATACCTAAGTAAGACATGATTACGTAACAAAAACACCATACGAGCATACAATTTTCGGTGGTTGCCCTCGATTTCTCCTGGATTCCATCATCAGATCCTGGACTGGTGAAAATGGGACCACCCCAGAAGTGACCTCTACCCAACAAAAAAATTTTTTTTGAAATCCGTCTATAATTGACGAAAATATCGGTGAACATACATAAAAAAAAAAAAAATATACGTACAGACGAATTGAGAACCTCCTCCTTTTTTGAAGTCGGTTAAAAAGGCCTTTGCCCTACAACGAGTCAATAATAAGGTCGTATTATTATCACTCACTAGCTTTCTCTGCGAATATGTCGGTTATTGCAGACGCAAACGAAGTCGCAGAATAAAAAGTAGCCTATGTTCTTTCTTCGGAAAGTAACCCTGTACCATCAAAATTGGTTTAGTAATAAAAGCACTCCTGTAGTAGTACAATAATAATTATTTCACTAATCAGCATTCCACCTACCACAACTTAAGCACTCATATCACAGCACAATATTATGACATAACAGAATGTGAGAAGCTAAACTATGACTTCCCTCAATTATAACCGTATACTAACTTAAACTGCGCGCTTAACTGAACAGTTACTCAGAATATATAGCTTAGATAAACGAGGAACAAGCACTAACAGTAAAGGCGTCGTTACACGAGACAGAATCAACGTAAAGTTTAGTTAGCGCGCGAATGTTGAACGTTTGGTGTAAAAAACGATTGCCATTGATAACATAGTATGGTTATAGTGGCGTTTAGAAAAATGTTTTAGTGTTAGTTTAAAAGGGTTGTGTTGGTTTAAATTTGTGGCAAAAGTTTAACGAAAGAGTAATTGGGTTAGTTGATTGATTGAAAGGTTAGAGAGTTCAAAATCGTTTGTAATTTAAAAAAATATGTACCGCTAACTTCTGTCCGCGTCTTCGTACGCACGTGTGCGCGTACAAAAATGTATTTAACTGTGTAGTTAAGTACATTTTTCCGAAATAAAAAATTGTCTTTGGGGTACTCCAGACTATAATCTATCTCTGTACCAAATTTCATCCAAATACGTTCAGCCGTTATAGCGTAATTCAGTAACAAATATCTATCAATCCTCAAAAACTTCCGCATTTATTATATTAGTAGGATGTATATAAATAACAAACTTATTTTGATTAAAAAAAAACTTGTAAGACAGTTTTATAACATCAATTTGAGTTACAAAAAATATCCTCGAACCGTGTGGCAAGGCTCTAACACCACTAAACAGAGGCATCCAACACGGCAGAGGTGAACTTTCCAGAATGTTCTGATAATGCCTCTAACATAGCACCAGCTGAGAATTTAAGTATCATAGCTGTTGCAAAATTGCTCACTGCTCGCTTTTGATTGTAAGGCTTAACGTTGTTACGAGTTATGTTGGTTCGTGGTAACTAGCATTTATATTTGGAATTTAATAAGATTTTAATATGCAGTTATGCTGGTGGAATAAAGTCGAATTAGATTGTTATGTTAATAGGGTTTTCTTAGATAAGCTGGTATTATTATGAAAAATAGCAAAATGTAGAAAAGTAATGAAATAATTGTAAAAAGTATAGATCGTATTAAAAATATCATGTTTGTTTCTAGAAAATATTGCCTTACGCCAGGATTTTCTTCAATATTGTGGAAGTGTTTACACACAAAAACTCACATACACCTGTAAGCCATACAAAATTTTGTTCCATGCGGGAAACGAACCAACGACACACAGCGTGGCAGCTAATTGCTCCGGCACTACGCTCACCGTCTAGTATGTAAAACTAGATTTTAAATCTCCCAAAGGAATATTATAGCACTGCGGTACTAAAGATAGTTCTCAAGAACACACAAGCGTATAGTTTGGCAAACTTTGCAGAGTTATTGCGGTCTTTATTCAAGTGTCGATTTAACACATTGTTCTAGTCTTCAGATATACGATATATAACTTAGAGGAAGAGGGAGGAAAAGATGGATGGTTTTTTTATGACACATTTCATCACGCCTATATTCCTCGAAGGGTTAGGCAGAAGTGTACCGATGTACACCAACAATTCGCTGGTATGTTTGGGCCCCATGTAATAGGGCCGAGCCCATTGCCATTAGCCGGGCACAAATCTAACTCTGATCTGCTACAGCGAATTTCATCGAAAACCCAATAAAACTTTTTGCTCGACCTGGGAATCGAATCCAAGACCTCTAGCGTAGCAGTCGCGCTTAGAACCACTAGGCTAACAAGGCGGTTTTTTTATGTCATTGGATAGCAAATAAGCCGACGGCCCATCCTCCGCTACCTATAGACTTCTGCAATACCAGAGGCAAATGGATGGCCATCTCAAAGTGGAAATGTCTCATGTGCCTTTAATTACACCGGCTTCCATACCCCTCAAACCGGAATATAGCAACGCTGCGAAATAGGTTTGGTCGTAGTATTTTCCGGAAGAACTTCTTCATAAAGAGCTCTACTACTACGAAATTTGATTGGATTGTGTGAAGAATGATATGAAAGAGAAGGGAGTCAGTGATATCATGGCGGTTGTCAGAACGGAATGGAAGAAGAAAACGTATTATAACATGCCATAAGGGTAGGAAGATAATGATGACTTGTCTAAGGTTTCTACGGAATGTTTTCTAACCCTACAATTGAAATTTTGCTGAATTGAAACGAAGCCTAGATAAAAATCGTTAAGACAATTAGTTTCATTTTTATAGAAGAAAAAAAGATTTTCAGAATTTTAAAAGTGATTAATTAAAATTGATTTGCGGTACTGTGAAGGACGTCCATCACTTCTTAGTGGAATATGTCAAATTAGGGCTGAAAGAGGTGAATCGATTAAATATAAGTTTAATAGATGTCGACATTTTTCAATGTATTTGTTCGCCTCTGTCAAAGTAGCCATTTTGTTTTATAAAATAGTTGATGGTTAATAATCAATACATGTTTAGGTAACGATGGGGTTGGCGTGGTCTTCATTATTATCATATCAGCTGAACGGGATCCACTGCTGCACATAGGTCTCCCATAAAGATAGACAAGGACCATTTCTGCGCTATCCGCATCAAGCGATTACCCGCGACCTTTACCAGGTCATCAGTTCATCTCTTAAGCAAGGTCTTATTTTTTACTATAAATTAAAATAAAATCAGATTGAAAAAAATATCGATATCCTAACTATGAACCGTGTATCATTTAACAAGTAAACGAGAGCTAGAAAGTTCTCTAATCAGGCAAGCGCTGGGACTTGGGACACAATTTGGCAATCACAGGTTCGTTACAGCATAAGTGAACTCTTGGCTACAAATCTTGTTCTGAAAAAGGTTTGAGTGTTTTTGGGTTATGCGTGTCTTACGGCCAAAATATTTTGTAAATAGTGACCTTATTGAACATTACAGATTTAGTTGTAAAAGCTTGTATAAATATCAACTTTGGACGTTACAATTGGATTTTTAATGACCAAACAAAAGACAGCTATGGAGACAACCCCAAATAAGGCCGGAATAAGAGGCAGATAAAGAAGTTTGTATTTTACATAAGTTCAATACATAGCTCATATCTTTAGGCATGTAGTATGCAATAAACTACCTACAGCTCTTTATCTACTAATATTCAATACTTACTAACCCATAAATGGAACATAAACGTCCAATTAGCTCCAAACAGAAACTACATCTCCGCAAGGACGTATCATAACATTCCCAACTAGTTGTAATTGCATAATATCGTCGTACACTAAAAGCCAATTATCTTCTCACATAGCATATCATCTTGGGATCACACAAAGACCCAAGCTCCCAAGCTCCAAGGCAAAGCAGATCCTACTTTTTCTTTCCCCTCGAATCAGCTCCGAAACGATTTATGTTCGCAGTCTAGTCGCAAGGAGAGTTAGACAACTGTGTACTTGTGAGTACACCGGTGCGAGGTGTTTACTCACCCGTGGCTCAACTGGCTTTAGGAAGATTGACTGAGACTGTACCATGGGTTTCTGTTACTTTTTCGAATGAGTTGAAAAGTGACGCTGTGTAATCTTATAGTTTGTACATTATTATTAAAGTAGTAAATAAATCCTTATTACATCAGTTGTCTACTGGGTGAAAGTCACGTCAAGATCGTTCTAGTCGTTTCGAAGATTAGCTTTTTTTTTTTTTTTTATAGACCGGAAATCATCAAATAACTTCCCCCGCCCTGGGCGGGGCGGGAGGGAGTGTCAGACTTTTACTGACTAAAACCCGTCTATGTTCCTTCATGTGCCCTTTGCATTCCGGGGGCGCGGTATCTCTTTCGAACAACCCGCAGTCGAAGATTAGCTGGAACAAACAAATAGACAGATGAGACTTTTAATGGCCAAATTGAAATAATTGATTTAATTTTGAGTTTATACAAATAACCTTGTTTTGTATAACAGTAATTTGATGGATATTGTAATCGTCACTTTAAATGTCGATGATCTTGAATCAGCTGCCTATTGTGGTTTATAAACACAGATGCCATATTGAGTGAATTGTAGGTAGGAATTCATATGTTTAATGATGTAATATAATGATACGTAAAGAATTGTGTGAAATTCTCCGCCAAAAAAATTCTTTGACGACGTATGTTGTTCAGAAAACACCTTTTGCCGATAAAGCATCAGTTACACTAACCCAATATTGACTGTTCCGAGCCTCCTGAACCTTCCAAACCCGTCATACCTGTTATTTGACCAAATAACGTACTCCCTTCTGAATAAACATCTTGATAATATTCCACCCGAAATCTTATTCGAGAACCGACAGTAGAATCATGTTTGCCTTCCCCGTACGTTTTTTGAATGGCACCCTCCTTGCTTTCTGATTCCTAAATAAGATACGGATTCAAATCTCATGTCGGGACCGTCAGACATTCAGTTATTGAATGCAGTTTTTGTGTGTCCCAACGATGTTTGGCGACGTGAAATTTTTCGTTCGCGAAGTCATAAAGGGTGGGGTGAAGACGAAATTTCTGCCAGAAAATAGACGAATGTTTGCTTCCAAGATGTTTGCTCTGATTAAGTTTTTAGTGCCAGTATTGGAGGAATTGGATGGTGAGATTGAAGATTGCTGGAATTGCTTGGTTTTGTGATTTGAGACAAAGGATTTTAGTTAAAGTTTCTATTGTCGTTCGGGCGGTAACTTCTCTACTAACGCTGCATTTGTCTTGATTACTTGGATTTGACCAAAATGTCCTTCATAATATATCAGCTATCCCACAGTCACCATTTGAAGAGGTGAAGATTTATAGACAACTAGCATTTGCCCGCGACTTCGTCCGCGTGGATTAATAGTTCCCGTTCCCGGGAGATTTCCGGGATGAAAACTATCCTATGTCCTTTCTCGGGTCCCAGACTATATCTGTACCAAATTTCATTGAAATCGGTTCAGTGGTTAAGGCGTGAAGAAAAGACAGACAGACAGAGTTACTTTCGCATTTATAATATTAGTACGGATTCCATTCTGGAGTGCAAATGTGTTGCTCAAAAAATTACATCGGTTATCCTGTTCTACGTACCTGTATGCTTTAAGAATTGTTGGACGCTACTAATAATACCCAACTTGTGACTACGTTATAAACCGATACTTTGTACCTGTTGTGGTTTTTTTCAGGTACATAGTCACATTCTTTTAATTCTAAATTCATATACCTATACATAATACGTCATATATTCGTAAGAGTTGTGGAGTTTCTTGCTCATTTTTCTCCATACAAAACTATGTTTTGGAAGAGGCAACTAAATGTAGTTATTTTTCTGTTAATGACGTGCAAACGTGTCTTTTAAAGGCCCCGTTAAAATAAATGATTTGATTTTAACATCAGCATACTAAAAATCAGATACTAGATCTCCCTTTAACTATGCAAAATATTTTATTACCATCTTCTCCATATTTTCAAGTACCCGTCTCCTAGCAATTTTCTTCAGTCCTCTAGAATTCTTGTGTAACATGACAAGCGCTAGTTTCCAATAAGCAGGAGCAGTATTTCAGCATCGCATTTGAGGACAGCGGAGGTAAATATATGTGCCCTCCGAATTTCGAGAGGCACGGACATTCGCCCACCTGGGTCTCGGCTAAAGAGAAGTTATGCGTTCAATTTTGTTCTGCGCGGAAAGGTGGGGGCATTGTGGTAAGAGGTAGCGGAGAGAAATGTCTCATCTAGTTTGTGTTAAGAGGCCAGATGATAAACATTGTAGGAATATACAGCCTGCTTTGGTTGAAGTTTTTATTATACTCTGGAGAGCGGTTTTTTTTTTGGCAATGTGAAAGCTAGACTTGAAGATATAGAGCAGGTTCTCAATTCGGTTGTAGGTATTTTTTCAGTTTTTTTTTTGTGAAAGGATTTACCCATTGAGAATACATTAAAAATAGCTTTAATTTTGGTGGTAATATAAACCCTGGCTTTCTGGCTGACTTTCAAAATTTAAGATTTTTTGTTGTTGAAGGCGGTTGTCCTTTTCGTAAAATATTTTGTTTCTCTATAATTTAACCAAGCTTTTTTTACATTCTTGTAAAATCCTGTCTCATGTCACAATGGTGATTAACTATGATGATATAAATTTTATTATTCAAACTATCAAGATTGAAAACTTAACATTCTTTGAACAATACCTGTACGTGTTAGAAGACTATACAGCTCCCTCCTATCACTAAGTCCGCACCCTAACTGTCATGATAGCATCAGAAGCGTATCCTCAGAGCTAGTAGCTAGATCTCTTATTTCACACACACATACACGTTACTTGTTCACGAACATGATGCGCAATGTCTTTTAGTTTCCTTTTGTAAGTTATTTTAAGAATTCTTACATTTTCTGTAATATCTGCGATTCAATATGGAATACTTTCATAAAATATAGTTTAATTATAGTAGTACTTAAAGTAACATCGTTTTAATCGACTAGAAAACCAAGAGGAGGAAGTTCTCAAATCGATAATATTTTTTAATAATAATATCAGTCTATTATTGTCCCACTACAGAGCAAAGGCCTCTATCCATACAGAGAAGGCACGAGCATTGATCACTACTCTTGATCAAAGCGGATTGGTGAGTTTAGGCTTATATTCAAAATTAAACACAAATGAAAATTGGAATGAAAAAAGTCATATTGGTGCTGTGCCCGGTTACGAACCCACATCCTCGTGCATGAGAGGCGGTTGCCTTAACCATTAGGCCAACATGACTTGACGCATACGAATAGTCAAAGTTTCTTTAAAAAAGTGATTCACGATTACCGACTACACTCAAACTGCCAAAACCATATAGATTACTATGTAAATGACATAATCTTAATCTTTTCTACCTTTTAAAAGTCGATACGAAGCTAAACCCCTATAAAAAGTGCGACTATAACAATAAAACACATGTTTCTTAAATGTTTTACAGCGACACTTTATAACCGAATAACTCACGGCGTATCCGATCAACACAATAATACCTATCACATAACACTTACTATGAAGAAATTCAAAAATCGAATAGTAAAAAGAGTAAAAAACCGGCCGGGAAGAGTTCCGTACCAATATCTATAAAAACGGCAAAAAAATCATGTCTGTTGTATGGAAGCCCCATTAAATATTTGTGTTATTTTAATTTAATTATATATTTTTTAAATGAATACATAACTAAATATTCTTTGAACAATTCAAGCGTGTAGGCATCTGTTGCCGTTATCAATATCGAGCAGAAACCAGCAAAAAAAAATGACGTTTGTTGTATGGGAGCCCCCTCTAATATGTATTTTATTCTGTTTTATGATAGCGGCAAGATAAACACATCATCTGTCAAAATTTCAAGTATCTAACTATCACGGTTCATGAGATACAGCCTGGTGACAGACGGACGGACAGCGAAGTCTTAGTAATAGGGCCCCGTTTTACTCTCTAGGTACGGAGCCCTAAAAATCAAATGGTAAAAACACACTTACACCCAAATCCAAATCTCATTGGCTAACAGACAGAGCATAGCATCACGACATGAAATCTGACCAATGAGGGCGCTGCATCTATGTTGAACCCAAGTCTGTTTCCATCTGAATAATCCGGTTTCTCAGTGGGTGGGCTATCGGTAACAAAGGTTTGAAGGTAATTGTGTACTGGTTACTTGATTCTGTGACAGTTATTGGTAGTCATGTGATCATCCGATGAGAGTAGGAGGACGGTGTAGGATTCTTGTTTGATAAAGGGATTAATAATAACCAAGTTGTGTGTAGGCACTTGCTTTGTACGATGTGGTGTCAATGTGAAAGCAGTTATTTGGATTTTACCATTTACAGGCACTTTTCAATTGAATGATACGGTTGACGCAGTGGCTGAGTGTCACGGGTTTAGTTTGGGTCTGGTTATTTGTGTATGTGAGTTAAATATGTTTGTAAACTCACCCTTGGACATCACTGACATCGGTAACCATGTCAGAGGCCCTTGAGGCGGTTTAGAAGCTCTGACACTAGGGTGTGTGGGGTCGTTAGACCTTCCTGCCCACACGATGAAGAAGAAGAACTCACCCTCATCAATACAGGAGAAATTACTAGTATATAACCTTAACCGCCTCATTAGCCTAGTGGTCCTAAGCACGACTGCTACGCTAGAGGTCCTGAGTTCGATTCCTAGGTCGAGCAAAAAGTGTTATTGGGTTTTTCTATGAAATTCTCAGTAGCAGCTCGGAGTTTGGATTTGTGCCCGGTTATTGGCAATACGCTCGGCCCCTATTACATGGGACCTAAATATACCGGCAAGCTGTGGGTGTATATTGGTACACCTCTACCTAATCCTTCGGGGAATACAGGCGTGATGGTATATATAACCTTGAAAAAAAGATATGAAATGTCAAATAGTCGGTCAGTCAGAAATTTTAAACTAGGTTCAGAAAAATACGTTCAGAATTTTTTAAGTAATAGAACGAGCGAGAAACTACACAGGCTCTCTTTTAAATTAATTGAAGTTTATTAATACAAGAAGTTACAGTTTATTATTATTTTTTTCTGTGTAAGTGTGTCTGTGTTTATGAGTCATGTTACTGGAAATAACGAAATTTTATTTTTATTCTTTTTAATACAAGCAACAATGGTAAAAATATGATATGGTAATAATATATAAATATACCATCACGCCTGTATTCCCCGAAGGGTTAGGCAGAGGTGTACTGATGTACACCCACAGTTCACTGGTATATTTAGATCCCATGTAATAGGGGGCGAGCCTACTGGCATTAACCGGACACAAATCCAAACTCCAAGCTGCTACTGAGAATTTCACAGAGCCCAATAACACTTTTTGCTCGACCTGGGAATCGAACCCAGGACCTCTAGCATAGCAATCGCACTCAGGACCACAAGGCCAACGAGGCAGTTACAGTCTTTATTTAAAAAGATTTAAAACGCGAAAAAAGTTAAGCATTGCGAGAAGCTGATAATGCATTTCCAAAATTCAAACCTAAGTTACAATTAATTATAGTCGTTTAAAAATAAAACCGTTTAAATTTAAAACACGTAAAAGCTAAGTGCCGTGGCAATAATGTAGTTCAAAAGCTTTACTTAGTTTGCTAATTGCATTAACCTAAATGTGGTTCAGTCAAAGTGCCCTTTACACTAATTAATTATTTGACAGCCTTTCGCAAATGAAACTAACAAACTACAATTAACAATAGTTCTGATCTTTACAAATTAAAAAAAAAAAAAAAAAATATCTTGGGACAACTCACACACGGCTATCTGATCCCAAGCTAAGCAGAGCTTGTGTTATGGTAACCAGACAACTGATAAACATACTTATATAATTTATAAATACATACATATTATAGATAAATCACACCCAGACACAGAACAAACAATCATGCTCATCACACAAAGTTTGTCCTGGGTGGGAATCGAACCCACGACCTCCGGCTTAGCAGTCAGGGCCGCTAACCACTAGACCAACAGGCCCGTCAACAATAAGGAATTCAAGGAATTGTTTGTAATATTTAAAAAAACAGCTATTTACTAAATGCAAATGAATGTTTACACTGTAGGTCCTACTTAAAGTTTTTATTTTTATTTATATTTGTCTGTCTGTTTGTTGCGGCTAACCTCCTAAACGGCTGGATCAATTTTGACGAGATCTGAGATTTCACTGGTAGATAGCTGATGTTATAAGGAGTAACCTGGCGACTTTTATTTTACAAAAAAGATTAGGGTTCCGCGCAATAAAAAACTCCAGCGATAACCGAAATTCACGCAGACTAAGTCGCGAGCATAAATTAGTTTGCAACAATTTCACTTACAAGCCAATTTTTCATACAAAACAATTAAAATCTAAATCCAAAGACAAATTACGGCTAAAATTCATTCATCAGTTCTTCTCCAATTTCTTCATCCATTAATTGCTCAATAAATTAGGTGTTAGAGCAAGTTGGGGCAATTTTTCAAACATTAAATTTAACGTGGGTATCGATCTGGCCCACTCGTTCATCACCCTACATTATTCTTGGCTCTATCGTATCGCTGACAGAAGGTTTTGGCGTCCAATATCTTAAGAAGCGTCGTAAATGTTAAGATGTAGCGGAAAACGCAGCTGTTCTAATCGATTAGATGCGTTTTTTTTTTATTGAGCTTTTAATTTTTGCTCGTGCCTTTTTCTGAGTGAATGTCGGTTATCGTGGATTAAAAAGTAGCTTATGACCTTTCTTGGGATACAAGCTTAGTCTGTACGAAATTTCATCAAAATCGGTTAAGCAGTTTAGCCGTTAAAGATTAACAAATAAACAAACAAATTTTCTGTGAATAACATGACATGTAGACAGAAATCGGCAAATATCTGCTTAAACTATCATGTGTAATTGATGGTTGTGATCTGTGATTGATACCATCTAACTGATAAGGTAGAAACATCAAATTAAACTAGTGGAAACGAAAACTAACCACATATTATTTTGGCCTTTTCATCCGAGTAGGTACCTACTAAACTAATTTAACTACTTATAATCAGCTGTGCTAATTTGTAAAAATCACACTCGGTGGACTTAGGTAAAGTGAATATGAGGAGAGCTTTGGGATTAAAAGAGCTTCTCAGGATAATAATATATCACTTAAATTCACGAAGACAGATTTTTACAGAATACACCGGCTGCATTATTATTATTTTTAACTGCCTCGTTAGTCTTGTGGTCCTAAGCGCGGCTGCTACGATAGTAGTCTTGGATTCCCAGGTCGAGCAAAGTGTTATTGGGTTTTTTTATGAAATTCTCAGTAGCAGCTCAGTGTATTTGAGCCCGGTTAATGGCAATAGGATCGCCTCTATTACATGGTACCGAAACATACCGGAGAACTGTGGGTGTACGTTGGCACACCTCTACCTAACCTTTCGAGGAATACAGGCGTGGTATTATGTGGTATTTTTTTTAACGATTATAAAAAATATCACCTAACATCAGGTGGGTCAAGGGGTTGTCAAACCCCTTGACCCACCTGATGTTAGGTGGTCACCGCTTGCACAAATTGCAAATGCGTTGCCATCCTAGACACAAAGCTGAAATGTCTCATGTGCACAATTACACCGGCACCCATACTTAATTATTTATTTACCTAATTTATATACGTCATCGTTTTAAATTTACATCTTACTCCTAATCATCTTCTCCCTAGCTTATATTCTTCCGTAAAACAAAACCTTTCCGAATATTTATGAACCCAATACAGTCTATTTACTCCGATATTGGTTCCATAAATATCTTCAGAAATCGCTTCCACTCCCAAATTGGGCCATCCCGAGAGACTAATGCCTGTCACAAGGGAAGAAGTATCGCTTTATATAAATTCTCTAGTTCAATTAATTTCAGTTATGTCGAGACGGTATCGACTTGGTTTAATTAACCTTTGTGGGTGATGTTTAAGATCAAATAAATAATATTGTTATGTTAGTTGCATGGTGAGGTGAAGAGTGTTGCAATATGAGACCCTAGTTGACAATAAGGAGAACTGTGTACAAGTAGCTTTTATCTGCGTCTGATGTTAGTCAAACATACATACATAAACACATGCCTTTTTCCCATGGGGGTAGGCAGAAACGTCAGAAAGCCACTTGCTACGATCCTTACATACACCTTTCAACTCGTTTACGTTCATATATCAGCCGTGCGATTCTCTAACATATTTCAACGCTGCGCTCGACGTCGAGCTCGTGGAAGACACTACTGTCAAATCAACTTTACGCACAACGCATAGAGTTGATTTTACCGAAGTTTTGTCAACCAGCTCGACGTCGAGCGCAGCGCTGAAATATGTTAAACAAGCACGCCGGTTACTAGTATAACTGCTCATTCGACCTTTCTGGTGAACCTCACCAATAAGGTCAGGGTAGGTCTAATTAGCAAGATAGAGATTAGATTAGATGGATGGATTGTGTGAAAAATGATATGAAAGAGAAGGGAGTCAGTGATAGCATGACGGTTGACAGGTTGGCATGGAAGAAGAAAACATGTTGCGCCGACGCCAAGTAACATGGGATAAGGGCAGGAAGATAATGAGGTCTAATTAGCAAGCTGAATTCCTAAATCATCCCTCGGAAACATAAAATTGGGATAAAAAGTGTCCTATATTATGCACTTAGCACATAGACTTATTTTTATCTCAGAAAAATGATCGGTTCCCATGGTACAATATATCAACTTTGATGCGAATGTCGCGGGAAAAAGCTAGTTATTCAAACTTTAGATGACGTTAGCTACCAAAAGGCAAAAGCTAAATAAAGTTACAGCTTTTTTCAAAGTGACGCTGTTGTTTTAGTAGTTTTCTGCTGATGGAGTTTAATAATTCAGCGGCCAACAAGTTGAATGGAGTGGCGACAAAGACTGGGATGATGTACTGAAACATGGCGGACCAACAGAATAAAGAAATAGTTGGAAAAGAGCAATGGACGACGATATGCAAGAAAATAACCGTACAAATGCAATAAAAGAAATATCAAATGTAACAAAGTCTTACGTTAAGTTAATTACTGCAATGTTGTCTCCCAATGGTCAGAGGGGCAATTCTCTTAGCTTTTAGGAATGATCACAATCAAAGCTTAGGTTCAATCTGTCAGAAAAGCCTTTAATTTACCTACACATTTTGATATCGATTTCTGCTGAAATGTTGACCAAATCTTAGGTGTGTTTATAAATACATATCTCACATACACAAACAGCCAAACCCAGACAGTCAATAAGCCATACAAAAATCTATTCCGTGCGAGAATTGAACCCGGGACACGCAGCACATCAGCCAATTGCTCAGCCACTGCGCCAACCGTATCATCGTGTACTAAATTCAAAGTAAACGTTTCTATACAAAACGTTATCAGATAACAAACACTAGGTAGTAATTTAATACACCGCGATAATTAAGTAACTGAAACTCAACAAGTTCCCATAAAGCATTTTAATTACGCTTTCAACGTTAACGTTATATTATAGTTTCGTTTAGAACTTTCGACGCGCTATCTAGTCTATGTTACAGTCTATGTAATTAGGAATTAGAGCTTAGTTCCTATTCCCAATAACGGTTGGTAATTTTATAGAAACTGATATTAATTAGTAATTGCAAATAAACGATGCTATGGGTACATTTTATGGTTTGGTGCTGTTCATAGACAAGGTTGTCGATGAAATTAATCACTATGGTGATGAAATAGAAAATACAGAAATTTAAAACCACTTTTTGTGAAATTTTGAAACAGCGAAAAGGATCTCTTGAAATGATGCTTACAATTTACATTTGCAAAGAAATAAATGATAAAGATGATGTCTCTTGTAAAATGTGTTTGTCGTGATGACAATAGTTGAAGCGTCCGTCCTTCATGCATGAAGTTGTAGGTTCGATACCAGACAGGTACTAACGTGTCTTTATAAACTAACTTGACTCGAAATCGGCAATTCACCATAAGCATGTGTGATGATCAATGCTCGTGTCTTCTCTGTATAAGAAGAGGTCTTTACCCTGCAGTGGGATATTAATAGGCCGGTATACTTTTTAAACAAAATTCTGAAAATAGTTTTTTTTTTATAAATGGGCAATTATCAAATAACTTCCCCCGCCCTGGGCGGGACGGGAGGGAGTGTCAGACTTTTACTGACTAAAACCCATCTATGTTCCTTCATGTGCCCTTTGCGTTCCGGGGGCGCGGTATCTCATTCGAACAACCCACAGCCACCTTGATATAGCTGACAAATAAAAATAAGGATCACACGACACGTACACCCTATTCATCTTTCACGAAGCATTTTTATCTAGACAAAACAAAAGCTCATATTTCACCAAACACACTAGACAATAAATTCTAGGAAGGACAGCTTAAACCTAGGGCTATAGCTATTTCGTCAAGCATAGATTTACGTACAACAAAGGTATTTATACCGGTTCAAGAGAATCGTTCAACAGGAATTGTAAAGTAAGGAATAATACATGGAAATATGGAAAAGTGATGTTGAGATGAAGATTTATGTCATTTTAAATATTCTTCCAACTGAGAATTTTTGTCGTAGTGGCTCTCTGTGAAGGATGCTCGTCTGACGAAGTATTACCACTATGCCTATTTCTACTGCAAAGCAGCGTTGCTGTGTTTCGGTTTGAAGGGTATGGGTGCCGGTGTAATTAGGGGCACATGACACATTTTAACTTTGTTTCTGGGATGGCAACGTATATGCAAGGCCTCTGTTATTGCAGATGTCTTTAGCCTCTTAAGTGTAACATGGGGTGGGCTGACGGCTTGTTTGCCATCCAATGATTTAAAAAATGTAATCATTCACAAGTGTGTGCTTAAACACAGGTGCAGTCTCTTTTCTCTTACAATCATTTGTCAGACGGGACGGCATTTTAATACCCACTCTGGACCTATGCAATTTTTTGATTGTATTCTTTTCTATTTTTCAAATAAGAATATAATGCATAATCTATAATATAAAAATGAATCGCAAAATGTGTTGGTAAGCGCATAACTCGAGAACGGGTGGACCGATTTCGCTAATTCTTTTTTTAAAATATTCCTTGAAGTACGAGGATGGTTCTTACGGGGAGAAATACTGTAAAAAAAAAAAAAACTGAAAACGTCTAAAAACAACAATTTTCTATACTCCCATACAAAAGATTTGTGATAATACTTATAATGTCGGGGGGGGTAGGGTAGGGGTAGGGGTAGGGGTTGGGTAGGGGTAGGGGTAGGGTAGGGGTAGGGGTAGGGTAGGGGTAGGGTAGGGATAGGGTAGGGGTAGGGTAGGGGTAGGGTAGGGGTAGGGTAGGGGTAGGGTAGGGGTAGGGTAGGGGTAGGGTAGGGGTAGGGTAGGGGTAGGGTAGGGGTAGGGTAGGGGTAGGGTAGGGGTAGGGTAGGGGTAGGTTAGGGGTAGGGTAGGGGTAGGGTAGGGGTAGGGTAGGGGTAGGGTAGGGGTAGGGTAGGGGTAGGGTAGGGGTAGGGTAGGGGTAGGGTAGGGGTAGGGTAGGGGTAGGGTAGGGGTAGGGTAGGGGTAGGGTAGGGGTAGGGTAGGGGTAGGGTAGGGGTAGGGTAGGGGTAGGATAGGGGTAGGGTACGGGTAAGGTAGGGGTAGGGTAGGGTAGGGGTAGGATACCACGCGAACGAAGTCGTGGCGGGTCAGCTAGTTAATATTATAAAGAGGAAATACTTTTTTGTTTGTTTGTTTATACTTAAAAAGCACTGAAACTACTGGACCGATTTTACCCATTTTTTCACCAATCGATAGCTACATTATTCCTGAGTAACAAAGGCTATATAACATCACGCTACGACACACGGGAGCGGAGCAGTAACCAAAGACGTAACATAACGCGGGTGAAATAAGCCACGCGAACGCTGTCGAGGATACTTCGCTAGTGTCATATAAAATGTAAAGAGCATAATATTTAACAATACGTCTCATTATACATATAAAATCAATAAAAAAACTCTTAACTATAAATAAATGATCTTCATTACTTGTTAGACCCGCGTATCAATCAAATGTATGACACACGCGACCTTGACTCGAAATGTACCAATATAATGTTGTTTTTGCATACAGTGACTGTACACTTTAATCACAATCATTAGGGCGTTATGAAATCCTTTATGGTCGAAAATGATTTAAGATATGAGCGATGGCGTTCTGTATCTGAAACTATAGTGATGGTGCGAAATGCTTAGTTTTAAATGGATCGAACGATTACAATTGCCAAAGAGACTGCCGATGCCGCATTGATTTCGTCCTCCCAATCGCGAATACTACGTGTGAGGTCTTGGATTCAATTTCCAGATCGATCTAAGTGTTATTGAGTTTTTCGAATAGGAATATGGTATTTATGGTGGCCACCCCCGTGCCCCGGAAAGCGCATATAACCATCTTGGCTGTCATTGATAGATCTTTGGTATCCGGTCAGGAGACTGAAAGTCTAACTACCGGTCTTACTAAGGTCGTACGGTCGAAATTCAATCTTATTTCAACAACTATAAGTAAAGCAAGACGTAGTTTTCCATCTACAAAATTTACACCTAACAAAACACGCTGTGCCCGCTCGCACCTTCCACACACACCACACTGCAACGTATTTCGTAAGTCCATCTCAATGACATTGTAGCCAGTACTCCACGTGGGTGCTGATCGATGCCCGAGCAATCCGACAGAATACAAGAGTGAAGAAACAATTAGTTTTTTACAATACCGAACAATGCCTTCATTATTTGTGGTTATTTGTCTTGTGTTGGCTGGTTTCAAGGTCGTGGTTTCAAGAGTGTGTTAAGTACTTGTGGGCAAGTTTTATACTCATTAGGTAGAATATCGCTCATTGCGATTTAGCTTGGCATAAATCAAAATGAAAAACTATTAGGCATGACGTTTGAAGGCGCTGGATGCAGGCTGCTTCTAACCAGTCCTTTTGGAAATCTATGGGGGAGGAATATGTCTAGCAGTGGACGTCATCTGCTCTTAATCTGCTTTGTCGTTTTTGCCCCGTTGGTCTTCTGGTCATAAGCCTGACTATTGAGCGTGGGGTCTTGGGTTCCCAGGTCTGGCAAAACGTGTATTAGTTTTTATCTATTAGGAATTTCTCAGTAGCAGCCCGGAATTTGGAAGAAGGCTGTATGACCCGTTCGAGCCTCAAAAAGCACGTAAAGCTGTTGGTACTGTGCATGATCTCTCTGATTGCCGTCCCATCGCACTATGAGAATGAGGGAAGTGGGAGTGCACCTATCTTTACGCACACACTTATGCAATATCTTCTGCGTACCTACTTGGGTATGTCTCCATCGAGATTGACCGCTGTCACCGAAATTCAGTCGCAAGAATATATTATTCAAGTATTCATTTTCGATGATCATATTTCTTTGTCCCATTATTGGGCAATGGCTGAATTATATCGTAGTTTCGTAACGTCCAAACATGACCAATACTTCACCTTAAATCTATCTAATGAGTAAATTAACACGATGCCACATTGTTAAATGGCTCCGGACTGTGTAGGTGACGAGAGTGGGAAGATAATGTAATGTTAAAAGCATTAATTTTTACGTCACTATTGTCTGTACGTGTTCGTTATTTTATAATGATCGACCTCCTAAACAACTTGTTACAAACAAATTGGAAATCGTAAAGATTTACTAACTAGGTTTACTTGACTGCCTCGTTAGCCTAGTGGTCCTAAGCGCATCTGCTACACTAAAGGTCTTGGGTTCGATTCCTAGGTCGAGCAAAAAGTGTTATTGGGATTATCTACGAAATTTACAGTAGCAACTTGGAGTTAGGATTTTTGCTCGGTTAAGGGCAATAGGCTCGCCCCCGATTACATGCGACCTAAAAATACCGGTTAATTTATAGGTGTACATTGGCAAGCCTCTACCTAACCCTTCGAAGAATACAGGCGTGATGGTATGTCACTAACTAGAACTTCATATAGGTCGACTGTGTAGCTTCCTAGGGCCGTAAGGACCACCGTGTTTTTCCTAGAAATGTTTTTAAATATGATTAATAATATAGGCGGAAGGCAACTTCCTGTGTAATGGAAAGTCGACTAAATTATATTTTTCTCAGTAGAGAGGAAACAACTATAAAGGTGAAGGAATAACATAAAGTACAAGCTTCGTCCCGCGACTTTCATTCGCGTGGAATTTTTAAGTTACGTCTTTGGTTATTGCTTCGCTCCCGTAGGTCGTAGCGTGATGTTATATAGCCTATACTATTCCTCTTGGATCTGTCTATAACAAACAAAAAAATAAAATCACAATCGGACTGGTAATTCCAAAGCTTAGGGGTCAGTACACACCGAGACGCGACGCTGCGCGTACCTTTTAATAGAGCTACTCAAAATATAACTTTATTTACTAAACGAAAAGATACACATTTCGTTGTGAACTGACCCAAGCGTGTTTAAACAAACAAACAAACACTCTTTAGCTTTATTTTATTAGTATAGATATCCACTTCACTTTACTTCAATCAGTAATGATGGGATGTGATTAAAGCTAACAGGAAACTCTTATTAAAGATAAATATCACTCGCAATAGTTAAGATAACAAGTCGATGGTTAAATCTTATAGAGTTAAGTGCACCTTTGTTTTATACTATGTAAGGATTCTATAATAGGCACAAGTAAAAAATTAGTTTTTTACTTGTAATAAAAAACTAAGTAAACTAAATAAGTCGCTTCCCGCCGCCTGTGCGCTTAGATCTTTGAAATAACGCAACGGATTTTAATACTGTTTTCATCTATAGGTAGAGAGATTCAATAGCAAGGTTTATTTGTATAAAACATCAGGCTGCGATCAATGGGAGCGGGGCAGTACCTAACTAAAGGCGTAACTTAACGTGAATGACCTACTGCCATATGTACTAATTCTACTTCATATTAGTACTCGTAATATCATAAATACGAAATTTTGTAGAAGGGATGGATGGATAATCGTAAGTTTGTTACTCTTTCACACTTAAACAACTGAACGAATCTGGATGAACTTTGGCACAAAGATAGATTATAATCTGGAATAGCACATAGGATACTTTTTATCCCGGAAAAATTAACGATTTCCGTGGCATAATATATTAACTACGCGCACGAAGTCGCGAGCAGAATTGTAGTTAGAAATAAATACATTTAAGTTGAAATACAAAAATAAAAAAATATGATCACGCCTGTATTCCCCGAAAGGTAAAGCAGAGGTGTACCAATGTACACCCACAGTTAGCCGGTATATTTAAGTTGAGCCCATCAAAATAACGTCCGTAGTGTTGCGCAAACTGTGAAGTCATTAGCTCATCGTGTATCATCAATGACGTCTAATGACAGGTAATTAGTACACAGCCTACGGGCAGGAACTATTGAAAAGAGTAATTAACAACTGGTCGTTACTGTCAAAAACACAATTTTGTAAAAGAAAAAACCTTGAATTCCTAAAGATATACCTAAACTTAAAAAAAAAATACCATCACGCCTGTATTCCCCGAAGGGTTAGGCAGAGGTGTACCAAAGTACATCCACAGTTCGCCGGTATATTTAGGTACATATAAACTTATATACACACAAAAAAAAAAACACGGATCAACTTTCTGTGGGTCATACAAATTATTCTTTCTGTGTTTGCGCACACACTTGTGAACTATATTCCTGCATACTTGGATAGTTTCCCTTAAAAATTTGCCGCTGCCACCGAAATCGGCCTGGAAAATTATTACAAATATTTTTCTCGAACTCGCAATAAGCAACACAGGAGCCAATCGCTTAGCTACTGAACCTACTAACAGTTTCGTCAAATATTGTAAAAACAAAATCCTAATTAAAAAATCCAATCATACTTCCTGCCGAACCTGGAAATCGAGCCCCGAACCCTTCGACAGTCACGGTGCAACCACGAGTCTAACTTAAAGTTTCTTAGGGCAGAAAATTAAAAGTATTAAGCGATTCAACCTATGATACACCTCGCAACTCCAAAAACAGCTTACCATCGTTGCAGTATCATGCTACAAGAACTAAAAGTAGTTCCAACACAACTTATCACTACCTTAGAACACCGGTCTCCCGGTATTTCGGTACAGTCTCGCCAGGTGTACCGAAAAGCCCCAATAAGAGCCGTGTGAGCCGCGAATACTCCCGGCTTAAGGGTGTGTTACACACTGTTTGCAAAGTCCGAGGTACACTTAGTTCTACTTTATGTCCGGAGTTTGCTTGTGAAGAGTGTGTTGTATGGCTAACTAAAGTGGTGGCAGTTGTTTGTATAGTGGTGGGATTTTTTTATATTATTTTTTTGGATGCATGCCGTTTCCAGCTCCTTTTGGAAATGTGTGGGGGAGGCCTGTGTGCAGCAGTGGACGTCCTGCGGCTGATAGGATGATTATTTTTATTTTTTTTAATGTTTCTTGAGAATATTCTTCGGTACGAAGAGAATAATAGCCATTTCAAAGTAATATTGCAGAGGGCATATGATTCAAAAACATTTATTTGTGTTTTGTTTTTGTTAGCTATAACTGTCCCACAAAAGACACCTCCCCCCCATTCCTTCCACTTTTGTCTGTGTTTTAGCTCCTGAGAAAACTCATCCAAAACGTGTCGCCATCTTCTTCTCATAATTTTATTATGATTGTTTTTACAAATCATTGTTTCTCCTCTAAATAAAAGCATTATAATTTAAACAAAAATGTGATTCACGATAACGACGATAATTTTGATAAGATATAATTTCTGGACTGTATTACATTTGCACACCTTATTGGTTATTAACAGTGTACCGTTCGACCTTTTGTAACATCTTCTCAACCTGTTTTATGCAAATAAATGATTTGTATTTGTATTTGTAACGTTATCTAGAAAGAAATTCAATTACTATTGGACCTTACGTAGAAAAAATGTGTCATTGATTTTTTTTTTATCGAATTTAGGAATTGGGAATACCATAGAGAATACTATAGTGTCATTGAAAATCAGATAATCTTATAAAACCATTTTACCTATTGGAGGATTTTGATGACATGGCATTCAATACATAATTCCTTAAGTTATATTTAGGTCCACGTGGACCAAGCCACGGGCACAGCCATGACAGAATATGATCTTGTACTTCACCTACTCAACATTTAAATTCCAATAAACAAAACGTATCAAACTAAACAAAAACAGACAAAATTTAAGTCCCCCTACATCCCGCCCTTCCCTTAAGCAGTTTACCAAGAAATCTCAGCACGAGTGACGTAATATAATAAGACTAGCTCCGTGCCAAGGATCGCGATGCAAAGCCTTTTATTATAACTGCACGGCCGACTTCAGCCCGTTATTGTTGGAAGTCCCCGGAGAAAGGGGGTAGCGACTTCAGACTCTTAAAACATTTTGAACGGTTGGAATTGTTCTACAACAGTGGGTTTTATGATTGTATTTACTTTGGTTATACCGAAAATTGTTGCTGCAACAAAAAGATTTGGAAACACAACCACACTCATATCATCATGCCTGTATTCCCCGAAGGATTAGGCAGAGGTGTATCAATGCACACCCACAGTCCGCTGGTATGTTTTTTAGGTCTCATATAATAGGGGGCGAACTTATTGTTATTTACCTAGCATAAATCCTAACCCCAAACTGTTACTGAGAATTTCATAGAAAAACTCAATAACACTTTGCTCGACCTGGGAATCAAACCCAAGACCAGTCAAGAGCAGTCACGCTAAAGACCACTAGGCTAACGAGGCAGTTCCACTTGAGATACTTACAAAATGAGAGAAATTCCAAATTTTGCAAAAAAGTTATTTTCGCACAACATAACATATTGTATAAACACGGCAAAATGAAATTAGCTGGTCGTAGAGATTACAGTGAAAGAGCTCGTCCGGGGAAGTACTACCACCACACCTATTTCTACCGCAAAGCAGCATTGCTGTGTTCCTAGCAACGTTGTTGTGTTGCTGTGTTGGGTATGGGTGCCGGTATAATTACAGGCACACGTATAAAACATCATGCTATGGCCAACAGAAGCGGAGCAATAACCAAAGACGTAACTGAACGACGAGGTATATAAAGTAGTAATAATAATACACTACAAAACCGATATTTCTTCCATTAATTGCAGCTTTAACCCAAAGTTTCTAATAATATCGTCTGAATAATTTTATTTAATTAACAAAACAAAGTTCCGAAGACGCTATGAACATATAATTTACTCACCTACTATTTTAGCTACATAATAAGCAGTTAGGTAGTGTGAAATTATAGTTTATCTAGTGGTGTTAACGATCGCTTATTATCAGATGGTAACACCACTCCCATTTAAATTAATTTAATTTTAGTACAAAAATTAATGTTGTATGTACTTGCAATTCTAGTTTGGTAATTGGTTCTGTAGTAAGTTAATTGGATAATGATTTAGTGATGCTATTGAAATTCGAGTCTTATCTTGATGATTTTATGGTAGTTTTTAGTCCTGTGCCTCACAGGCAATTGTTTTTTTGGAGAATTCCTCGTATACTGCCACCGCCTAGATTGGCCGCCACGGGCGTTAAGCGTAAGATTTTCTTCTTACTTATAGTCTGACAACCAGTCTAACCAAGACGTATCGTGATGCCTAGTAACTGGGTTGTGGAAGTCAGATAGGCAGTCGCTCCATGTAAAATACTGGTACAACATACTTAAGAAAAGGCTAAGCAGATGATGATGATGATGAATAGCGAACTTTTGGAAATAAATTAACAAATGTAAAAATACACGATTAAAAATTAAGTTGCTCGCAAAATTAGCAACCTAATAAATTAGTCGTCAATCTAATTAAAGAGTTATGATTAATAACAATATAAATAAAATTTAAAACTTTAAAATTATACACAAAACAGGTTTTTTAACTCATAATTATGTTAATTTTAAGGATTGAGTCATTAACGACAGGAAATGCCACAATGATTCACGAACAAGATCATTAGATCATTATGGAATTTCACACGGATGATTTTGATCAAATTTACGAAAATCGCAGAATTGGATAGATGACGCCACTAACAAATAATTCCAAGAAATAACTTCACAAAAAAAATACACTTTATTTTAGCCTTGAAAACCCTGCCGGGGCTGTGGGTTGTTCGGAAGAGATACCGCGCCCCGGAACGCAAAGGGCACATGAAAGAACATAGATGGGTTTTAGTCAGTAAAAGTCTGACACTCCCTCCCGTCCCGCCTAGAGCGGGGGAAGTTATTTGATGATTTCCCAAAGCCTTGAAAATCCGATGAATTTTTAAATAACTATAAAAATCGATTTTTATTTGGTGTGAAATCAATAAATGGTGAATTAAGATGACCAATATAGTGACGTCATAGTTTTGCATTGTACAAAATCTATGGGGAAATGGCATTATGACAGTTCATAAAAACTACGTCAATTGATTAGTGGTGTCATCTACCCAATTGCAAAATTAGATGGCTGTTTGGGAAAGATAGTAATGTAATCAATCTTAAGTTGGTGTTCAACGTTTACTTAAGAGAGGGAGGGATGATGCATTCAAGGGGAATAAGTAAACGGAGCCGCCTAATTAAATTAATTAATAGATTATCAATTAACTCAGCGAAATTAACTATGCTGTGTTACATGGGTAATTTACAGACTATACGAAATGTATTGCTGTTGGTCCCGGCTGTCATTCGCGGATCTTTGGCAGTCGTTACGGATGGTCAGAAGCCAAGAAATCTGACAACCAGTTTAACCAAGAGGTATCGTGTTTTCCAGTTACTGGGTTGTGGAGGTCAGATAGGCAGTCGCTCCATGTCAAACACTGGTATTCAGCTGCATGCGGTTAGACTGGTAGCCAACCTAAACATAGTTGGGAAAAGGCTAAGCAAAAGACGAAATGTATTGAAAATAAAATCTAGCAAAGAAAATTTTGCTGAGCAAATAGATTGTAACTGTAATAGTTATGCTGGTACAATAAATTACACCTGACAACTTTAGTTTTAATATAATCCCGTTAGAATCTCGTAGGAAAACCTCATAAGGACCCTATTTTTTAAGGATGGGAAATCATCAAATGACTTTTTCTGCTTTGAATGGAGTGGAAGGGAGTGTCAGACTCTAAGCTGCCCATAAGCCTTTTTGCATTCTAGGGCTACGGTAACTCTTTCAAAGTCAAAGTCAAAGTCAAAATAAAAAAAAAACCTGGAGCTATAGATAATGTAAGTCTGAAGTACCCAATCCGCTTTGAGTAAGCGTGTTGTTTAATTACCTTCTCTGTATAAGAAGAGATCCTGCCCTGCAGAGGGCCTAAAATAGGCTGGTATTGTTATTAGTATGATCTCGTTATCATTGCGTGATTTTACAGTGCCTGCACATAAATATGTAGATAGGAGACGATACAGTCTACGTTACTGATACTAAATTTAATAAGAAAACGTCGTTTAATTTAATATTATGGAGCTTCATAAAGATGCTTATGTTTACCAATAGGTACCACCCAAATTAATTAGATAGCAAAACCTAATATCAGCTAAATATATTAGTTTACACAGACTACAATATTAAATGTAGTAATATTTGCTACTGAAAGCAATTTCCCAGCACCGAATATAATAAACATTAATTATTTAATTATTCCCATAAATATTTATATTTACTCCAAACTGGAACATGGAAACGGGAAATAATTTAAGATGTTTAAGCTTTATGAACGATTTTAATCTCGGATTACAAAATGAGAAGATTTCATTTGAAATCGAGAATATTAATTAAAAGATTATTATATTAGATCTTATTTCATATTTTCTTGTTTGTCGTAAAAATCTTGATATTTCATAATTACCTTAATATTTATTTATTTATTCAACAACTTATACTATCATTACAGGTTTTACCCTAATGCGACAGTTATAATAATCATCATCATCAGCAGATAAACCGAATGACGTCCACTGTTCGAAATAGGCCTCTTCTTAAGATAGCCTCAATGACCGGTCCTGCGCTGCCTGCATCCAGCAATTTCCCGTGACCTTTACCTGCCCCCCTAGCCAAGTCACAAACGATAATCGTAAACGCTCGGTAGGTACCAATAGATTTTAAACTTTATACCCCAGAGCCTTAGGTTAAAAATCTGTTAAAGATTTCTAAGCGTTAGCGACTGGAAAGAACGAAAACGCTATGCAATATTCATTAGATCTTCAACTTAAAACCAAGCACATAAAGTTGAAGATCTATTAAAGCCTACTCAGCGTTTGTGACTTGGCTAGGGGGGCAGGTCGTCGGTCCACCTCGTGTGGGGTTGCCACTCGAGAGCATTACGATCACAACGGCCGTCTGCTCTACAAGCTATGTGCCCTGCCCATTGCCACTTGAGTTTTGCAATTTTGAGAGCTATGTCGGTTACCTTTGAGTCCTTTAATTTCAGCCAATCATTATTGTACTGTAGGACAAAAACCTCTTCTTATACAGAGAAGGCACCAGCATTGATCACTACGCTTGCTCACGGCAGATTGACAATATAAAACTTACATTTATTAAATCCAGATTTCCTCACGATGTGTTCCTTCACCAATGTCAATGATCTCCAAGATAAACTT
The DNA here is from genome assembly GCA_932526535.1 of Caradrina clavipalpis. Classification (NCBI taxonomy): domain Eukaryota; kingdom Metazoa; phylum Arthropoda; class Insecta; order Lepidoptera; family Noctuidae; genus Caradrina; species Caradrina clavipalpis. Next base: position 1,002,408 of record OW052107.1, on the reverse strand, counting down.
AGAAAAAACATGGAACAGAGTATTTTACTCATCGTCATCATATCAGCCGCAGGACGTCCACTGCTAGACATAGGCCTCCCCCATTGATTTCCAAAACGACCAGTTGGAAGCGAACTGAATCCAGCGTTTTCCTGCGGTGTTGATCAGGTCGTGTGACCTTGTGGGTGGATGTTTTAGGCTAGTATTTTACTATTTATGAGCAATTTTGATCATGTTAATATATCAGGAGGAGCTCGTGGCTAAATAATTACAGCCGCATAGACCGATCTTCCGGGTTAAGCCACGCTTGCCAAGGTTGGTCTGTGGATGAGTGACCATTTACCATAGCGAGTTTCCTCCGTGCCTCGGAAAGCACGTAAAAGCCGTTGGTCCCCGCTGTCATTTGTAGATCTTTGACAGTCGTTACGGATAGTCAGAAGCCAAGAAGTCTGACAACCAGTCTAACCAAGGGGTTTCGTGTTGCCCAGTTACTGGGTTGTGGAGGTCAGATGTGCAGTCGCTCCATGTAAAACACTGGCATTCAGCTGCATCCGGTTGGACCGAAAAGCCGACCCCAACATAGTTGGGAAAAAGTTGAGCGGATGATGTTAATATATCAACCGATATAACAGTTGAAGACACTAAACTATAGACGTTCAGTGAGTCAAGTTAGTCAGTTCAATAGTCACAGGCAGGCGGCGCAAAGCCAATCAAACATGCTAACGGATCAGGCTGTGTAACTACTGTGCGTATTTGCCTCACGCAAACCGAACGTCAATTCCATATGGTGACGCTCATTCACATACATACCATCACGCCTGTATTCCCCGAAGGTTATACGTAAAGCAGAGGTGCATCAATATAAACCCAAAGTTCGGCGTTATGTTTAGGTCAAATGTTATTGGGGGCGAGCCTATTGTCATTAACCAGGCACTAAGCCCAAGTCCGAGTTGCTACTGACAATTTCATAGTAAAACATAATAACACATTGCTTGACTTAGGAGTCGAACCTAGACTACCTCTAACGTAGCAGCCGTGTCAGGGACAACTAGGCTAAAGAGGCGGTCATTTTACGCACACTTTTTGTGCTGATTTCTGCCGTCTGTAATTTTTTCGATAGTGTTTTTACAAGTAAACGCTTGCTTAGTACTAGGTTACTTGTTAGCAACCTAAAATTGCAAAGATACACCAGTTCAGGTTTTCTTATGTTGTAAAGTGTTATTGTTGGGATTTACCTAAAACGGGTGTAGCACTACGCGGGTGTGTTGGGACCATGGGACTATTTGATCATCAAAAAGATTGACCACTTATTTTCATAGGATAAAACAGCTAACTTGTAGAATGCCTAAAATGTTGATGACCAGTCAAAACGGAAACCCAGTACAACGAACTTCATGATGTCATAGTCTATTTAGCTGTAAATCGATATGACTAGTGGTCATCCAACGGTCTTGCTGTTCGCATAAAGATACCATCAGCATGTTATTCAGTTCCGGTTCATTTTAATCCTCGTCATTTTAAAACCTTGAAAGGTATCTATACTAATAATTTTATCAAGAGGTGAAGTTTTTTTGGTTGTTTGTTTGTAGCCACTAGGCTCCGAAACTACTGGACCGATTTTAACCAATTGATAGTTACATTATTCCTGAATAACATAAGCTATATAACATAACGCTACGACCCACGGGGGCGGAGCATTAACCAAAGACGTAACTCATGGTGGGTGAAATAAGCCACGCGAACGAAGCCGCGGGTAATTTGCTAGTGTAGAATACAGTCGTGTAGCAAAAACTATTGACATGCCGTATGATTGTGCAAAAAGTGAGAAGCAATTGTTTGGAAATACTTTTGTAATTGACGGGCTATTATTGCTCGGAGGCATTGTATAAAATATTATGATAACTATGATTAGATTTATGTATACTTCCTATTATTATTTTAAACTCGAAAGTTTGTGAGGTGAGGATGGATAGACATGGATCATTTGTTAATCTTTCACGATTAAACACTCAGCTAAACAGAATTAGATGGAATTTGGCATATACTCGTATTATATAGATATTGATGTTTATTCAGCTATTGTATTGTCATGGGATTATTTAGGACTTTGGCTCATTTCTGTCTACGGTGACTATGTCGCTAAGTCGCTAGCAAAAACTAGTATAATTTATGTCTTTGATGTTTGTATTATTTGTCTGTTAAGTTTTTTTTTTCTTTAGGGTTAACATTATTAAATATTTACGACCTTAAAATTTGATTTAAAAAATACATGAATAATAACAAAAAAAACAAGAAACTAAAACTATATGGCATCAATCATTATTTCTTAAATAATTATTTTTATTTACATAATTTACTACGCAGGTATTTCTATGGCACACAAGTCCTGACTAAAGTTGGTTACATTACTCAGTTTTAGAATCTACACTCAGCGGCACGGAATGTAGCCCAAGCGCGTTAGGTAGCTTATTATCAAAATTAAACTCAAAACAGTATTTTTTTTTGTTATATATCTTAAATGTTTATTCAGTATGATATTAGAATGATTAATTAACAAAAAAAAGAGTTAACATTTAAAATTTAACAAAATTACCAAAAACGACATTAAGTTCAAGTTAAAAAACAATGTTTATGAATGAAATTTACAAAATAACGGTATGGTACTTAAAATTAATAGCGGGTATTTGCACCTCTGGCTCTGATGACCACATGCATGTGATCAGGCATGCTGTGGATTATGTTTTTAATGTCCACATGGGGTATTTCTTCTCAGGCGGCCAACTGAACGGGTTTCATCTGACTGATAGTCTCTGGAGGGTTGGGATTGGATCGGATGTGTCTTTAAAGCATGTCCTAGGCATGTTCTCTCAGATTCATGCCTGAGCTTCGTGCCAGCCACTCCAATTTTGTAATTCTCGCCTCCAATAGTTAATAATCCACGCAACGAGCTGTGTGAGGTCGGACATTATCTTACATTAAGATGATATCTTACCATCGATGAATTCCACGAATGGTTTAACATGTTCTTGAAAGATCTCTTCAATGTATTGCACTGCCGTTAGACGACCTGCAACTGCTGCCAACTCTGCGCGTGCGTCTGAACAGATTCCTCCGCAAATCATAACAAATCCACCATGAAAACTGTCGATTTCCCTGGTAGTGATAGGCAGAAACCTCTCTCTATGCCTTCTCTATCCATGTTCGCGGCGATCTGGACCTCTTAAGGCCACTTGGCATTCATCGGTCCACAGAACTTTACTGCATTGCTCGTGAGTCCAATTTACGTGTTCGCGATCGAACCAAAGTTGAGCTACGCGATGGTGCCTGGGCAGCTCTGGACCTCGAATTGGTCTTCGAGCACGCAGATCCCGTTCCTCCATTCTTCTTCTTATTGTTCGCTCACTTACGTTGATCCCACTTGCCGTTTGTGGCCGCTGCCGTATTTAAACCGCAATAAGAAACCGATTTCTCAAAATTACGAGAGCGATAAATCGGTCATCTCGCGCTGATGTGCACCTAATACCACCACTTTCTGGTCTCCTTGTGTAAAGGCCAGTCTGGTCGTACCTTGTTAAGGCGTACCTGAGAGTTGGACGAGGTACATTTAAAGTTTCGGCAATCTCTAGCTGCGTTTGCCCCTTACTCCGAAGCAACACAGCCTGAGCGACTTGAGCTGAAGTTAGAGGCACTGTGATCCAATTCTGGATGCATAAATGACTACAGATTAATTAAAAAATAAAACAATAAAGATTAAGTGCACGACCATTTCAATATCGAGTTTTAACTCGCCAATGTTTAGTGTGTTCCGGTAACGAACTAACGTTAAGGGTCACAGAAATTAAACAAATTAATTTTTTTTTGTGCTCGCTCTCTTAAATTAACAGAAACAAATATCCTAACAATCTACCATTCGAAATTCTCATATGCGATATCAAAATCACTTATTATCGGTTTTTTTAAGTTTGGGCCACATTCCGTGCCGCTGAGTGTATTTTACAATATTTATGAAGAGATATCGATAAGTAGATACTACTTGTATAAAATGGTGACCCAAAACGAACGTATACCCCGGATGCGATTACAGGTGACGTATAAATTACTAGGTCACTTTTCTAAATAATGATTGACACTTAGCTAATTGCTAACCTTGATAAAAGCGTGTCGTGATTGTCTGGCGTTTATATCTAAGTTATATTGAAATTTACTGTAAGTTATATTAGGTACGAGTATAACCTTCTGGCTGTTAATTTGTGGCATTTTGGGTTGATATTCTTGGTTGCGGAGTTTGTTCGAAAGAGTTACCGCGAAGCTGAAACGCAAAGGGCATTAAAAGGAACACGGATGGGTTTTAGTCAGTAAATGTCTGACATTCTCTTCCGCTCCACTTAGGGCTGAAGAAGTCATGACCTTTATAAGTGGCTGATCAAATCTACATGTGATCGCAGGGCTAGCCTTCGTCGAAGATTCAGCATCGCCATACAAAGTGGCAATGCTGCTAGGATTTTAGAAACTTGTCCCATGGATAGTAAACCGGATGAGTGTTTTGATGCTTGAGCTATGAGCTTCGCCCATCTTCTTTTTATACCTTATAATATTATTATTCATAAGTTTAATTTATGTCTACAAGTTTTAATTCTATCTTATAAATTAAGAATTTCTGTCGTTTTGATAAATAAGAGATTTTGCTACAATAATAATTTGGCACGGGTACGTTTGACCTTTCCATATGCGAGACTTTCTACGACTTTGACTGCCACCGACAAATGAACAAACTTTTGAGATCAGAACAAAAATTGAACAATAAAAACTCGAAACGACTAATTTTCTTTATCGTCGAGTACTTCGTCTTTTATTACGAATACTAAATTCTATTACAATCAGCAGACACTGGAGAGTTTTCGTAAAATGCTATTAACAAGTTTTTGAAACGATAAAATTAAAATGTCTGAAAAGTTTTTCGGGTCACAGTATATCAAAACTTGAAGAACTACGTCAAACTCGATTTCAGTATTTTTTCTTAATATCTGTGGCATTTCTAATGTAATTAACATTGAAATAGAACTTAACTATAAACCTAGTACGTCTCAAAACTTAGCTTTTCACATTTAGAATTTTAATGGATTCATGGAATATTAAATCTTATAAGTAAGTAGGTAATTCAATGTTAGTTTTCAAAGAAAATTCGTGGCACTTCTTTGAATATTATTTTAGTTATTATTTTGTTCCAAACTTAATTTATATTTCTTTGTTACTATAGACATATTTTATATATATATTTTATATATATATATACCATCACGCCTGTATTCGCCGAAGGGTTAGGCAGAGGTGTACCAATGTACACCCACAGTTCGCCGGTATATTTTAGGTCCCATGTAATAGGGGGCGAGCCTATTGCCATTAACCGGGCACAAATCCAAACTCCGAGCTGCTACTGAGAATTTCATAGAAAAACCCAATTACACTTTTTGCTCGACCCAGGAATCGAACCCAGGACCTCTAGCGTAGCAGTCGCGCTCAGGACCACTAGGCCAACGAGGCAGTTTTATAACATATTTTGTAACTGGACATATTATCTAACTAATATTGAAACCATCATCTGTTGAATCATTCCTTCATTGTTATTGGTGGAGCACCGCAATAAAACACAAAAATATAAATCCTCGGAACCTAGTTCCACTAAATGGATTTTTATGTAACCAGAAAAGGTTACATTGCATTGTTAAAAGTTTAAATAAAAATGTTTACCTAAAAAAAATCTCCGTTCACAATTTCAACAAATTCGTTGGATCATTAGAAAAATACGAAAAACAAAAAGAAATGACTAAAAATCTCAAACGGAATGTAAGTTACTACTTTAATATTAATTTTAACTATTTTAGCTAAAAATAAGAGGTAAAAAATAAAATGTGGTGTATAGGTGTTTTAAAAATCATACAAAATATCACCACCAGAATAATACAAAAGAACAAACTCCTAACTGTTTTACCCTCAAAAATGTGTAACCTTCCCGGTCGGTAAATACCACAGTGATTTACTCGAACAATTTGCATACGTATCACATCGCTACAGTTTCAAATGTTGAGCTATATACCTACTCGGTTAAAAATAACATGCATATTTTTCTTTTTAGATATTTAAGTACCATTTACTGTTTTCATATTTGCTGTTTTCTGTGCTGTCTGATTTAATGATGTAATGTAATTCTCCAGACCGATTCCGGCCACGGCGGCTAATCTTCATACAAACTAGCCACGTACGCAGGAGATATTATAGTGCACAAGTTTGTGCGCAAACACAGGTGCACTCCCTATTCCCTAACTCTCATAGCCCGATGGGACGGCAATCCGACACGACCGGAGAGAGGTCAGGCGCAGGACCAACGGCTTTACGTGCTTTCCGAGGCATGGGGGTGTCACACCACCAACTTCCAAACTCCGGGCTGCTACTGAGAAATTCCTAATGGAAAAACCCAATGACACTTTTTGCCCGACCTGGGGAATCGAAACCGAGACCCCTTGCTCAGCACGAGACCAACGGGGCAGATTTAATGATAACTGGTGGCTAAACAATAGATCACTATATACATAAAATATTTATCTGCTTACTAAAATAAAAACCAGCCTACTTACCCCACTACAGAATAAAGGCTTCTTTTCGTACAGAGAAGGCACGAGACGAATTGATCTCCGCGCTTGTTCAAGGCGGATTGGCGATTTCAGACTTATACATACATTATAAGTCCAGGTACCCTCTCGATATTTATCTTCATCGATCCGACCTATTTACTATACTTATTGCTTTTTTTTCGAAATGGCATCTCGCAGTTCAAACTTGCAGGTTTTGTACTACTGGACTTTCCTGTGGATTCCAGCCAGCGCTTAAAAATACTTAAAAACTAAGCGACTTCATGCTAAGGTACCCATACTTATGGTATTTGAATGAGACTTTTTATAGAGCTTTAAGTGTTTACAACTGCCGCACAAAAAACCTTCAGCCACTATTACATCATCATCATTATCATCATTATTTTTAGCCACAGGACTACCACTGCTGGACATAGGCCTCCCCATACATTTTCAAAAGGACCGGTTGAAAGCGGCCAGCATCCACCGGATCGCCGATACCGATTACATCGGTGTCCATAAATACAAAACCGGACACGAACCCGCTCAATACCGAAAAAAGTGTGGGCACAAAACTATCACCTAAATACACCGTTAACACATAAATCTCTAATAATATAAGGTTGTCAATAAACAAGAAAAACGCACACGTAGGCGACGAATAGGTAAGTAGGCATAAGGCTACCCACACACGATTATCTATTGTACGTCATAAGTGTTTATGTGCCGATAGGGCCTAATATTTCCGCGTCCGACAAAAGTATCTATCTTATTCAGCTAATCGGCTTAGCAGTACTCGGAAAAATTGCCCAATAATGGGCATTATTCCCTTCTTTTCCTCTTACGTCGACGTGAATTAAATGAACATACTTTATACTATATATCTATACAGTTTATCATCTTTACAAATAAATGAAACTAGTTTTTGTCCGCGATTTCGGTTTTGTTTAATATTCAATACATACATACATACAATCACGCCTGTATTCCCCGAAGGGTTAGGCAGAGGTGTAACAATGCACACCCACAGTCCGCCGGTATGTTTTAGGTCCCATGTAATAGGGGGCGAGCCTATTGCCATTAACCGGGCACAAATCCTAACTCCGAGCTGCTACTGAGAATTTCATAGAAAAACCCAACAACACTTGCTCGACCTGGGAATCGAACCGAAGACCTCTAACGTAGCAGTCGCGCTTAGGACCACTAGGCTACCGAGGCAGTAATAATATAATGTGTGTGTTAATATTTTAATTAATTAATAATTTTGACGGGCCTGTTGGTCTAGTGGTTAGCGGCCCTGACTGCTAAGCCGGAGGTCGTGGGTTCGATTCCCACCCAGGATAAACTTTGTGTGATGAGCATGATTGTTTGTTCTGTGTCTGGGTGTGATTTATGTATAATACGTATGTATTTATAAATTATATAAGTATGTATAAATCAGTTGTCTGGTTACCATAACACAAGCTCTGCTTAGCTTGGGATCAGATAGCCGTGTCCCAAAATATTAAAAAAAAAAAAAAAAAAACAATCATAATTCAAAAGACTTGTGGCGCCATCTATTAACATAATAACGTTATTGTTGTTTTCTTCGTTAAAGGTACTTTTTTGGGATGAAAAGTATCCTATGTTCGTTTCAGTACACCTGACAACGTATATACAAAATTTCAGGATGATTGGTTCAGTGGTTTAGGCGTGATAAGGTAACAAACAAACTTACGATCGCATTTATAATACCTACTTATACCACGATCTGTCTGTTGGTCTGTTTCGGCTATTCTCTAAATCAGCTGTGCCGATTTTGATGGGAATTTCACTGGCAGACAGCGGATGGTATAAGGAGTAAGTTAGGCTAACTTACTTAGTTATTTTTGCCAAGAAATTAAAAACCCATAGGTAAACGAAATTCACGCGAATAAAGTCGCGGGCGCAAGCTAGTTTTAACTGAATTTCATGATTCTGTCTGTTCTTAAACTATTTATAACTGCCCCGTTGGTATCGTGGTGGCAAGCGCGACTACTGTGCAAGGGGTCCCGGGTTCGATTCCCAGGTCGAGCAAAAAGTGTTATTGGGTTTTTCCATGAAATTCTCAGTAGCAGCTCGGAGTTTGGATTTGTGCCCGGTTAATGGCAATAGACTCGCCCTCTTATTACATGGGACCTAATTATACCGTCGAATTGTGGGTGTACATTGGTACACCTCTGCCTAACCCTTCGGGGAATACAGGCGTGATGGTATATATATATATACCTACAAGTAAAATCTATCATTCTTATTGCAGTTCGAGCTTTACCTACAAAACACTAACACAATCAAAAACTTTTCAAAAATTCAATTTCGAAAATTTATAACTGGCCACCGGATATTGGTAGTCGAGCCACCCTTCTGTGTTTTGCCAACCCAGGGGTACATTATAATTATTTTAAAATTCTCCACAGACTCCACGATAACTCAATTTCTACGGGGCAAGGGGGCTAAAAAGCTGTTTTGTGTAAAATTGTGAAGTAAACATTATGGTATCTATGTAATATTTAAGTATTAGGCTAATTTCGTTAAAAAAAAACTTCCTTTTTTGGGTTCAATAACCGAAAGGTGCCAATAGCACCATATTACTACGCTTCCACTGTTCGTTCGTCTGTCCATATATCTGTCTCTCAGCGGGCTGTATCTCATATACTGTAGAAACCGTTTTAGCTAAACTAGATCAATATCTTTATGTGAGCCAAATTTCAACATATTCTATTCAAAAGTTAAAGCGTGATTAAGTAGCAAACCTATATTTTTTACATTTGATATTACTTGCTTTTTTTTTAAAGATAGGAAATCATCAAATGACTTCCCCCGCCCTGGGCGGGGCGGGAGGGAGTGTCAGACTTTTACTGACTAAAACCCATCCATGTTCTCCGTCTTGTGCCCTTTACGTTCTGGGGGCGCGGTATCTCTTTCGAACAACCCGCAGCCCTGGCGAACAATATTACTAGCTTTTGCCCGCGACTTCGTCCACGAAAATATTGGTATGATTTGCAGATTAAAAAAAAAACTTTAACCTAAGTCTGAACCAAGTTGCATTTAAATGAACTCAGTAGTTCAGTCGTGAAAGCGTAACAAACGTTTACATTTATAATAATACTAGTTTCTGCCCGCGTCTTCGCCCGCTTCAAATTACATTGGTTATCGCACGGGAACCGTACATTTTTCCGGGATATGTGTTATTCCAGACTACAATCTATCTGAGTGCCAAATTTCATCCATATCCGTTTAGCCGTTTAAGAGTGAAAGAGTCACAAACATCCATCTATCCATCCATCCATCTATGCATTCTAACAAACTTTCGCATTTATAATATTAGTAGGATTATAAATGTAAACGTTTATTCGTTTGTTACGCGATTAGTATTGATGTTAAGATTAATTTTACCTTTTTTTTCCAATCAATTAAACACATTTCACCTGCCACATTACAACAGTCGCTACCCCAAAAACACATCGCGTGAAATCTTTTACATAACATCAAATTATAAAATACTAGCAAAGTACTCGCGACTACGTCCGCGTGGCTTATTTAACCCGCATTAAGTAACATCTTTGGTAACTGCACCGCTCCCGTGGATCGTAGCGTGATGTTATATAGCCTGTGTCACTCAGGGATAATGTAGCTATCTATTGGTAAAAAAATCGGTCCAGTAGGTAGTTTCGGAGCCTATTTGGTCATTATCATCATCATATCAGCCACAGGACGTCCACTGCTGGACATAGGCCTCCCTCATAGATTTCAAAAAAGACAGGCGGCCAGCTTCTTTCTGCGGTCTCAATCTGGTCGTCCGTCCACCTTGTAGGTAGACGTTCTATTTGATACAAACAAACAAAAAAAAATTTCTCTTTATATTATTAGTATAGAAAGCAGCGATAAGGCTTTCGTGCTATTTAATAATCTTCGGGTCGAGAACAAAATCGTAAGTAGGTGGGTAATTTCCCTCAGTGTTCATTTCCTCGGTGTGTTAGACGAGTGGGTCACACTCCGCCATTTTGTGATTTATTTTGAGTGTTAATTATTGGGTTGACAAATTGGTTAGGGTTATGGTAGTTTGTGTTGGTATATTGAACTCACCAAGAAGCAGTTTGGCTTGCTGAATTATTTATACTCTATCTTTACAATATTTAAAAGCTATTTTAATATAAGACTTTTTTTCAAAATAAATAAGACACAGTAATTACACATTCTCTCTGTCTGTTTGTGTATGCTTATCTCCGAAATAGCAGCACCGATTGGACGAGACTTTCACTAGCAAATAGCTGATATATTAAAGGGTAATTAAGACTACTTTAATTTTAGAAAAATAATTAGAGTACCGCGCAAAAATAATGACATTTGCGCAGACGAAATCGCAAGCATAATGCTAGTTCAAAATAATATTAGAAAAATAACCTTACAGCGCTATCAATACGTCAATGTTAGCTTATAATAAGTTACGTTATTTCCCGATAAATATAAATCAAAACTGTCAACTATTTAAAAAAAATCTCCAAAATGCAGTCCTTTTAACATTATAGGTAATTCAAGAACTGCCGTTATTTGCCCGTTACTGTTATAATACTACAATAGGTGGAATATAGCAAAAAAGCTCTCAGCAAACTGTTTAACAAGAAACTAACATTCGAAGTTAAAGTGACTATTAAGAATGCAAGGAAGCACTGAATACTAAATCCGTCTGAGAAAGTAGTTCCTGAAAGCTACATGAGCATGTTAGTAATAAACCTCAACGAATAGTAACACGAAATCTCGACATGGAATAAAAATACACCAGAGAACGCAGTGTATCAAAAAGTATATAATTATAATATCTGCAAGCCTTTTCCAACTAGGTTAGGGTCGGCTTTCAGTCTAATCGGATAGAGCTGAATACCAGTATTTTACATGGAGCAACTGCCTATCTGACCTCCACAACCCAGTAATTAAGCAACACGGTCAGACTTCTTGGCTTGTGAGTATCCGTAACGACTGTCAAAGATTTACGAATGACAGGCGTGATCAACGGCTTTGCATGCTTTCCGAGACACGGGGGTGTCACACCACCATCTTCCAAATTCCGGGCTGGTACTGAGAAATTCCTAATGGAAAAACCCAATAACACTTTTTGCCCCACCTGGGAATCAAAATCGAAATGAGACACCAATAGGACAATAAAACAAAAAGTGTCACCAAAAAATAACTTCATGAAAGGAAAGCAATCGTGAATAGAAATAACCTTTAATAAAAATAAGTTTTAATATAAAGTAAACGGGAATGTAAATATGGATAACGATCGAGGCTCAAACGTGACTTGGATGGAAGAAACCACAGATTTCGGTTACATTTACCAATATCCGGCTTTTATTACATTTAAATTATTCTGTCTTATCGAACCACGAGTTTTTATCAAGCCATGTTTTTATGTCTCGCGTTATTTTTATGGCCGGTTGGCGATGAGAGGAAAACAATCGGTTTGGAGATGGGATGCGAGACTGCGTTTGCGATATCGGATGGAAGAGCTGATGCTGGCGTGACTGCGATCTGTAGTGCATGCGATTCTCTAAAACGCAAACTCGAAAACGAATGTCACTCAAGTGATTGCTCTAACTTCTATAACGAATCCACTTGACCTTGGTCTAGTATTCACTCGCCATGGTGACGTCACCGGCGTGATCGTGTTTAACAGAATACCATTTTGTATTCTCACTGCGGATTCAGCTTTCGAATTATGAAGTGAGGCTCAGAGAATCGCACTGTTCGATGTAGTTATGTGTCTCAAACACGCTGTATAAGGAATTTACGATTAGACTGGCGCAAATAGTTTTACTATTATCATGGAATTGCATTGCATTTAACGACGATGCATCTAAAGACAATCCTGTTAAAATTTGTAAGTCGTTAGTACAAAAACCAAGGAAGCAATTTTAGTAACTTTTAGGAACGTTCACGTTTTAATCTCAACCTGCCAAAAATAAAGGTATTTTTGGCAATTGATCTACTTTTTGGCAAGAATTTGACATGAATTTGGCGGTGATATAAAATTGTGACTAGATTTTGAACATTTTTATTTACGAGTGTTGGCCTTCTAATAACTTAACCGACTGATTAGAAACACAATGACTTTACCCCTTCTTCGTAATCTTTTCGAATCGATATATCAAGTACTTTAAGTAAATCCCTTATTTATTTTTTAGAGTACTTGGTTCTATCAGGTGTTTAATGATGAATGACCTTTAAAGTGCAGGTGTAAGGACACTTTAGGCACTGCAGCAAGTGGGCAAATCAAATCAAATCAATCAAATCAAATCATTTATTTCAATTAGACCATTTACAGGTACTTTTGAATTGTCAAGGAGTTACAGTTTAAAATTGAAGCTAGTTGCTCGTTCCAAAACGTAGGTCTCTATGGAGAAGAACGAGCAAGAAACTCCATGGACACTCTTTTCCTTCCATTTGGTTTTTACAAAGTCTTGGTTACAATATTCTTGTTGCTTCTATATGTGAAAACAATGAAGGTGAATATAAAAAATAACAAAAATTATAATAACGATGTAAGACATGGCAGTTAAGAGATGACCAATCCCAACTGACAGAACCCATTCACGAATATGACGCGTGCATCAGCACCGTTCAGCTCAACCATCTTGAAGGGAACCAAACGATCCAACCCACGCGCCACCGTCAGCAAGACATTAAAGTGAGCATGACAAAGCTCTCAACTGCCATGCTCAGTGTCCAACACATAGTAACCTTACAAGTAAATGGCTCCATGGTAGTCACATTTACAAAATTGAAATATATGATGTAAAATTATACAAAACTAAGGTCATCAGCGAACCTTTTCAAAAAATAAACTGTAGTAAGTAGAAAAAAAAAAAATCAGTAAAAATTATAATAACGGTATACGTTATTAAGGTCAATAAAAAAGGTGCTAATAACATCGTTATATTTAGGAAAAAAAAAAAGTATATTAATTTGTGTGCCCGAGTGGCTGTGGAGCAGGACTAGCATTAAGCCAAGCATTTTTATCATTTATATAATCTTCTAATTTGTAATATGCTTGACTACATAGTGTGCGTTTTATACATGTTTTAAACTTTCTCTCATTTAGTTCGAGAATTTTGAGCGGTATTTTATTATAACATTTTACACAATACCCCATAAAAGAAGTGTGTACTTTTGACAATCGAAAACTCGGTTGCTCTAATTTATTCCTATTTCTAGTATTAAAATTATGTCTATCACCAACTTTTCTAAAATGATGAAGATTTTTCCGAACATGCATAATGTTTTCATATATATATTGACAAGGTACCGTCATGATATTAATTTTTTTAAACAATTCCCTTAGAGATTCGCGTCTGCCAAGATTATAGATGGCTCTGACAGCCCTCTTTTGCAAAATAAAAATAGATTCTATGTCTGCAGCCCGTCCCCATAGCACAATACCGTAAGACATGATACTATGAAAGTAGCTAAAATAGACCAGTCTCGCGGTATCCACGTTTGTCAATTGTCGGATTTTCCTGACAGCGTAAGCGGCTGAACTCAACCGCCCTGCAAGAGATGTTAAATGAGGACCCCACTGCAGCCTTGAGTCAAGCGAAACCCCCAAGAAAACTGTCTTATCGACGAATTCTAGTACTTCCTTATTCAATATAACGTTACATGCACTACTTCTAACGTTCGGTAAAGCAAATCTTATGCATTTAGTTTTCTTCTCATTTAACACTAAGTTATTTATTGTAAACCAATTATGAACCTTAAGCATAGCGTTATTTACTTCGTCAAGGTGCTGTGTCCGTCTATTTACATTAAAAATCAGTGAAGTATCATCAGCAAATAACACCATTTTAGGTTGATTTTTCAGTAAATGAGGTAAATCATTTATGTAGACTAAAAAGAGAAACGGACCCAATATTGAACCCTGCGGAACTCCCATCTTTACTTTCAAGCCTGATGAATTTACACCGTTTATTTGAACTTGCTGTAGCGATCGTCCAGTCAGGAGCACCGCACTCGCATTAGGTGTCGGTGAGGTCTATAATCCCTCAGTTTGCAAGGCTAGTGTGGTGCGCAGTCTACTGAGCGCTTTGCATATAGGCCACTGCAAATCACATTCAAATGGCAGATGTTTCTGATCTTGTACCCGTAACATTTGCTCTCAAAAATGCTAGAAGCAAAAGCTATACCAGCGCAATATTAAAGAAATAAACCCGACTTTTTTAATGCCTAACTTTATTAAATAAAACCCATATTTCTAGCGGGTAGTGTGTTTCGACGTTGTGCCACTGAATACACAAAGTAGGTCAACACGCCCCACTACTGGTACACGAAATGTTTTCAGTCTATTGACGACATGGAGAATCAAGTCTTGAGTGTTTTGATTTGCATAGTAATGTAGGAATTAAGATCGAAGTAGGTATAAAGTATTCGTGACAGAGATCTGATACTTGATAGACTAGCTTGCTTAGTGATAGGGGAAGAAGGTGCGGTAATGGGCACATTACACTAGTTTTGGCTTAGTCTTTTCTCGACTTGTACTACAACAATATCTGCTTTTTGTTGTCCCACTGCAAGTAAAATGCCTCTCCTTGTATGCGATTGAGGATTGGGGACTTCAAACTTATATTTTTTTAAGTTTTGTTTTCCCGACCATATTTTCCTTTGGCAATTTACTTTCAGTGATGACTAAGTAAACTGAAAAAAGTACTTAAGAAATCGAATGCTTGATCATGCCTGGCTGTGAACCCACAACCTCGTTTATGAAAAGTGGGCCTCTACTAAAGCCATCACGGTAATGTCGTGATGGTCTAGTAGTTACGGCAATTATATATGCCGTAACTACTAGACCATCACGACATTACCGTGATGGCTTTTCATAGACGCTAATGATTAGAATTTCCGAAAAAGTGATTTGAAATTATCCTCAAAGTACCAAAGCTTACCAAAACCCAAATTTTAGTCACGTAGATATAACTTTTGACCTTCATTTTCACTGGGTCTTCAGAGACAAAGCGTCAAAGTCTCCCTGTAGGCCGAGTTCAAAGTAATATCGGTAACATTATCTCCTTTAAAGAAAAGATAAACCTCTGGAGATTTTGAAAATACCATTAAAGAAAAAAGACAAAGAAAAATATTGAATTTGCTCTCTCAATTATTTTTTTTGCTTTTATCCGAAGAATATTCAAGAAAACTAACATTATCTTTTGAAACAATGTTCGGGTAGTTTGAAACTAGGCCATTGATGTTAATGAAACTATAAAATCACTAGGTTTAATCACGTATCTTTGCTTGCTAGATTGTGGGTACTATGTTCGAGCGTCCTAGTGTTAGTTTTCTATTAAAATTGGGACCTATAAGTGATTTTATGTGCCTTTTACGACTATTGGGTATATTTTATGTGTTTGACCTCCAACTAGGTTTATCGTTTTACTCAATATTTTTGGAACTAGGGAATTGGAAATTGGTTTCTGGGCGAGGAGTTAAAATGTACTTATATCGGGTTTTGGCTACCTGCCTACAGTTAAGGATTATTCCAAAACTAGCGTCTGCCCGCGACTTCGTCCGCGTCAAAGTTTGATTGATTGATTGATTTATTTATTTGTGTGTATAAATATATAAGTTAATATAACTAACGGGATCCGTACATTTTTAGGGAATGAAATAGCTTATGTGCTATTACAAACTTTAATCTATTTCTATACCAAATTTCATTCAGATCCGTTGAGCCGTTTTGGAGTGATTGAGTACAAACATCCATCCATCCAAATTTACGCATTTATAACAGTAGTGAGATACAAAATATAACAGTGGTTTGTGTTAAATAAATATTATAATTATGTTTGTTCGTTCTTTATAACATGGGACCTAAACATACCGGCGGACTGTGGGTGTGCAGTGATACACCTCTGCCTAACCCTTCGGGGATTACAGGCGTGATGGTATGTTTAAGTAATTATGTTTGACTAGCGACCCGTCCCGGCTTCGCAAGGGTGAAATTTACTAAATTTCTTTCATAGAAACCTCGCCCTGACAATATTACGAACAAAATAATAAAATATAGGTATATTGAAGTCGGTCGAGCCAGTTTCCATTTTTCGCAAGAGTACGGTAATTATTGATTTTCATATGTTTAGATTTGGTTTAGATAGATTATGTTTGGTGGACCGTGTTCTATTTTCAAATTTAACCATAATAATACAACGTATTTGATAATTTTCCTTAATGGTCTTCAGATTATTCTGAAATAGGTTTTTCCGAGAAACTTTTTGTAGGCGAATGCGTAGGATCTGATGGGTTTTTCGATTCATATCAATAAAATCTTCGTCGGTAGTAAGCCCGTATTTACGGTGTATTTATAACCCAATCTATATTACAGCTTTATAAGAAGTTTATTGATAGCAATATCAAAGGGATGAGTTTATTTCAGTATTTCCTCAGCGTATTTACCAGAAAATTTGCTCTCTTTTAGGAACCATTTTTAGGGCACCGAAGACCGCTAACAACCTTATTAATAAGCATTCGCTGTCCGTCCGTCCGTTTATTTGTTAACGGGCTGTAAGTATCTCATAAACTGTAATAGGTAGAAGGTTGAAATTTTCACAGAGTGTCTATTTCTATAGCCGTTATAAAAAGAAATAATAAAAATGAAAACAAGTTAAAAATTAAAAGAGGTCCCCATTAAAGAATCGTGTTTTTAATGTTAAATATTATACGAAACCCTTTCTATGCGAGACATTTCATTCTACTTTTTATTCGAACGACATTTTTCTTTCGAATAAAGCCAAGAAAACTTCGTAACATCACAAGAAGTTTCACAATCGACCTTTACGAACTATCAACGTTTGTTAAACAAATCATATCCAATACACATCAAAGAGCATTCTGTTCAACTTGGCATGTTCACTGGCAATGTTCATGTTCTTACTTTTTCTCCAAACTCCGTGACGGAATAACAAGGAATATAGCGTGTTGCCCAAGGCACCACAATTTGTGTGAGTGGAGGGGAACGCGTGAGCAATTATAGACATTATAATTTGTACGTTTAGAATTAGAATCGCGTGACGGGAAATGAGTAGAATTTTTTGAGGGTACGTAATTATATTCGTATTTAGGATGTGGTTTATTGGATAACATCTATCGTGTGTGAGTAGGTTGTGATTTCTGGTGGAGTTATGAAGGTGGTTGTTTGTTCCTGAAGCAATGTTTTAACTGCCTCTTTGGCCTAGTGGTCCTGAGTGCAACTGCTACGCTAGAGGTCCTGGGTTCGATTCCCAGGTCGAGCAAAGTGTTATTGGGTTTTCTATGAAATTCTCAGTAGCAGCTCGGAGTTTGGATTTGTGCCCGGTTAACAGAAATAGGCTCGCCCCCTATTACATGAGACCTAAATATACCGGCGAACTGTGGGTGTATATCGGTACACCTCTGCCTAACCCTTCGGGGAATACAGGCGTGATGATGGTATGGCAATGTTTTACTTCCTAGAGTTTTCGGTATTGGAGAGTAGGTACTATCATGCATTCGACAAAGTGTAATTCAACGAATTTTCTGGATTGCCATCCGGATTGGAATTTCGTTAAATTATTTGTTTTGGAAAAAAAGAGTGAGGAATTTGACGACACTATTTGTGCAGTGGCTATCGTTTACCTTATGGAGCAAACATTTGTAAAGTCTTCAGATAGTTGTTCCGGTCTGATTATTGTGTTAGTGAATGTCTATTTACTTATCTCGATACAGGAGAAATCCTAATATGGGGCTATGTTTATTTTTTTTAATATAAAATAGAATAGAGTATAACAAACTGCGTGTTAAAGTGGTCCAAAGTGGTCAACATAAATAAATTTAATTTTAGTTTAAAAATGACAGCGCCTCCTTTGATTTATTAGTCACATTGATACGGCTATTACAACGATGTCCTAAATAAATACTAAACTAAACTAACTAAATTACTAAATACTAAAACTAAATTTTATAATCTTTCTTCCACAGTGCCAACATCAGACGTGCAAGGAGTGCTGGGCAAGAAGGCGTCACTGCCGTGCGACATCCAACCTCTGCACTCTGATGACGACGTGGTGATGGTGCTGTGGTTCAAGGAGTCCGATGGGGACCAGCCTTTGTACAGGTTAGGAT
Organism: Caradrina clavipalpis; assembly: GCA_932526535.1. Lineage (NCBI taxonomy): Eukaryota > Metazoa > Arthropoda > Insecta > Lepidoptera > Noctuidae > Caradrina > Caradrina clavipalpis. Next base: position 983,662 of record OW052107.1, on the reverse strand, counting down.
ACGAAACCATATTCAGGTAGATATTTTATACCGAGATGCTATGGCGTCGTGATCAGAGGTCAATTCTAGTAAGTTTTAGGTACGTTCTCATTCTAATCTCAGTCTTTTGTCAACAATGCTTCTAATGTGACTACACATCAAGGTTTCTCCAAATATGCTACTGTCCCCAGCAGGGTTCACTTTTAAACTTATAGTGTTAATAATTATGTACACTTTTTTGATAACATGAATGCAACATTTTTTTATTTGATGTGAGTCTGGTTCGTCATTTTGAACGCTTTAATTTAGTAGAATTGGCCTTCTTCTGTACACGATGCCAAAAAAAGGTGCAAAAAGGTGAAAAGGTGAAATGCTTAGTCGACGATAAGCTTAGCATGATAATCACGCCATTGTGTAAAAATATCATGTTCATTTCACCAAAATTTTTCATTTCGCTTACCACGCTTACTTGCCTTTCAGAATGCTGGCTGCACCACAACCACAATGCCTTTGCCTCTAGGAATAATAAAGCAATCAGTTGAAACAAATTGACCCTTCTCTTGAAACGTCAACTACATATAATAAATTAATCAATACGGAAGAGTATCTTTAAATAGAAGCCGCTAATGTCAACACGGCAGTCAAATTATAGCCAAGTGATAGTAATGTACGGCCAGCACATGAACTATTGCTTATTCTATAAACAGGGAACACTTTATCTAATGATAACGTTACAATAATAATTGATAATGAACTGAGTAATGTTACTAGTACTGCTGTGTACTTTGCTGGTTTGGTTATTGTGGTAAATGGATGTCACTGACTAAATTATAGGACTCTCAGTTTGCAGAAAAGTTGTTGATGGCGATAATAACCTCGTATGGCAGGCTAATTGTTGTTTGTTATTTAAACAAGGATAGTGCAAAATATCCTTTTGAAGAAGCTTTTCTTTTATACTCACCTTATCGGCTGTAATAAGATGAAGTCAAGGATTTTTATTTAACATCATTGGATAGAAAGTAAGCCGGCGGCCCATCTGATGTTAAGTGGTCACCGCTGCATATTGACATCTGCAATACCAGAGGCCTTGCACATGCATTGCCATCCCAGAGACAAAGTTGAATTGTCTCGTGTGCCTGTATTCACGAGCTTCTTCACAAAGAGCTCGCCTCTACTATTACTAAAGTTCCGATTCATATTGTTTAGGCAGATAAGCACAAAATAACTATGTCTTGCCATAGAAATAAAAAAAATCCGCTCTTAGAACATCTTTAAGAGTTCCAAAAGGCTAAATGAAAGTCTTCCAGCTATATACCAACGATAAAATATATTATTTCTAATACAAAATTTTCCTCCAACAGCTACGACATTCGAGGCCGCTCCATCAATCAGCCGAAGCTCTGGTCCTCCCCCTCAGTGTTCGGGAACCGCGCCTTCTTCCGCGGCAGCGCCACCCCCGCTGTCCTCATGGTGGACAATGTGATAGCCAGCGACGCTGGCGTGTACAGATGCAGGGTAGACTTCAAGAATTCACCTACTAGGAACCTCAAAGTTAATTTTACTGTTATAAGTGAGTTACTGTTTGATTCATTTATTTTTTGACAGAACACCACAAAATCATCATTTTGAATCTGTACCTGTTCAGTACCTTGTTATGTTTATCTTGTAACGCTGATGTATTTTCTGTGTTATTGTGGTGTCCTGGGTTCGATTCCCAAGTTGGGCAAAAAGGGTTATTGAGTTTTTCCATAAGGAATTTCTCAGTAACAGCCTGGAGTTTGGAAGTTGGTGGTGTGACATCCCCGTATCTCATCAAGCACGAAAAGCCGTTGATCCTGCGCCTGATCTCTCCCCGGTTGTGTCTGACTGCCGTCCCATCGGACTATTAAGAGTGAGGGTAGAAGGAAATCAGCATGTGCTGCGCATACACTGGTGCTCTATATCTTGTTCTTGCGAACTTGGTTAGTCTCTATCGAGATTGACCGCCGTGGTCAAAATCGGTTTGGAGAATATTCGATTTTCAGTGTCATCATGCTAAATCAAATTATGACCCCGAAGACGATTATGCAAGTAAAGTCACGTAATTTAATGTAATATCCTAATCTGTTTCTAATTCCAACAGTCCCACCAAATCGTCCCACAATTTATGACGCAAAGAGAAGAGACAGAACGAAACTAGTGGAGCCTTACAACGAAGGATCCAACGTCTTGCTCATCTGTGAGGTGGAAGGAGGTAAGCTATCATCCTCTCACTCACTTACATAAGTATCTCGCACTAGCTACTATACACTTGACTACATCTTTATGTAAATACGTTTCGTCAGCAACAAAAGGTGATATAGAAGAGTCTATAGGTATCAATAGGGCACCAATTCAGAGTTTGAGTAGTTACTTATATATTTACTTGTAATAGAAGTTAAGCCTAAAATCAGCGACAATAGTACATGATACTGTCATGAATATAGAGAGTATCTAACAAAAAAAAGTTGCAAAAGTTGTTTTTGCTACCTCTGACCTTGACTAGAATCAAGAACTGACAAATAAAACCAATGTCGAATAAAAAAAAATTTTGGATGGATAGATGTGTGTTACTTAATCACGCTAGAACTGCTGAACGGATCTGGATGAAATTTGGTGCAAAGATAGATTATAGTCTGTCTGTGTCTTTTTTTGTTACCCTGGAAAAATGTATGGATCCCTTGGACTATATATCAACTATGACACTAGCAGAAGTCATGGGCAGAAGGTACAAATAAACGTGTAAAATAGTTTAGCAAAAAATTTTTTTCACCATATGTTACGCTAGCATTCAAAATTAGGTTAGAATCGTCAATAGCATGAAAACAACAAACTCACTCAAAGACAATACCAAAACAAGCTTAAACCAACACCATAAATTCAACCTATTCACTTAAAGGGAAATAATCTAACTCGCACAGATTTACTTGAACTGCAAATGGCGTCAGAGAGGCTGTTTAATCTAGGTCTAACATAGAGATGTCTGGCTTAAGCTAATACCGCTTACTGTCAGGTAGAATACATCGTAAGCACTGAGGCGCAAAGGGGAATGAAACAAGATGTCTTAGACGTTGGGAAACCAGGTGAAATGGTTAATGCTGGAACTAACATTTGTAGACAAATAATGACTGTGTATACAGTGCCACGGCTTCTGTCTGTGATACGATTACCAGATAAGGCAAAAAGTGTTATTGAGTTTTGTCCATTAGGAAAGTCTAAGACCCGCTGTTATCAAAATCACTGAACATATTTAGAGCTAAATGTGTTTAAATGATCACTCTGTTACTTTCTAACAATGTGTAAAGGATGTAATGATGTTCTAAATACGTTTAGGCAATGAAAATGTATTTATTGATTTTGGTGAAAGTGGGTCTTAGTAACAGCTTGGAAGTTCGAAGTGCCTCGGAAAGGACGAGAAGCCGTTGGTCTTGCCTGATCTCTCCCCAGTCGTAACGCATCGCTCTTCTATCGGACTATGAGAGTGAGGGAAGAGAGAGTGCACCTGTGTTGGCTGCTACAATTGTATACCATAATATATCCTCTGTATTTGGCTAGTCTCCTTCGAGATTGGCCGCCGTGAACAAAATTCGGTGGAGACAATATTATAACTGTGTATAAATTTGACAAAATCTGCTTTTTCTATGTTGTTTACTTTCTTATAGCAAGATAGTGACCTAGTGATTTAGGCCAAGCACCAATGTTACATTTTGAATTGATTGTACATTCTAAGTTTATCTTATACATCTCTGACATTGATGAAAGATAACATAGTGAGGAAACCTGGACTTGTAATTATTATAAGTCTGAAATCGCGAATCCGTCTTCAGCAAGCGTGTTATTCAATGCTCGTACCTTTATAAAAAGAAGCCAATTCTCTGTACTGGGACATTAGGCTGATATTATTATTGCTACATTTTTTTTTTAATTGTATATATAACAGTATATGATGTTAAATTAATATAGGCGTCTTTGTATTTATACATGTATATTATTGTGTGGGAAATATAAAAATATAAGATATAAGACACAAGCTTAAAATTCTCCTTTGAAGTTGAATTATTCTAAACCTGACTTTTATTTTCTTGGCAAGCTAATATTGAGGTTGTTATTTATCGAATAGCACAAAGCGAATATAAATAATGAAACGATGTGTGTATAGAATTATGATGTTTGTAAACAAAGTTTATTTACATAGTCTCTTTACTTGCTCTTAAGATCACAAGAATCTAAAGAAAATGTTATAAGTTATCGTACCTTGTAATTTTATTTTATATCTAGTATAGCTAGCGACTTCGTTTGTGTAAATGTCGGTTATAACGTGATTTTGACGTGAAACGTCTTTCAATACAGTGTAGGGGTAATTTGCTGAAACCGATGAGACGAAAGCACGTCGCCTCGGCGAGCGCTATAGCTCTGTAACTACGTGTCGTATGTAATTAATTTATATGCTGTTAGATAGAGCAAGGTAGCCACTACTCAGATCAAGTATAAAAATAAAAATAAGTATAAGTATACATAGACATTTCGCGTTTAACCAACCGCTGAGTACCACGACACAGCCTCACCCGTTTTTTGTTATGGCGCTGAACTCTAATTCTATTCCATTCTATTCTTTGCAAATATGAAAGAAGTACCTCGTAATTTACTTCTTATAATAGCAGCTGTCTGCCAATGAAAGTCCTATCAAAATCGGTGTAGCCGTTTAGTGTTAGCTGGAGCAAACAAAAAGACAGACAGACAAAAATTTTGATAATTCAGTAAATATTAATATTTATTTCGTGAAAAGCTTTAACTTTGACATTACAAACATACACACCAATTTCATTTATTTGTATAGATAAATACATTATGTATACCTGCTTGAAGAAGTTAAAGATCTACGAATAAAGTAAAACATAGAGGTATATATTTAGTAGAAGATGTGAATATAGAACAAAGAAAAATACTATTAACTGTAGATAATAATAGTAACAAAGAAAGTAGAGGTAGTATCATCATCATCATCAATCAGCCGAACGACATTCACTGCTGGACATAGGTCTCTTCAAATCATAGCCACAAGGACTGGTCCTGCGCTTCAGGCATAAAAAAAAAAAACAAATAATAAACACTACCAGCACTTTTTAAAAATCATTACCAACAACCACCTAATGACCCATAAAGATTAAAAAAAAAACAAATCAATAACAAATCTTTAAAGCCATCTGAACAATTAAGGGCCATAATTGTACCCTTCGAGTAGTAAACAATAAAACAATCCCATCCCATACAATTTGGGCCCGAATATAACAATGACACCATAAATGATAAACACACAGGACTCGTGGGCGTTAATTATGGGAACATACATAAATGCACAGGAAATTTTAATGGTTACGATGTACCCGATAGCGGTAAATCTATTTTACAGGTTACGATAATCCTTATAATCAATTTGAGAGGTATGGAGGATGGTAATGAATTCCTAGTGAACACGGAATTATGAATTGCAATGCAAATGATGATAGAATTTCAATAATAGAAACGTTATTGTCTAGAAATTCAGTAAACAAAAGCATGTTTCCGTTATTGTTTCTTTTTTGTATTTAGTATAAGGTAGCTTAAAAGGTTCCCCTGGGACTAAGCAGGACATGTCTGCCGCATGACAGACAAACTGTGGTCCCAAGAAACATAAAGCTGGTGCCCTGAGATGGTAAGACGTGGTCTCCACAGGGCCACGAAGGAGATTGCGGGATGAGCAAGAATAAAGAAAAAAAAATAAGATAGATGAAGCCCAGAATCGTGAAAGATGGACGTGAAGAGAGGCCTTTGCCAAGGCATGGAGTAGAACAGGTCAATAACAAAAAAAAAGTATAACGTGTTGACAGTCAAAAACCAGTGTCAATCCTTTAACCCAAATTAATAACGCTATCAATGAAATCTAAAATAATAATTATCCAAGACAAATAGCCATCTTGATTTTGTAACGACTTCAACATATTTCACTTCTTGATGAAAGCCGAGTCGTGTCAGAAAGAAAAATGAAGCCATTAAACCCCGTTTTGATTGGAGCGACAATTTGTCAATAAGAATAATGATGGTGACCACGAAGTTCAGATAATTATCGACGAACGTGTCTATTCCGACACGATATCGATTTTCTTGTAGGCTTTGATTTTGTTGTTGTTCAACTAATATTTGGTCGTTTTAGGGATCTATATTTAGCTGTATTTTACAAGAAATAGGTTTTAGAGACCGAGGTTAATTGATGAATTGCTAACAAAGATAAAGGTAAATAACTTTTCTCATTCAGAGAAGACACGAGCATTGATCACCACGCTTGCTCAAGGCGGGTTGGTGATTTGAAACCTATATTAAATAACAGTCCAGGGTTCATTACGATGTTTTCCTTCACCGATATCAGTAATGCCCAAGATAAACTTAGAAAGATGGATGCTGAAATGTCTCATATGAAACAAAAAGACCTGCAGTGCGTACTGAATAATTATGTTTGGGATAGGGGAGAGAGAATGACTAATTTTAAACGACACTGATAGATTTTTCCAAAGGTTTCAATAATTACTTCTAATTACAGGTAGACCAAGGCCACGCGTGACGTGGTACTTAGAAAACGTGGTGATAGACGACTCGTTCGAGCAGCGCCCTGACGGCGTGACGGTGAACACGCTGACCTTCCCCAATGTGGGGCGACAGCATCTAAACTCCAGGCTCGTCTGCCAAGCCTCCAACACCAACCTCGCGCAGCCAGAAACCAAAGTTCTTATTTTAGATATTAATTGTAAGTCACTTTGCAGCTGAATTTTCTGATCTGTTTTATTTTTGAGGTGTTTGCTCCATTTTCTTGCCTTCTTTCTTTCTAAAAAGTAATAACTGTGTCCTCATATTAATATTAATGAAGGCTTTCTCAGTAAAAACAGGTTAGTTTTCCTCCAATTCAATATGTTTATTTCTAGATACCTTGAATGGGTATATAAACCAAAAGGTCATATAGATCAAAAGACCTATGGGACCTATGTATTATTTTTATGTTTCTTGTAAAAAGAAATCTAAAACTGTCCGGTGTAAATGGCAGCTATTTTAGTGAAAACGGTTTTAGTTTTCCTCGAATTTGCTATCAATAGTTTTGATCCTTGGCACCCACTAACAGCTGGACCGTTCAGTATTTTACCTGCGTCAATTACCTCAGTGAAATATTTTGTTTCCGAAATTTTTGATTACTTTTTTGGATGATACTCCGAAAATGTTCCTGCTATAAATTATTTTATTTTTGTCACAGTGAAACCAATAACAGTGAACATACTGACTAAAGAGAAGCAGGTGTCAGCAGACAAAAGGTACGAAGTGGAATGCAAGACGACAGGTTCGAGACCTGAGGCCTACGTCACGTGGTGGAAGAACAACAGACAGCTGAAGAGGATGGCGAAAAATGTGAGTCAATTGTTCTTGCAGACTATTCTTACTACTTCTACTACTGTTAGCTTGCATCATCAATTCATCACATAGCTGGAGAAAAGATCGTATTTAAAAGTCTGAATTCCTTTCGTCTCTAAGGATGATGTTCATATAAACATGGTAACTTAGGACCATAAGAACATTCTTATGGCCCTAAGTGTCCAAAAGTGTTTTAAAAATCATCGCGATTCTTGGGCTAAAATATTGGTTATGAAAGCATCCAAGGCTTTAGGAGAGATCTTTGTTCAGCCGTATGACAATACATTTTCAATAAAAAAGAGTTTGATTAAAAACAGTATCGATGATAATGATGCGATGTGACCAATTTCTGCCTAGGTGATTACTACAGCACCGCTGTTATTGTCGTTCGTGAGCTCGCATGTGGCTTAAAACAACATTAGTGTCCTGAGAAAGAAAGTCATAATCATGATTAATGTTGTTAGTTTTTCCAAGTAATTCTAGATCATATTTTAGATAATAACAATATTGCAAAGACTGCTTCAACTAAAACTAAAACCACCCTTAAAACTTATATCCACAAACAAAACCGAGTTAAGCTCAAAATACTCGTCTCACTTGTTTATAACCGAACCAATCTCCACACCAAACAGCGGAATCACTTCCAGAGCATACAATATCAAATGCAATTTAACGTAAAGCGCATCTTTTCACAGTTTTCCGAGAACAACGAGACATTGAGCGTGCTCAGCTTAGTACCCGGCGTGGAGGACGACGGTAAATATTTGACGTGCCGCGCTGAGAACAAACACATACAGGACTCTGCTATTGAGGACAAATGGAGGCTCAATGTTCACTGTGAGTATTGATGACGTTGTGAAGGGGTTTGATTGAGCAGATGGATTGGGTTTTCGTTGGGATTTTGCTGCTGGAAATTTTGATGGAAATGGAGTTTAATGTTGAAGTATACTAATGTATTAAAGATGTAGAGATTTTTGTTTATTCAAACACGCCAATTTCTGGAAGTTCGCGTCGAATATAATTAATAGCCAGAATTATGAAGAGTAGTATAGGCAATAATTATGTATAACCCACGGGACTAGAGCAGTAACTAAAGACGTTACTGAACGCGGTTGAAACCGCAGGGTATAGTTAGGAGAGATTATAATCTGCCTAGCCTTTAGCCGTTTGGGGTCGGCTTTCAGTCTAACCAGATGCAATTAAATGCTAGTCGTTACATGAAGCGACTTACTCACATCACTTATAGAGATGTTGGGAGCATTAAACACGTATAAATATTATTATTATTGAATAAAATGTATTTATTTATTTGGATCTTGAATAGAGGCTACACTATTGCATAATAATAATTGATCAAGGAACATTTTACTTGTACTCCTCCAATTACAGGAAACCACATATTTTTTTAAAAATCTATCTACAAAATGCTGCGTCCGGTTCGACTGGAAGCCGACCCCAACATAGTTGGGAAAGGGCTAGGCAGATGATGATGATGATCTACAAAATGAAGAAAATAACAATACTGAAATGACAATTAAAGACAAAACAGCTAACGACGCAAATTTACTAACCGACAAAACCAAAGAGAATTAAGCAATTTACTCGTAGTTTAAACATAGGCAGAAATAATGCATAGTAAAGGTAGTTGAAATAACGTCGAATCAAACAACACACACATACGAACACACTGATTCGGTTGAAACACATCTCGCTAACGAGGACAAATGGAAGCTCGCGTTCCTCTGTAAGCGTTAATCAGAATTGAAAGGATTTTGATTATTGAAACGATGATGGATCCTGAGATTCTGCGGCGGCATTTCTTCGTTCTTTTCTTGCGAATTGATCTTGTTATATTCAAATTATGTATGGGAAAACGGCGTGAGTTTATGTATGGAGGTGTATTAAAAGAAAAGGCACGTAGGTTTTGGTGCCTCAATTTTGTATGATTTAGGTGTAATGGTGCTTTTGTACCTAGAAAAATTACCAGTAGTATTTATTAATATACATTTGTTTAAGGAACACAATACTAAATTGGGTTATTTAGACTTCGCTCGGCCTTGGAATCGAATCCAAGACCTCTAGTGCAGCAGTCGCGTTAAGGACCACTAGGCTAGCAAGATGTAGCTATTACGGTCCAAAAAATACAGCTCTGTGACATATGAACAATAAGCGGAGTCTTAAACATGGTTCCGTACCACCCTTTAGATACAAAACCCTTATTTACTTTGTTAAAACAAGTACAAGCATATAAGTAATGTTTCAACTATGGCAAGAAGGAGCAACTACAAAACTTTTATGTTCCAAACTATGATGTGTAACAACATGAATTTCCCCGTTTATTTTCTACTAACAAACTTTACAAATATCTTCGAGCTTGTCTGAAGCAACTTTGGAGTTTAATGAAAAAACTAATTCTAAACTAAATATCCGAGATAGTGGTCGATGAACACGTGTCCCTACCACTGTGTTATCAAGTTGGTAATTCCACTCAAGTCATCACACTAATTCTGATATCAACTTGGGATTGGATAACTTTCGAGTTCTCTAACTTTCTTTGTTAAAACACTGTTTTCTTTCAGTTCAATTCACTATTGTAGTGGCTTTATAACTGTTTGAGTATGTAGTTAGAAGGTGTTTGGCAATAGGGTCTATTACTGTTTGATCGAATTCGTGTTGGGGTAATAAAATTGCTGTTTTTGTTTCGTTATCTTACGTATAGACGTCTACACTTTTGACCTCTCTTGAGAATACGATATATACCTAGACGCTGAAGTTTTAATGGTTGTTTTCCAGTGGCAAACGATTTGCCCGTAGTACTGCTATAAAAAGATAGAGTTTAACTTGAAAACAGTTTAAGTTTTTTTTTTGCCTGGAACTATAATTAATTATATTTTTTTAACAAAAATAAAATCCACATAAGCCTTTTCGCCCACGAACGACTTTTTGTTATTTTTTGTCGGCGAGAACGGCGATCGGCGACGAATTCATGTGTTCCATACACATGAATTCTATACCAACGCACACGGGCGACAAAATTCGTCGGCGAAGACGCAAATATCTGCTAGTGAAAGTCCTGTCAAAATGACGGTGATAACCTGGAACAAACAGACAGACATGAATTCAAAAAAAAAAAAACAGTTTTTGATTTAAGTAAACATTTATAACTAGATATGCATTTAGTTAAAAGCTCTAAACCTATTATAATTTTGGGTCAATTTATTGTTAGCCTTCTAACTTATTGTCTTGTTCACAGATATTCCGATAGTTGACCTGAAGATGGGCTCAAATCTAAATCCTGACGAGATTAAGGAGGGCGACGACGTTTACTTCGAGTGTACTGTCAAGGCTAATCCTAAGACACATCGCCTTGTCTGGTTCCATGGTGTGAGTAATTGGAATTATTGTTCATAATTGTACCTAGTTAGTACTAGTGTAAGGTTCAAAGTAGACATAGCAGCAATATGCAAGGGCCATTTTGATTTATCAATTGATAATTAACTTAAATTCTTCGGATTTAGGGTTAAAAATTGTGTGCTACATAATATTCGCCGTGCGAGATTTAGTTATTATATTGAACGCAATTTTATTTTGCAATTTTCAATTCTATTTACGTACCTATGTTGGATTTTAGTTCATCATTCATGAAAACTGTTTGAGAATATTAGCTTTATCCTAAAATAAAACACAGTAAAAGTAATGTAATTACCAATAATAGCTGATTACCCAACAGAGAAGTATCTTCTAGAAACAAGAAATGAGATCAACGAAAATATACTTAGTACTAAGAATAAAATAAAGCAAGTTAGTATTCTTGTTGTGGTTCTCCTTAATACCAATTTAGCCTCGTTTCTTTCTAGATATTTTGGGTCGTATAATTGAATAATCTTTCTGAGTATCAATAATGTACGGGACGACACAACTTTGAAGGTTTCATCAAACATGATATACTTGAGCGGGTAATTGATGGAACTAATTTTAGTCGTATGATTAGATACGTATAAGAAACCTTTAAGATGAACTTGTAGTGAATCATTGGAGCGTTTACTAATAAAAGGTTCGTCATCGTCATCATTATTTAGGCCAAATTATGTCCACTGCTGGACATACACCTCCTCTAAAGAAAGCCATTTCCGTTCCTGAGCTCCCCGCATCCAGACATTTCCCACGACTTTTATCAGGTCGTTGATCCACTTCATGAAGGAATTTGCAGAGTGCACCTGCCGGTGCGTGGTCGCCACTCGAGAGCCTTACGATCCCAACGGCCGTCTGCTCTACGTGTTATGTGCCGTGCCAAATGCCTGGATTATTTGGTTCAATTCTTAAAATTCTTCCGTTAGTAGGAAGCTATGTAAACCCTGAGTCCTAGAATCTAATTATCATAAAATTGGGGACGCGTAAGGAAATTCACGCGAGCATTATATGCTTCAAAAATGCATTTGTAGTAAGTACAATGACATGCAGCGTAACGTAGATAGTATAAAACATTCGTGCAGTATAAAATTACTTGCCTTCAACTCCCAGTAAACTGCAATTCCTTTATGTTTAAAGCTTCCAGGAAATTCAGCGTACTACAGTATTCACTGTTAAAAGACATTTAATTTATAACCGTAATGCATTGGACCGCAAGTGCACAAAGTTGTTTGTAATTCTGTGTGTATTGCTGTGGGCATTGCGAAGGAGATCGCTTTGTTATTACTTGTGTGGCCTTTATTTATTTAAAAGGTTTTTATGTTAAATGTATTGTTTTGTTTTGGGAGTAGGCAGAAGATATTATATCTGAAAAAAAAAGCTCTAAATTATACGAGGTCTAAAGAAAACATTTTTGGTAAATTATTTATTTAATGCCATACTTCATTTTTGTGTTAATTAATGAGGATTAGACATTATTCAAAATTCTTTTTTATTAATTTCTGTCCGGCAACCCAGCCCTATAAATAACACCATTTTTTTAAAATGCGATTATGATCATAATGAGAAATAATTATTTTTTAAATCTTCTTACAAGAACAATAATGTTCCCAAGCTGTACTAATAAATTCTTCTTTCACGTTTGTACCTAGAACTCCGAGATCTACCACAATGAAGGTGCAGGAGTCATCCTGAGTGCCCAGAGCCTGGTCCTGCAGAGCGTGACCAGGGCTGCGGCTGGAGACTACACCTGCATGGCGGCCAATAGCGAGGGGAAGGGCACCAGCAACCCTGTCACTTTGTTGGTTAGATGTGAGTATCTTCTTCTTTATCGTGTGGGTAGTAAGGTCTAACGACCCCACATACCCAAGTGTCAGAATTTTTAAACCGCCTCAAGGGCCTCTGTCATGGTTACCGATGTCAATGATGTCCAAGATAAACTTAGAAAGTACATGTGAGTTAGAAAAAGTTACATTGGTACTTGCTCGTGTCTCGTTGCGAACCCACAACCTCGTGCATTAGAGGCGGGTGCCTTAACCATTGGGCCATCATGACAATACCTATTAATGAGTTAGTTTTTGGATCGATTCTCTAATATAGATGGAGTACGTCCACAACAAAATTAAGCATTGTCTTTTTTGGAAATTCTTAATTTTTTGAGACACATACAAAATTAGATACCTAAGAAAAATAATGATAATGTTCTTTCTAAACGGGCTACTAGATTTTAACTAATACGGGGTGAAAGGGACATTGTAATGAAAACTTTTACCACCATATATTCAGTGCAACTATGATTCTAGAACCCTAGCGTTCGCGTTGCCCACAATTTTTCTACACTGTTGAAGTATAATTATGGATCTGCTGGATTTTATTACGATGTCTCTTCTGACCTGTATAATTCTGCGTAATCTAAGTTAAATCTATTACATGTGGTTTTATCTGCTATTCAGAAATTAACAAACACATATTATGTAAAAGCTCTTATATATATTTCTTCGATTTGTGTAACCAACGTGCCCCGATTTCTAGCTCAGCAACTACCATTAACTGTAGGAAGCGAGTGTCCCCAGGGATTCGATATACCCGTAGGGCTGCATAATCGCAGTAAATATTGGCTATTTTGGTCATACCCACTTGATATCCGATGGTCTCATGCCTTGATTAAAACTTACATTCATTAATTCAACTATTCTTATACAGAGAAGCCACACGCATTGATCACCACTCTCTCTCTCACTGACGCCTTAGGTGGACTCCGAATTTCAGTTTCATATTTTTTGGAAACCTAAGTATCCTTTACCGTCGTTGGTGATGTCCAAGATCAACTTAGTAAGTACATTATGAAATAGAATAGTCACATTGACACTTATCCGTGGCCGGCTATAAACCCACGTGTGTGAAAGGCGGGCGCCATAACCACTCAGCTATCACGACAGCAGATTATTCATGTCAGTCAATAAATCCTATCCCATCGCTAGACGGAGTTCAAAGTTACAGGAAGTCGTACAGACTCTCACAATAAATATTGGTCTTTATATCCGCAGTCCTCGGTTCCCAGAAATAAAACACTGTATAATTTTTCGTCACAAAATTGAAAGACACCTCAAAAGCATAATAAAATCTGGCCACTACTACATGACCCTTTTAAATAATAAAACGGAAGAGAAGGGTCAAGTGACAGAATGAGCACTTCACAGCTTTGACATGGTATATAAACTATAGCTTTAACGTAAACACGTGTAGTTGTAAAACAGTTGTTTGTTTTTTTTTGTAATTCTGGACTTGTGTCCAAAATCTCATACACTATTCCTCTTTGTGTAAATATCAACCCTAATTCCACAAGACTCGACGTTCGTTTGAGGTTAACAAAATTTTAGAGTCGGTTAGATTGCTTTGGGACCTGGATTAGTACTGCGTTCTGAATAATGCTTTTAGGAAAGATGTTACGCGGACATTTGGTGGAATAATGGCCAGAGAATTGGTAACGAAGTAATAATTGTTTTGTTAGCCCGTTCAAACAATGGACGTTTAACTTTAGAGTACAATGTGACTGGGGAACAACGTTTGAATATTTGGCTTGAGGTTTTAGATGGTTTCAGTACAATCACGGTTTGTGGGACATGCTTTGTTTAGTTTTGAGTTTGTAATTTTGCCATAGGTATTCTAAATTTAAAATGATTTGTGTAAAATATTTAGAAGGTGTTATAAAAAAGTATTTTATTTTTGTTTATTTATTAAACTTTATGCACATAATGTAAAAAATACACCGTATAAAGGCGGACTTAATGCATTAAGCATATTTTACCAGTCTACATTAGGGTGATGCATGCATGTTTTTATCACAGCATTTAACTAGCCAAGCAAAGAAAGCCACAGTATGCATATGTAAATACAGAGCAAAAATTTAAACCATTGCTTCGCAAACTGTCAGTGCCAAACTTTAAATAAAATCTCAACTAACACAACTACATAATATTTTCCACACCAAAAACCAGCAATTAAGACTCCGCCAGAACTAAACCGCCTGAAAATATTATCTTTTAAACTGTGGAAAATTATAATATTAAAATTTTGTTGCGAGGAGACAAAGAGAGGTTTTAGCTCCCCGGGGGCCCGTAAACCGTGCCTGTTTCTGTCAACCACGGAAGTGATATAAAAACCTGAGAAAATGCAATTTACTTGCAAAATGGATGAGAGGTTGCAGGGTGGGCCCTAAAATTGTCCTTTTATAAACAGGAGCCCGTTTAATGGCAGATGCGTAGAAGTTGTCTGACGAAAATTGGATGAAAGGAATTTCGTTAAAGTGTTTTAGTTTACAGCATGTTGTTACTCCGCGTTCTGTTAGTTTCATAATGAAATTATTTTAAGTTTGCCGGATATTGGAAACTGACGTGTATTTCGAGGGCATAAGGGTCAATTTTAAAACTATGTCTTTAGGAGATTTAATCTATGTACTCACCAAACTAAGCAACACTGAGCAAAAATAATTGCTTCGCAAAATATTGAGCTTTCAAGTACATCCAACAATACTTACAGGAGTCGTAAAAGTTTTTAAAGGTCAGGTTGAAAAAGTTGGATTTCTGACCTTTAATATCTCCGTAAACAGAAAGTTGCCAGGAATAGTTTAGAACAAAATAATACTGAGAAAACATGTATTTTCAAACTTTGCTAAGTGTCTTTTGACACCCGTTAATAAGATTGAAATTCGTCTGTTTTATCTGACGAGAGTGACGATTGTGTTGTTTCTGATTTAATTAAACAGGCCCTAGGCATATCAGCCTATAATTAAACAACAGCCTTGCCCATTGTCTTCTGTGACCAAACTTAATGGATATTTAAATATAATTATTACTGACAAGGCCACAAAAGCAATTAATTAATCAGTAACCAAGTTGGAAGTAACTATAGGAAACGGGAAACTGATTAACCGATTTGTTTAACTACCATGTAATTATAACACCTTCATTCGGACGCAAGGACCAAAAACCCACAATATGTTGGTCCTAAGAGGCGCACGTAAGACTCAAAACTATCAAGCTCAGTTAAACTACTTCCATTACGTCACAGGTTGGACTTTATCATTAAAAGTGCTAGCCAAGTGTTCAGAGCTGCAGTTTTATAACGATCCTGAAGTTTCCCCGGTCTTGTTAGACGTCGCGACGTAATATTGCACGTCATACTTTGTCCAAAGTTTCGTTATTGTTTATGGGTATTTATGAGCGGAGTAATTTTAGAGGATAGCTGTTTTTTACGGTTATTTAATGTCAAAATAGTTACGTATATTCGTGTGTATGTCGTAGCGGACATTTGTCTTTTGGATTTCGCGAAGTATGATTAGAAAAGCAAAATGTTCTGTAATGTCGTGATGGCCCAATGGTTAAGCCAAGAAGTTGTGATTTCGATATACGGCAAATACCTAGCCTTATAGCGCCCTTTTTCATTAATTATGCTCTTTCTTAATTAACCTTGGGCATCACTGACATCGATGAAGGAAAACATCGTAAGGATACTAGGACCTGACAAAATACGTGCTCAATAATCTATTCTTGTTTTTTATTTCTTAGATGCTCCAGTCTGTGCTGAAAGAAGAGATGGAGAACTCTTCGGTGCACTAAAACAAGAGACAGTCTCCCTTCACTGTTCTGTGGACGCCAACCCAGCACTGGTCTCCTTCCATTGGACCTTCAACAACTCTGGAGAACAAACAGAAATACCGCCTAAGTAAGTTCTGATCATCACCATCATCATTATATCACTCACAGGACGTCCACTGCTGGACATCGTCTCCCATAGATTTCCTATAGGACCAGTTGGAAGCGGCTAAAAGCTAAGAAGTTCTGATCATCTATTTTTTTATTATTTAGTTTCTTGTTAGACATGGTGCATGTAATAGCACAAGAGTAGTAGAAGTAGTATTTTAAGTTAAGTTATAATATTTAAAACTTGTTTGCAAATGAAGAAGTTGGAACTATGTAGAACAAAAATAATATAATAATGGTGGGAAGAAAATTGAAAGTTTTGGCTTCGTTATAAAACAAATAAATATCTTGGGACAACTCACAGACGGCTATCTGATCCCAAGCTAAGCAGAGCTTGTGTTATGGTAACCAGACAACTGATATACATACTTATATAATTTATAAATACATACATATTATAGATAAATCACACCCAGACACAGAACAAACAATCATGTTCATCACACAAAGTTTGTCCTGGGTGGAAATCGAACCCACGACCTCCGGCTTAGTAGTCAGGGCCACTAACCACTAGACCAACAGGCCCGGTCAGCCACAGGACCTTCAGGTGCCTTCTTACTTCTGTTATAACTGGGGCATGCTAAGCAGTCAGTAGCATATCATAGTTTTTGTATCATTTCTAATGTAAATATTTATCATTTTAAACGGAACTAGAACAGCAAAGTGTATCAATGAACTATTAATACAGTTTTGTTTAACACTAAACTTCTAACCGCCATTGTTTCCCATCATCGTCCTTTCATCTTCCATAATATTTAATATTTTATGTAAAGTACACAGAGTTGGCCCAGATATTGCTTTTGAAGCTGTAAACAATGAACAGTGGAAAATTAAATTAGAGAAGTAAGTAGGTACACGTGAAATCAGGCTACAAAAATGTTATAAGAGTAATTATCAGCCAATCCGCGTTGAGCAGGCGTGGAGATCAATGTTCGTGCCTCTTTTTTTAAGAAGAGGCTACAGTGGGAGACATATTCTTTATTTTTATAATATTAATTATTGGTCCTTTATTAAGTATGTTCTAATTAAGGGCAGCCTTTTTTTATTCATGAGGATTGACGATCAAATTGTAGACTGACTCTTATTCATACTGATATAATAAAGCTGAAGAGTTATTTAGTTTGTTTACATGCGCTAATATCTGAAACAACAACGCAGCAGGATCACGAAAATTAAAATAAAAATGTTTCTTTGGGAAAGTTGTTTGTTATCATGAGTAAGATCATATAATTAAATATCAGTCACTTATTATCAAATACCCTACCCTGTAAACTATACTATACCCTACAGACCCCACTCCATAATTAATATAATATTTCTGTGTAGGTTATACAGCAGTCATGGCCACACCTCGACCCTGAACTACACTCCGACTACTGACATGGAGTATGGCACACTGGCCTGCTACGGAGAGAATGCTGTGGGTCAGCAGAAAGTGCCCTGTCTGTTCCAACTGGTAGCTGCTGGTAAGTTTATACATCAAAACCCTTATTGTCTCATACGTTTGGAGACAGATGACTCTGGGACTTTGTCATATTAAACTTGGTTCTTATCAAAGGATCACTTGTGTATACTACGTCGATGATGTGTTATTTGCAACGTGTATTATGACAAGGTTCTTACTAAGTTACAGTTATGATTTTTTTTTGGGCGATTGTAAAGTTCTTATTATGAAGATAAAATTAAATTGATTTAAATTTTAGTAAGTTTAAAATAATTATCTATATTAATTAGTTCTTTCTTTCTGTAGAATCAACATCATCATCTCAACATAATATTAAAAGATTGATTTTCTTACAAGCGAATTTTCTCACAAGAATTTCGTGTAGATAAGTCGAGTGCCATTAGGTTTTCTATTTATAAAAGATAATTTATTTACAAGTAAAAAATTAAAATTATTTATTGATGTTTTTAGTGAACCATCAAATATAATAAATGGTTTAATGATCATTTGTTGCACAATTTTAATATTATTATTTAACAAAATGTACATGACACCAATTTCCCCTCCCCCAGGTCGGCCATTCCACCTGCAGAACTGCACGGTAGCCAACCAGAGCATCGACTCTTTGAACGTAGAGTGCGTTGAGAACTTCGACGGAGGCCTGCCCCAGACTTTCCTCATGGAGCTACTGGAACTGCCTTCACTCATTGTAAGTCTTAACATAACATACCATACCGAAGTCCCCAAAGGGTTAGGTAGAGGGTTAGGTGTATATTGGTAGAACTAACCCTCTGTTTAACCCTTTAAAAAACAAAACCGCAAAGCTGTGGGTGTACATTGGTACACCCACAGTTCGCGGTTTTGTTTAGGTCCCATGTAAAAGGGGCGAGCCTATTGCCATAAGATTTTACATTGTTTTCCTAACTCCTAGATCTTTCTGCCTAGCTATATACCATGCATAAAATAAACATTTCTGAAGTATTTCGGTCGTGATATAAAACAATCAAAAGATATAAAAATAATACCAATATTTCAAAGACATAATTATAGTGATAGTAACATATATCAAAGTCAAAGTCAAAGCATTTATTACAATCACATCATTTACAGGCACGTATGAATTGGGTAGATGATACCATTAATCAATATTTCCAACACACAACTTCATAAAAACACACATTATTTTAGCTCTGAACTTCACAAAAAACAGTTTTCAAATTACTTCATTATTGTGCTCAGGTCCGCTACAACGTGTCCACGAACCGCACTCCTCCTTACTTCGAGATCCGTGGTCTTCCTCCAGGAGTCAGCTACAGGATCGACCTGTATGCTGTCAACGCGAAGGGAAGAAGTGACGTGTCCACCATAGAAACTGTCACGCTCAAGGGACAGGCTAAGTTTACTGGTAAGTCATTTTAATTTTTCACGCTACCGAGATTTTTGATTAACAGTTTTGCTGAATATTTTCCGCACGCGACTTCTTAGGCATCTCATTCGATTTTTTACCTACAGGAACACAAAACTGGTATAGAAATTATGCTAAGTATTATGCTTCATCAATATCTCTATGTGTTTAAATTTCAGCTAAGTCCTTTCAGCCTTTCTTTCCTTTCAACTCATGACTAACTACATGGTTCAAGTTTTTTTGTCAGTTCATCTATTGTCATATCAAATGTTTACCAAATGGACAACTAAACTCAACAACAAGCCAATCAAATTTAAAAGAAATAATCTACCAAACAGTTAATAATATCGATTTAACATTAATAAATTTCTTGACCCGATGTTATGGTTTTTTGAAATTATTTTTTGCACAACTTGGTATCCAACCAAGCCTAGGTGTAATATTCGAAGTATTATTTGTCCTTACAATAATACTGTCACTGTACAACTACAACATACACAACAACAATATATCACGGATACTAAACAAACATTGTCACAGAGACAATAAACTTTAAAATAACCTTACATGTACTTGTACTTTTGTACCCTACATGTTATGATGGCCTACTAATAAAAGTGCTTAAGATTGTGGGTTCGATAAAGAGTAATTACTAATGTGACTTCTTCGATTCATAATGTCCCGTATACTGGAGTGTCCCAATTGTCCATTCCCCTGCACCCTTAACGATTTGATTAGAGCCTCCAACGCGGCAATAAACGTGGCCAGCTACTGGGCCCATGTAGCATAAATAATGATTAATGTATCATGGGTACGAAAAGAAGAAACAGAAGAATTCATAATGTACGTTCTAAGTTTACCTTGGACATCACTTCATGAGAATCCTCCTTAGGCAAGCGTGGTGATCAATACTCATGCCTTCTCTGTATTAGAAAAGACCTTTGTATTACAATAAGACAGTAATAAGCTGGTATTAAAGTACTTCTGTAGTCTAAGTACAACCAGTGAATTTTAAATGCACACATTAGCATAAAAGTGTTTGTTTATAGCCAATCGTGGAACACAATACCCACTCGAGTTGCTATTCCTTCGTGTAGAATCTGTTGGTATCGCCATTAAGAACTTCCCTCAAATAAGCAGTTCTCACGCTCCGAAACGACGCCCACATAAAGTTCAACAAAGCAAACATGTAGCTACAGAAGGTTTACTTATTTTGTAAAGTATTTATACAAATATCATTACAATGCTATAATTATTTAAATGTAAGCATTCTATTTAAATTTAAAAAAAAACCACTTTAACAACAATATAACAAAGTCAAAGTTTAATCGTTTATTTAAATCAGTTCATTAAAAGGCACTATTGATTGCTCTTGCCAAAAGGCTGTTTCGTATCTCTTTTAAAATTAATGTTTTACAGTATTTTGTTTTCAGGATCATACAGTATTACACGTGTAACCTAATAAATATGCAGTCGGTAGCAGTAACACGAAAATAATAAACCATATCACTAGTTGGGTTTCTCTGTCTCTGTCTTTTTCTCTATAGGCTCTAAGGACCACTTTAAAATATTATACAACAAGTTAAATTCTGAACACAGGTTAAAACGCAGACAGAATGCTACTTACTTACAGTCATACAAAAACTTTCTACATTCTCATTTTCTCAGAAAACACTTTTCGGCCAGGAAAAAAGAATACTGCAAATCTCTGATAGGTTATAATATTGATAGTTATTGATTGACCTTATACAATTGGATTTTTTAAAGTCTCACACGGAGTGGTTGTTCTTTTCCATACCTGTATTGTGCTTGAACCCAAAAGTCTGAAATTGTTTACTTATTTGCGATCCAATTCGAACTCTTAAACCATTATAACGTATTTCTTTGTACCGAGTTCACGGATTTCATTACATTTATTCAAACAATCGGTAGGTATTGGTAAATTCCGTTTAGGCATTCCTAAATTCCATTTGCGCTTGGTATTTAGGCAGAATAGTTCTATTTAGATTTTAGTTGTAATGGCATTGACTGAAAATCCAAAAGCAGGGTACTAACTATTACGAATGATCGGAATCTAATCTGTCTTTATCTACCAAAAATGCCTGTCAGTCATCATTTTTTTTTACTTTGACTGTCGTTTAAATTAGACTGCGACTAGATTTTAAATAGTTTTTGATACAAGAATTTTCCTTTAGGTCAATGCACTACATATTGGTATACTAAAATTAATGGGACCAGTAAATATCACCAAATCCATAGATTTCGCTACAATAATGTACATAAGTGTTTGGAGCTGCTGATTTCTTTTATACGCTATATGAAAGAATAACGATAAAACTAAAAAGCTTGGTAATTATGATATTTTCTCTTCTGCCATTATATGTTAAGAATGATTGTTTTCTGATTTTGGTACTCCATATTTTATTTTCGGCATCATAAAGCAATTCCTACTAAAATTTACCTTTGAAGCAACAACAATCACAATTAAATTTAAAAATTAACCTTTAACTGTACCTCAAACAACCACTTACAAAACGAATTGCCAATGCAATTTGCTAGCTGCCAATAGACCGGTAAGAACCATAATAAAACCATAGCTACGACCTGAGGCTTAATTCCTAGATATCCGCAAAGTTAATGCGCCCTAATAACCTGGTCACGCTATCGTGAGCTGGTTTTATTTCACAGTTTCCGATAGAGAAATGAGTTAATAAATGGCTTGGTTATTTGTTCCATGAAATGGGTAGGAATTGTTCGCGAGTTGTGGGTAAAAGGACCAAGATTTATAATGGAGTACAAGTTAAGGAGTTTGCCTACTAACCCGTATCGTACTATGCCCGACCTCCCTACCTATATTTTGAGTGCATTTACAAACATATAAACTACTAAACACAAACAGCCAGAAACAGAACAAATATGTTTTCCGTGCGAAAATTAAATCCGTGACATGCAGCATCCAATCGCGAGAGATTTTAGATTGGTTCATTTTGCAAAACTAACCTATTATAAGATTCAATTGGTAAAACTACAGAGTAGATATTATTTTACATCGTGGGTTTAAAATCTCTTGTAAAATTACTCTCCTGAAAAGAACGGTCACGAGGGAGCTGCTGTACTCAGCGCTCTTGCTAGACGATTTTGCGATCGTTGTATTCAGCAAACAAGATTGTACTCCGCAATCTGCAAAATTCTCTTACTATATTACCAATTTCTTAGTTCTCTTTTTTATAAAAATCAGGATTAAATAGGTAGCGTCTCATTAAAAAAATACTAGAGTAATATTATCCCACTGCAGGACAAAGGCTACTTCTCATACATAGACAGCACGAGCATTGATCACCATACTTGCACAAAGGACATTTCACGTTTCAAACTTTATTTGTAAGCCCAGATTTCTTCAAGATTTTTTGGTTTACTGATACAGTGATGTTCAAGAAAAACTTAGAAAGTACAAGTATATCAAACTCGCAACCTTTTACCTGAAGAAAGTTATTTAGGCCTGCCTAAACAATATACTGGACCATCACTACTAATTAAAATATGCGACCAAAACCACACGACCAGTTTATAAAAGCATATAACAGACCCATGTGTACCCTATTTTATGCACCGGCCACTATTCATAACCATTTTGGGTTTGCCGTGCGCAGGCAGAAATAACCACAAATTTTAGTAAGTACAGGTAGTGTTGCACGGGTCAATAAAGCACCAAATTATTAAACTAACTAGATTTGTGTATTTTGTTACAAGTTTTCCTAGAATTACTCTGTTGGATAATGAACAGGGGGCAATTCTACTAACTGTTAGAAACAATCGCAATCTAATCTCAATCTGTCGAAAATGCCTCTAATTAACCGACTTCAAAAAAGGAGGAGGTTCTCAATTCGTCTGTATGTATAATATTTTTTTTTTTTTTTATGTATGTTCACCGATATCTTCGTCAATTATAGACGGACATCAAAAATTTTTTTTTTGTTGGATAGAGTTCACTTCTGAGGTGGTCCCATTTTCACCAGTCCAGGATCGGATGATGGAATCCAGGAGAAATCGAGGGCAACCACCGAAAATTGTATGCTCGTATGGTGTTTTTGTTACGTAATCATGTCTTACTCAGGTATATGCTTCAGGGTGTCAACATCTGATGCTGCTGTCTTGATGATGATGCTACAGTACTCCTTAACGGTAGTACTTTTTGAGATAGGGACTTTTTATTATATTATGTTTGTTCGCGGATAACTTCGTCGTTTATGAACCGATTTTGATTATTCTTTTTTGTTGCAAAGGGTAAACTTCTCAAATAGTTCCATTTAAATTTCATATAGATCTGATGATGGATTACGGAGACAGACAACGGAACTCTTCAAAAAATTACAGCAAATCAACCGCGATTGCTGCTATCGCATAAATATGCATTGTTTACGCAATTACACAACATAACACCGCGCCTGTACACTCGAAAGAGTTACACAGATGTATACTTACAGTAATATTTGAAAATTTCTCATCTAAGTAAACGAAATCGCGTATTCTTTTTCTTATGACTTTTTTTACCGGTGTCATGTTAATTTACATGTCATGACAGTTCCTTCATGGATTTGGATAAAAAAAATGATACTAAAAAGCGAGAAATAAAAAACTTTTTTACAAAAAAAGACAACCGCCTTGAAAAACTAAAAAGAGAAAAATAGCTTTAGCTTTGGAAGTCGGCGGCAATACAAAACAACAAACAGAACCAAAGCCGCCGACTTCCAAAGCTAAAGTTATTTTTCTCTTTTTAGTTTTTTACGTAAAATTTTTGACATTGAGTGTCGTTGGTTGATATGTGATGATTTTTAAAAAACATCATACCATTACACCTGTGTTCCCAGAAGGGTTAGGCAGAGGCGTACCAATGCACACCCATTATCCGCTGGTGTACTTAGGCCCCATATAATAGGGGACGAGCCTATTGGCATTTACCGGGCACAGATCCTAACTTCGAGCTGCTACTGAGTATCTCATAAAAATACCTAATAACACTTTGCTTGACCTGGGAATCGAACTCAAGACCTATAGCGTAGTAGGTAGTAGCGCTTAGGACCACTAGGCTAACGAGGCAGTGCATTACATAAGCACCAATAATTGCATTCTCACGGAAATACCATTCATTACAAAACTAAGTAATTGAATAACTGAACTGTGTCAAAATGAAAAATTACTTTTTTTTATAGAAGCCTTTTAAAACCTTATAAATATTTGTTCTCAGTAATTTATTGTTACTTTAGCGCTTACCCCAGGGGATTAGCATATCGCAACGTAACACTCACATTTCTATTTAAAATGGCGTGTTCATAGTTTTTGTATTAACATTTTATAACACCAGTATTTGTCACATTTCACCGTTTTTAAAACGATTAAAAGTTAGGTTGTAATACATTTTAGAATTTTAATACTGGTTTAAGTTTTTTAGATTTTTAACTTGTATAAATTACGATTTGTTGTTTGTATACTAACCTTTTTATAATGTGATATTTTGTTAAATTTGTACCTTATGCCAAGCAAGCTGTGTTTTATAATTGCAGTCTTTACATTATAATTAGTATATTAGAGCAAGAATCATAACTTGCCGTAACAGACTTTGACTGGTCCAGGTGGAAACAATTTATAGTAGGTACTTAGCATAATCTTAAGGTTTGATTGTACAAGTGAGCAATTTTAGTGAAACTAAACAAAATAGTGTATTAAGACATCCTCTGTTTCATTTTATATCATTGTAAATCTGATAAGGCCCACTTTATTGTGGTCTCCTTGTCTCCTAATGACTTTTATCTTGACAATAATTTTACCTAGTTAGATCTACAGACCTACCTATGAGTACCTACCATAGGACCATTTTCTTAAAAGTGCACTTAAGTTTAACCAAATGTTTGTCCCCAGGAGAAGGCAGTGCCCTCGGCATGTCTCCGGTGCTGGCATCCATAGCTGCAATGTCAGCGCTTCTAGCGACGGCTGTGTGCGGCGTGCTCGCGGTACTGTACAAACGACACGCGGCACGACATCGACATTTACCGGCTAAGCATGCTCCTTTGAGGTACGTTCTACTGCCATGTATTAAGATTCTTGTTTCAGCAGTTTTAAAACTTTTTAGGATTCTTCGAATATTTTGACGATTACCTATGTTAGTTACTTTCTGTTTTAATGATATTTATTTATAGGCGGGTGTTACTTGATCAACGCAAGAGTTTGTATAAACGTATGGTCTATCAACGTCTTCTTAACATGTCAATGGTAGTCTACACATATTGAGTCGGCTCAGATGTTAACCACAAGTTTGGCGCTATCAATTCCTGAAGCGTGCTAGCATCAGGGCAAAGTACATCACATTTAATGATCTCTATATGTAATGAGTTCTCCTATTGATTATGTAATGTGTGATGTAAGTCATTTTCCATATTCTTTCGACACTATTTTTTACGGCATGCAAAAGATCTATAGCTTTTTGTCTTTTAAAACACTGAGCTTTTATTAGGTAAACAAACTATGATAATAACTTTATAGTACTGAAAGTGTATTTATGTATTGTCTTCTGAAAGTTTCATAGCCACTGTAATAAGCACCAGATAACACTATTTGATGTACTCGCAGCATAATCCACCGGCTTCATTCCGTCTCCTAGGACCAGTAAAGTTAAATCGATTTCAAGTTCTCGATTTTGAATCAGTCTAGTTCAGGCTTGTAATTTGACTTTTGAACACTAGTTCAGTAGCTTTAGCTAGTAATAGTCGCTATTGCCAACGAGTAAATAGGAGTTGTTGGATACTGTCGGACACAGACAGGCCTGTTGGTCTAGTGGTTAGCGGCCCTGACTGCTAAGCCGGAGGTCGTGGGTTCGATTCCCACCCAGGACAAACTTTGTGTGATGAGCATGATTGTTTGTTCTGTGTCTGGGTGTGATTTATCTATAATATGTATGTATTTATTTATTTATTTATTTATTTACAACGACCTTACATCTACCATTACAGTTTCCCAATTCGGTAGTGTAGTTATTAGTGACAATTACATACAATAATTACAACAGACAGTTACGATACATACAATTACATTACATACAATTTCATTACACACAATTTATAGTCTATTACTAGACATAATTATCTTACTAAGTACATAGCACGTGTAACGTCACCCTTGCTTATAAATTATATAAGTATGTATATCAGTTGTCTGGTTACCATAACACAAGCTCTGCTTAGCTTGGGATCAGATAGCCGTGTGTGAGTTGTCCCAAGATATTTATTTATTTTTATTTACTGTGACACTAAAATTTGTAATAGGTATTGGGATATATTTGGATTACAAAACTACTAGGAGTAAGTATATGGTATATGTGGACATCTAAAGGGGAGGCCTATGTTCAGCAGTGGACGTCCTATGGCTGAGATGATGATGATGAAGAGTAAGTATTGAGAGAAAGGTTTCATTGTACTCGTATGATGTTGACTTTAGAGTTTCATATTATTGCTAGCTTATGATTGCGATTTCGTCTGCGTATATATTTCGATTAAGACCAAGTTCTAAATTATGCCACGTAAGCTAGATAGATCAATGTGTACCATAGCTAATTCCATTCAGTTGTTTATGCGTGAAAGAGTTACAGAGAAATACATCCATCCTTCCTTACAAACTTTCGCGTTTGTAGTAATTGTAGGATAGGATAGGATTATTCATATTATGATGTGGAAATTCTAAATTATGTTTTGATTGGTATGTGACACTTATTTAATAATTGTGCCCAATGTCAATTTAAAACTTCCTCACTCAAGAGTCTTAGTGAGCACAATATTTTGGCAATTAAATTTTTAATAACCACTTCTGTCAACTCAATGAAAATAACAAAAAATAATTATATAAATAAAGCTTAAGAGTTTCTTTTTGTTTATTTGCTTAAAACGCGCTTATCTCTAAAACTACCAGTCGCATTGGAAAAAAGCTTTATTTAAATTGATAGCCAGTTTCATGAGGAATATTATAAGCTATAAA
The DNA here is from genome assembly GCA_932526535.1 of Caradrina clavipalpis. Classification (NCBI taxonomy): domain Eukaryota; kingdom Metazoa; phylum Arthropoda; class Insecta; order Lepidoptera; family Noctuidae; genus Caradrina; species Caradrina clavipalpis. The sequence continues at coordinate 956,193 of OW052107.1, read as the reverse complement.
CCATCACGCTACGACACACAGGAGCGGAGCAGTAACCAAAGTCGTAACTGAACACGGGTAAAATATCACTAATTTAATAGCTACTCAAGAAGTTTTCTTGAACTTTAATAGAGTGTGCTTGAAAAGTAACGACACGCAACACGCCACATTTGATGTGGGTTCACGGCTAACGTTGGTGTAAAACATGTCACAAAACTAAAATGTATATTGTAAAACTTTGAAGTTAATCACGCTGGAATATTATATTATATTACTGACTTTTATTTAGGCCTTCAGGTCATAATCTTGTATCTACAAATTAGGGTTGATTCTGAGAACACGTCAAAATTTCTTCCATTTTTTCAACTAGTTGAAATTAATTGTAATATTTTTTTTTTCTGGGTAATTTTAAATGTATTGTAAGCATTATATTAACCACTTTTCACCCTTACGCTATTAGTAATAAGGTTGAAAATGGTCAGCCGCCGTTATCCCGGTTTGTACATTAAGAGCCACTTTCACCACAATTACATTTAGCGTTGAATGTGTTTAAATTATCATTCTGTCACTGTCACCTTCCAACAATGTAACAAGGATGCAATGATGTTCTAAATACGTTTAGGCACTAAATATGTTTAGTAATTTTAGTAAAATAAACTACGACCACATTTGGCTTATTAAACTCGTTTGATGTAAGTAATAATTATAACTATTGAAAGATAATAAATTGGAAAGATAATTATATTGTAAGAAATATACTTTTACATTTTATTTCTATACTATTTACTCTCTACGCAAAGCAATAAGCTGTAGTTTAGAAATAAAACTACAGCTTATTGAAAAAGCGACCGTAAAGCCCTGATTTTGGAGCAGCAAATTGCATAAAAATAAATAAGTAGGTACAGCTACCAGTTTGGTATTACAGGCATATTATTTGCAGCTAAAACAATTATTGTACCAACATAGTGTAGGTATGTCTAAAACACGTCCAACCTACCATTGTCCGTTCAAATCAATAGAACGTTGCGGCTAATTAACGGTAATTAGACACGACCATTATTCAGTGGGTGACTTATCTCCGCATTTGCTTCGACGCGTATGCTCATGTTTCTATAATAATAATAATACATTTATTTCAAACCATAAGTCCATAAACAAACACACATTACAATTTTATACACAAAACATACATGAAAACACATACTACACAAAAAATACACTAAACAACTTATTTTATATATTGGAATGACGCACGATGACTGACCAGACGATGACGATGACTGTGGAAATGGATGACCATCAATTTCCACATAATTTGAGTATCCATCCTGTCGGCTACTATAGCCACCAAGCTGTTGGAGCTGTCGCGCACTCGCCGCATCTGGGATGCTATCCGTGTCCGTATCAGTGCGTAAAAATCTGGCACTCCATTCTTCGCGAACATCCCCGATGCACTGCAAAAGCACGGCAGCCCCAACATAACTCTAAAGGCGTTATTATTCTGCGTTGATTCGTGACAGCTTATGCGAGGTTTGATTCCGTTCGGTATCACATGTCCTAGGTCTTTTTAGGAGGTTGTACATCTCCCTAGATCTCCGGCGTAAGTATGTGAAGGAAACGGGATGGTTTATAGTCAGTAAGAGCCTGACAGACCGCTCCACCCCAAAACTTGGAGACATCTATGAGGATGTTGCACCCTGTAACCAAAAAAACAACAGGGGGTTGTCGGACTTTCTCGTGGTACCTTAATGAATAAACTCCTCCAACACATACCATCACGCCTGTATTGGGGAATACAGGAAGGGATAGGCAGAGGTGTACCAATGTTCACCTACAGTTTGGCAGTATGTTTAGGTCCCGTGTAATAGGCGGCGAGCCTATGGCCATTAACCGGGCACAAATCTTAACTCCGAGCTGCTGATACTGAAAATTTTATAGAGCAACCCAATAAAGCTTTTGCTCGACTTGGAAACCGAACCCAAAATCTCTAGCGCTGTAGTAGCGCTTAGATGTTACACGTCTATTTATTTTCTATTCTATGGCCATAAACCCATAAAATTTAGGTATGTCGTTACATTAATTACTGATTGATAAGATAGATTCCGAGAATTATTACCTTATTGTATTTACAGATGAAAACCCATAATTTCCTAATTATCTCCTATAATAAGCAAATTATTGCGGTGTTTACGAGCAATGATAATTACTTTGTCGGTAATATCTTGTGTCGTAATCCTGGCTTAGTGTAATTTGAAGATCTGCTACATGATTGACTAACAACTAAACAAAAACCGCTTATGTTAGCAGCAACGCAAAGGGCACAGGAAGGAACATAGATGGTTTTTAGTCAGTAAAAGTCTGACACTCCCTCCCGCCCCGCCCAGGACGGGGGGGGGGGTCATTTGATGATTTGACCATCTTTAAAAAAAAAAAAAGTGATGACAAAATAGAAATCTTTTGAGATATTATTATGTTCACATTTCAGCAGACGTTGTCGCATTTATACGGCTCTAGCTCCTGTCCGCGACTTTGTCTGTGTAAGCCAAATTTTTGCTATTTCTTGACTACCTCGTTAGCCTAGTGGTCCTTGATATTCTTGGATCGAGCAAAAAGTGTTATTGGGTTTTTCAATGAAATTCTCAATAGCAGCACGGTGTTAGGATTTGTGCCCGATTAATGCAATAAGCTCGCCCTCTATTTCATGGGACCAAAAAATTCCAGCAAACTGTGGGTGTACATTGGTACACCTCTGCCAAACCCTTCGGGGAATACAGGTGTGATGGTATGTGGGGTTGTTGTTGTTGAGGATAGGATATGAGGATACGGATTTTGGAATTTTCTTACCTATACTAATCCTTATTTTCGTCCACAGTGAAGCCATGTACGTGGAACGGGCCCCCCACTGTCCGACACCAGTTAAGCAGGAGACAGAATCTCGAGCCAGCAGTACTGAGCCACGAGACCGGGGCGAGAGAGGGGAGCGGGCGCAACGGGGGGCGTTACTTCACACAGCTGACCCGAGGGACGCTGATGATGCAGACCCGGATATCATACCCAGTTTGTATGGTGAGTTCTTGATGAACCTCCTAGTATTGGAATAGAACCCCAAATGTGTAGGCCAAAGCCTGTAGGACTATTGGAATTTTATCATGAATGAATCTGGATTATCAATATAAGAGTAAGTAAATGCGATAGTTTAAAGAAGCTTATAGGTCCCACAGCAGCAGAGGCCTTTTGATCAGATATTGCATAAAAGAAACTAGATTTAAAAAAAATATTAAGTGGGACTGGGCCGGCCACGATAGTATAGTAGCTAGGTCCCGTATAACATCTAGCGACATCGCGGCTGACCCAGACAAAGATGGCGAAATAAGCATGATGCTTATAGGCGAAACTGATCCAGACTAGTAAAGCCTAAGGAGAATTCGCAGGGACAAAGGGAAGCCTTTACCCTGCAGTGGGACTACATAGGCTAAAAAGAAATAAAGCTTTCTACCACCGACATTCCCTAAAAGCTTACAAGGAACTTAAACCATTTGTTTCGTCCATACAGAACGAAGGCCAGTATCAAACGGCTACATGAGCCTCCAACGGCCGCCATCTTCGGGGAAGATCACTAAACTGAGCGGTGAAGACGTGCGCTCCGAGCCGGATGGGGGCGCGTACTATACAGACTATAGGAAAAAAGATTATAGGATACCTTTAACTAGTGTGAGTATTGTTTAAAACTTATAGCTTCTTCATACACGTCTGATGTTATAGAAGATATAATATCTCAGATTTTTGTATGTCATATGTATAACATAGAAATTGTACTACGGAATGATATATCAATATCCTCCTGTGATAATATCGCAAGTGTTTGGAGAGGCCTTTATTCTGTCCAAGAGCAAACTGTTTCTTACAAAATATCTATTTTTATAAACAAGAAACGCTTTGCTTTTAAAATTCTCGCAGAAACTAACCTGGTATTAAATACATTGGTAAAGTCACTCAAAAAACAGTTTTCGTAGAATTCTTAAATCATTTTCTAAATGAAGTAGAGTTCAACTGTTCTCAGATTTGAGGGACCTGAATTGTCACAAAGTTGTGATTATTTAGGGGAATATTACATGCAAGATCTTGTACATCCTTAATATCAACACCAGTAGGTATTGCCTAATTATATCCAAAGATGCCTAAACTTTAACCAACAATCTAATACCCCCCTCCTCTTCCAGTCTTACCATAGTTTAGGACGCGTGAACAAAGGCGTGAACGCGTGCAGCCCAAGCTCAGCCACAGGTGTGACGTCATCGCTGACTGCGCACCGACTACGGCCCGAAGTCGTCACGACCTCGCATCGGGTACAAGAGAGCTGTATATAGAGTCGTCACGTTCCCCTCCTGTGTAAATAGCCTTTATACTAAGTATTGACGTAAGAATAATGATTTTGTGTAGAAGCGACACTTGTTTCATGTCGCGTTTGGTGCCTATTTTCAACCAGTCATATAGCTTACTAAATGATATCAATCATGAGATATCAATCAAGGGTAACCTTTGTTTGTGTTAAACATAAACTGTAATCAAAGTCACAGTTAACGGACTTTTGAACGGCGTAAACAAGAAAAAATAATTAAATGCAGTTCCATCAAGTTTCGTATGGAGAAATATTAGCAAGAAGCTCCATACCTTCTCTTCAAAAATAAATGTGAAAAATACTAAACTCATTTTTTAAATAGAAAACTTGACTTATTATTATAGTAAAACAAACTTAAAACGATTTTTAGACTTTTTAACAAAACAGTAGAACTTCATTAAATACAAATAACAATAGTTACGAAATATCATTGTGTCTCTGTCAATTGTTTGAAGTTGACAGAGAGGTAATGAGTTTTCTTTAAAGTTTAAATAGTTTGTGAAAACAAGTAAAGTTTCTTAGCAAATTACATTGAGACATTTGACTTTATAACTATGATTGAAGAATGTAATGGATTGAAAGGTTGATAGGCAGGCATTAATGTAGACGTGGCGTTTCGCTTCTACACGATTTCATTATTCTCATGGTATAATGACTGTGTTCCTTTATAGTCTAATGAAAACGAGATTTTTGTAAAAGATTTATGAATTTTAATTAAATGTTTGTATGTGATACGCTTTTATGCCGTCGGTCGGTTTTATTGTAAATAGTAGATAGTTAGGTAAAGACGGTTTGTACATTATTCGTCCCTTTTCATTCGTTTATTTTTGTGGATTCTGAAGTATTGAGAATTTTATAGAAATCTAATATTCTGATTTTGTAATTTTGTACGTCATTAAAAACTGATCGAAGTGAAGCACCACTTTTAAATATGCCTTACAATTTGGTTTAAATAAAATATATCTTCACTAACATTTATTTTATTTTCTTTTTGTTTGTACGAGGTTATATTCTCTGTAAATCTTGGTTCAATTACAAAACATCTTTCACTAATAGAAAGCTACACTAATTTTGAGTGTCATAAAATATATTTTATGGTATATTTGAGTAGTTACTGGCAGAAACTTGCCACTAAATAATAGTAGATATATTACACAAAAAATAGTTTAAAAAATTGTGTATCAATACCAAATTGTTTTCAGTATTAGACTCAAACTGTTCATAAATGTGGTGCTAAGCATTTGATCAGCATTAGTAGAGTTGAAAAGCATTGACAAGAACACTGACGATATAAACCTATATTTTTATTATTTTAAGTTTTGGCAATTATTTTGTTAATAACCTTTTTTAATTTGTAAAACTGGGATTCTGGGGTTTAGAAATGACCAAATCCATACTTGATAATAATATTATGAATTCGAAAGTAACTATATCTGTATGTCTGTAACGCTTCCATGCATAAACCACTGAACTGATTTTAATGAAATTTGGTATAGAGTAAGTTTGAACCCCAAGAAAAGAATTACCCTACTTTTTATTTGGCGTCTTCATCTCTGCGTTCGCAATAACTAATAATAACGCGGACAAAGTCACAGGCAAAAGCTACTCGAAAATAATCAGAAACTTAAACACAAAACACATATTTGTAATACTCTTTGATATTCTAACAAGTCATTGTAAAACCTTTTAACACTTTTAACGATCCAAAAAACCAATAAGCATGTCATTTTCGAAAATAACACAACAGTGACGTTTTTGGGCCAAAAAGTAACAAGTTTTGTGACAGTTTGGGGCGAAAAGTAACAAATAGGAATATTGAGAGCAAACGTTTGTAAGTTAAGTGAAATATTATTGATTCTGGGAATGGACTAGTCGGTTAAGCCTTGTAGATCAATTGAAAAGTAAAGGCGTGTGGGCTAGGAAAAAGGCGGTTTTGTAATGTGGGAATAACATTACATACCATCACGCCTGTATCAATGTACGAATGTACGCCCACAGTTCGCCGGTACGTTTTAGGTCCCATGTAATAGGGGACGAGCTTATGCCATTACCCGGTGATGTGATGTGGGAGTTCTATGACAAAGGTACCACAAAATATTGATATTTAATGTCTAATATGACGTTATTAAATACTTTTGTTTTGTACTACGCTGGCAGTCTTAACTTGTGACAATAATTTAAGGTTCAACTAAATTGTTTGACTTTGGTTAAAAAGCACAAGAATCAAAGTATAACTCACTTTTATTTTGACACCATTTAATTATTTACTGCAGTTTAATTGCATGGATTGTGAATTGTTACCAGTATTGTCTATAAACTTATCTTGTTTTTTTTTCGAGTCGATGATAATCTCATAATTTTTGGGCCCAAAATTAAACTTTTCGATTTAAAGTAATGACAAAAACAGTAGATTCCTTTTACAAAATGGAGCTTCACGCCAGTTCACGCTTCCCGCTCCGCTTTCACACCCGCTATCTTCCTAACCCCACTACACCGGCCACACGCGAAGTGTCGTTAAGTTGAACGACAACATTTATCCACAGTTAACACACCGACAGTTATTTAACTCTCCTAAGTCGTTGTAAATTACTCACAAGTACTCACGAACTGGTGTAACATTGTCAGAATTATGTACTTGAAGCTCACGCTTGACAAGCTAACGAGTTGTCTTACAGGCGTCACTGGTTTTTACTGGTGTACTGTTGACATGACGTGATTTGAATGAGGCTTGATGTGTGAAGGTGATTGGTGGCTTGAAGTCAAGATACTATGAGGGAAATCAGTACCTGTGAGGTATATACCGTGAGGTGACATCCGTGTTCAGTTACGTTTTTGGTTAATGCTCCGCTCCCGTTAGTCGCAGCGTGATGTTATCTGCGAATAAACCTGATTCTTGAATCGCTCAATCTATTGATGGAAACCGTATTAAAATTCTTTGCGTAGTTTAAAATATCTAAGCGTACAGACGGCGGCAGCGACTTTGTTTTATGTAGAAATTTCCTCTTGATCATTTTCGAGATGGCGTGGCGAAAATAACCGTATTCGAAGTTATTTTGATGTAAAACTTATATTGATTGCAGTTCATCCACAATATATTTTTTGCTCATTAAAACAGCCCTATCAGTAACTAGAAGAGACTGCAGATCTATCAAAACACATAGTAGGAAAACGGACTAATACTAAACTAACTAGAAACATGCAAAAATGTGTTTTAAAAAATAACTCGTAAAACACGTTTTCGCATCTTCATAGTTACAAGAACTAACAGTATAATTGCCATTTCTAGAACATGATTATTTATTTGAATGTATCGTTGTTTACCGTCTGCTCGGTGTAAAATAACACTTTAATCAAAACTAGAGTGTACTGTTAAAATAAATTATTTTTGTAACCAAATATGTACTTTGTGTAATTGAGTTTGTATGTAAAGGTCGGACTCCACTGAAAGCTATGCTAAGATATTAATTTATTGTATATTTTTTTCTGAACAGATAAAATTATATGACTTTGGAATTTGGTATTATTTTCACCGCTGTGTGATTTTGAGAAATAAATTGCATTTGGTTTTAATTTCTTATTGATTCTCGGTATAGATATGAAGTTGGTACTTGATTTAACATTTTTTTTATATCTAGTACACTAGATAAATAAATGAAACATTGAAACCATCTTAAAAATGGTAAAAGTCTGTAGTGTTTAAAATCGAGCTATTTTTATTTATTTATTTTATAACTAAATTATAAGCTAAGTAACAAAACCAAAACACAATTATGAATAACTACGGACTAACTATACGGGGTGGAAGGGACATCATAACATACCTATATGATTCTAGAAAAACAAAGCAGATGTTCCATAGAGCTTCCTTGCGGTTCTTTTTTTTATCATGATACTGCGTTATTTTCATGAAATATTTATAGATAAGTCTTTTCTTTGTACATATTATATACCTACACTTATTTTTTTAGTCTTTTAATATGTACCAATACACAAACAATGTGACAAAAAAGTGTGTTTCCGTTGTCCTGTGTTCTGATAGCCCCTTTACGACGAGGGTTTAAATCCCTTACAGTACTAATCCATGGTAAAAAAAATCCTTACGATATCCCTTCCAATCCATATATTATGTTATGACATATTATATCTTTCAGTGTAGTCTCAGCCTAACGTGTAATGTCATCTGCTCAAGATAATCAAGTGTAATAGTGCTAACAGCTCGTGTTTGTTACTACATTGTTAGTATTAAGTTCTGTAACTATCTGCTTTAAACGAGAATAATTATGTTCATCTAATACAGTGTGAAATGAAAAAAATAAAGAAATTGTATGATTGGTTGGTTGTGTGGCTGTAATGTTGTTAATATAATAAAACCTTGCTGTTTATGGTATATAGCTACAAAAAGACAATATTAAATTATAAAGGTGTTCCTTTTTTTGTGGATATTTATTTGCAGTTTGAGTTTTTATTTCAAACCTAAAGACGTGGCTCGGCTTACTTACGGGTGCATTTTTGTTTTATTTTTTATACAAGAATACCATTCCCGACTTTTCTGTTGGAATTTCCTAAAAAAAAAACTTTTATTCGTACCTTATCCTGACAATCACAAATCGGTAAAGCCATTCTTTAGATCTTTCAATGTCGTAATTTTTATTTAAATATTTACTTTATTTTTTACATTTAATCCTACCATGGCTGTGCGTGGCGGTCTATGATCTTTTTCTTAATTAAAAATAGACTTTATGTCATAGCACAGAGAACCCAAAATAATTGATGAGATTGTATACAGTTCATCCAGCCAGGAGCTTCTACAGTACCTACCGATTCTTAATTTAAAAATAACACTGTAAGCGACACAAACGCACCAAATTATCCAACGTACATTTTATGCAAGCATAAGATTTAGCGATAGGCTCTGCTTGCCATGTCTGGGTCAAGCCACGCGTGCACCAATGACGTCATAAAGCCATGCACCGGCCCACGTCGGCTGCAGATAATATTATACTTTATTTTAACACGCAGAGAGTAGCAAACGTATAAATACGTCGTTTCGGAAATCTGCGCGCTGTAGTGGGACGGTGGGTTTATGTGAAGTGAAATGTTGAGATAATTTCCACAAATAGAACACTCTGGACCGATTCCTATAACTTTTTATTTATTTTTTTTTATTTTTTTTTTATTTTTTTTATTTAGCCCGTACTGTCCCACTGCTGGGCAAAGTATAACCTATAACTTACCGACCGTATTTTTATTTTTATGTAATTATTGAATGGATATCTATACTAATATAATAATGTTGAAGAGTTTAGGTTTGTTTGTTTAAACACGCTAGTCTGTGGAACAAAAGGATTACAAAAAAAAAATTAATGTGGTTGCCAGAATCATGAGAAATTGTATAGGTTTCTTTAGTCTATAAAGCAGAGAAGACTCTTTTCGAGTATTTGGAATCGTGATAATAATAATTCTTTATATTTCTTGGGTTATGTAAGACCTACCTAGTATAATTTATTTATTTGCCTTGCAACAATACAGCAACACAATCAAAACCTATCTTCTACATATAAAAACTAAGTTTTGAATTCCATTGCGTCTTCTAAACAATTCTTCCAAATTTTCTGTACATAACTCGCAATGGATTCCACATAACTACGTTCCTTGTACATTTAGTACCCCGCGTCCATTTTCAGCCAGTTCTTTTGTAATTATGTAAAATTGTAAATAAATTAATTATAAGTAACGAAATTATAAAATCTAGTCTAATTTAGTACTAACGGTGCTAAGTATTGTACATTTTTAATTATTGGTAACAACAAAAAAAATAGGTTAACGTCAATTGCCGACCTCATACTAAGTATGGGACTTTAAATATTGTTAAAAACATTGTTTCTTGTAAATGTTTCCAAATAAATACAATGTCAAGCATTTATCAATTATTTTGTTTTATTGTGCGCCTTTTTTCCTTTAATTAATAAAACACGCAGTTAATCAAAGGTCTGTAGTTTATATGAGAGTCGCTATACGCTTAAGCGGTTCGGCATATTCGGTTCGGCATTTTCAATACGTTTTCAAAAGTGTATTTAATGCCGAACCGAATAAGTGTCGATCTGTTTAAGTGTGTAGTGACCCGAAATGTTTATTACATGCATAATAAATGAATACCTACTATAATAATTAGAGCAATAGGCCCCATTTGATCTTTATATATAAAAAAAAATAAGTCCGAAAGGAACAAAAACACGCGATTTTGTTCGAAACATGGACAAAATCGCGGGCAAAAACTATAGAATTAATAAAAGAAATCTACTCAAGTTATTCGCTGTTCCATCCACGCTGACAGTAAGTAAGAAAAATTAGCAATTACCACAGGCACACTCATTACTCTTCGTTCCCACAATCATAGCTGCCGACAAAGTGTCGTTCCGGCATAACAGAGCCATGTAAATAGTTCAGCCATCGCTGTTCATATAATATAATAGGTTGGCAAACAGCACAAGTCAACTGATGGAGTGTGCTTCCCAGCACAAATATCTACCAAAAACTGCCAGCCTAGGTGATTTGGAGACTAAGAAATTGTTGCTGATCGTTGTGGCCTTATTTCTACCGGTATTAAGGTGGTTTTCAGGTAAGGTGTGAATTAGATAGGTGAACATTGAAAGGGTAAGACTTTTTTAATATAGTTCGCTCTAGGCATCCCTTTTGTATCGTGGGTGCGTTTACAAACATGATAAACTCACACACACAAACAACAAGACTTGGAAGAACTATCTGTACGCCATACAAACATTTGTATCGTGCGGGAATCGAGCCGGCGACACGCGGTGCAGCGGCCAATCATTCAGCCACTACGCCAACGGTTTCGTCAATAAGGTAAGCACCAATTCTTGTAGAAATATAGTTCAATGTTTTACGAACATATATTAAAAGTCTGGTTTTGCCACTATTTGGTGCAAAAGGTCTAGATGCGCGAGGATGTGCAACTTTCTAACTTACTGGCAAAGCGTGGCAATTCAAAAGTGCCTGTTAATGGTTTTAATAAAAAAACAAATGCTTTGCCTTTGGCTTTATTGTGTAAAAGTCTCCATCAAACCATCCAACCAACCACCTTCATATTTTTTTTCTTTTCATTTTGTTGGATGGCAAACACGTCCACACGGCTTAAGTTGTTCTATCTGCATATAGACATCTGCAATACCAGAGGCCTTGCAAATGCGTTGCCATTCCAGAGGCAACGTTGAAATGACTCATGAGCCTGTAATTACACCGGCACCCATACCCTTCATGCAGCAACGCTACTTTGCGGCAGCTACTTCCCCGTACGAGTTCCTTCACAAAGAGCTCTACTACGACTAAGTATCATCATCATATCAGCCGCAGCTGATACCGCACCTGAGACCCAAACTACAACTGCATAGAAATTGGAGTGATTCCCTTGATTTTATTTCACTATACCGGGTATAACTCGCCTCGCACATAAAGTCGGAGCCAGGAGAATAGCTCTATAAGGTGGATGCACCCGTTTTACTGTCGCACGATTCAGAATGGGACACGAAATGAGGCGTGGAAGTAACTGTATCAATTGAAAGGGTTTTTGTGATATCGTTTAGAGACCTGAGCAGATGGTAAAGAGATTTTTTTTGTTTATTTTTCGTAGCTAGCGATTTTAGTTTTGCAAAAAGATTTAAGGAGGATGAAGGGGTTATTCAAGTGGAGGTTTTAAAAAGCTGATGCAAGTTGAAGGCATTGTACAAACAGGGATAATTGTCGGTTGGTGTTTAATTTTATTTTAAGTCCGCGTAAGGGGTCTCTGCGAATTGGCTTCGGCTCCTCGTGCACCTTGTAAAGGTCCGGGACCCTAGTGTCCCGAGATACAAACAAATAAAAAATAAATGGGACCTAAAATAGACCAAAAGCGAAATTACTGATAAAATACTTCTTGTGTACATTTAACTTGCGAGCACCATAAAAGTTTAAGACCGGAAACGGTTCGGTAGTACATTTGAATTCGTAGTTTAAATTCATAAATGGAATTACAGCGACAATACTTTTATGGATCCACTTGAATTTTATATGGAAGAAATAAGATCGAAAATGCACTGACATTCAATTTCGTAAATTGGAATAAAATTTTGTTGCTGTCTGGCCGATTTGTGTCCAATGTAGGGTTGAAAAAGGAATCTTTTTGAATTCAGAATACCTAGTAAAGTAAAATAAAAACTCTTTACACGAAAAAATATCAGGTTCTCTTTAATGTTGTGAAATTTTCATATAAAAAGTAGATTTATATAGAACTAAATCAACAGAAAAAAAAAATAGGATGTAGGTAACCTTACCGTATTTCCAGTTGACATCGATGCGGAAGAATTTTTTGATGCCATATAGTTTTAGTTTCGTTTTTTTTTTGTTTTTGTTAATTTTCGTTTTTGTCTAATTGTAAATATTTAATAATTTAAATCGGTAGAATAAATGTGAATTACTTACCTAGCTAATAATATTAATAAATTGATAGTGGTAGTGACATCCAGATCAAACTAGTTAGCCAGAAATTTTTACTCCAGAAAAATAAAACTATTTTCATAAAAAATACGTAAAAACTACCAATAACAAGCAGCAAACTTTAAGAGTTTTCCAGACAAATTGACACTACGTAACAGTCGTAACTTAGAAAGAATATTCGACAACCCTACCAAAACCTACAACAATCACTAGAGAAACACAATTTTATAGCGCCCCCTGTAGTGTACAATAAACATTCGATTTATGATAAAACAAACTTACTAGCTTAACTAGTAAGGTACACTTTTACAGCATCGTTAAATGTGATAATGCGACTATTTTTTATTTACAAATCCGAAATGTCAAGTCTAACAAATTTTATCTAAATCGAAACTTGTTTTATAGTTGAGGAGCTGATGTAGAAGATAGCTCTTCATCTTCGACTGTGCAGAATATTAAGCTAAATAATTAATAACCTTATTAATTTCACAATAAGTGTGATTTTTCCAGTGAAACTTTGTACATAAAAGCAATAAGTGAAATTTGGCTATTATCAATAAAAAAATGCATCTGAATGGAATGGAATTTTTATACAACCTATGTCGTAGGTTGTTGTAACTTGCTGGTTAAAATACGTCTATTTCTTTACTGTGATCGTATTTTATTTTTTGACAATTAATTAGCTAGATTAACTAAATACTCCATCTAAATCTTCCTCTTAAATCACTCTATCTATTGCTGAAAACTGCATTAAAATCTGTTGCGTAGTTAAAAATATCTAAGCGTACATACAGCGAAATTGAATTTGTTTTATACTATATAAAGATTTAGATACTGAATAGATCACCTTAACAATTTCTACACAAGCTCCTAGACTAAAAATTATAAACGACTAGAGGAAGTCGTGAATTTTATATTGTAGATGTTAACATGCCCACTAAATAGCTGTCATCGGCGTTGTTCTTAATGAATGAAGGCTTTTAATTTAATGGGGTTACCGGCCAATAGCCATGGTTCACGGTGTCACTCCACGGGCTCCTAAAGCGTGGGCGTAGAACAAATCATGTTGATAGGTAGTTTATCATATTGGCATTTACTTAGAATTTATAAAATTTTATAAAAGTAAAAGGCCATCCATGATTACACTAAACATGAAATCTAGATGTGTTTCTGAGACAAAGGGATTTTATGAAATGACAATGAATTAATCAAAGTCAAAGGCAACTTTTAATTAGACTTAATAGTCTAATTGAAATTTGCCTTTGACTTGTTTGATTTATTTTTTAATAAACAAATCAAACAACAACAACAATCAACAATCAATCAACAACAATCAATATTTTTTTTTTGTTTTTGCCTTTTAATAAAGGCAATTTTGAACGTCATTTGCAAAAAAAGAAACTAAAAATATTATATTGAATTTAGTTGTCCCCTTCTAAAATGTTCTTTCTTATGGAGAATAATGGGTAAGAAACTCCATACGTACTTTTTAAAGAAGTATAAATATGTTTTACAAGTTAATTTATATTTATTTTCGTTATTCATATAAATTAATACAACATTTTACAAACTACTTCAAGACGATGTAATACTCACAAATTAAACTTGTATAAAATATACTCAAACATAAATTCAACAATAAAAATAAACCATCAAATTTTTATCCCTCATTCAATGCATCTTTTCACCTTAAATTTGTACAGGATCATTTTTTTATATCATTGTAAAATACAACTAATAACACTACATTCATTCAGTACTTCAAATAAAAGTAATTTAAAGTACTACAATACGTACCAAGTACTACAAATTAAGAAATGTGACTTCTAAAATTATCTAATGTTGTTATAAGGGTTCCGTTTTCACTAATTAAAAAACGCAACCCTAAAAACAAATGAGTTACAGTACTTTTATCAAAAAAGGAAGTGTTAAAACACAGGGTGACTTAATTAAAGGTCCCCCCTTATCGGCCGTCACTATTAATAAGCTCCCATTAAGTATTAATTAATTGCTCACTTAACTAGTTCATTAATTTGACGTTCAATTATAGACTGAAATGATTTTTAATTTTGAAGCGATATTTTCATTTTAACGAGTTGATTTTCACGGATCAGTGAGGTTTTAAATAAGAGTGATTGAATTTATTTGCTCGACTCACAATGAAATAATATTAAAACTAGCCTATTGTCATTCAACTGCAAAAAAGGCCTCTTCTCATACTGAGAAGGCATTGATGACACTATGCTTAGAACTCTTAAAACCCACCCACCACCTGCTCCCCAAATTCTAGAAAAGATACAAAGATTTGAGAGAGGGTTATAAGGGCAAGACCTTAACAGTTATAGTAACAAGAAAATGTTCATAAAAGACCATCCATAACTTTTTGAGATATTCCAAAGTGCATTCACAGATTTTAGAAAAAATAGCTCACCAAAAAAAACAATATATTGGCATACATTTTATTTTGTCTATTTTATTTAGAGATCAAGAGACTCTATAGGATCATTTAAGGTTTGAGTACCTACTAGAAATGACAGAACATCTTTTTATGGTACCCTACGAGTATTATGGATACAGTAGGTAACATAAAAATAAGTAGGTACATTATTATCTATTAACAATTATCAAACGCAATTCATATCCTCTACCCCTCAATTCCAAATCCTTCTATAACGACGACCCAATCAAGGCCCATTAAAATTACAAAGAACAAAAACGATACATTAATAGGCCAATCATCACGCTGTTAGCCACGGTACATTTGTACCCTCAATTACCATATTATGAAGCAAGCGTGAAGTCACATCAGACCATGATCAAAGGTAAATGAGCGTTGCGTTCACCTGATCAATATGTGTTTATCAATATGTGGGAACGGACGTAGGTACCTATGCTTGTTAGGTCGGTAATCTGTTGGTTAATGTTGACTTTTGGGCATTTAGGGCTGTGAAGTAAGCGATGTTAAGTGAGACCTAACTAAATGTCATTTGAGAGCAAAGATTTAAATATCTGCCATCATAGCATCACGTGGCGCTTGAAGGGTTAGCAGAGGGGTACCAATGTATACCCACAGTTCGCCGGTATGTGTAGGTCCTATGTAATCGGGTGCGAGCCTATGGCCATTAACCGAGCACAAATTCTTACTCTGAGCTGCTATATGTACTGAGAAATGTATAGAAAAACCCAAATGAACTTTTTGCTCGTCCCGGGAATCGAACCCAAGACCTCTAACTTAGCAGAACAAAATGAGTGTGCGCATTTTTTTGGTATCGCCTCTTCTACTCGATTTAAATCATCTAAACGATAATAAACCAACCATTAAACTAAATTTTAATGTTTTTGTTTGATTTCAGGTCAAAGTCAAAACATTTATTTTAATTACATACACTTTAGAATTGTCCATTTTTGGTATTTAATAACATCGCAGTAAATTAGGTTAGGCCATAGGTAGGTACCTAAGTAGTAACAATATTATTGTTTTTCTTTCTATAAATAGAAATATTGTTTAAACAATAAATGTAAGGATCTTCTGAATTAAAATTGCATCTACATTTTATTAAATGAAATTTTTACTTTTTTTGAAAATGTTTTTTCTGTTACAGTGTCAGCGACCCTGAGAGTTTTCTTGCACGCCCTTTCACCCGCTTTTTTCGTGGCCATAAAAAAACAAGCGCCAAAGTAATTTATAGTAAAGATAAATCGCTCAATAAACTAAACTTTGTCCTATTAGGTAATTATTTTCATTTTAACAGCGGAGTGATGTATAGACATTTTTTATAAGTACGGTCTTATAAATTGGGTCTTGATTTATTTGAATAAAGATAAATGTCGTTTATATTGTTTTACATTTTTTTATGTGTTAAGATTTTAGGTGATATTACGGCATCACACTTATACACCTATATTTACCAAACCTATATTTCTCGCGTTCATTTTTTATTACTATTACTTAATAACTATGTCGCTTTTACCGCGACTCCGTTCGCGTGAAATAGTTTTACTTTTATTGACAAGCAACGCACAAACTAAAATTATGAAATTTTAATAGGGTTCTATTTTCAAAAATAGGGGATGAATGTTTGTATGGAAGTTCATCATTTTTGTCATTGGAAACTTAATAATAGATGTGGAATAAGAATGTTTATAAGGAACTAAATCTTTATAACACTAGCCACATTGAATTCCCGACAAAAAAACTTCACAGTAATGTCAGAACGGTTCCCTACTTAGCACCCAAGCAAACAATCAACAATCGATTCTTGAGAACCGCTTCAATCCAGTCTGGAGCAGTTTGAACCAGTTCAAACCCGTTGAAACAAGACGGCTGAGCTAAAACAAAGAGCGCACTCCGGTTGCACAAGTGAACGCTTCCCGTTTATGAGTTCCTGGTAGATAATTATGTCTACTTCAACGTGTAGTACGGATGTTTGATTATGGATGTTTTGGATGATCTGGTGAAAAATGTAGGATGTGTAGTTTAATAATAATTTATTAATTGCATATTCAGTTAATGGTTTTTTAGCGCAATAAAGTTTCGACCAATACATAAAAAAAATTTTGCTCGACGGCTGGTAGATGTCAGATGAAGGAGGCAGCTGTTGTGTTGGACCGGCACGCATACTGGGGATGTCCCTCATCTGGATCCAATTTTATACATATTTAAAAAAAGAAAAATAATATAGTCTTTTTTTAAATACGTAAAAATATGTTACTATAAAGAATATGATATTACAATTAATTATGTCAAATCTTGATACCTAACATAATAATATTAGGACAAAAATATAAATTACGGTACAAACATATTATACATATATTGTATTATCCGCACAAAAATAGCCGAGTCAGTGTAGTTGCTAAAAGACTAATATTAAAAAACACGGAGTCGAACAAAACAAAATTTTATCTAAAACAAAATAATCCAAATCTAGATTAAAAAACTTGTTACTCTGAAGCATCGCAAGTAAAAACAATTTAATAAAAACCTGTATAAAATATTATACCAATATATTTCACTAATCAAAAACAGGATAAGATCAAGAACTAAAATAAGGCACGTGCCCCAAAAGGACCAAGTTCGAAAACTCCTTTGTTAACAGAATCCGTTGCCTAGCAACTATAAAGATCCCTAGTGATAAATTAACATTTTGATCGACCCATCCCGGATTATAGAAGTAATTTACGTAAGCAGTGTGCCGGTATCCTATCAATTTCATAGAAAATTTAGGGTGGCTGCAGACTGGCGACTGTTTTGTTACGACATGCGACAGTTTAGCTTGACGACGCAGTGACTGAGCGACTGTTACACTGATTGTGTCGAGTTTGATTTCCGGACAGAAAAAATACGTCTTTAGCTAACAGGTGATTGCTTCAATTTGTGTATGTGAGTTTATATGTTTGTAAAAACACCCTCAATACAGAAAAAAATCCTAGTACTCGTACAGGACAATAATAAAAGTTTGCAAACTTATTTTTTTTTTTTATAATTGAGACAGTATATTGGCACTCCTGAGGCAAGACGCTCACACCTAATAATGGCAAGGTGGCTGAAAGCAGTTAAATGTATGTACTTGACAACTAAATTGAATAAGGTAGACTTTTATAAGCTGACGCTGATAGTAGAAAATCGCCTAGACCTTACTCACCACTTCATCAACTGTTTTGTTGCATAGACAAAAATAATATTGGTACGTACATATGCATCTACGACTGAACGATTATGTTCTCAAGCCACTTCTTTAAGCCGGAGAGTCCGGCTTGTCAAGTCGCTAGTCTGCGCCCGCCCTTACGGAGCTCCATCAAAATTAGGGGCCCCTTTCTGTTTATGATAAGGTACAGCTGTTGGTTACTCCTGAAGCCATAAAGTCTTAGGCTCTTCTGTTTTATGTGCTCCTGATCTGAATAGGGGATCTCATTTTATAGTTTGAGCCTTGAGATTCTTTGTTAAGTTAATATTGAAAGTAATTTTGTAGTGGAAAAAAGGCCAACGACGTTTGTTTAAAATTTGCAAATTAGTTTAGCCTGCGACAACACCAGTTTGAAGTTCCCTTGGTAAGATCCGAAACTAGATCAATATTAAAAACAAAACAGCGTCCAAAAGCTGCTACGGGAAAAATTACATCTTAAATAAGAAAAAGAAGACCCATAAGATCTATTTTTCTACTTTTATCAAAAGTGACATAAAATATGATATTATTATTGTGCTACCTGTCTACTAACACCTGGCCTGTATTAAATTTTAATACAAACACCATAAACTATAATTAACTTTATTCAAATACAACGGAAATTAATAACTTTGGACTTGATTTTCAATATACATCCTTATCTGTGTTGGAATAAGGTTAATTTTAGAATTTGGCCGCGTGACTTATATTGATGCTTTATTGTTTATGCAGTGCGCTTGATGATACAAATATTATTATACTAATCTGGTAAATAAAATAATCACTTATGAAACATGATTGAGTTCTCAAAGAAGATATTCAAACTCGAATTTAAAAACATTTATTTACCATTTACTTTTGAATTGTCAAGGAGTTAGGCAGTTGGATAGTGAAATCTAGGTCAAGCAGTAGGTAAGTTTGGACAATGGTCTAGATTTGGATCTAGACGTGAGTCTAAACTTACCGCTGGAGGGCTGTCCGAAACCGCGCCAAAAATATCAGATTACTTATAAGATTGGTTTACGGAGAACCTGATATTTTGATAGCGCCACAGATAATATATAGCGCTATGGATCCTACAAGATAGATGGGGTAAGGCGTTTTGCTCTAGGCTCACAGAACATGGCTTCTGCTAGGAAGGCTTCCAGTCAATGACTCGTTTGTGTTGGTGAATTTATAGACTGATAGGTAACAATTTATTTTTAAATAAAAAAACCGGCCAAGTGCTAGTCGAAATCGTACACAAAGTGTTCCGTAGGTACCACACTTATTTGAAAATATTTAACACAGTTTTTATATTTAAATTATTTGTTGTTATAGCGGCGATAGAAATACTTACACAATCTGAAAAAAAATGCAACTCACTATATATTATGGTTCGTGAGATACAGCGTACTGATAGACAGACGCACAGACAGAAGGACAGCGGAGACTTAGGATACGCAACGCTAAATAAATTGTAAAATCTTATTGAGAAAAAAACTTCGTATATTTTCTATATTTCGCGTCTCCAACACCTTTCAAAACCAAATAACGAACTTCAACACTACCAAAAACCATGGTAAGAAAAAAACTAAAACAATACCCTATTATAATTGCTACAAGGGTTTGAATGGAACAAACGTTGAACTTTAATTAAGAAGCTGTCAGTCCAATCGAGCCCCATGCGGAATGTTCCGAACTTCGCGCTTTGAGTCTTGTAGGTTGAGCAGTGGTTGAGGCTTGGCTGCTAACGTCATCCGGGAAGTTTGGTGTTAGGGGAATTATTGGCTTAATTAACAATCACCTATTGAAGCCAATTTATAGGTTTCTACAATATTGATGCGGGGAAACTCATAGAATGGGCTTTTGATTTTAAGGTTTTTAGAAATTCACGTATTTACGCTGTGATAAAAAATCATAGCTTAAATACGTGAATTTCTAAAAACCACCACTACCTTATACTATATATATATGTATATATATGTGTGTCTATGTATATTTTCTTAACTTAAATAGGTTAGTGAGAAAATATTATAACTATTAATATTATGTAGGTGCAACATGCCAATATAATATTTTACCGAGGCAAAAAAAAAGACTTAAGGCGAATTTTGCCAAACCGTTAAATCTAGTATACGTCATGACCTGTGAATTAAAGTTGAAATATTTGACAGTTACAACTGTCAGATGTCTGCTGTCTTTTTTGTTTTTGCTTGTTAATAGGTTGAACTATCCATAGTTCAATCCCCAACGGCCAGTTACTCCAGTAACTGGCCGGTTTTAGTTCATTTATTTAGGATCTCTAACAAAAGATAAATATACGAAACAGGACATACAAACAATAGTCATCAGTTATTTTACACTTGAATTTTAGTGTCAAAAAGTGAAAGATCTCTTTAGTTATACTTTCGACTGCCCCGTTGGTCTCGTGGTCGCAAGCGCGACTGCTGAGCAAGGGGTCCCGGGTTCGATTCCCAGGTCGGGCGAAATACTATTGGGGTTTTCCATTAGGAATTTCTTAGTAGCAGCCCGAAGTTTGGAAGTTGGTGGTATGACACCCCCGTGCCTCGGAAAGCACGTAAAGCAGTTGGTCCTGCGCCTGATCTCTCTCCGGTCGTGTCGGATTGCCGTCCCATCGGGCTATGAGAGTTAGGGAAGAGGAAGTGCAGCTGTGTTTGCGCACACACTTGTGCTCTATAATATCTCCTGCGTACGTGGTTAGTCTACATTAAGAAAAGGCGCCGTGGCCGGAATCGGTCTGGAGAAAAAAAAATTACAACCGTTTTAGTTCCTCTTGTCTTCGCTAGATTTAAACTATTTTCAATGTAATCAATAATTTTTAAACATAGTAAATATTTTAGAATTATTTTTCACAGTGTTCTTTCGAATCTTTTTTTTTATTCTAAAGTTTCCTTATGAGACATAAAAGATTAACCAAACTAAGAAGAAATGACAGAACTCGGCATTGTTGTACTTACATCGAAACTAAGAAGCGGTCGGTTGCGCGGTTACAACTTGGAACTTAGAATTTGTAGCTGTGGTTATAGTTCCGATCAACTGCAAACTTGGGATACTCGATAATACACTCAAGTTATGTACAGTTTAGGGTTTATCTAATATAAAGCTACATAGTACGCTTGTAGAACTAATGTTGCATATGAAGCGTCTTGTAAACACTTGATCTAAATCTTAATAGACAAAGTTTGTCTAGGAAACACTTTTAATTGGGCAATCCATGTAGTAGTAGTAGTAGTAGTAAGGCGTTGAGTGGCTCGCTGTCTGATTAGAACCAGGCAGTGCGATTCTCTAAGCCTCACTTCGTAATTCGAAGCTGAATCCGCAGTGAGATTACAAAATGGTATTCTATTAAACACGATCACGCTGGTGACGTCACCACGGCGAGCGAATACTAAACCAAGGTCAAGTGGGTTTGTTATCGAAGTGAGCGCGGTCAGATGAGTGAGATTCGTTTTCGAGTTTGCATTTTAGAGAATCGCATTACAGGTCCGCACAGCGGCGCGTTGTATTCCACATGCGCCTAAACGAGATGACAGCACTGTAGACGGGGCCCACTAGAGCCAGTGCCTGCCAGGGTTGCGAAATTTGTTGGAAAGAGTCACCGCGGCTCTGGAGAAGAATTCATTTAATGATTTCCAATCCTTAAAAAAGGGCTCCTTGCAAAGGAGCTCGTCTGGGAAAGTACTACTACCATACCTATTTCTGCCGCAAAGCAACGTTGCGTTGTCCTGGGTTGGAGGGTATGACTGCCGGTGTAATTACAGGCACATGAGACATTTCATCTTCGCGTCTGGTACCAGATGGTCCGTCGCATTGTTTGCCGTACAATAGCATAAAAAAATATATCATTTGCATAAATGGAAAATCGCCAATCCTTAAGAAAGCATGGAGATCAATGCTCGCGCCTTTTCTGTACGAGTAGAGGTCTTTAACCTGCGATGGGACAATAATAGCATAGTATTATAAATACCCATTATCTATTTCTAGAAAATGCTTAGTAGTAATTATTATGACCAAACCCGACCGTTTTATTCATCGATAAAAAAAATATATCAAAATAATACTGATCATTATAGCTCTGTTCTAAAAATACATACACCGAGATTACGATCAAAGTTATTCAACAATAAAACTATGGAGCTATAAATGAGCAATTAAAAAACGTTAAAGCCCTTGTTTAAATTGTCACCTGTTGTGTTCAAGTCTATTCTAATCGCTTGCTAAGTCGTAAAACAAAGTATTTCCGTATTTATAGTTCAAGTTATAAGCTGTAGCGGGTTTAAGGTCTAACGTAGAACAGATTTATGTTTTAAATAATAATCCTACCCAATAAATATTTTATACCAGACTTGGGAAACTAACTTAGGACCCATGCTCAGCAGTCTCGCTGATAATAAAAGAAAAGAGGTACAGGTTGATGTTAATTGTTAATTGGATTAGATAAAGATGAGGCTGTGACTCATCTTTCCTTAAATTAACATCCATCATTTCATTAAATTACCCACCGGCGACGGGCGACCGGCGCCGGTCAGTACAGTTACCGACGTATCTACGAAACAAGGCTAGTCATATTTTATTTAAACTCAAACTAAATAACAAGGCACTATACTTATATAGGCTTATTGTTAGTCAGTTTCCCATCAAATAACTTATAACCAAAATTATAACTAAAATGAAAAACAGCGATGAAAAATATAAAAAAAATCTGTTACCCTGTATGATTAGGGCCATGAGCCAAAATCTGACCAGTCCAGATTTGTATGGAGTACGCAGCATCATGCTGCGGTAATGTCTTCTTAAGTTCATTTAAATGTTTCATTGAGCCCATAACCAACAATACCTAATCAATCATTATTCAAAGTCAAGTCAAAGTCAAAGTCAAATCATTTATTTCAATTAGGCCATTAAAAGGCACTTTTGAACGTCATTACATAAAAAAATCATTAATATTGAATCTAGTTGCCCATTCCAAAAGGTAGTTTCGTATGGAGAAGAACGGGCAAGAAACTCCATACATACTCTTTTAAATAACAATGTATTACAATAAGTTGTATAGTTACATTCATTCCATAAAAAGATATATAAATGTCAAAACGATCTATCAAAAATAAAAAGTCACTCAAAGTACTACAATACGTACTCAGTGCTACAAATTAGAGATGAAAGCTAAATTAATTATAATATTTAACGCCAATATTGTGATCGTAGATGATTACTTCTAACATTTCAAAGACAACGAATCAGTGTGTGAGTCAAACTCAAATGTAGAATTAATGTCGAGGAGAAAAACAATTATTGGTCAAAACAAATTAGTTTTATGATTAAATAAGCAACCAGTTGATTTTGTCAAGACTTGAAATTGTCCTATGGAGCAAGACCAGCATGTTTCCAAGCATTATTATCTTGAATATAATCCTCTAACTTGTAGTATGCTTGTTTACAAAGTGTGCTTTTAATACAATTTTTAAATTTTCTTTCATTTAATTTTAATATATCACTAGGTATTTTATTGTAACATTTAACACAGTACCCCATGAAAGATAAGTGCACTTTGGACAATCTAAAAAATGGTTGAGCTAATTTGTCCTTATTTCTAGTATTAAATTTAAATTTATTATGCTTTTAATACTAGAATGTGTGCATTTTGATACAGTTTACAGGGACTTAACTTTTTAAATCGCTACCGCCTATCCTTTACCCCACACCATACATTTTAATACTCGTCAAACATCACGAGTGTCGGCCGGCACGCGTCACTGTTTGTACTACGATTTCTGACACCTCAGTTAAATTAATATGACATGTTATAAATCGGACATGTTTTAACATGTAGCACTTCTTTGTATTGATATTGTGATGGTGAGACGGAATAGTTGAAGGCACAGCGGTATAAGGACGCTCGTATGATGTAATGTGTCATAGTCTTAGAAATACATAATTATGAAGTATGTTTTGTTTGTAATGTCTAAATAACAGCTTTTTATTTAATTCTGAATGTTTACATGGTTATTATAACAAAAGTTAAGTGTTTGTGTATCTGTTTTTGATACGGTTAGACCGATTCTGACAGAAATTTTACTGACAGAAATGATGATGACTACTGATGATGATTACTGTTGATGGGGTGACTTAGGCTACTTTTAATTCAGTAAAAGATTTAAGGCGCTCATGTGGCGCGTGACTGTCACGGGTAAATTGGAGCGGTGCGCCCCAACTTCAGTCACAAGCATAAACTTCTTACCGTGTCGACGGCGCGTTCGTGTTCCACGCGCGCCTCAAAGAGATGTCAGCAAATTGGATGGGGCCACTGAGGGCCGATGCCTGCCGGGGCTGCGGGTTGTTCGAAAGAGATACCGCGCCCCCGGAACGCAAAGGGCACATGAAGGAACATAGACGGGTTTTAGTCAGTAAAAGTCTGACACTCCCTCCCGCCCCGCCCAGGGCGGGGGAAGTTATTTGACGATTTCCCGTCTATAAAAAAAAAAAAAAAAAAAAAAAAAAAAAAAAGCATAAACTTCTTACCAATAAACACGAAAACAAAACTGACCTAAAAACCGCCATATTCTACCCAAAAACCCACTAAAAATTCACACCGAACTTAAAAAAAGACTCACAAAGATCTCGGCACCACGAAATCGGAAAGCTTTTAAAACAGTGGAAGAATTAAACTGCTTTCAGTCCGCAGTTTCTTTAATCCAGGTGGAATCGATTGAGTACTGAGCAGTCGGCACTCTCAATAATGCAACGGGAAATGTTTAAAAAGAGTCTGTAGACTGTGGAGGGCTCTTGGTGCTGTTGCGATGCTTTTGTTTAAGGCTGTTGTGACTGTGATGAGCGGGAGAGGGAGCGGAGTTAATGATTAAAGGAGTTCATGTTGGGATTCTAACTGCCTTGTTAGTCTAGTGGTCCAAAGCGCGTGGTTGATTTGATTCCTAGGTCGAGCAAAGTGTCATTGGATTTTTCTATGAAATTCTCAGTAGTAGGATTGTTATTTGTTCTGTTCACAAAAATAACTACCCAGTTCTTGCGCTGAAGACTGTTATCTACTACTGGGAATTATGATGTATTATTGTCTAATAAACACAACACAGTTGGTGTGCAATTAAATAGAACACGGTTTAATTATACACGGACTTTACGGGTGGCGTACACCAAAAAACAAATATTTGTTTGGGCTACTTAATTATAGTTGATCTGGATGTGGCAGTTTGTGTATGTGAGTTTATAAGTTTGTCGCACCTACGATACTAAAGACAGAGTTTATAGACAGGGTAGGCAAAAAAGGTACCTACCAAAAACACCTACTACATGTTGGTTTTGGTTCGTCGCCTTGTCGATTAAATAATGATGTATAATTATGATTTGCCACCTCAAATATTTATAGATTGGCTGATATTAATCATCTCGTATACGTATCCGTATTTTATAGGGTAGACAATGTCTATTTGTCTGTATGATCTGCACGCCACTGGCCTATGTATTTATTTATTTTTATAAAATATCGGTGCAACTTTTGCACCACTCGCTATCGCGTCCGCAGCCTCTGTAGTCGCACCCGACATCCACAGAGAGCTCCCTGATTACATACGTACTGAATACGATATTCGATTTGAAATTAAAATCAACACTCAACGGTCTCACCACTGTTTTTAACTAATTACAATTTTAATTATGATATCTCTTGAAGCATCGACAAAGGGGAGTATTGGAAAGTTTCGTTTTGTGGAATATCTAACGATTGGTGTTATTTTATTGGTTAAAGAAGACTGTGAAAAATGAGTAGGTCTTCATTTAATCTCAGGATAAAATCGTCGAATATATTATTACAATGTCAAGTTTTTTGAATATTTTACTTTGGAATGAAATTATTGTTGATTTTTAAAAATAAAAAATATTTAAAAAATAAATATACCATCACGCCTGTATTCCCCGAAGGGTTAGGCAGAGGTGTACCAATGTACACCCACAGTTCGCCGGTATATTTAGGTTCCATGTAATAGGGGGCGAGCCTATTGCCATTAACCGGACACAAATCCAAACTCCGACCCGCTACTGAGAATTTCATAGAAAAACCCAATAACACTTTTTGCTCGACCTGGGAATCAAACCCGGGACCCCTTGCACAGCAGTCGCACTTGCGACCACGAGACCAACGGGGCAGTTTTTAAAAAGATAAGACAAATATAAAATAAACAAGTCCTGTGTGTATTTTTAGTGATATTCAACTGCATTCGGTTAGACTGGAAGCTGACCCCACCACAGTTGGGAGAAGGCTATGCAGATGATGATGTTAGTATTAAGTTGATTTAGATAGTAGAGTTGTCTCACACCATAAAAAAATATACCTAGTTTTTTACCCGACTGCGACAGAAGGAGGGTTATGTTTTTCGAGAGTATGTATGTATCAAATTCAAATTCAAATCATTTATTTCAATTAGACCATGTACAGGCACTTTTGAATTGTCAAAAAGTTACAGTTAAAGTTGAAGCTAGTTGCTCGTTCCAAAACGTAGGTCTCTATGGAGAAGAACGAGCAAGAAACTCCATGGACACTCTTTTCTTTCAATTTGGTTTTTACAAAAACTTGGTTACAAAAATTGTGGTTGCTTCTATATGTGAAAACAATGAAGGTGAATATAAAACAATAAAATATAATAATACAAATGTAAGCCATGGCAGTTAAGAGATGACCAATCCCAACTGACAGCACCCGTTCACGAGCATGACGCATGCATCAGCACCATTTAGCTCGACAATCTTGAAGGGAACCGAACGATCCAATGCACGCGCCACCATCAGCGAGACATTAAAGTGAGCATGACAAAGCTCTCCACTGCCATGCTTAGTGTCCAACGCATACTTAGTAACTTAACAAATAAATTAAGGCTCCATGGTACTCACATTTACAATATTGAAATAAATTATGTTCAATTATACAAAGCTAAGGTTATCAGTGAACATATTCAACGTATGTAAGTATGTATGTAAGTATGTATGTATGTATGTAAGTATGTATGTATGTATGTATGTATAATTGTTTGGCACGCTCTGCAGCCTGAACAGCTCAATGGATTTTAGCTTGAGAGGTGTCGTTAGATTCGTATTTACTGTGAGAATGACACTGGATCTATCAAAATAAAAAAAAACAAAATGGCGGATTTTTGGCACCAAATTCAAATGTTTGGTTGGATCGCTCTGCAGACTGAACGGCTCGATGGATTTTAGCTTGAGAGGTGTCATTAGATTCGTATTTACTGTGAAAGTGTCAATGGGTAAATAAAAAATAAAAAATAAAGTAAAAAATAAAAAACGGTAATTTAAAAAACTAAAAAACCCGACTGCTTTTTAAGTTTTTATGAAAAAGCCCTAAAACAAGAAAGTCGTAGTACCCGATTGCATTTAAAATTGTAGCAGTCGGGACCCATTCTAGAAATGGAGGCTTAGTGTATTGAGAGCACATACCTATATTACATTGTAGATGGTCCAGAATGGGTCCTGACTGCTACAATTTTAAGTGCAATCGGGTACAACGACTTTCTTGTTTTAGGGCTTTTTCATAAAAACTTAAAAAGCAGTCGGGTTTTTTAGTTTTTTAAATTACCGTTTTCTACTGAAAAAAAAAAAACTTTTAAGGCGGAGTGCATAGCACGTGAATTTTTTTTTATACTTACGTAGTAAGTAACCAGTAACATTATGCAACATTTGCATTTAAATACTGTCACATGAGAAAATACGTAGTGCATACTTATATTATTCGTTGACATAGTTGAAATAAGCTCATATTTTGACGAGCCCAAATACTCGTAAATTGAGAAAAAGCAGGAAGACATGTTTACTCTTCAAACACGGCATGGGGAGATAATTAATTAAAAAACAAACAACATTTGTACAAGGAGCTTTACAATTATTCCTACAGTTTGCATGGTCATAAGAATACCAACACAAGTCCAGTGAAGTAATTGTTACGGCATGTAATTACAATAATGGTCGTAGTAAAATGTTAATTGCAGCAACGACACGAAAAGCTAGTTCGAAGAAACTAAGGTTTTTTTCCTAGTTTTAACTGGTAAGCTAATCTATATTATATTGGTAATAGTTTTGATTAGGTACTTTGACAAAGTTAAAAATACTGCTATTTCTTAGTAGGCAGTTTATTTGTTTTTGTGAATTTGTCCTGAATGCAAATGGCAGTGAAGGGCCGGTTATTGTGGCTATCTTTAGGGGAGGCGTATGTCCAGCAGTGGACGTCGTCCGGCTGATAATTATAATTATGATGATTTGACCTATCATTATCATCATCATCATCTCAGCCATAGGACGTCCACTGCTGAACATAGGCCTCCCCTATTTGACCTATACTAAACTCCAATGCGAAAATATGCTGCCCCATAAAATAACTTCAATTACTTCTAAATAAGGTTTGAAATAAACAAATAAATCACACACACTATTTACGACATAATATCAGGATGAGGTACGGACTTCACCTTCGATTGAAACAGTTATATGGAATGAAGAGGTTTTGCATATTGTACATTATGTAATAAATATTACAAAATTTGAAGCAATTATTGTTTTACTCAATACATAATTTGTTGAGTAATCAGAAACAAATTCGAACAATTTG
The DNA here is from genome assembly GCA_932526535.1 of Caradrina clavipalpis. Taxonomy (NCBI): domain Eukaryota; kingdom Metazoa; phylum Arthropoda; class Insecta; order Lepidoptera; family Noctuidae; genus Caradrina; species Caradrina clavipalpis. The sequence continues at coordinate 927,032 of OW052107.1, read as the reverse complement.
ATTCATATTTAAATAAACTTATGGTATGTTATTGATTTTAATAATACACATATTTAGAATTGAAGGTGAAGATAAAAGTTTAGTTTACTATTCGTTACCAATTTCTTGACGCTATCAAAAACTAAATAAATTTGGATAAAAACATATTTAAAACAAACCTATCAGAGCCTTAAATAAAAAAAAAGCTAATAAACATCTTACTTACAAAACAAACACAATCAAAAATATGAAACTACACAAAAAAAAACAAAAATGCTTTATCCAAACAAATAAAATACATTTCATGAATAAAAATACATAGATCGGAAAATGTTCCGCCCGCAGTTTCATCGGATATAATAAAAACACACGTATGAACTTCAATCAACAATGTTTCATTATTTACAGGTATAAACGTCAGTTTTCAGCCAACTCATGGAAACTGAAAGCGCTCATAGTTCAGCCTGAAACATTTGTAATTACGAAACCCTCGACTGTAGGGTTGGCAGTTTGAGTTTGTGGAAAATATTAATAGGATTGTTTGGGGTAATAATTTTGTCTTCGTGATTAATGTAGACACGAAATGATAGTTGTGAAATAATTTAGATTTTAGTTCTTTTAATAATTTGATAATTATATTGTTTACAATAAGTTTATTAATAGCAATAGGCTTGCCCCCTATTACATGGGACTTAAATATACCGGCAAACTGTGGGTGTTCATTAGTACACCTCTGCCTAACCCTTCGGGGAATACAGGCGTGATAGTATATAGTATAATAAGTTTATTCTTACAGAGAACCCCTGGCCTGGTCTGAAGAGGCCTTGGCCTTGTACTGGGCTGATAATAGGCTAGTTTTTTAAAAAAATATTTTATGATTCTACCACAATCCTAAAATATTACTGTACATAGGTGTGTAACTGTGTATAGTTCTGATATAAATGAATTATTACTATTTTGTCGCAAATGCTACAAGATTAATTAACAACTAGAATGAAGGCGTTTAAAAGAAAGCTACGCCATCGTGTCTGTCCGTCTTATTACTAACTTTACACACACACTTACAAACTTTAAAGGGGCTTGATATTGTTGGAATTTTCTAACACGAAGATGTGTAGGAATATTCCCATAATGTCACGCTTAGAAACAAATGAATGTCTAAAATAATAATAATAATTTTGTTACCTATTACGATTTTTTGTATAAGTTGCTTGTTTGCTTGAAGTCTGCAAAATAAATAAAGAAGTTGAACAAAAAAGTAACCTATTTATTTTTGTTACCGCGACAACCCTTGTGCTACTCGCGGACTGATTGCGAAAGTTCAGTGAAATATATCGAAGCCTTTTAGCGTATTTTTATTTAAATGTTATTTCAAGAAAGCAAATATTATATAGGACTGTGAAATGATTTTGTTAATATTGTATTGTAGTATCCAATACTAAGAAAAATTACGTCAATAAATTGATGCCTAGCAAGTACCTATGTTGTGATAAAGACTGCTCATTATTGGCGCAGCAGGTTGGTTTATTGCGTAATAATGCAGTTTTGATTTTTATATCAAGTTTTAATACCTACTTACAAAGTTATATTTATAACGTTACACTTTGTTTATTATGCGCAAGCGCATAGTAAGCGTTACGTCGTTTGTTTTATTCGTAGATCAATATTACTTTTAATATACAATATTTATGTCAAAACAACATGTTTAAAAGTCTTGGTAAAATTAGTCATTGCACTAAACGTTCCAATTCGCACGAAATCATGATATTTAACACCTGTTGCGATTTCCCGCACCAATCCTCGTACGTAGGTACAACGGCAACGTCAAGAATGCCAAACACGGACGTGGAACGCAAACGCAGCCGACGCGTTGCCAGATCGCACATTCGACCATGACGACACACAGACTCATCGCTCGCGACGTACATACGTTACATCACTCACACATGCATAATAATACTTGACTTGTTTACAGTTTCTTCGAATACCCACACATGCATAGATAGCGTGACGTCGCGCGGCCGCGTCGCTCGCATTGGCTGCGCGAGCTGGCAACAGCGCGTGGTTATTTTTAGTTCAGTGTCTGTCGTGTCGATCGCATCACGTATTTCATTGTAGATCAATGTTTTTGTTAATTTAATTTAGATTATTGCACTAAAACAGTGAACATTGTTAACTTCTAAGGCTTGTGACTTATGTGAAATGTGTTGACGTAATAAGTGACAGTCCGTTGTATTTTTGCTCCGTTTGACTACAGCTGATAACATAACAAAGTTGCAACAGCACAAAGGTCTTAACTTTTTCATTCAAATGTGTGCCTTATGAAGATACAATAAGGATTAAAATAACTTTCGTGTGGATTTAACGGTTTTATTAGAATGGAAACCGTTTATGAATCGGAGATGAATAAAAACATGAATCTTATAGAACGTTTGATTAAAGAGGTGGCCAATACTCCAGTACTGTGGAACCGATATCACAATGATTATAATAATAGAGCAGCCATGGACTGTGAGTGGGAGAGGATAGCAACTTTAATGAACAAAGATAGTGAGTATTTATACAACATTAGCCCGCGACTTCGTCCGCGTCAAACTTGATATAGTACCACGGGAACCGTACTTTTTTCCGGGATAAAAAGTATCCTATGTGTTATAAACTTATTCCAGACCACTTTTGCCAAATTTCATCCAGATCCGTTCAGCCGTTTGAGCGTGAAGAAGAGACAAACACACAAACTTTCGCCTTTATAATATTGGTGTTAGTGTATTTTTATCGTACCATAACTTTGTTACCTGCCATTGGCTAAGGATGTTTTGTTTGAGCGAAGGGTGCGCATGAGTTGTTTTTATTATTCTTACAAACATACCATCACGCATGTATTCCCTGTAGGGTTCGGCAGAGGTGTACCAATTCAGGTATGTTTTAATTGTCTTTTGCATATTTATTCTTTTTTACAATAAGGCAAGCGATCACAAATACCGATGTTGATAAATGTAAAATGTAAAAAGAAGGTAGGTATCATAAAAAAAAAACAAAATATAGTTTTTAATCTTTATTTAGTTTTAGACTTTATTGGGTTAGTAAACAATGTTTTTGATTATTATTGTGCTTAGGACCACTACGCTAACGAGGCATTCATTCAGTGACGTAGATACATATTAGGTAGATTTTGTTTATCATTATTTGTCTGTGGGAGCGATCCGGTTTCTTTGTTAACCGATCGGATTGGCGTTTCCTGTATGCAGTGCCTATGTTATCAACAATTTATAAATAGATTTAATGAATAGCGAAATTATCTTTAATGGCAATGTGGTTATTAAAAGTATGGTTCCGTGGTTGAAACGATTGTCCGAATTGTCACTTTAGTTACATTACTAAAATTCGAATTTTAAGTTCAATACTATACATACCACCACGCCTGTATTTCCAGAAGGGTTACGCAGAGGTGTACCAATGTACACCCACATTTCGCCGGTATATTTTGGTCCCATGTAATAGGGGGCGAGCCTGTTGCCACTAAGTTCAATGCTGTTGCTTACAAAATTATAGTATAATATCATTAAGTTTTACATTGTATTATCCAATAAGTACGTAGAATGTTATTATTTTCCACTTGTTTACAGTTTAATTTAATTTATTTTGAGTTATTTTCTAAATCTCTATTTTTGTTGTTTTACTTTCGCATAGTAATTTGCACCTATCATGTTATGTCTTCATCAGCTTTGGTTAAGTCATAGAGAATGCTTTAGGCATTAAGTCCGCCAATGTAATTTTTTACTGCATAAAGTTTAAATCAAACTAATATTATAAAGGCGAAAGTTCGTGTGTTTGTCTTTTCTTCACGCTCAAACGGCTGAACGAATCTGGATGAAATTTGGCACTGAGATAGATTGTAATGTGAAATAACACTTAAGATGCTTTTTACTCCAGAAAAATATACGGTTCCCGTGAAATAGGCGAAGTCGCAGGCAGAACCTAGTAAATAAAACGGTTTGATTTGATTTCGAACCAATTACTATTAATATTATTTTAAACAAATCATAATGTTTAACTTACTTATTTGTCGTTGTCAGTATTATCAATAGACTACATAATAATACTAAGTGTGTATGTATTCTGCGTCATAATACTAGTGAACTATAGACCTTGACTTTGTACACCACGTGCAATGCTTGCCACTCAATTTTAGACTTTATGACTATTAAAGAAGCGTTAGTGTCTTGGTTATCTTAGCGCATGTTTTAAGGATGCTAATGCTACACATGTTCTAATTTTAATTATTTAATATCTTGTTTTTTTTTATTTTATTTGACTTTACTTACATTTTTAATAAAATAAATAATAATAATTTTACACAACACGAATACAGGCGTGATGATTTATGTATGTAATAATTTTATAAAAGCTTGATTGAAAAGAGTTTCCGTGTATTCTACATTTTGAAACGGGTCTTGACACGGGCCAACTACTTGCAATTCAAAAGTTAATGGTTTAATACAAATATCTACCTCATTATTTGAATAATGACATTCTATATTAATATTGTAAAGAGCAAAGTTTATTTTTTTTGTTTCTTTGTACCGAATAATCTCCGAAAGTACTGGAGTTTAACTATTTTTTAACAATACATAGCAAAATTATTCCTGAGTAACATAGGCTATACAACATCACACTACGACACACGGGAGCAGAGTAGTACAGCAAACCAGGGACGTAACTTAACGCGAGTGCCGAGACGTACGCGACGTAGACGTACGCGAGTAAGCCACGCGGTCAAAGTCGCGGGCATTTTGCTAGTTATGTGAAAAACAAGGACAATATTAATTGTATACTTGTATTGTTACAGAAGACTTCATAAAACAAAAATGGCGGAACTTACGCGACCAATTTCAAAGAGAAAGCAAAAAGGTAAAGGTTCCCTTCGACAACCCTACAAAGCCCTACATCGAGTACTACAGAGGCAAGTGGATCTACTTCGAGCACATGCTGTTCCTGAGAGAGGTCGCAACAAAACGACCCAACTGCTGCTATTCCCCTTCACAAGAAATCGAAATACATGATGACGATATTATAAAAGAAGAACTCATAGTATTCGATGATAGTAATGATATGTTTGGAGAACACGCCCATATGTACAATAATGGATCAGATAATTATGAGGAAGAACTAACAGTCGCTGTTCCTGGTGGCGAAGATACTGAAAACGTTAGTTATCAACTTTTAGTTCAACCGAAAGTCGAAGTAATTGAAGATGATCAACCAGAAAGGGTTGGAAGTAAAAGAAAAGCTTCAGAAACGGACTCAAAATCTTTTATTCCAGTTAAAATTAAAAAGTCTTCAGTAGTTGATGCCTCATCCAATACAGAACACAATGAAATAGATGATGACCTACATTTTGTGAAGAGTTTAGTCCCATTTCTAAGAAAATTAAGTCCAATTAGGAAGTTGTTAGTTAGAAACGAGATACAAAGCTTGTTGATTAGGGAGAGCCTTTGCGAAAATTGTAAGTTTGGTAAAATTTCATGTCATAATTCGTAGCACAACTTTAGTGAAAGGGGAAATAAAACAAAGATTATTTTTAAAATTGTATTCGTTTTCTTTCCGTATTCTACCTTTAATAGCATGCTATGCAGCATACGAGCTGCAACTTCCTGACAAACTGACTTGCTCGTTGGTAATTTTAAAATGCTTATGTATGCTTTAATTGGAGTGCCTAAAACTTCGACTTTGATAGTCATTAACAAGTTTTATTCTTGTAGTTCACCACTTTATCTTTTTCCTAGCCTTTTTCAAACTTTTTGCGGTCAGATTTAAGTTGAATCAAACGCAGCTGAATAACAGTATTTTATATGGAGCGATTTACTATAGAGCACCAATGACCATCATTTGTTTAAACAACTATCTCTAACCTGTAGGCCATACAAAAATTTGTATTTGAACCTCAGACACACAACTCAAACCAATCGCTCTGCCACTGCGCCACTCTGTCACTTCCATATTACTTTGGGCAGTCATCCACTCCACATTTTTGACTACTACTCCCTTTCCTTGATAACCTATCCTCAGACAATTCGTAAAAATACGCGAACAGAATAAGACTAAACCCTCCCACTTAATTTGTTAAATGTTGGGACAAGTCTTAAAAACAAAACAACAACAGCAAATGTAAGTATTTCAGACAAGTATTAACAAACGAATTAGCTACCCGACTATTCCTCCAGCGAAACGTTGGAAGTCACTCGATAATAAAACGGCCTTAATTAGGTAGAGTCCGTGAATGCCCCCTTAATCAAGCCTCATAGTCTACGGTAATGTTGTACAGTAAAAATTTTATGATCAGTACGTTTTCTATTAAAACTTGGCTTTTATAACAGAGTATTACCTGAGAGCTAATGAGATAATCAATCAGGATGATTAGACAATAATAGATTAGATGATTTAAAGCGTGCGTAATGGATAGGAGTGAAATGATTTATCTTTGAATTTAATTAACTAAAATTGGCATCGGTTGTCACAACTTTATAGGAAGTTTAATTTATGGTCATGAGGGTAATAATGGTACAATTAGTAAACAATCTGTTGCACTATTAATTGGCCGTCAATCATTATTATGTATTTAAATTCCTAAAGCTGAATATGCACTGATCCAATGCCGCGAACATTTCAATGTATTTACGTTCTTACGAATGCTACAAAATAAGTAAAAGCTCAAATTAAATAAATCATTTCAAAGTAATTTAACATTCCTGCAAATGCTCGAAGCTATGAAAGAAGTAATTGGTCAAAACGAGTGAGCCTTTACCTGTAACATTCTTACTCTTCAATCTGCTCGGGGAAATACTACACAAATTGGCACGTTGGTATGTACACACCGCACCGCATTGTATGTGGTAGTATATTCACACCTTTAAAGTAAAATGAATAATGTATTAAAACATAAATTTCATAAATTTTAATACGAAGCTAGTAATAATACTGCCCCGTTGGTCTCGTGGTCGCAAGCGCGACTGCCGAGCAAGGGGTCCCGGGTTCGATTCCCAGGTCGGGCAAAAAGTGTTATTGGGTTTTTCCATTAGGAATTTCTCAGTAGCAGCCCGGAGTTTGGATTTGTGCCCGGTTAATGGCAATAGGCTCGCCCCCTATTACATGGGACCTAAATATACCGGCGAACTGTGGGTGTACCTAAATTGGTGCACCTCTGCCTAACCCTTCGGGGAATATAGGCGTGATGGTATATTTTTTTATTTTTTTTTTAGTAATAATAATTTTGCATGTTTATTTAATAAATATGCCTTGTGATCGAAACCCAACTTAACTGACCTCATCGTAGCAGCAGAAACATCTCTCAAAGAAACACTACATCTTAAAACAAATAATAAAAATTAAAACACAAATAAAACTCCTACGCAAACGACATAATTTTCGAACTTTCTCCACAATAGTATTAGTCTAACTGCCGACGTTAAAGATAAAATAAAATGTGTTATAAACACAGGAATTTGTTATGTTGCACATAAATTAGATTGACGGCTGTCTGTCAAATGTAATAAATGGGGCGTCAGTGTATGTGATAAAAATTAAGAGATTAAAACACTTGGTGGGCATGTGTCTGGCTCGGGTCGCTGCTAGGTGTGTGGTAAGTATTTGGTTAGTGAGAAACAGTAACGGTATTTTAACGGTAGTCTAATGTACCATGTGCATTATGCAGCCAGCTTCGCTGACAGTGACGACAGTGATGGCAAGTTATACCATAGTGAACTAATTATTTAGACTTTCTAAAGCTGATGGAGTTAAAAACATCAGTGGTGATTTCGAGGAAAGTTCAATTGGGCTTTCGTGAGGTAGACTGACGGCGACATCCTGGTAAAAAACACCAGAATGTCGCCGTCGCCGTGGCCGTTATAATAATTACTTACCTTCACCTAGAAAACATTAAAAAAAAAACACTTCTGATGTCATGATAAACAAGGCTACCGTTGGGTATAAGTACTACTAAAAAAAAGAAACAGAAAAGGGATTTGCTCCAAACTGTTGGCTTGAAAGAAGAAAATGGTAAACATGACATTTCAAGTGGTTCGGGCGAGCTAAAGATAATGAGAGAATGGCTTATCAGAAATGATGATGACGTCGACTAATTAATATAGATAACCAGAAACAAAATTACAACAAAGAAAAAACAGCATTAGAAACCATTAACAATAATCTAGCAATTAACAAAGCCTTAAAACAAGCTCCAAAGATAAATACCGATACTGATCCTTTTCATCTCCTGAACAGCTCTCCGTTTCAGCGCACGCAACAATGGCGGGCCCGCATCGCTCTGTTTGCACGGCATTAGCCCGCCCCCTGTTGACATACTTATAGATTCACTGTTTGTCGCGTCAGGATAGCCTAACTATGCTTAACGAGGTAGTTTCCGAACGATATTCTGTGGCTTTTGTTTCTTTTTGTTGGAATTTTGTAGGAGTTGAACTGAATTGGGGTACGGTTTCTAGTTTAAAAATTGGATGGTTTGCTCGTTTTGTATCTGACGTGGAAATTCAGTTGTTATCACTTACTCGGGTTTTATTATATTGGATATGTGAGATTTTTGGTTAGATTTTATTATTAAGGTGAGAAAAACTGAACTTAATAATAAACACAGAAAATCAAATTCAAATTCAAAGCATTTATTTCAATTAGATCATTTACATGCACTTTTGAATTGTCAAGAAGTTACAGTTAAAGTTGAAGCTAGTTGCTCGTTCCAAAACGTAGGTCTCTATGGAGAAGAACGAGCAAGAAACTCCATGGACACTCTTTTCTTTCAATTCAAACACACCATCACCATCACGCCAGTATTCCTCGAAAGGAGGTTTCCCTTCACCGATGTCACAGATGTCCAAGATAAACTGAAAAATGAAATAATATGAATTGAAAAATTCATATTGCTATATTCCCGAAATCGAACCCGCAACCTCATGCATGAGAAACGGCACCTTAATCACAGGGCCATCACGGCAACTTCAAACTCAACGGGTACGACAAATACATAAGTCATCGCCAAAATTTGTAATACAATTCCCCTTCCGCCTCAAATGCTAACAAAGGCACGCTTGAAGAATAAAATCGTATAAATTACGTCAGAAGCTCGGCCATTCGTAGTTATACTTTATCTATTTATCATTACCGTGACCTATAGAAATTTTGAGAAAGACTAATGTCCAAACATTTTGGAGGGCTTATTCTGGTAGATTGGGTTGAGGAATTGAATTATTGTTATGTGGAAGTTGAGTTTTTTGATGTGATTGGATGGAGCAAGAGGAAATTAAACTGTGACTTTTAAGGTTATGTTAATGGAGATAAATTAATGTTCTACTGCTGTTATAAAAATATTAGGATCTAAATCAGTAGGTACTGTAATGTACCTATTATTATTTTTTGTAAATTAATTTAAAGCTTAAAGATTTTGGTTTGTTTGAACGCGCTTATCTCATTTCTAAATCAAGGAAGGTTGTAGGCTGTGTACCATTACGCTACGATCCACAGGATCGGAGCAGTAATCAAAGATGTAACTTAACGCATGACATTGCTAGTTCCTCAGTGATTTCCTCATAGGTTTTTTTTCTGTTACCTGACTGTTGACTTTTTGACAACTGTCAAATGCGTCAACTGTCACGTTTCGTTTTACTTAATGTATCTACCTGCTTATCCACATTCCAAAGGATATTACTATTGATACAGAATATTAAATATTGATAACAAACTAATGATTACTAGATACAAGATACTTAAATAAAAAAATAGATAACATAAAACATTTAATGATTAAGAATGCAGATTATAGATAACTAAGAAAACGAAAAAGTCAGAAATTAATCGTTCCAAAAATTAAAAGGACGCATCGATTACAATCAAAGGACCGAATTCGATTATAAAAAATCGATATATCCAGAATATGGGTCCGGTACGAACCGCCGCGAACCGGTTTAGTAAAGTTTCGATTACTCAAATACCGAGACTTTTGTTATCGAATCGCTTGTTATTTCATTGTACTGTTTTATCGTAATGGGTTAGGACATGTATGTCATGTGACAATGTCTTATATTTTATTGGTAAGACCTTCGGGACCTTTGACCTCGGAAATAGTACATACCTACTTAGATCCGGCTCGTTTGAGACGGAAATAGTAATTGTTGAAAGGATGGTGGTTCTTTTGCTGTGTGATATCGATTTCATTCTAGGTTATTAAATTATAATCCTCGAGGAATCGACTAAGCTTACTATAACTACACTGTCCTATTAAATTACTATTAAAAATGTGAAAGTTTAAGAGGGTAGATGGATGGATTGTGAAATTTAGCATACGTATACTTAGAAAATGATCTAGCTTAACACATAGGTCTTTGCCTTAATTCTGAAGTCGATGCAGACAAAATCGCGATCTGAAGCTAGTACCGTACCTAATGACAAAAAATGTAATATGCTTACTTAGAACTTGTACTCTGATGCAATTAAGCAATCCTGTTGCTGACACGTGAATTGAATAGTATATTGAGTTGTATTATTAACCACAATGGTGAATATTTAAACAGGGTAAGCAGAAAGCTTTTTTATAATAATTTTAGAAAAAAAAAAGTACCTAGAACATTCCTTTGTGGACTTGCTCCTGCAGCGCTTTAAGCGCTCCCGGTGTTTTCCAAAGTCCGCTTAAGAGTTCTAAAAGTTCAATTTTCACCTGTCTTCAGAAAGAAGTGGTTTGTTTCGAGAAAACAGTTTGATAGTAGAACATTCAAAAGAGTTTTTTCGTAGTTCTATGGAACGTTTTTTGGTTGGTTTTTTTGAATTTGAGTCTTTGTTTTTCCATTGGCCTAACTGAGTCCAAAGTTCTCTTCTCATTCAAAATAAGAACACTGCACCTACCGATTTAAATATATGAAGCTCAGGTTGACATTTATCAATACACATAAAAAGGATATACATGAGAGATTTGTAATAAAATTGCAAAGCAGTGTTGAGCCGCCTCATATTTTGGGTGGAAAATTCAACGAATTCCAGATTTAATATTAAAATACCTGAACACACGACATGTATTCCAAAAGCTTTAAACCGAAATTCGCAAGCATCTGAAAGGTATTTTAACGTTTCGATTCCAAAAAATAACTCTGAATGTCAACGAAATATTGCACTGATTCACACCGCATATTGCTGCCAAACAATGGCACTACGCAATGATCTCATACATTGCGCGCCACCCACTGACATGATCGGCACACTTGGATCATAAATATTCATTGGACACCGACTGTTGTGACATAAACGTCAGAGCCTTCGCGGGGGTTTTTAATTCAATTTGGACAGCATTGTTTTGATTGGTACGGTCGGGAGAAAAGATGTTTTGTGATAAATTAGATTTTTTATCGTTTCTGTTTTTCGTGGAATTAAAATTTAGATGAGCAGTGATTTACATAATTAAATAATGTTATCTTTAATTTCAGGTTAATTGAGAAAAGATGCTGATAATTATAATTGGCGCTAATTAACTATTAACTGCTGGAGGCACATTTTGGCTTGTAATTAAAATTTTAGTTTTAATGAAGTAATACATTTTCTGTTGTCTGTTAATACTAGTAGATTTTATGACAAAACATTAACACATTAAAATATAAAAATCAGAATTTTATCTGTTGAAAAAATATCATATTATTAATATGAAAATAGACTACAAAATAGAAAATTATAGGCGAAGAAATAAGTGCTAACCAACAAAAATATTTATTACTTACACTCGTAACTTTGGAATAAAATATGTACAATTTTTTATTCTTTTAATTGTTTTACCGATTATTATTACACGTTAAAACTCTTATGGCTTTAAATATAGTATTATGTATTTTTAAACAAACAAAAAGAATTTACAAGTCGGTGATGCAGGTAAAAATTTTCTCACAACATCCGTGAAAAAAAGTACTACAAACATCATTTATTTTTCTTCTTCCCCTCAGAATTCCTGCTTTCACATTCCGAATTATTTTGCTGACGGTTGAAGCGAGCATCATGTTTGCTCCGAATATAATTCCTTGGAACAATTGAATGTGACTGAATTGAAACCGTCGTTATCTCGTCAAACAATAACGTGACACGGAAAACCGTGTTCAATTATGTTAAACAGTTATGGAACTATTTGCTAAAATGAAGTTGTTTAGGTAGAATTACATTTGGAGGAAGATTTTGTGTAAATTAATAAGGATAATAGTTACTTAATAACTGAGCGAATAAATTTAAATTTTTAAGTAAAACAGCTGTTCAATGTTCATTTTTTGATACGGTTGGTCTAAGTGATTGGCTGATGCGTTGCGTGTTGCGTGTTCGATTCCCGACCGTAACAAATATTTTTACAAACCTAAACAAAATAATTTATTTGCGTAAAACATGATATAAAATCGCTTTAAATAAAATTAGATTGGTTTAAACATGTTTTGCTAAGATAAAAAAAAATGCAAAATTTCAGGGCTTATAATAAAAATGTACAATAAATCAACAATACTAATCTATCTACGAATGTATTGTTCGTAGTGTAAAAGAGTAGCTATAGATAAATATATCTATCTACTAACAATATCATTCTGCCAATAACATTTATTAATGTGGATTAATAAATAATTGCACATGTGGATGTGCAATTTTGAATAATGGCATACTGGTAACTGCTGTTGTTGGTGTATGAAAGTTATTATTTTAAACGCGGTCACGTTGCAGGAGAAATTACTAGTATGGGAAAACATTTAAAAAAATTATTTGGTACTGTAACGCCATCTAGCGTTACACTTAACCAACTTAAACACAAAATTTATTTAGATTGATTTATACGTCATGACTTTAACAAATCCACCTACTAAAATCAAATCAAGAACCCGGCAGCCATTTTATTGGATATCGATAAACATAAAAATCAAACAGATATGTTCCTCAAAAGAAATATAAATTAAAAGAAGCGTACTCCAGTGAGCCCGGTTCAATATCTTCGCTTCTCTTCATCAATACACTTCGTTACCTTTAAGGACACTCATTGACCTGGTAATAATGTAAATGGAATCAAATAGAACAAACAAAATAGCTTTGGTATTTAACAAATCGGTAGAAAATCAATTCCTTTTGAGACGTTCTGTTACGGTAATAAGATTGGTTTTTGTAAACTTGGTAGTGGGTCCTTAATACCTTCTCATTATTATATAAGTGCACTGGTTCAATTATTGGCTTACTAATCTTCACACCTGCAGTTCTGTTTTGTAAAAACACACCTAAAATTACACCTCTGCCTAACCCTTCGGGGAATACAGGTGTGACGATATATGTACGTGTACTTATCATCGTTAACGTCAAAAAATATCACAATTACTTCATCAAACTCCTCATCAAAAAACCAATAAATCATTAACCCAACTTCAAACTTGAAAGCTGAAATAGCAGCAGACACCCAAGTTCTATCTCAAAGAAGCTCCACAACAAACTGAACAACACAGTTAGCTCCAAACTTATTTCCCGCTCACCCAGCCAAAGCTTATTTGATTCAATGAACGAAATAAAAGACAAAAAGGTCAACAATAAGAGCTGAGACTCGAAAACTTGCATCCGCAGTTACGTTCCAAACTAACCGCCACTTCGAGGGAGTTGGCACACCCAGAGTCTAGACTCGGTTAAACTTTGGACGCAAACAGACGAAGAGTTAACTAGTAGTTCGCAAAATAACGCCTCAGACTTGCTTTGTTAACACGGCCATTGTTGCCACCTGAGGTCTCTTAACATCTTGTGTTGTGAGGGATTGATGACACGTTTAACATTAATTGTGTTGGCCTTCAATTTGAATGCCAATACATTTCAGTAAGCATAATTCTTTGTTGAAGGTCTGAAGTCAGGTTGTCGATATTTCCTAGTATTCTTTTTAAACTTGATTTTAGTTTTCTTGTATCGTTCTAGTGTTTTTTACTGGTCAAAGTCAAATTATTCACTTCAATGAGAAGTGAATAATTTGACTTTAATCGGTATTAGGTGTGGAATTGTACATGTAATTTGTTTTCTGACTTGATAAAGTAGCCAATATTTTAATATGTGGAACCATAGTCACAAAAGAACAAGTATGTATCTCAGTATGTACAACTTTGCTTTTGTATTAACATTGTGTGACTCAAAACCATCCACTGGCGTTTATATGTCAAGGACTAACAGCGCATTGTTCTTCTTTGAAAAATATGCCCATTACGTTATGAAATTCATTACCACCAACTTGCTCGTTTGTTACCAACCAGGTAATCAGGGCAGCATTAACGACCCCACTACAATATTGATGCCAAGTCCCGATATCGACAGAACTTTTCTATAAATCCCATCAACCAACAATTACGTTAAAGTTCCCGGAGTCATTTTTCCAAAAATATTTTCCATTACCATTAATCAGTTCAGGAGTTGAAAACGAAGTTACTTCACTAATTTATCTATGTCACGATTTTCAGGGAGGACAAACAAAGTTATTGACACGATGACTTCCGACGGATGATTGATTACATCCAACTTTGTCGGTATTTATTTGACGTTTTGATCGGTGTTTTCATGCGAAATTACAATTTGCGTAAACTTGTAACGAATGTCTCTGGTGGTGTCGAAACGCAATTTTCTAAGTTCATAATTGACACTGGTGTATCGATCATTGTGAGTTTACGGTTAAGAGATGGTTTTGATCGAGTTTAATTGTATCTTAATCATCGACATTGTTTATTAATTGGGTTTAGTTCTGTCAAAACAAAACAATCCACGTTAAAATTTCTACCATTTCCGAAGTGTTGATTATGAAATATTTAGCCCTGATTAATTATAAATATATTCCTAAGCAAAAGTTCCGGAGACATTGAATAGAAGGCCAATTCTACAAATAGAAAACTTTCAAAATCTAGTCGCAGTGTTATTCTTCTCTGAGTCAATTATATTAATATTTACTATCGATGACAAAAATTTTTAAGAGTTATTTTTTGGTGATTGAGACTGAGAATTAATTGCGATCGCTATTCAAAGTTAGTAGAATAAACCCCCGAGTTAATAATAATTTTGTTATAGAGATGGATAATAATAAACACTAAAAAAGTAATTTGGGAAATTCTAAGTCGGTTTGTTTTGCCTAACTTAAAATATGTGAAAATGAAAGGTTTTCCTTTAGAAACATTACTTCGTCTTACTTAAAATTAAATAGTTCAGTATAAACTACCAAAGGAAAAATTTCTTAAGCACCCTGATAATCATTGCCCATTTTCCCTACTTTTACTCTTCTGTAGATAAATGCAAAAACATCTCCACTCAAGTCAGTCATTGTCTCCGAAAACTTCCAAGCGCGTCCCATCAAGATGAAATACGAGCATCCACTCCAAATCCACTTTGTTTAAAGATAAGGATTTTTGGAAATTAAATCCTGGACACTTATCCAGATTGTACAACTTCCTTATACAAAATTGTGGCAGGAATTTATGAACATACAAGTGTAGAGGATTTTTCCGTTGACGAGGGTCCCGGTACAATCCAGAGATCTAATTGAACGTGGTACCTATATTTTTGGGGCTTGGATATAACTTTGTACCAACGAATGGTTGTGACATTAATAAGAGATGTTCTGCCAACAATGAGGAGTCCTGAGGGATGCCGCGGGCTCCGGGATGACGGTGCTAAATGATGCTTGTTGTGGCCCTGATATAGGGCTTTATTTTATGAAAAATTTATGGGGATTTGTCTTTTACGAATGTTATTTTAAAATTATTCTTCACAAACGAAGATTTACACTCATAAATATGAAATATAGGTACTTATATTATAAAGCTGAAGAGCTTTTTTGTTCGTTTAAACGCGCTAATCTCAGGAAATACATGACCAATTTGATTTTTTTGGTAATGGGTATGCCCTACAGTTTTAGGCTACTTAAAATCATGCTACGACACACGGGAGTGGAACAGTAATCAAAGACGTAATGCGAAGTACAGCTAGTTAATTATAAATTGGAACGTCATCAATTGTGATACAAAACAGAAAATTCATTCACAAATTCCCATTACGCTGAAAACCATAATACTCTTTACAACCGCAAAAAATGAAGTTGATTTTTAACAAATTAATTATCCTAATATAATATTAATGAACATAAAATTAAATGCTACTTCATTATGGATCTCATTATTGTGCAATAATTAGTTTGGACTTTTTAAATAATAAAATCGAAGGCTTTTAAAAGGTTCGATTGAATCGGTATTAATAGGGCGAGTGGAGGAGGTGACTGAGTGATAGGAGGTAGCGGGCGCGGATTGGTCCCTACATAATCATTTTCGAATTGGCTGTGTTATATGAACAAGGAGTTGTAATAATTTAATATACAATAACTACTCACACAATTAATTAATGTATAGAAAGGCGCATCTTGTAAAATTTATAACTTTTTCTTGTTTAAAAGAGTAATCAATTTCATACGCGATGAATTCTTTTCTTTTTTTTTTAATTTGCCCGTGCTGTCGTTTCAATGAATTCAGTCAACATAAAAAACTACCATTCCATACATTTGGACCATGTAGGTGTTGTTTTTTTTGTACGCTTCTGCGTCTAGAATCATGTACTTACTTAATCCATGGCAAATCTGTTTTTTACAAGTCCCTTCCACCTGTTAACTCGTCCAACTTTGAAAGAGATCCACCACGGTTTTCTAAACTGCTATTACTTTACAAACGAGCAAAGGTTATAAACAAAACATGTTCACATTTCTCTATTACATAAAACTCATCCTGCCCGCTCCCGCTCCTCTTATCACAAAGCCCACATCTAATTCCATCACGCACAGTAGCAATTTGAACGGTTTTTTTCGTGCGTGCTGCCCAAGTAATTGTTAGTATTAATTCTCTTCCCCACACCGCACGCGATCCAAATATTGTTATAGGCACTTAAATTTATTCCCCATCACAATATCAGCTAGTTTAATAGTACTTAGGGGAGGGGTTGATGCTGGGAAAGATTTAGAATTCATAGGGGAAGAAATAAGGTGAAGCTTTTATGGGAATTTGAAAGGGAGGAAGAAGTTATCGTTTAGAGAAGAATACTTGAATTGAGGATAACTTTGGCTAGTTGGAGTAAATGATTGAGAAGAATGATGACTTTATTATAAGGTTTTCTATGGTTAGAACTCATGATTCATCGCTCAATGCGCACCATCACGCTTGTACCCCCGAAGCGTTAGGCAGAGGTGTATTAATGTACACCCACAGTTCGCCAGTATGTTTAGGTGCCATGTAATACGGAGCGAGCCTATTGCCATTATTCTTCGCTTGTTACTTATAAATCCAAAAGAGTACTATATTTGGATAGTCTGTAACAATACGAAAAGTTAGGATGGAAGTCGATACCAATAGACCTAGTTGGGAAAAGACTAGGCAGACTATGATTATAGACTTTTTGTTCCATTTGTGATGTTGATAAAAGCGAAATGTCACTCACTCAATATCTAAACACGATATCTACAAAGCTGAAATTGGGCATTTGGGTAGTTTATAGACAGAAGTCGTCAGCTATGAACAGATTTAACTTTGACTTCTACGCAGGTACTGTAAATGTAATAAACTACTTACTGAGTTTTAGTACCAACTACTTCGATAGCCTAGTGGTCCTAAGGGCGACGATTCCCAGGTCAAGCAAATTGATATTGGGTTTTTCTATGAAATTCTCAGTAGCAATAGGCTCGCTCGCTATTACATGGGACCTAAAACATATCGGCGAACGTGTGGATGGACATTGGTATGGTACACCTCTGCCTCACCTCTAAGTGTGATGGTATGTATGTATGTATGTATCAGTTTAATATTTATTGTCGAATTTGGACATACACAATTCAATTTAATTTCCAAATTACTGCTTTAAAGCCTAATTCTAACTACAAATACTAATTCCTGAAACATCCAAACTAAACATAAAGCTAAATAGAATACCGAATGAGAGTGAACGGCTGAGCCTTTGCTCATAAACGTGTTTATATGTGAAAGGGTCGTCCAAGGTCACGCTAGGTCTCTGGTTAGGTTAGCAGTAAGTAGTGATGCTACATTGGATGCTAAAGAAGGATATGAGCTAGAACTTTATGAGCGAATCGGCACAGTCGTTGAGTTTTGCGGCTTAAGTGAACACTTTTGCCAAATTGGAGAGGCTTTCGGGTTTTTTGGTGAAAGGTAGCCTGTATTGTTGTCTGAAACCTACTGTTAGGTCGTAAGTACCTTTACAAGAGATGGTAAACCTTAAGGCATAAGGGGTTTTGTATTTTTTATGGACCTTGATGACTGGTTTAAATAAGTAAATAAGGCCAAATTTTCGTATGTAAAAACTTTCAAAATCTAGTCGCAATTTCATGTCAGTGCAGCGTTTTTCGACATTAAATGTCAAAAACTTTTTAGAAATGTGAGCAAATATGCGATGTTTGTGGGAGGCCTATGTCCCGCAGTGGACGTCCTACGGATGATATGATGATGACGATGATGGTGATGATGCCAGAGCTGGATATGGAAGAGAGAGCGAGAGAGTCAATACCGAGAGCATCCATGTATCTTCAGGTGGTATGACAGATCATCTCAAATTCACCGAGTTAGATTTCTACAGAAAAAGCTGGCTGATTTTAAAGATACATAACCTAAAAAGGTATCGTGTAGAAACAAAGTAGGGCCATAACATAAAGCAGTACTAATAAAAACGCGCAGTTACACAAGCCTCGCGTGTTCTAAATAATATATATATTTTTATTTTTAGCTACAAGTCAAACTTTATTGGGTGTACAATTATACGCACGTTTTATCTTCGCATGCCACATGTCAAGCTTGAATTTGTTATTCATGTAGCCATCAATCAAGGCTGGGTTTATGAATAACTATCTTATAAAGTTCAACTTATGTTTATCTAGACTTAAGGTATCCTTACACACGATTGATGTTATCGCCTTAGCGATATGCGGGGTGTAAACGTTATATCACTGACTTGCTTCATAAGTCTAATGGTCCTAAGCGCGACTGCTACTCTAGAGGTCTTGGGTTCGATTCCCAGGTCGAGCAAAAAGAGTGATTGGGTTTTCTATGAAATTCTCAGTAGCAGCTCGGAGTTTGGATTTGTGCCCGGTTAATGGCAATAGGCTCGCCCCCTATTACATGGGACCTAAAAACAAACCGGCGAACTGTGGGTGTACACTGGTACACCTCTGCCTAACCCTTCGGGGAATACAGGCGTGATCTTATGATGATGATGATAATAGGACAATTTTTAATGTTAATAGCTCATTTGGTTTTGACTTTATCGCTTCGACGATAATATAGTTTATGTGTGTGGAAGTCTTTAGGAATCTTATTTTAGATCGTCCAGTTAACAATGAAACTAATAGATAATGTATTGTTTTTGTCAAGGTTGTCTTGTAAGTCATAACTTTGTGTTCAAGAAAATAAGTTTCGAATTAGCGTATACTTACTATAAAATTAATACTTTATGATATAATTAAAGTATTAATTTTTAATTTAATTCTTCTGACATTCATTTCCGTACTATAGTTACTAATAATAAATTTACTTTCTATATGATCAACTTAAAATAAGAACATTAAACATATTTAGTCCGATCAGTGACCTTACTTTGAACTGTCCCCCTATTACTGATAGGAGGAACTGCACTAGATACAGCACGATCTAAATGTATGACACAGATCCTTTTTTTATACATTTCGGGCTTACTCCTAGTTAAAGTAGTTCGTATTCATGAGTACTGTCATCCCCCGAAACTTGCACAGTAAATTAATACTCACTCTGTATAATAACCCAACTAACCCTAACATATTGCCACAAAGTACAACAACGAAAGACAAAAACTCCTATACACATCATCCATCGACATTTATCATCGTGAAACAACCCAACCCCGGTGGTTACAGCGGTCATTCTACCTCTACCACTTCCTCACGCACTGCTATGAAAAACGCGGCCATAAGTGTATCAATGCTTTACATTGCGTGTCTCCTACCAACAAGATTAAGCGATGCTGTAGCAAATGTGTCGATGGATCTCAAATAGGTTTATTTTTGTTGCGAGTGATGTGGTTTTGTTTTTTTTTTTTGTTTTCCTAACACGGGTAGTACAATTTAGAAACGAATAAATGCAAACAGTAGGCTCCGCTAACGGTTGTTGATGCATTTTGATTCCGTTTTATGTTTACACAGGTTTGCATATTTTCCATAACAACTATGGCGATATTCCTTAGTTCGAAAAACGGTAGTGCTGGACCTTCTAAAATGCAGTAAAAAAAGATTGATTATTCAGTAAAAGTAAATACATATCTTACCATCTAAGATAGCCTGTGTTTCAGGCTAGGAAATGCTTAATTTGCGTTCTAATAAATTAACAATAATTAGAATACTAAAAACTCAAATTAAAGTAAAAGCGGGGCTGTCTTACCGCGTGTAAGCGAAATTTTTTGTTTACTACGGGTAAGTCTTCTGCCTGAAAATTAAAAAAAAATGGTGATGGCACTTGACATTGTTGTACATATAAGACACATATAACTAAGTTGTGGAAGTCTGATAGGCAGTCGCTCCGTGTAAAATACTGGTACTCAATTGCAACCCGTTAAACTAGAAGCTCACCCCAACATAGGTAGTTGGGAAAAGGCTAGGCACATAAATGCTCATAAGTACTAATATACTTAGTAAAGTTATCACAATGTCCTCCCTAAATACAATATTACAGCTATTTCTAACCTTATCATTGCAATATGTCTAAACACGCTGGTAACATTATTAGATAAACCCGCTAATATTTGCATTCCCACAGCGCTGTAACCCTGCAACTACAACGTTATCTACAATCGCCGATACGGTCTAAATGTACGTATCAATGTGCTCTCAAAATAATGTGATTTAAAATTCAATTACGTAATTTTGTATCAAATTAAAATTGATAAAAGGATTGGGTTTCTGACGTCAAAATGTCCTTGTAAATATATCATTATGGAATTTGTAATTTTATGAACTCGAGCCACCCGCCGCCGCGCCGGGATGTATAATCCGTACTGATATTATTTTATAAATGCGAGGCAATGTTAACATGTTTAAGTGTGGATTAAGTGAGGATCGCATCTTGGTCTTAATTTGTCAAAAATACCTTAATTTACCTATGCATATTTTTGTCATTAATTGCCATTGAAATTATTGTACGTTGATAGATACTTGAAATTATCACATAATGTATAAAATAACTAACAATTATAATAAAATAATACTAAGTATTTATATTTTTTTTAATTACTTAAAAAAATATGAGATTTAAGAATAAGCAAAATAAATTCAAAAATGAAAAGGACATAAAAAAAACGCTTTTATAATGAAGTTTTTTCCGATCTTTTTCATGCACGGTGGTACGCAACCTTTACACGTAGAAAATATAACACGTCATTTTGCTGGATATAAACTAGTTTGAAGTATCCTCTGTACTAGAGTGGTGTTCTCCGGCCTCAAAGCTGTGGCCGATCAAAACCGGGTTGGGTTCATGTTCACGTCGATCGCTTTCAACCACAGGTGAGTAAAGCCGGGCTTTTTATACAATCTGTATGCATACCTCCGAGGGCGTTTATAATGTTTTTTGTCCTATGTTTTGTTTACGGCTTAAAGCTAAAACGCCTAAGGCCTTTTTTTTTATAGACGGGAAATCATCAAATAACTTCCCCCGCCCTGGGCGGGTCGGGAGGGAGTGTCAGACTTTTACTGACTAAAACCCGTCTATGTTCCTTCATGTACGCCTAAGGCCTAAGCCCTTCCAGATAATAATGTTCTTGTTGTTTCAATATGTAAAAAATGTAGGTGAATATAACATACCCATCACGCCTATATTCCCTGAAAGGTTATGCAGAGGTGTACTGATGTACACCCTCAGTTCACCGGTATGTTTTATGTCCCATGTAATAGGGGGCGAGCCTATTGCCATTAACCGGGCATAAATCCAAACTCCGAGCTGCTACTAAGAAAATCATCAAAGCAAATAATAAAATAAATGAAAATATCAATCAAATTGCGCAGCAAATGCATTACGCCTTTTTTCTCAAGAGGCGTTTTTCCACAGAGGCGTAAAAACGAAGTCTGTAATACTATTCTTTCCCGAGTACACGCGCCTACAGATATTGAAGTACACTTGAGTGCTCAGGTACACTCGTAACATTACACTCAACGTAATCACATTACGCGCCATACTTGTGCGATATGATGGGGAGAGGCGGGAAGCGCGCGAAAACTCGCCTGAGAAATCATGCAGGCAACACCTTATTCCACGTGCCAGATTTTAGTACTTAACACAGTATTTTGCTTGTATGAAAATTGGAGGAAACCCAACAACATAAATACAAAAATTACAGTCTACAAAGTTTTCTATTTTAGCTTTAGTAACGTATTTTAGTATAGTGCGCCTAAAATACTCAGTATTTTATTTTAATTACCAAATAAATCAGCACAATCTGTTGTGGTACAGTCCTGTGACTTATGTTATGGTTTCCAATTTGTACAGGCGCACACAGCGTGTTTAGCAATTATAACAAAATTTATTTCCATTTAATAAATCCGTTTTCGTAAGCAATTACAAAATATTAATTTCAATTATGAAACTGAAATGCTTCGCGGCTGACGTGACACTCAACCCTAAAAATTGTAACAAATTATAATATCGAGATTGTCAAATACAACGGTTCCGCGTAAAGTCGCGCACAACGCGTAATTTGTACAGGCGTGCACAGCGTGTTCTGGAGTAATTATTCTGATGTTAATTCAATTCTGTGGCCGGGTGTACACGCGAGGCAATTTTTACGCGGGCAAGACAACCTGCGTTTAATTGGAGGGTACTGACTTGACACTTACCAGTTGAGGGGTGGATTTACGCGCGACACATTTATATTTTTGTGAAGGGGACATTTTGGGGTTAAGGTGGTAATAGGTTTGTGTAACGAACGTAAACATTTACGTTAATTGAATTTGATGGTTGTTCGGTACGGTTAGGGGAACTTTTTTCTTTGCAATCATTTGTTAGTGACAATGTCAAGATAAAAGTTACCTGTATTATTTTTAACACACTTTTATCTTAACTTACTAACTATTCAGAGGTTCCTTTCCAATACGGTAGAAATATTTGGAAAACCTACAGTTAGTTGTTCCGTTCTGACTGTTTGTGTATGTGAGTTAATATGTTTGTAAACGCAACCACGATACTGGAGAAATATTACGTGCGGCAACGTCTTTAAAAAAAACTAATTTTTCTGCTTCTACTAGTTGTCATCATCTACTTGGCTTTTCTCCAACTATGTTGAAATCGGTTTCCAGTCTATCCAGATGCAGCTGAATAACAGTATTTTACATGGAGCAACTGCCTATCCAACTTACACAACGGACAACCCAGTTACCAGGCAACACGACACTCTTTGGAAAACCTTTTTACTTCTTAGTATAATTTTGTTATTTTTTATATTCACCTTCATTGTCTTCACATTTAGAAGCAACAAGAATATTATAACCAAAATTTTGTAAAAACCAAATTGAAAGAAAAGAGTGTCCGTGGAGTTTCTTGCTCGTTCTTCTCCAAAGAGACCTTCGTTTTGGAACGAAAAACTAGCTTCATTTTTAGTATTAACGATTAAAAGTGCTCTTGAATGGTCTAATTGAAATAAATGCTTTGACTTTGAAAGACTATGTCTGATTGTTGTACCATCATGAATACTAGCAGTTATGAGTACGTACCTAATTCTCATGAGTACAATAATATGCCTCCACACCGTTTGTCAAAAACCTTTTGTTTGGAGTAAACACCCACGCTCTGACATTTAAATATTACACTTCATTATAAATATGGCTTACGCTAAAGCCCTCACGGAGTAGACAGGGGAAATGAGGTCGATGAACTTTGCTTTTTGGACCAGTAGGTAACAGAAAAAGGATATTTTTTTTTTGTTTTTATTAACTACAAACTTCTGCGGCGCCTTCGTGTACGCCAAATTTGATATAATATCCCGCGAGAACCGTACATTTTCCCCTGAGATGTATTATTCCACACAACAATCTGTCTCAGTGCCAAATTTCATCCAGATCCGTTCAGTCGTTTAAGCGTGAAAGAGTAATAAATATCCATCCATCCTCACAAACTTTCGCATTTATTATATTAAGTAGGATTAGTAGGATTTTGTAATAAGCAGTCTATTTCGGATTGCTAATCCACCAACCAAATGGGGTGATTGTCTTACCTTCTCTGTTTGACAATAGGCATTTGCCTTATACACGTTGTAGTAAAATAATATAATTTAAAATATACCAGCCTCTTCTCCACTGCAGGGCAAACGTCTCATCACATACAGAGAAAGTACGAGCATTGTTCACCACGCTTATTCAATGCGGATTGGTGAACTATCTTAATTATAAGTCCAAGCTTCCTCATTATGTTTTCCTGATGGTTATGGGTTCGGTACCTGGTAAGTTCCAATGTGAATTTTACAATTAATTATGAACTTTCTTAATTTACTTGGACAGCACTAAAACCGTAATAAATGGGTCAGTAAAAAATTATAGGTATGTTCCAGTTGGTACAGCTAAAAAAAAACGAAACAAAACCAACCAATACATTATCCAATTCTTCATCAAATTATACGTTAAGCTCAATATTTTCAGAACAACCGACTACAGTAAGTAACTAACACGTTTTAACGAACGGTTAGTTGGTTGCGTGCCGCCCGATGTGCCGTCCGATTCAATTTGATTGGCCACAATTAGGGGCGGCCTGCACACTGGAAATAAAAGAAAAATACTACAATAGGCCATCAGGTTATTTTGTTTCTTTCGTTAGTGGAACTTAGAAACAATGTGAGCTTAAAATTACTTGTTAAACCATCCATCATACTTACACGCCTGTATGCCCCAAAGGGGCAGGTAGAGGTGTACCAACGTACACCTACACTTTGCCAGTATGTTTAGGTCTTAGGGGCGAGCCTATTGCCATAAACCGGGCACAAATCATAACTGCGAGCTGCTACTAAGAATTTCATATCAAATCCCAATAACACTTTGCTGGATATGACAAACAATCCCAAGACATCTAGCGTATCAATCGCGCGTAGGATCAGTACGCTAACTAGGCAGTTGTAATTAGAAATAATGTGATTTTGAAATGACTTGTCAGTAAACTTTGTATTAACCTAAACATACCGGCGAACTGTGGGTGTACATTGGTACACCTCTGCCTAACCCTTCGGGGAATACAGGCGTGATGGTATAATATATACCTATAAACTTTGTATTCTTTAAACAATGTTTCTCTTAGCTCTTTATGGAGGAGCTCATCTGGGGTAGTGTTACGACTATACCTATTTCTGCCGCAAAGCAGCTGTGCTGTGGTTTGGTTTGAAGAGTATGGGTGCCGAAGTAATTTCAGGCACATAATACTTTTAACTTTGTCTCTGTGATGGCAACGCATTTGCAAGGCCTCTGGTATTGCAAATGTCTATAGGCAGCGGTGACCACTTACTATCAGGTGGGCCGTCGGCGTTGGCTGAGATGCTTTCCAATGATGTAGAAAAAACTATGTAAAGCTGGAATAACCATCAGGCCTTCCAATTTTTTTCCGTCGGGAATCGAACCAGCAGCTTGCAGCTCAGTATCCAATCGCTGAGCTACTGTGCCAACCATGTTGTTAAATGCGAATAATTGGTTATAATTGGTTGTGTATTCATGGGGAATACACAACCAATGCAGTGTTTTGTTTTATGTGCAAACAAAAGAAGGCAATTATCAAAGTTTAATTTTGTGAATTGTATTCATTGAATAGGTAGCAATTTTCAACAGTAAACGTATAGGAATTCACTTTGCCGTGTTCTCTTTTCGAAATGATTTTGCTTCTTTTGTTTGTATGTATAAAGAAATCTCTAGAACTACTGGACTGATTACAAAAAATATTTCACTGATAGAAAGCTACGTTATTGCCGAGTATCGTAGACAATGTTTCTCTATTTACTTGATTCTCATGCAGACGAAGTTGTGTGAAGAAACAAGAGATAAAGATATTTTGGTTTTATACAAAAAAAAGAGAGTTTTTGCAAAAAAAATCTCTCGACTATTTGATTTGCTATTTATGTTATATATCTCAAATCTCCCCAAACCCAAAAACTCCACTTGTAGTAACTAGCGCTATTCCTTAGCTATCCTCACTTTCATCTCAAACTCACTTCATCTAAGTATACCAAAGAAGATTTTTATAGAGTTTAAAATAAATAAAATGAATAGCACACTATTCTCGAAGCAAAGTGCAGCATCTGGCGCTACACAAATCGCTTCACTATGCAGCTCGTAAAGGAAGCACCCTGTACCCATTGTACTTCATCGTTATGACCTTTATGACCTTAGGAACGTATTGCTACAAGCCACTAGTGAACTAAAGAATTATATTGTGCAAGTACTACTTGAATTTGATCTGTCTTTTAATGTGTAAATTGGGGACTTTACAGCGAAAAAAATTTAATAGACAGAACAGAAATTTTGATTACATCGATCACGCCTGTATTTTCCGATGGGTTAAGGCAGAGGTGTACCAATGTAAACCCACTGTTCGCTGGTATGTTTAGGTTTCATGTATTACGGGGCATAAATCCTAACTGAGAGGTCCTACGGAGAATTTCATAGAAAAGCCTAATAACACTTTACTCGGCTTGGGATTCGAACCCAAGACCTCTAGCGTAGCAGTCGCGTTTAGGACCACAAGGCTAACGAGGCAATTTTGATTAATAGACTTATGATTGAAGGATTCTTGTACACGCTTTTGGCGAGAAAAAAAAGTGTATTAGTAACAGTGTTTGTGGTCGAGTCAGCAACAAAAGTAGACTAACAGTTCAGATTTTTATATCCTTATTATTAAGCAAAATATCAAAGGAAATACAAAATGGATCTAAAATTAATAAAAAATGAATACTTCGGTAATGGCTTAAATTCTGAATAGCACTGAATTGTTTTTATTTAAATGATGTTGTAACAGTAACATTGTTAATCGACTTTTATTGCTGACCGTACGCAAAAAGAAACACTTGACATTTCCCCTGTACATATCGTGGGTGCGTTTATAAATACACAAATATCTTTACCGATAATCGAACCCACTCCAGGACATCCACTGCGCCAACCATGTTACAAACTATTAAAAGGGCAATCTCAGCATGTACAACACCAAGTCTAAGATATTTTGTATAATCAGAATACCTGCATTTGCGAAGCATTCATGAATCTTAACAACTCGACTCAATGGCGGAGGCACCCGGCGATGCTCATTAAAACTTGTCGCCGAGCTAATAACTTGCATACCTGGGTAAAGGTGCATTTATAAGGAGCGGCTTGGTAGCTTGTCTGTAGTGCTATATATTATATATGCTGTATATATATAACGTTATGTATCAGGAGAGTTGAAGAGGTTGCCATAAAAGACATAATAACAAAATTACGCCACCTGAACAAAAAATAATAAATCCTTTTATTTTTTCCTGTTGGTCTAGTGGTTAGTGGCCCTGACTGCTAAGCCGGAGGTCGTGGGTTCGATTCCCACCCAGGACAAACTTTGTGTGATGAGCATGATTGTTTGTTCTGTGTCTGGGTGTGATTTATCTATAATATGTATGTATTTATAAAATTATGTAAGTATGTATATCAGTTGTCTGGTTACCATAACACAAGCTCTGCTTAGCTTGGGATCAGATAGCCGTGTGTGAGTTGTCCCAAGATATTTATTTATTTATTTTATTTATTTATTTATTTATATTTGACAGTACTTCAGAATGCACGTCTTTTAAAGAATATTATTACAATTGTCTGTCTAAACCCAGCCACCAGATTACAAGTTCAAATTCGACAAACAAAAAAGAAAAAACATTTCATGCTATCACAGCTGTATTCGCCGGTAGATTTAGGTCCCACGTGCCACGGCGCAACCCTATGTCATTAACCTGGCACAAATTCTAACTCCTTATTTTATAGAAAAACCCAATAACACTTTTTGCTCGACTTTTGGGAATCAAACCCAAGACTCCTAGCATAGCAGCCGCGTCGGACCACTAGGCTACGGAGGCAGAAAAAGAAAAAAAAAACTTAAAAGTTACCCTCGACAAAATTATTTGAAATGCCATCATCATTAGGTATTTGTTTTTTTTGTCATTTCAGTAAAGACTGACTACACAGGTCAATCAGTAGGTAGCTACTAAAGGCTTGCCTCCTTTCTGCACACACCCTTACCCAATAGGGATAAGTTTCCTTTAAGTTATGTTCAGCTGTGGTTTTCCGTGAGTATATTGAATGGAGCAGCGGTTAATAAACTTGGATATGCTTGAATAAACATACTTGTGCAAGTATGAATAAACACGTTCGTCTATGAATAAACATGTTTATTAAATGTACGGCAATGACTATGTTGGGGTTGAGTTTCGTCTTTTGACTGTTCAGAATAGTCTCTGAGTTAAAGACAAATCTTAAAAGTTTTGTTTGATGTTCAGAATGAAAAAGTTGGTGCTTGTAAATGTATAAACTATTGATGGATATGAATCCACGTACAATGAAGTGCCTCGTTTCTCTAGTGGTCCTAAGCGCGCCTCCTACGCTAGAGGTCTTGGGTTCGATACCCAGGTCGAGCAAAAAGTTTTATTGGGTTTTTCTATATAATTCTTAGATTAATTGTGCCCGATTAATGGCTTATTGCCAACCCCTATTACATGGGACCATACAAACACACACAACACACCGGTGGAAACATACCGGCGAACTGTGGGTGTACATTGGTACACCTTTGCCTAACCCTACATAGAATACAGGCGTGATAGTATGTAATGTGTGATGTTATAAATACACGCCTCCGCCATCCCTTATAATAATATAGGCAGTAATGATAAGAAGTGAAAACCTTAGTCACATCAACATACCTATCAGTAACGCGAACCCATAAGTTTTTCCACTACTACAAACCGCTCAACGCTGTTAAAGAAGTTTTTACTTCAAGACAAAATATTTTAATAAAAATAATACTAAGGTTTTGAGTACATAAATAAATCTGTATACTTATCTAATAATTTCATCATATTCATATTCAAGTCAAAATAAGACTTAATTTCATATAAAAACAACGAGGCGTTCAACCTACACGTATACTTTTCAGAATCTAATCGTCCTGCCCACTCAGGCACTTTACGTACCGTTTCCGTCACGTAACAAGTTTCGACATGTTCGCGTGACGTCACTAGCCCGCGGCACGGTGCCACTACATCCGTGACGCTGTTGGGGCTGGGGCTATTCTGGGGAACGATGTGGGGACGATAGCAAGAACTCTCTTGGACAGTCCTTGGTTTTGACGTTGTGTTTGTCTGGGGTAGTATATGCGGTTTGTCCTTCTTGCATATAGCTGATTAGGTTCTGTAGCGGAAGGGTGCCAAAAGGGACTAGATAGAGGAGATGATAGTGATGGGGGATAGAGCCCCATTTGGCACTTGTCTGTCTGCCTGTCCGTCTGTTATAACCTTAAAGAAAAAAAATAAAAATATCTCCCAGAAAGAAATTCAGTTACGCCGCCGGCCAATCTCAAGACTGAACTGGGCAAACACGCAGGAGTAGTGCAAAAGGCAAGTGTGTACGCAAACACAGGTGTTCTTGTTCTTACTTCACTCTCATAGTCTACCGACACGGCAATCCAACACAACCAGCAAAATATCAAGCTCAAGACCAACAGCTTCAAAAAACTGCAATCCAAAACACAAAACTAAATTCCTAAACTTTCTATTATTTATCAACAACAAAAAATGACCACAGACCAACAATAACAGTGAGTGCCACACGTCTCCACATCCCACAAACAACTTACCGCTCCTCGGAATACCACTGCCGATATTTCTGAGCGCCCTCCACCTCTTTTAAGTAAACTTCCGGCGGGGCCCGTGCTCCGGAAAGAGCAGTCGGGGTACAAAGCGAGGCAATATTGCTCCACCTAGCTCTATGGTAGTAAAGATTCAGTTGTAGTGCTTTGTTGAGTAATGTTGAGCTGTGTTCTGTGATAATTATTATATTGTTTTGTTAAATGTAATCTTGGATGTCTTAGAAGCTATTTCGATTTCGTCGCAACCGGGTACGGGCAAGTACCAATGTGACTTTTTCAATTAATATATACTTTCTAAGCTTATCTTGGGCATCACTGACATCGGTAACCATGTCAGAGGCCTTTGAGGCGGTTTAGAAACTCTGACACTAGGGTGTGTGGGGTCGTTAGACCTTACTGCCCTCACGATAAAGAAGATTTCGTAAATTGTACATTAGTCCTTTACATACAGACACCACCTAGTTTGGGGACCATTGTTGTTTACCAGAAATGCAGACCGGTAACTGTTACCATTTTTTATAGTATGTTAACCTAATCATAAGGAACCTCTGTAACAATGGTTAATAAACATTACTTCCTTTTATTGCATCAGTGTGTCATGATGGTGCATTGGTTAAGTTATTCGGCTATCATGCATGAGTTTGTGGGTTCGATATCGGGCAAGTACCAATGTATCTTTTACAATTCTTATGTACTTTCTAAGTTTATCTTGAGCATCACTGACATGTACGAAATCATCGTAAAGACACCTGGACTTACAATTAATATAAGCCTGAAATCGTCAATCCACCGTGACCAAGTGTGATGATCAATGCTCATGCCCCTTCTGTATAAAAAGAGTCTTTTACCTTGCAGTGGCACTAAAATACGCTGCTATTATTTATTACACAACAACCTACAATTATTCTGAGAAAGCAAACTTGTAACCTAATATATTTCGTCTGAAACATCACTCTCATTTCAAATAAACCAGTTACAACTACAGAACTGAACCAACCAGCCAATCCACTCCCGCTTCCTTTCCCTGTGTAACTTGTCAAGTCCAATAAAACCCAATTCTCACTAAATAATCCACAGGCTAATCAGTATTCAGGCAACTCGACATTAACCCATAAAGTTAGATCATTTGTTCTAGCATAAAGAACCGAATGGCCTGGTAAAAGCTAACGACTATAGTTAACAAGAAGAAAAAATAACAGGAGTGGAAAAGAAAATCACAACTAAAACGAAATAGTAGTACTATAAAAGTATTCAAGTTCCGAGAGATAATGAAAAAAGTTGGTCAAATGATCACCCTCCTTCCGGCCGAACAGGGACGCGAGTTTGCGAAGTCTGGCCACGGTGAGCGCTGAAACGTTGTAGATTTTTAATGTGCTGAAGTTGTGGTGGTTTTTTTTTCAATTGCTTGTTTGGGAAAATGATTACATTTTAAGTGTCAAGAGACAAAAGAAATTGACTATAACTTAATTTACATTCATATTTACGTACTAGAGTGCACAGATCATTGCAGTAGTTGTTTAGATGTTACTGTAGTTGACTTGATTTAGAACCGATTATCGGGACCCGTAGTTTCGTGGGACCGACTTTTGTAAGACGTGTGCGTTGGTATATTAGAATTAATATGTTCCATTTCGTCCAACAAAAAAATTGGTCACCGGTTGTCTGACGTGGGCGGTCAGTGTCAATTGTGTCAGTTAACCTTAAGGCCTCATGATTCAATTACCTCCTGTATGAGCATTGAGATATTTTAACACATAGGCCACGAACGCAACCAGGGATATTATCTCCCCTGTGATGATGATGAATTACACATTTGTGGGGGTACCCTGAAGTATCATAATTATGTTTAGGAAATGAATCTACATCTTCTTTGTCTAGCGGTGCCTTGCTAACTTGCTCAGCAAAGCACCACTGACGCGCGCCTTACACGCATTGAATGACGCTGCTGACGAGATCGATTTATTTTCCTGCTCGCTGAAAGAATTCACAAAATGTATAGTATGTGTTATGTTATTTAGGATAGTTTAATTAAGGACCACGCTAACACATTAGGAATTTCCTGTAATGTTAGTAGTATATAGTTGTAATAAATAAATAATTTTTTATCACATCATCTTTAAAACAATTATTACTGACACTGTCGCTTCAAATACAACCCCAAATCAAAAGACTAAAGTCCTTCTGGAGTTATAATTTTTTTGGACTCCGAAAAAAAAACGTTGTAGTGTACAAGGATTCGTAAATACGCGACCCGACTCCTCCACTCCTGATTCCTTACAACTTCAGAGATAATTACTTCCTAGATGTAAAAACTGGCGTCTTTTATACTTGAGACAAGAAAAAAACTCTTTTTTTAACTCCCTTAATAAAGTAGGGGGTCAGACTAAGTGGGGGAAGTCGGCTAATGTTTAACGATACACTTAGCTGTTAGTTGTACACTTTTATAATATTTACATTTTATGTTCTTTGATAAATATTTTTAGATAGATAGTTTTAATTTAGTCTGGAAAGTTCTAGGTAGGAATTTGTTTTAACAAGCGGCCGGTTTCTCAAACTAAATATTTTGTTAATCAGCATTCTATTGGTACCTAATAAAGGCGTTCAGTGACTGACTTTAAAATGAAATTAATGATTTTTCACAGTTGAAGTACAAAAGATACGGCTTTTGTACTTCAACTGTGAATTTATAAAAAATATTCTGAATTTGATAAAAAGATACAAAAAAAAAGAAAAATAAATAAATAAAGAAAAAATTAGTACCTATCATAAATCAAAATAATTTATTTCAACAGGCACTTTTCAATTGTCAAGGAGTTAGTCTGTCATAAAATGGAATCTATACTAGAAAGGTTTAGGTAGTTAACTAAATGTAAACAAAACAAACCACGTGACTCATGGATGCTAAACCTTTCACTTCAAATTTTAAAATCGTATTATTTAAAGTCGTATAATAATAGGCTCTAGTCTATATCAGAGTTTGAGGAACTACCTGTCACGTTAATAATAAAACGTTCAGTGGTATTATCAATCATTTTATCTAATTTAAACATTTTCTGTTCTTGTTTTATTACATGACCCTCGCAATTTTCAAAGGCGCCTGGTTAATCGACTAAACGTAATACCTGCAATTTTAGTTGCCATACTACATCACGGGCGTACTCTTCAATTTAGCGACGTTATCTAATTCATCGTATCTTCTAAAAGGTTTTGGGAACCTGTCTTTTTAGGCTCTTTAATTGTAAAGAGCCTAAAAAGACAAAACGTGACGTGACGTGTGTCTATTGAGACAGATTACAAAATATGATACTATTTTATAAAACTAACAAAAAAGTGGTGTCCAAACAATGACATCTATGAAGAGTAGTTTACGAATAAATGATTAAGTTTAACATACATTAATAAAAGAGAAAAGTATCGCATAAATCGAAATTAGAATTGATTTTGTTGTAACGTGTTTTTAAACAAGGAAGTGTCAACTATAAAAAACCTTTTCTACGATTTGTTTACCTTTAGTTAACTACCTAAACCTTTCTAGTATAGTGGCTCATTCCAAACAGTAGGTTTATTTGGAGAAGAACGAGCAAGGAATTAAAAAGAAACAAGAGACTTACCTACGCTATAACATAAAAAAATATAAGTCTTGGTACTGTAACAGATTCCGCGGCTCAAAGGACCAAAATCGAACGCCTCACTAAACCATTGGTCTTTTAAAAACATCGTAAAATTTTATGGTGCGTATTCTCGTAATTAATTGATCCAGAAAGCAGTATAAAGGAACTCTAAAACACTGAATTCCAAAATAAAATGGAGCAGTTAAAGTTAGGCTATTCGTTTTAACCCGGCGTGCGGTTATCCGGGTCCGCCGGAGCAAATCACGCGGAAACATACCGGGTTCTGATACGACCAAATTAAATATAGGTCGGAATTCAAAACTGTTGGACCTACTGCTACTGTTTTATGTGTTTTCTTTATTTAAATTTGGTAGTTTAAGATGCAGTTTTGAGCCCTCGTGGAATAGGAGATTCTCATAAAAGGTTCATTGCGATCCATCATCAGAGCATGAGCATTGAAAACCACGCTAACTCAAGGCGAATTAGCGACTTCAGATGTACATTAATTTTATAAGCCCTGGTTTCCTCACGATGTTTTCTTTCACCAATATCAGTGATGTCCAAGATAAACTTAGTTCTAAGAAATAAGAATATTTTTTATTTGTTTTTGTATTTTCTTTTTAAAATATTTATGCACGCATTCACAATACGAGAGAAATTCCTAATCTGGAGCAATGTTTTTAAAAATAGAATAGAAACAGAAGAGAATCAAATTGAAACCATTTGGTTAATTTAAAAATATATGTATAGTAACCAAAGTGCACCAACAAATAAGGTTTTAATTCAGTTACTATATTCGATGCACCGAAGTGCTTGAATTTGATTCTATTAAAATTTTGCATGAAAGTTATGAAACATGTGCTGTGCTGGAATTAAAACGGGAATATTTTACACAGAATTTCGTGGAACTCAATGCACAATACTTACAGTGTCACAATATGTGATAGTCAGAATCTCGTGATTGATTTTAAAATGGCTTTTAGAACGTTGTTAACAGGTATATGTATGAAGTTGAGAGTAAACAGCACCATCTAGAAGAGATATAGGTACTTACCTATATCTCTTCTAGATGGTGCTGTTTACTCTCAACTTCTCAAGACTATTACTACACATGTAATTATTATTGCTCATAAACAAAGGTTCGTGCTTGGTTTTTTAGACACTAATGCCAAAACACGTTAACCATTTTAAGGGGAGCGAATCCGTCATCAAACCCTAGTATAAAAATCTTCTCCCACGTCATAAATTAACAAAGCGATTCACCAGTAAACACAGCATGTAATATCCAAACTGAATGCTCGAGGTATTCCGCAAATAACTAACTAAAGAAAGACTCGTGGAGAATTTTAATGCACCAAAAAACCCATTGCATTACTTGGCACAAAAGGGTTAAAACAATTTTCTAAAATAAAATCCAGCTATTTGTTGTAACCCGCCGTGCGGCTATGGAGTCTAAGCATAGAATATAGACTGGTAGAAGCGAAATTCCCGAACAAAACGTAGGTATTTTAAGTACTTACAAGCGGGGTTGCAGCATCACTTGTATCACCGCATGAATAAGATCTGTACTGATGACGATGATGATGTGATCCGACCGATTTTGGCCAAGACGATTGCTTCAGCTCCGCTGCAGTGGTCTTTCGTGTGCTCGCATGTGGCTTAGGTAACAAATCTTCTTTACAAGGATCCTCGCACATTGCGGGCATGTACTACCACAGTGGCTGCACGGTTGGTGCTGTGATTGGCTGCTGCGCTGTCGGTCGTGGCGGTCGTGGGTTCCCTATTTGAGTACGTGAGATTATATGTTTGTAAACGCAGCCAAGATACAGGACCGATTCGGGGTGTGGGGCAACGTTTTTCTAAAAAGAAAGAATGATATTTCTGATGCCAAGGATTCCTTCTGTGTCTCGCTCTGCCATCGCAGAGCTAGGCTAGGCAGATTATGATCATGTAGCTTAAGCGAGCTCAGTTTGTGATAGGAATAAGGTATTGATGATCATTTCAGTGGCATTAGTACACAAAGGAAAGTATACAAGAGTGTCGCTTCTATACTGTTTCGTTGTTCTACGGTCTAAGCTACCAAATCGCGTGGAAACCGAGCGACAGTTATTGGACCCGATGACCGGCCGAATTAAGTTCCATTGCGTTCGGCCTAGCGTTCACGGGTCAACGTGTTCGCTCCCACAAACATTATTTGTTACATACCGGGTTGAGCAGTTTTTAATGGAGTTTGGTTTTGAATTTAGGACAACCTTGTATAATGCGTTCGTAAATGGGAAAATTGTGACGTAAGCCAGTTGAAAAAATATCCGGGTTTTTGATGAACGCTTGAAATGTAGTCGCAATCTCATCTCAGTGATAACCAATGTTGAAATTTGGTAAATAAGACGCTTTTTACCCGACTGCGACGGAAGGAGGGTTATGTTTTTCGAGAGTATGTATGTATGTATGTATGTATGTATGTATGTATAATTGTTTGGCACGCTCTGCAGCCTGAACGGCTCGATGGATTTTAGCTTGAGAGGTGTCATTAGATTCGTATTTACTGTGAAAGTGACAATGGGTAAATTAAAAATAAAAAAGTAAAAAATAAAAAACGGTAATTTAAAAAACTAAAAATCCCGACTGCTTTTCTAAGTATTTATGAAAAAGCCCTAAAACAAGAAAGTCGTTGTACCCGATTGCACTTAAAATTGTAGCAGTCGGGACCCATTCTAGAAATGGAGGCTTAGTATATTGAGAGCACATACCTATGAACAGATGAACCAGAATGGGTCCCGACTGCTACAATTTTAAGTGCAATCGGGTACAACGACTTTCTTGTTTTAGGGCTTTTTTTCATAAATACTTAGAAAAGCAGTCGGGTTTTTTAGTTTTTTAAATTACCGTTTTTTTTTAAAAGATTATGACTGAGATTAGATTGCTATCGTTTCTATCTACTTACCTACGGTAGGTGGGTTAGGGCAGGTTTCACCTGGATATTTGTACGGATTTTCAGGGCAGGACAACATCTGTCGGGCAAACCAAACCAATCTAACCAAGAGGTATCGTGTTGCCCAGTTACTGGGTTGTGGATGTCAGATAGGCAGTCGCTCCATGTAAAACACTGGTATTCAGCTGCATCCGGTAAGACTGGAAGCCGACACCAACACAGGAAAAGGCTAAGCAGATGACAACGTCTGTCGGGCCCGCTATTTATAGAAAAAAATAAAGACATTAAGATCAATATACATTAAGCCATCAGAATTATT
Organism: Caradrina clavipalpis; assembly: GCA_932526535.1. Taxonomy (NCBI): domain Eukaryota; kingdom Metazoa; phylum Arthropoda; class Insecta; order Lepidoptera; family Noctuidae; genus Caradrina; species Caradrina clavipalpis. The sequence goes on along the minus strand of OW052107.1, from coordinate 890,261 downwards.
AATTATCTTACAGGCAATCATTTGCATTTTGCATTCCTAACTACCCGCTTCAATTCCGATAGAAAAAGAGACACGTACTATGCATTTACATAATTATAAAATAACCCGCAGTTTTGCTCTATGTATAGAAAAAAGCAATTTAAACATTAAACGATCAGAAAAGCACACTAATGACCAAAGCTCCAAACAAAAAAAAAAGCATTTTCAATTACAGCACAATTCGGATATCAAAGAGAATGGTAGAATGGTATAAAACGATATACAAAATAATTGCGGATGTTCTCTCCGTTACCGGCAAATGGGAGAATTCACATCCGCCGGATGTAGGCACCGGCGGAAGTTTACTTAGCCCGCGCGAAACCGGCGGCGGTCGCGTCACTCCCGGTTATGTTAGGAGGCTGGTCTCCACAACGCGATTAAGTATAAGATGCGACTTTTTAATGAGCACTTTGATTAAGTATTAAGGTTTATTGTTTTTTTTCCTCTTAAGGTGGAACCTTCACGGTAGTCCGTGAAATTCAAATTTGCTTACGTTTTTTGCAATTTGCAAGTCAGTATTAAGTTATATACATTAAACCTAATACTGACTTGCAAATTGCAAAAAACGTAAGAATATTTTGAATTTCGCGGGTTACCGTGGAGGTTGCACCTTAAATAAAAGGATCATGTAGTTTTGGACAACAAGGTTGTAGGTGTACCAATGTACACCCACAGGTCGCCGGTCTTGTCCTGTCCTGTTCGTTTAGGTCCCATGTAATAGGGAGTGAGCCTATTGCGATTAACCGGGAACAAGGTCTAACTCCGAGCTGCTGCTGGGAATTCTATAGAAAAACCAAATAACAGTTTTAAGACCTCTAAAACTTGCGCTTAGGACCTGCCGGGTCAGTTATTATAGTATAATTGATCTAAACACAAAACTTATAAATCATAATTAAATTACAATCTCATCCGATCATTGTCAATGGAGAAGTGCCTGCCTGGCAGCATTATGTCACGTTGTATGGCAATGCTGATTCTGTAAAAATGTGGTTAGGTTGTGGTATAAATTATACAGAATATTGTTAAAAATTATAACCAACTACATCAATCACCTTTAACCCCATAACACAATAATTACATGAAAGTATGTCCCGCCGTGTATCATAATTAATGCAAATTGGAGCCGACAGCATTACGCTAATAGATTCATGTATTTACATGGTAATGTGAGCCTGTCATCCTACCGTTTAGTGGCCATCTACTGGGAGGGGTTGGTGTTGATCTGTGTGGGATAGGAGTTGGCGTCCCAAGTGTGACTTCTATCTTGGGTACTAAGAGGAAGGTACGTGGCAATAATGGGTAACGGGTTAAAAAAGGGGAAAAAACATTTAAATAAATTGTTGTAATGAGTTATTGTATTGATATAATGGGCTGGTGTCCGCAACTCTACGTCTAAGCGCGTATTTTGCGTACAGTAATAGATATATTATATTAAAGATACAAGCAATCATTCTAATAAATAATCGTTAATTTCTTTACCTATAAAAATAAATAAAAATAATGCCTACTTAATAACCTAGTCAGAAAACAACCTTACGATTTCCAATAACATTCATGGTCAGACAGAATTCCAGAAATAACATTTTTTACATTTAAAATCACAGATTCAAGTCAAGTCAAGTCAAAACATTTATTTCAATTCAACCATTTACAGGCACTTTTGAATTGTCAAGAAGTTACAGTTTAATATTGAAGTTAGTTGCTCGTTCGAAAACGTAGGTCTCTATGGAGAAGAACGAGCAAGAAACTCCATGGACACTCTTTTCATTCAATTTGGTTTTTACAAAAACTTGGTTACAATATTCTTGTTGCTTCTATATGTCATTAATTTACAACTCCGATTCTTCACGCTTTAAAAAACGCGACAAATCGCCTTATCGGAACCTACCTTTACCCGTCAGTGGTGGTTGCGTGCGCCCACCAGTTACTGCAAAGCGAAACACACAAAAGAAACGATAAGGCTCCGACATTAAGGCCATCCCTCTTACGATGTATAGAAATTAAGCCCGTAGGCCTACCGGCTGCGAAGATAAATGTACCCACTCTAAGATCGCATGGACTCAGCTAATGTTTAGACGCGGAGTAAAATTAAGTGGGTTACAAAAGGTGGCTGCAAGGTTAGACAGAATGGAGGAAAGAGAGAGAGAGAGAGAGAGTGTAGAGAAGAGAAAAGAACGCTTGAAGTCATTTTGGTTGGCAATTTCACTACCACGCTGTGTATCTTCTCCAGACGATATGAGAGATTAAGAAGTAAACTACTATTGTAAAACACGCAATCCCTGCAATAGCACTGGTTTTTAATGTTTAATTTTTATCATCGTTAGTATGTAGTACATTTATTGTTTTATCGGTTAAGAGCATACTGGTGCTAAGCGCGAATGAACACGCTAGAGGTCTTGGGTTTGATTCCTATATCGAACAAAAAGTGTTATTGGGTTTTTCTATGAAATTCTCAGTAGCAGCTAGGAGTTAGGATTTGTGCCTGGTAAATATCACTAGGCTCGCCCCCCATTACATGGGACCTAAACATACAGCGTACTGTGTGTGTTTATTGGTACACCTCTGCCCAACCCATCGAGAAATACAAGCATAATGGTATGTTATCTTATTTAAATCGTTTCAGTGAAAACAAGACAATTTATTCGTAAAAGAAAACAAAAACATTCCTGCTCCCAAATACTCCTTTAACATTTCGAAGGTCCGAACCATGAAATACGCTTTTAAGCAGCATCCTTCTAACAGGCTCACAATCCCCAATAACATACTCACAGGGGCCGAGGGCCGAGGGACAAAGGCCGAAAAACTTTTACCGAACGCTTAAACATTAATAGAAAACAAGAAAATACTGAGAAAAAGATGGCATGGTAGGAAATTAAGGGGCGGGCCGCAGACGCGAACCATTTGTCCGTCTGTCCGTTACACTTAACTCGGGAACCTCATTCGCTTAACACTCACCTGGGGATCTGTGGGGGGTTGTACGGGAGGATAGTGTTGGCGGGGCCGTGGGGAAGGAGAGGTTTGATGATGATGTGGCTGTTGGTGGAGTAGCTGAGTTAGTTGCTGTGCTGCGTGTAGTTGGTTCTATTCCCATATGGAACAAATATATTTGTTCTAGATAAAGTTGTTTCGGATCTGCCTGTTTCGTGTATGTTAGTTTACTCACATCTTTGTAAACGCGTTCACGATGCAGGAGAAAATTTCTAGTGTGGGGTAATCTTTTATTTTAAGAAATGATTTTCTTTAATGGATAGAAAAGAAGAAAAATTACCCGAGGTGATTGTAAAAGCTATTAAAATGTTTAAAAATTGGCTGTTAGTAAACTCTATTTCATATTTAGTTATTATTGTTGCAATAAAGCGCTAATAATAATTATTATAATAACAAAGTAAAATCCATACATACATAATAAACTCGTATAACTATAAAATCGCCAATCCGCCTTGAGCAAGCATGGTGATCAATGCTGCTGCTCTCTCTGTATAACAAGAGCGAGATAATAATAAGCTGGCATTATTAACATTTACATCACGCAACGCCTTTGGATATATTATGAAAAGAAAACCGCCTCCCAAACACGACTGATATACTTCAGAACACTATCACGCCTGTATTCCCCGAATGGATAAGCAGAGGTGTATACCCACAGTTCGTTGGTACGGTTTTAGGTCTAATGTAATAGCGGACGAGCCTATTGCCATTAACCGTTCACAAATCCTAACTCCGAGTTGCTGCTGAGAATTTCATAGAAAAACCTAATTACATTTTTCTCGACCTTGGAATCGAACCCAAAACCTCTAGCGTAGCAGTCGCGCTTAAGACCACTAGGCTAACGAGGCAGTCGAGATAATAATAGGCTAGTATTGTTAATATTTACATCACGCAACGCCTTTGGATATATTATGAAAAGAAAACCGCCTCCGAAACACGACCCTTCAGACACGTCCGTAATATCGGCCCGTGTTTTCCCTCTCTAATACAAGCCCTTCCCGGCCTCTTAGTTTAGATGAGATTAGATTAAACGTTTGGCTCTTAACAATACAAGAGGGACAACATTTTTTGCTCCAAGAGCTTTTTAGGGAGCGAGCAGAACTGTTTTTTGGTAAATTGGGGTACAAAGAATTGAATAATGTATCCTATTTTATTGTTCAGGATTACTAGTTTTTAGTTGAGTTTGTTCTGGAGATTTGTTTTTGTGAAATGAGACATTTGTATGTTAGGTGGCTTTATTGGCGCCTTGAGGTTGTCTCTCTTTTGTTTTTGTTTAAGATGTTTGTTAGTTTTATTTAGACGTAGACTGTTTGACTCGTAGATTTTTTTTTTTTTTATAGACGGGAAATCATCAAATAACTTCCCCCGCCCTGGGCGGGGCGGGAGGGAGTGTCAGACTTTTACTGACTAAAACCCGTCTATGTTCCTTCATGCGCCCTTTGCGTTCCGGGGGCGCGGTATCTCTTTCGAACAACCCGCAGCCCCGGCAGGCATCGGCCCTCAGTGGCCCCATCCAATTTTGCTGACATCTCTTTGAGGCGCGCGTGGAACACGAACGCGCCGTCGACACGGTCTGTCGCTAGTGAACGTACGGACGGTGAGCTACCCATTGCTCACCGTCCACAGACCCACGTCTACGGTGGCCGGGAGTCGTCACGTGGCTCCCGACGCCCGGATCGTCTACCGCGGCGGCCGCTGGGACGGGGTTGACTCGTAGATGTAATTTTGTTTATTTTCTCTTGTAAGTTACAACAATATTTAAATAAATAAATAAATATCTTGGGACAACTCACACACGGCTATCTGATCCCAAGCTAAGCAGAGCTTGTGTTATGGTAACCAGACAACTGATATACATACTTATATAATTTATAAATACATACATATAATAGATAAATCACACCCAGACACAGAACAAACAATCATGCTCATCACACAAAGTTTGTCCTGGGTGGGAATCGAACCCACGACCTCCGGATTAGCAGTCAGGGCCGCTAACCACTAGACCAACAGGCCCGTCGTATATAACTCATCTGTTTGGTAATATGTGGATAACGTTGTGAATAGTGTATTTGTTACCACTATTATTAAGTACCTATGTGTACTTATTATTACACTGCTGTTTGTTGTCCCTAAGTAAATAAATAAATAAATATAGGAGTGGCAAAAAGGTTGGATGAGCAAGGGGTCCTAGATGTCTAAGGTGCCTACCACGATCTCATAAAACAGTATTATTCTAATATTCGTGTGCCTGGCGAACTGTTGGATTTCAACACTCAGCAAGTGTTGAATAATCAACAGCTGAAATTACAATCTTTTAAATGCTACCTCCTGTTCCAAAAGATAGTGGTAGGACCGGTGGCAGTGGTAAATATAGTCGGAAAATGTAATGTAATTCCAGACCGATTCCAGTCACGGCGGCTAATCTTAATGCAGACTAGCCACGTACGCAGGAGATATTATAGGGCACAAGTGTGTGCGCAAACACAGGTGCACTCCCTCTTCCCTAACTCTACACGACCGGAGAGAGATCAGGCGCAGGACCAAAACGACTTTACGTGCTTTCCCAAGGCCACACCACCAACTTCCAAACTCCGGGCTGCTACTGAGAAATTCCTAATGGAAAAACCCAATAACACTTTGCCCGACCTGGGAATCGAACCCGGGACCCCTCGCTCGGCAGGCGCGCTTGCGACCACGAGACCAACGGGGCAGTTATAAAAAAAAGAAATATAGTCGTATAGTTCTTCTGGTGCTGGCTTTCTTTGTATACCGCTTTAATTGTTTGTAAACACATACATGACACCAGAGTAAGTAGATTTTATATAAATGGCACTTTTACCCCCCGCCTCTCCTTGCGTGCCATTTTTCGGTAGTATTTCAAATACAGTGTTTTTAAAGATTCGCCAGTTATCTTAAATATTATCGATCTCAAATAAAAAATATAAATAGCAAACACAAGTGGCGCTAGAAGCCGCGGCAAGCAAACCCACAATAAATCTCTTGTATTACGAATGGGTACATAAAAATTCATTGCTTTCCTTCGATTTATCCGAACAGTTTTCTTTTCATTGTAAGAGTATTATTTTATGCACCCCCAGTGAGCGGTGCGGCTTAGATTGTGTTAATGTGGAATGGACTAACAGTCGTAGCCTATTTGCACTCTGAGTAATTAATTTAACTAAATATTATGGCTACTATTTGGAGACTAAATTATTTACCAGAATACTAACTAAATATTATGTTGGAGACTAAATTATTTACCAGAATATTTTTTTTTTAATCTTTGCCCTACATTTGAATCTTCTCATGTATTGTGAGTTTAAAAGTATAAACTTACATACACGATTAGCAGATTCAGAACAACTACATGAAGGCCATAAATCAAACCCCGGGATAGGTAGCACAGCAACCACTAACCATAGTTGATAGTCCTACCGGACAGAGTTGGAACAACATATTGTTTTAGTTGTTTTACTCAACTTTATCAAAGAATAACAAAAACAAATTGACACAAGCATTGCATTGCATTAGCATTACAGGTCAATATCCAAAACTTGGTACTTACTAAGGTCTAAAGTACCATAACGATTATATAAACGTAAATAATGTGACATTCTATAAGCTTTTATCTTTTAACCAAGTGCAACCCGTTTTTAAAGACAAATAAATATCTCACTCAACTATGTTCGATTTCACTCAAATGTTTACACAAAGTTACGCTTCCATCCTCTACATAATCCAAGCATGGCTCGCTTTTTACTACCGATTGGAAATGAGTTACAGTTGAGCAGAGCTATGGATTTCATCCCTGTACTGCTATGATACAGAATATATGGGGGGTGGAATTATTGCGCCTCTCTCCTGCAGATAGTAAGCAGGCATCGAACAGAAAAATTACCACCGTTCTAGGTAGGTAAGCAGAGTTTATGTTGGTTTGAAACGGGATTGATAAGGGTGGGTTGTCGATTTCTCTTAAGAATTGTCAAATAAATGTTTAGAGCACAGATCATCTATATTAATATAACTAGCTTTTGCCCGCGACTTCGTCCGCGTGGATTAATAGTTCCCGTTCCCGGGGGATTTCCGGGATGAAAACTATCCTATGTCCTTTCTTGGGTCCCAGACTATATCTGTACCAAATTTCATTGAAATCAGTACAGTGGTTTAGGCGTGAAGAAGAGACAGACAGACAGACAGAGTTACTTTCGCATTTATAATATTAGTACGAATATAGGTGAAGTTATTTGTTTGTTTATTTAAACATGCTCATTTCTGAAACTACTAGACGACTTAGAAAAAATCGAGACTTAGAGGAAATAGTATGTGCTATGTTGTTACATAGCACATACTATGTCTAATAAGTCTTTCCTAAAAAAAAAACGACGGGTTGCACTCCGGGAGTGTCAGCAGAAGTGAAAACTTGAATATTAACGTTGTGCATTTTTGATATGCTGGAATGGTTAGGGAATAATTTTGCACGAATTGCTTTAATTCTCAGTATAAAAGTACTATCATTTATGTGGTAGAATACAATATTCATTTATTGCGCTATCGTACACAAACATGACAATTCGCGTCAGGACACGTGACATTACAAAAAAGTGTACAACGCCGCTAAAGAAGTTTTCACTTCAAAAAAAAAAAATAACAGCAGCAGTAAAAAAAAAACTTTTTACTTATCTAGCCTGTATTGTCCAACTGCTGGGCAAGTACCTTTTCCATTCATGTCCTCCCGAATATTCCAGATCTAACTTAATGCGGATAGAAAACTACGCAGACAAAGTCGTATGCAAAAGCCAGTCTAACGGCATACAAGTACATAGTAAGGTTATCGTTATTACGTTTTGAGACATAAGATAAATCACACATAACAGCACTCTTTTATTCCCCCAAGGGTTAGGCAGAAGTATACCAATTTACTCCCACAGTTCGCCGGTATGTTTAGGTCCTATGTTATAAAAGGCGAGCCTATTGCCATTAACCGGGCACAAATCCTAACTCCGAGCTTTTTTTGTCAATTTCATAGAAAAACCCAATAACATTTTTTTCACGACCTGGAAATCAAACCTAAGACCCCAGAAGCTAGTCTAAGTATATACAAGTACATAGTAAGGCTATCGTCATTACATTTTGAGACATAAGATAAATCCTTAGTTATGAATATGGAAATTCACCACTCTTTAGTAGGGAGCGAAATATGTGCGACATTTTGGCAAGAAAATGGCGATTTGGCACCGTCTGGAGCAATACTCGTACTATAAAGAGATGATCGTCGTGAGTTAAGGGGTGCGTGCGTTGAGGGGGCCGGAGATCGTCGGGAGAGACAATGAGGCATTATTGTGTCTGGTTGAAAGTTAATAGTGTTTACGCAGATGAGGATACATTTTTTGTGATTAAGTCCACGGACGCTTGATGTCCATGAAGACTCTATTACCATCTATAGCGAAGCCTGCTTATTTTTCATTTTAAAATGAAGCTATTTTATGGGAAGCTAACCCGATCCTAATCCCGTCTACAACATTTTATTAAGTTCAATAATGATCAATATTTAGAGAGTTAGAGAAAAGGGAGTGCACCTGTGTTTGCCCACATACTTGTGCACTTTAATACCTCCTGCATACTTGGTTAGTCAGAAGAGACTTAGACTTATCTTAGACACTATGATTAGCCGCTGTAACTGGAATCGGTCTGGAGAAAACATTATATACACTTTACACGTGATGCAAATGTTCTAGAAGATGTTTAAATATTCGTACCCCCTACTATATTCCTATACAAGATACATTTAAAGTCTACTAGAAGAAATTCCAATAGGATACAAGCAAAACCAAAGGCAACAGCTAATACATAAATACATTATTCCAACCACGTATTATAAAATTGCGGTAATATTGCTGAACCCATACAATTACCTCCGTCTAGTTGTAAAGGTCAATTTTCCACTAATAACATTAAATTTTGTAAATAAATAAAGTTAGTAACATAATATTGTAGGTTTATTTGTTTGTAAATAAGTTACCAAAAGAATGATATAAAGAATTCTTTTTGAAGTAATATAAAGTTCGCTCTGGTTGTTAAACTACTTCAAAAGAAGAGGTTCTGCTGATATAAAAAGTAGATACATTATTTATTTGAAAGTTACATACCTACGTATGTAATTCTACCTAATTCATAAAGAAGTTGAAACTTAGTGTAAAATTACGCTTCGATCTATCAAAATAAGTGTATTTTGGCGTGATTTTGATACATTGAAGCGTAAAACCCAAAAATCCAGTATTTATGTGTTTCACATACACATATACAGGAAAAATTTTTAACCAGTGCGTAAATTTTGCCATAATAAACTTCAACACGTTTTATTAAACACGTATATTTTATTTTGATATGTCTTAGTACTAAAAAAAAAAGTTATCGCTTACGAAACATGTATACTTAAAAACCATATTTGATTGTCACTCGGCGCTAGCGCATTCCCCACCCCCTCACCGCAGCCATGCGCCCGGGCGGCGGCCAAGAGTTGTCATTGATAGTATGGCGAATAGATTATGTCCATGTTTTGCTTATTTCAAACTCGGATAAGGATAAAAAAAAAAAATTTTTTTTTTAAACTAAATACGGAAATGTGTTCTATTACTGACACTGAACTACCAAAAAAAATTTACGCACTGGTTAAAAACTTATCCTGTATACTATCACACCTGTATTTTCGGAAGGGTTACGCAGAGGCGTACCAATATACCAATGTGCACCCACAGTTCGCTGGTATGGTAATGTGTTTCAGTGTCTTTAATTAAAATATTATGTTTAATTCAATAAACTGCCCCGTTGGTCTCGTGGTCGCAAGTGCGACTGCTGTGCAAGGGGTCCCGGGTTCGATTCCCACGTCGAGCAAAAAGTGTTATTGAGTTTTTCTATGAAATTCTCAGTAGCAGCTCGGAGTTTGGATTTGTGCCCGGTTAATGGCAATAGGCTCGCCCCCTATTACATGGGACCTAAATATACCGGCGAACTGTGGGTGTACATTGGTACACCTCTGCCTAACCCTTCGGGGAATACAGGCGTGATGGTATATTTATATTTATATGTTTAATTCATCATCATCATATCAGCTGCAGGATGTTCACTGCTGGACATAGGCCTTCCCCATAGATTTCCAAAAGGACCGGTTGGAAGCGACCTGCATCCAGCGTGTTCCTGCAGTCCTAATCAGGTCGTTTGTCCACCTGGGTGGATGTCATACGCTGTGCTTGTTTATGTTTAATTAGGTATTTTAATTTATACTATTGGCGCTATAAGCTTCACTGGGGTTTTGAAGTCAAATAATTTTAAGTATATTTTTTTTAATAGGGTGTAATTAACACGCAGTGGTATGTTTAATAATAATTTATGTATAATGGAATATTTAAAATAACTGCCTCGTTAGCCTGGTGGTCCTAAACGCGACTGCAGGGATCTTGGGTTCGATTCCCAGGTCGAGCAAAGTGTTATTGGGTATTTAATTCTCTGTAGCAGCTCGGAGTTGGGATTATGACAGTGGTACACCTCTGCCTAAACTCTCAGGGAATACAGGCGCGATGGGGTGTTATAGAATATTTTAAACATCTTTAAGCGTAGAAGCAGACAATTTGTCTAGCTACTTTCGCCCGTTTTCCTATCCAAACTAAACCCAAGCAAAGTCACGGGCAATATCAACAATAGCAATATTTTAGCCACCATCGACCACCGTGGCGTCGGCCATTGTGTCTCAATCGACCGGTCAATTTGCATAATAACTGTTATTTTGTACGCGCTATGATATAAACCCCACACTTTACTACAGAGGCATTTTCAAGCAGTTGTTAAGATTATTAGGGCAGATTATTGGTGACTATGAAAGTGTGGTTTTATGGTGGTCCTGCCATTAAAATATTTTCTACTGTATTTTATGTGAAAATTTTAGTTTATGATGTTGGTATGGCTTCTAAGGTGCTGTGGGTTTATTTAGGTTTAAAATATTAAACAAAAGAACATTTAGCTCATTATCTTCTCTCTGATTCTTCTGATTGAAGACCGATCTCCACACAGGCAAAAATAAATACGAGCCAATTACTGTCTCGCTGCCAAAGAAAGTCTTCTTCTGATATAAAGAAGGCACAAGCGTTAATTACCATGCTTGCTCAGACCGGAGTGGCGATTTCAGACTTTTGAGAATTAAGTCTAAGTTTCCTCAAGATGTCCTTATCCTTCACAGACGTTAGTGATGTCCATGATAAACTTAGAAAATACATCATCATCAGCATCATCATATCAGTCGCAGAACGTCCACTGCGGGACATAGACCTCCCTCAGATAGATTTCCAGAAGGAACGGTTGGAAGTGGCCTGCATCCAGCGTTTTCCTGCGGTCTTAAACAGGTCGTCTGTCCACCTTGTGGATGGACGTATAACGCATATGATTTGAAAAAGTCACATTGTTACTTAATTCGCAACCTCATACATGAGACGCGAATATCTAAGGCTACAGGTAAAAGCTAGTACATACTAATCAAACATAATCATCTCAAAATAAACTCAATCAACCACACCTCATCGTATTCTCACCCTTATTGCAATTTCACACTTAACGTTTCGTTTAAACTCACCGATAATATGTTAATAGCAGCTATCGTTGGCTCGCCGGGGGGCAATCATTGCAAGGATCATATGCCCTAAGTGTGGGGCAATCTTGTTGAAATAATAACTGCCTGCTATTATCGTAATGTGTTGCATCGCTTGTCGTGAATAGCTTTAGTTGAATTATTAACTAAATAATTGATAACCTCGACTGCTAATATACTATAAGTCTTAGTTCGATTTCCAGGTCGAGCATAGTGTTATTGGGTTTTTCTATAAATTTCTCAGTAGTAGATCGGAGTTAGGATTTGTGCCCGGTTAATGGCAATAAGCTCGCCCTCTATTACATGGGACCTAAACATACTGGCGAACTGCGGGTCTATTGGTACACCTCTGTCTAAACCTTCGGGGAATATAATGTATATGTGTGTATGTATGTAAAATATCATGTTTACGAACAGTTTACGCTTGCTATAATATTTATAGCCCGTGCAAGCGCACTTGTGCCGGCAAATTGCTCCGCATTACATCTGGCAGTTATGATAATACGAGGCGCGATTCACACCTGATAGCTTCACAAAGATGAGAAGTTTCTAGCCCGAGGGGATCTTTGAAATATCTTTTAAAAGCGTTATTTTAAGCCCGTAATATCTTTGAAAGAAAAGTGTTTTAGACTTGACCTTTCTCTTCTTTTAATTGATCTAAAATTACAAGGACAAGTACTTAGTATTTAAATTTTAGATGTTAAGTTTTTTATGTGACGCAATTAAGTTGAGTGAACAGGCTTCTTCTGTGTAATCCCACTCCACCCTAGACTTTGTCTAGGTCACCTCTTGTCAACCTAGAGTCAAGAGCTAACCAACCTCAAATAAAATAAAAAAAGGATCTACCTATAGCTAGGTATAACACCAATGCAAGATTTTGATTTGTTTTTTTATTTTTTTTAATTTTTGTCGCCTAATCGGACTATGATATTGAGGGAAGAGGGAGTGTACCTACCTGTACACTAGTGCACTCTAATCTCTCCTGCGTACTTAGAGCTAGTCTCTATTGAGATTGGCCGATTGGAATTGTTATGAACTCTTTAATATTTCACTCTTTTATCGTAATTATTTTTTCTAAGTATTTATTTTTTGATCTTTTGTTTTTGCTTGTTTTATTTATTGTCATACTTTTTCCATCGCAAATAATTTTCATGACTTACATTTATTTATCCGTTTAATTGTGTTTTTTTTTTGTTGGTTCAAAGTTTTATTTCATGCAATACAACATACAGTCCACCCATCGCATACAAACATAATATGCCACTACTGCTTCTTAACTCTCTATTCAATTGCTAAATGACGATGGCATGATTGGCGTAGTGGTTGAGTGATTGGTTGCTGCGCTGCGTGTCGAGGGTTCGATGCCTGCATGGGACAAATATTTGTACGACCTACAATTAGTTGTTCTGGGTCTGGCTGTTTGTTTATGTGTTTGTAAACGCACCCACGATACAGGGGCGATACTTAGTGTGGGTCAACTTTAAAAAAAAAGCACACACACAGACATGTAGCGAAACCTATCGATTTCAACTACCTACAATAATCTCAGCTCTCCCAACAATCCACTCTTAAACGGTTCACTAATAAAAACTTCAGAAAACATCTCACAAGAAGGAAGAGGCAATCAAAAGAAAATTAGCGTGGCCACCTTCTCACAATTTCAAATGGAAAAAGTTGCGCTTTCGTACGGAACCAATTTGTGGTCACCAGGGACACACTCGGATTAATTAGAACCACGGAGTTTGTTCCAGTGTTCCACCCTTATGATTGGGGCTATGTGATGTGGACCTGACTTAAATAAAGCATTGGGTTTTTTGGTTAAATACTCCTTTGTGTGTCTGAAGGGAGCTGTGCGGTTGGAAGACTTCGTGCTGGGGAGCTCTTTGGGAATTGTGGTGCTGTGTTAGTTTGGGTGGTTGTTCTATATGGTAGATTTTTTTGTTATGTTTGTGTTTTAAAGATGAATCAAGGAAATGGGTGGAAATGTTCTCCTTTTTTATTGAAATGAGAGGATCCTCCGACCAGATGGGTGTTGTGTCTGACGGGCTATACTGCCTGATAGTTGTTATCAGAATTTTGTATATATTATGCTAATTTTGATAAAAAAAATTGATATAGTTAGGTAGGATAAGTAACTTATAGTTCATATGTGGCACGATAGATGTCGCCAAAATTTTATTAAAATATCTCCTTTTGGGCTTATTTTTATTATTTCTAACGAAAGTTTATGCAAATATCAGAGATGAACGTACGAAGAGGAGAAAATAGTATTATTATTTAATTAAAGCTTTACCACCATGTACATAAAGTCCTTTTTACAACAACAACCGAAGCTCACTACAAGCCAATATTTATGCAATTTCCTGCAATTTTTTTCTCCGCCCTGACTCTTTCGATTAACCCAAAGCCCATGAATTTGAAAGTAGTTTTTTCACTTACAATATAGTCTACCTACAAACCCGAAACACAAGTTCCCCTAAACTTCGGCCGGTAAGCCCGTCGTGTCCCACAAAAGTATAGGTAACGAGTAAAATGAAAGCTCCGGACGAGTTAGGATAAGTTTTTGTCGGTTATTCCTCGTATGCACTTTTGCATGGTTGCTGGAAAAAGTTTTAAATATTGAACTTGCGGGATTCTGTTTTACGGTTTGCGGGATGATTCCGGTTTTGGTTTTATTAGTTTTTTTGAACGGTTTCATATGAGATGAAAATGGATGGATCGATGGATGTTTGTTTATTTCTCTTCCACTTTTAAACGGCTAAGCGTATTTGGATGAAATTGGTACAGAGATTGATAACAGTCTAGAATAGCACATAGGCTACTTTTTATCTCGGAAAATTCAGGTTCCCGTGGAATAATTTCAACTTTGACGATTAAGAATTCTGAATTTGCAGGCAGAAGCTAGTGACATTATAAATGCCACAGTAACTCAGTCTATCTGTTGGTTTGTCTGTATATTACTCATTCACGACAAACCCACCCCAAGAAAGGACATAGGCTACTTTTTGATAACCGACATTTTCGCGAATGAAGTCGCTGGTAAAAGCTTGTAATAATATAAAATCGTTAAAACTTTCTGTAACCGACACAGGACACCACGTGGTTGCAGTGCTCCACGTCAACCGGACATAATTGCCGGTTGCTACCACTAGACACTTTAAGTGCTTGTTTTCCGAATATTCCATCAGTGTCCAATGTATTAAAATTTACTTAAAATTCGCTTCTGGTTGCCGGCTGCTTGTGTCAGACACAAGACACTTAAGTGTCTAAGCTGCTTATGTACGCTGCACAGCGCCTTAGTCGTTTTCTTTAAGCGTAAGTATAAGAAAAATTGTATGCTATTCAAAAATAAGTACGTCGTAATTTTTCAGGTATTTTTAACTTTAATTTCTTACTAACTTTTCCCCGCGACTTGTAAATGTGACTTGACTTGTAAACGTCAGTATAGGACGCAGACGAAGTAGTGAAATAAATTGTACTCCATACACTTTATTTGGGTTTCGTATTACCCATTACTGGGTTGTGGAGGTCTAATAGGCAGTCGCTCCATGTAAAATACTGATATTCAGCTGCATCCGGTTCGACTGGAAGCCGACCCCAACATGGTTGGAAAAAGGCTAGGCAGATGATGATGACACTTTATTTGGGTTTAAACTTACCATGTAAAAAAAACATCAAACTCGGTTCAGTGGTTTAGTCGTGAAAGCGTAACAGACAGACAGAGTTACTTTCGCATTTCTATAAGGAAGTAGGATAAATATATCTTACTAACGGTAATCATCTGAAAGTTACTTGAATTTATTTATGTTACGCAAAACTTATAAATAATAATTCAACTACAAAGTTAAAACTAAATAATAATTAAATTACAAACTATGTACAGTTAATATAAAAAAGTAAGGTCATAGGGCATCAAAAATCTCATCCGCATCGCTGTCAATGGGGCATGTGCCCAGAAGGCTGACAGCATAGCCACGTTGTATGGCAATGCTGAAAGTTTAGCAAAGTTAACTTACCTAAATCCTAATAATACAGCAACACAATCATTTACATCCCAAAGGGCATCAAAGACAAATTACATAAGCAAGTATAAGACACGGTAACTCCAACCTTTCTGATCAGACTTATAACAAAGTTGTGGGAAGACAACACATAATTACACACAAAACTGACACGCGGCCACACTCATATATAGGTGAACTGAATACGAGATTTATTGATTGCCAGAAGTACAAAATATGGGACATGGCCACGAATTCAATAGCTACAGAAAGCTCTATACACCTGGCTCTATACAACAGTGACACGCACACATCGAAATGAGTGTAGCGTACAGCGAGTGTCTAAACACACACGATTAGCATTTGTTTGACATAGTATGAGATCGTACTCATAATGATCTTAGGTGAAAAAATTGTGAGGTAAATTGTCAAGAGCACTTCCGAGCAAATGCTGTCAAGATACCATTAGCGCTGGTACGGACCCTGTTCACCAAGGAAGTGGACCGTTTCCGCATAGTTGTATATAAACAGACTACTTTTGACTCAGAATACATCCCCCGATTTGCTACAGAATCACAGTAATCATTAGAATTTGCCACATTAATTTTGCTTCGATTTTTGTTATAAAACCCTCAATCAAACAAATGTCTTTAAATTTGTGTTCTAGCTGAGATCTCTGCTTGATTATCATTCTGCAGCGAGCCTTCTGCACACTATTTATTCCGTGCCACGTCCGCTTCCAACCAATACGTTTCCAATTACAACAGAGAACTTCCGAGAGAGTCCAACGAGGATTTTCCTAAGTTGAGACGCGACTCGCTTCACTAGTTTAGTTTTAATGACTCTCGAGTTTAAGAGTTACAGTAGATCAGGCGATCGAGTTTCATTAAAAGGCTGATAATTATTTTAGAAAGTTTTTCTTGGGTAATTTGATGATGTATTTAAAATCGCTAAAGAAAGACAACTAAAACCATATCATTGCTTTTTTTTTACTGTATTTTGGACACGGCAGCAGAGTTAAATGTAGACTAGCCAATACAAAAGGCACTCCCTCTTCCCTTATTCTGATAGTGCGATGTGTCGGTAGATGCGATACGACCAGGAAGAGATTAGGCGTAGAACCAACTTTTCATGCTCTGGAAAGAACAAAGTGTTGGTATCACACCACTTACTTCTGAACCTCGAGATTCTGCAAAGAAATACATAATGGAAAAGCTCAACCACACTTTGCCCAAGAAATTAAACCTAGGTATGAAACCAAAGGGCAGTCCTGATGTAAGATTTGAAAGTAAACAGAACGACAAAAAGTTTTCTGAAGAAAAAAATACAGACCTGCCCCCCTAGCCAAGTCACAAACGATAATCGTAAACGCTCGGTAGGTACCAATAGATTTTCAACTTAATACCCAAGATCCTTAAGTTGAAAATCTATTAAAGATTTCTAAGCGTTAGCGACTGGAACGAACGAAAACGCTATGCAATCTTCATTAGATCTTCAACTTAAAACCAAGCACATAAAGTTGAAGATCTATTAAAGCCTACGCAGCGTTGCGTTTATCGTTTGTGACTCGGCTAGGGGGGCTGATAGGTACATTTGAAACCAAAACAACACAAAACAAAACCCAACAATTTATCAACAGAATCCATTAACAAAGAAACTTAACACCAAATATAATAAAAATCGAAGGCTTTGCCGCAGCCAAGGGCAGTGACGTCACCGGAAATCTCCACTCCCCGCCCGCCCTGGCCCGGACAAACTTCCTGTACGAGCGACTCCCGGAAACCGGATGTAGTATCCCATTCGGAAAAACTCGACGGCCAAGTCTGAGTCTATTAAATAGTTCTTGTAGACGGTCTCCTATTGGATTAGATGATGTTGGACTGTTTTATATGCTTATTATGGGAAGTAAGCATATTATTTTGTGGTTGTTTTATCTTTATGACTTTACTAGCTTTTACCCGCGACTTCGTCCGCGTGAAAGTTGATATATTGTCTCACGGGAACCGTGATTATACACTACAATCTATCTCAGTGCCAAATTTTATCCAGATCCGATCAGCCGTTTGAGCGTGAAGAAGAGACAAACACACAAACTTTCGCCTTTATAATATTAATGTGATTTGTAATAAGTGGCTCATGTGTAGATTGATGTAATGGCTGTTCTTCTTTATCTTTACACATCATGAACTATTTTTCCCAGCAGAATTATCATTGGTCCTTTTATCTCAATTATGAAGTTCCTAAGTTAGTCTTAGACATTATTGTTGTCGTCGTCGGTGATAGAAACCAACGTGAGGAAACCTGGACTTACAAACAATAAATATAAGTCTGAAATCGCCAATCTGCCTTGAGAAAACGTGGTGATCATCACGCTTGCTGAAGGCAACAATATTCATTGCGTTTTCTACGTATTGAAGGGATGGCACAGCTACATAGTTGAAACCACCAAGTTTTTCAATAAAATTCTAATACCTTTGAACCTCCAAGAAAACAGGCTATATTTATAGCGTTTAATACTCCTGACATGATTCTGTAGCAATATAATTAAATGTCTATGTACAACAGCTGCTCAGCGTACATTGAGAGGCTTATGTGATGTTATTATCATTGAGTTCCAAATGACAACACAATATGAGCGCAATTATGACGTCACAAATGAAATGATACAATCTGCTGCAAATTAGATGAGATTCGGCTTAAATTTGAAGATCATTTTGGAACTTTTATTTTCTTAATATTGAAACCTTCGCTCTGTCATAGATGGAAGGGACGTTTACCATGAATTCCTTCTTAAAATGGGTTCATGATTCTAAACCACGCAAGTCGAAATTCTTCGTCGGTTCTTAAAAGAAACAGTTGTTCCATTCAAAAGTGCAAAATTTACATAGTCAAAATATATGGAACAGTTGGGTTTTTTTATAACTGATGAAAAGTGTTAACGTGATCTGGCTCCATTAGTGGGCATGAGTTGGTATGTGTAATTGGTGTAAAAAGACACGTAACGAAGCTAAATATTCTTGCCACTATTGTGATAATTTTGTCGTGTTTACTCATTCCTGAGAACCTTCTTACTACGGAGATATTGAGGGTCAAAGTTTTTTTTATTACAAAAACAATTTTTATTTGATAGGTACTTAATTGTAAATGCCCCCAAGACCACTGTACGGTTGAATACACCTGTAAGCATAATATTTTGAATGTGGTACATAAACAGTGATTTTTCACACAAAAAGTAAAAGTCATTTCCCAGCAATCATTATTTTTTACAAAATATTACTTAGATTGATAGGCATTCCGCGTCCTTAATAGCTACGTAAAAGGAATTATAAACACCCATATACGTTCACAAACTATACACTACAAACTTTATAAATATTCACCAGGAATAATTCCAACAGACTCAACTCTAAATTCAATTAAAACAGGTATACAGTAAACAGAGTGAGCATTTAATTACATCGCAACAATCGAGGAAGGCCGCAGACCCTAAATAACAGGATATTGCTAATCATATATCGAGCGGTGTGACGGAACCATTAGTGCGACGGTTTGACAAATAAACAGCGAGCGATCCAAATTAAGCGAAGTAAAGTGGGATAAATAACTGTCGTGTATTCGTTTGTGCACGATAAGGTCGGCTTGGATTAAGTATTCGGTTTAGTAGAACATATTTTGATTATCCCTGTTTTGTAGTTTCTGTGAACTAAGTTGCTGTACTAGAAAGAAGAACTAAGGTAACCGGCAAGTGGCAATGGCAGGGCACATAGCCGTTAGGTTATAGGCGCAGTGTGGGAAAGCCCCCAAGAGATGAACCGACGACATCGGGAAGATTGCGGGAAAAAGCTGGGTGCCAGCAGCGTAGAACCGGTCCAGCAGTGAACGTTGCTAGGCTATAATGATGATGATTACATTGTTTTAACTTATCCGGCATCCTGCTCGTAAGATCGGATTTTGGATGTCAGTGGTACAGGAGCGTGGACACTAGCAGAGAAGTCTAAGGAACAAATAAAACAGAGTATTATTTCCTTTCAGCTGGTGTTTCAGTAAGACGACACACATTCCAATCTTTAGTTAAGAAACTGACGTCATCTAAAATGTATTAACATCGGTTTAACATTGTTAATACAATACAATGTGTGTTTAAGATCCATTTTGCTATGACAACCCCAAATGTAATTAATAGTGATTTTATGGCAACCATGTTTGTATAGTCATAAACTGTGATTAGATTAGCGATTGTGTTAGCGGCAATCAGGTATTGTGAATGATTATTATGTGTTTCGTTGACGATGTGATTAATTTGGGACATTCACAACAATATAACTACCTAGTAAGCTAAAAGCAACGAGTGAGTATGAGAGCGTGTGGTCCTGGTTATGGTTCCTAGGTTAGGCAAAGGTATATAGGGCTTTTTCCCGAAAGTCTCAGCAGCAGCTCGGAGCTAGGAAGTTGGTGGTGTATGCTCGTGTCTTGGAAAGCACGTAAACCACCCTCGACAGAGAAAAGAGCAGGTCCTGCACCTGATCTCTCTCCTGTCCATGAGGTTAATTTACTCATTATTATTCATAGCTCGTGCCTTCTCTGTATGAGAAGGGTCCTTTGACCTGCAGTGGGACAATAATGGGCTTTTAGATTAATTAATAATTGTGTTACTGTAATTGGTAACAACTGTAACCGTTTTAACATAGTATTTTTTTATTTTTATTATTAATTTAACATAATCCACACAGAAAATAAACAGAAAAAATGTTTTCCAATCTTAGTTTACTCAATAATGCTTTAATTATCTGAGCTTAATTATTTACATAATAAACCAAGCACCGCTTACTACTAATGAAGAAAACATATACTCGCCTGCTGTAACAAGCTAATGGAAAGGTAGTAATACTCCAGACGTGATGTGATTTCTAATCCTCATACACACACAAACGATTACACCTTAAAACGAAAGGAAAATGGACGAAAATCCAAAAAGTCGTGCATCATTCGTCATTGTCAGAGAAACGTCAAATTAGTACAGAAAGGAGTGATGGAATCTAGGTATTGATTGGGTTCAGCATCATCTATCATTGCTCGACTATTGGCTTGTCAAAATTGTACCGTCTTAGCTTGTATCCTTTTTATTGGGCCATAGTTGTAGCTGTTGGTCCTTTGATCCGCAGTGCAATTGTAAGACTGTTTTTCCCGCGGATTTACGGTATTTTAAGGAAAATCCAACTATACCCCGCGTTAATTAAGTAACGTCTATGGTTACTGCTCAATAGACGTTAAATATTATAATAATATAGTATAACTTTTGCCCGCAACTTCGTCTCTGTCCAAATTGATATAATTATTATCCCACGGGGGTCGTACATTTTCCGAGATAGCCTATGTGCTATTATTGCAGACCTACAAATTTCCAAATTTCATCCAGATCCAGTAACAAACATCCATCCATCCAAACGTGTGCATTTATAAAAGTACGTAAGATAGGTACTATTCCTTACGAATCTAGCTATCATATTATACAACAATATATTTTCCAATACTACTGGCAGTTCCAAATACTAACGCGTTTAAACAAATTAACAAAAAAACTCTTCAGGTTTACTATAATAGTATAGAAAAGTAGATGAGTGGTTTATTTGGTGGTGGTGGATAACCACTTTTGTTCAATTACAGCTGAATTTGGAGTTACAGCAATTTTATCGGACTAACGGGTGTATTTCATCCAGACTTCCGAGAAATTTTCATAAAGTTAGACATTTTAATAGCTCTGCTTAACTGCTCTAAAATCACAGAAAAACGATCCTTTCACAAGCGGTTCTGTGAAGCGTTTAGATTTTCACTTTAACACAAGCGTAGAGACAGGTTTCGCCGAACTAGATCTCATTTAGGTAATCCGTAAGTCACAACTGCGAGGAAATTTTGGTAAAACTGCACCGTTGGAGTTCCTAGTTCAGTATCATAGGTAACTCCTAAATTCCACGTCCAACAGAATCTAATTTAAATAACAAAATTTTATGTTAGTACGCAGTATTTTAGGACTAGCAAATTTAGAACTAAATTAGATGTCTATAAAGTTTTCGGCTTACATTCGATTGAAGGTCCGAAAATAATAATGTTTACTTGGCAAACTGATTTATAGTTTGATTTATTAAAATAAATTATAAATTCATCATCTGTCTAGCCTTTCCCAAATAGGGACCCTAGAGGGGTCCTTTTCTCTAGTTAGAAAAAGGCTAGGCAGATACTTGTTTGTTACTCTTTTACGCTAAATACGGCAGAATTGAATTATCTGAAGTTTGTCACACATAACATATTATTATGTACATTTAGACAGACAGCATAATTAACACCGCAGGAAAACGCTGCATGCAGGCCGCTTTCAACCGGTCTTTTTAGAAATACTATACGGGAGGTATAGTCCGGCAGTGGTCGTCCTATGGCTGATATGATGATGATCATGGTACATATCGATTTTTATTTGACTTAACTTATAATAATTATTATTTATTTATTCAATTTGACAATTACACTGGTCCAATGGTACTAAGGATACTAACTAAGGATTTGTAGTATTAATTAAATTGAATTAAATTATAAGATAACTTATAGGATTATTATCCTGTTTAGGTGATCCCGTGGTTTCAGGACTATAATTTCATTCTGACGTCTATGCAGAAAAGTTACGGAGAAGAAGTTCATAATTATATCGCATGACGATAATATTATTTATAGAACAGTGTGAAGGGTTCATTGTTAGGTTGCTAGCCGATATAAAATCTTGTTTCAACATATTCTATTCAAGGGTTTCCTCATAAAAGAATTCCACAAACATCATAAATAAAATCTTCTAATACTTCTCCGATCTGTCCACCCTGACCTTCAACAGAGGCTCCATCTTCCTTTATATCTACGTCACATTATTCTTATGCGAGGTGGGTAACTTTATTTATTTTTGCCATTACCTCAGCCGGTAGAACTCTAAGAAAGGGTCCAAGATTAATAAGAACTCAACCAGTAATGGTACCTTTTTGTTTTATTGTACAAAGCAGTCTTGACGTGGCCCATTAGCCGGCCCGCCCATTCATTCGTCCCCTCATTCGTTTCGTTCACTCGTTCGTTCAACGATCACCTGGGGACTAGGCTAGGTTTCAGATAATCGGAGGTATTACCCTGTATTTCTTGTTTTGTTTTCTCTTTTTGGGAAAATAGCCCTAATTCTTGTTCGGCCTTTTTTGTTGTTGCAATTTTGCTTGTGTTGGGTGTTGTGTTGTTGGACGTGACTAATTTTGTAAGCTACATCAAACCTATGTCATTTCAGATGTTACGACCTAATTGGACATCAATTTTATTTTTCAACCATAATAAATCACGTTTCCTTTATTTCTTAATAGGTTTACATCATGAGACTTGTCAAATTGTATGTGTTGGGTATGTGTGGATATTTATAAAAAAAAAAACGATTATCAACCAATTTTCCTTTAAACATCGCGTAAAATAAATTTTCATATTAAGTACACTAATTAAGGATTTACCGCACAGCAATAAATACATTCCAAACTCAAAAACAAAATTGTCAAACGAAGAACAGAGATATTTTACGACCAAATTTTTAGGTCCTAAACACAAAACAAGTGAGGTTCTGCTCAATAAATTCAGAATCCAGTCCCTACTCTAATTAGACGGTGGTTGAACGGCGCGGAGTCATGCAGTAGTTACATGCAGAAAGTCAGTTTAAAAAAAGCAGAAACACGCACACAGACTCGCGTCTACGTACAGAGCATGCACACAAGTGACCGGCATTTGTTTGAAATACTTGAGGTGCTCTCTCACCTGGAGTATTTACCTCTAATGTAACAGTTGAAATTGGAACAAAATATCAGTGCATGAGGACAATCCAGCATTACAGTGTTCAAGCTATAATGATAAGACAATAAGTAACAATATAGTACTGATAAGTACAGTAGCACACGTGATATGATAAGTGAAATCAATCATAATGCGCACCACTTGCAGTAACCAGGTCGTGGCTACCAACTACTACTGAAGGCGAATGTTTTTCAATCTAAGTATTAGTAGTAGGATTGTTATCTAATGCTCAAAATCCAAGTTCAATTGCTACATTACAGGCGAATGCTCGTTAATCAGTGAGGCAATATTGTATCAAAATCGAATTATGGATTTTGGCTCTTAACAGGCTTTTGCTCCCGGTGTAAAAGCGCCCTAGGTATCGCCACGCTGTACACACGCACCTGTGTGCGTTTTTTGGCTCGTGTTTGGAGTTGCCCTTCTGTACCTAACTATTTTACGGCGCAGTGTAGACAGAGTGTAGATAAGCTAATTGCCTATCTAGTTCGTTTTCGACCGACGCCGACGATACGATACCAACGAGTGAAACTTGAAATTGGACAGAATTGTAGAAAATATTAATAAGTTTCAAGGACTGGTCGTTGTACCAATTTAGTTAGCCTAGATATTATCTCCTTTAAAGAGGTCTCGGATAGCAAGAGCTTGCTGATAATATACTGCAGTGCCAAGATCTACATTGTTTTACAAAGTATATGAATAGTAAGACTCAAGTCGATTCAATATCGTTTGTAACAGAAGCGATGGTTTTCTACATATATTGACTGCTTACTAAGTCACTGCTTTACTCCCGTTATTCGTAGCATGTTATCATGTCATTCCTTGATAAACGGTCTGTATCAAGCAATAATATTTTTTTCATATTGACATACAGAAAGTCTTTGAGATTAGCGCGTTAAAACATACAAACAAACTCCATAGCTTTATACCATAAGTAGATATAGATAAGAGAGTACAACCATCCCGCACAAAAAAGATAAAGATAACAGTATAATCGTAGCTCCAAAAGTCGTCGCCGCTAAAATTACATGTAAAGCGAATAATGAAAGTGGCAAAGATTAATATTTAGGCAAAGTTAATCAACAAATGTAAGAGCATGGACCAGATGGCCCCCCGGAGCCTCGATGGGGTATCAAAATGCTATTTGACAATAATTTTAATCCACTAATTGGACACGCCGTGGTCTGCCCAGAAGGGATAATTAGCAAATTGGCTGATGATATTATTTTTAGTATTCGATAAAGGGCGACCCTCTATATTGTGGTGCAAGGCAAGGATGGATGGAAAAAACTAAACGACTTTTTGGGAAAAAGTAGGAAATTCAGAAAAAAAATACTGGTTAGTGGTGAGTTAAAATCAACTCAAATTATTTTTATTTGGATGACTCCTTTAAAAACGTATTTTTGATCATCATTTCAAGGAAAAGAATTGAATGTAGTTCCCCATTTCATGAAAAAGACTGGGCAAGAAGTAAGTATGGAGTAATACTTACTCATTTAAAATGAGTTTGTGAGCGAGTTTTTCTAGGACGAGCAGTCCTAGAAAATTGTTCGGAGAAGTCACACCGTTGTCACAATTATGCAAATTGCTTCGGACATACCAACACCTGGCATTTGATTGGACGATTAAACGCTTTCATTTGATCGTTCTTTACGGGAAAATTCCTAACTAAAGGTCTTCTGAGTCCAATCATTCAACTGGAGCATTGCAAGTTGGTTGAGTAAAAGTGTAATTTTGCCCGCTACTCTCTTTTGTTTTAAACCAAAAAGGTCTGGCTACCTACCTCATTTTAAATTAAGCAATTCAGATATCGCTTATGATAATCCTCCCCCAATGTGTAAGGCCTTTCGTGGATTAATTATATTTTATTAATTTTATGCAGATGTACTGAAGCCGTAATTTCTCTTGTTAACCATGTTTTAATTATCATAATGTGATAATCATGCCCGCATGGCAACGTATCTTATGGAAAAGTGATTATCGAGTCCTTTGTGTCTTGTTTTGTTTTTGAATTATAAGAAGAGGGTATTGTTATTGTAACATCGTTATTATGTTTATTCAAACATACTCGTATATTGTAGTAGGTATACTTTAAGTAACTAGTAGTTACTAGTAACTTTACATTACTACTGTACTGTGTAGTTATATTATATAGATTTTAACTTTTCTTGATAAAAGGGATATAGAATGCGAAAAGATTTTTCAAACTCGAAGAACAGTTCCTGAGATTAGCGCGTCTAAACAAATATTTTTTTCATTTTTATTAAGTAAAAATAAAAAGAGTAGTAAATTAATTTAGCGATAACTTTTAGAGAAAACTCACATAAACAAGAATGCACATAGACTTATTATAAATTGTAATATTATGGCTTAACACAAATATTAAATTATTTCAGTTACCTGACCAGATCATAAATCACAAAATGACCCTTAATTACAACCGACCCCAACATCACCCAATTCTACAATACCATCAACCGTCTGTAATCCCATCGTTACTTCGCCGAACATTTACGAACGGAACACGAATTCCCTAGCCACTTCACAGGCCCCTACAATACAGACCTTCGATATTAAATTGAAATAATCTACCATCGGCATCCTGCCATTGAATTCTGTACAAACGGTATTAAATTCACTCGACCTAATTTCAGATAAGTCGTAAGGAATTTATCTGTCGTTAGCAAAAAGAGGAATACAAAGGCATACGATACCAGCTCCTGAATTAATTTCCCTGCCCGCATTTTGTTCAGATTCAACCTAGATTTACCCTTACCACTGTTACGTTTCGATTGGATTTCCTCGCAACCAGTAGCATTGTAATTCGGTAAATTACTGTTTATTTGAATGAGATTGGGAAGGTAATGAAAGGTACTTTGTGACGGAATAAACATGTATATTGTGTGTTTCGGTTTTGCGGATGATTGGTTTTAGAAGTAGGATGGAGATAATAATATCATCCTTGTATTGACCCACTGCAGACCAAAGGCCTCATCTCATACAAATAAGACCCACTAATTGATCACCACGCTTGCTCAAGACGGATTGGCGACTTCATACTCATGCTAATTATAATTTCAGGTTTCGTTCGTTGACGTCAGTGATGTCTAAGATTAACTTAGAAAGTACATAATATGAATTAAAAGAGTCACATTGGTACATGCCCCGTATCGAACCTGCAACCTCATGATTGAAAAATATTATAACAAAAATATGTGACTACTTTATTATATTCGTAAGTAAATACCTCATGCCAGCTATAATTAAGTTTACCTGCAGAATAATCTTAGTATTTACTCTGCTTTACCGGAGTTTGCTGATTAAATTGAACGCTAATTATGCCGCAAACTCTCGAAGACACGCGCAGCAAAGTTTTGGTCGCAACTAAGGATACATTTTCACTTTATACCGCCTCGGTAGCCTAGTGGTCCTAAGCGTGACTGCTACGCTGGGACTTCGATTTCCAGGTAAAGCAAAAAGTGTTATTGGGTTTGTCTATGAAATTCTCAGTAACAGCTCGGAGTTAGAATTTCTGCCCGGTTGATGGCAATAGGCTTGCCCTCTGTTACATGGGACCTAAAACGTACCGGCGAACTGTGGGTGTACATTTGTACACCTCTGCCTAACCCTTCGGGGAATACAGGCGTGATTGTGTGTATGTACGTATACCAAAATAATCCGTTTTGGTCCTTTTGGTTACTGGAAATAGTTACTGTTGGTCCTAATGATTTTCGTGAAAACTATTGTGATCCTTTTCGTTTTCGGTGAGATACAAACCACTCCTTTTTAGGTGTCGTTAACGATGTTAGTGAATGACGGTAGCTACTTTCTTTGATTACAAAAATAGTTTTCTCCGTATAGTGATTACACTAATTCTCTTTAGCGTTTTGGGTATTTGTTTATGTAGGCTACTGCAGTCTGGCTGTTGAAACTTACTTATTCGGAATAAATAGATATTAAGGACATACTTCTAGTCTTCATAAAAAGTGCTTTAGATGACCTTAGGTTTATGTATTTTTTATTTGTATAATTCCTAAAAGCTTTAGCTTTTCACTATGTCAAATTTCAAGTCTGTATGCCCCATATTTATTAAGAAAAAATCTTTAAAACAGACAGACAAATGTGATCTTATTCAACTTTTTCTTTCAGGTACGATACCCCAAAAACGGATACAGTATATTTTTTCATTGCCCCCGCTACACAATGCGTGACTACCGTCTATTTAAATATTTACCGGACACACTCACACACTCACTCACACATAACTTAAATCTTAATCGAGTTACATAGCTACACGAATATTTTAGTTTTTTTGTTCCCTTTTCGACATGATTTCACAATGTAATCTTGATAAAATAGTAGATTATTTTACCTAATTTATATAATTTCTATGCCTTATACATTATGCAAGTCAGTCAATGTACAGCGGTTTTTTCCTATGCACCGGCTTATTTACATACCATCACGCCTCTATTCCCTGAAGGGATAGGCAGATGTGTGCCAATGTACACCCACAGTTTTTCGGTATGTTTGGTTATGTTAGGACTTATTTATCTTTGATGTAGGTACATAAATTTATTTATTTATTTAAACTTTATTTTTAACAAAAAGTACAAAAGCGGACCTAATGCCTTAGGCATTCTTTACCAGTCATCAAAAGTCCTTATTTATTGTGCCTCTGAATTTCATGCACATATCTTTAAATGTTTTTATGCGTAATTACAGGTAAATTGTACAATAACCACATAAAAAAACATACCCTTTGCAAGTACCAGTTGCATTTTTTAATTTTTTATTCTCACAAACACACCTTACTTCGAGAATCGATAGTACCGCTCACCGCAGACCACCCACGTGGCTCCGATGCACGCTCGCGATAAATCTATCTCTCTATATAAATTCGCAACTGTCCATTATGTGACGTCACGACTCACGGTGGACACGCCCCTTTAAGTGAAACCCTCAGATGACTTATTGTTATGGTCCTTTTTGTGTTTATGGCCACAAAATAAATGGTCCTCCTGTACGGAGGTGAACATCGTGATTGATGCTGATTAATTTTTCTCGCAGTTTCGCGAAGCTTTTTGGAATTTCTTTCTGAGAAATGAAAGCCGGGAAAGGAATGGGGTGTTTCTTGTTTTTGCATTGTGTATGATGAGAAATTCGTTATGGCTGTGTTGAAATACTGTTGTTGGGAACGAAGTTTGGAATTGTGAAATGTAGTACTGCTAATTTTAATCAGAATTAACAGCTTTTACTTTTTATTTCTTTGTTCGTTCGAAATAGCGCTAGAAAGAATGCTTGTAAAGATTTTTGTTTCTTGAATTAATGATAAGAAGATGATTATGTCTGAAATAATTTTATGTAACAACGAAAATGAAAATGAAATGATGATGATTATGATGTAATATTTAAGATATTTTGAGTATTTTTTACTGTGCAACTGTTTGTTTTTCCTTAAATAAAATAGCATAGGCGGTCGTGAAAAATAAAAAAGGAATATTTTAAAGCGATCCCTTTAAAAATTTCTTCTTTCTTCCTTAAAAACTATCAAGAATCACAAACATAAATGGGTTATTTTCGTATACCACTAGGCAATAGGAATTCACTTTTTTATGACGTCACTATCTGGACCAACCAGTTCGGATAGTACAAAGCGCTCATTACCCGTATTCCGAATTCGTCGTGTACCAGAGGTGTTGATGATAAATATTGGGAAGTAATCAAGTCCTCGTACACAGCCTTTCGCCGGTACATATTTTGCAGACTTAATTAACAGTGTGGCTGCGGCAGCTACCTTATGTACTCGCCTGCGGTTTTGATTCCCGAGCCGAGGTAAATATGACCTGCTATAATTATGACATGTGCATGTACGTGTTATCCTACTACTATTATAAAGGCGAAAGTTTGTATGTATGGATGTATGGATGTATGGATGTATGGATGTATGGATGTTTGTTACTCTTTCACGCTTAAACGGCTGAATGGATCTGGATGAAATTTGGCACAAAGATAGATTATAGTCTGGAATAACACATAGGCTACTTTTTATCCCGGGAAAATGTACGGTACCCGTAGGATAACACATCAACTGTGACGCGGACGAAGTCGCGGGCAGAAGCTAGTTATAGTAATATGGGGCGCAGCTTTTGATGCAAATGATTTTGGACCGTATGATCGAATTTTAGATTTTATGGAGTAGGTGAAGTTTGTGGGTATGTAATTTTGTGTGCAGTATGGTGTACTTTTCTATGGTACCTGGAGTTATACTGTGGAAAGTTTTGTTCTTTATGTATTTCTCTACTTGATTTTATTGAAATTGGTCATTTGTAAATTTTGTGTGCAAATAGTGTCCTTTACATTTTAATCTTCAACATAGCACCCCTATCCCACCACCGAATCCAAAACCATTTAATCCTAAACCTAATCTTCCAGAAAATGTTGCCATAAAACAGCCATAAATAATTCCGACATAAAGTATAAAGGATTTAAAGAAAATTTTCAATATCTGTCGAGATATTTATCGGCGCCCTTTCGATCCATTAGCCGGGGTGGGGGCCAGTTCCGGTTTCCGGTATCGTTCCGCCGGAAGTAAGAACACATGGCTCCCTGAACCGGTCGATCGTAAAAAATATCTTATGAAAGATGTCGTTCGTTGATGTCTAGAATTTATTCAACCCTTGCGGCTCCAGGATTTATGGTGTCTGGTTGATTTGGCAAAGGAATATTTATGTGGCTTTTGGTGGCTATGAACCTAGAATATGTAAAGGTAAATTAGGTTTTTTTCGGATCATACATACATACATACATACATAAACTTTCGCCTTTTCCCCATGGGGGTAGGCAGAAATCACAGAACGCCACCTGCTACGATCCTTACATAATCCTACATACTATTGCTCATTTTTCGAATCAATGTTGGTTAATCAATATTTCATTTCTCGAAATTATATGGCGCACATGTTTTTGGTTTTAGTTATTTCAAGGGTTTGTTAATGTTTAATACATTATTAGGTTGTATTTTGACTGGGTAGGCGTTGTTTTTTGTATCCAATGGAATAGCAGTATTTTTTTTACCGACTCGTAATATGTTTGGTGTCTAGAATCATGAACTGAACCTATCGTGAACATTTTCGTTCCAAAGTCCACCAGTTATAATTAATTGTACCACCAGTTATAATTTTTTAGACCCTCAGGCAAAGCTTCGAATTTTATTTAAAACTTTTTTTTCTTCAAAATAAAATGGTCCTTTGATCCATTTTCCCATCGTAGGTACACGTATCCATATACAAAACAGTATGATAATAATATGAGTATTTTTCTCTTTTTCCATCTACCAATTCGCAGCGAAAATAATTTCCCAGCGGCCATTCCTCCCCTCACAACCCCGTTGACTGATCTCATATTCATGCCACAACTCCGCCCCCAACTTAAGGGTCCGTATCACTGGACGTAGGAAGTTGTCGCACCGTCTGTCCCGGAACAACTCGCGAACTACCCAACAACTTATGAATTGTTCCGTTTACAATTGGCACCTGAAACTTTTTTGTTGAATGTTGAAGTTTGTTCGCTTAGGACGGGAACACGCGTGATAAGGAGTTCGAGGTCTTGTTTGGAATAAGTTCCAGTAGAATTATGTAGTAGATAGTGTTTGAGTTTCGGTAACCTACTTCTGAACTGTGAGGATACGGAGATTGTGCCAGTGTGTCATTTGTTGCTTTTATAACTTCATTTTAGATAGCACTGCAACCAGCCGGTTGTTCTTTAATTTTATGATCTATTGACATAAAAATTATCAATATTGTTGATTATTTCTTGTGATAACTGTTTGAAATTCATAATTTATTATTGTTAGCTGTTATAATAATGTAATCCATAATTCAAACACAACGCAAAATGGTACATGAATAAATAAAAATCTCTTTTGGTGAATTTAGGTGAAGTGAGTTTGAGGTTTATTTCTACGACCTGCAGTGTGATTCTCTAAGCCTCACTTCGTAATCCGAAAGCTGAATCCGCAGTGAGATTACAAAATGGTATTCTGTTAAACACGATCACGCCCGGCGACGTCACCACGGCGAACAAATACTATACCAATGACAGGTTGGTTCGTTATCGAAGTGAGCGCGATCACTTTAGTGAGACTCGTTTTCGAGTTTGCATTTTAGAGAATCGCACTGCTGGCAAAGGTCGGGAATCGATGGATGTGGGTAGCGCAGGATCGGTCATTCTGTCTATCTCTAGGGGAGGCCTTACTCCAGCAGTGGTCGTCGTCCGGCTTGTATAATGATGATGAGTTTGAGGTGAGTTGACAACCCACCATCCTGCATGTTGCTAGGGATTGGTAGCTTACCTCTTTATTTCATTAATATTTGCCAGGGGAGATTTTTTGCTGAATGGACGGCTAGTTTAGATTGGTATGAAAAAAATAAATCTAAAAAGCCGCTGCTTATATAGGTAAAAATTATCCTCTTATGCTTAAGACACTTGGTGAGCATATAAAATAAGAAGATAACTTCCATAGGTTAGTGTACTACTCTTGCAAGTTGTTTTTGTTTTCTTTTTACAACGCACCAGCTATGTTACCACTCTTGACCACTCTTGGTTCATTGATACAGAATGCTTAAGGCAGTAAGGTCACCTTTGTGCCTTTGTCCATAAAGTATGTAACATAATTAAATACATAAACCTAGTTGCAATTAAAAAGTATTTTGAGTAAAAATTAATAATTGTCAAAGAACTTCACTCGTTATTGTTACTAGCATAATGAAGTAGTTATCGTATCATTGTCAACGGATAGAAGGACAGTCTGTACACAAATCACGTCGGACAATCTAAACTAATTATACACCAAGTATTGCTCAAGGAGCACTGAAACGTGTTTTTGTTGTTATTAACAAAGGACTTAATGTAGATTTAGAGAAAATGGATGAGGCAAAGAAAGTTAGTTTAGCAATTGTAACTATTGGAGCGGAATATTTTAGAACTACATATTATATCTTTGCATTGTAAAAGCTCAATGTAATGATGTTATATAATTTCACGTAACATATTGTTAAGTGTTTACTATGTTTTATTATTTGTTGTAACACAGACGCAACTTTTTGGATTGGCGATCTGAGATTTTGCAACTGTATGACCATCATCGTCCTGTCCTTATCCCATTTTACTTGGACTCGGCGCAACATGTTTTCTTCTTACATGGCAACCTATCAACCGTCATGCTGTCACTGACTCCCTTCTCTTTCATATCATCTTCACACAATCCATCCATCTTTTCTTTGGCCTCCCTCTTCCTCTCCATCCATCCATTTTGCAACTGAATGATGCTGTATCGCTGTTTAGCGACTATCTGCGTTTCATCACAGCGGCCATAGTAACACATACTCTGTAACAACTCTCTACCTATTATGGTTCATGAGATACAGCCCACTGACAGCAATTGGCTGAGCCTTAGATAAAACATGCGAAACCATTTCCATTCCAAACTACATCTGCAACATTCCAGTCGCTTACGTATTCGAACCCAAACCTATGTATTTGATTAAGTATAAGACAAAGTTTTCTAGGGTCGCTCTCGGGTCCGTTTCCTCTCTCCTTCTCTCTCTCTTACGCTAACTTGGTACACACATATACCATCACGCACATATTCCCCGAAGGGTTAGGCAGGAGTGTACCAATGTACCCACAGATCGCCGGTATGTTTTTAAGTCCCATGTAATAGGGGGCGAGCCTATTGCCATTAACCAGGCACAAATCAAAACTCCGAGTTGCTACTGAGAATTTCATAGAAAAACTCAATAACACTTTGCTCTACCTGGGAATCAAACCCAAGACCTCTAGCGTAGCAGTCGCGCTTATGACCTGGAGGCCAACGAGGCAGTCAAACTCAACTCAACTTGGTTTCATGTTAACAAAATAAAGACGGCGATAAGTTCGCCACCTATTACATGGGACCTAAAAAACATACCGTCGAACTGTAGGTGTACATTGGTACACCTCTGCCTAACCCTTCGGAGAATACAGGCGTGATGGTAAGTTATGTTATACCTCTCTCGATTAAGTGAAACTTAGTGTTTAGTGACTATGGTGGTGCTTAGTGCTGAGCTAGTTTCGCAATAGTTTACAACTGAGAATTACTGTTACCTCCTTGCAGCGGCGAGTGACGGCACGGGATTAGAAAGTTCTGGACTAGTTTATTATCAACTGGCTTCTTCCCAGGACTTCATCTGTCAAAGTCAAAGCATTTATTTCAGTTAGACCATTTACAGGCACTTTTTAATTGTCCAGAAGTTATAGAGAGTTGAAGCTTTTTTTTTTTTTTATAGACGGGAAATCATCAAATAACTTCCCCCGCCCTGGGCGGGGCGGGAGGGAGTGTCAGACTTTTACTGACTAAAACCCGTCTATGTTCCTTCATGTGCCCTTTGCGTTCCGGGGGCGCGGTATCTCTTTCGAAGAACCCGCAGCCCTGGCAGGCATCGGCCCTCAGTGGCCCCATCCAAGTTTGCTGACATCTCTTTGAGGCGCGCGTGGAACACGAACGCGCCGTCGACACGGTCTGTCGCTAGTGAACGTACGGACGGTGAGCTACCCATTGCTCACCGTCCACAGACCAGAGAGTTGAAGCTAGTTACTCGTTACAAAACGTAGGTCTCTATGGCGAAGAACGAGCAAGAAACTCCTTTGACACTCTTTTCAAATTGGCTGTGTGGAGTTTAGAATTAAACTAAACATAGAGGGTGGGAAAAATCGTGGATCGAACGAAACAAGGTGATAGTTGGGGTTATTTGCAGTAAATATAAAGTAACTAATAATTTTTCGTGAGACCTAAATAAATTGAAAAATAGTGAGTATAGACCCTACTCATAAATCATGGTACCTACTATCGTAAAAGCCCATTTGTAGTGATTGTACATTTTCTAAAGGCAACTTAACACCATTTACTGTATAGATTTTTTTTTTTTAAATTATTTTGGTATTTTGTTCAAAAATCACTCAAATAGACGAGGATACAAAACTGCACAGCTTTTCTATGGCTGAAAATAATCATTAATTAGATTTTTATAGTGATCTTTTACAGACTTTACTCTGCACAAAAAGAAACTATTATCATACTCCTTATAAAACATTTTTATGTCCTAATTCACAAAATAACAACACCCATCATATTAATATTCCACACTGCCTTAATAAAGGCGCAAGTGAAAAATTTACACAATAAAAATCGTACCAACAAAACGCGGAGCGTGTTAAAAATTTATTTTGAATGGCCATTCATTAAAAGGCATCCTGGACGGGGCTGTTGCGTCGGCGATAGCGATCGTGAAGAAATTACACTTCCTTCCTTATTGCCGGCGAGCGAAATACGGTAGTTTAAAGTAGAAGTGAAGAATTTCTACTAACGACTCTCTATTAAATGTTGTTGAAGAATGAGACGGTTTATCTTTAGAGATTTTCATTTTAATCGAGTTATCAGCATCGATACAGCAATTTACACTTAACAACCGAGTTGTTGCTATCAACAACTCGGTTGTAAAGTGTAAATTGCTGTTAATCCTTATGCAATTAGTCCTTATGGAGCCTTTCTAATGCAATGACTATACATTGCATTAGAAAGGCTCCATAAGGACTAATTGACAATGCTGATAAAAATTCTAAGAGAGACGAATCATACATAGTGTTCTACAAACTGCTATTTTGTATTGAATTGTCATATTAAAAAGGTTATTGCCAAATAAACTACAAGATTAATTGGAATAAAAAGAAATTTTAGAATGTTTTATGATTTATTTAATTTTTTTGTCAATTTATTTAGCGTGCTACTGTTTGTTTTTCTTAAATAAAAAAAAACTATATAATCAAACCAATAGTTCCAGAGATTAGCGTGTTCAAACAAAAGCTTTAATGGGATCCTGTCCAATTTGTGCACAAAGTTTCTCAGTAAATGTTCAACAGAAATAGTTATAAAGGCATCTGAAAGAGCAGCCCATTTAATCTACCAGCCAGCATGATGAAAAGCAATTGCTTTTGCTGAAATTATCTTGGAAACACCATCATGTTTTAAGTAGATCAATCGAGACAGAAAATAAAACAAAAGACAATAAACACTATTTTCAAAACAGTTTCTATCCATGCTTGCTATATAAAAAAAACAATTAAAAGACAAAAATCAATTACAAATTCCCAGCAAAGAATTAATAATAGTCAAACAAAAAAAAGAAGATAAAACAGCAACAGTCACAAAAGAACCCAAAGTCAGTTTAAAAAGAAATATTGTCCAGTAATGAAACAACAAAATAAAAAGATAACGACAGAAATGCAAATGAATCTAGTTTTAAATTGAAATAGCCGACTGCGTCCAAGAAAATTACTATTCGTTGTTTCAAAATGAGAAATGTTCTACAGGAGTACGCCATTTTTTATTTCGGGGTCGTTTATTAACTTTTTTACTCAATTATGTTGAAAGTACATTTTTCACGAGATTTTTTAAATCAATTTTGCATGGAAACAAGGTAATAAAGATTATTTATGTGGATGGCAGTAAATTGACTATGTAACTGTGGATTTATTCCAATAGTGAAACTTCACGTATAAAGAAAAAAGAGCAAGTGGTCTATTAGTGGAATCTGCTAGCAAAGGCTATCAAATAACGTAATTTTTTAATCTTCAACAAAATTGCACCACTATAAACCGCTTCAAACCGGTACAAAAATAAACCACTCAATCACCCATTAACTACCTATTTACACATTCCTTTATAAAACCTTCCAATCACACCTAATTGCACATCAAACGCTGCTTTTTCCTTTACTAAACTGAACGTTTACAAACTGACTCGTAAATTCACACACGCTCCCAATAAGGACATTACAAGCGGTACAAACCAGTGGGAAACCGGTTCGGACCGGTGCGAACTGAATGAAGGACCGCTAATTGGCGACGAGACGCATTTAGCGCTAACCACCGGCCATCGTTCGCACCTCTACACATTAATATGAGAAGTACTTTATAAAAGTCATGCGATAAATAAAATTGCGTTTTTTAAAAGCGGAATAAGGCTTTAACTGCTTTTCGAAAATTATGTTTTGGAGGTACCTTTCTGCAATAGGATTAACTTGATAATTTAATCCTTTTAAGCTTGTCGACAGGCAGCTAACGATCAAACCATTTAATACTTAGTAAAATGCAAAGTAGACTAACTGACATACAACTGCGAACAGCTGCAAAATGACGAATGTATTCATGTCTATTTCGAACCGGTTTGAAGCAGTTTAAGCCGGTTAAAAGCGGATAATTGGCGACGAACTGTCGTGTATAGCTCTAACCACTGGCATTAGCGTGATTTCGCGTCTCGACACTTTAATGTGTGAAGTACGTCATAAAATTCATGCGACAAATTGCCCTGCACTTTATGTTGGTAAATTAATGTGCAGGTAGGAGTTGCCAACTGCTTGCTAAATCCGTGGAAGTGCCTATAAAGCTACTGACATTTAACACTATGTAAATGGAAAAAATGTATGTACAAATAATACTTAGAGACAAACCGAATAGCTGTTTGACGAGGTTGCAAAAGTGCATCTTATAGAAGGAACAAGAATATTGTAACCAGGATTTTGTAAAAACCTAATTAAAATGAGTGTCTGTGGAGTTTCCTGCTCGTTCTTCTTTAGAGGCCTACCTAGAACGAGCAACTACCTTCAACTTTCTGATTAACTGACCGACTCCTCGACAATTCAATAATGCTTGTAAATGGCCTGTTGGAATTTAATGTTTTGACTTTGACGGGCGTTAGAGAAGAAATACTTTCATGCATTTTTCCTTTACATTTTTGAATGCAAATAGTACCGTATACGCCCCATCGCATCGTAACAAAAACTTTTTCGTGGATTCCGGGCTTGACACATGATCCCAAGGTTAATTTCTTTCTCAGTTACAAAAAAAAAATGTACTTAATATTAGAAATATGGTACAGTCCGGGTTTTTGATAACATTCTCCACTATCTTTTGCCTTCGAAACCATGTAATACAGAACTTCAAGAAATACATATACCTAATCTAGCTCTCGCTCTACATCAGCAAGTAATCAACCTTTCTTGATACAATTAAAACGTAACTCGCGTTTCCCGGCACTAAATTTCTAATGCTGCATAAATATTTTCTCTCTCCATATATCAAAGCAATAATTTTTAATTACTACTAAACATATTTAATGACTTTGCTTGGGAAAGTATGGGTTGTAGTTATTTGATGGTTTTATAATAAATTGTGCTGTCGTGTTGCCTCTTTTCTGTCTTCTTCTTAGCGTATTGGTGGCAAATATTTTGCTTGGATAGTTTGTTATTAGTTTGGCCCAATATTTAGCTACAGCAGCAATACAACTAGCTGCTGCAGTCTTTAGATCCTCACGTGTGCAGGTGACAGGACCTGCGAAGCAAGATGGAAGGTGGGTTATGATCGGAGGAGAGATGCTGCAAATGCACTAGGCTGCGCAGTCTGTTTCAATTTTCCAGGTCGGCCATGGTAACGCGAACCCAAATGCATGCAATGCATCTCCGATGGTTCCATGAATTGATCAGGAGGTTTGCAATTTGATCGTATCAGAAGTCATATGAAAGCAAAAATAAATATGAAAAAGCCGGAACAAAATTGGATATGTCAGTAAACAATATCGTCATTTTTAATTAACATAATCATTTCAGTGATCACTGTTTATTGATAAGCCTATTAAAGAAGTCTATCAAATTCTTAATCAATTTCACTTAAAAAGATTTTCTAAAGAGGATTCTTCAGAATTTTCTTTTCCTATTTCCTCAATATTCGTCCATTCCCTGTTACAACCTCTTTTCTTAATTAGATCCAGATTATCAACTGAGTGACTAAACGTATAATGAGGGTAGTTTAACATAAAATACGAGCGCATTCATTGGTGGAACCTCCATTACCGTCTTGTCAGACCTGTTGATTCGATCGGCGTTATTGGAACCGATTTGCGGATCGGCCCGATACGTCGTTATCGCCC
Organism: Caradrina clavipalpis; assembly: GCA_932526535.1. NCBI lineage: Eukaryota > Metazoa > Arthropoda > Insecta > Lepidoptera > Noctuidae > Caradrina > Caradrina clavipalpis. The sequence goes on along the minus strand of OW052107.1, from coordinate 851,719 downwards.
CGGGCGCATAATTTGCGCTTTAGTGTCACAAATGAAGGCGGCGGCGGCCATTTTTATTTTGTTGGTCGTATAATTTTCGATGAATTGATGGGTCGTAATTTCAGGTGAGAGTTTTGGATGGTATTAATTTATTGATTGGGCCGATAATGAATTGTAGGGAGAATTTTTGAGACGGTATTTCCTTGTGGGTATGTTGATGGCATATAATAATACTTAACAAATTGCTTGGTAGTGCTTCCTTTTAAAATGTGGATGCTTTATAGTTACATCGATTCTAAAAAGTATAAACATAATTTAATAAAGAGGTAAAGTTTGTTAGCTTTTAAAAATTACTGTGTTATTTTATCTGTATTTCATACAAATATTTGTCTCATGCGGGACTCGAACCTGCAACACTCAACACAGCAGCCTATCGCTTAGCTACTGCGCCTACCGTGCCTTCGTTTTTGCTTATAAGATGTAACCTTTGAAAGTCCTGGACCGATTACAAAAAATCTTTCGCTATGCGATGGATATCTGCATATTGCTGATCTCATAGGATATATTTAACGGTCTATTTGATTCCACACAGTTAGCCTAGTGGTCCTTAGCACTACTGCTACGTTAGAGGTCTTGGGATCGATTCCCAGGTCGAGCAAAGTGTTATTGGGTTTTTCTATGAAATTCTCAATAGCAGCTCGGAGTTAGGATTTGCGACCAGTTAATGGCAATAGGCTCGCCCCCTATTACATGGGACCTAAAATATACCGGCGAACTGTGAGTGTACACTGGTACACCTCTGCCTAACCCTTCGAGGAATATAGGCGTGATGGTGTGTTCCTGATGCGTAAAGACGTCTTCTACGTGATAACATTAGGAACTCAGAAGTCTACAAAAGAACTAATATCACAGGTCAATTGCTTGAAGGGGAGCCATAAACATTCGAACAAGCGGAGCGTAGAAAGGCCTTCACGCACACTACATACTAGAAATGGGGTCTTATCGAGTTGTGTTTTTTGGACAATATACTTGTTTATCATCAATTAAGTTAGGTAGTCGTTATGGCCCAGTGGTTAAGGTTCAATACCGGAGAAATACCAAAATGTTGACTTTTCAATGCATGTGTATTTTCTAAGTCTATCTTGGACATCACTGACTTCGATGAAGGAAAACTTCATGAGAAAATCTGGACTTAAATAAATATGAGTTTGAGATTGCTAATCCGGCTTGATCAAGCGTGGTGATCAATGCCTTATTTGTAAGAAAAGAGGCTTTTGCCCTGTATTCGGATAATAATAGGCTAATATTATTATACCTACTATTCAAGCTTGTCTGTAAAAATATGTGAAAGAATGAAACTCTTCTATGGAATGAAAGCGACGCGTCAAATATCCAGCATACGGATACGTTCGCACGTGAACTGCGTTGTAACACGCATATCTCAGCAATGTTGGGTGTGGGCAGCGATTGTAGTAACCTGCATCGCGTTGTTGTGCTTCTGTGAATGAAGTATGCAATGCTGTGATCCAAGCCCAACTTTATTTTTTCGGGAATTGGTAAACATAATACCAAATAATTTTTTAGGTTATTTTCATAACTCTTAATTCACATTAATTACACATTATTTACACAATTACCATAACTAATCAAAGATCGTATAATTTTCCAAATAATAAGTGGAGCAATTATACGATTTTTAATTAGTATAAGTTGGGGTCAATTCTGCCACAATTAACCAACCTATTTCTTTTTTTTTTTAATTATTATAATAATTTTGGACACTTACCGCTGATTAATTTTAAATCATGATAAATGCTTTGGCATAGTCTGCGACAAAACCCTTATTGCTAAGTAGTAACATTTGGAATACATATTACATTTTTCTTATGAAAGATTACAGCTTAAATTGAAGCCAGCCCCCTCCCTCCACCAAACAAATCAGCAAGCTGGTCAAAACAGCTCCCCCCGATCATCAAAGTAACACATTTAAAATATTCATAGCCGAATCGGATAAGCTAAACCACATTAAACAACCATTTACCGTTTTGAGGGTATACAGACTAAATGGCTCGTTTAATATTTCCCAGTTTGTGTCGCCATTATGTGCTGTCGTCTGTCGTTGTAATTTCGGAGGGTAGGCAGAGAAGATTTATGTTTTGTTGATGTTATTCTGTTGTGTACCCGGAGATCCGGTTGTGTTTTCGGATGAAAGGGGTATTTTTATGTTGTTTAAGGATTTTTTAAAGTTATTTTTTTTTTGTTTTTTTTTTCATTTTTATTTTATAGAAATGTTTTTGCTGATGGTTATGATAGATTTGAATGATAGTTGAAGAGATTCGTGTGCTAGTTGCGTAATATTATGGTAGCAATTCTACTAACTTTTAGAAAAAATCGCAATCTAATGTCAGTTTCAATCTGTCAAAAATGCATCTATGTTATTAAAAAAAAAATACTTTGTTTATCGCTGAGGTGAGATTGTAGTGAGTAGATTTTAGACGTGTTTAATTGGTAGAATTGGCTTTTATATTCAAAATTTTTCAGCTCTTTCTCTATGACTCAGACAATAAAAAATATTTAATTTGACAATTAAGAACCGTATCATATTTTCCATTTGACGTACGAAACCCTAAAAATTAGAAGAAGATTTCGTCTGAAGAATGTCATATAACAAAAAATATCGTCAAATCTTCCTCTTCCTACACTTGACTATAACAGCTCAATTCTTAAGAGAATTCAACAAAGTAAAGTATTATAAAAAGCGACTCACTCCAAGTGTATGACGACTGATAACGGCGAAGTCAGTGGCGCCCTCTCTTGGGGGACGATTGAGTTACTGCCCAAGTTTTCGTACGGTGGCGGCGCTGAGATACGGCTGTGATAAAGTGTAGTGGTAATAGCAGTAATAGTAGCTTTGATGTTTAATGGTTTTTTTTAAATCTGGAACTTGAAACTTCGTGGCTCTTGGATCTTCTTTCCAGGCTGGTACTTGGAAGTCTCTAAACCGCCTAAGAACGTATGTAGGAAGGTGTCAAATTTTAGAGTGATCGCTCCAATGGTTTAGACTTGAAAAAACAACAAACAAACTTACTTTAGAGTTTAAAATTAAAAAAAAAAACATTTATTTCGGATAACGGTGATCCATATTTTGTTAGTATTATAAACAGCTTATATTCTAGTGTTAGTAAATTCAAAATTGATATAAAAAAAAGAACATGGCCTAATATTTGGAGTATAGTTCTCCGCCACAGGTCTCAGGCTATAATTGCGACTACTCCGCACTAATAATAATATTAGTTACTAATTATTTTATCGATAATATCACTTAAACACATACCAACAAATCCACATTTCTGTTTACCCTTCAAACAAAATCTCAAGCATAAAAAACGTAGGTATACGTATTTACCTTACCAACACCCTTCATTTTCTCTTATTATTTTCTCACTTATACAAAACAAAACGTGTATAACGGCAGATTGTTCTCATAATATACCTTTTGTACTTATAATTAAGACGGAGATATAAAAGGCAGTCCCTGAGGCGTTGGTAACTTTATTAAAGAAAAAGTCTAGACCGACACGCTGTGGAGAGACTATTGTGTACTGAAATCTAAGTGTTGGTAAGCATAGAGATAATTCTTTGTTATCTAGGAATTGTGGAGAGCTCGTCCTAATGTATTTTGATAAAAAAATCTATTGTTACCGCGTTAATACGTTTGGATAAAGAATAATTGGAAATTACACACATTACGGAACGTGTTTATTCTTATTTGGAAGTTAGGCAAAGAAGTGCTCAATTTTCTAGTGAAATAATGTTTTACATGATAGCACCATTTAGATATTAGGCACTATTTCTGCTCGCGACTTCATCTACATCGAAATCATATATACCATAAAATATATCCAATTAAACTCAGTCATAATGTAGCTTTCTATCAGTGAAATATTTTTTGTAATCATACTAGTACTTACAGGGTTACCTACCCCAAAGAAACAAAAACCAAAACTTTTTGTTTTTATGTTGATTAGTAATTAGGTAAAAGTAAGTAATACTCTGATCATATACTAACAAAATAAAGTTAGACATTGTTAAATAATTATATTTAACCTCAGTAGGTAAAGACTGTAAAGAGATAAACATTGTTCGATATTGGAAGAATAATGACTTTTAGTCAGCCTGCAAGACTGATACGCAGTGATTTAGATATAATTTCCAATATATAGTTATCTTTACATTATGGTATTAATTGTAGGTATCTAAACAATACCAAGTAGAAGTATCAAGTTCTTACAGTAGACATCTGCTTACATTTATGTTTTTGGTTTGTACTTGATATCTCGGGAACCACTAGTCCGATTCTGAAAATTCTTTCACTAAGAGAAAGCTACGTTATCCTTGAGTAATTTGCAATATCACACGGCTGAATTTACAGGCAAAAACTAATGCGTTTAGCAAAAAGCACGCAGCACGCAATCCTGTTCTCATACCAACTTTACATCGCCACATTATTTGAATTCCAATTTCAATTTGTTGCTTTACACGCACATTTCACAAAGGCAAACGCCGTTCACCACAATCCACTATGTACCTTATACAAACAAGTAGCAATTCTGGCGGAACTTTGATATAACCTCACGTTTTTGCCTACTGAATATTACATTAACTAACGGCGGTTTTTTGTCATGACGCTCGATTTGCATGTTATGAGTAAGGCATGTCATGACGTGGTCTTTTGCGGTGAGGGTTGGCTTGCAAGAGGGCGGTTTGTCGGTGACGGCGAAGCGATTCTCCTGACTGAAGTTTGGTTATGGTGGCTAATCTCAACACAATAATTCCAAGTTAATCCTAAAAAGACTTTATTTTAGCTCGCAAATTCTTTTAATTTTCAGCTACCTGTTTTTAAATTAGCTCTGAAATCAATAAATGATTAGTAAATTGAATAGGCAATTAAGTGACGTCATTTATTTATTTATTTATTTATTATTGTCATAGTTTACTTTCATTATTCATTTACAAAATCTATGAAGGAATCGCGTTTTCACGCCTGTATTCTCGCAAGGGTTACCAATGGTGTACAGTCCGTCGGTATATGGAGGTCCCATGTAATAGAGGGCGAGTCTATTGCCATTTGCGGAGCACAAATCCTAAATCCGTGCTGCTACTGAGAATTTCATACAAACACTAAATAACACTTTGCTCGACCTGGGAATCGAACCCAAGACCTTCGACCTTAGAGGTCTTGGGTTGGTACGCTAGAGCGTAGCAATTAAAAGTAGTGGTAATAAACAAGTTCGTAATATTCTTCATCTTTGACATTCTAAAATGAACTACAATTCTATTACAACACAATCTTACATTATAGAGACACCTATTCACTACAGAGTTTCAGCGCCTACCAATTTTGCAACCGATTGCAGGAACGCGACTGACAAACGATAACATTTGGCCAGGAACTCACGTTCAAACGAAATTGAAATCCTAGCGATTCGTCCAAAGGCTATGAAAATATCCAAGCAATATACTTTGTACGTTTTAGTGGAATATCGACAATGTAACGTACGATTTCACTAAAAGAAGAATAACTAAATATCCGGGGTAGAAAAAATTGAGAGAAATAGACGTTGAAAGACTGGCCGTTGTTAAAAATATCAGCTTATTATTGTCTTACTGCAGAGCAAAAGCCTCTTGTTATACAGAGAAGTTATGAGCATTGATTAACACACTTGCTAAAGATAGATGGATGATTCCAGACTAATATCCGTACTAATATTATAAATGCGAAAGTAACTGTCTGTCTGTCTGTCTCTTCTTCACGCCTAAACCACTGAACCGATTTCAATGAAATTTGGTACAGGTATAGTCTGGGACCCGAGAAAGGACATAGGATAGTTTTTACCCCGGAAATCCCCGGGAACGGGAACTATTAATCCACGCGGACGAAGTCGCGGGCAAAAGCTAGTTAATTATAAATCCAGGTTGAATGTCTTTTTTTTATAGACGGGAAATCATCAAATAACTTCCCCCGCCCTGGGCGGGGCGGGAGGGAGTGTCAGACTTTTACTGACTAAAACCCGTCTATGTTCCTTCATGTGCCCTTTGCGTTCCGGGGGCGCGGTATCTCTTTCGAACAACCCGCAGCCCCGGCACGCATCGGCCCTCAGGTTGAATGTCTAAGATAAACTTTGAAAGTACCTACAAATTAATTGAAAAAAAAAACGCATTAGACTCTTGTTTAGCATAATATATTAATGGTTTGACAGAAATTGGTTATTTAATTATGCTATGTTGTTTTCTTAATTACCTTAAATGGTAACCTGCTATTAATATTAAGATTCTAAGGCATAGCAGACTATGCCTTAGAATCTTAATATTAATGAACTGAACCTCAGAAGGTTCAGTTCGATATTGAACAGCAAGTAAACCTATCGTAGTTGATGAAGTGGCAATGCCTCATTCTACGCACCCATAGATTCCTATCATATTAATAGGATAAACTATTTGTATTTTCGCTGTTATTGTTACTTAACCAACCACAATAACTACAAGAAAACGCTGCCCACACATCCAAAAAGACATTCACCACAAATTAGTCATCACTCAACCTCATTACAGAGTTAACTTCTGTATAACAAACATACTCACTGCGCCCTCCCCCGCCCTCCCCTGTCCTCCGTCCCCCATCCCCTAGCAACGACAACAGTACACAAATCTATCAGTTCCGGTAATTGAAATCCCATTAGTGTTGGGTGATGAAAATGAAGCGGGCCCGGGGCGGAATCAGATGGCAAATAAAATGCGAATCGCCCTTTTGTCTGCCTCGGGCGGACAAGCAAGATTCAATTTGTCAGGAATCTGGAAATGGTACAAGGTTTAGACGGTAGACGGGTATTTTCACGAGTCACGGATTGATGGCTATATTCTACTAATAAAAACAATCAAAATTTGTTCGCCCTCTTATCTAAACGAAAATCAATGACAAAATCTTGTCAAAATTTTAAACGAAATAGAGGTATTTTTGGAAGATTGAGATTGAGATTAAAATGGAAACGTTTCTAAAAAATAATGCAACATAACATTGTGTGCTGATTAGAAAATTACCCAATCCGATGTTTCACCAACTATACAACCTAAGTGCTGTTCAATGTAATGTTGAATGTACTGTAAACAATTTATATTATGTCACATTGAATTCTAAAGAATTAATATAGTACAGCAACCTAAATACATTCGAATTTATGCGAAGTTGCAATAAACTTTGCAGTCAGATTATGGATATAACTTTGTGGTATCGCCTGTTTTACTACCTCACCAAATAAACTCATAATTATATAAAAAGGAATTTTGGAAATAATCTGCCAAGTAACTTAATCGGAACATATCGACGGTTAATTGCATATAGGGCATAAGCGACACTTTGGTCGAAAATGAGATAAGTATGCCATCTTACTTAGAATTTTGCGCTCTTTCGAATGAGCTCACTCCTGTGTCTCTACTGTGCATTTTATGGTCGCTTACACCCATGACAATAGCTCATCACTTAAATTTTCATTTGATTTAAGCTACAAGATTTGGGGCCTTTTTTAAAAAAAAAGGCACTTATGTCCATGTAAAAACGATATAATTTGTGGTTAAGGGTAGGTTATGTCCTTTTCTTCGAGCCAACGTAAACTTAATGGGCGCTTATGTCTGTTTACTCTGCCATCCTTTGTTGAGTTTTATAACCCCACGGAATCCATATTAAAGTATGTTGGTTATACCTTATTACCTCCTGATTTGACTAAATCAAATGTTACTAATCCCTGTTTACCCGACAGATTTTTCAGATAGCACTGTCGCTTATACCCTATTACCCATTATTATTTAAAAGACGATTGATTTAAGCGACATAAAAGTACTCCAAATCAATTCACCATGGCGCTGTTAAATAGTAGTGCATTTTTTAATCAATCAGTTTTTATTTTATCAAAATCTGTCAGTAAATTAAAAAGTTATGTCCATTTTTGTCAAATTTCAAACTTTAAACAGCTCTCCTGAACAATTAGGTTTTTGTCGCTTATCCCCTATATGCAATTAACCGTCGATATCCGAAGCTAAGATTTGACCTTGTCATTGCTAAAAGAAAATAAACAGCAAATAAGTAAACTAAAAACAAAAAATGGAACACCTATTTACAACCACTATTCCCGCGGCCTCTCATCACTCGGCCCCACAAATTGGTGACACGGAGAGGACAGCCCCCGGGGGTCCAGGGTTTTTGTCGTCCGACACCTGCCCAAAAGATCCTGTTTCTTGTTTCTGAATTCTTATTGAAGACAACACTGATAAGTTTGCTTTTACTTTACACGATTTTGGAAGTGTTCGACAGAGAAAAATATTACAATATTTTCTTACAAGTAAATTCAGACTTTAAAACAGTATGATGTACTCGTAAATATGTTAATTTGTTCAATATATAGGCTCTTTTTTTTTGAGATGGTAAAATCATCAAATTACCCCCCCCCCCCCCCCCCACCCTGGGCGGGACGGGAGGGAGTGTCAGACTTTTACTGACTAAAAACCATCTATGTTCCTTCATGTACCCTTTGCGTTCCGGGGGTGCGGTATCTCTTTCGAACAACCCGCAGCCCCGGCAGGCCTTGGCCCAGTGGCCCCTTCCATTTGCTGACATCTCTTTGCGCGGAACATGAACGCGCCTTTTAATAGAACTACTCAAAATATAACTTCATTTACTACACGACAAGATACACATTTAATTCTTTGAATTTAGAATAAGTTGCACCTTCTTACAATGATATTGACACAATGCAATGTGTATCGTCGCGTCTCGGTGTGAACTCACCCTAAATAGGCTTTTGTTTGATAGAAGCCCGCCGCTCTAATCCTTACCACTGCAACTCCCGAAAGCCAGAATCAACAGTGGCGCTAACCAGAAAATAAAGCAAAACGACAACAAAATTAATCAGAAAACACAGTGCAGGATTAATATAAAAACAGCATAACAATACCATTATATTATGCATCTCAAGTTTCCAATTTTACAAAACTGTCTTAAGTTCACGAACCTTAAAGACAAATCGTGAACTCTAAACATCCTTCCTAACAGATTTGCGTCGCACACTCGTACACGAGTCGCAAGAGAAATCTATTGGTCCTTGGAGTCACACGACACGCTACCGACTTGTTCGACACCCGTGTTGGACATGCTGACTCCAGCCTGATTGTAACCCTGTCAGGGATTTACGAGCCATAATGATGATGTCTGATTTGATGGAGGATTGGCAATTAATATTACAGTGTGTTATGTAAAGCAGAAAAATCGGTTGCAAAAAAATTTCTTCATTTTTCATATTATTTTTTAGTCCCTCCGACGGGGGTCCCACGTAATTGGGGGCAAGCCTATTGCCATTAAACGGGCGGAAATCCTAACTCCGAGCTGCTACTGAGAATTTCATAGAAAAAGCCCCTATCACACTTTTTGCTCCACCTGGAAATCGAACCAAAGACCTCTAGTGCAGCAGTCGTGCTTAGGACATGAGTAACGAGGCAGTTTTTCGAAATACATCTATCTAAAAATAATCAAATTCATTAAACTCTGTCAGAAGTCGATTCCCGGATGAGGTATCCGTTGAAACGTTTTGGTCAGCTGGTCAAAGGAGAGTGGGCTACAAAGGAGGTCCTTTGTAACGAGTCGTATCGTACGTTGATACAATAAATTTTAGTCTTTGGGTTTAGGAACCTTTGTGCGACTGTAAGACGTGAATTTGTTTAAGAATTGTTATTTTTTTGGAGTAGATTGGATGGTATTTAAAAAAAAACGGGTAATCTGATAAACTGTGGGTGTACATTGATACACCTCTGCCCAACCCTTCGAGGAATACAGGCGTGGTCGTGATGATGGCTGAAAACATAATTAAAATAGTGAAGGTATTATTTTTGTTATATTTCACTGGTGCTTACCGGGGTATATTAAAACGGATACTGAGAAATAGTTCAGCAACATTATACACTAAAATCGTAGTATTGTCCAAACAACGTTGATTGAGCGTGGCTGAAATTTTGTAAATAGAGGAATAATGTGCAAACTTGGATAAATCTACAAACTTTTAAGACCAGCTGCAATTTAATCTCCGTCTTAATCTGTTGAGAGAGCACCTATATTTTGAACGCTTTTATTTAGTAGAATTGGTATTAAAGTCTTGGATTAAGACCTATCCATCCTGAAAATTTCAGTAATGTTAAAACGACATAGATTTGGCGACTGTAAGATCTTGGACTACAAGGTCCAATTGTTTCAGATGGCAATCAAATCCGACCCAAAAAAGTGTAAAATTGATTGTTGCATGACAATCGGCACCAAACACTTAATCTGCAAAGTTATCATCAATAACCAATATCACCCCAGCCGCCACGCAATCCCTCTTCATGATAACGTCATTAGAAAATTATTTACCGACCAGACCTCCCCATCACTTAATTATTTCACCCCTATAAGGGCAAGAGTACACAGTCAAACGAGCCAAACACCCCCCTCATTACCAACCATACCACCGTAAAAGTCACTGAGTTATTATGCGAAATTATAGCACTATTATAGCACTGCTATAAAACTTACAGCTCTATAGTACATAACCGAGCCAATCTTGGTTTACAACCTATAAAGATGGAGGTATAAATTGATACTATAAATAGTTTGTGAACTAGCTTACTTGGTATTACTTTTAGTTCTGAAATAGCAGTGGAACGATATGTGTAGTTTGACTAGCGTAGAGAAACAATGGATTTTTGTTTTACTCGTAGACTACTTATTTACCAGTGTTGCGAAATTTGATCGAAAGAGTCACCGCGGTCCTGGATTGCAAAGGGCATTAAGTCCTCTGAATTCCTAAAACCCATCTGTGTAGGAACACAGATGGGTTTTAGACAATAAGAGTCTGACATTCTCTTCTGCCCCGCTCAGAGCGGATGATGTGATTTAATGTTTTCCCATCTTAAAAACAGACTACTTACTTTAATCTAACGGCTGCCACTTTAAAAATAGTTATCTAGCATAACGCTTAGCCTATAGACATCTGCATTATCAGAGGCCTGGTGTAGCCATCCCAGAGGCAAAGTTAAAATGTCTCATGTGCCTGTAGTTAGTAAAGTGTGGATTGACAATCCGCACTTTGCCTATCCCAAACATCGAGACAAGAAAATACAGAAAATAATGAAAGTAACAAGAATAAATTAAACATGCCAACAAAACTTCTATAAACCAGAAAGCCAAACAATACATTACCAAACCAGTATAAGTGAAGCAAGTACAGAAGTAGTAAGTTAATGTATTAAGTGGCAACGCGGAGAGATATCCCCGGGAAAGCTGTAGCATTTCCAACCCGTTTCTGTCAACCAAGTAAGTAAGTAAGCTAAGTTGTCGACTGGGAAAAACGGTAACCTGGTTTCAGTTTCTTTTTGTGTTGTGCATTAGAAATGGAGAATTTGTTGGTGATTTTTTTAGGTTGGAGTACTTAGGTATAGAATTTATAATTGAACTAAGATAATGAATATATCAAAATATTTATATGATAATTGTTTCATATACAAATGTTGGAAAACCTATAGGCACCTACTAATATTATAAAGCTGAATAACTTTCTTTTTTGTTCAAACGCACTAATCTCTGGAAGTAACAGTCGGATTGGGAAAACTCTTTTTATATACGATACCCAGATTTATAAGACATAGTAAATATATAACCGCAATAACAATAACATGTAACATGTAACTGCTTCGTTGGTCTCGTGTTCGCAAGTGCGACTGCTGTGCAAGGGGTCCCGGGTTCGATTCCCGGGTCGAGCAAAGTGTTATTGGGTATTTCTATGAAATTCTCAGTAGCAGCTCGGAGTTTGGATTTGTGCCCGGTTAATGGCAATAGCCTCGCCCCCTATTACATCGGACCTAAATATACCGGCGAACTGTGGGTGTACATTGGTACACCTCTGCCTAACCCGTCGGGGAATACAGGCGTGATGATATTTTTTTTTTTTTTTTAGTATATATATTTTATAACACAACGCTATAACTAACTACAGGTGCGTTGCAGTAAACAACGATATAACTTAAAGCGAGGGAAAAAGCCACGCGAACAAAGTTGCGGGCAGAAACTAGTACTTAAAACATTCATTCAAAGAGTAACCACTGCCCTGAATTGCAAAGGTCATCAGAAGAAACACAGATAGGTTTTAGTCAGTAAGAGTCTGACACTTCAACCGCTCTGCCCAGAGCTGAAGAAGTCCTTTAACGATTTCTCATCCTAACAACACACACACACACACCTACATTGTTGGGTGTACATTGGTACACCTCTGCCTAACCCTTCGGGGAATACAGGCGTGATGGTGGTCATCCTAACAAAAAAGGCATAGTTCTATAGCCTCGTTAGTAAAACTATACCAATTGAGTTTCTTTATACATAGTCCTATAATTTGCAGTTACCTGAATGTAACGCCACTTATGTAGTTATACGTTATAAGAGTAGGTAAAGTAATCATTTTCAATTAAATGTAACTGCTTGCACGTCGATGCAAGCGCGTGTTATACCATGAAGTGCATTGCCTTTAATTATACAGTTTTATTTTAAACCCAGTCTAAGGGTAAGCACACAATACTTCTTGTTTTATTATAAAGGAAATAGTAGTTATTGTGTGAGTAAAATAGAGCAATTTACTCGTACTAGGACTTTCAAATAGCAATATAAAAACAATTTGTTTAGAGAACAAAATAAAACCACATTCGAATGCATTTTTTATTAAGTATTTAGGTTTAGGTATTATTTAAGCATTAAGTATATAGCAAAGTTAGCGAGAAGTAAGGGATAAGCGACACATTTTTTTTTAAGACTACTTAGATCAGTATTACCTAGTTTAGGCACGTAAGACTTAGGAATATATTTAAGTAACTTAGATTTTAACAAAACTGTAGTAATTTCATTTTATTTTTTTAAATATTTTAATTATTATTTTTATTATATATCAGCCTAAAATTGACGCTCTGTAGGCCGAATCCAGATTTGATGACCACACTCTTGCATACAAAACATAAAACACTTGCCCACCCATCCAAAACCCGACCTCACCACACCAGCTTACCCCACAAAAAACAAAACAACGTACATCCTTTAGGTATCACAGCGATAATCAATAAACCATTCCGGCCAGTCGGAAACCACATTCATTATTCAGCGCTACAGCGATTGTATCAGCTGTGTAAAATTACACTTCCTTCCCCTGGTTACGTGGAGCGATCGCTGGAAGCGCTGCAGCGCTTGAGGTGTAAGGGCCCGTAACTCGTTCCTTTACGGGTTGTTGAGCAAACAGCGCGCTTTATAAAACTTCGCTGAGTGTTGAAATGTGAAATCTTGCTATTTTTTCGCTGGCTGTATTGTTGGGGGGTTGTTTGACATGTATCGGGGTTATTTAGGGTTAACCGTGTAATATTTTATAATTATAAATAAGACACAGATTTTATCACTGAATTTGTCTCGTTCCTTTTGAGTTTGTTAAGAGAGATAAACTATACTAATATTATAAAATGGTACAATGTTTTTGTTTGTTTGTAACGAATAGGCTCCGAAACTACCGGACGGATTTTATACTTTTTTTTTCACCAATTAATAGCTCCATTATTCATGAGTAACATAGGCTATAGAACATCACGCTACAACCCACGGGAGCGGATCATTAACCAAACACGTAACTTAAACAAGTACATAGTTTATACCTCTTTAATTAACCCATTACTTGTATAAGCCCCCCCTATTAGCACAATGTTTGTAACTAAGGAAACTAATTCATTCTTATTCTTAATGCTTTTTCAAAAGAAGAATTACATTAATTACTAGCCAAGCAAAGGAAGAAGAATTTGTTCAGCCACATCTCATCAGTAATAAATAACTGTTGGCGTATTTTTTATTTATTTAAGTGCAAGCTATCTCGACGGGAAAGAAATATGGGCGCGACGTGACGACTTAATCTGTCCAAACCCTGCAACACTGGGAGAAATGTGTAAATAATTTTTATTTGCGACTCTTTTGGGGATTTCTGTGTTCATTTTATGAGAATGACTGTGACATTGATGGTGATCTGTTATTATGACGTCTGGTTTAGTAATGGCTGTAAAATAAAGGTTGTCTGCCAACTGCCTCGTTAGCTTAGTGGTCCTGGACGCTAGAGGTCTTTGGTTCGATTCGCAGGTCTGGAAAAGGGCTATTGGGTTTTTTTATGACATTTTTAGTAGCAGCTCGGAGTTAGGATTTGTGTCCGGTGAATGGCAATAGACTCGCCCCTTATAACATGGGATTTAAAACATAGCAACGAACTGTGGGTGTACATTGGTACACCTCTGCCTAACTCTTCGGGGAATACAGATGTGATGGTATGTGATGGTATAAATACAGGTTGATTGAACGCTAGATGCAAGCTGCTTCCAATCGGTCCTTTTAGAAATCTATGGGGGAGGCCTATGTCCAGCAGTGGACGTCCTACGGCTAATATGATGATGATGATTTTAGGCACTAACTACTAGTTTTTTTTAGTATATAATGTCCCACTGTTCTGCAAAGGACTCCCAAGTCCTTTCAAACATTATTTTTCTTTCCACCTCGAGCTAAAGTTTACTTCCAGGCTAAAAAAAAAAAAAAAAAAGCGGCGGTAAAAAGGGGCGTGACATACGCAGCGGTGCTCACTAGGGCCAAGGCGGCGATTGATCTCGGCGAGCTGGGGATCACGGCCCTCCAGCTGAGGGTGACGGCAACGGGGGCCAGGATGCTGGAGGTCCCCGGTGCCACCAGCGGCCCGTCTGCGGACGCTCTGGCGGAGAGGCTCAGAGCGTCCCTGGATGCGGACGAGGCCCGAGTGTCCAGGCCCGTCAGATGCGCAGACCTGCGCATCCTGGGCCTGGACGACTCCGTCACCGCGGAGGAGGTGGTGGCCGCCGTTGCCAGGACGGGTGGATGCCTTGCCGAGGAGGTGAGGGCAGGCACCATCCGCCCGGAGCGCACGGGTATGCAGACCATTGTGGTCAGCTGCCCAGTGACGGCGGCCAAAACAATTGTCGAGGGGGGCCGTTTACTGGTGGGCTGGGTGTCGGCGCAGGTTAGACTGCTCGAGCCCAGGCCCCTGAGGTGTTACCGGTGCCACGTGGGGAAGCACGTGGCATGTAGGTGCGCCTCGGAGGTGGACCGCAGCGCCCTATGTTTCCGCTGCGGTCAGCCCGGTCACAAGGCCGCGGCTTGTGATGCCCCGCCGCACTGCGACGCATGTGCGGGGGCTAACAGGCCGGCCGATCACCGGGCTGGGGGCAAGGCCTGCGCCGTACCCGCCAGGACCGGGGGAAGGCCCCGCACCGCCGCCGCCGCCACCGTCACCGTGGCTGCACCTGCAGCCACCGCTGACACCGCGTCCGCCGGCGCAATGGATTGCCAATAACGGCACCATTGCGCCTCCCACTGGCGGATTCCGTAGGCACGGTCTGTGGACGGTGAGCAATGGGTAGCTCACCGTCCGTACGTTATTAACTAACGACAGACCGTGTCGACGGCGCGTCCATGTTCCGCGCACAGAGGTGTCAGCCACTGGAAGGGGCCACTAAGGGCCAAATGCCTGCCGGGGCTGCGGGTTGTTCGAAAGAGATACCGCGCCCCCGGAACGCAAAGGGCACATGAAGGAACATAGATGGTTTTTAGTCAGTAAAAGTCTGACACTCCCTCCCGCCCCGCCCTGGACGGGGGGGGTCATTTGATGATTTTACCATCTCTAAAAAAAAAAAAAAAAAAAAAAGGCTAAAAAAAACAGAAATAATGTAAAATTATCTGCCAGAAAATTTTTACCGGACCTTATCCGGAAGTGGTTAAATCGGTCATTACTACAACGTAATGGCGCTTAAATAATTAATCGGCTTTCAAATAGGTAGTTCTTTACAGTCACAAATTGTATGTTAAAAATTATGTACTCTCAAAAATACAACACTATTTATTTATTTAGTAGCGTGGTGTACGCGTGGATATTTTCACCCGTGGTAAGTTACGGCTTTTGTTACTGCTCCGCTCTCTTGTATCATAGAGTGATGTTATACAGCCTATGTTGCTTCCTGATAACCTATACTAATATTATAAAGCTGAAGAGTTTGTTTGTTTGTTCGCGCTAATCTCAGGAACTACCAATCCGATTTGAAAAATTCTTTTGTGTTGGATAGCCCACTTATCGAGGAAGATTATAGGCTATACAACATCACGCTACGCCACTCGGGGGAAAAGCAGTAACTAAAAACTTAACATGGGTGATTAAAACCACGCGAACGAAGTCGCTGGCAGAAGCTAGTATAGCTATATATCTATTGGTAAAAATAGTTCAAATCGGTCCAGTAGTTTTGGAGCCTATTCGGATTAAACAAACAAACAAAATATTATACTTCCTCTTTTTAATATTATTATACAAGTAAAGATATAGGGTCTCCAATAAAAGATATACACAAATTATGACATAGACAAAATAGTAAACAAAAGGTATGAAGTAGATGTACTCTTTCACTTATCGGAACCGACAGCACACACAATTAAGTTAACAAACTAGCTAACAAATTAATCAGTTTAAAATTTAATGAAATCCAGTAACAGAAAATAAAATGAAAAAAGGAAATAATACTAACAGTAACTTATAATAAATCTAAACAAGTAACTAAGATAATGGATAGATAGGTATTAACTTAATTATTTACAGTCTAAACAATTATTTATTAGTTTACCAATAAAGGAAAATAAATACATTTTTCCACAGAAGAACTATTAAAACAACCCCAAAAGTTACACACTAAAATCCCTTCACCCCAAAAGCTGAAGGGGCTCACATTCAATTCAGTTCCAACTTCCAAGGGCCGTGAGTTCGTCACTACGTCTCGCCCCAAACACTCGTTGCAATTTGCAACGAAAACACTCCTTTACAAGACCGAACTGCAGCAAAAGACTTATTCGGCTCCGCACGCATCCTATTCAAGGAGCTAAGTAAGGAAAAATCGGGTCTCCTTTTCTCTTCCAAGCTTTTCAAAGCTACCTGTGAAAGGGGTTGTCAATATTTTGAGCGGTATGAATAGGTCTCTGTAGTGGATGTCAATGGAGGCTTAAGTGTGCTGCGCGGTTTACCATTTGGTGTGATTTGTGTCGGGTTTTTAGGTAGTTAGTGAGTATAAGATATTAGATTACCTAATCGTTAAATTTTTCATTAAGGTTGCGAATGGATTACTGTTACGTTTGCGTGTTTAGGATTACGTACCCATTGGGTCCCAAAAGGAATCCTATTCCTAAGACTTTGCTGTCTTTCCGTCCGTCAGTCTGTCACAGACCTGTATATTTTTAAATAGATATACTAGATAGATACTTGAAATTTTTACGGAGTATTACCACAATGGTATTGCTACGGCCACAATAACAACCACAAAGGTAAATAAAATGAAGTTACAAATGAAGTTAGTTAAAGTCAAGTGCCCAATATTGTACGGTGATACGAAACCCGTCGTACGCGAATTCCACTCGTATTTAGCCGGTTTGTTTGATTATTACATACTTACCTACCTACTTATTAAATTATCAGTTTGCGTAAAAATGTACAATTTTGATTAAATCGGTTCATGAAATAATCTAACGTTTAAGTCTTTTGTTTTGAATCATGTAAAGTAAATATGTGTAACATCTTTTAAAACATAAAATTAAACACTAGTAGAAATCCCAACCTTTTCGGCTAGCAAAAATTAGAACCGTACATACAACTGTTCACTGGGGCATTATCTTTATATTAATATAACACAGCAAACTAATAAATCAACAACAAGAAAAAAAAGAAATCTGTGTCGTAACTATTGGCAACACACTCATATCGTGCCTACCCCCTTTAGAGATAGCTCAAAGCCAATTAGATGCGGTGACAAGCGGAGGATAGCGTCGTGAATAGCTACGTCGCGGCGCCCTTTACAAAAGTTAAGCCGATGTGTTTAGTTCTATCTGATGGTGGGACGAGAAGTTTGCATGCATTGAGAATGTGGCTGAAGAGTAGCTCCCCATATGTGGGGATAAGGGGGTAACTTGTTGGTGGTGTCAAGAGAATTAAAGGGTGGACTGTCTGGTGCAGTTGGTGCTTAGAGCAAGTAGAGATGAATGGGGCAAATATGGTGATTTTAATGAAGTTACCGATTTTATTTGATTTTGTTGTAATTTCAGTACAGTACTGGTAAATACACAATGAAAAAGAGATGACATTTATGATTTTAGACCAACGCCAGAGAAGGAATTTTTTGTGGCTTGTTAAATGAAAATGAAAAAATCCAATATTATTATACATACAATGGCGAAATGTATGGGACAACTGTTTTTTTATGGGATGAAAAATTTCAGTGAATTTTTTCTAGGATCATGTACTAACTAGTCACAAGTTGTTAGTCGAAATCTTTTTACACTTAATTCTTTATAAATAAATAATTTTAAAAAATAACAAAGGGCTACTACGCTGTATCAATATTAAATTATTTAATTATGTTTAATTTTTTGTAACTACATATTAACTCTAATGCAGAAAATAGCATTATTTTTTCGTGCGAGAAGTCACTTATTTATAAAGTTCAACATTAGATAAACATTGTATGAAAATATCTATAAATTAATATACTATTATTTAATTAGCAGCCATGTACCTTTATAAATCTTATAACAGTAAAAAAAAACATTCATTTGATCTTTACTTTCATAATTCAGTGCTCAAATTGAGTGATATTGTAATACTAATATTATTACACTACATTCAGTATTTGCTATTAAGATATGTACTTTTATATTATTTTTGTAAAGCATAATAAAGTAACAAATTGGTCTTATCTATCGACTAACTTTATTCAACTAACTTAGGAGAAACCTGGGGTTTTAGTCGGTAAGAGTCCGACATACCTCTCCGTTTATCCCAAACCATGAAGATTTCCCCACGGAGAAAAAAAAAGGTACGAACGCAATCTAATCTCTGTCTCAATCTAGTCAAAAATACCTTTAATTAACCTACACTTATTGATATTGATTGTCGCTGAGATGAGATTGCGATTTAATTTTGAACGTTTTCTTTATTCATACTTTCTTTTTCAAACATAAAATTAACTTAAATAAATTACTACCTATGTGCAGTTAAAAAATAAAAAAGAAGGTCATGGGGTATCAAAAAACTCATCCACATTGCTATCAATGGGACAAGTGCCCAAAAGGCTGACAGCATTGCCAGGTTGTACGGCAATGCTAATTATTTGGCCCAAAAAAAGGCTAACCCTGGCCATGTGAAGACTTGACCAGTCGCTTAGCGATGTCCCGAAAAACTAGATTAGCGCTTTGATTTAGTAGAATTGGCCTTCTGATATCAAACTGCAAACGTTTCACAACATTTATCAAGCAAAACCATACCTTATCTACAACTTAACCTAAACTTAAAAACACAAACTCCAACTCTTCTTATCAGCTGATCTTAAAGACAAAGACATGCATTACGTAAGCTGTAACTCCGCCAGTCGGCCCCAATCATGGCCGGCCAAACTTGGCCCTTAATTAAATATCTAAACTTGGCCAAGTAAGTCAAATTTAAGCGAGTTTCAAGCACCTATTCAGGTGTTGTCCATAATAAAACCAAGTTCTACGTAACTAGAGCTTAAGTTAGAATACACCGGCGTTGTCTCTGGTTGAAGTTTAATGTATGTGACGGTTAGAGCGAGACTTGATTTGGAGTCTGGAATCTGGATAGTTCAAGGAACTGGTTGCTTTAGGTAGCTAAGCAGTTTTGGGTTAGTTGGATTGTAGATAAGTTATGTTACGATGGATTTTGTTTTTGTGTAAATGTGTCTATGTGTTTTCTAAATAGAAACAAGGCTGTTTTTTTTTAATGTAGTTGTTAAATAAATTATTAATATGTGTCTATTATTTTTTATTTCAGGGTAAATGCCTCTTCGAACACAGAAAAGAAACGAGCTTTGATATTTTCCAGTACGATAATCTTAAAAAGTACACATGTAATAGAAAGAGCCACATTAGTACGTGCCCGTGGCCGGTTGCGAACCCAGAACCTCATACGTAAATGATGTTGATCCTGGAGATGTTATAAAAAACTTGCAACACCTTTTTATTTATTTAAACTTTATGCAACAAACTGCCTCGTTAGCCTAGTGGTCCTAAACGCGACTGCTACGCTAGAGGTCTTGGGTTCGATTTCCGCAATAAGTGTAAATAGGGGGGGTGGGTTTTTCTGTGAAATTCACAGTAACAGCTCGGAGTTAGGATTTGTGCCCGATGAATGGCAATAGGCTCGCCCCTTATTACATGGGACCTAAAACATACCGTCGAACTGTGTGTGTACATTCGTACATTTCTGCCTTACCCTTCAGGGAATACAGGTATGTGTGATGTGTTACGCAACAAAAATTACAAAGGGGTTATTAATGCCTTGGGCATTCTCTACCAATCAACCAAAGGCACAAAGGACCTTAAAATAAACTTGAATTGACAGTTTTTTTTCGGTAATAAGTCTCTATAAAAAGCGACAAACGAATATAAAAGATCTAAAACCATCTTTCATAGAGCTAAATTAAACCTCCACTTTTTCTCAACGAAAAACTAATTGCAAGAAAAAAGTGGAAAAAATTAATTCTTGAAAAACATTTTTAACGCTTCCTTAAAACGCTGGATTCAATTGGCTAGCTAATCAATCTTAGTTCTTCACCTAATTAGAGCTGAGTCCAACAAACTTCGTGATGAAAGAATCTGGGGAAAATAAGGGTAAGTGTGTAATTAGTCCGTTGTAGAAGGTTCCGTGGGATGTATAAAATAGAAACTGTATATCATTTTCTATGTGGCATTATTAGTGAGTTTCTTTAGAAAGGTCTGGCGAGCAGTACTCGTAACTGGCGTGCTTGTATGACCAGATCTATGAATGTGGCGTGCTGTAGTTTTTGCCTACCCCCATGGAAAAAGGGCGTGTGTTTATGTATGTATTTCTGTCATGCTTGTATTTGAAAGACGTGATTTGTATCCCTAATATATTTTTTTAATGTTAAAAATATTTTAGTGTCACTTTTATACTCAAAGAAAAACGCACAATTAAATTTATTTTATCCATGCCACATCACCAATTTCAATGTTAACTACATATTTTCTCAGAAGTGTGTCTGTAAGTTTTGGATTGCGGAACCCTAAAAGATTTTCTTGACGACGACCCTGACTTAGTAAATGTTCAGAAGAATTAGGAATCTAATATTTCTAATCTCTATAATATCTCATACCTACATAAATACTTAGTCGTCACTTTTTAAACGTTTCAAAATTTTTCGTCCATTACTAATCCTCTTGAACGAATTTTGGTCACTCTAGACTAGTCAAGTACACAAGATATATAACAGTGCACAAGTGTGTGCGCTAACACAAGTGCCCTCCCACCTCCCTCACTCTCATAGTCCGATAGGACAGCAATTCACGCACAATCAGGGAGAGATCAGGTGCAGGACCAAAGGCTTTAGTTATGTGCTTTCCAAAGCACAGCGGTGTCACACCACCACCCACTTCCAAACTCCAGCTTGCCACTGAGACATTCCTAATAGAAAAATCTAATAACCAAATCTGAGAATCGATCTCAGCAGTAGCGACCACAAAACCAATGCGACAGTCCAACGGTGCAGGCAGAGGGGTAACTAAGTAGTTTTATAACAACAAAAGTAGTTTCCGAGACCCAGTATTTTCTGCAATGTAGTTAGACAATACTAGAAGTGAAATCAAGCAATCAGGCGGATCGGTGGGTGGATGAAAAAGGAGCGAACAGTAGCCGTGTTGGCACCCGGCCGATACCGGATGCTCGCTAAATCTGTTTACCACTGAAACTCGACGGAAGGATTTGCTATTGAAGAGTTTATTTCAGATTAAAGTCGTTTTTTTTCTGAGAACTTTAGTAATATACCTTTTTATAAGTTTTGGTCATGTGTTGGACATGTCGTGAGAGCCTAGTGGTTAATAAAATACGGGTGGAAAAATATAATTATGGAAACCGAAATGTAAACTAATACGTTACTAATATATTTTTGTATAATTCAAATTTTAATTTTTAGGTTAGTACCATGTTGCTGTGCCCTAACAGGGTAGATAATTGTACCTTAGCTGTAAGCTTTTTGTAACATCTTTTATGCACATTGTGGTACGCAAAATAAATGAATATGAATATGAATAATTTGGATCTGCTATATTATCTCTTCAACTTTTCTGAACCGTACCTTCTGGTTGCGGAAAATTTGAAAGTCATTTAAAAAAAAAAGAAAAAAACCAACCAAAAATTAAAATAATCTTTAATTCGGATAAGCAACATCCGTATGGGAAAATGCCCATGGCATTAATTCCACCCGTACGGTGTATTTTTTTTACATTATGTGTATAAAGTTTAAATAAATAATAAATATTTCACACCAATAAAAAATCGCTTTCCAGTAATAATTTTTATCTCAATGTTATCCAAGTTTTACGAGTAATATTATAGGCAATTAGTGATGTTAAACACGTCACTAATTTCATTGTGGAAAATGACATTACTGACATCACAGACAGTCCTCTGTGCAGAGCGTGCATGGAGGGAGCAGAGACGGTGGCGCACGTGCTCCTCGAATGCACCGGCGTCGCCCAAATCCGCAAAGAAATCCTTGGAACACCAAAATCCCTTGCGGACGCCCTGAGGAGACCGGGAAGACTGATCTGCTTTTGGAGGGAGGTGGGCTGGTTGGAATAACCCCCACCACGGCTTACGCACAATAGTCTATTGTAGGACTAAGTACGGAAACCAAACCCCCTAACATAGAACATGACATTACTGTGTCTTTACCTATCTGTCTAAACTTTAACATACACAGTACTTGCTCATTCTCACAATATTACCGATCTAACCACAAATCCTAATGCGAGTTCCACTAGTAACACCTCCCAAGATTAGACAGAGCCGAGACAGTTTCATTTGGCGTGTCTGCATCGGAACAAGCCCTGAATAGCAAGGAGCCAGCTGTAACCGCTTTAAACTGGATCATCCAGACAAAATGGACGCCCCGATTGTATTGAAGTCGAAACGAATTGTTTATGAGGAATCTCTTGTTTAGTTAATTAAGTTTTTCTGGTGAAGAAAGAAGGTGTTTTTGAAGGGTTTTAATGGCTGAAGTATTTTTGTGATATTTTTTTTAAGGTATGTAATATACGCAGAAATCTATCTTATATATCACTGACATTGCTAAAGGGAAAAGCGTTAAGAAACTTCTTTTTTAAGGATGGTAAATCATTAAATTTATTTTTCCGCCCTGGGTGGAGTGAAAAGGAGTGTCAGTCTCTTACTGACTAAAACCCATCCGTGTTTCTCATAATCTTGAAGATTCTCTCAAGATTCTTTCAAACAAATTCCGCAACCTTGGCAGGCACTGGCCTACCGGGCCCCGTCTATTATGCTTATAAGTCTATCGTCAAAAAAACCTGATTTAAAATATAATAAGTTTAAAATCGCCAATGCACATACCTTCTCTGTATGGGTAGAATCTTCATTCACTAAAGACGTGGGTGTTTTTCTACAAACTCCTACAAACGAAAGGGCTCACCCTAAGCACATCAACAATGACAAAATATTATGTCCTAGAAAAAAGATCTTATAAGAAAACTTCAAAAAGTAATAACGCAAACTTAAAAACAGAGAATATTTTATTAAACCCTTCTTCTAGTTCCTAAAAAACAGATATTTTCCCACCCACCAGACAAGTGCTGCCACGAGTACAGAACATGTTGGTACTGTACTATGGAACCAAGCCACAGCTCTAGAACTTTCTACAAACTAGTTATTTTCGTATTGGAATAACATTATGAGAGTGTTAAGGGGTAGTTTCGTAGTTTAAAGTTAAATTGGGTGTTTGCTATATTGAATGTTATTAAGCTCTTGTAATTATAGTTTGGGGAGTGTAGCTTCCGAAATTTGTGAGGAAAATTAAAATACCCTGGGCTATTTATGTAATCCTGGTATTAGAATAGTTGACTGGGAATATTTTATTTATAAGCTGAAGAGCTGTTTTGTGTGTATTTTTCTGTATCGTAGGTGTATTTGCGAACACATACACACACTTAAAACAGTTTTGGAACAACTGCAGGCCACACAAATATTTGCTCCGTGTGGAAATCGAACCCGCGACAACGGAATTTTTATATCTCCTTCAATTTAGCATCTTAATTCTTACATACATGCATATATATCTTAAGCCTTTTTTCCACCATCATGACGCCTGGTATTCCTCGAAGGATTAGGCAGAGGTGTACCATTATCAGTATACCGTTTAGATACCATTTTAATAGGGAGCGAGCCTATTGCCAGAATTACCTATTGAGAATTTCATAGAAAAACCCAATAACACTTCGCTCGGCCTGGGAATCGAACCCAAGACCTTTAGCGAAGCAGTCACGCTTAGAACCACTATGCTAACGAGGCAGTTTCCTATAGGGAAAAAATACATCTTTGTTCTTTTTTTTTCAAAATATTTCCAAAATCAATAGCTCCTTTTTATCCAACGTCGGTTACCCCAGCATACGCCTTAACAGATTGCGAACGGCCCCGAGAGCACTTGAAGTTATTCTTATTAAACTCGAACAAACTTAATGGTCGATCTTATTCGTACAGCAATATTTCAGCTGCTATTAGAACGTAAATCGTGAAATGTGAAATAAAGTTTCAGGAGTTAGAAGGTAATAACTTTGTCAATGTAAAGTAGGATCTTGTGCGCCTTTTTTAAGGTTCCTTTTTTATTGTTTTTGGTTTTGAGCAGACATCTTAAATGTAGAATTAGGTATGCTAAAAAATAAGAGATGTAAGTACACAGATATTTATGTATTTAGAAGGTACACACTCTTTTAATTTATCTATCTATCTTCTAAATAAATAAAAAGGAATAGCCAAATGTGTTTCCCAAACGCAAAACTCGAGAACGGCTGGACGGATTTGGGTTCTGTTTTTGTAGTGTTCGTAATTTTCTGGACAAGATATTTATGAAAGATTTTTTCATCAGAAATGTCGAAAATTTACACCAGTGGGAAGCCGGGGTAGTTCGGTAGTTAATTTTATAATCATCTTTACAAATCATACTTTTGTCAAAGAGCAAAGATACATACCTATTCGAAAAACCATCAAATGTATAAATTATGTATAGCAACATGAATTCTACTATTTTAATTGAAGACCATTGAATAAAATAGTTTCAGCTTTAAACAAAACATCTTGAATAGTAATGCAAAATTTCTCGCCAGTACTTATTGTACCATATAATATACCATCACGCCTGTATTCCCCGAAGGGTTAGACAGAGGTGTACCAATGTACACCCACAGTTCGCCGGTATATTTTAGGTCCCATGTAATAGGGGGCGTGCCTATTGCCATTAACCGGGCACAAATCCAAACTCCGAGCTGCTACTGAGAATTTCATAGAAAAACACAATAACACTTTTTGCTCGACCTGGGAATCGAACCCGGGACCCCTTGCACAGCAGTCGCACTTGCGACCACGAGACCAACGGGGCAGTTGGTCCATTGAAAACCATTTGAAACCATTTGGGTTGTACCATTTGAAACTGAATCTGAAATTAAACCACCACATTTCCTAAGCCAACAACACAAGAGCACAAACTAAGGAAATACTTTAAACTCGTTCTCCAACTGTTAAAATATCTCTACATATAAAATTTTACAACCTCATTCCATTCAATTTTTACTATCATATTAAATGTATGCAAACAAACTTAAGCGAACTCACACACGGAAAGACTTGCGATAAAAGGCTCTACTCGAGGTCAGGGACCGCGTAGCGCCTCTACGAGTGTCGCTACGAGCTGCTACGATAGCTCTACGAGCGTAGACTGAAAATAGGATTGTATTGATTTATGGACAGAGTTTATTTGGCCTTATAAAGTAGTTTTTTGTATTCTTGGAAGGAAGGAATTAAAGGAATTTTCTTATAGTTTTGTTGGAGCTTTCAAACAAATATTTTTATTACAACGCTTTAGTTTTATCTGGTTCATTGTGAAAGTGAAGTTTGTTTGAAAGAAAATTTCTTGAGTTTTTTTAACGTTGCTACCTTGTTTATCTTCATAGAAAACAGGTATTCCATGAAAAGAAGTACTACAACGTTCAACGAGAATCGACTTATAAAGTAAGTTTCATTTTTAATTAGCCTGTTATGTCCCACAGCTGGGCAATGGCCTCACCCGAATCCTTTCAAGCATTCTTTGGTTGCGCCATCAAAGCGAACAAGCCCTCTAAGTGCGCGTATAATTTCTTTTTTATGTCATTGGATGGCAAACAAGCCGACGGTCTACCTGATGTTAAGTGGACACCGCTACCCATAGACATCTGCAATACCAGAGGCCTTGCACATGCGTTACCATCCCAGAGACAAAGTTGATATGTCTCATGTGCCTGTAGGTAAATACACCGGCACCTATACTCGTACACTTCAAACCGGAACACAGCCACGCTGCTTTACGGCAAGTATAGTGGCAGTACTTCTCCGGACGAGCTTCTTAACAAAGAGCTCTAAAACTACGAAAATATAATATTGGAATAAAATCCAGAAGTCACCAAGCCTACCGTATAACTCGATACAAACAGCTATCCCCAAACTTTTATCCTCTGCAAACCAAACATAAAATTTACAACTACCCATCAAAAAATCATCCGAATAAACTTCGTCAGCACTTCAGCGGGCGTCGGATCGCGTGTCATCGCCAGACTAAATTCCGAATCGTTACAGATTTGCATAATTGCATTACCAGCCCCGACGGAGGCTTTCATAAAAAATATATTAAGGGACACCTGCTTTCCTTGTAACTTTTGTCTCTAAAAAATTATTTATATCAAACTTCTTTCATAAATCAGAATAAAGTTGTTTACAAAGTAATCTCGCGACCCGGCTCCTCCCGCGAATATTTTATATTACTGCTGTATATAAAAATAAATGACACTTTTCAGTTTTGAGCGTTTTGAATGATATGTTTTATGTTGGTGTACCTGATGGCTAATTGGTGAAGTTTTTATGTTTTCCTCTTCTGCGGTTGCGTGGGCTTTTATGACACTCCTTGCTGTTGATATTATAATGTGTACTAACAGTGCTGTTCTGTAAAAATCTCACTGAGTGAATTTTGGTAAAGTGAGATTGAGGTGAGCTATCATTCCAACCATCTTTAGCATTAAAGATTGACTTCAAGGTCATTTCACCTACATTCACCGAAGGTAATTTGTCACTGTGTTTTTTACTTTCTAAATAAAATATAACTGTTAATAGCACCTATTTATACGTAGTTTTATAATTATGTATTTAGTATCTCTGGTGTATTTTGTACTTTTGAATGTCGTCTGGTAAAATATGGGTGTTGCTAATTGTATTAAATAAAACGTCTAATTTTACTTGGTGCTAAAGGTTCTTTTAGGAAAACGAATGCGTACATTCCTAAATTAATTTGATAAAATCAATACTATAATACCATGAAAATCCTTTGTCACTCGCATCCCATCTCCGTAAAGATAAGGATAAGAAGAGATTTGTGCAAAAATTCTAATCTTCCAAACTTAAGATCACGATATTATTCAGGAGGCCAATTCTATCGAAAAATTTACGATTATTCGAAAAGTAATCGAGATATCGCCCGGGGCTAACAAGGCACCTCCTTATTTGTCCCCAGGGCCGAACTTACCTTTCATATGAAATATTTAAAGTTTTTTACAAAGCATCGGTTCAGAAGTTTTTGGTACATTACTGTATTGTTGGAGTCTCTGTCTAGGGTCCCTAAACTATACTTTGGGAGTTTTAGGTCTATCACGAAAACTTTTTTTCTTCTGATTTTCTTACGTACTAGACTTTATAGTTTCGGGTTTCTTTGTAACTATATTTAAGTTTTTATACGATTGGAAGTTTTACTAAAGTCCTGTTAGTACTTAATGTTACATTGTCTGTGGCGAACAAGAAAATCTTTAGATTGCCGATTTGATCTTTGCGCAGTACTCGTAACCGGCGTCATGTATGACTATGACGATGTTAGGATCGTATCAGGTGGCGTTCTATGGTTTCTGCTTGCCCCCATGGGATAAAGTGAGTTTATGTAGTATGTATGTACCTTTTATGTATGTATGATGGGGTGATCATACCTACAATTATGTAGAATTGCCTCCTGAACATTACGGTAGAAAATATAGTATTAGGTTTTAGTTTAGATTGTTCTTAACGCCTGTTTTGTAATACGATCCTATTACCTTTCATTGTATATAGTTATATAGTCACCGTAGTGTCTGATGAATTTTGGATTAAACATATAATTTTAAACATAATTTTTAATTATTCATTTATATTCTTATATTTACCATCGATACGCTAAGATGAAGAAGTGTCGGGTGTCGCGATGGTCCTGTTGGTAAGACCAGACCACACGTGCATGAGTTTGTAGTTTCGATACTGAGCAAGTAACCTGAAGTGTAACTTCACCTCATACCTATGTACTTTAAGCCCGGCCAAACCGATCGCGGTTTGTTCGCGGTTGCGGTGTGGTCGCAAGCTCGGTCAGATACTGTACTAGTAATTCGGACTGCTGCGGCTACATTAGTGTAGTTCCTCATTTAGCCCGTTACGGCGTGACTGGACGTTTTCTAAGTTTATCTTGGACATCGGTATAGGAAAACATCGTGAAGACACTTGGACTTACAATAATATTATTATAGAGCAAGCGTGGAGATTGATACTCGTGCCTTCTCTCGAAAGCCCTGCAGTGGGATATCAATTGGTGGTATTGTAATTATTATCGGGACCATATTATAGTATCAATATGACACAATTTGTTGGCGCAATGGTTGAGCACTTTGCAGCAATTGGCTGCTGCACTGCGTATCACGGGCTCGATTCCGGCACGGAACAAATATTTGTATGTACATACTACATATAGTTGTTCCAGGACTGACTGGTTGTGTATGTGAGTTTATATGTTTGTAAACGCATCCACGACACAACATAAGAAATTCCTAGCGTCAACAAAAAAATATTCTGAATAAGCTCACCACGTTAAAACCACCCAACTTCGCCACAGCCCACCACATTCACCCAAAAGACACAAACTCAACCACCAAACAAATAAAGCCAGCGACTTTCATTCGTTCCAAGAACACCACGCAGATCCCGGGAAGTCAGTGGAGCAGAGATATTTAACGTCAGCCCATAAAATAGTACAAGTGGTCAGGGGTCTTGCACCGCCCCTCTGCTTATAGTCGGAGAAATAATGGCTGAGAGAAATAGTCTCCTATTTTAAAGTAGGTATCTTTTGTCAATGGTAGCGTGTTGCCATTTGTTGGAACTGGATGGGGATTTCGGTGTTGGATTGTGCTTTTTGGTGTTTTTTCTTATAATCTAAATAAATTATACTGTGTGATAGGCGGTTACGTTTAATTTTAAGGAAGTATAAAAATGATGTGTATTAAGTTTTGTATTCAGTTGATGTGTAATAAATAAATAATAATTATTTTGTTGTAATAATTGATAAAATGTTCTATTGCTGCTGTATATTTGCCGTAAGTATGTATAAAATATATAGTATCACTTGTCTAACGGTCAATTTTACTACCTAATCAAAAACATTCAAAATCTAGTCGCAATCTCTTCCCAGCGACAATGAATGTCAAATTTGTTTGGTAAATTAGAGGTATTTTTAGACAGATGCGTGCTATATAATAAATGCCTTCCGGGATTATCTTGCACGCAATTTTCAACTTTATTTGTATGTGTTTTATTTATAGTTGCTAATAATTTAATCAATATAAACTAAAGGAGCATATGGCTGCTTTATTAGAGCTAACCCTAAGATGTCATAAAAAATTAAAGAAGTATAAAAAAACCGTGTTTCAAAACTGCCTAAATCAACGTCGGGAATTTTATAAAACTGATGTAATAAAAGTCATTACGATTGTATTACGCAATAAGTCTTCAAGTCTAAGTGTAAAAAGGTTACACAACTTTTATGTAAAATTTCTTTCAGAAAGAAAGTAGATGCCTTTTAGAATTTCTTTGAAATTATGTAAATAACTTATTTATGTAAACGAGTAAGTATCTGAATGTTGGCGTTATGAAAAAAATAGAGTAATTTACTCGACCGTGACTCTGTGAGTGACATCATGTTGCGTTATACATGAATAAAGGACTAGGGCTGTCACGGTGGTGTTTGGAAAATAATAACAAAATAATAATCTGAACATATAGAATTTTCTAATTTCACTTTTAAGATTGAGAGGTTTTTTCATTAATAAAAAAATAAAGTTTATCGTGTACATATAATATGCAGCAAATTTGCACAAAATCCCATCATAAACATACATCTATCCAACATAGTATTTTAAATTTCACGCCTATGTCGTTCCGTGTGTCTGTCAGTCTGGCGTAATAACAGCTCGCAAACAGATAGACGATTTCAATGCGGTTTTGAATAATAAGGCTAATCAGTTCTTTTCTAATGTCAGTCATACAATTGGATGTTTTTCATGTTTATTTTTATGAACTTTGTTTCTTTAAACTGTTAGTTTACCTACAAGTCCTCCTAAGTTCAATTTTCTCCACCATCTTTCTTTCCATTAGCTCCTAATTAAACCTTAATAACTTGGCAAAAATACAACACGGAATAAAATTGTGACGCGTGTCAACCCTAAATTCGAGTGAAATGGCGCTTAATGCCCTCACGCGCTAGGGCTGTGCAGTTTATTCCCACGTGAAATTTTATGCGTTAATTAAAGTTTTTAAAGGGTGTACGCGTTGCGACTCGGCGAAGTTAAAGAGGCTTGGCCTCTTTGATTTTGTGGCTGAATTTTTTTCAACGGTTTTTATTTCATTTATTTATTTATTAAACTTTATGAACATAATGTAAAAATATACCGTACAAAGGCGGACTTAGTGCCGCGCTTAATTATTATTTCAAGTAAATAGATGTTTTTTTTTTACTTTTAACATATCTACTGATTAATAATGGAGCACCATTATTAATCAGCCACCAGTTTGACACCACTAGTTGTTGTTTTTATAGTAATAAATAAACATTTGCCCTCAGTGTGACAACACATAAAAAAAAAATATAAACATGAAAAATGCATTTTTCTTTACTGGCCTGATGTCCCACTAGTGGGTAAAGACCTCTCCCAAATTCTTTGAAATATTCTTTTCTTCCACCACCTCGAACCAGCTCTCTCGATGCTAGAAAAATGCACAGGTACCTAAAAATAAACTTACACCTGCATACATCCTACAGTTAGTTCATTAGTACCTATCTCCCAGCCTAAACAAAACAAAACTAACAAAAACACCACACAAACACCCTTACACGCCCACACCCAATACACACACATACCACACACCATTCATCACACCACACCATTTCTCAGCCACACACAAAAAAGCACACAACCTAAATATCGAAACAAAACACCGGCGACAATTAAAAAAAAATGCTGCAAAACAGTGTCACTTGAGCTATGTTACATAATTATACAATGGAGTTTTCGCGAGTTGCGCACAGCATTCGCAGCGTGTCAACAGTCGCGAACAATAAACGGTAGGGGGCGCTCGAGAGCGTAATCACTGGAGCTGCCGAGTGGCGGCCGAGAGTTACGCTCGTGTTTTGTTTTAGTTTATAAGTAATTTTAAATACGTATAAGTTCTTATTTTAAATGTGTTTTGAAGGCTAAAATTCTACTAATTAATAACGTTCAAAATTGAGTCGCAATCTCAGCTCAGAGAGAAAAAACTCAATGTCGAAAAAAGGGAAATGTAATTTTTGACACATTGAGGCTGACATTTCATTGAGATCGTTTATATAAAAGTTAGTGAATTGCCACCTATGCTTTTTTTTTAATTTTAATATGATATGCTAGAGTAGCTCAACTACTTACCAAGACGATGTAGCTTGCCTCTGCCCTCAAATTCGTCTGCATAGTTTTCAGAAATTAAGCAAAAGCCAAAATCCTGAATTGTCCACGAGAACTAGATTAACATCTATGTAAATATGAGACAAAGAGCTAATTAAATTCAATCGTTTAAGCTAAAAAGTAACAAAAATCCATCCACGCTCACAAACTCTTCAAAACAATTACTTTTTTACAAAATAATCGAATCAAAATCACTTTAAAACTTAATCGATTTTAAAAATCAGTTTGTACCAGCAATAATTCCGTATTAAAAGTCATAAAACAGCAATAAAGTGAAGTTCCACTCGAGCCGGGTGTTCGAGCGCCCTTCAGTCGGGAAATGATCTCCGCTCATTAGCAAGCCTTCAGCGTCGCTCATCTGATCACTTCATATACGAAATAAATTATTTATTGTTCATGGAGATTCTGATTTTCTCGTTTTTATTATTTTGTGGTTTTTTGATGAGACTTTTGGGTTTAGTGGGTGAGTAGAATATGGTGAGTGATAAATATTAAGGTTAGGTTAGAAAATTAATCTGTCCAAAAGAAGATTTAATTTGCTACAGAAAATTTCGATTTTCGGTGTGTTTTGAATTGATAGCAAATAGGTTTTTTTCTTTCACATAAGTGTGTTCAATTTTTTTTTTTACAATTCTACATGCATAAAGGACACTCCTTAGCTAATTAATTTCTAACAATCCTTAGCTAATTAATTTAAAAAAAAATGAAAAAGTCAAATTATTGTGACCAAGCTTCCAAGCCGGTGATTGTATAAACTATATAGCTGAAGCATGAGCTTGACAACGAATTACCGCTTGAGAAACACACGTGATGTAATAAAGGTATTGGTGATGACAGTTCTGCTTATCTTGTTATTACTTGGTCACCTTTGGAGAGGAAAAGAAAAGCCTAAGAAAAGATGGATGAATTGTGTGAAGAATGGTAATTATGATAGAGAAAGTCAGTGATATTATGATGACAGGACTTCTATCCTAGATACGTAGTTGAAATGTATTATGTGCCTGTAATTACAGCGGCACCCATAACCTTTAAACCGGTACACAGCAACAGAAATAGATATGGTGGAAGTATTTCCCCGGGCGAGCTCCTTCACAAAGCTCTTCTTCTAAAAAGACTCACTGAGAGATTCACTGAGGAAGATTTTTCCAGAACAACACATCTGGTGGACTATTCATAACAAAGTCGTAACTTCCACAGAACACCAGGCCTTTGCAAAATATTCATAAAAAGAAAAATATATACGTTGTAGTTTGTATCGTTACTAATATAATTTCTACCCTCTCTCAGCAAAAAAATGGTGACGTAATACAAATGGATATTTTCCTATTAAATAATACAGAATTCGTTGCCGCTATATTGTATTTATGGTTCCCAGTGGCACCCTCTGGCGTTATTGTTTTAAACTGTTGACCCGGCATCAAGTGGCAAGCGACGCCCCGACACTAGTGCTAGTGATGTTCGCTCGGATATTATCGGATCAATTCGAAGAAAATGGGATAACGTAAAAAACAGATTGTGTTTATTAACATTATTTTCTGTAACGACATTTTACGGTGTTATAATTCAGAGATACATATTTAAATTTTATAGATTAACTAGCTTCTGCCGCGACTTTGTCCATATGAAATACAAGTTTACCATAAAGCATAGTGTTTTTTTTTTGTAATCTGGCTAGTATATTAAGCAATTACCACTTATAAACAAAAAAATACATAAAAGCAAACAAACTTATCTCTTTTTATTATTAGTTACGGCTATGTAACAGTTACATAATTAGTTAAATGTATATATTACTAAAAAATGCACATAAACTCAATTGGCTATTAGTTATTTATATTGAGAAAATACAAGTATACCTACTAGAACTCAAAACAAAAGAAAAGAATTCATAGAGATATTTCTTCTCGTATTAATTCGCTAGAAATATCCGCATGGCGGACACGCCTGTCACTTCACTAGCAGAAACACGGCGCAGCACTTGAGAGTTATAACAATGTTATATGAAAAATGAACTTATGAATGCTATTTTTTTTCCAGACACAATTTTATACGAGTTTACGAGTTGAAATTTTGTATGGTTTTTGAGTGAAATTGTCGCTGTAATGTTGTAAGTCAGGTGGTTTTGTGGGCACAATACATTTTGCATTTTTATACAGTTGAATTTCTATTTTTTATTAATACAGCTTGTTTTTTTTATCTTCGTTATATTTCAGGAGGTTGTCATAAAACACACAAATTGCCGAATAATATTCGACAGTAGGTAAATAATTAATAACATGACTTCTTTATTTTTGTTGTTTACGTTTGACAGTATTTCAGAATACACCTTTCAAAAAATCCCGACTGCTATTCATTAAAAAGCCCTAAAACAAGATAAATTGTAGCAGTCGGGACCCATTCTAGAAATGGAGGGTGAGTGAATTGAGAGCACATACCTATACCTATTACATTGCAGATGGTCCTGAATGGGTCCCGACTGCTACAATGTATCTTGTTTTAGGGCTTTTTAATGAATAGCAGTCGGGTTTTTTAGTTTTTTAAATTACCGTTTTTTATTTTTTATTTTTTCAGTGTTTTTTAAAAATAATAATTAATAAATCCTGTGTCACTCTCACGGTAAATACGAATCTAACGACACCTCTCAAGCTAAAATCCATCGAGCCGTTCAGCCTGCAGAGCGAGCCAAACATTTGAATTTGGCGCCAAAAATCCGCCATTTTGTTTATTTTCTTTTTATATACCCAGTGTCACTCTCACAGTAAATACGAATCTAACGACACCTCTCAAGCTAAAATCCATCGAGCCGTTCAGCCTGCAGAGCGTGCCAAACAATTATACATACATACATACATACATACATACATACATACATACATACATATATACATATATACATACATACATACAAACATACCCTCGAAAAACATAACCCTCCTTCTGTCGCAGTCGGGTAAAAACAGAATCGCTCCGTTGCGTATGCAGTGTCTCGTAAGTCTATTAATGTGTGCGTGCGAGTTCATTGCCTTAACTGCCTAAACCCAGCGGCAAGATGGATAGTTGGCAATTGGACACCCGTTGGTCCTGGCCAGATCTCTCTCCTGTCGTGTGGAAGGAACGTAAAGCCGTTACTTTACGTGCCTTCCGTAGCACATAGCTATCACACCACCAACTTCCAAACTCCGGGCTGCTACTAAGAAATTTCTAATAGCAAAACCCAATAACTCTTGATCTGTGATATAACAGGACCAGGACCCTACATTCAGCAGTCATGCGCTGCCACAAGACCAACGGGGCAGTCGAAAATATAACAGAATATTTAATCCAGTAGTCGAACCTATACAGCAAAAACCACCCACACGGTCCATTCCCCAGTAACCCCGTCCGTATCATTTCCGTCCACGTCCCCTCCACCACTGGTCTATAACACTCCAAAGAACCTCCCCCCCCCCCTCTCCACACATTATCTAAGCGCATCTCAGTCGAAAGTGTAAAATGCAGAAAATAAAATTCTCCTTCTTCCAATATACAGTAGTGTATTGTAGTGTTCAGAACAGTTTCGGTTCCGTGAAGTTGCCTTTTAGGGACCAGCATTTCCTACTCAATTTGAATTTATGTTCGCGAATAAAACCGCTGGAAAACTTTAGTTTTACGTCGGAAATGTATTTTGAATATATCGGGGGATGTGCAGCGGATAATGTGACGGTGAACTGTGTTTAGAGCTGGCTCTTTTTTAGTTTCGGAGAGTGAAGTTTTCTATTTTTGCATCTATTTATTTGTTTTGAAAGTAGGTTCTTTTTTTAACAAAATTTTTAAATGGAAGTCGGAGTTCAGGTACATAAAATTCGGATTTGGTAAATTCGATAGCGTGAGCCAAAATCTAACTTTACGTTTAATTTTTCACAGACTTCCAAAAAAGGGGGAGGTTTTTAATATGAATTGTACGTTTTGTTTTTAAGAAGATGTGCTGTAGACCTTCGTAAATGAGCGGATAATGGAACTCTTTAATAAATAAATAAAATTAATAAAATTAATAAATAAATATCTTGGGACAACTCACACACGGCTATCTGATTCCAAGCTAAGCAGAGCTTGTGTTATGGTAACCAGACAACTGATATACATACTTATATAATTTATAAATACATACATATTATAGATAAATCACACCCAGACACAGAACAAACAACGAACAGTACACGTATTATGATTAGGTAATTTTTCTGGAATCCAAAGAAAACTGCTTGTTTACTGAACACGGAGTTTGAAAATACCCCATGGGCTTTCTAAACCATAGAAATTTTCCACTTTGTACTTTATGAAGACAGTTATGTTTTTTCTCGACATTCTAAAAGTAATTATCAGCATCAGTTATTATAAGTACTTTTGGTCACATTGGCTGAAACTACCACAGTGACCAAAGTATTATAAGTTTATCTTTGACATCACTGACATCGGTAACTACGTCAAAGGCCCTTGAGGCGGTTTAGAAACTCTGACACTAGGGTAGGTCGTTAGACTTTACTGCCTACAGGATAAAAAAAAGCACACTGTTTACCAATTTGTATGAATCTTTATACAATATCTATTAATATAAAACCTGTGAGTCATGTAGCATATAGACTAGCTATACAATATTATGAACACTTTTGAAAAGATACCACATTTCTTGCAATTAATATTCTCTTCTATTCTAATGACATCATTCAACTCCATCAACGCCACATGGGAACCGACGAAGATAATGCACCATAATGGGCACCAGCTCCATCTCTCACCACCATAACCCCACTCTCCACCATTTCACATCACCACATAAACTGCTCACCCCTCTAAATAAGCTTAGCATTACACTAAGAGCCCATTGTACCATAAATAGGCATCCAGTATTATCATGCTGCGATGGTTCGTCGCTACGCTATGACACGGAATAAGTAAATGTACAGAAGGTTTACTTTAATTGGGTAAGTAGCTGCGGGTTGTTCGAAAGAGATACCGCGCCCCCGGAACGCAAAGGGCACATGAAGGAACATAGACGGGTTTTAGTCAGTATAAGTCTGACACTCCCTCCCGCCCCGCCCAGGGCGGGGGAAGTTATTTGATGATTTACCGTCAAAAAAAAAAAAAAAAATTGGGTAAGTAAAACACCATTAAACAATAATTCCACAACACAACTTCAAAAAAAAAAACAGTTTACTATATGTAGTCCTGAAAATCTCATGAATTTTTAAATAACTATAAAATTCGATTTTTGGTTGCTTTGAAATCAATAAATCACGACAAAAAAGTAACGTCATATTGCATACAAAATCTATGGGGAATCATGTTTTAACAACTTAAAAAAAGTACATAAAGGACGATGCTTGAAAACGTCCCCCCAACCTTACTTCGACCAACAGAATTGAAATGTATCTCAATCGAAAGCTGATAAAAAGTTGATCATATTTTACTATGACGACATTTTTCTAAAGTATGGGAGATAAGCAGAAAATCAAGTTTTAAAAGGATTATTTTGTGGTACAAAATAACAGTTTGTTTCAAAGTTTTATTATAGTAACCATATTTGCCCCGTTAGTCCTGTGGTGGCAAGCACGTCTGTTGCGCGTGGGGTCTTGGGTTCGATTCCCAGGTCAGGCAAAAAGTTTTATTGGGTTTTTCCATTAGGATTTTTTCAGTAAAAGTCCGGAGTTTAGAAGATGGTGGTGTGTCACCCCCGTGCCTCGTAAAGCCGTTGGTCCTGCGCCTGATCTCTTCCCTGTTATATCGGATGTCCGTCCCATTGGACTATAAGAATTTGGGAAGAGGGAGTGCACCTGTATTTACGCAGTCACTTGTGCACTAATTATAGTGCCAAGATTAGCCAAGTACGCAGGAGAGTAGGATATTAATCCTACTCTGTATCTGCATTATGATTGCCGTGATCGTAATCGGTCTGGAGAAGACGTACATAATTAAAATAATGTCTTTGTTATGTATACCTTTTGTATACTGTTTAGCAATAAAGCAGTGGTCGCAAGCGCACTGCTGAGCAAGGGGTCCCGGGTTCGATTCCCGGGTTGGGCAAAAAGTGTTATTGGGTTTTTCCATTGGGAATTTCTCATTAGCAGCCCAGAGTTTGAAAGTTGGCGGTGTGACACCCCCGTGCCTCGGAAAGCACGTAAAGCCGTTGGTCCTGCGCCTGATCTCTCTCCGGTCGTGTCGGATTGCCGTCCCATCGGGCTATGAGAGTTAGGAAAGAGGGAGTGCACCTGTGTTTGCGCACACACTTGTGCACTATAATATCTCCTGCGTACGAGGCTAGTCTGCATTAAGATTAGCCGCCGTGGCCGGAATCGGTCTGGAGAATTATTTTTTTTTGCAATAAAGCAGTCAACTAAGTACCAGTATCGTCATTGAACACATACAGTCCTCCCCAACATCTGTTAAGAATCAGCAAAATATATTAATGATCGGCTGCAGGTGATGCCTAAAGCAGCGCATTTGCAACTTATATCAGCAACCCCGCCCGCTCTAAGTCGTCGTAAGTAGAAGGAAGAAGCGAAGACCCTCCTACCAGGCCTCCAAGGCCAAAAAAGCCGCGACCACCACCACCTCCGCGGCCCCCCGCACTCGCTCTCCCAGCGACCAGCCTTCCCTCGAGCCCCTGAGTACTCCCCCCGCTTCAGCTTCCATACAAGACAAGGCAAAGACAAGGCGAAGTGGCCAAGTGGTGTAACGATCGCAAGATCACATACACCATTCATCACATGCACCTTCCGCTATCGTATCGAGGGCGCACCCCATAAACGCCTGCGGGTTGTTCGAAAGAGATACCGCGCCCCCGGAACGCAAAGGGCACATGAAGGAACATAGACGGGTTTTAGTCAGTAAAAGTCTGACACTCCCTCCCGCCCCGCCCAGGGCGGGGGAAGTTATTTGATGATTTCCCGTCTATAAAAAAAAAAAAAAAAACCCCATAAACGCGGGGGTCCCTCAAAGCCGTAACCCTGATTCTTTCCCCTGCACTCCCCAAAACTCCTTAGGCACTCGGTCCTGGAAATGGGGAATCGAGGTCAACCCCGATAAAGAGTTGAGCGGACTTTTTTTCAAACCGGTCAAATTCGGTGCAATTGAAAATTCAACATGATAAGGCAAAAATATCAATATTTTTGTGTTCAAGTAAAAGCGAATGAAAATTAATAATAACGATCTCACATCAAGTTTCGAGCGTTTTGTCATGTTTAATTTTTGCATTATGGTGATTCTGAATAGTTTAAAAAGTTAGGTTAACTTTTTAAAGTAGATACTACTACTAAATACTAACGTTATTATAAAAACAGTTATATAGAGCTCATATTGCATTAAAAACTTGATGAAAATCCGTTGAAATTCATTGTTATCAGCATTCACTTGAGCAACTGCCTCGTTAACCTAGTGGTCCTAAGCGCAACTGCTACGCTAGGTGTCTTGGGTTCGATTTCCAGGTCGAGTGGCAAAGTGTTATTGGGTTTTTCTATGAAATTCTCATTAGCAACTCGGAGCTAGGACATGTGCCCGGTTAATGGCAATAGGCTCGCCCCCTATTACATGGGACCTAAAACATACCGGCGAACTGTGAGTGTACATTGATACACGTGCTCAGCCTAACCTTTCGGGGAATACAGGCGTCATGGCATGTGTTCACTTGAACACTAAAATATTGATACACACATACATACATACATACATACTATCACGCCGGTATTCCCCAAAGGGTTAGGCAGAGGTGTACCAATGTACACCCACACTTCGCTGGTATGTTTTTAGGTCCCATATAATAGGGGGCGAGCCTATTGCCATTAACCGGGCACAAATCCAAACTCCGAGCTGCTACTGAGAATTTCATAGAAAAACCCAATAACACTTTTTAAATATTGATATTTTTGCCTTACCATGTTCAAGTTTCAATTACACCGAATACTGACCAGTAAAATTGGTTATTTACCGGTTATTTGTATTGTTTTGGAAAGCTGAGGGTCCGTTAAAGTTGTAAATCTACTTTGAGGTACTTGCCACTTGCCACCCGTCTTTTGTTTTATTGTTTGAGTGATAGAAAATCTGGAATGAATTAAAAAATAACCATTTGAACTTAGTTTTAATCGCTTTAGGAGATGAAAGACAGTCAGATTTTATCGACAGTAGGTAGACCTCAGGATTCATTATTAAAAAAAATGTTACTCAAGAAGACTAGAAACCATCAAGTTCTGATGGTCAGGTAAGAATATCTAAAAACAAAATAAAAAATCGTCTAATTCCTATACCACAAAAAAATCGTATAACATACATGGGGGCCACCTTGTATACGTATTATTTCGTTTTACGTGGTACATGGGGCTTGGGCAGTACATTCGATTTTTATCCAGCGGCAGAATTGCTGAATAGAATAATAATTAATGACAATTAATATACCTATTTTCCATATTTGTAAAATATGTAGGTAACACAATAATTTGATTTACAATCTTTGGCTCCGCACGGCGTTCGGTGTAACTGTATACACTTCATAATAGCCTTAAATATTGTTATTTTAGTTCTTATAACATAAGTGTAAGGAATTAGAAGTAAAAAAAATTTTTTTTTTTTTTTCGTTTTTTTTCTAAACCCCATGGATTTTGGAGTTAAAACTGATTGCTGGTCTTTTAATAGATCCTTAAGCACCCCCTGACACATACAAAACATCTGTTGGAGGGGGGGGACGGGTCCCATACAAATTTTGTCATCGTCCTTTATTATTAGTCGCATCTATCAAACTACGTGGCTTGCTGTCAGTTTTGGCATATTATTAGCCGATAGCTATGAGAACTACGATTGTGGCTGCCTCGTTAGTCTCATGGTCATAAGTGCGACTCTTGACCGTGGGGTCCTTGGAACGATTTCCGGGTCGGCCAAAAACTGTTATTAGGCTTTCCCATGAGAAATTTACCGCTAACTTCCAAATTCCATAGTTTGGAAATTAGCGGTGCGTCACCCCCGTGGCTCGAAAAGCACGTAAAGCCGTTGGTACTGCACCTGATCTCTCCCGGGTTGCGTTGGATTGCCACATCATCGGAATAAGAGACTTGTAAATGACGTTCAGAAATGCTTTTCAATGGGTTAATTAAAATAAATGGTTTGACTTTGACAAAGCATACCATCACGCCTGTATTCCCCGAAAGGTTAGGGAGAAGTGTACCAATGTACACCTACAATTCGCCGGTATCTTTAGGTTCCATAGGAGGTAAGCTATTAAAGTTGAATTTAATTTTGACTTTATTGTTATGTCGAGGTTTTCTTGTCGTTTCAGCTGTTTCAACATCTCTTGTCGGCTTTGATCCTTCTATCTTCGCATCTAACCCGCTATACAGTGTGTCCTTACTAGACCTTCTGATCTCCCTCGGTCAGTGCTAGCAGCACTCGAGAAGCGGGGATTAGTATTCCTCCGGCGTTCATTCTCCAAGCAAAATTCAGGGAACCGAGGCTGTTTTTCGATCTTTATTAAAAAGGCTCGCGAGCAATAAACAAGATATTGTAGTGTTTAGGTTAAGTTTTTGATTAGATAAGTTAAAGACATCGTAAAATTAAA
Organism: Caradrina clavipalpis; assembly: GCA_932526535.1. NCBI lineage: Eukaryota > Metazoa > Arthropoda > Insecta > Lepidoptera > Noctuidae > Caradrina > Caradrina clavipalpis. The sequence goes on along the minus strand of OW052107.1, from coordinate 810,122 downwards.
TCTGTTTCTTCATTTGATAGGTTCAGCGACATACGATTCTGAAAGCCGGTGATGTGAGAATTTCTTTGTGGTTTTTGTACTTGGCAAATGTATGAATGGATGACAGTGACTTGACCATAATTATGATTGCTATTGTCAGTTCATGCTACTACTATTGTAAACGTGAAAGCTTGTGAGAATGGATGGATGTCTATTACCTACTCTTTCACGCTTAAACAGCTAAAATATATTAGCTGAAATTTGGCACACACATATATATTGTCTAGCTTAAAACATAGGATAATTTTATCCCGGTTTTGATTAATATAAAACTTTGACGAAATTCTGAAGACTACACGGACGAAGTTGCGGACAGAAGCTAATTCTAATTGATACTCATCTCACCATGATAATGATTGACTATTCAGCAAAGCTGGTATTCAGATGTGTCCAGTTTGACTGGAAGCTGACCCCAATACAGTTTTGAAATAGCTATTTAGCAACATTCTGATGACAACATATCGTTTAAAATCCTTTAACTATACAAAAGTACGACCTAGAATATTCCCCTATTTACCATACAAACTACACGACGCGTTGAACCGAAATATTACCAAAAAGCAACTAGCATAAAATTACAAAGCTTAAACAGTAACGCTTTGCTGAAATAATCATGTTCAACGATTATTCCACAAAACGTTAATATTTTAAAAGTTTTGTGGGCAATTAGTGGAACCAGCTAGTTGGTAATTCAGCCGGAACGTTGCTACCGTGCTGTGAACGAGTGGGGTGAGGGTGTGGTGATAAGAGACGTGATAGCGGATGTATTATCAAAGATTTGCTGGAGGTCTTGGGTTTGATTTCCAAGACGAGCAAAGTGTTCTTAAGTTTTTCTACGAATTTCTCAGTAGCAGCTCTTAGTTTGGATTTGTGTGACCTAAACATACCGGCGAATTGTGAGTGTATATTGGTAAACTGCTGCCTAACCCTTCGGCAGCCCTAATACAGGCGTGTATGTACCTACGTTGTGTTTGTAACTACCATTGTCTCAAGGTTCAACTGGTAGTTCTAGAGATCGCGTTTAAACAAACAAACAAAAAAACTGTTTCGCTTTATTTTATTAGTAGTGAATGAACGACAACAACAGCGGTGTGCGGAGCTAAAGCTATCGCCTTGGCCGAAATTGGTCCAATCACAGTAATCGATTCTTCTTTTACCATTTAGGCCATTAGTATCATTAGTACAGTTTAGTTTAATAGGTTAAACATACTGTTTAACCAAACGTTAACATTTATTTAGTTAAACTTTATGCTCAAAAAAAATATAAAGGCGCACTTAGTGCCTTAAGGCATTCTCTACCAGTCAACCAAAGGTGGTGAAGAGATAACACGGCAGGTGCAAAGTATTGTACGAGAGAAAAAATAATGAAATCTACACAAGTACCAACCAATTGAAATACTCCATACATTCACAACATTCACTCCTTAAAATTATCCAGTCCGGGATATTTACGATAAATATATTTTTATTCTCTGCCATTACATGGATTTGTAGATACTAGTTTCCTGTTCAAATCACAAGCTAATATTAACTGACCGATTTTGCAGTAGTCAGTGAAGCGGTAACTGCACTAATTAGTACAATTATTACGTAGATATCAAAAGCAAGTTTGATATTATCAAATGAATATTTGTATTTTTGTTCTTTATGTGTTCCTAAACCGTTGATCAGCTTGTGATAAAACTTTAGTGGGTTGATTGTCTGTCATTCTTCTTCTTCAAGATTATATGATGGTGAAGAAATACACTACTGATGGACTATGGGCCGACGATTTATATAAGGTGGTGGTGGGCAGCGGATGGATGCGGGCTGCCCATGACAGGGATGTTTGGCGCTCCTTGAGAGAGTCCTACGTTCAGCAGTGGATGGCTATAGGATGATATGATGATGATAATGAAGAAATACACCATCAGGAAACGTGAAGTATGTAATCAGACGTAAAGAATTTCTGCTTTAATTACTCAGAATTAAAGCTTACTTTAATTACGCATTACTCAAAGAGGATTTGAAACTCAAATCCGCGCATTACTGAGGTATTTTCTGTAATAAACACAACATCAATTAAAATCACCCATCATCCCATAATCTAGAGAGGTAGGTACGTCACCGTCACGTTCTATACACACCACAACACCCGCTCATCGCTAATCTCCTCACTAAGCCCTCACCTTTACAACACGCGTTAAAAGGGCAACATCATCTGCAATGCAGATAAATATCATATTTCGTATTTAATTTTCATTAATGAGAACCATTTTATGACATAAACGACTGACACTTGTGGCGACATCTATTCGAAAATTGGTGAACTAGTTAATCGTCGCCCGTCTAGGAAACCTATTACATATTCAGAAGTAAGAACTGAACTATAGACGAGTACGGGGAAGTCTAGAGGCTTGCTTGGTCTCTATGACCAGTATAAATAGGAATAGCGACAATCGGAGTTGTATGAAAGTTTAATCAAGTTGACTATTTCCATCCAGAGTCCTGGCGACAAATTTCGTCTAGCACATTATATATTCATATACTAGAAATTTCGATACATGATTCGTAGTTTTTTTTTCTGTCTAGTCATCAATAAAGTATTGTATACGTAATGTTTTTGCACCCAGAGTGCCAAAAGGTCCCTATTACTGCCTATTGTACCTATCTTTTGAATCGCAGTAGACATACATAAAAAAAGTCGCATGGTTTGTATTACTATACCCAAAAAGAGGTTCTCATTGAAGAAACGTATTTTTTTTATGTAGTTTCAAAAATTGTACTGTGGTACGGAATCCTACATAATTATAGCGCGAGTAGGTTGTTTTTATTTTATTTTCTTAGGTTTATCTATATTATAGGGCTCTATTAACTTTGAGGCACGTGAGATATTTTTATCTATATTATACAGGGTGTTTGGTGCATCGTGTGCCAAATTGAAATGGTCGACTGAGGGGGTCATCTGCTATCCTTTCAGACCCCTAAACACTTCTCATGCCCTGTGTATTATTTTTCATCGACTTTTTAAAGTTTTATAAAAAAAAACCCAAAATTTTACATTCAAGTACATTTTTTTTTAAAAGTACACGTCGTAGACTCTGTATGTATTTTAATTTTATTTAGATGTGCATTGTACTACAGTACTTTAAAATTCAAAATTAGTGACATTAGCCATCTAGTTTTTTATTTATTTACTCCCAAAGTTTTGGACTTCAATTAAAGCTGTCCATGTCACAGTTATTTACATGGCTATAAAAAAAAACCAAATGAGACCGGGATCTAAGAACTTCGTCAAAAATTCTCTAGTCTATCCTCTTGCTAGTGATGTGCCACATGCCATAAAAATCTTTTTACAACTTCGTGAATTCGCTAGAATTGTGAATCGAGTCACAAAATACAAAATTCGAAATTATGGTTTAAAAATTTTGTTTTGCTTAAAAAACACCTGAAAAATGTATTAAATATGTTATCTCACTCTTATAAGATAAAATCTGTCTCGTACCTCTCTTTTTTGGGGGAGGGGGTACTAGAAATAATAAAAATGCATTTTTAACATTTATTTCATATTTTTTTGCATATTCTGCTTAAATTGTTGGCCTCTATTGCGAATGCAGGCCAGACATCTATTTCGTATTTCCACAGTTGTTGTACGAAGTCGCATTTCCCCCTTAACTTCCTTTGAAAAGATTTCTGACTTTTAGCCAGAAAAAAAAGGAGAGGTTTAGTGTAAACGTTTGGGCAGGAGTGATTGGAATCAGGTAGTTGGACCGCATTACCTGCCTGAAAACTTCAATGGCGACAACTATTTGGAGTTCCTTCAAAATGACGTGCCCGAATTAGTGGCCGAGGTGCCCGTATGTAATGAAAATGTGCCCAAAGTATTCCAGCATGACGGCTGTCCCGCGCATTGGCGTTTGACTGTGAGGGAATATCTTGATAATGTGTTCCATAATGCGCGGATTGGTGGCCTTATTGCAGGACCGGCACGTTCCCCAGGCCTAACTCCGCTAGACTTTTAACTAGTTTTTGACTAGTATACGCCACGGAGGTTCCGACTAGGGATGTACTACTTCAACGCATTCAAATGGCGTTCAATAAAATTAAGGAGAAAATGCGACTTCGTACAACAACTGTGGAAATGCGAAAGAGATGTCTGGCCTGCATTCGCAATAGAGGCCAACAATTTAAGCAGAATATGCAAAAAAATATGAAATAAATGTTAAAAATGCATTTTTTATTATTTCTAGTACCCCCTCCCCCAAAAAAGAGAGGTACGAGACAGATTTTATCTTATAAGAGTGAGATAACATATTTAATACGTTTTTCAAGTGTTTTTTAAGCAAAACGAAATTTCTAAACCATAATTTGGAATTTTGTATTTTGTGACTCGATTCACAATTCTAGCGAATTCACGAAGTTGTAAAAAGATTTTTATGGCATGTGGCACATCACTAGCAAGAGGATAGACTAGAGAATTTTTGGCGAAGTTCTTAGATCCCGGTCTCATTTGTTTTTTTTTTTATAGCCATGTAAATAACTGTAACATGGACAGCTTTAATTGAAGTCCAAAACTTTGGGAGTAAATAAATAAAAAACTAGATGGCTAATGTCACTAATTTTGAATTTTAAAGTACTGTAGTACAATGCACATCTAAATAAAATTAAAATAGAGAGTCTACGACGTGTACTTTTAAAAAAAAATGTACTTGAATGTAAAATTTTGGGTTTTTTTTTATAAAACTTTAAAAAGTCGATGAAAAATAATACACAGGGCATGAGAAGTGTTTAGGGGTCTGAAAGGATAGCAGATGACCCCCTCAGGCGACCATTTCAATTTGGCACACGATGCACCAAACACCCTGTATATCGACTTCGCAATGACAAACCCTTTTGTTTTCAAACCTTCTCCCAATATTACAACTCTTTTTGTAACGTAAGTATTTCACTGAAAATGATTCAATATATAAATGCCTTTATTTTATTCGATCCGCTTATCAACTGAACAATAATAATAATCACCCCAGAGAGGATTACTTGAGCTCTGTATTTTCCGCGAGGGAAGAACAATACGTGCATACACATAATATTTACATATAAAAACAGTACGTATTAAAATATGCTTTAAATATTTTTTGGCCTTATCGTGTGTATTTTTGACACAGTAAGCCTTTCCTCTTTGTCAAAAAACTTTATATATTATTTCCTATATTTCTTACTAGTATTTGCCCGCAACTTCGTCCCCATAAATATCGGGTATCGCGAACTTAGACGAAGTCGCGGAATAAAAAGTAACCTATGTCCTTTCTTAGGGTTCAAACTTACCTCTTACCAAATTTTCATCAAAATCTGTTCAGTGGTTTAATCGCGAAAGAAAAATAAATATTAGTTTGTTAAAATATATAAAAAATATAAATATATACCTTCACGCCTGTATTCCCCGAAGGGTTAGGCAGAGGTGTACCAATGTACACCCACAGTTCGCCGGTATATTTAGGTCCCATGTAATAGGGGGCGAGCCTATTTGCCATTAACCGGGCACAGATCCAAACTCCGAGCTGCGACTGAGAAAAAACTGTTTGTTAAAATACAAATCAAATAAAAAAGATTTTAACAATGAACAACTTTTCAACCCTAAATCCACGTCGGTCATTAAGACCGATAATTCGCTCCATTATTACCGTTCTAAAAATCCGTTCATCCAAATAAAATTCAGCGTTGCACCTAGATTCAGTGTGAAATCAGCTGGTGTAAGGTCATAAGTCAGGCGGGGTAATGTGGCCATAAAGCACCACCCGCATCCACCCGGAGATTAATCAAGAAAATAGTTTGTTCTAACTATGAAAATATTATGTGGAATTGTAGAAATATGTGGTTGGCGGTTTTAAAAATCTTCTCTTTTCTCTTTTTGTTGGTGGAAAATAAAAATGAAGAAATTAAAATTTGCTGTAGTTTGTTTTGTAGAAAATGATACTGTGTTAAGTTAAGTACTGTTTAAGAGTGGGACGCTATTAAATTTCCTGGTTTTACGTTAAATGAAGGGATTCTTTTTAAATTTTAGAGTAGATGGATAACCTAGTTTCAATTTCCTGACGTCATTCGAAATTATGAATTTTCACATTATTAATATAATAACTATTAAAATAACACACGCGCATAAATTAAACCTATAAATATATATTAGAGTGTCAGATCTTAGCAGAGCCAAAAAAGCCCAGAATCAAAATTAAATAACAGTGAAACACAAGTACGAACACGACATACGACACACAAAAACTGTGAACTAAAATATAAAACAGCCATCCGGCTGCCATTCTCATCACAATAAAAGTTGACGTGTTATCACGTCGTGTCGGGGGCACGTAGCAGCGTGTCGTGTCACGCTCTTCGACACGTGAGGTAGCTACGACGTGTTACCGCCAAATTAGACGGCTCAGAACGTCCACTCCTTACAACGGTGCGTGTTTACAAGTACACACATGAAATAGTAAGTATCTACAAGTGAAATGGAAACTTCTTGGGCTGTATATTCTTTTGTTTTGTTTGGCGATTTTTTGCTGTGTGCGTAATATTTTTTTAGTAAAACGTAAGTCCCTTTTCGTAATAGTTTTAGAAAGGGAATTGCTAACTGTGTTTTGTTATCGTTTTAGGTCTCTGCTCAGTTTTTAATTTAAAATAATTGAATTAAAATTGCGCGTACCTAGTTTAGAATATTTTAGACTCAAATACGTGTAATAATTAGGCGTTTGATAAAAAAAACCTCTTCATCATCATCATCATGTCAGCCTATAGGCCCCTCCAAAGAGCGCCAACCAACCCGGTCCAGGACAGCCCGCATTCATCCGCAAAAAAAACCTATACAATTAAAAAGGCATGCAACTTGATGCAACGCTTTGCAATTCATAATATTTAATTTATTTCAGGCTTGATACTAAACATCGTATCAACAAGATAATGACAGCCAATAACAATCATAAGTAAACACTATAAAACCTGGACTACACTATAAAAACTATAAAATTCTAGGTACACTATAAAAACAATAAAATTAATGGACCTTTTGCGCCCATCTACTGAACGATCAAACGTGTGCCGTCCAGGCGGCGCGGCGTGATCGGACCTTTGCCTGTCGACTTTTATTTATTAGAACGACCATCGCATTCACAGTGTTAAGTATTACGTTGTGATTTTAGATACTCTGAATGTACCTAGTTACATTTTGGTTGGATTTCAGCGGTTGTTCAAGGGTTAGGTTTTTGTTTGAAGTATTATATTATTTGAAACCTTTGACTGACGTCTGTCTGTGCTGGGTTAGGGCCTCCGCCCACGACCGATTTTTTACGGCCGATTTTTTCTCGGCGAGAATGGAACGTATGGATTCTAGTACATCAACGCCCACGGCCGAGAAAAAACGGTCCAAAAACAAAATCTACGCATCCTGGCCGCCGATTATCGGTGAAAAATAGAAAATAGGGTAAATGCTCCAGTGAATGAACACTTAAGCAATCTTCAAACTTAAAAAAATCATTACATTATGTTGCCTCTAAAGTATGCGGTTTTATATTTTGGTAATCTATGTCTACTAAAGAATATTTTTTAACTTGGTTTTACGACATAACCTGTATACTTTTTTATTATTTGGCAATATATTGAAAAATACCCTAAAACCCCAGTGAATGAATGAAAATTTCCAGTAAATGTACAGCATTAGAACCAGTGAATGAACACAAGTTTTTTTTTTAATTAATAGTTACAAAAAATCCTTATTATTATATCAAATGCAGTTCAAAATGGAATAAATAAATGAACATAAATCCTTAGCCTCTAAATCTGCTACAATCATTTTTTTTTTTTAACAAAGTGTAAGCCTTCAATCTCTTACTTAATCATTATATACCTTCATAAGCCTAGCCAACGTCAACAATCAATTCATCATGATATGAGCCGAACGATGTCCACTGCTGGACATAGGCCTCTTCAGTAGTACAGAAGTGATTCCGTCTTCCCCGGCACCTTGTTGTCCTTAAGTTGTTAAGAAGCCATATTTATCTCATATAGGCTGACGTCCGGGAACTCACCGGTGTAGTGTCAGGTCAGTCTAGCTCTTGGGTCTTTTGTTGGACTAGAGACGGGTTTTTAGAACTTCTCTACCTCCCTTAAAAGCTCTAGTTTAGACAAGATGATCCTGCCATCGTTGGTCTCCAGCTTCGTCAGCATTTGAGGTGTGTCGCGTTTGATGGATTTCAGGATCTGCCTTATAAGCCGAGCTTATTCCGACTGAACCTGCACCCACTGAAGACTGCCCGTTCCGTTCCCGTCTTTCCTTTATGAGCTTGGGAGTTAGAGTCTCAGAGCTTTGATCTATTTGTTAGTTCTCCGTTCTCTAAAATGATGATTACTAACTCAAAATGTGGTATTCATTTATTTATTGGTTACATTTTTATGACGAAAGCTTATATTTTAACATGATGAAAATGTTATAGTTCATTCACTAGATTTCATGAAATTAACGATTGGTCAGTGAATTAACGGTCGTTTATTCACTGGATTTCAAACGTTTTTTAATGCCAATGCTGGAACACTCAATAATTTACTTAAAACTAGCTAAAATTGCAATGAAATTGATTTGATACACATATTATAACTACCCATTACTCGAATTTATAAATAACTTATAGTACATACTTTAATTACGGCTGCAAAGTGATATCAAAAAATTTGCGTCTGACCCAAGTCCTAAATTCTTGCCCGAACAAAGAAAATTTATACCAGCACTGCCAACTTTAAACGCTCGTCATTTTAAAACGAACAGTATCGCAAAACATCAATGTTGTTACTATGCTAGAATAAAGAGCAGCAATTACAAAAAAAAATACTGCGTTGGGTAGAAGGTAATATCTAAGTTTATTATTTTTTGGAAAATACTCGGATTTGTTAATTCACTGGGGTGTGTTCATTCACTGGGGCACTTACCCTATGCGTCATGGATTTACTAGGGAAGAACGTTGTGTCATTGCTAAAGTCAAAAGTCTAAAGTCAAAAGCAGTTATTGCGAATTAAGTGTACAATTGTGGTGTTATGTTAAGTTAGTACTTATGAGTTTGAAGCATTTGAATAATAACAATAATTTATTATTAAAAAGCTTATTTATTTATTAATAATATGGTAAATCATTTTTTTCTAAATTAATAGTCTGTGATTTCAATAAGTAAACAATATTGTGTTGATTTACGCAGGGTTTTAAATACCGGTAAATATTTGTAAAATTACCTTTGACAGAGTTACCGTTAATATAAAAATAACGTTAATGGATTAAAAAAATAATATATAATCAAACGAATTTAATAAATTCTTAAGAATGAAAATAACATTCGTTTTCAACGACTAAGCTTGCTAAAAATGTAATGACTTAAATCCAGGGCTTGTTAACGTTATGAAATCAAAAAATAATAATCGTTACGTAACGTTAATTTCCATGAACTCGAAAATTTTGAAAAAAGTAACTTTATAAAAACGTTATTTGATAACATTACCAATAATACAGGAAAAATTTTTAACCAGTGCGTAAATTTTGCCATAATAAACTTCAACACGTTTTATTAAACACGTATATTTTATTTTGATATGTCTTAGTACTAAAAAAAAAAGTTATCGCTTACGAAACATGTTTACTTAAAAACCATATTTCATTGTCACTCGGCGCTAGCGCATTCCCCACCCCCTCACCCCAGCCATGCGCCCGGGCGGCGGCCAAGAGTATTCATTGATAGTATGGCGAATAGATTATGTCCTGGATGTTTTGCTTATTTCAAACTCGGATAAGGATGAAATTTTTTTTTTTTTTTTTTTAACTAAACACGGAAATGTGTTCTATTACTGACACTGAACTACCAAAAAAAATTTACGCACTGGTTAAAAACTTATCCTGTATAATGTTAATTAACATTAATATAGAATATGAATTAATCGTTATTTTTACCGTTAAATTAGGTAAGTTGCCGTTTTGTACGTTTATATTAATTGTCACTGACTAACTGTATTGGGCTTGTGGTCGCAAAGCGCGTCTGATCAGCGTGAAGTCGTGGGTTCGATTACCAGGTCTAATAATAACATATAAGTACGGTTACTTTTACATCGTTCTGCAGCTGAAACACTGGAACTCCAGTCGAGTAATAGTTATTATTGCGTGATTTTTTTTAAGACGTCTCAAAGATGTTGGAATTTCGTCACTTTTTTTTTGTTAATTCGCTCCTGTCTGATCGATTAATGTATTCTTTAAAGGCTACCTTACGCATGTATAGTCGATAAGGTTTTCACACAAATATGCCTTGACTGCAAGGAAGCGTTACTTCGCGTTCTTACAATTTCACAAATGTTTGAGTTATTTTATTTATTTTTGTTATTTATCGAAAATAATAGTGCCAATAGCTTCTATTACGAACGAACGATGTAAAAGTAAGCGTGTATAATTCTCATTCGTAAGAATCGGGCAAAGTATTGTTAGGCACTACATTAGCGCGACGCTAAGGTGGGCGACCCGCCACACCTCCGTCCTGCGCTACTTCCATCTTAGAAGGATCAATTGTTTAAAAAAAACGATAAAAATATCGTCAATAAACAATTTAACGATAAATTGTAACTTAAATAACCTTAAATCTATTAACGTTATTTTTATACTATCGGTAACTCTGTCAAATAAAAGTTGCGATATAAAATTTGACCGCTATTTAAGCTCCTCCCTCGAATGTCACCGACAAAAACACGGTCGTGGGCGTTGAAATTTTTGAAAAAACGGGCCCGTTTTTCTGCCCGATTATCGGTCCAAAAAAATCGGTCGTGGGCGGAGGCCCTTAATAACGGTATTTAATAAATTGTCATTCGATTTTTAAAGGTCATGATCACAAATATGATATTTTGCCTTTAGCAATTATTGTGAACAATTTTTTTTCCGTAGGGGTAGGGGTAGTCGCAAGCGCGACTGATGAGCGTGGGGTAATGGGTTTGATTCCCAGGTCGGGCAAAAAGTGTAATTGGGTTTTTTTTAGTTTGGAAAAAATTTTGCAGATGATCCTCATCTGCCTAATCTTTGTTGTTTTTCATCATCTGCTTAAGTTTCATTCGATGTAAGGAAAATGGAAATTCATCTTTTTTACCCGGTTACGCCAGGTGGAGGTTTATTTACTTTTACTAGATACTCTCATAATAATTGCAATGCTTGTAAAAGTCTTCTACACATGACATAAACATTATACACTTACTCGTAGTTCACAATAAACGTTTTTGATTTTGACTTTCTCATCGTCTGTCGTTCTCATGAAAATATTTAAACAAGACCCAGTGTATAACAAAAAGCTAGGTCAACAAATCCATCAATTCACAAAAAACTGATGCCCATCCACAAATCACTCATACATCTAATTTGATAATCCATTGCGGTACATACAGTGGTGGACGTGTCGTAAATCTGTATCGAACAGGGATACGTTACATTTTTTTATAGATATCAATCAATTTCGGCCAGCTATAGGGTTGTGTACTGAGGAGATTGTGTAGGTTGAAAATAGTATATATATATGTCGGAGAAACAGCATCCTTCTCGACGCCATTGTTAGTTGTCAGGACTTGGTGGGCGTCATTGGGTGAAATGCGAGCACAAAACAAAGTCCGTATTCACTTTTAGTACAATTTAATAACAGTTTTACAACATTTAGTCACTGAACGAATAAGTACTTCACAACTAGTTTGTAAACACGTTAATTAACCAATTCTATTTGAGCAGCGGGTTCGGGACACCAATTCAACTTTACCGTCCAACAAAATCATAAGGCTTCACAAGTTCACATGTCTCCAGGATCCAACTCGATCCACACTTCAACAATACTAGCATTCAACATAACCTCACTTGACAATCGTCCTGATTGGCCCTGTGTATTTCAACCATTCTAATATTCCCGCTCGACCGCGCGGGAACACGCATGCGCGCGCCATTGGTCAAATATAGCACCTCGACCCCGCTCGAGGCGTATGCTCTGCTCTGATTGGTCGTGAATTAGAATACAAAACAATAACTTTAATTAAATTTATGAGATATTAAATCGTATCAGAATGTAACTAATCAAATTAAATAATATTACGATTTTACAAAGCATTTTTGGTAAACAATAGTCATCCCGCGTTTATTATCAACAATCAGTTCCACTTCGTGTACTTCCTCCGACACGGCCATTCTGACATCTCACACGTCCTCGTGTGACGTTGAGGGACGAGCATCGTTCTATGTACTTCATTCCGTCTACTTCCTCCGACACGGCAGTCCTGGCATTTGACACGTCTTCGTGTCATCTTGAGACTAGCAACATCAGTACCTAAAAAAAAAAAAACAAAGGCAATACAAAAAGAACCAAAGGCAATACAAAAGGACATAGTTCGGCCACTCCTGACCAAATAGAAAGTGTTCGTTATAATATCTCCTTCTCCACAATGTCACCATTCAAAATATGCTCTACGAGTAATATATCTCCACAACCAGAGTTAACCTCCAACGTCAAATGTTTCTTTTACTCATAAAATCTAAATTTTAATAGCCTCCACGTCTCCGTACTATTAAAACAGCCACCTCCTCGTGTATCGTCTTAATGACCACCTCGATATTTTAACCAATCCAAAGCAACACCGTCTGAACGACCACCTTGCCGTTCCAGACAACATGACAACACAGTCTAATAGCCACCTCGCCCTATTAGACAACCATATCCACACTGGCCACCACGCCGTATTAAACACGCCACACATGGCAACAGTCTAAGAGCCACCTTGCACCATTAGACTACCATATCACACTGTCTAAGAGCCACCTCGCTCTATTAGACACACCACACATGGCAACAGTCTAAGAGCCACCTCGCTCCATTAGACTACCATATCACACTGTCTAAGAGCCACCTCGCTCCATTAGACACACCACACATGGCAACAGTCTAAGGGCCACCTCGCTCCATTAGACTACCATATCACACTGTCTAAGAGCCACCTCGCTCCATTAGACACACCACACATGGCAACAGTCTAAGAGCCACCTCGCTCCATTAGACTACCATATCACACTGTCTAAGAGCCACCTCGCTCCATTAGACACACCACACATGGCAACAGTCTAAGAGCCACCTCGCTCCATTAGACTACCATGTCACACTGTCTAAGAGCCACCTCGCTCCATTAGACACACCACTTATGGGTCCGTTATAAGTCAAGTTGGGCTGACGGCGAAGCACGTAAGGCGTGCCAGTCATCAAACCTCGGTGCCACGACATAATCAGCCCTACGCCGCACGTCTACGTCAGCAATGGTTAGCTGGAGCTCTACGACTGAGACTGATTTCGGCCGTGCAACACCACAAACTACTACCACAGGCTAGTTAACAAATCACGTTAAGATGCTTCAATCAACAACAACATCAGCCTATCACTAGCATTATCACTTTACTTAGGTACTTTACTCTCGGTTATGAAACACTAATAAGACTCGGCTGCTCGGCAGCGTAGTCTCCTTGAGACCCAAACAGTAGTCTCATTCAGATCCAGTACCTAGTCTCTCAGAGACCCATTACTCTTTTTGAGACCAAAGTTATAATCATATAGACTCAGCCACTATACATCTAACCGAGCATTGCACCCTGAACGAGTCATAAAATCACAGTTACTTTCGCACTATCTACTCTGAATTCTTTCTATCACTGTCTTATTCTAAACTAATTCAAAATTTGAGGGATTAATCACACAACGCTGCCTTTGATCAAATTTGAACAATACTCAACATCACCGAGACCAAGCATCATTGAACAGTCATTATTCACAAATAAAAGTGACAAAGCGCGTGAGAAATTCAATAAGACTTTGCATGATCAACTTTCTAACGTTGTAAAAGCTAACAATATCTCATCATTATTAAACACTAGCTTTTACCATCAGCTTCGTTTGCGTAAAAGTTGACACATTACCCCACGGGAACTGTACGTTTTTTCGGTATAACGAGTATTATATGTGGTATTCCACACTACAATCCATCCCAGTACCCAATTTCATTCAGATCCGTTTAGCCTTTTGAGCGTGAAGAAGAGACAAACATACAAACTTTCGACAGGCCTCCGTCACTCGTTCAAGGTTACTCTCTTAAGTGCCTACGGCTCGCATGCGCCCGGGCGCATCTAATCCAGTCGGCGGTTGTCACGCGCTTGCTTGAGTGTACATACCTACCGCAACAAAATAATTGATACTCGCGTCTTCAATAATGTCTAAACCTCGCAATGCAATTTGTAGTGTACAGAAAACACATATTTCAGTACATACAATAATACTACACCATAATATTTTATAGTCACCTATTCTTTTGTGTAATCATTTCTCAGCATAGATAGCCCTAGTGCTGTGTTGTGTGACGCGCGTTATTGCTATCTCTCTCTCTCACGCACGAGCGTTTTGTAGGTAATTATAACATTATAAGTGTTGAGTTTTCTCTATACACGGCGACTTTTAAAGCGTTGCAAAGCCGCGGCAGATCGATTTGCCCTCAGTAGTACTAATGGATTATAGAGTTAAACTTAAAAAATAAACATATTTTTATTTTAAAATATTAAAAAAAAGAATCTTTAACTCGAAAGCGTGAGTTACAATAGTTACACACGGTAGACACACACAGATGTAACATAGGTACATTCAAACTCGCGCGCAGCCACGAGCTACCGACAAAGGAAAAACAAAATCATAAATTTTCAGAGAAAAATAAGCTCTCGCGTTTGGTGATACGGTATAAACTAGAAGCCACGCGGTGCCTACAAAGGAAAAAGCGAACAATTAAATGTTCAGAGAAAAATAAGCCTTCGTGCCTCGTGATACGGTATAAACTAGAGCGCGTTGCTTGCACTCTCGCCATTCGCAACAAAAGATAAGAAGAACGGCGGCGAGCCGCGCCGGCGCCGCGCCGCGCTTTGTTGCGCCGCGCACTCGTCGCTCAGTTGCCTCGCGAACCTTGTACTTGTAAGTTCAAGTAAACAAAAATGGACAGAAACTACAATTTCGGTAATTTAGAGTACATCGCCATGGTGCACCTGTACGGTAGGGCGGATTACAATGAGTCTAACTGCTCGACGACTTTACTCCGACTTGACTCCATTGGACTCCTTCTTGTGGTCGGAGCTAAAACGCCTGGTATATCGCGATGAATACGAAACTCGGGACGCGTTAGTGACTGCGATAGTGAACGCTTTCGATGTGATTAGAAGTGACAGAGACACATTATTAAAACTAAAACCAAATTCACTAAAACGTGCTCGTTTGTGTGTGGAACGTAGTGGCTTACACTTCGAACAATTACTGCAGCACCGGGAAGTGTAGGTAAGTACTTTGTAAATAGTAAACATTAATAATAGGTTAGGTAATTGAAATCATTGTAAATAAGTTCATTCCAATTTTTTAAATACGCCTAAAATACTTTACTATCTTCTTATCACGAAATTATTTTCTTTAAGATAACAAACAATTATTTTGATTTCTTGTTCAGTAGGTTGTAGGTAAAAAAGTATTTTGACGGTCCTAAACCAGTAAAAGGATGAAGGGAAAATTGGTTTAACTTCTTGAGTGTTGTGCTCCAATTAAATTAACTAAAAATCAGCAAATCAGCTGTTGATACGCGCAAGGGTATCGACCTTGCGCGCGCGCCGCCGCGCTGCCGTTTATGAAGGGAAAATTGGTTTAACTTCTTGAGTGTTGTGTTCCATTAAATTAACTAAAAATCAGCAAATCAGCTGTTGATACGCGCAAGGGTATCGACCCTGCGCGCGCGCCGCCGCGCCGCGCGCCGTTTGCCGCTCGAGTCTCGACCGCTACGCAAGGTACCTATTTGAAGTGGTTACTATTGGATTGAGGTAGCTTTCGAGTTTAGTTTTTCACAATTGCAAATCTGCCATTTTTATATTTACATAAAAAAGATATTTATTAATAGATTCTACTACCAAAGCAAAATCATTTCGCTGCAGCTTTGCAACGCTTTAAAATTCACCGTGTAGAGTGAAGTATCTGTACCTACTTATTTAATCTGTGCTTTCGCCTTTGTGTGAATAAAGTCATGAAATCCAACTCTCATAGCTATAAAAGTGTATTCGGATTTTTAGGCTAACTTTAGTTATTTCGATTAGCTTAGTACAATTTAGATCAAGCTTTACGAGTCGCACTAACGAATATACCATCACCATCACGCCCATACTCCCCGAAGGGTTAGGCAGAGGTGCACCAATGCAAACCCACAGTTCGCCGGAACATTTTAGGTCCCATTCAATAGGGGGGGAAGCGAGCCCATCGCCACCAACCGGGCACAAATCCAAACTCCGCTGCTACTGAGAAGTAGGTATTTTATTTTTTTATAAAACTTCGTCTCACCCTAGTAAACTCTCCTGCATCGTGGGTGCGTTCACAAACATACAAACTCACACACACCAACAGCCAGACCCAACAGAACAACGGTGAACAACTATTGGCAGATCATACAACTATCCGTTCCGTGCAGGAATCGAACCCGCAACACGCAGCGCCGCAGCCCATCGCTCAGCCACCAACCGTGTCGTGAAACTCTTACAACACATTACATTTTCTACCTTAGAGTTAGAGGAACTTCATTAGTTACGAAGTTGATACTATCACATACGACGTGATGCGCTGTTTGTTATTACGAAGAAAACCTATATGGCTGACGTTGCCTTATCTCTACTCGCTAGATTATCATTACGTATAACATAAAATAAAACTTGTAAAAATAATCATTCGTACAACATGCTAAAATTTTCATATCAAAGAAAGAGTCGCATATTGTAACTAACTGACAAGTTTACAATTTCAAATACGAATACAAACATTTTATTTGTTAAATACAACCAACACCTGTGTTATTCTTAAAATGAGCACTATGCCTCGTCATCGGCGGACAAAATACTCGTATTATTTTCGATTATCAAAACACGATTTTAAATCGATTATCAAACAAAAGAAAACGAACAAAATGATTACCTACGCAATAATAAATAATTTAAATTAAGATTGTCAACATAACAAAAAAAACATTTCAATAAAATTTTAATTCCAATTTTAAATTTTAAGAAACACCAAATAATAAATTTTATTATTAGAAAAGGTACCTAATTCATAATTCGATTTTATCATTCATTCACCATGAAATAGGCGTCTTTTTCAATCAATATTTTAAGGAAATTCCTTTTCGTAAATCGTGTAGGTATGTCAGTTGTTTCTTTAATTCGTCTCAAAAATGTGCAGTAAAGTATGTAGAAGTATGGGATACCGCTTTCAGTCAGTTTCAATTTAAGCACACCACACAAACTGAGATGCTCTTTTAACCAGGGAACAATCACCACCAGAATCATAACAAAATGAAAACTCCTCACCAAATTGAGTGGTCACAGGTTTCAACAGGTTGCGACAGGTTTCAAACCACTCGCTGCACTGCGCGCTGTGGCGGTAGATTCTGTGCTGCCGCCTGCAACCGGCGCCCTCATGCATCGCGATGCCACGTGACCCTCAATACGCCACGCCAGGTTTTGTTATAGCCACGTCCACGTTGTTGAGGCCTTCGGAAGTCAGAATTATTTGCTGCTTTTCATGTGAATGGCTGAAACAGTTAAAAGACCTCAGACAAAGATTTCACAATAATCACATTTTGTAAGAGCAAGACTCAACCTAGGACGTTTGCTGTCCTGTATAGTGTCTGGACCGGCCTTTGTAATCGCTTCAGGACTCCGCTCACGATATGCAATGCCATAACTTTACGTTGCATTTTACTGCGTGTAGATACCTACATTACATAGTTCTTTAGGAATTATATTGCATTGCAACCGAGGCTCAATCTGACCCACGTAAATAAATAGCTTGCATAATTATGCAGCAAAACATTCACCATAAATTACGGTTCATTACGGTTTAACACTAAACCTTTTTTTTGAAAAATAAAAATTCTATAGGTACACTTCATACAAGAAAAGCTATCAGCTGAACCTCTTAAGGACGTACTAAGATTATAAAAAAAACATTACTTCCCTGTATAATTATCATAACCAACAAGCGGACAACCGCAATTGCTAGCCAAGCCGGGCATCAGTGTCATCATCATCATCGTCCGGTAGAAATCCGGGCAACATGTCGTCCTTGTCTTCAGACGCCGACGCGGCGACGGGTTTATTAGCGCTTCCACAAGAAGACGCATACTATTTTGTTGCGCCTCACATAAAACGCGCCAACCGTGATTCGCGTCAATAAATCCATAAACGTTTTGTGCCTGCACCGATCCCACTTCTGATGTCGGAGAAACAGGACTTGGTGGGCGTCATTGGGTGAAATGCGAGCACAAAACAAAGTCCGTATTCACTTTTAGTACAATTTAATAACAGTTTTACAACATTTAGTCACTGAACGAATAAGTACTTCACAACTAGTTTGTAAACACGTTAATTAACCAATTCTATTTGAGCAGCGGGTTCGGGACACCAATTCAACTTTACCGTCCAACAAAATCATAAGGCTTCACAAGTTCACATGTCTCCAGGATCCAACTCGATCCACACTTCAACAATACTAGCATTCAACATAACCTCACTTGACAATCGTCCTGATTGGCCCTGTGTATTTCAACCATTCTAATTCTAATATTCCCGCTCGACCGCGCGGGAACACGCATGCGCGCGCCATTAGTCAAATATAGCACCTCGACCCCGCTCGAGGCGTATGCTCTGCTCTGATTGGTCGTGAATTAGAATACAAAACAATAACTTTAATTAAATTTATGAGATATTAAATCGTATCAGAATGTAACTAATCAAATTAAATAATATTACGATTTTACAAAGCATTTTTGGTAAACAATAGTCATCCCGCGTTTATTATCAACAATCAGTTCCACTTCGTGTACTTCCTCCGACATATATATACCATCACGCCTGTATTCCCCGAAGGGTTAGGCAGAGGTGTACCAGTGTACACCCACAGTTCGCCGGTATGTTTTTAGGTCCCATGTAATAGGAGGCGAGCCTATTGCCATTAACCGGGCACAAATCCAAACTCCGAGCTGCTACTGAGAATTTCATAGAAAAACCCAATAACACTTTTTGCTCGACCTGGGAATCGAACTCAGGACCTCTAGCGTAGCAGTCGCGCTTAGGACCACTAGGTTACCGAGGCAGTTGAAAATAGTATTTTTGAAAAAGGAATTTTAGCTTGCTTTTGTTTTTAAAAACTCTTAACCAGAGGACTTAGGAGTGCACGAGGTAAAAGTTATGTAAATTCGATCGAGCTATTAATTTGAAATAAATATTGCTTTAAAATGAAACCAAATTGCTGTATGATAGTCGTATTTTCAGTATGAAAAAGACTCGAATTGAATACTTTTTAGTTGGTGCGCTCGTGCTACGCCTAATGTACTTAGGTGAATAATGTGGATGTCTAGACGTCAATCTTCAACTTAAGGCTATTCAACACGTGTTAGTCAAACACGGGACTCATGACGCGAAAATTGCGTTTTTGTAACATTTATTATTTACTAGTTGTAGCTCTGCCCTTGATTCTACACATACAAATATACATACCATCACGCCTGTATTCCCTGAAGGGTTAGGCAGAGGTGTACCAATGTACACCCACAGTTCGCCGGTATGTTTTTAGGTCCCATGTAATAGGAGGCGAGCCTATTGCCAGTAACCGGGCACAAATCCAAGCTCCGAGCTGCTACTGAGAATTTCATAGAAAAAACCCAATCACACTTTTTTGCTCGACCTGGGAATCGAACCCAAGACCTCTAGCGTAGCAGTCGTGCTTAGGACCACTAGACCAACGAGGCAGTTCCCTTGATTATGTCTGCGAATATACTATAAATAACATATATCCTATGACACTCGACAATAGTGTAGCTTTTTATAAGTGAGAAGATTTTTGTAAACAGTAGTGCTATTCAATAAAGTTTATATGCGAAATCACTTCTGAATCCGCGGTGAGAGTTTAGTTTCGTATTTTTAAAATTAGTGAGATCGACACACTAGCGCCACCTTGTGAAGATGTAAGTGAAAAGTATTATGAAGATAGAGAGAGTATTTTGACGTTTTTCAATAGGATTTGGTATTCCGCGAAGTAATCACGACTTGCGAGATGACTTTAGAAGTGATTAGCCTATTTCAGAATAGCATAGCAGACCAGATTTTGTCTTCCAGAGATTACCTATTACAGACAAAAAACAAACACGTCTTAATAACATTACTACTGACGTATAGATTTCACGACAGTTACGATAAACTAGATCCATTTTAACCCACGTTAAACGTATGCTACATGTTTTCGACATTACTAACCTTCACATTCCTAATGGACATTACACAGCTTCTCCAAACCCACACAACAGTATACTTAGCTTGATTTCTCAGTACCCCTCCTCTCAAAGAACACTCCGGACCTCCCTAAAGGCAATTTTTCCCTTGACTACAATAGTTTGGTTGTAACCGTGTGAGTATTAAGGGGCACATACATCAATTCGCGATAAAAGATCGGTTATCTCCGGCCTAGTTCGTATGCCGGTCGCGAGCCTCGTTGAATGAAACTAGCCTCGTGTCCGGCAGGGCTACCGAATTGACACGACGCTGCGATTTTATTTATTTAGTCCTTTATAGTGGAATTTTGGAGATAAATGTAGGTTAGTATTTTTTTTTACATGTAGCCTGTGTTGTAATTGCTATCCAAAAGCTCAAAAAAATGATGTCATCATCATTTAAACCATAGGGCGTTCTCTCCTGGACATAGGCCTCCCCCATAGATTTTCAAAAGGACCGGTTGTACGCAGCCAACTGACTGACAAACATCCAGCGTTTGCCCACAGATCATTTTATGTAAATATTCAGTAATATATCCTGTGTGTGTCACTGCTCTTTGTTGTCCCTAAGTAAATAATTAAAATCTTTCAAAGACTAATTTGGCTATTTTCAGCCTTTTGCAATACCAAATCGAATCTTCGAAATCCCCAAAAGAAATAGCTTTTCTATATGAAAATAGAGCCACAAAAATTTGAATAAAGAACCATGTATCATCCTTAACTAAACCCTATTTCACACGAGCCTCTAAACCGAAATTTCATAACAACCAATCTCTTACCAGCCCTACAGCTAATCCGACCATTCGTCTGGATTGCGGCTGATCGAAAGGTATACCTTAATCGCTCTATTGCAATTTATTTGTTTGTTTCTTAGAAGATACAACAAATAGTGTGGATTGCCGTTGATTCAGAAGGATTTTCTTTCTCCTCATTTGCTTTGCAAATCTCTTTTCGATACAACAGGGCTTGTTTGGTCGCTGCCTTATTTGCGTAGAATTAGACATAGTTTCTATTTAAGATACTTTGGTACTTAAACTTTATTTAATCAAAGGGGCTTAAAGGATTTAGCTGCTTAAAGTTTTGGTGATAGAGATTAAGTAGGTACCTAAGGAATTTTTAGAGTTTGCCAAGGTTACCTACTGTTCCTGCCGTTAATTAAAGTTTTTGAACTAGTAATTTACGCTTCGGTACCCCTTTTTTAGTAGCTTCTTATTAACATTTTTGATGAACTAAGAATTTTCTAGAAAAGATTTTACGATGAAAACACACGGACACTTCTCTGCACGGTGTCTATAAGGCTGGCAGTATTGTCATATTGTTTGGCGATGCTGATTCTTTGACCCAAGAAAAGGTACGTCCTGTGGTCACGTAAAGACCAGCCGCTTTACGATGTACCGGAAAATAAGGTGAGCAAAAATATAATTATTTTATTTTAATCAGTTTATCTAAAAATTCGATGGCTCAGTAAATAAACTGATTTAAATTGTATGATAATATTTAGCTGAATAAAGATATCTTTAGCCAAAATGTCAAATATGACAATACAGTTCTGTTTCTTTCCAAACTATAAAAGCACTCTTGCTTATTCGGTAATGGCGACTCACAAATACTAATAAATGTTTCCCCAAAATTACTCGTTAGCAGTTTGTGGACAAAAAGGGCTCCAGCACATCAGCCTATTTTTCCGTTGCACCTAAAACCGGCAGCGTTTAACATTAATTACCACTGTGCTATCCACATTTCGTAGTATTATACTTGGGACATACAGATACAAGAAATGACGAACAATTAAAAACATTCCAAAGTCAAATAATTTATTTCAATTAGAACTTTTAAATTGTCAAGAAATCGGTCAATTAGTTAAACAGGTTTAAGCTAGTTACTCGTTTCATAATGTCGGTGGGCCTATATGGAGAAGAACGAGCCAGAAACTCGACGGATACTCTTTGCATGTATTTTGCGCAATTTAATAAAAATATGAAGTCATTAATCTAGATAATGCAGCTAGTTATGATAAGTTTAAATTCAACCAATATAACATAACATTATCACTAGGTGCAGTCCAAGAGTGACTACGCTTTCATTGCTGTAGGCACTTAAATATGAGGCTAAAAAATCGAACTGAATTTGTACTCAATGATCTACTAAGTAATATAATCGGAACTTGTTGGTATATAGTGACCCTACCTTCTTTTATCGCAAAGTGGAGTCACTTTGTTAGTCGATAAAGTCAAGATCTTATAAAACATTTTATCAGCTTAATTTTTATGTTAAACATTATGTGCAGTTATTTTCAATTAAGAAAACTCAATTCAGTTTTACGTGACCTTTACTTCGCACGCTTGTCCTTTTTTGATATTGTCAAACGAACAATTTAAAATAACATATAAAGCAAATAACACTACGACAGTTTCAAGAATCAATAGATATATATGTATGTTGCAGTTAAAACTCTTAACCAGTCAAAAATACTATTGACTAGCAAAATCAGTCAAAAGTACTTTTGACCGTATGCTTTGGTCAATAATACTTTTGACTAAAATAACAGTTAAAAGTACTTTTGCCCAATGGAGCTGGTTAAAAGTAGTTTTGACTAAGTGATTCCGTCAAAAGTGGTTTTGACTACCCGAATCAGTCAAAACTCTTAAAAATCAGTCACTAATCTGCAATAATAATTAATAATATCTATTCTTTATAAAAGTAAATTATAGACTCGGACAGGTTAGGTTAGAAGGGGATGGCGGGGTCTAGAGAGTCCATCGACTTCGTGGTTATTTTTTTTGTAAACCCTTGAGCCTCTCTCTATGCTTTTTAAGCATTATTCACATCTGACAAGTTAATAGTGCTTTTGACTGATGCTTTATTGCAGTTAAAACTATTTTGACCAACCTGTTCAGTCAAAAGTAGTTTTGACTGATTTTGCTAATCAATAGTACTTTTGACTGGTTAAGAGTTTTGACTGCAACATATACATTATTTGTTACCTATTATTTTGGTCCCCGAGCAAGCTGTCCATCCTACCGGGCCGTACCGCTCGCACATAAACCGTTGCCAATGCGGGGCTTGGTGCAGCCCGTACAATTTATAGCGTACATTTAGTTCGCATACTTTACGCGCTGCCCTCTTAACGGTACACTACATTACGACTGCAATGCACCGATGTATTGCGATGTTAGGATGCTGCGGGCAACGCGTTTATTATGATTACGTTTTATTACTTTTTAATTACTTTACGTGCTTTTAACGTGTGATAGTAATATAATATTTGTTTTACTAGAAATACATAATATACCGGCAAACTGTGGGTGTACAGTAAGCGCTCAGAAATCCATACCCACGCTAAGGTTCACTTTCCTATGAACACGGGCGCGATCCAGTCAGCGCGTGCGCATGTGTGTTTACGAGTGATGTCTCAACATTCCACAGATAACACACACTAATGAACCATCGTCGCACTACGCGAAATGGCATTATATTTCTGTTTACCGTACGAGTCCTACCCGACGCGCGACGTATTCTTACCATTGCATTGCTAAATTTCGCATAATTATAACATGGCCTGGCAGCTGGTTTGGATAAGAAAGGGTTTACGATCATTGAATTCCGAGTTCAAATCTTATACGCTTATACTATGTGTGGCTGTTTTTTGTTTCTTGAAACCATAATAATGTTAGGCAAAATCTTTTTAGGTTTATGTTGAATTATTACGTATTCATGCTTGTTATTTATTTTTTATAAGAAGCAAATATTAGTTATTGTATTATTTATTTAACTTTTTATGTGATTTTATTTTAACTTTTTGTAATTGGAAGTAGGAAAAAAAGGCGTGCTGTGTGATAACAAAAATTTATTTTTAAAATTAACAAACTTATGAGAATTGTAACGTCACATTCCTACCGAAATAAAAGAAGTTCTCTTGTAACTGTTCATAAGATTTTTTGTTGAATACCCACTTAGTCAATAAAATTCATAATAACATAATAAGAGAAGGATATTTTAATAACACAAATAAATTTGGTGATGCTCACGTATTAAGTTTCTGAATTGGTATTCAGCAGAGTTAATTGAAAACTAAACTATAATTCAGACTTTATGAACAGGTTTTTTTTATGTAACGTCACAATAAACTTAGTGAGGTAATAGTTTAATAATTCGTTTTCTTGATGAAAAGAAGATTGAAACTAAACCTCAATTTAAGATCATTAAATAACTATCTACGAATATATAATATAATTATGACTAAATATTTAGTTACACCGTCTAATTATTAAAACTAAAACATCCAGGTTATTAAATGTTGCATAACACCGTCTAATACTTCTTCATAAGTAGCACTGTTGCACGTCATCCCCACATATTAAAAACGAAACGTATTTTTTCTGGTTTATGATGCATGCAGCTGTTGTTGTAAACAGTATGTTATCCAGTGCGAAACCACCAAACTTAATCCACTTCGCTGTTGAGTAGGTAGGATAGGCTATCTATCCTCTTCCTCGTATTTCTTGCTCCGGAGACTAATAATAGTATTCCTCTAAAACAACAAAAAAAGTAATATTAGGCATTTATAACAAAATACTAAAGTGACTTAATTTTTTATATAATTTAATAATATTTATTTAATATAACAAATTTTAATATATTAAAACTATTTATTTATAAATTCCATAATAAACACATTTTTTTTGGCGTCATTATATATTTAAAAATCAATAATAAGTATTAATCGAAATGCCACCAAATAATTTTAGGTATCTTAGGTATAAATTTCAAATAAAAGTTTAATTTACAATTCGTTAATATAATACTCACATTCAGTCAGGTTTCATAAGATATTAATTGGGACCACTTTTATGCAGCCCAATAATAGTCGCCCTCGCCTCAGTAATATTATTTGCCTGCGTTTCGAGAATACTTACAATACCACTACGAGTATCTATTAAATCACTCGTTACTAACCAACAACCACAACCAAACGACAACGCTCATTCCAATCAAGTTAAATATGCACAAAACTCATGTCTACCTCACAGAAATCTAAATTCTTTATTAGTTTTCTATGACTACACTTTTAAATTTACGAAATGTGTGAACAAAGCGAATAAGCTAAAGAATATTATATTTCTGTTCATTTCTTCAAATTGAGTAAAAACAAAAAGACAAAAATAATGTGAGACTCGAACTCGCGGCTCATTGATTAACGCCGTCAACTGGGCGCGCTTAACCGCTAGACCATTTTGTCTCATTTAGAAATGTTGAAATTATGAACTACATTCACAACGATGATACATGTGTCTATTCTTGAAAGTAAAAGGTCGTAAGTCAAACTAAACGTCAACCTAATACGTTTTGAGATTGGGTATGGACTTTTGGTCGCCACTGTACATTGGTACACCTCTGCGTAACCCTTCGGGGAAAACAGGCGTGATGGTATATTTTTATACATAATATGGAAACCATGTGAAAATATAGGGTCATCTTTGTCCATGAATTTTGTAGAGTATTTTATTTTAGCTGTTTATACAATTTTTGCATAAATACTCTAATGTTAAGATTTAAAACTATATCTTTTATTTTATTTTAGAACATAATTAGCGGTCTACAGTTCTACACTATAAAAATAAACCACTTGCTAACCAACATTCAAGCGAACGAAAAAATATGTATACACACAGCCAAACCGTTCTAATTATTCTTGAAATCTATAAAAAAATGATCAGCAGTTTTCTACAAATATGCTTCAAAATGCTTAAAAATTATGGGTTAGCTGTTTTTTTTTACATGATTTCAGCGTTAGTCCCGTAGTAAAAGGTGTTTCTAACGATGAGTACAATTAATACCCCTTTTCAGGTTTTGGTAACTTTCACCTTGTATATGTCGTAGGATAATTTGATACTTCGAATCTTCGCGGGAAACCTAGGGGTTTTGCGAAAACGCGGATAATTAGACATAGGCGAAAAATTATCAAATCTTACTGGACAAAGTCAGGATTTTTGCGAAAATACTCGTTACTATAGTAAGATTTGATGTGCTCAACACTGATTGGCTACAATTTTGCTGGCTGACTTCTAATTGGTTCCTAGTTTGCCGATGATTAAGACGTCAACCAATCAGAGACGATCTCTTATTGAACGCGCTGACCGACCAATCAGCGTTCTTATTTCATAACAGCCAGCGTTTCGTTTCGCAATATTGCTATAATAACGAGTATTTTCGCAAAAATCCTGACTTTGTCCAGTAAGATTTGATAATTTTTCGCCTATGTCTAATTATCCGCGTTTTCGCAAAACCCCTAGGATTTCCGCGAAGATTCGAAGTATCAAATTATCCTACGACATATACATATAACTACCGTTTAAACATAACTGTCGTACCTACATGACGGAGTAAGACAACAATAACGGTAAGGTAACTAATATACCTACCATTGTTATTAATTTATAATTAACAACAGCCTAATTACTGCCGCGTATAATACGAGTACAATACATTATACATAGTATGTAGTATCTCATTTCAATTTCATAGCAACTATGTTCGTTTGTCGCTATGAATATAATATATTTTTTTTGTGGAAGATTGTAAAAGGTGATTTTTAATTCAAAATCCATTTTTTGTATTGCGTATTAAGTGTAGGTACTACATTTTGAAGATATTTACAGTAAGTAAGTAGTAGACCACCAGATGATCTTCATAATTGCTGCGTCTATTACAACGTAAACAAAACCTTCAGTTTTCCAAATAAGCCTCTAATTTGAAACCAGGATGCGCACGCTAAGAAATCTACATCGGGCCTACGCTAGACCCGGAAAAAATGTCCGTGAAGCTTCTAACTCTGCCTCACTTCTTCGCGATCTTTAGTCTTTAGCACAACGGCTTGCGCCGGTTCTCTTTAGCCATGGAGCACTCTCCATAGCTTAAGAGAACTGGCACAAGACAGGGATCAGGGGTCTCGCTCCCTTCACCTTCCTCCTCCTCCTTCCATCCTTTGCTTTTGATCCACTGCTACCACATCTCAGTGCAACCCCACGTCGACTTCAAAGGAATATTCCCAGCATTTAAGACTTACACACTTTCGCGGGATATACAGTCTCATCGCAGCAAACCGTGGGTGAAGCATCTGATATGGTGAATTTCCTAGCGTAACATGAACCGGTATTTCGCTCCTTATTCGACACAGTAAAAGAAAGTTAAAAAGTAAAAACACCATAAGCTCTCTTCCTGTTTCCACTCTGTACTCTATTCATAATAACAACGCATCCACATTTCAACTGGACACAGCACGACAAGTGACGTCATCGTCAGTACACTGGACAGTGTACACGTCACTGCCGAGACTGACTTGCAACATGCAGTGCCTAATGTGCGGTGGAGTCGTCAAATGATGCATTTAGTTTTATTTTGAAAGTATTTTAAACGTAGTCCGACTGTATACTAATAATAACCTATACTTTTTATTAGGTATTGGTTACTAAGCAGGGCGAAACAAAGTTAAAGTCAAATTATTTATTTAAGTTAGTCCATCAAAACCAATTTAAGTTTATCTTGGACATCACTGACATTGGTAAAGAAAAACAGAATATAAGTCTGAAATCGCAAATCCGCCTAGTGCAAGCGTGGTAATCAATACTCGTATCTTTTCTATTTGTAGTGGGACAATTATAGGATGCTATTATTTTTATTTATTAAAAGGTACTTTTAACAAGACAAACTAGTAAATTATTATTGGCATGTACTTACACTAGTATAAACAGTTTGAAATTATCTATTTATTTTAAATGAACATAAAATAAATTAAAACTATCCCAAAAGTTCACAAAACAAAACGTAAGCACAGCAAGTGACGTCACAATATGGTAGGCTCCGGATTAATATCATCAATCAGCGGTAGTACGCGGTCAGCGCACCTGCCCGATGACGTCACATGACGTCACTAACTTGTTAGGATCTGTCGCCAATTTGCGCAAGGATTACGCAGTAATATCCGCTTTAGAGTTGAATATAAACGGAGCGGCCATATTTTAGTTCTATTTAGATTTAGGGGATGGTAAAATGAATAGGCCTTCCTGTTTTTTTATGGGATTTAAATAACATGTACGATTATTCCTGCTCTATGGTGATTTTGGAGGTTCTCGGTTTATTACGTCCTCGTAAAGCACTTGGTAATAATAATACCAGTCTATAAATTTTCCATCGCTAAGCAAAAACAGAAAAATAAAAGGTTCTGTACAAATATGACTTGAGGATAGTCTTTATTTTTCGTTTAAATTGTTCTGTGGTTTCTGCCTACCTCTCATGGGAGAAAGGCTGTATGTACATCTATTTTAAATCTTTCTAGAATAGATTGAGGTCTGCTGGATACCTTCGACCTGCATCTACACGATGATTTATCTACCTTTACACATAAGAAACCGCTCTATTCAACCATAAAAGTAAGGTAAAAATATTCCATGAAACCGCTCGCGTTCACTGCACAACAACGACGCGGTACAATGCAATACAAAATACATTTAAAGCCAAACAAAACAGAAAGTAATCCACAAAGCGGATTGGGCGCACAAACGTATGATTGACGACAACGTCGAGGCATACCGCAGGCAGATGATAGAAGTTCCAGTCACAACGAAGCAAGGTGACTTTCTGGGGCCACTATGCAATAAAAAAAAGACTTTGACAGCGGTCATGGTATTGGCTTTTAATATTAAGTACATTGTAATAAGGACTAATATTGCTTGTTACAGGAGCTGAAACAAATGCACCCATATATAAAATCCAATCACCAATTATTCTTTGAATTTCCGCCTCTGGAACCTGCCTGAGTTCATACAATGTTTTTAGCTAGAACTACCTTCGGCCAGGTTGCATTCCCAAACAATCTTTACCGAGCACCCATTTTGTCAATTATTTTCTTTCATTCAAAACGGCTTCCTGAACCACTCTCAATTCAGAAAAGTTGGGTATTTTACCATGTTTTTTTTTACATCATTGAATGGTAATCCAGCTATCGGCACACCTGATGCTAAGTGGTCACACACAGACATCTGCAATACCAGAGACCTTGCAAATGCGTTGCCATCCCAGAGACAAAGTGAAATGTGTCATGTGCCTCCCTTCAAATCGAAACACAGAAACACTGCAGCTTTGCGACGGAAATAAATAGAGTAGTAGTACTTCCCCGGACGACCTCTTTTACAAAGAATTCTACTATTACTAAACCTTCTAACAGTATCTTGCCTTGTAACATAAAGTACGCCACGATTGACGCTGTAGACTCAGCGCTACATCGCTTGCGGGGACGGACAGGCGACAGTCCTGTGTTGTCTACGTCAGTTACCGGAGTGAATAGATTTGTTTGCTTTATTTGTTTCAATTAAAATTTTTTAACACTCGCCTTTACTGTGGCTTCGGCCGCGTGTTGATTTTAGAATTGTTTTTCTTTTATTACAAAATACCTTTCAACAATTTTGATTGGTCAATGCAATAGCTGTAACAGTCAATAGTAAATGAACTCTATTGAATATAAATTAATAAACATCCATTCAAATTATTTTCTTAATTTTTTTTATATTTAAATTGATATATTTTACATAATTCAGTTAAATTTACAAAAAATAAGGGGTCACTCACACGTTAAATATTGTGTACAAAAAATTTATGCAATCGTAATTAAACATTGTCAATGCAATCATTCAAAGGTTTGAGTTTTTACATTTATCACTCAGAATCGATCATTAATTTTGTTTCACGATAAATCATTTAATTTTGTTCGATTTCTGACGTCACTATCGTGGTAAAAAAATATATGTGATATATTTTTCTGTCTATCTGTGTGTTTATTTACAATAGTTTAATTTTACGTTCTTAAACAAGAGTTAGCTAGCAGTACTAACGAAGAATTCTCTTCTTCTTCTATCTAAAATCTATTAATTTAGTAGTCATTGGAATATTTATGTATTGACGATTTGTAGACGAGTTATAAATGGGTCATCGTCTGGTCAGGAGCACCAACTTTACATAATTAAATAAAAAAATAAACAGTATTTATTGCATAATTTTATATTCTACCAACGGTTAAAATCAAGTTTCTTAATTGCATAAAAAATGTAAATCCCATACTTACTCAATACTTTGAGAAACCTGAAGAACCTGTTGATCTTTATTAATATCAGACGCACCCAAGCAGACCCACAGTAAACACTAGTACACACAATCTCAAAAAAGTCATCGTTTAAAATCGGTAACTGTCATTTACCATTTCCAATACGTCGTCCGCAGCGCGATAACGCAACTGCATCGTAGCGATTTCATAAAAATGCCATCCAATATTCACTAGTCTGGAATCGTACGTCCAAAGTTAATAAATTAATTTGATTGGGAACCTCTTTTGTTTTCGCGCGTGTGTTACAGGCTTAATTGTTGACTTTTAATTTGGAACCGAAGATTATTTTAATTAACTGCCCCGTTGGTCTCGTGGTCGCAAGTGCGACTGCTGTGCAAGGGGTCCCGGGTTCGATTCCCAGGTCGAGCAAAAAGTGTTATTGGATTTTTCTATGAAATTCTCAGTAGCAGCTCGGAGTTTGGATTTGTGCCCGGTTAATGGCAATAGGCTCGCCCCCTATTACATGGGACCTAAATATACCGGCGAACTGTGGGTGTACATTGGTACACCTCTGCCTATCCCTTCGGGGAATACAGGTGTGATGGTATATATATAAGATTATTTTGTGTAATGAACAGAATGAGGGTTTGCTCACGTCACGATTTTTTGTTGGACCGTTTTATCGGACTGTTCAACAGATCCATAGTTTCGGGGACCAACTTTTTGTAGGACGTGAGCATTTGTATATAAGAAATTCATATGTTCCATTCTCTCCGACAAAAAATCGGTCACCGATTCTCTGACGTGGGCGGACAGCCTGATGAAGAAAATGTGGCGATGAATATATTTACGTAATAAAAGTATAATAAAAAAAATAGTAAATATAATAGGAAAAATATTGCTTAACTCAAAATCAAAGTTAAAGCATTTATTTCAATTAATCTATTTACATTAACTTTTTAACTGTCAAGGAGTCAGTCAGCTAGTCAGAAAGTTGAAACTAGTTGGTCGTTTCAAAACGTAGGTAGGCCTTTACGTAGAAGAACGAGCAAGAAACTCCACGGACACTCTTTTTAATTAGATTTTTACAAAATTCTAGTTAGAATATTCTTGACCCACTTTCACCAAAATCACTAAATAAATTTAGCGCCTAAACGTATTTAGAGCATCATCGCATCCCTGTCACAATGTAAGAAGGTGGCAGTGACAGAGTGATAATTTAAACACATTTAGCGCTAAATATATTTAGTGACTTTCTTCAAAGTGGCTTTTAATCTTAGAGACACTAACACATTCAACAGGAAACAAATATACATAAAGAACTACGCAATCCTCATTAAAAAAATGGTTGCAAAGATAACCCACACACAATACATTCTAGTACACTTATCGCATAGACAAATGCAAGTCGACAAACGCAGTGTTTACCCAACATGTGGGGCAAGCCGGGGCATAATATGGGCAAGCCGGGCAAGTCGGGCTAACGGGGCAAACTGGGGCAAAGTGCAGGTGCCACGTCATCTGATTTATGCGCCGATTTGTCATTGGTCCAAGCCACAGTGACCTTTGTGTTACGACAATGTGTGGTCAAGATTTGGATGGTCTAAGTTGGGTGGGGAATATACTTCATGGTGGGGAATGTGGAAATGTTTCTGTATGTTAGTTGAATTAGTCTTGATATACAGGCAAATGGCATTAAATCCGCCTTTACTTTTTAACCGACTTAAAAAAAAGGAAGTTATCAATTCGACTGTTTTTTTTTTCCTTTTTTTTTGTTGTCAAAATAAAATAAATAAATAAGTAAATGTTGTATATCACCCAAAATAATGTGTTACCAATAATTTCGTGACATAGTTATAAAATCAATTCAAATAGTTACAATTATAATAATTATCATTAGAAACGTACATTATTATCGTAAGATTTTTATGATTAAAGATTTCAGAAATAGATTTTTTCCAATTCTTTGTTTATGGGTCAATCTTCATATGAAACAAAAAATGCTTCGTTTTATTAGAACTGTAGGTGTACATTGGTACACCTCTGACTTACCGGTTGAGGAATACAAGCGTAATGGTATGTTTATGTCTTTTAGATAGAGTATGATTTACAACTTTATTTTTCTGAATTTAACACCATCTATCGTTAAACCAAAAGTTTCAAAATCATACGCTATGGTTTTATAATGTTTTTATATGGCAATAACAAACAATAGATACTAGCGGTTGAGCCATTTTTCAATGGCAGTAGAATAGAATAGCTGTTGTTCCGAACTTCAGGAAGAGAACTCTCCATTGCTCCCGACATATTTTCCTTACCCGTTTGAAGTAAGTACCCACGATACGATAAGTATTTTTTTTCCAGTCTATCCTTCAAGACTAACGACTATAGGCTTTATTCACAATATTCAGTTATGATATGAGTGTACCGTCAGCAGCGCAGGACATAAAGCGAAGAACACACTAGGTGTCGGCTGGTAATTCGACTATTAATCACGCGACCGCGCGCCATGTGCACTACTCACACTGCATCATAAATACTCGACGCTTTTACATCGCACGATACGGGGACGACCCGATCAAGCGAGACTGGTCTATTTTAGCTACTTTCATAGTATCATGTCTTACGGTATTGTGCTATGGGGACGGGCTGCAGACATAGAATCTATTTTTATTTTGCAAAAGAGGGCTGTCAGAGCCATCTATAATCTTGGCAGACGCGAATCTCTAAGGGAATTGTTTAAAAAAATTAATATCATGACGGTACCTTGTCAATATATATATGAAAACATTATGCATGTTCGGAAAAATCTTCATCATTTTAGAAAAGTTGGTGATAGACATAATTTTAATACTAGAAATAGGAATAAATTAGAGCAACCGAGTTTTCGATTGTCAAAAGTACACACTTCTTTTATGGGGTATTGTGTAAAATGTTATAATAAAATACCGCTCAAAATTCTCGAACTAAATGAGAGAAAGTTTAAAACATGTATAAAACGCACACTATGCAGTCAAGCATATTACAAATTAGAAGATTATATAAATGATAAAAATGCTTGGCTTAATGCTAGTCCTGCTCCACAGCCACTCGGGCACACAAATTAATATACATTTTTTTTTTTCCTTAATATAACGATGTTATTAGCACCTTTTTTATTGACCTTAATAACGTATACCGTTATTATAATTTTTACTGATTTTTTTTTTTTTCTACTTACTACAGTTTATTTTTTGAAAAGGTTCGCTGATGACCTTAGTTTTGTATAATTTTACATCATATATTTCAATTTTGTAAATGTGACTACCATGGAGCCATTTACTTGTAAGGTTACTATGTGTTGGACACTGAGCATGGCAGTTGAGAGCTTTGTCATGCTCACTTTAATGTCTTGCTGACGGTGGCGCGTGGGTTGGATCGTTTGGGGGAACCAAACGATCCAACAATTCAAGATGGTTGAGCTGAACGGTGCTGATGCACGCGTCATATTCGTGAACGGGTGCTGTCAGTTGGGATTGGTCATCTCTTAACTGCCATGTCTTACATCGTTATTATAATTTTTGTTATTTTTTATATTCACCTTCATTGTTTTCACATATAGAAGCAACAAGAATATTGTAACCAAGACTTTGTAAAAACCAAACGGAAGGAAAAGAGTGTCCATGGAGTTTCTTGCTCGTTCTTCTCCATAGAGACCTACGTTTTGGAACGAGCAACTAGCTTCAATTTTAAACTGTAACTTCTTGACAATTCAAAAGTACCTGTAAATGGTCTAATTGAAATAAATGATTTGATTTGATTTGATTTGATTCAAGTAATTTTGTGTTTTATGTGTCGCGTTTATAAATGTTTGGCTTCGGATTTTGAGTTTAATTGTAGGAATGAAATTTTGGTTCAAGATTCAGAGGTGTGCCGAGCTATACCATACTAGTTTAGCTGTCAATTTGAGCAAAGAAAGTGAAATAAATAACACAGGTGCATGGAGATGGAGTGCACCTGTGTTTGCGCACTCTCTCTTCCCTCACTCCCATAGTCCGCTGGGACGGCACTCTGATGCGACCGGGGATAGATCAAGCACTGAACCAATGGCTTTACATCAGAGTCACAGACAGAGTGTCACATCATCAATGGAAAAATGGTTCTGAGAAATTCATAATGAGAAAAAAGAAAATAAAATTTTTTGCCTAACCTGGTAATCGAACCCGCTTAACAGACACGCTTATGACTCCGAGACTAACGGGGTAGTCAAAAACAACAAACAAACTAGTGCAAAAACTAACATACATATTATTGCCAGAAACTTTCCGTTGGCTATTACATCATCTCGACGCGACGCTTAAAAGGTGCCATCTGGCTGAAGTTATAAAATATTATGGATTAACATAATATTTGTCAAAATATACAGTGTAGTATCGTCCCTACAAGATACGGCAAGATAGTTCACCATAAAATCTTTCTTACTTTTCGGAACACAACATCAAACATTGGTCAGTATAATTGAAATATCACCACCCAAACAATTCTATCTCAGATATTTTTACTCATGACGTCAAACACCAAAAAAAGCTGTGGACATTATTATTTTATTCCGTTTTTAGCACCCGGAGAGTGAAGACTCCTACGCTATAATATACAATTCCTCCCACGCTTGCGACAAATAATATTTTCTCCATCTTAAATCGTGTATTGTAAATAGCTTCTCCGAACCTTCATTTTTCACAAGCCGCATGCATAGTTCACGAGGGAAATATTAGTAGGAAAAATGCTGAAGCTATATATTTATGTTGAACGTAGATGGGCTTGAATTAAAATTGTATGAGCTGAAAAACCGGCGGTGAAGGGATAAAATTAATGGGATGGGATGTGCCGACGACATCTTTGGGTCTTGCGAAGTTGTGAATATGAAGAAAGTTGCTGATTTATTGTTTTTCTGGACTCGGTTAGATAAACGAGTTTTTTTTTCGGTAGCTATCTGAGTTATTTGTGATGGTATAGGGGTGTGCCTGTACGGAGTTAAGAGGGAATCTAAATTGATTAAAATGTGCAAAAAAAGTTAAATCACATTTTTTTTATGTTATTTGAAATTGTGTAGGTACTATAAATAAAAACATCATGAGAAAAATAGACCTAGGTAATAATTTAAAATCGTCACAGAAAACAAGACATGCAAGAATGGCGATTATGCGCGTACGAGTCACCAGCATAAATTATATAGTGACATTTACAGAAAATTTTAAAGCAAGTTTCTCGTGAAATAACGAATGCAGAAAATACATGTTTCTTAATAGTTTTGTTTCAAAAATATGAACAAACTACGTTTGTAACAGCATAAAATTACAAACAATATTTTTAGCAGAAAATCGGTTTTGATTTTACGTAAATGTGTGACATATTTTCACTCGTGGTTATACCTATGTACCTACTCTGCACAAAAAGGCCTACAAACTAGGACAGTTACAACCCGATATTTTAACTAAAATGTAAGCTAAAAACACATGAATATTCCATCGCTAACATTTTAATCCGATAGCACAGAGTTATGATATAATCCTAGTCTGCAAAACTGTTGCTATATATGTGTTTATAGCGCGTATGTTTAGTTCAGCTAAAATAGTGCCAAACTAACAATAGTTGCAGTTGTATGCCTATATGTATGTATCTGTGTATGTGTGTGTATCTGGGTCAAAGAATCGGTATTGCTAAACGAGGCGAAACGGATAGATTTCTGTGCGGTATGAGATTGGTTTATCGCGTTCTTTTTTCATGTGGCTTTTTGGCAGACAGATGGCGTTTACGGGTTAAGTTTTAGGGGACGCTAGTATCTATCGTCCGCTTCTAAGTGTTTAAAATAAAAGAAAAGTATTTGGAAAAAGTTTCATAAATATGGGATTATTTATATAGGGTACCTTATAAAAGAAGTGTGTGAAATGATGGTGAAAAAAAGAACAACTGGCAGTTTTGGGGACTGCGAGCAGAAGTGGACACTTGAACGCAATAATATGTCCACAGTCTAGCGCGACACGTCACATTAACATGACGTTAATGCCAATAAATAGTAATGTCGATGACGCGGTTTTATTAGAATGTTGGTGACGAGAACAAATGAAATTGTCATGTCGATGGCGAAGTTGCATTATCATGTCAGCGACGCGATTAAATTTAATTAACATGTCGGTCACTCCATATCATAACTTTTGCCCTAATAAAAATCGCTCACCGCAGCTAAAAACGCTTTCACTTGAAAAAATCTACTTAAGGGTCCCTATCAATTTTGCGGTCAAAAAACCGAAAATTATTTTTTTTCAGTTAAAATTTCTCAACAAACACGAGATATCTAGTTTAAAAAAAAAATACGCAGTTAAAGGCGACACAGGTCCGTCGTGGAGAAGCCCTTGGGCGCGACTGTATGCACCGAGCGAGCGCATCGGTTTATAAGGCATTATTTAGATATTTTTTTACAATTAAATAAGTAGTTAAAGTAAAAAAAAAAAATGAGTTTGGTAGATAAACACCTTAATTTTTTAAATATTGAATACATATTTTTTTTTTTAAATTAATTCTTACGCTTCGACGACGGTTTTGCACACAATTTTATTGGGTTTTTCCAGCATGTTTAGAATTTTTTTACCGGTACTAAATGCATTTAGTTTGAAAAAAAAATATCGTAGGCTTACTAGTACACTATATGCACTATATTTAGCATTTTTTTTTCAGATTGATATTTGCTACCAATAAGCTAAAAATGCAGTTGAAAAACTTGGTGTTTCGTGCTTACGTAAAAACGTGTGTTACATTTTTATTTTTTGTAATTTATATTAAGTAGTTATCAAAATTTAATTTCGTGGGCTGACTAGATAAATAGGTGACAAATAACTGCGTTTTTTTTTAAAAACTAGATATCTCATGGCTATTGAAAAATTTGAACTGAAAAAACAATAATTTTCGGTTTTTAGACCGAAAAATTGATAGGGTTAAGTGCTATTATTAAAAGTCCTTTACTAACACCAATTATTTTTCTCAAAATTTAAACCACAAAAGCTCACACATAACATCACCTAACAAACAATAAACTCAGCTACAATTAATAGTAAAGGCGGCAAAGTAACTGCATATTAAAATGGCGTGCTGATCCATTTAACAGAAAAGCACACAGATTTGTCAAGCGAAGGTAGCTAACGGCCCCAATTAGTGGCTCCTACCTAACGAAGGAGAATTCCCAGGAAAACCCACCGGAGCTAATAAGGTAACCGGAGAACTGATCTTGCGGTGAAGGCCTTTGATTTTAAGGTAAATGTTACGGAGTTAGAACCTTGTTGTGGACAAGGAAGCACTGATTTAACGGATATATTGATTTCAAAGCGGTCTTAGGGTTTTCTAGTTTGTTATACTAAACTAGGTTATGCTTGGGACTTCGGTCGCGTGAATTTTGGTTATCACAGGTTTTTTTTTGCACAGTACCTTATTTTTTTTTTAAGATAAATGTATCCTAATTTACTCCTTAATTCCTTATAACATCAGCTATCTGCCAGTGAAAGTCCCGTCAAAATCAGTAAAGCAGTTTTATAGATTAGCCAAACAGACAGACATGCAGTTTAAAAATTACTTTTTACTTGTAAATACCGTGTCATATTTATTTTGTGAAACGCTGTTATTTTGATGTTACAAATGAACACTTCTTATTTGCTAGGTTTTCTTTTGTTGTTTTAAAATTATTTTTTTAAATTCTTGTGTTAATTCTGTGTCCTAGCAAATTTGGCTGGTTGTGACTTATTGTAGCTTGTAAAGAAAAGGCGGATGGCTACATAGTAAGCAGTTAGCTGCTGTTTCATACTTTTGGTTGGATTGTATCTGTAATCAAGTTAATTATCCGTTTTTATTTTATTATGCAATTGAATAGTAAAATTGCATTTGTACCTAAATGTAACTTTACTCTTTCTTAATTATCGTGAAAAGTCAATACTTTCTAAAGACAAAAGATCAGTTATTGTGGCTATCTTTGCGGGAGGCCTATGTCCAGCAGTGGACGTTGTTGGGCCGATATGATGATGATGACAATGAATCGACCTTTTTGATGTTCCTGAAAGTACATAGGTACATGTTTAGGTACAACAAGTAAACAGTCACAAACCGCTGCACATGTAATCCTGCTAACACAACCCCAACAACCCCAGTTTTATTCCACACAACAAAAGCAAATCTCGTTGCAAGATACCATGCATTGCTCTAATTAAGTTTAAACAAAACATGAATCATTAAAAGCGGTGTAATGCGCGCTGCGGGGGTGAAGGCGGGGGGCGGGGGGTGCGCATCCCCTCTTGATTTATACCCCGATTTGTCGTCGAGCCAAACCGCCCCTGATTCACCGCTGTGATGCCGTGTTTACTGATAAACACAGGAATACCGAATGGCCGTTGTAAATGAGTTTTCATTAAGTGCTGTATTTTTTTGGGGGGGTGAAAATGGGGTTGATTGGTTTCTTTAGATTGTGCTATTGAAAAAATGTTATCGTAGAACTGAATCTTCGATGGAGCGAGTTCAGTGGATCAGTGTGTTCAAAGCGATTCCCGTATGCAAAAACAATTTGTGCGATTTTGCCGATTGTGTGACATTCCGTGAACGGAAAGCCAAGCAAGCCATGAATGAATTTTTACTTTTAGAAGAATATACTTTGTAGCTCTGCCCTAGCAGGGTCAACAACTGTACATTAGCTTTAAGCGTTTACATACATTATGGATGCAAGTAAATAAATATGAACAACTACCAGTCCTTTGGTCTGTACCTTATCTATCTTTTTATAGCTCCTGCCTACTACTTCCTTCCA
Organism: Caradrina clavipalpis; assembly: GCA_932526535.1. Classification (NCBI taxonomy): domain Eukaryota; kingdom Metazoa; phylum Arthropoda; class Insecta; order Lepidoptera; family Noctuidae; genus Caradrina; species Caradrina clavipalpis. Next base: position 770,781 of record OW052107.1, on the reverse strand, counting down.
CATGGAAATCTAGTAGGTACCTCTATCTTAAAATATCGAATCAGCAACTGAATACAGCACCATATTTAAAAAATAAAAGAAAACAAGGTTATTAAACTTTCACTAGAAAAATCTCATAGGTTGGTTGCGAAACTGCATCACCAAGCGCTATCCACGTACCCACCCAAGATTTTATCTCACAAATAAAAGACACAACAGACCATTTAAACCCATCTATTCTTACAAGCACTTGAGTGCATAAAACCCAGCTAGCTGTGTTACTCTGGGAGTGGGTAAGTCGGCCATAAACCAGGAGTGTGTACGTGACCGCAGGCGCCGCGGTAATATAAGTCATGAAGGCAGATTGCAATGCTGTGCCTGTAAGTAGTGTTTACAGTGTTATTACACCTGAGTTTGTTCGGTGGTGAAATGTTGAGGGCAGGATTTTCAAGTGACTGGTTGCTACTGAAAGTCGCTTAAAGATTTTCATAAGTAGGTTTTAAGAAATTCTGTAAATTTTCTGAAAATTGATCATCGGTTATTTTGTTTTATGTTTAGTTTTAGAAAAATCATACTCGTTAGCGACGTGCAGTGATTATGAAAATTTCCCTCGTGATGTTAAGACACAAGTCATACAGTGGGTTCGAAATTGGGCAAACAATAATTGGATTTTCTTAAAATCATATGCATATAGGTTACCTTTTAAGTTTATTAGGCATCGCTGATATTAGGAAACTTGAAATTATCATTTACATAAGTCTGAAATTGCAAATCGGCCATGAGCAAGCGTGGTGATCAAGCCTCGTACCTTCCCTGTGTAAAAGAGATATTTAGCTTGCATAGAGAAAAATAAAAAATAAAATAATATAAATTTACCATCACGCCTGTATTCCCCGAAGGGTTAGGCAGTGATGTACTAATGTACACTCACAGTTCGCCGGTATATTTAGGTCCCATGTAATAGGGGGCGAGCCTATTGCCATTAACCGGGCACAAATCCAAACTCCGAGCTGCTACTGAGAATTTCATAGACAAACCCAATAACATAGAGACAATAATTATTTTGGTTAATAGCAGTCATTTTCTTTTATCATAGCGTTAATATTCATATGACCAGCTAGTATTGTGACAGACACATATTGCAATAAAAACTGCAACACAAAACAAAACGTCCCACCAACACAATGACGCAGCAAGTCTCCACTCCACATCCTCTTTAACACTCAAGCGCCACAGCAATTATTCCGTCTTTCAATTACCAACACGGTGTCATCAATAACAACATAATTATGCACACAGCGAACACGACACTCCCGTGTTGATGTCTAGTGCTGGCTCATTAAAATGAATTATACGAGTCGGTACATGGTCGGGAGTTGTAAATCATTCCTCACTTGTGGGAAAGTTGTTCGTTTTATAGAATTGGGGGTACTTGTTTGGTAGTTTAGGCTGGTAGGTAGCTCGATAATCTAGGTACCGGGTTGAGTGATGAGATTTTTTTGTAGGTAGTAATTTTAGGGTAGTAATAATATAGGTACCTAGTACTTTTAAATAGTAATATTTTTTTATACGAGTTAGGCAATGGTGAGACCTTTGTTCAACTGTGGGACAATACAACAGGGGACAGTTTGGATTTTTTTTTTACTGAAGTATTTTGATAGTAATGTTTTTGGTAGTTGTATTTGATCGGTGAGCACGGTAGTACCCCCGCCAAGACGGGCCAATTTTTGTTTTTTGGGTAGTAGTATTTCTTGATAATACCTATATTTTTTGTTCTGTTTGTTTGTGTCTAACACAAACGCATAGTCATTGCAATTATTAAACCGTATGCCGTTTTATCAATGAATATAGCAGTTTTTTTTTTAATAATACAAGGTTATGTAAAACTAGCTACATGACTGCCGTCAGAGAATCTAGTATTACTACTCTAGGCCTGGTGTTATGTTAACTCGACGACGGCCTACAGGATAAACCAAAATCAAAGACAATGCGTTTATTTCAATAAATTGAACCATTTACACGCACTTTTGGATTGTCAAAGAGTCGGTCAGAGAACAGTAGCTAGTAGCCCGTTCCAAAACGTAGGCAGGTTTACTACAGGTTACTTTTGAAAACAGTTATTTCTGAGACAATTCAATACAGACCTACAATAATATGCGTTTGTTCGAAAGAGATACCGCGCCCCCGGAACGCAAAGGGCACATGAAAGAACATACACGGGTTTTAGTCAGTAAAAGTCTGACACTGTCGGCGGGGCGGGGCGGGGGAAGGGATTTGATGATTTCCCGTCTATAAAAAAAAAAGACCTACAATAATAGTTTTCCTGCGTAATCATCAGGTGTACTGTCAAACATTCAATTGAACAGATAGCCAGTAAACTTTGTGATCATTACTTTGTCCAATTACCTAGGAATGTCCAAATAAATGAAGTAAACTTCCCTTAATTAGAATTTACTTTGCAGGGGATGTTAAATGGGAGGTATTTCACGATACCCGCCGAGGTACTGAGTAAATACTCGTTTGAACTGTCATCATTGCCGTGACGACGAGCAGCGCCTTAAAAGAAGTTTTTTTTTTTAATCTGCGTACTGCCCTGGGACTTTCTCCTGCATTATGGAGTGCATTTACAAACACATAAACTGCCTGTAACAAGCTGTTTGTGTATGTAACTTTATTAAAAAAAACCTAATGCGCAGCAAAGTTTTTTTTTTAAACGAAACAGAAGTCTCACATACACGAACAACCAGACTCAGAACAAGTACCTGTAGGCTAAAGAAATATATTTTCTGTGTGGGAATCGAACACGTGACACCCAGCCACTGCGCCAATGGTATCTTCAAAGATCATAATTAACTCTTTATTATTTGTATAGTTGAAATGCCAAAGCAAAAATCCATATACCTATTTTCGAGATTCAAGACACATTTTCGAACAGATCCGGTAAAATATAAGAAAAAAAAATCCACCAAACTGTATAAAGCAAAACGTTTCAGCTATGCAAACGTCCAGAAAAAGAACTGGAAAAATAATAAGAACCGTATCAAAAAATCTAACACACAATGCAGTCTTTGTACCGCACAGTGGGCCGAACTTAAAAACTCTGGACAAAAAACGCCGACCGACGCTAGTCGGTTTAACTGCCAATATCACTGTCATTTGTCTCTGGCCAGCTTTGCGAGACAAAAATTTACTTTGCACTTCACTAAACCTATTCTGAACTTTACAACCTACATAATAAAGGTAGAATTTCAGTTTTTATCAAGGTATATAGTAAGTTTGTACGCCAATAACAGGCTCTCAGTGACATGTACGTTTTGAAAGCGTTTCGCTTTATGTCTCTAATTGCGTTAGGCACTGAAATATTTTTGAGTGGTCATATTGAAGTTTTTGACTTAAATCGTTTAGTTTTTGTGCACTGTGCAAATAACAAAGAGGTTTGTCATTGAAGTTTTTATATCCGTCAAGCGTTGTATATGGTTGACATTTTATGAGTGTTTCATGAAATATAAACTGGTGTAATGTTTTGTTAGTGTGAGCTCGGGTGTATTGTCGAGAGCTCGTGGCAATAAATTCATGGAATATTTTTATTTTATTTTTCGTTTAATACCTGATGGATAGTTTTATGATTATTTAAATATTTACCTGTGAAGGACGAATTACATGTCGTGCCAGACTGCTTGGCAGCAGCAATCCCCAAACGTGCTAAAGTATCGTCGTGCATTTCACTAAAACTTGTTTAAACGCAACAAAATATTAGTTTTATTGGCACTTAGTAAGTAATTAGTAGTTACTAGCTTCTGCCCGCGACCTCGTCTGCATAGACTTCAGAATTAAGCCAAAGCCCTAAATTGTACCACGGGAATACAAAAACAGAATAAAAACTATCCTATGTATTAAACTGGACCTTCTTCTTCTTCTTATCGTGTGGGCAGTAAGGTCTAAACGACCCCACACACCCTAGTGTCAGAGTTTCTAAACCGCCTCAATATCTATATATTATGTGCAAATTTCTGGCAAATCCTTCCATCCAACCAACTTACACGGTTTTAATAGTAGTAGAATACAATAGTCTTGATGCAATTATTTCTTTTAAACTTTTTTAAATCCCGTAAAATGAGTAATTTCAGAAGAAAATTTAAATTACGATAAAAGTGTTACTATTTCAATTTGCACAGCAAAATAAATATCAAATAAAAGCAAAATAAATATCAAATAAAAGGAACAACATAACGTAACGCAATTAATAAAAAATTGTAAAAGAAGAAAAAATTAAATAAACTTTTTTAATGTTAATTTTTAATTAATGCTCCATCAATTATAATTAACGCTACATTTTTCCTTAATGAGAAAATTTTGTAACCGTTTTAAATCTTACGAGCAAGATTATTGTCCAAATTGTACCTACCTACTTAACGTGAGCGAAATGTAGGAGGAAAGAAAGAAATTTCGTGTCATATTTGTCAGAATTTTGTTCCATAACATTAATTAAAAGTTCCGATTTTCCGAAGATTTTTTCCTCCATCGATGTCATTGATGTTCAAGATAAACTTAGAAGGTACAAAATTAATAGAATAAATCACATTGCTAGGTACCTAGACGGTGTGAAACCCGCAACTTGTTATTATTTTTTAAGTATTAGATGGAACACAGCCTAACTGTCTACCTGATGTTAAGTGGTCACCTCTGCCTATAGACATCTGTGATACCAGAGGCCTTGCAAATGCGTTGCCATCCCAGAGATAAAGTTGAATTGTCTTGATAATATATGTGCCAGTAATATATATGTTGCAGTCAAAACTCTTAACTAGTCAAAAGTACTATTGACTAGCAAAATCAGTCAAAACTACTTTTGACTGAACAGGTTGGTCAAAAGTGGTTTTGACTGAAAAATATTGGTTATTAGTACTTTTGACTGCAAATTTGCGGTTAAAAGTACTTTTGACTAACGCTCTTCGTCAAAAGTAGTTTTAACTGCAATAAAGCATCAGTCAAAAGCACTATTAACTTGTCAGATGTGAATAATGCTTAAAAAGCATAACAGAGGAGCCCCGCTTCGCGGGGCTCAAGGGTTTACAAAAAAATAACCACGAAGTGGATGGCGGGGTCTGTTCGCTCGCTTCGCTCGCTCTCTACCCCGCCATCCCCTTCTATCCTAACCTGTCCGAGTCGGGGTGCCCCAAGTCCCGAGCTCGCTTCGCTCGCTCTTTCATCCTATAATTTACTTTTATAAAGAATAGATATATTATTAATTATTATTGCAGATTAGTGACTGATTTTTAAGAGTTTTGACTGATTCGAGCAGTCAAAACCACTTTTGACGGAATCACTTAGTCAAAAGTACTTTTAACCAGCTCCATTGGGCAAAAGTACTTTTAACTGTTATTTTAGTCAAAAGTACTTTTAACTGTTATTTTAGTCAAAAGTATTATTGACTAAAGCATACGGTCAAAAGTAGTTTTGACTGATTTTGCTAGTCAATAGTACTTTTGACTGGTTAAGAGTTTTAACTGCAACATATATAAATATACCATCACGCCTGTATTCCCCGAAGGGTTAGGCAGAGGTGTACCAATGCACACCCACAGTTCGCCGGTACATTTAGGCCATTGGGCATTTTTTTTTTGCTAGTAATTACACCGGTACCAATACCTTTTAAACAGAAACCCAAAAATGCTACAGAAAAATGTATGGTGGTACTTGCCCAAGAGGTTTATTACTATTAAAAACAATTAGCATGCTTGAACCACTGGGCCGTTTCGACGAGTAAGTACAATTATAAGTTTAAATTAGGGACACGAAAGATACTTTACTTATGTGAAGCTTTTACTTTTTCGCAATCTTTCCAAAAAGAATAAAATTATTCAAACTATACTTTTTTAATTTCAGTTTCATACCACAAACCGTAATTATTTTCCTTTGTCACAAAGCAAAAACCACAGTTTTCAATATCCACTGTCTCAGCTGAGCAATTTTCATAAGAAATGACTATTTCGCAATCAAAATGGGAGCAATTGTAGATTGTCAACCGCCGCTGTCAAAGTTGACAGTTGCTGTCAAGCTATTCAAAGACAAGATGTTTTGAAATGTCCTCATCTTTTTTGCATTTCTCATTTATCGGATTTTATACCTACTTTAGGTCTACTTTTGTTTTTTTTTTGCTTGACATCTTTGGCTTATTAAATGTTTTGGGTCTTATATTTGAAGAGGGATGATAAAGTCGACGGTGGGTGTATTTATTAAAATAAGTTTGTACTATGGACTTTTTGACAATGTTTGAATTAAAATGGGTCTTTGTAAAATTCCAGCGTTATGATCTCTACTATTATAATAGTGGTGTTCATGTAAATATACTTAATGTGTTTTGTAAATTACAAAGACAAATAATTTTAAATGAACAATAATAAGATATTGATAATAATCGTGTTAGCTAAAACGCACCAACACACGTGAAAATTTCTCCCATTATTGAATTAGACTTAAGTAAGTGGTTTTGTTAAAGCGCTGCAATCACTGTTAAATATAAATAGAAAAGATTTAAAATCTAGTCAAAACATGACTTTTATTTACTAAATTGACAACCTACATTTGTTTGGCGTATCTAATTAGTTTGACGTATTTAATTTGAATTATAAAAAGTTAGTGAATTAACTCGTTTTGGTCAAACTGAGCTCAATTTGTTTAATAATGTAAGAATGGAGCATACGCAAAATTATTTTCCATAAATAAAAATCACAGTAACAGTAATAGTACCCACATAAATAACAAAAGCACATACATCAAAACCATGAAAACAGAAAGTACAATAAATAATCGTTTCCTCACACAATCACAAATTCCCTCCCATTCAACTTTATAATCACAACACATGAATCAAGCTGTCGACGCGCGACGCATTATCTTCTAAACAGTAAATCCACCAAGTTTTTAACGAGAAAAGTAACCATTCCTGAACTCATTCTACATTATATTGCCATAAACAAACGTGCCACATGTTGCAAAAGTACCTCATACTTTCCTCACGTACTGGAAATAAATGACTTGAAATTGCCGTAATTCTTTTAGTCTGTGGCTACATTGTATCGTGCTGGGTACGCAGCCCACAGTCCACGTTTTGTTACTAATTACATTTTTTTTACGAGGGACTTTTTACAACGATACTGAAAGGTCTTTAAATTATGTTTTAACGTATATTGGTGTTCGAACGTTTGTAGGTAATTATGGTGTTGCTGAAAATTTAGTGTTGTTCGGTAAACGGCTCTAAATTATGAAGCGAAAGGTCGTATTCAGGTTCACAAAATATTTTGCTTGTTTTATTTAGGTTACCTAGTAATTATTTTTGTAGACGCTGGGTTTATTTGTTTTTGTTTTAGGCACTTTCCTAGGTACATTGTCTTGTTTTATGTTACTTGCTGTGATGTGGGGTTTTTTTTATCTTTCAGGCTTGATTGTCTCTTCTTTTCAATAAATATACTATTTTTGTTTTTGAAATTTCTGTTTGAATCTCACACACATTTCAAACATTTGTTTTGAAATTATAACGTAATATTAAAATCAATAAAATGATTTTAAACCACAGCCTATTAAAATCTTAATACCCAGTACACCAACTTTTTAATCCCCCAAAATTAAAGTCACCTTAATTCCGTACCAATCTTGCAGCAACTTCCAAAACTGATTCTATTTACGACATTCCAGTTTAATTAAGAATTTATGAAACTTGTCCTCGTTTCCACGGTGTTCATTTAAAACGTCGTAACTGTGTATTTCGTGATTGTTCGTCCAAGTAATTGCGAAGTCGGAACTATCCTGTATTTAGTTGTAGCGACGGTTTAACGCCTTCACTGACTCGTTATGAATAATAAGTTTTGGGTGAACTGAATTTTGTAGTCTGTGTCTGTAATTATATTTTTTGTAGAAATTGCTTTATTTAGGTTCGTGTAGGTAAATATAATTACTTTATTTGTCGGTTTTTTTGTAAGAATATTTTTTTAAGGAAATTTTTAGGTGATATGTGATAATGTTTTCTGTAAATATAAATTCAATTATTGTAAACTAGATATTTCATCACAACTTCGTATGTTTGTGCAAAAAAAGGAACAAAAATGCAGAATTTTTTTCTTAGACATTCTCTACCAACTAGAGGTGATGAATAAATGACATAGGTATAGGCGTGAACGTAAAACGCAAAACATCAAATTAAAATACCAAATAACTTACTAACTTACCGTAATACCTATTACTTATCGTAATATTTAGCTAAAGGCATTCTGATCGTTATTACCTACATAGTCAAATCTTATCTACGAGTACATAGAAAAACTAGCTTCGTTTTCAAGTTAGATACCTACCAAACTTGAAAAAAGAAAAAAGAAAAAAAAGAAGCTACGTTATGCACTTGTGAATAACGTAGCTTCTTATTATAGATATAATTTTGACAATTAGACCTATAGGTCCAAAGACTAGCGTATTCAAACCAAATTTTCAGTTAAGCTTGTAGTTAACTAAAAAGAACTTACAATTGACACAACACACTACCTAGCACAACCAACAAAAACCACGAAAACCCGAACATTCTCAAATGAAATTGGACAACGTCTTAACGGGAACATTTTGGTGTCGGACGACTTCCACTGCTGCCCAGTTTAACCCACTTAGCCGGATAGTTGGCTTAAGTTGGCTAATTCAATAACCCACTTGGAAACGAACCGAATTAAGAGAGGAGTTAATTTTTAAAACGGCAAAGGGGTTTGAGCGTCGTCGTGCGAATTCTGTTCATGAACTGAAATAACGTTGGAAAGGCGTAATATTATGACGGGCCTGTTGGTCTAGTGGTTAGTGGCCCTGACTGCTAAGCCGGAGGTCGTGGGTTCGATTCCCACCCAGGACAAACTTTGTGTGATGAGCATGATTGTTTGTTCTGTGTCTGGGTGTGATTTATCTATAATATGTATGTATTTATAAATTATATAAGTATGTATATCAGTTGTCTGGTTACCATAACACAAGCTCTGCTTAGCTAGGGATCAGATAGCCGTGTGTGAGTTGTCCCAAGATATTTATTTTTATTTATTATAATGTTTATTTAAATATTTTAGGTGTTTAGTAGACGGAGTTTTGTTGTTTTAGTGTTTTAACAGAATTTAGTGTGAAACAGAATTAAGAAGATTGGTTTTATTATTTTAGAATTAGGGAGAGATTACATTTTTAAATATTAATGTAAAAATAAGAACATTTAAAAAATAAATAAAAATTACAGGGTTCAAGCCACCGGTGGTCAGGGCTCCTGAGAAAGGAATGTTCTAACAATAAGCGCCGTGTCTAGAGCACCGTGTTTTAAAATAAACCCTGGATCCAAACGCCCCATATGGACCCTTCTCAGAAATATGTTATTGCTACAAATATTTAGAAAATACAATGTATAATGATAAATTTTGGCTTGAATTTTAAGAATGTAACTTTTGTAAAATGTTTAAGTAATAATTTGTCTATGAACACATAAAACCTTTAAAATGTAGGGCATGCTTGATTAATCATAACGATAAAAGTCATATTAAAGAAGCATATAGGTAATAGCAGCGTTATTGAATATAAAAAATAAATTCACCAACAGAAATGAGAAAAGATCCCATAAAAAAGCAAAATATTTACAAAAAGACGAACCATACCACAAAACCTACTTTGCCAACTTAGTTACATGCAGCGCCATCTAGCGGTTCACGCCGCAACCTCTTCAAAGAACCCCCAAACAAGGTTAGCTCGCGACGCTCCCAATTGGATAGCGCTGCTGGTTTAATAGCCTTAGAGCTTCTAAGTTTGGAGGAGGCACTTAAGAAATGCTAAATTATGAAAAAAAATATGTCGAGAACCTTAATAAAGTTATCTAAGTCATACTATGTGCAATATTTACAAATTTAATAAATAAGATAACATAAAAAAATATCTAAAACTGAATGGCATCCAAAAATTACCCTGCAATGCCGTCAACTGAAAACAATGAATGAAATAATTAGTACCTTAATTAATGTCATAATTGGAAAAACGAATAAAAATGTCATGCGTCCATTTTTACTGTGTTTACCTACAATCTTCACTTTGTGTAATTTTAAAGAAAATTCGTAAAACTGATTAGCAACTCGATATTTTCGTATTCGCTGAAGTTTAAATATAATTTTGAAATAACATCAGAGGAGGCAATTCTACAAACTTTTAGGAACAATCGCAATTTGATCTGAGTCTCAATCTGCCAAAAATGCATTTAATTCACTTATTTTTTTGACATTGATTGTCATTGTCACTGAGATAAGATTGCGATGAGTAAGCTCTTGGCTCTAGTCTTGGTCTGAGGTGTCATAGACAAAGTCTACGATGGAGTTGAAAGTTTTTAATTAGTAAAACTGACCTGTAGCTTCTACTAAGTACCTAGGTGAGTGCAAAATACCTTCTCCAAAATACCAGTGAGCTCTTGGTGTATAATTACTGTGTACACTCCAAGTTTTGAGGGGTGTGACTTTGTACGGAGGTGCTATCGGATGTTCGGTCTTTCAGTCTTTGCGAAGTTTTTGAAGTTAAGAGTGAGGTAAAGGAGTCTGGTTTATTTGATTTGTGTGAATATAAACATTAAGATCTTTTTAAGTTAATTTGTAAGTCTCGTGTGTTTTATTTTTATATATGTTCTGTATTTATAGTTTTTAGTTTCATTAATATTTTAATATAATAAGTTGTGATGGCCCAGTGGTTAAGGTGCTCGCCTCTCATGGATAAGGTTGTGAGTCCGATACCGGGCAAGGACTTTTTCAATGCCTATACACTTTCTATGTTTATTTTGGACATCACTGACATCGATGATGGAAAAACGTGAGGAAACTTGAACTTGTAATCAATTAACCTATCTGCTGTGAGCAATCATGGTGACCAATGTTCGTGCTTTCTCTGTATGGGAATGCATCTTTGCCGTGCAGTGAGGCCAAAAATATTTTAAATGGAATTGCATTTATTAGTATACGTAAATACTTTACGTGATTTACTAGTATAGAGTATGTTAACAAGATTATCTTGTCTAAACAACCATGAGACTTCCCTTAATTGTTTTACAGCTATAAATTGCTGTAATAATGTAATCTAAATTCATCATGAATAATTCACAATTATTCAAATGAAGACTCATAAACACCAGATTATAACACTAACAAATTAAACGAAATGCAAATCTATCAGGAACAGCGTCACATAATCCGGTTGCAGCCGCCTTAGACTGGTTATAACTGGTTCGCGCCGCTTTCATCCGGCTATAACCGCCGGAGCAAAGATTACAGGGTGCTTTACCAAGTCGCGAGGGCTTATTAAGCATCTAGAGGCGAAAATGTAAATTAGCAGCGAAATTGCGAAGTGATGTTCGACTTAATGATACTCATTCGCGTTCTTGAGTGTGTTAAGTTCAGTCTGCAATCAGCTCGTGCGAACGTCTTTACGTTTTGCTAATAGCTGCCGCTTCTATTAACGTTTAACTCTATGTGCATCGGGTAAGGATGTTATAATGCAGTAATGCGTTTGTGCATGAAGAGGTAACTGCTTTGTAATATTTTACGATGTCGAATTTACTCTATACTCAATTATCCCCACAAGTCCCCACGACCAAAGGTCTCGGAAAAAACGCTGGATGCAAAATAACTGGTCAATGTGGTTACCTTTAGAAGAGGCCTATGTCCAGCAGTAGATGTCGTTTTTCTAACATAATGATGATGACTCAATGTATTGCATTCTACACTCTGTAACATCATGTAAAAATGCGGTGAACTACATTTTACTTTACGCCCTTAGTTTAGTTGCCTTCGCAACTAAACTAACAAAATTGATTGATTGATTGAATTGATTGTTGATTGAATTATTTATTTTTGTTTTTGATTGATTTGTTTTTTTTTTGATTGAATTGGCTGTTAATTACTTCTAATTAACAGCCAATGTGCTTTGTTGTACATGCTTAGGTGGTTAGTCCACATTTGTATCTAAACAATCATGACAATGTCGGACACAGCAAAGAAAATTGTAAGGAAGAGGACTTATTTATTACAATTTAGATACTACATAATTATCGTTTCACATGAAGATGTTTTCACCAAAAGTATACAACATTTGCACCGCAGTTTTATATTTCAGGCTCTAAGGAACCTATCGTAAAACATGTCGAGTACAGAAATAGTACGAAATAAACAAGACTGATACTAAAACCTACCTGGTAACAAAATCTCAAGCACCTACCCCACAACCAAATAAAACTGTGTACACACAACCCCTAACCCCATAAACTAAAACCCAAACTTATTTTTCAGCCGGCAGCGTCGACGGCAATCGAATTAGCGCCGAGTTCTCGTGCCCTAGACACGTTATGGCGCGGCCACACGTTACACGCTCTTAGGCAAACTTTGTAACGCCATTACCAACTTGCCACCACCACTACCATGTCAGATCGGTAATGGAACCTTCGGAATACAATCTCGTTGGACTCTGTAACTTGAGAACTACAGTTCTGCGAAATTGGACGCGACTAACGTCCGGAAAGTTAGGGGTAAACTCTGGTTGGGTAAGTTGGGTGTGTGCGTACGCGCTGGTGTAGGTATTCCGGGAAATACATACATAAACTCACGCCTTTTTCCCATGGGGGTAGGCAGAAACCACAGAACGCCACCTGCTACGATCCTTACATACTACTTTCGCCTCGTCCACGTTCATACATCTAGTCATACAAGCACGCACGGAAATATTCTCTAAATATCCCGAGTCCGTTGTGCAATCGCACTCGCATTCGATTTAACTTGGATTACAGTCAATTAGATCGTAAGAGTAACTTATGAATGTTATATATACTTAGTAAAAAAACATAGAATCTAGTTGCTCTTATAAAAAGGTAGTTTCTTGTGAAGAAGGATGGGAAAGAACATTTTTTTTTTCGAACCTTTAATGTCCCACAGCTGGGCAAAAGCGTCCCCCATGTCCTACAATATCTTGTATATATATTAATACCTATTAGGTATATGTATATTATGAGAAAAATAAAGCTTGGAAACCTAATCTACAAAAGAAATTCTAATTTTAACATCGTTACAGATTCCACACTCACTAACACAACCTTAAACAACAAAAAACAATCCCTCAAAAACTCGACGCAACCCAATTTAAATTCACACGTAATCAGATTAAGGTGGTAATACATCACGGAGCATATTTCTCTTATTCATTCATCAAAAGTTGCGAACAATCAATCTTGTGAGGACAATGACACTTCGTTACCAGTGTCATTGTAATGTGTCACAATTTGCTGGGAAATGATGGGAGCTCATTGACCATGCTGGCCATTTTAGGTAGTTGGACATTTTAATGGGGGTACCATTGTGTGACAGTGAATGTGAGGCGTTAAGTTGTGGAGTTAGAAGCGTGAAAGTGAGCTTAATGTGAGCATGTGAGTTAATAGGTGGCAGACGGGAGGTGTAAGGAAGGGAGGCCTTTTGTTGTGACGTCTAATAGAGATGTGTTTAATAGGAAGAGTAGTTGGTCTATATTGTGAAAGAAATCGGGTCTGAATTTGGGTGAAGTGAACTTATTGTAAGTTGTCAATCTCCAGCATTAGATTCTTCTTCTTCGTCGTGTCACTGGCACGACAGTTTCTTTAAATTTGGGCAGCCCAAAACATTGCCACTTCCACGGCATAATGGGGTTAATGACAATAGCCTCGCCCCCTATTTCACAGAACCTTAACATACGTGGGTGTGCACCGATACAACTCTGCCTAACCCTTCGGAGAATACAGGCGTAATGGTATGTATGTAAACTGCCAAATTGATAGCCAATATAGCGAGCGAGTTAGTAAGAAAATGCCGCCATTTTAAATTCGTTTTTCTAAATGTAGCAGTTAAAGTTACTTGCAGTTTAGATTTTTATATGAGATTGGAAATGTGTTTGGAACCCTCTGTGCTGTTGCTCACATCTTATTTAATAATTGTACTTTAACATAAAACGGCCATTGGCCAATTATATTACAACTAGCTTCTGCCTCTTCGGGGAATACAGCCATGTTTGCATCAATGTGTTGAACCATTAAAGGTTTTGAAAAAGTAGGCCAAAACAATAGACCCATAAAGTTACCAATCCCATAAAATACAGGAGTCAATACCGAGCTTACCAGTGAACAGCTTCCAAGCTATCCTCTCAACACCCACGGGATGGCTAACCCCAACATATCTTTAGACTAGACGAGTCTGGGTAAATCGAAAAACTTTAAATGGGTCCAATTTCCAACCCCCCGCCTCCCCGCCGCCGTGCCCCGCGAGACGTGGGGCAATTAAAAGAATTGCCCCGCTACGATTCAGTCCAACGACTGAGAATGAAAATATAGTGCGCAATGTTTGAGGTGTAAACGTTGCGGTTCAATATTGAAGTGCTTGTAACAGTCAACAATACGTTAGCTGTACGTCATTTTTTGGATTCTTGTTTTATAAATAATCAACATAAAATATTAACAGTTTGCACCAGACATATAAGTTGTAGGGCAAAAATATTAAAAATACTAAATAATAAAAACACAAAAAAATATAAAATTACAGTAAATTAAACCAAATTAGATACGATAATGGCAAGATAGAAATTATATTACTTTATTTAAGTTAAGGAGATCATGCTAGAGGTGTCAATGGACTCCAAGTATTGTTTAGCAGCAATTAGGAGTCTCAGCTCATTTAATGAATCTTCATGTAGCAAATGTTATTAATAATTGAAAGGGCTAGGTACAATAGTCTGGTCTTTAGGAATCTGAAGTAAAATTTTATCATTCCTAACTAACATCCAGGTTCCATCAAATTGCGTGACTTTTTTCAAGTACCAAAATCACTTATTTTAGTAAAACCACATAAGAATTCACCATAATAATACACCGTACAAACATGGCTTTTTTTTTTTTTTTTTTTTTTTAAAGATGGTAAAATCATCAAATGACCCCTCCCGTCCTGGGCGGGGCGGGAGGGAGTGTCAGACTTTTACTGACTAAAAACCATCTATGTTCCTTCATGTGCCCTTTGCGTTCCGGGGGCGCGGTATCTCTTTCGAACAACCCGCAGCCCCGGTAGGCCTTGGCCCTTAGTGGCCCCTTCTATGTGCTGACACCTCTTTGCGCGGAACATGAACGCGCCGTCGACACGGTCTGTCGTTAAATAACGTACGGACGGTGAGCTACCCATTGCTCACCGCCCACAGACCGTGTCTACGGTATCCGTCTGCGGGAGGCGCAATGGTGCCGTTATTGGCAATCCATTGCGCCGGCGGACGCGGCGTCAGCGGCGGCTGCGGGTGCGGCCACGGCAACGGTGGCGGCGGCAGCGGCGGCGGCGGCGGCGGTGCGGGGCCCTCCCCTGGACCTGGCGGGTACGGCGCAGGCCTTGCCCCCAGCCCGGTGATCGGCCGGCTTGTTAGCCCCCGCACATGCGTCGCAGTGCGGCGGGGCATCACAAACCGCGGCCTTGTGACCGGGCTGACCGCAGCGGAAACACAGGGCGCTGCGGTCCACCTCCGAGGCGCACCGACATGCCACGTGCTTCCCCACGTGGCAACGGTAGCACCTCAGGGGCCTGGGCTCGAGCAGGCGAACCCGCGCCGACACCCAGCCCACCAGTAAGCGGCCCCCCCCAACAATGGCTTTAGCCGCCGTCACTGGGCAGCTGATCATAATGGTCTGCATGCCCGTGCGCTCTGGGCGGATGGTGCCTGCCCTGACCTCTTCGGCACGGCATCCACCCGCCCTGGTGACGGCGGCCACCACCTCCTCCGCGGAAACTGAGTCGTCCAGACCCATGATGCGCAGATCTGCGCATCTAGTGGGCCTGGACACCCGCACCTCGTCCGCGTTTAGGGACGCTTTAAGCTTCTCAGCTAGAGCGTCCGCGGACGGGCCGCTGGTGGCGCCGGGGATCTCCAGCATTCGGGCCCCAGTTGCGGTGACCCTAAGCTGGAGGCCGGTGATCCCTATCTCGCCAAGGTTGATGGCCGCCTTGGCCCTGGTGAGCACCTGCGCATATGTCACGCCCCGCTTTTCCGCCTCCGGCTGTAGCGTGACCACTACAGCCGCGGATTTCGGGGCGCGAAGCCTGGCCGCGGCTTTGCGCTCACCGCGTCGCCGCCGCTCCTCCGCCCGTCTGGTAGCCGCTCTGGCCGATCTGGCCGCCCTGCGCCCCTTTACTTTAGCCCCGGCCACCCGCCATTCGGCTTCCGTGGCCGGAGGGTTGGGATTAGGGGGCGGAGGGGGCGGAGGCGGCTGGGATGCCGCCTTGCCCCTCCTCGTGGGCTCCGCATTTTGCACCGGCGCCGGCCTTGCCGGAGCCGGTTTCGCGGGGGCCGGCCCAGCCCTTCCGGGGGGCTGATTAGCCGGCCTCGGCACAGACGCGGCCGCCGCGTACGAGGCCCGCTTGTCGCCCGCGGCCGTCCCGCTCGCCGCCAGAGGGGGGCGCAACACAATGCCCTCCAGGACGGAAAACCGTGCCTGGAAGGCCGCCAACTCCCTCTGAACCAGGGTCAAAACCTGGTTCTCGACCGGTATGGGCACGGGCGATTTGGGCGCCTTGGGCGCCTGGCGGGAGCCGGTCCCGCGGAGCTCGGCCAGGTCCGCCTGGAGCCTCCTGTTCTCCACCATCAGGAGCTCCATGCCGGCCGACAGGCGAGCCACACACTAAAACAACAACCTCCTAAATTAACCTGATAATTAAAAGCCATCCAGCTACCTACCCCATAACTCATCAGCTATTGAACACCTATTATTGCCTCCAGTGCCGCAAGACGGCTCATAAATCACACTCAATGGGGTTGTAACTCTACACTCTTGTTTACAGGTAATCAGATCAAGGGTAATGACCTTGCGTGCGTCTTTAAGAGGCGTCGCCTACTGCCTGATAAATAAGGTCTGAATAGATATCGTTGTGTTAGGTCGTTTGTTGTGTTTTGTTTTATGTAATTAATACTAACTTTTGCTCGTGGTTTCGTACGCGTGTTAGTCAGAGTATATTGTTAAATATAGCCTATGATGCTTGGTCGTAATTAGGTTTCTATAAGTGAAAGAATTTTAGTTATCGGACTAGTACTCCCAGATATTAACTATTATAAAATATACATACAATTTTACCTCTATTTAAGACCAGAGACCCGCTCGCGACTTCCTCCGCGTTAATTACGTCTTTGGTTACTGCTTCGCTCCCATGGGTTGTAGCATGATGTTACATATTCTGTGTTATTCAGAAATAATGTAGCTATCTATTGGTGAAAATACAGTTAAAATCTATCTGGTAGTTTCGGAGCTTATCCGGTACAAACAAACAAAACCACAAAAAAACTTTCCTTTTAATAATATTATTAGTATAGATATAATATAGATATAAGTATATATCATCCTATATTGTCTAATACGGTAGGCAGAGGTGTGAAGCATACACACAATAATTAAGTCAATAAAGGAGTGAACCCAGGAACATTTCTAGAGTTTGGAAGTCCAGGCTGCGTGCTACAGTTTGAAAAGTTTAAACATAAATAAAAGTTTTCTTAATCATGCCGAAACGTCCGAACTGATTTACATGAAATTGCTTAGGCCGGTACCTGGTTTGGTTGCCATGTTTTTTACTTATTCGGGCAATTTTGTTGTGACTGTTGTCTTTAAGTGAGAATACATTCGATGTACTGGCCGTACATGAAGTTACCCCGATTTGTCTGAAAGTTTAACAAAGTAATTAAAAAAAAAAAAAGTTCATGTTCAATTGAGAAAAAATCACAGTTTAGTTAGATAGCTTAGTTTAGGATAGACAAGTGTTTGAATTTCAGGTTCAGTAAACTGCCTCGATAGCCTAGTGGTCTTAAGCGCGACTGCTACGCTAAATATCTTGGGTTCGATTCCCAGGTCAAGCAAAAAGTGTTTTTCTAAGATTAGTGCTCGGTAAGTGGCAATACGCTCGTCCCCTATTACATGGGACCTAAAACATACCGGCGAACTGTGGGTATATATAGGTACACTTCTGCCTAACTCTTCGGGGAATACAGGCCTGATGGTGTGTGATGAATGGTAGGTTCAGTAAAAGGTTAATTCTCTTATTGTGAAACCGCAGCGTTTTCAGCCAAAACCATGACCCGTATGGTCCAAATCAAAGATATCCACGATGCGGCGCTTGTTCTTCTGCGTCGTTACACCAAGAATAAAGTCTTAATAGGCTAGTTGAAACACCTCCAATTACAACAAGAAAAATACTCAATAAAATAGGTATGTATTTGATTCTTTTTATTCATAAACATGTAGTATTTCCCAAAAAAAAAAACACAAATTGTTTGCATAAATATCATTGGCTAGATTTTGGATGATAATTAGGAAATTAGTATCTTCTTCTGAAATATTAGGTAAAACGGCAGAATTTTTATTTTATGTATTATTTTTTTAAATGTTGTTTGTAATTGGCGCCGCTTCCACTAACTGCAGGGAGTAAAAAGTCAAACTAGTCATCTTAATATAAGTAAGGCAAGTAACTACAGAATAACCACTAAAACAATAGGTAACTAAAAATAAAAACAAAACAATATTGATGTTATTTTGATGAAAGAATACCTAAACATAGAAATCATCAGAGTATCAGCTTTCGTTCCGCGCCATTGCAGTCGCCTTCAGAATTATACCTTAATTATAATTTCAATAATGCTGTAATCATCATCTTCCTGCCCTTATCCCAAGTTACAGTCCGTGCCACGAAAGATAAGACTTGGCGAGTGTCAGTATGGGGAGCTTGCGCAGGTACTAAGTGTACGAAATAGTTATCCATAATTTGTATATCTATTCAGAGATTTTTCAATGACATTGGAATTAAAACAACATACAAAAATTCTTCACAATATTTATTACAAAATAATAAAGTTGGAGGTCAAGTCTCATCTTTCGTGGCACGGTTTGTACTTGGGGTAATGCTGTAATATTTTTGTTTATTCAAAACATAATATAGTTATCTCAGTAGGTAAAGTTAGAAGTGCCGATAAACTCAAGGAGCGTTATGGCCACGTTATAGCACAATGAGTTTCATAATATGCATCCAATATTTTACAATCAAAGTGAAACTGAATAAATCAAGCTAGTAGGTACCGCTCGACCCCCACGCAGTTACCGACCCATGTTAGCGGCGAGGTCCCAGGCGTATTCCTCCATCGCTTCCGCAATCATTGAACAAGAATCTCTTTAAACATTCCTCCTCCCTGGTCGTGGAACAAATTAGAAATGCAACGTCTTAGGATAAGTAGAATTTGTAATATCAGGTAATTGGTACTTATTTATATTAGCTGAGGGTCTATTTTTCATGATGAAAAATATGAGTACCTAATCGTTTTTCTTGTTGCATTTTTATTGCGAGTTGTTATGTTTATATTTTCTTAGGTTAATCTTAAGTTACCATCGTCTCATGGTATCATAGCGCTAGATCTATAATTCTTTATTAACTAATATTTCAACTAATTGTTTTCACATATTATGTACTCGTACAATCATGCAACTACAATTATTATAATCAGGATTTTGTAAAAACAATTGAAATAAGTGGAGGTCTGTGGGTTTCTTGCTCATTCTTCTCCATTGAGACCTACGTTTTATAAAGATTTTCTGACTAACTTACCGACTCCTTGACAATTTAAAAGTGTCTGTAAATAGTCTAATTGATATGAATGCATTGATTGAATGAATGAATGAATGATTGAACTTTGACTTTACACTCCACACTGATCCGATTCCAAAAGTTCTTTCACTAATAGAAAGCCATACTATTGCCATAATTATGGTGTTTTTGACTGCCACACATTCGAAGTCGCTAACAGAAGGTAGTATATTTACCATGATGTCAGCAATAAAAGCCTCCTCTCTAAATAAGAGAGCTTCACCAACGTGTTGTTTAGATACTTAGGTAAATACTATTTAATGAAATTGTCTGACTTTGCCCGAGGGTCGCTCGCAAAATAACAAAGCAATTTAAAACTCGATACTATTAGTGCAAAGGTATGGCCATACTAGGTATCGCTGTTTTGTTATAAAATCTGTACGATTTTTTTGGTTTTTTGGTGGATAGTCGGTTTATTTTATTTTATAAGGCTCTGAAACATGCAATTTTCAGAGTAAGTAAGTGTAATTGTTATATCAATAAGCGTCTAGTTAGAGCTCAAAACAATTATTACCTCGGTAAATAGTTTTTAAATGCCTGTTTTCTACATAATAAGAGTATTTTAACTTTTCATAAATTAGGTTTCTTGCTTTTTTATTATTTAAAAGGCTCAGTTATTTATTTGACTATTCCACTTTTTTTCACCGTCATCAGCATATCATCCACAGGACGTCCACTGCTGAATATAGGCCTCTCCCATAGATTTTCAAAAGGACCCGTTGAAAGCGGCCGGCATCCAGCGTCACAATCAAACTCTTTTTAACGATACCAAAAATATTTAATATTCCTATATCAAATCATCGGTCAATAACTAAACAAAGATCTAAGTTAACTTAAAGTATTAAGATTATTAGGAAAAAGTATATTACCCAAACCCTACCTGTTGTACAAACGATAATGTGTCCGCACCTTTACAGGGCGAACATAATAAGGGACTGGATTGGTTATAAACTTGCCTACTTAATGTTATTTTATTTCCCATAAAGGAATTCGTTTTTTTAACACGTCGTTTAAATTCACAGGAGCGTTTAGGTTATGGGATTAGGGACGTAAGGCGTAAGCGATAGCGATTACAACTGCAAGTATCTGTCAAATTTAGTTAGGAATAACAAGCGTATTTTTTATTTTACTATTTGATAAAATAATTTCACAAATCTTGTTTACTGCAATAAAAATAGGTACGAAGACAAAAAAGAAAATTTTATCTTATTTTATCATTTAATTTTTGATTACATTTGAGATGGCAATCATTATTTGATTCACCTTTAATGAGTGAATCAAAGAATAAAATAATTTGTGCAAACTTTGCAATTTAATGTATGTTTAATTATTCATTAATTAAGTTTATTTCTGAAAATTCCCTTAATGAGAAAAAAAGAAAATATAAAGAGAGATTATTTTTTTTCTCTCAATTATTCATACTTTTCACATACGTGTAGTCCAATATTACAGTATTAAAAGCGAGCGAGGTTGCGATGAATGGTAAATAAACCGCAGTCATAATTCCTCATTGAAATAATGTCTTTACAAAAAACATTTCTTTATTATTTACATTTTAATTTCCTGCACTCACACTGAGTAATGAGCAATATTGTAACGTAGATGTGAAATAAAAGTGGAAATTATTCCACTTTTAAAATTAATACCTTGTTGACATGTGTTTGGAAGGTAGCTTTAAAGCCCTGACTTAGCAATCCTCACTAGCTCAGAAATCGAGTTAGTTCTGTACATACTAGCTTGCTTAGCTTCGAAAAATTGGCTCGTGTACCCCGGGTCTTAGAGATGCATTTTTACTACGACCTATAATCGTGTTATTCGATGCTTGTCAGACAATGTTCCTTAACGATGTTGGGTTTCAACAAATCAGAGGTATTTCAAGCTGTTTTATGCACTGGTGTCTGACTGCACACGGACTGTTGTATTTTTTAATACAGTTGACACGTGATATTCAGCGTCCCGCCGTCGCGCGTGTTTTGAATTTGTGTATCTCGGCGTCAGCGGTGCGGTATACGGTAGGTGTCAAGATTTGACAGCTACCCGCATAGTAAGACATACTATGTAAAATGACTATCACAAACAACTTCCGCTCAGCTCATGACTTGCACCATCTGTCAAAATGTACTGTTAGTAAAATCACACATTTATTTGCACGTATTTGTATTGGTTTCTCACGAAGTAGTATTACTTTGAACATAATAGGCCCATTGGCTGATGGAGTTTTTATTATTTTCAGTGGTATTTGGTTTTAGTTACATTTTAGATAATTATTATAACATTGGTTTTAGTTCATTTGTTTCTTATTTCTTACAGTTCCATCACCGTATCTGTGTTTTTTAAATCTTATTTTTCATTTACATATTCATAAAACAATTTTAAAAACGGTATGATGAAAATTTTCAGTGGGTTAAATGCCCAGTAATCGTTTGTAGAAATCAAATTACAATAGGTTATGATTTCAAGTGTGTTACCGACACCACTTCGTTGATTGACGGGGTACAGATGAAAAAGCGCCCTAGTGTGATGAAAACAGAGCAAACAACCGCAAAATCAATTTCAATTTACAAACCGCAACTTCGCAACGCACAACGAACATTTGTTTGTACCATTAACAGCATCTACATAATTTACAATATTTATATAATCAGTATTTAATAAATCTAACAATGTTACAATTGGTTAAGAATGTCACGTAAATGATTTATTACCTACTAGCTAATACCCGCGACTCCATTCGTATGAATGTCAGTTAGCAAGATTTTTTTTGCATGGTCTCAAAAATCCCTATTGCCTCGATAGCCTAGTGGTGCTAAGCGCGATAGTATGTAAATAAAATCCTGTAAAATATACCGAAAAACCAGCGGTTACGCTTGATCAAGTGAGTAAGGTACATGTTGTTATCTGAAAAAAGGTTTGGTATAAATTGTGGCAATAATATATTCTTAAAATTTCAGCCATTCTAAAATAACGTGAATCTAGCGACTTTGTAACCTTGGACTATAACCACGCTACAAACCGATCTCCTTATCACTAACCCTAACTGCACAGTACTGTAACAAATCTCTTTGCACCTCCACAGCACACAGCAACACTAATCCAGTTCAGTTGTCGAAGCAACAAAATGAGAATTTAATAACAGTGTACAGTTCGCTCGTTACCTCCGCCCCACTGACTTCATTTGCATGGAAATACGGATTTGAAACGACACGACTAACGTGTAGGAAGTTTAATATAAAAATGTCGCTGGATTTTTTCCGTGATTGTACTTTTTTGACGTTTTAGTTTTTTTTTGCGTTAATAATGTTAGATGAGGTTGGTGTTGAGATATTGAGGTTTTTAAGTGGTTGTTGAGTTGATTTCATGGCGTGTTTTTTTGTAAACTATTTGGAAAAGTGCATGAAAAACCTAGGGCATAAAGTCCGCTTTTGTACTTTTTTTTGCATAAAGTTTAAATAAATCACACATTCTAGTAACTTTCTATATTAGAAACAATCACAATCTAATCTCAGCCTTAATCTATCAAAAATGTATTTAATTTATCTAAATTTTTTTTACATTAAATAATTGAGATGAGGTGGGATTTTTGGGAAATGCTTCGCATAAATGAATAAGTCACCGTCTATAATATGTTATTTATGTTAAAGAACTAATATTTTTATTATTGTTTGAATATCATAGTATATTATACTGTCTAAGTTTAGATCTGTTAATTTCAAGTTTACCACTTTACAAAGAAAAACTATTGTGTTTTGTGACAACTTCAAAATTGCCTATTAAAAGTTTCTCTCTTGAAGAGTTAAATCAAACAAAAGAATAATAAAATATTACTTTGTAGTGTCCCAAACATGTGAAATATATATAATTTAAAACTTATTTTAGGTTTCTCAATTGATATTGTAGAACTTCTTATAGTCTAAAAACAAAACCAAAAAAGTAAAAGTAATATTGTGGGTATTGTTTTTAATATTGCAACAAATTTTGAAAGAAACATTCAATTGAAGAAATAATAATAAGTTACCGTCTCTTCAAACTTGTTAAACAAAACATTTGTTTTTGTATTTTATTTAAAAGTAACAACAATACCAATTTTTATCACTACAGGACAAACATCTCTTCTCATACAGAAAAGGCGTGAGAATTGATCACCACGTTTGCTCAATATAGATTGGAGACAGTTTATGTAGTAATCCATACTATGAATACTTGAATACTAATATTATACATGCGAAAGAAACTCTGTCAGTCTATCTGTAATGATTTAAACTGAACCGATTTTGATAAAACTTGGTCCGAGGTAAGTTTGCACCAAAAGAAAGGGCTCTTTTTTATGCCGTGACTTCGTCTGCTTCCGCGATAACTGACAGTTACAGACAAAGTGGCGGGCAAAAGCTAGTTATTACATTAAATAGCTTATACATTTTTAAACCTCTTATTCAAAACGCTATTGTTATATCATTTAATCTGTGGTTAACATTAAACAATTACAAACTCCACAGTAAACCCGACAACATTGCCATCCACCACTATTACATAAACTATCAAGTTGACATTCTTCACGACCGCACGATGAGTGCCAGCAGCAATATAGCACAACATAGCGTAACATAGCACAACATAGCGCAATAACGCGACCGCGACGTCGTGTATGATGTACGAGGGAATTTGTACACCATACGGTATTGTGGGCTAAATTATGTACATTGTTGGTTGTTAGTTATTTATACAGGGTGAGTTTTAATTTACTTCTTCTTAGCGTTTCGATGACAAACTTTTTATAGTAAATAATACAATACGATAGTTATACATTTATGGGTTTTTTTTTCGGATGGGAAATCATCAAATGGCTTATCAAGCCCTGGGCGGGGCGGGAGGGAGTGTCAGACTTTTACTGACTTAAACCCATCCCTGTTCCTTCTTCTGCTCTTTGCGTTCCGGGGTGCGGAATCTCTTTCGACCAACCCGCAGCCCCGGCAGGCATCGGCCCTAAGTGGCCTCCACCACCAAAGCGGATTGGTGGTTTCATACTTACATTCATTGTAAGTCAAGGGTTCCTCAATGTGAAGGTAAACATCAGGGATGTCTAAGATAAACATAAAAAACCCATATAAATTGAAGATATAACATTTTGGTTTTTGATGCAAACCCCAACCAATAAATAAATTTAAAAAGAAATGCATTTACCATAATCACAGGACATGCGAATAAAAAATCTGCTGTTCCTGTAAGGTGATAAAAATCAACTTTAGAAATTTCGTGTACTTGCTTAGTTACGAAAAACTCATATAGTGCAAAGAAAAAGGAATTGAGCTATGTAAATTTTTCCCATGTAAAGGCAATTTGTCAAAATTTTAACCAAAATGCCTTTACATGTGAAAAATTAACACCGTATAATTGTGTTGAACATGTTGTATTGTATTATTGTAAATAACAGCAAATTTCATAGTTATTCATATTTAGGATTATTTTCACCCCGTGAAAGATTGGATGGGGCCACTGAGGGCTGATGCCTGCTGGGGCTGCGGGTTGTTCGAAAGAGATACCGCGCCCCCGGAACGCAAAAGGCACATGAAAGGAACATAGACGGGTTTTAGTCAGTAAAAGTCTGACACTGGGCGGGGGAAGTAACTTGATGATTCCCGTCTTAAAAAAAAAAAAACTCCTGAAAGATATTTATAGAATTATAAATCATCCTGTATATGGAAATAATTATAGGCTATACTTATTATAAGCCTATTCAATATTAGAAGATAGTGGATGAGGTGGAATAAGATGGTTTTTGTATCATTTTGGAAGCCCTAACTTCCTTGGGATGTTTAATGTTTTTCTTTACTTCTACAATATTTAATGTCGGTAAAAGAATTCCACATTATATTTATCCTACTAATCCTAAAAATACATAAGGCTTACTTACTTATCATAGAATATATAATGCGAATATAAATAATATATTAGCATTATTTTTTCAAAAACAAATTAACATAGGAACATACAAGGCACTTAGAGTAAATTCTCCATAATATTATCATTATTTATAATTCAAATAGGCAAGCAAACACAAATTATACGAAATTGTACTAAACCAAACATTCCTGAATTATTTACATAATTATTGTTTTAGTAGTTGTACCTATAATATCTTCACGTAATATTTTAAGCGAGGAAAATCAAAATGCTAACTATGAGCTACGTTGCTACGAGCTACGCGGCTACGCTGCTACGCCGCTACGAAACCTCTACGCGCTACGAAACGTCTACCGTTTCCCAAGAAATGTTAATTAGGTAAAGTTTGGTAAATTTTGTATGCTAAGAATGTATCGTATGTATAGTATAGTATGTATGTAGATGTGTTGTATTCATAGCGGTTCCTTTAGTTTGTTGAGGTTAGTTATAAGTTCTTAATAATTACAAGGAATTTCTTCGTTTAACTGTCTCATTGGCCTAGTGGTCCTAAGTGCCACTGCAATGTGTTATTGGGATGTTATGAATTTCTCAGTAGCAGCTCGGAGTTATAATTTTGTCCCGGTTAATGGCAATAGACTCGCCCCCCTATTACATGGGATCTAAACATACTGGCGAACTATGGGGTTTACATAGGTACACCTCTGCCTAACCCTTCGAGGAATATTGGCGTGAAGCTATGTAATATAATTTCAGCCTATTAATTTCCCACTGTAAGGCTAATGGCACATAGCTTCTAGAGTGTGTACATACCCTAACATAATTAGTTTCTTACTTAACGCTGCTGTTAACTAGTACTCAGTAATTAAGTGTCGTAAACTTACAATATTATGTTGAACTTGCACGAAACTACTATAATAGGTACTAAAAATAATTTCTTAACCAGACTAGGTTAACTGTTGACTCAATAACTAAAATTAATAGTTATTTAGGTAATATAATATTGCCCACTGCGGATTTATGTTACAGTAAAAATAAATAAATAAGGTCTAAGCATCTAGTCTGGACTGGTCTGGTCTGGCACTGCGTCTTAAGCCTAGTTAGTGGCCTTAAGCGCGACTGCTAAACTAGGAGTCTTAAGTTCGATTCCCAAAAAAACGTTGCCCCATACTAGGAATGTCTCCTGTACAGTGCGTGGGTTTACATAAACTCACAAACACAAACAACCAGACCTGGAACAACTATTAGGTCGGTCATACAAATATTTTTTCCGTATAGGAACCGAACCCCATACATGCAGCGCAGCAGTTAATCGCTCAGCCACTGCGCCAAACGTGTCGTCAAAAATCATCGCGATTTTTTTTTTCACAATTTCAAAACAAATTTTGCTTGACAAACCCAAATAGTATTATTAAAACGTGCATTAGTTTCCTACACGGACATTTAGCTTTCAGAGTTAGCATTTATTATCTCATCACCGCTAACCACTACGACAACGTAACGTCACCACGTCAGCGCGGTGTCCGCTCGGTACAGCGCAACGTTGACAACGCACTAACGTCTGACGTCTGACGTCAACTAGTGCCAGTTATTTTAGCACGAAAATGATTTACTTTTAGTGCTTAAATTAAGTCAAGTGGGATTTATAGTTAAAGTGTCAAAAGTTTAAGTTTAGTGGAGTATTTAGTGTGGAGAGCCGGTTAAAAATAAAGATGTGATGGTAAAATATATTTTTAAAGGGATACTTTGAAACATTTTATTTAAGCTCATGCCGTCACAAACCAGAAGGCTAGTTTTCATAATTTAAAACCTTCAAAATCAGTGACAATTAATGTCAAAATCTAGTCAAAATTCAGGTAAAGCCATTTTTGGCAGATTGAGACTAAGATGCGACATTCCTTAACCTGTTCACACACGACCGACTTTTTCACCAATTTTTGACAGATTTTTTGTCGGCAAGATGGAACATAATATAAATTCTTGCAATCCACCAACAATCGACCAAAAATCGGTTATAGGCGGAGAGCCTAAAATTCACTAAAATTGTCTCTCTGAATTGCATTTTTAGAGTTTGGAGACAAATGATCGCATTAGTTATTTAACGAATAATTAAAGTACTTTTAACATAGTAGTAACGACCTTATTTTGTATCCCACTTAGGTTTATATCGAGAGGACGGAGAACCTACAAATAAATAGAATTGTATTTAGAGACGAAACTTGGCATCAGTTACAAACTCGATTGAACATCACAATACAACTGATAACACTCACCATAAATCAGTCCACCTATCATTGGCAGAATTACAGTAAAAAAAACGTATGAAACGATTACTCATTCGAATATCGGCTGTCCAATCGATTCAATCGATTGCGATCACCATTGACAGACAATTGATTTCGTACCAGCATTCAGCTTGAACGTCAGACTTTAATTTGATTACATATTGAGTTCTGTAGTTATGATCGTAGTGACGAGATTCAGTTGGAGCTAGGAACAATTGGATTATCGCGTATCAGGGACTTTAGCGTCGATATGGCACTATGTGAAAAAATATAGTGCAATTTTTTCACACCAAATTTTATATTATGTTACAGAGGTTTTAATATATAAGTATTACTGTACCTACTGAGATTATGTGTTTGGAAACGCACTCACGATACTGGGGTAGAGAGAAACATGGTGTGGGGCAAGATTAAAAAAAAAACTATTATCTATATAATAAAAAGGAGAAACTGACTGACATATCCACGCACAGCCGAAACCACTGGGCTAGGAATATGAAATTTTCTCACGGCTTCCTTTTATTATGTAGGGGAGCACTAAAAAGAGTTTTTGGAAATTCAACCTTTGAAGGGGTGAAAAGGGGGGATTTTGTTTGTATGAATATTTTTTAGAGGAAGGTACTAATACACGCGGTCGAAGTCGCGGGCAAAGTGCTAGTTGAAAGTATAAAAAGGTAACTAATTATCTACAAGACAGTACATACCAAATTAATTAGGTATTAATTCCGGTACCACAGTTAGTTAACTGCACAAGTTATTATAACCTGGTTAACTTTAGTAAACATTTAACCGCTCAGGACAGTAAGCGACAAAGTTAACTGTAACACTGCAGTTCAACAGTTATAATTGTCGCGTTGGTTAAATTTGTTGGGTCATAAACGACACCTAACTATCTGGTAAAGGAAACATAAATGAGGTTTAGTTCCACTAAGTTTATACTGGCGAGAAATATAATGCGTTTTTTTTTTATATAGTTAAGCTCATCAGCCAAGTTACAAACAATAATCGTAAACGCTCGGTAGGTACTAATAGATTTTTAACTTTATGCCCCAGAGAGTTAAGTTGAAAATCTATTAAAGATTTCTAAGCGTTAGCGATTGGAAAGAACGAAAACGCTATGCAATCTTCACTAGATCTTCAACTTAAAACCAAGCACATAAAGTTGAAGATCTATTAAAGCCTACTCAGCGTTTGCGTTTATCGTTTGTTACATGGCTACAGGGGCAGACCTCATTTAGCAATGTTACTTTTAATCTATTTATAGAAAACAAATATAGACATTTATCTCAACCCCTTGTTTACATCATCTTGGTGACATGATATCATCCTCAAGACGTCCACTGCTGGACATAGACCTCCCCCATAAATTTCCAATTTCCTTAAATTTTACTGTTATAAAACTGAAGAATTTGTTTGTTTGTTTGAATGCGTTAAAATCACGAACTACTAGTCAAATTTGAAAAAAAAAAAAGTTTTGTTTTGCCTGTTTATTAAATAAGGTTATAGGCTATATAACATTACGCTACAACTCACTGGAGCCGAGTAGTAACCAAAGAACCATAACTTAACGCGGACGAAACCGCGGGCTTAAAGTTAGCCTTGGATAAAGCACAAAAATCTTGATGTTTTTACATGTCGCTCAGCCGTGCGTGACCGACAGGCAAGCTAATAAATAATAATATTTTTTTACGTTCAGGCAAATTTTAGGCAAATATACATAGGTTTAATGTAGAGGACATTACACCTATGTATATTTACCCATTCACAACTTTGTATCAACAAATCTAGCAGTATTTTCTAACTACGAGTATAAGGCTGTTTCACAGTTCGTAAATAAAGAGGGGGATCCTCCCCGCGGCTACCTAGCCGCAGCTCCAAATAGCTGGACGTCTGTGCTTAATGTACTCGCACACGATTGTGCAAACTGTGCTGCGGTGGAAGTTGATGTTCTGGTTAGTCGGGTAATGTCCGGATTACAGTTCTGTTTAAACAAATACGAAGTATCTGCATTGTCAAACAATTTTAATACTAGTTACGTGAAACGTTAGGTGCAACTTTGGAATTGTGGCAATCGTGCGCACGACTGGGATATGGTTCTTCTGGATTTTTACATCATTCACGTTTTGAAATAAATATTCGAAAATGAAATACTAATTGTAAAAAAATGACTAATTTACAAATTTTTAGGAATCTTTGCAATCTAATTTCAGTCTCAGTCTGTCAAAATTGCCTGTGATTAACTCATATTTTTTTAGACTAATTGTCGCTGCGATATTACAATTCGATTCTGATCGTTTTTAATTAGTATAATTGGCCTATTAACTTCAGTTTCAATCTGTCAAAAATTCCTCTAATGTATCTACATTTTTTTGCCAAAGATTGTCGCTGAGATAAGATTGCAAATACATTTTGAACGTTTTTAATAACCTTTAGATAACTCTGTGATACATTACCACCAACATAGAACTATCACAACAACTCCAAATTACAACACTACCTGCAACGTGCAATCCGCGAAAGTGTTGCAACACGGCAAGCGTTTTAGTTACTCATTAAAAGTGTAAGTCGTAACAATGTACTGTGGGTCGGTCTGCTTAGTCGGTCAACTGTGTTGCACACGTTTGGATGAGCCCGGGATTCGGAAGACAAAGTTTTGTTGTGTCTGTCAGTTAGCTAACAGTGGTTTATAAAATAAGTTAAAATAAGCAGGTAGCTAGATGGAGCGACGATCTGCGCAAGGCGGTTTGCAGTAACTGGATGTGAAAAGCCGAAGAGCGGGCTCAGTGGCGTGCCTTGGGAGAGGCCTATGTCCAGCAGTGGACTGCAATAGGCTGATGATGAAGCAGATATACACGCTTACTTTATCGACAACACATGCGAACGGTAGCCTTTGAAAAATCCATTCATTGATCAGACAGAAGAGCTACTAACATTTAACTCGAAATTTAGAAAAAATGAGATAAGGAGTCAAGGTCTTAGAGACGTCTTAAAAAAAATAACAACGCCAATTATACTTCCTATTACTCGACTGGAGTTCCTGTATGTTTCGGCTCTAGAACGATGTAAAAGTAACCGTGCGTATCAGTATACTTAGAAAAAAGTTGCCCTATACTCTATTAATTTCTAATGTATCGAGGGTGTGTTTACGTACATTACAAAGTCTCATATACACAAACAACTAGACCAGGAACAACTATCTATAGGCCAAACGAATATTTGTTCCATGCGTGATGACCCACTAAAAGATAAGTTAAGTAAATGTAAGTGTGTATTATAGTACGCCTTTCATGTGCGCTAGGTTGCGGGTTCTATAGTACTAATGTAAGTGTTACAACAGATGTATACTTTTGAAATTTATCTTGGACATTACTGACGTTAAAAGGAAATAAGGTGAGGAAACCTGGACTCATAATTTATAGATATAGGTATAAAATCGCCAATCCTTGAGTCAGATGCCCAATATATAAAAAAAAAACATTATTCTTCACAATAACAAAGAACAAAAATAGACCCAGTGTGAATGAACCCATAACACAAAATTAAATAAAACATTCACCAACCAAATGACCTCAACAGAAACATAAATACAATGATAAAACCCTTTTGACCTCTCAAGCGTATTTACAACAAACAGTAAATGGAGCCAGACGACTCAATTACCGATACTTGATAGCTAACCCTTTAAAAACGTCGTTAAACACCAGTTAAACGTAAATAGCGATCGGTTAATTAAAACGAAGGCACCCGAACATCCCCGAGCAATGATTTGCAACCTCTTCAACACGAAATAGAGATAGGTCTGTACTTATTGAAGACACAGAATAAATAGGTGCAGAAGGTCAACTCCATGCACCGAGGGAAAACAGGCGTATTATGGTTGTACTAGCTTCTGCCCGCAACATCGTCCGAGTCCAATTTGATATATAATTCCGTATTTTTTTCCGGGATAAAAACTATCCCTTGTGTTATTCCACACTATAATCTATGTATCTCAGTCAAATTTCATGTAGATCCGTTCATCCTTTTAAACGTGAAAGAGTAACAAACATGCACCCATCCATCCTCACAAACTTTCGCATTTATAATTTTTGTAGGATTTGTAGGATTACAGAACCTTACTAAAATCTGAAACATTACTAAAAAACAGTTATATTTGAGTATAAATAATAATTATGTGAATTAAAGATATTCTCTATAAAAAGTGCTGATTTAAAAAGTGTTTTTTTACCTCCAGATTTTTCAAAATAACTTCAGTCAGTCGGTGCCTGCATTTGCAGAACATAGACGTTTGTCTATGTGTGGGTTGTGTGTGTTCACTCGTTGAAAAAAGTTGCCCTTCTGCATTTATTTATTCTGTGTCGCCGACAAGGGTTTAATTAAAAGGCGTTCAGAGTTTTTGTCGTGAATCAATGTCCTTTTTGAATCCTTTTTGATATTGAGTATTTAATTATTTATTGTTTGAATGTAAGTTTGTTGTTATGGTTTTCGGTAGGAAGTTTTATAATATTTATAACTAGATGCGTGTTAATGAAATGTTGTAATTACTCTTTATTTAGACAAATTAAATAAGACATTGAAAAATTACACTTTACGGCTATACACATCTTTCTAAGTTGATTTAGAGCAGATTTATCATAGACATACTTTTCTTTTTTTTTTCCTATGTAGCCTTTTTAGCACTCCTACTGATAATAACTTCATGTAGATAAATTAAAGTATTATAATGTAGTTTCGGTTTTCAAAGCCAATATTTGACAACTAAAAAAGGGACAAACCGTAAATTAATAATTCTTCCAAAATAAATAAAACACAAAAATAGGCCAATAAAATACTAATAAAACAAATAACAATAAAAAACTCCGAATCGACAATGGACGAAATACTACAGCGATATCGGACGCGTTGGACGCCCAATTTAATCAGTATCAATTTCATACAAAAACACATTAACAGTATCCCGGTAGACGCGTAATATTTATGCGTTTTTTTGGCCCAAAAGTACCAACACTCGTGTCCGGAGTGCATTTGAATTTCAGATTTTTTTCCCCTCCCTGGTCGGGGTCTATTATTCAAATTTATTTCGACTGGCCAATGAGGCACTAAATAGATGACTACAGAAGGATGATTTCATACAGCGAGCGAAAGTGCATGCACACTTTGACATGCTTTACGTAAAGCTAGTGGAAGCGCACTCACTGCTGGTGTTCATAATTATCAAGTCTCTTTTGGATGGCAAACAAGCCGAAGGCTCATCTGAAGTTCGGTGGTCACCGGTACCTATAGACATTTGCAATACCAGAAGACTTGCAAAAGCGTTGCTATCCCAGAGACAAAGTTGAAATGTGTCATGTGCCTGTAATTACACTGGCACCCATGCCCTTCAAACCGGAACACAGCAACGCTGCTTTGCGGCAGATATAGGTATGCTGGTAGTACTTTAACGGACGAGCTCTTTCACAAAGAGCTACTACATACACATCTCTGGTTGCGTACGCCTGATTTTTTTACTTTTATGAAACTGGCTGCCTTGGTAGCCTAGTGGTCCTAAGCGCGACTGCTACGTTAGAGGTCTTGGATTCAATTACCAGGTCGAGCAAAAAGTGTTATTAGGTTTTTCTACGAAATTCTTAGTAGCAGCTCGGAGTAAGGATTTGTACCCGGTTAATGGCAATAGACTAGCCCCCTATTACATGGGTCCTAAAACATACCGGCTAACTGTAGGTGTACATTAGTACACCTCTGCCTAACCCTTCGAGGAATACAGGCGTGCTGGTATGATGATGAAGCGGTACTTCTGCATCTAGGTATTTATTCTGTGAATGAGGAAAGACAACGAAACCAGCGATCAACACCGTTCCACTTGTTTGCCTCCAAATGGATCCGCAGCGAGTTTTTGATGACGTCATGATGTGCTGACGAACGATAAATAACGTGGGAGGATGATAACTTGATCAGAGAGTGTTGATAGGTTTTGAGGAAGATATTATTGTGGAGCCAAATCATGATAGAATCAGCTTTCGAAGAATTCAAAAATTGTGTTTTCAGCGGAGGTAGGTACTTCCTCGTTGGTATAGTGGTCACTAGCGCTATTGCTAAGCATGAGGCCTTGGGTTCGATTTCTTTGTCAAGTAAAGTTTTATTGGTTTTTTCTATAAGAAGTTTTTCAGAAGCACCCTGAAGTCCAGACTCCAGGGTGCTTCTGAAAAACTTCTATAAACACAAACACACAACACCAATAAGCAATAAGTAAGTAGGCAATAAGTCCGCCTCCTCTTACATAAGACTATATACTTGACTAAATAGTACTATAGATACCTGTACTACATCTGCCTGACCTTTTGGGGATGATGCCATAATGTTATATTGCAATCTATACTTATATTGTACAGTTTGAGAGTTTTCAAAATCGGTTTAGTAGATCTAGAGATTACCCCTAATCTCTGGATCTTTTAAACCGATTTTTAAAACTCTTTCACCCATAGAAAACCACCTTATTTGTGAGTGTTATATATAGGCTTGTTATATAGCCTACTCTTTCACGCTACGGCTCAGGGAGCGGAACAGTAACCAAAGACGTAACTTAACTAACGGGTGAATAAGGTAGTTCGTTATTTATAATATACTCGTATTTAAAAAATGACATAGTTTCTACGAATCTATACCTAAAGTATCGATAGCCAATACAATCATTAACAGATCTACGAGTACCATCCACACAGCAAAACAAGACCATCCACTCTAGCATTAAAAACGTTCACAACAAGAAAACAAAAGAGGATCACCATGAATAAGAACAAAAGCGTTTAATTGAAGTTGAAAAAATAAAACAAAAAATTTATTCATTTAAGCTCCATTCAATGTCACACAACGGTTAAGAACAGCGGCAACGTCGCGTGCTATTATTGACCTAATTAGTCTCTCAATGAGAGGGTGCAACGTTGCCGTTTCTCTATATTTGCCCTTCTGCATCCTAGTGTGACAGTAATTACTTCATTTGTGCGTATAAAATACTAGCTATTGGCCGCGACATCAACCGCGTTAATTTTCTTACTAAAACCATTTTTTTTTAATAAAGGTTTTTTTTTTTAATAAGCTTATGATTGTATTTTGCTGATAATGTAGCTTTCCTTAGGTGAAAGAATTTTTTAAATCGGTTTAATAGTTATTGAGTTAATCTATTACAAAAACAATCTTTTCTCTTTCTTGTAAACGTGAAGTGTATGTAAGGATCGTAACAGTTGGCGTTCTGTGGCTTCTGCCTACCCCCTTGGGAAAAAGGCGTGAGTTTACGTATATTTATTTATTTATTAAAACTTTATGCACAAATGTAAAAAAATACACTGTACAAAGGCGGACTTAATGCCTCAGGCATTTTCTACCAGTCTATTTATGTGAGTCTTTAAATCATTATTCTCTTCAAATCATTAAAGCACCCCTACCAAACCATTAAATGACACATTAATATCATAAACCACCCCGCGGCGGTCCATTCTCATATGTACACCCGGCAAATTAAGTTGGACGACATAAAAAACATAAATGTTTATTAAAGTGCTGAAACCTGGCATCAGGACTGTAATTTGGGATTTAATGCCACGCCACTGACCGGGGGTTGTAACGAATAAAAAAGTTAATGTGAGATGGTGCTCGTAAGATGGGTTCCGTACGGTAATGAAAAAGAAAAAGTGGACGTAAGTGCAGTTTTTTAGGTCATCATTAAAAATAGCACTTAGGAGTAACAGTTCAGGAACACCGTGAGTAATAAAATACAACTACACACGCATAGTATCATGCCTGTATTTCCCGAAGAGTTGGGCAGAGGTGTACTAATATACCCCCACAGTTCGCCAATTCGGTATGTTTAGGTCCCATATACAGGAAAAATTTTTAACCAGTGCGTAAATTTTGCCATAACAAACTTCAACACGTTTTATTAAACACGTATATTTTATTTTGATATGTCTTAGTACTAAAAAAAAAAGTTATCGCTTACGAAACATGTTAACTTAAAAACCATATTTTATTGTCACTCGGCGCTAGCGCATTCCCCACCCCCTCACCCCAGCCATGCGCCCGGGCGGCGGCCGCGAGCTTTCATTGATAGTATGGCGAATAGATTATGTCCATGTTTTGCTTATTTCAAACTCGGATAAGGATGAAATTTTTTTTAATTTTTTTTTTAACTAAACACGGAAATGTGTTCTATTACTGACACTGAACTACCAAAAAAAAATTACGCACTGGTTAAAAACTTATCCTGTATAATAAGAGGCGAGCCTATTGCCATTGACTGGGCCATTACGTACAACCATATTGTGTCATATGACTACACGAGCAGAAAAGGATAATCCATATTGTAACGGCACGATTGACGTTGAGGCTAAGGAGTTGGCTGCTGTGGACGTGTCATGGGTTCGATTCCCACACGGAATAAATGTTTTGGTAGTTAGTTTAGTCTGTCAGGTTGTGTATGTGAATTTATATCTTTGTTAACCTACCCACGATACAGGAGAAATTCCTAAAGCGGGGTAATGGTTAAAAAAAATGTTTTCATGCATGACTTCCAGTTGATAGTTCTAGTCTCCCCATTTATAATCCAAAATTAGGATTCAGTTTTATTCTAAGATTTCTTCCAAAAAGGATTCAGCATTGCTGCCGAATAATTTCCAGTTGATCGATATTTAGTTATTCAATATCAATGAAATGCATTCTAAAAACGTTCCGTTTTTCCATTTCGAATGCGGAATACTAAAAGTAATCAGAGTTCCGCACAACGATTTTAAATCAGACTGAAATACGACGCCGGACGTATTTTAAATTTACATTTGTTAAAAAAAAACGAGAAAGTAATTTTAAATTTGGTAAAATTTCGTGTTCGTTATTCGGTCCAGGAAATATTATTGATAAATAATTATTAACTTCCGTACTGAACGTAATTAAATAAATTAATAAAACATTTCTGTAATTTAAATTGGTACTGCTGTGTATTTGTGCTTTTACTGTTTTTAATATTTGATTTCGGAATACGAAATGATACGCTAAGTATTGTAAAGATACTGTTTTGTTTTTAATTACATACGCAAGAACCTTGCCCCAGTATTTAAAAAAATAATCGTTCGGCAACAGCTACTGAAAGTACATAGGAGTGCAAAGCATCATCTCAGGTCTAAATAATTTATGTAATTTAACCTTTTAATGGGCTTACAGCATATTATAAATCTATATAAATAAACCAAATTAAATTGTCAGTGTAATGTCAAATGTAAAATAAATACTTTTTACAAAATAAAAATTAAATGAACAACGTACCTACTTACACGAAAAACACATTTTTTATAAATTTTGTCTTTCAGTCTATTTTTCCAGTTAATCACTGAAACGCCTGAAATGATTTTGACTGGGTTTCCTGTGGCAGATAGCTAATATTTATTAAAAAAAGAGTAAGTGTTCCGCTCAAAAACATAAAACCAAAATAACGAAGCCGAGTAATAACTCTTTCAAAAGTGAGTAGATTTTGGTATACTTCTCTCAAGGACGATTGGAATAATATAGGAAACTCTTCGCCAATCCTACATAGATAACGTCAATTACAGTTCCAGAATGAACGTGTGCCAAAGAAAAGTAACCAATAATGACAAAAAATCATCATTTCCCGAATGTTCCCTTAATGTCCTGCGTATTAACGTTTGGTCACGTGCGGCCCCATCCGACACACGTGACTAATATTGACATCCTGACAGAACCACGTAATGAGACGTTTCTTTGGAAACCCACTGTTATTTATTTCTATATTGGATTCTGTTGCGATTACCTAATTTATCGTCAGTACCGTCAGGGATTGGTCATCTTTTGGCTGCCATTTTATTTTGAACTAGCTTCATACCACTATTTCGTCTGCGTAAATGTCAAGTACTGCGGATACAGACGAAGACGAAGACGAAGTCTTGCAATATAAAGTAGCCTATGTTCTTTCGCGGGGTTCAAACTTAGCTCGTAATTTTATTAAAATATATATTTTTTTAGTTTTGTTGGATGGCAAATAAGTCTACGGCACCAGTAATACCAGATCGCCTTGACTATTAAGTCTACTTAATAGCAATAAAGCCTTTTTAAAACGCAGTTGTAAATAAAATCTAACGATTAGCACCATTTTGCTACGTGTATGCCTATACTATCGCCTTAAATTAGCATTACTAATTAATGACTGAAAAAATATTTAAGCGCACAAAAATGACATCTTCCCACCGGCTCCCTTTCACCATCGGACATCTAGACGCACTGCAAATTACCACCCTTACATTGTTGCCATTCCATTAAGTCGCACTTCTCTACCTGCGTTTCTGTTTCCGAACGCATTCAACCCTAATCTCTTCAGTCTTCAAAGTTAGAGTGAACAGGCTTCTTCGGGGTAAGCTCACTCCATACTAGTACTCATCTCGAATAAAAATGAGTACTCTTATTATGATAGTAACTTACTTTTCTAATTTTGGTGTTCGAGGATATGCGTTATTTC
Organism: Caradrina clavipalpis; assembly: GCA_932526535.1. NCBI lineage: Eukaryota > Metazoa > Arthropoda > Insecta > Lepidoptera > Noctuidae > Caradrina > Caradrina clavipalpis. Next base: position 732,406 of record OW052107.1, on the reverse strand, counting down.
AGTTACACCTATATTAATATTATAAAGAGGAAAGATTTATTTGTTAGTTTGTAACAATTAGGCTCCGAAACTACCGAACCAATTTTAACCATTTTTTCACCAATAGAAAGCTACATTATTCCTGAGTAACATAGACTATATAACATCACACTATGACACACGGGAGCGGAGCAGTAACCAAAGACGTAACGCTGATGAAATAATCCACGTGGACGAAGTCACGGATAGTTCGCTACTATTGTATACGTTCATTGCCTTCACAAATCAGTGTTAACACCTCAAGATTAAATCACCGTTTCTCCATAAAGTAGTATCTCCAGCACCTCGATGTTCGCGCCACATGTAAGAGATAATTCACATTACAATAAGAGTGTTTCATCATGGCAGTTGCGATCACGTCTATCTGTCACTTTCGCTCGGTTTAACGTCAATAAAAGAATGAAGTTACTTTGTGAAGTAGCTGTAAATCTCGGGGATTGAGGGGTTTTACACCCCACGATTTTATAAAGGTCCATTGCTGGATAAGTTACTAGATGTGGTGTTCATCTAGTCTTCCTGTGCAGCTTGTTATTTGGTTTTTTAAATCATTTTTTATTAATTAGGTACCTTATCTTATTGTCTGTCATTATACAACAACCCAAAAGAACATGTTTATTCCGACTGAGTAATTAATAATATTGGATATATCTTCAAGAAATAATAACAGGACATCTGATATTTGAAAGCCAACATGCAAATATTTAATAAGCAACAAAACATGGTATAGTACAAATAAATCATAAAGTAACTAAGCATAGCTGACTATTCGTGAAATTGTTTTATTAGCTTACCTATTTGTAGCACGACTAATATTATTATCTGTTTGTCAATTCTTGTGTCATTAAGAACGTTTGCAATCACTCAGTCTCAAACTCTCAAAAATACCTTTAATATGCCTGCATTTTTGAAAAGTATTCGACATTGATTGTCGCTAAGATGAAATTGCGACTACTCTTGAACGTCTTTAAAAACTGAAATTGGCCTTGTTCTGCGTTGCTCTAGCAAAAAAACATTTTGATCGTCATTATTTTTGTCTAAAATCGTGTTTGCCTCGTCCCCGCATCGCCACCTCTAAACAAGCGCCACCATCCGCTGAGTCGGCGTCCAGACGCGTGTTCTTTATGACAGACCCACAAAATATCGCCGCATTTATTTGAATCGCAATGTTATCATCCCCAACTCGAGGGCGCTTCGGGCCCTTGTAATATTTTGTGTGTGTTTTACTTAGTTTTTTGTTAAAGTCTAGAATTTTATGAACTCTTGATTGAAGGGCTGGTCTGTTGATAATAGAGTGTCGTAAAGTGGAGATGTTTTAATAAGTCATTTGGATTTTTAGTAGGGATCAATTTATGGCTTGGATTTTTGAAGAGGTTGCTTGTTTTCTGTTTAGTTTTATAGGGTAGCAAAGCCTCTCTGAAACTTAATATTAATTCAGTATACTTACTTTCTATAGCCCTACCCATGTTATGGTTGTAACAAAATGATTGGACACCTGTAACACAGGTTTTATTATCAAAAACCTAATTTAGGCACCAGTCTTTCACAAAGGTGGAAAGTTATATAGTTTTAAGCTTGCATTCATCTTAAGACCAATAAAATTACTGTGAAGATTGGATAAATTATATATTATTATTCAATAAAACATTCAATAACGTTAAAATCGTCGTAGTTTTATTTAATTTTAATAATCACTTTGTATTTCGCCAGTAGCTTACATTACACCCTTTCTCAGAATTCTGTTTAAAGTTACAGCATAAATACAAACACCAACAAAATCTAGACTAGCTTCCTAAAATATAGTTCCTAAGCAAGTTAGGAGAACTACATTCTTATCGCAGTTCATACATCATTAAAGTTTTCATTCGGTAAAGTACAGACGCGCACAAAAATGGTAATTTGATGTCGTACACTCGCTTTGCGATGTATAAAGACAAACTAAGAATATTATGTTGAAACGGAAGAATGTTTTGAGCACAGCTGTCGGGAGTTCTAAAGAAGGGGAACGGTGACTTTTAAAGGAAATGTAACTTAAAATAATAAGCATTATTTTTTTAGAGTTTTTCTTGGTTTTTGGGTAAAAGTTGTATAAATAAAATTGTTCTTAAATAAAGGTTGCTCTCTGATACTGCGATTTATTTGCCGTGAACTTGTTTTAATGTAAATATAAAATGTTACTTATGATGAAAAAGAAACATATTTTTTTAGTTCTATTAGACCATATAAAGTGCACTTTTGAATATAATTTACAAAAACTAAAAAAAATGTATATTGATCTAGTTGCCCATACCAATAAGTACTTAGAACACATACACAATGAAATTGCCGCACTATACATTTTTATATTTAGTAATATGCCTAAGACATGACGTGTACTACCAAATCAAATGTATCGAATTTGGCGTTCGCTAGATTGAACAAAATGCCACCAAAACGCATCTCCATACAAAAGCGCCACGATTACCGGCCCGATGTTCCGACGTATCGCAGATGTACCGCGGGCAGTGACGCGCCATAAACCGGCTAAATCGCTTGTCGGCGCCCATTTGCATAAACATAAACCGTACCGGAGTCGTGTCGGGACAAAATGCAAACCGTCAACGGTATCGGTAAAAATGTAGTCATGTAGAACATGCTTGTGGGTAGGGGAACGAAGGATAATGTTCCATGTACCCATAATAATGTAAACACAGCAAGAAAATATTTGTAATACACTACGATACGGTTGGCGCAGTGGTTGAGAGATTGCCTACTGCGCTGCGTGCCCTAGGTTCGATTCCTGCACGGAACAAATATTTGTATCGCCTTCAGGTAGTTGTTCCAGATGTTTGTGTAAGTGAGTTTATATATATTTGTAAACGCTTCCGCGATATAGACGAAATTTCTAGAGCAGGGAAACGTTTAAAAAAACAATTGTCAAACAAGATTTATTTGCTAAAGGAGGTACCAGATGTTGTCTAAAAGGTTAAAATATGATTTAACTCATTAAAGTCTTAAAAAGGAAACTAAAACGACACTTTAAAATATAACCACCTTTTTAAGGCCTAAAATGCTTTTTTAAGCAAACACCTGAAAAGTCACGTAAAGGTCATCAATTTTGTTTCTTGTCAAATAATTGAATATAGATTAAATCACTATTAAAAAGATTAAACTGTAATATTATGCAGATGGAAACGCTAAAAAGATTGGGAAAAAAATGTTTGCGTCTCATTCCAAAATACGTGTTTATTTTTAACATTTTTTTATGTTAATTATATTTGAATGGGTACATTTTTCTCTGTTTTCACGGGTAGGCTACATTTTCCCGCTACAGAATTTGAATTTCAAATTAAGAACAAATCCTGTTCCACGGTTATTCAGATTTATATTCGGTTGAGGGCCAATGACGCAGAAATATGAGTGCCATCTTTCATTTTACTTTAACTCAAATTTATTTGAAACACTTCTGTTCGTGATTGTACATTGGAGATGATTGTACTTTCCGTTATTGGTTAATTAAATGTTTACGTAATTTTATTAATGTTTACTTGGGACTCGGGATCGTCTTTCTGTTTTGAAATGGGAATGGAATAAGTACCTACTGGTTGTTATATAACTGTATTGTTGGAAACTTTTTTTCTTAAAAAATTATCATAGGTGATGATTGTTTTAGTATTTTTATAGTAGTTGTAGATCAATTGGTAATTATTTAAATAAATCACGGATCGAGTTTTTTAATGCAGCTACGTTTTAATTTTTAATGCTTTTAGTACTTTAGTTCTTTTAATGCGCAGAAAAAAGATTTTAAAGTGAAATAAAAATAAGTAGCAATAAAATAACTAACTTCTTTATTTTAAAAAATACATTAAATAAAATACAAAATGATAAAAAAAAATAAACTAAAACTAAATGGCATCAAAAAATCTTTCGCATCGCCGTCAACTGGAAAAAATAAACAATAAAACCGTATTAATGTTTTTACCATTTGTAATTACATAAATTCCATGAAGAGAACCTTCTCGTACAACTTAATACTACCTATTTTAAATGGTACTTGTTTCGATACCCACTTCAAACTTGCATAGCAGCTAATAATTATCGACTGAAAATTGAACATGCTCTCAACATTTCTGTAAACGTCCGGACATTGGGAACAATCGACAGCCATTGAAACAATGGCGCCGATTAACCCAAACTACTTAATTGTTATGAAGTGGTAATGTACAGGGCTGAGTATGCAGTTTTGATTGGATACTTATGTTCTGAAGCTTTTAAGTGGTTTATTTATCAGATACCATACATACATACACTCACGCCTTTTTCCCATGGGGGTAGGCAGAAACCACAGAACGCCACCTGCTACGATCCTTACATACTACTTTCGCCTTGTTCACGTTCATACATCTGGTCATACAAGCACGCCGGTTACGATTACTGCACACCCGACCTTTCTGAAGAACCTCACCAATAAGGTCAGGGTAGGTCTTTCTAGGGCGTCCCCTCCCGGCGTTGCCACTCACATCTGCCACATAAATACCTTTTGTTAGTCGCCTTTCACTCATCCTCTCAATATGACCGAGCCATCTAAGCATACCCTTTTGAACCTTTGTCACTACATCCTCTTTTAAGTCGCAACGTTCTCGTATAATCTCATTCCATTACCATACCATACCATACCATACCATACAACTATACCATACCATTTTAGATTAAATAATTTTGTTTCAGTCCTGTCCGTTAAACTTCGAGATTCAATTGTTTTTTTAACAAAATGTTCTTTAGATAAACACGGATGGATAAACAGACATAATGCAAGATAAATAAAATCAAATATTGATATAGCTACTGATAATCTTTGTTTGATTTTATTAACAGGTGACCACCACCATATCATCGACAATTTCTAGTTTCAAAGTCTTAGAGTTGAATGTGATTATTGTGATCTAGTGTTTTTTCTAGTCAGAACTTCCAAAATAACCTAACCTGAAAAAGCAGTTGAGCAGACACAAAACTTTTAATTTTTTTTTTTCCGGACTATAAGCTCATTATCAATCCGCTAATAACCAACATCTAGCGAGATCATGTAGAAAACAATGCTGCAACTTTCTAAAAACTATCCGAGTAGAGATGCCTTCCTCTCCTTTGACGGGGTTAATTGCTAGCAAGTCAACACCGGCAGAAAGCTCATTAAGTCACAAGGGACGGACGCGATCCCCCCCCCCCCCTCTCGGAGCCTGGAGGAAGTGCGTTATAACGTACCTAGAGAGATTTTTTTATGTAGTGAGTTGTTATGTTTGTTTCGTTTTAGATTATGACGTGACTTCTTTAAAAATCAGTGTTTTTGTCCCACTTAAGCTTTAGGTCTTGGCTTAGTATGGAATGGACTTTTGTATTGAAAAAGTTAATCTGACTGTCGGGATTTACAAGATTAGTGTGCTGACTGGCTATTTTTGTATTAGCTACGTCAATTTCAGGACCGACTTAACAACGCAAAAATAATTAATCAAAATAATATTTAACTAGAACAAAATAATATTTAACTAAATATTTAACTAATTATCATCATCATCATCTTCCTGCCCTTATCCCAAGTAACTTGGGGTCGGTGCAACACGTTTTCTTCTTCCATGCCGTCCTGTCAGCCGTCATACTATCACTGACTCCCTTCTCTTTCATATCATTCTTCACACAATCCATCCATCTTTTCTTTGACCAAACATTTGGCATTTAACTAATCAAAATAATATTTATTAAAATAAGCTCACCACTATGCCAGGTATACCACGGTTAGTGGATCACAAAGGATTCAGGATGATAGAGGACTTCAGTACTAATTTTCTCAAACCAACTTTTACGAAGAGACTGCTATTTATCACAAGAACTTTAAAAAAAAAACGATTTACTCATCGCAAACCGAAAAGTGTTTACACAAAAACAGAATCAATGACAACTATCCAAGTAGAGAACAACATGACACTCTGTCCACAAAATGTATCGCAATGTCGTTTGGAAGGTGTCGGAGCAAAGCACAAACTTGTTTGAACAACAGATGCGGCCGTCGATCTGGGATTGCACTCCCACAAATTGACAACAATTTATAGAGTGTGTGAAGCTGTGAGCTTCTGTGTAAAAGGATTTCCTGGGTTCGGTGCCCGTGTGAAACAAAAAGAGTGAAATTATGGCAAACTAGATTCTGCTCTTTGATATAATTATCCCACGGAAATCGTATAATTTTCTAGGATAAAAAGTATCCTATGTGTTATTCTAAATTTCATCAGCATCCGTTTAGCCGTTGGAGTGTGAAAGAGTATCAAATATCGATCCATCCATCCTCACACACTTGCGCATTTATAAATTAGTAGGATTGTTTTATCGCGTTTTGTGCATCTGTGTGAAAGGCCTGTGTCCTTTGCTAATCAACTAGGGCTATGGGGTTGAAAATAATGAATCGTAAAGACGAACTGGTATTTTATATGCAAAATACAAAATACCAGTTCGTCTCATGGTTACAAACGCAACTGCTTGTGCTGCTAACTCAAAGTGTTATTGGGTTTTTCCATTACAAATTTCTCGGTAGCAGCCCGAAGTTTAGAAGTTGGTGACGCACATGCCTCGGAAAGCAAGTAAAGCCGTTATCTTGGCCTAAACCTTTGAAACTTACTGGTAGTCTTACCGAGGGGTATCGTGTTACCCAGTAATATACTAGTATTCAGCTGTATCCGGTTATACTCCAACATAGCTGAGAAATGCTAAGCATCATAATAATCTTGAAAATAATAATAATCTCAACATTGACATCTTGAAAACTACACTAACATAATGATGACGTCACAAAAACCGGTCTGTTCAACAGTCGCATATATTTCAACAGTACCAACACCTCATAACCTTCTGCCAATCTCTATAAAAAAAGATAAAAATATCACAAGCACCTCTCAAATCTAGCTGTTAATAGCGGCGTCTGCGCTGTGCCGACTGAGAAATATTACACCTTATTCGTTCTGCTTTAATTAAACTTTTCGATGGCCGCGCTTCGGCTGACGAACGGTAAGTAGCCGCCAGGAAAATATGGGAAGTGATTTATTTTAAACGATTATTGGGTGGGATGATGGAAGGCTTGTTTAGATTTAGTGTTTAAATATTGAGTTGATTTAATTAACTGCCTCGTTAGCGTAGTGGTCCTAAGTGCGACTGCTATGCTAGAGGTCTTGGTTTCGATCCTCAGGTCAAGCAAAAAGTGTTTTTGCGGTAGTCTAAGAAAATCTCAGTAGCAGTTAGGATTTGTGCCCGGTATTGGCAATCGGCTCGCCCGCTATTATATAGCACCAAAACATACCGGCGAACCATAGGTGTACATTGGTACACCTCTGCCAAACCCTTCGCAAAATACAAGCGTGGTGGTATGTTATGTTGATATAATTATACAAAGGCGCAATAATATTAAGCTTAAATATTTGAACTGAATAATAATGGTTCAGGTTGTAATACATTGTTAACTGAAAGAAATAATTTAAATAGGCTATTATGATTATCTCCTTAATTAACGTTTTCCTTAGAAGTTCTGTGTAGGATCACCATCATCCTCCCGATGGGAATGTGGGATGGATACGGCCGGATAATGTAAACATAATATATATTTCAATGTATATGGATCTATTATTATTTTGCACTTGTGTACACTTTATTTAAGTAATAATTTTGTGGTTTATTTTTATATCTTATTTTGATATTGTACGCTCGTAGCTGTTTATTTATGTTACACAAAACTTATAAATAACAATTAAACTAAAAAGTTAAATAATAATAATAATTAATAATACGTAATAATAGTAATACGATTATCACATACAGTTTAAATAATACAATAAATAAATAAATAAATAAAACATAACTATCAAATGATGTTAAAAATTCTATCATATTATCAGGCAGGTGACAGCTACATACCACACAGCAGCTTCGCTGAAAGCAGTCACCGTGGAAATTGGCACAGCTTTCAATAACTAAACTGATCAATTACAGCTCTCAAATATAACCGTCACATGTGTACAGCTACTATGTCAAGTCGTAGCGTACGATTACCTTCCTGCAAATTAGTTTGAAGAACTCCTCGGAATTATTATAACTTTTAATGATGATTTTATCTAGAAAGGCTCTCGTTTTGTAAATAGCCAGAAATATTTTTGGTTGTGAAATTAAGTGATTTAATTAATTCGATTTAGAACGCATATGGAAGAGTGGAATGAAATGGGGACGATCTTTGCTCAGCAGTAGGCAAATAATGCAGTTGGCAATAATGCAGTTTGAATATAAAAAAAAATGAGAGTTTGATCCTTAATATGTAATATCGACGTACCTATCGATTAAAAATAGAAGAAAAAATGCCAAGCTCAACGACCCTAATTATTCTAATTTAAGTCGCAAACTGTCAAAAATACATCTAATTAACTTACATTTTTGACAAGTACTTGACGTTGACTGTTCCTAAAATGAGATGGCGACTAGGTTTTGAACGTTTTTAATTAAGAGAATTTTCCTTCAGGCTAAATTTAAAAGAACAACAGAACAGAAATAATTAAAGTTTATTTAAATAAATAAAAAATGAAACGTCGCCAGTCGCCTGGAATTACTCTCATCATAACTAGTTAATTTTCTTAACTACTCCTCATTTCCCTCCCACTTTCAAACTCCAGTTTCCTTACAATCTTCGTCTTCCATTTTACAATATTTCTCCCAAGAATTTCCGTAACATTATTACAAAATTACCGAACACCACTTAGCACCATTACCGTTCAGCCAGACGAAATTGTATGCAAACAAAGTAAGGGGTAAAAAAATCCACGTGAACAGGCAAGAGGGTTAAATGCCCGGGTACGATGCAAATTGGCCCCGTGGGTCGTTCAGACCGCATTTAAAATAATACACAGTTCCCAGAGTGAGTTCCGAAGGCAGACGGTTAAATAACTTTTAATATGTCATTTGCATTTACCTGTGTGAAAAAAAGAGTTGGAAATATTTTCATAATTTGTTTATGTTTGGGGATGAATGTTAAATAAGGAGGATTTATGGATGTTTACCTGTGCTCGTTACGAGTGGGGTGTTGGTAATGTACTGGATATGTTATGGTAATCGTGCCCGTTCAAGTGTTATGTTTCATTACTGTAGAGTGAACACTTAGCCTAAAGCATTCTGAACTGCTGGACTTCGGATTTTAGATCTACAGCCAATAAGAAGAAGGTGTTAACTAGGCCATCATTGCTGTCTGTGCAAAGCGGATATGGGTGTTAAAAGAGTACCTAAAACTACTTGAGAAAGTCTTTGCCCTGCAATGGTACGTCTAAAACGGGAAAACAAATTATCGATGCTTATTTTGATCTGTTTTCGAATCGCTAAAGGTACTATTTTATTTATTTATTTATTAAATCTATTATGCACAAAATGTATAAAATACACCGTATAAAGGCGGACTTAATGCCTTAAGCATTTTCTACCAGTCTACCTTCTTATTTTAGTTATAGTTTGCATATTGATAGCAACTAAACAGGCGATAAACAGAGTTTAACTATTTTATACCACTGAAGGTGACAAACAAGCTACCGGTCCGCCTGATGTTAAGCGGTTACCGCTGCCTATGGACACTTGCAACACCAGAGGCATCACTCGTGCGTTGCCGACCCCTAATTCTGTATAAACATAACAGCCTTCCAAACTGTTGTATACCCATATTCACCATAATTCTATTTGCGGTGCCAAAATAAGCGTAAATCTAAATAAATAAACAGAATAAAAGCGTATATTCGTCATCTAGCGAGACAAAGCTAAAATTGCGATGCTTATTGCGCGCGGACCGCGGCCCGACGGATTACAGTAATGGTACTGAATACTAAGCGCGGACGACCGGGGCAAGCCGAGACTAGATAATAGGGTACAGATATGATAGTACTGTTATGTTGCTATGTAATGCCGAATATTGTGCCATAAAAATCAATCTTCTTCTTTATCGTGTGGGCAGTAAGGTCTAACGACACCACACACCTCAGTGTCAAAGTTTCTAAACCGCCTCAAGGACCTCTGACATGGTTTGCATAAAATTCAATAAAACGTGCATTTATATCATATACTAGCTTTTCCCGCGACTTCGTCCGCATAAATGTCGGTAATCGCGGATGCAGACGAAGTCACGGAATGAAAAGTAGACTATGTCCTTTCTAAGACTTTAAACTTATCCTGCAGCAAATTTCATCAAAATCGGTTCAGTGGTTTGACATGAAAATGCAACAGATGCAGTTACTTTACATTTATAATATTAGAATAGATTAGTCGTTTTCACTTAAAGTTGATGGTTCTTAAATCAAATCTTTCAAAAGAAGTCTGTAATCATCACACCGAGTTATTGTGTTTCCCAAAATTCACAATGTAATACTTTTCACGTCTAGCTGCAAAACTTGATGGGACTGCTTGTTCTACACAACATTATGTAAACTTGAATTATATATTAATATCGTGTCGTTCTTTACCGCTTCCCTCACATATGCAAAGACAAAGTATCCACAAAACTCACCAAGCACAGACCTAAATTATCATTTCTCTAATCTATGATACAAAAACGGCGAAAGGCCGCGGGCACTCACGTTCCCATCGGCGACTGAAGAATAAACAGGATTACGTCGACACCCAAACTACCTTATGTCTTCTGTTGTGTTGTACGAACGGTTACCTTAGGGCTTACACTTATTGGATGAAGCCGTTACCGTTTACTAGACTTTAGGTAATTTATTGTATGGGGCGGGAACTGCGGTAATTATTCTGCATGACTTGTATTTATGGTAACGTCGTTGTTTATAATGGAACTTAGAATTGAATAAATTCATAGGTGATTCTGATATATGAGAGGAGAGAAATGTACCAATATTTTAGCCAGGATTTTGTAAAAACCAAATTAATGAAGTGTCCGACCTACGTTTTGGAACGAGCAACTAGCTTCAACTTACTGTCTTACTTTTTGCAATTCAAAGGTGTCCGTAAATGACCTAATTTAAATAAATTATTTCGACTTTGACAGTCTGGTGTTGCAAACAAAGAGGAAAATCATAGTCCCTTTTTTGAAAAAATCAAAAAAAAAAAGAACAGCTGTTTCATATATTTTGGTCGCATTGTAGTACCTACATTTTTGTAGGGCAAAAGTGATTTCTTTTTCATATTTCAAAGATAGTTCTTTATTAAAAGTGGTTCATATTTATGAATACTTTCAACCCCCGAAAAGTGGCCAGTATATGAAAAAGCTAACTCTAATTTAACTCTAAATTAAATTGCAATATTATTACAAAAACGACGACAAAAGATACTGAACCCTTTGACCTACAAGATGATAATAGAAAAAAAATGCCTATCAAAAATTATGTTCACGTATACAGTCGGACAAATGAGGACGTGACCTAAGGTTACCTAACAAAAACAGTTTACTGCGTGTAATACTCTTAATTTATTTTCCTAGGAAAGGTCGGTCACGTTGTAGACCTAGGACATTTGTAGTCTCAGCGTAGAAATGAGTTAGAGGCTTTGTGGGAACGTTTGCGTAGGGTTCAGACGTTTAGGGGTGATGAGAGTAGTTGTTACTGTCAGCTCAGATAGAGAATCAATAACACTAGGTTTTATGAATTAATTTATAGTGAACCTAACAGTGATAGTAATAGAGTTAAAATTTGCTTAATTTTGTGAAATGCCAAGGAAAATTATTATCTTACTCCCAATTTTCAACAAGTATGATGCATTTAATAACTATGTTTTTTTTGCCATTATTGTCCTACACCTGGGCAAAAGCCGCCCCATTCTGTCCACTTTCCGCCATATGTTAAACAATTTAAGTACTGTTTGCGCCCTATGGTTGACTTTGACGTAATTGTCAGATAAAACAATAAACCAAACCATGCTTTGCTATTGAGAAATTCTAATAACATTTTGTACGATCTGGGAATCTAACCTAAGATCCCCCAAGTTTAGCAGCCGTATTCCGCCCACGAGAAGACTAACAAAGCATTCACTGATAACATAACATACCTTTACGGCTATATTCCGCGAGCGGTAGGCAGAGTTATATAGCAATCCAACAAGTGATTGACAAGCTCGTCATCTCTGAAATATATTCCGTGTGTGTACGCATGGATAGTAAATCTCGTCAAATGGCGCTCAATCTTCACCTAGCGCGCATTTTATTTTCTTGCGGCTACGTGTGAAATAAAACCGGTGTGAAGACTGTGCCTTTAATGGGAACCTCTGCTTACACCGCATCGTAACATTGACTATCAAATACTAGTGTCATTGTTTTAGTGCGATTAATGAGAATAGAATAGAATTATTTAATTTAAAGAACAGAAATATATTTTGTGCTATATTTTATACAGAGAATAAAAATAAAAAGCACAAAAAAAAATTATTATTAGGTAGGAACGACGAGCAAAGTTTTGATTCCTTCCAAAGTCACACGTTAAGCAAATGTAATTTTTGTAAAATGTTTCATTCCCCAACTTAATTGGTTTTATCAACCTTGATTCCCAAATCATCATCTGCTTGGCGTTTTTCCCAACTACGGAAGGGTCGGCTTCCAGTCTAATCGGGTGCAGTTAAATACCGGTGCTTTACATGGAGCGACTGCCTACTTCCCAAATAATACCAAACCTTAATTTGTTTTGTACGACAAATATGACAATAGAAGTTCATATCTTACTAGTCAGTAATCAGCAAGATCGGTTTCAAGACTAACTTTGTTTGATGCACCGAACACTCCTAAGAATCACTATTTATTTAATAAAGCGTGGTAGTAGATTGCTGCTGCAATTTCAGCCTTACCGAAATTATATAAATTGTCATTGTCATTCTCATAACATTTTTAAGGAATAAAGTATCAGTTACACAACGGTGTGACACGTGGCCTTTGTGCCGACTTACAAGTGAGCTCTCACAGTCGGAGTGTTTGCGAACGTCGTGCCGAGTGTCGCGCGGGTAACAGCTTCTTTTCCCGGCGCAAACCTTTTTGAGACAAACGCCGGAGAGCGTTGATACGTGTTTGTGGTTTACATGCAGCGCTGTTTAGTATTAAATGTATTGACGTTCGGATTTTTTATAGTAGAGGTTGGTATCTGATAATATATGTACCGTCGGTAAAAGATCTATGTAACCAAGTCTGTGTGTGTTTTTTATGTTTTAAGTAAGTAACACAGTATTTTTTTGGATACCAAACACGTTTGTTGACTGTACCAGTTTTTTGTTTTAATTTCATTGCCTGGCAAACAAGCTCACGGGGTACCTGATAATAAGTGGTCACTGCTGCCTATATGCGATACGAGAGGCTTTGCAGATACGTTGCCATCCTGGAGACAAAGCTGAAATGTCTCAAGTGCCTGTAATTACACCGGCACCCGTACACTTCAAACCGAAACACAGCAACGCTGCTTTGCGGCAGAAATATGTTCGGTGGTAGTACTTCCCCGGACGAGCTCCAGCACAAAGAGCTCTACTAGTACTTTGTTACTTTGCAGGTTTATATGTGTACTCGGGGTCGTATATTTACGTTTTAAATAAGCAACACCGATTTTTTTATACTAAGCGCATTTGTTGTTTGTACCAGATTAAAGATAAGGTCAACTCCAAACTGGATAGCAACGCCCTCCTATCAGCTAATAGCGATACATTGCGGTAATCGTGCCAGACGGATTCAGATAACTTGGCATATAGTACGGTTGGTAGTTATTGCCAAAGTTATTTTTTACCGTTGATGTTACTAATTTTAAAGGCCCGGCCACAAATGCAGTATCTGGAGGAAAATTCTACAAACTTTAGTAAGGATCGCAACCTAATCTCAGTTTCAATCTGTCAAAACTACCTCTAAATTACCTACAATTTTTTAAATGGATTGACGAAGACATGAGATTGCCAGTGCAAATACATGCACTTTGGTAGACATTAAAAAAGGTCACTGATGCCGCAATAAATATGGACACATTCTAGGACCATGTCCCAAAAAAAAAGGTATTTACTTACGAAGAATTTTTAGAAATTACGTTTAGAATTTTTACGTTTATAATTAGTAAAATTGCCCTTCAAACCACACCCACAACTTACCTACTCCATTGTAACCGTCCCATAAAAGTAAAATAATTCCATAGCATTCTTTGTCCACTTCAGCCACACAATTCGAGACACAAATCAAACTATCTTCGAGCAAAACACTCGGGACGTCCTGATGCGACTCAAGAAAAATCGCCCGGTCCAAGGGAAGCAACAGTGACAAATAATAGGGATGTACACAGGATGTGTGCGGAACTACACTCATCTGACACGAATCGAACAGCGGATATCGGAACGTGAGTGAATTCGTGAACAAATAATGTATTGAGGAATCTAAATAACGGGATGTGTTTGTGAAGTGTTTTGTTAGAAATCGGTGTGCAAGCGATGGTGATGTTGTGTTTTGAATTTATTAGTGACCTTTTTGTGTAAAAAAAATATACTTAGAATAAAAAAAAAACAAAATAATTGATAGACATCCTTGGCGCAGTGGTTGAGAGATTGACTGCCTGCAATGTGTCGCGGACTCGGATGCCGCACAGAATAAATATTTGTATGGCTTTCAGTGGTCTGGTTGTTTGTGTATGTGAGTTTATATGATTGTAACCCACAATAAAGGAGAATTTGTTAATGTTTCACAGGTCAAAAAATATATATTAATAGGTAGGTGCTTCAAACTTATTTTAATTTTATACTTAGCATATCGAAGGCAGTCTGTTGAGTCAGCGCAGAATTTAGCCACGAGTTTATCGCCATCAGTAGCATCCATCGATTCCTGAAGACTGAGACATTAGGGAAAAACAGCAGGACACCATATATGTGATGTCCTATTGTTTGAGGAACAGCACCACATTTACACTCCGGGGTGGAATCTGAAGCAAGTCTGCATCGTCTGAATCTGAGAATATTTTCTTTGCTCAACTTATGTCCAGTGTCTTAACATTGATGCCATCTGTAAGTACAGGTAACTTTACTCGACTCACTGTAGTAATATATTTCTGTAAAAACAATAATTACATCCCCGACAGCCTAAAGAACACCAATAAAGAAGCAAAATAGGTATCAGCATAATATAATTTCTGTAACATTTATTAATCCCAACCCCTAAGCTACACAAAACGGTCAACCCTAAAAAGCCTTCGCATAAACATAACATAGGGTTACCTATAAAAAAATCGCGTCCATCCGTACGTCGGCTAGTTTCATCAACCCTTATATTACTGACCATAAATTTCTCATAGTAGCTCCGTGTAACTTGAGTAAGTATTTACTGTGACTAAACCGGTATATATCACTGAGACCGACCAATTTCTTGACCGAAAAATTTATAACGGTACTTGGGGGGGGAGGGGGGGTAACCCTTGATATATAGACGCGGGACATCCCTAGGAACACATATCACTCTTAAGTGAATGCGGGTACAATTCATATTGGAGGTTTACTAGTTATTTTGATGTTTGCATGTCTGAGAAGCTGGCTAAAAGATGGTAGAAAAAATAGAAATACTTTATGTAAAAATATTGGAATTATTTTGAAGGGTCCCGGGTTCGATTCCCGGGTCGAGCAAAAAGTGTTATTGGGTTTTTCTATGAAACTGTCGGTAGCAGCTCGGAGTTTGGATTTGTGCCCGGTTAATGGCAATAGGCTCGCCCCCTATTACATGGGACCTAAATATACCGGCGAACTGTGGGTGTACACTGGTACACCTCTGCCTAACCCTTCGGGGAATACAGGCGTGATGGTGATGGGTGGTTTTTAAAGGTCTAATATGATTTGGTAATAAAATGTTTGGGGTATTCTAAATTCAAATCATTGCACCGAAAAAGAAGTTCTAAAATTGCACAATAATTTAAGAGCTTTTAAAGTTATTGCACAAACAATACCGAACAGTCCTGTGGGAAATTTTAAAAATAAACACAATCTTTTGAGAACTATTAAATTATTTGGGAATTTCTCAAATTATTTATTGCACAACAAAGCCTGTAAAAGCCTTTTTATTAAGTTAGTTTATATTTGTTACACGTAACTAACTAAAATCCTTGAAAGGGTTTGTCAATACACAGCTAATTACATTAAAAACAGCAGTACAGCAGCACAACTAATTTCATTATCCATAACCAAAAACACATACAGGTTTAATTACAAAGAAATCTTTATTCCTAGCTCTAAGTTCAGAGTACCAAACATTTTCGTCTCGTCTCTCACGCAAATAGAACTAACTTATTTTGACTGGTATATAGGCTTATCAAAGTTGTTTTTCCTTTGAAGATTGATAGAACTCTGAATTTAATTAACACTCAGGGAGATAGGACAAACGTAGGAATTAGGAACAGCAGAGAATAACATTATAGAAACATATTACAATTATTTCAGGCTAGCAGGAATATAAGCAGTTTTAATTAATATTACTTTTTCATTTTTTTTTATAAAACATAACAATCACTTTAGGATTCTTTCGAGTGTCGTGGGTGCGTTTAGAAACATGCAAATTCACACAAAAAACTAGACCATACTATCTGTAGCCCATACGAATATTTTGTTCTGTGCGGGAATGGTCTTGCCTCATTACTTTGGCTTAGTGGTCCTAAGTGCGACTGATACGCTAGGGGTTTTCGATTTCTAGGTCTAGCAAAGTGTTATTGAGTTTTTCTATAAAATTCTCAGTAGCAGCTCAGAGTTAGGATTTGCGCCCTCCATTAAATGGGACCTAAATATACCGACGAACTGTGGGTGTACATTGGTACACTTCTGCCTAACCCGTCGGGGAATACAAGCGTGGCGGTATGCGGAAATAGAACCTGCGACACGCAGCACTACAGCCAATCACTCAACCCTGCGCCAGCCGTGTCCTCTACCCCCAATCTACAAAATATATAATCACAAATCCCCCACACCCCCACAGAACTTAACCCGGGAATCGAATCTTGTAAACAGCAAACGTTCGTATTAACAAGTTCAATATTTCCGATGGGATATGTAAATGTGTGTCTGTCGGTGACACGCCCTCGCCCCGACTACGTTTTAATATCAGGCCCGCTTTTTAAGAGATTATTTGCTTAAAATATGGGTGTGATATCAACTCCTGGTTTTTTTCTGGAGTTCTTTGAAAATTAATCGAAGGAACTTAGCTTGTTAGTTTTTGATTAAATAGGTACAAAATATATTAAAAGATTATAATATTAACAATCGTCACGATCATGCACCATTTAAAGATGAAGAGTTTTTGTTTGTCTGTGTTTTTGTTTTACTGTAATCGCTGAAAATTGATAATATGATATTGGAAAAATTATAATATATGATAGCCAGAGTCATGAGGAGTAGTATAGGCTATATATAATCACGCTACGACTTACGGAAGCAGAGCAGTAACCAAAGACATAACTTAATACGTATATAAAAAAAAACCAGAAACTAGTATTATTAGAAAAAGGAGTGCAGCATCACTTATTACAACATTCAACATTCTGCATTATTTAAAAAACAATAAAATAAATAATCTAGACACAACCTTAATAGAATACAAACCAAAAGAAAAAAAACTAAGAAAACAACTACTAGTAAATGGGAAAACTCAACACATATTGACTAACACAGTTAATACGTTTACAAGTCTTGAATAAGTTTAAAATGTCGAGATTTTCCCTCAAGTGGATTTGTTGTGAAAACTCACTGCTTGCCAGCGTTGTGCCAAGAAATACTGACTGTTATATTACAACGAATTTGTAAAGAGATTAGTTTATTTATTGGAGACAAAACAATGATTAATGAAACATTAATAAGATCCAATCCGTCTAGACTACGAAGTTTTCAAATAAATAACTAGAATAGACAAAATAACTATTCCAAAATTAATGTCATCTAGGCATTAAGAGACAACTTTCATAAATCATATTAACAAAAATACTATAAAGAAAGAAAATAAACAAAGAATGAAAGAAAAATACATTACAATAAGTGACATTTATAAGAAAATTGTTTCATCACTAATACATCATTTAACTTTCTAGTTACTGACAACAACACAATCCCAATAACTCATTCTGATCCACTATTATCAAATGATGCGGTGAAAAATATTTCTTAGCAATATATTTCGAGAAAAATTTAATCAGTAAACTGGCTGTAACTCAGACCTGATATATATGACCAGTGAACAAAGTTTATCTCGTAATATACATATTAGCTCGGCGCGAAGCATAAGCGATAGCTTTTTATAATAGTTTTCTTAAAAAAGAAGAAATAAAACGTGCAGAATCAATGTAATTAAAGACCGCACTTCAGCTAAATGCAGATACAGAGTACCGACTGTACATACGAGTACATAGATTTTTTATCAAATCATTGTAATATTATCTTTCCGCAGCGCTCACAATGATTTTCGGGACGTCGCGCGTCGCCGAGCGACTGGTCGACTCTTCACAATGACCAGAGGGCTGGCCTTTTCTTGGCCAAAAAATCAGCATCGCTTTATAACGTGACAATACGGCCAGCTTTTATGGACTCCAGCCCAATTGACAGTGATGTCTCTTTCTTTTATTTTTTATAAATTTCAACATTATCTTTTTTATTTCTTCAACTTCTATAACACATTGCATCGAAACTAAAGTAAGTCAATACGTAATGTTTGAGAAAAATACAATACTTTAAGGTCACTAACACCCTGTTCAGTTAAAGGTATTAGTAGCAATACGATAATTCTCATATTTTGCTCTCGCTTATGCCTTGCACCACGACCCAATCGTGGCGCTATGAGTGCCATCGATATTTGCATACAAATTGCCCCAACACCACTTCACTAGACTTGAGCGATCCCGCTCCGACTCCACGATTATAAATTGTCGATATTATGCATAGTGACGTCACTATTATCGATTTAACAACCTAGTATCGTGTCGACATGGAAACTGATGTGACAGATCTGTCAAATTTTGCGTATTTTTGTGTAATTTTGACGGATCGAAGTGAAAGTTTACACTAAGTTTTGGCTCTACTGTGTCACGCTTAGACCCACCTGCGCCTGCTAATTTTTAAATCGAAATTGTTCACTTAATTATAGTAGCCTATTATTTGTTCTATTGTAAACGCCTCTTCTCGTACAAAGAAGGCACGAACATTGATCACCACGCTCATTCATGGCGCATTAATGTCCAAAATACACTTAGAAAGTACATATAAATTGAAAAAGTCACATTGGTACTTGCCTGTTGTGACAGGCACGCCACAACACGTAGTTGCTCACATAAGCGAGCATTTTGTCCAACCCATTATGTCATTATGTTATTTAGCCTCGAATTAATAACTAACTCTGAGTAACGTTTGTGGCACAAGTGAGCCTTACCGTTCCACAACCCCAGGTTTACGTGAAGGTTCGTAATAAACTATTAACGCGGCACACATCTCGTCTTTCACGATATCAGCTATTCTATCAAGTCCCGCCTAAGCAGTTTGATCTAATACATCGCCAGGCAGAATTAGCGAAGTCTCAAGACGCCTATCGGTTATCTATCCGTTCATCCATCAAAACTCGGAAACTACTTACAAGCTTTAGTAATTCCCTGGGGCTTGCGGATCCCTAAGATCGGGGGAAAGAGATAGAATGTTGTTTCGCTTCGGTTTAATGTGTTTGTTATTGTTATTAGCGCGTTCATTACGGTGATCGCGTTATTCAATTATAACTTATGCCTTGTTCTGAAGATTTTTGTTGCCATATCAAATGTAGATATTTTTCTGGTGTATGAACTTGTTTAGTAACTTGATAGTTTAGCTAACGGGATTATAAGTTGATACTTAGTAAATTTTTCAATGAAAATGAGTAGGTAGTTTTTTAACGGGGTGCCTTCCCTGTTGGTCTTGTGGTTGCAAGCGCAACTATTGAACGTGAGGTCCTAGGCTCGATTTCCATGTCAGGTAAAAAGTATTATTTGGTTTTTCCATCAGGAATTTCTCAGTCCGAAGTTTGGAAGTTGGTGGTGTAACACTTCCATGCCTCAGAAAGAACGTAAAGCCGTTGAACGACCGGGAAGAGATCAGGTGCAGGTCACCTGATCTCTTCCCGGTCGTATCCAATTGCCGTCCCATCGGGCTATGAGAGTTAGGGAAGAGGGAGTGCACCTGTGTTTGCGCGCACTTGTGTACTATAATATCTCCTGCGTACTTAGCTACTTTCAATTGAGATTGGCTACAACTGTGAACGAAATTAGTCTGGGGCACATATTAGTTTTTTAAATAACACAAAGTGGCACTGTATACATGTTTACAGTATCGTTTTTTGGCTTATTATTATTGATGTAATATTTTTTGCATATTTATTGTGCATGTTATATTTGTATGTCGGTAGACAAAACATAGCGCACTATTTTATACGTATGACCTTCTGTATACCTATGTTTCACAAATAAACTTTTGACTTTGACTTTGGCTTAGCTATGTGGGCTCTGTCATCTTAAATCTGGAAATAATACAATCTCATTGTCCATTTATGACGATATTAGAGGAAGACAGGTAGTCGGGAGAAGGGGGAAGTAAATCACTGTAACAAATGGTGTCATTACTCTCATATCAAGAAACGTGACTATTCTTAACTAGTTATAGTTCAGGGTGCTACTTGTATAATTTAAAAAAAATGTAATGGAATAATTTAGTACCTAGTAGTAGAGCTCTTTCCGAAGGTGTTCGTCCGGGGAAGTATACCTACTACCACAACACCTGTTCCCGTTTGAAAGGTATGGGTGCCGGTATAATTACAGGCACGTGAGACATTTCAATATTGTCCCTGGGATGGCAACGCTTTTTTAAGGCCGCTGGTATTGCAGATGTCAATAGGCAGCGGTATCCACTTAACATCAGGTGGGCCGTTGACTTGTTTGCCACCCACTTACATAAATACAGTAGTACTTACATACATCCTACAATCAATCACATCAAGACTTTTAGCTGCGCTGGAAGACTTGGGTTACGTGAACGAGGCAGTTACGTCACATATCGATATAAAATTCAGCTACACTAACTAAAAATTCACAATGCATCTTACCTCTATTCAAACTCAGTTCATTTCAAAACAGCACCAAGATTAAACTAACTAGACTCCAACTTGTAACACACAGACAGATAGACGGGCGAACTTCCCCGCAACGTATCGGGCGCAAGAGTGTCGTTAATAAAATCACGTCACGTCAAGCACGCGGCGTGAAGTGTGGCGTGATACGCGGGATTATGACGTCATCGTCGGTGCTCACTCGAGCGGTGCGCGCCCGATAACGTGCGTGTTACATATGGGCGCGTGGAGTGGCGAGCTTGTTGGTTGTCTATTGTAGTGGTGATTTATTGAACCGGTTTGAGTGTACCAAGGGTCTAGCTTGAGTGCTGGGAGTAAGCGAGTTTTAGACAAAAAATGATCACTCTGCACATAATGTATATAGGTTAGGTGAATATTAATACTAATTGTGGTAATCGTATAAAATGAACGGCAATACATACTATGGGATACTTGTATTTGAAATTTTGAAATCGGCCTCTGGTGTTAGATTATTTCCGACAGCTAATAGTCAAAGTCAACTTTTTTATTACTTGTTTCTATACTTTGTCTGTGTCTTTGAGTTACCTATTCTTTACTTACACTAATAATATTATAAAGCTGAAGAGTTTCATTGTTTCTTTATGCACTTTAGTCTCAGGAGACCCGTAGTCTGATTCTGAAAATTATTTCGCTTATGGGAAGCTACGTTATTTCTGAGTACTATAGAATATTTTTTATTATTAAAAATAATAGATCCATTAGGAAATTAGGACGAGGTAGCTGGCAAAACCTAACCCATGAAACTTCAGAAACAAGCTACCTAAACCAAAGAGCCGTATGTCACCCCCAAACATATGATATCAGGCGCGATCGCTCCACGTGTTAAAGTGAACGTTTGTGCCCGAACTGAGTCGTCGCCGTAACTGCTTCAACTTAGCTCCGTTTATTTTACGTTTCATTGTGACTTCGACAAGTTTTGTTACAGAGCTCGAAGACTGATCGTTATAGATTTTGTGAGGAACTTGGAACCTCGTGGAATGGTCATACTGGACTTATTTGTGATGCAATCTTTTTTATGTTGAAAAGAGACTATTTGTAAAGAAATTTTCTGAGAAACAAAATTAATTATAGAAACTCATTGATGACGATAAGTGAGTTACTCTTCTTTTTCAAAGAGGAAGAAAGTAGTACAGGATAAAGATCATAATTATAGTCGTAACTAAACACGGGTGAAAATAACTATGCGGACAAAGTCGCGGGTGTCACTAGTGGGCTTTAAATAGCCAGAAGTAATGGAAAGGGCCTTTGCCCAGCAGTGGGATATGATCATTTTAAACCATGGTATGGCCCGATTGGAAGGAAACTTTGGTGGGCTGTTCTATGTACGTAAGCAAAGGTTCTTGATCAAAATAAATAAAGAAAAATAAAACACCAACGAAGTCACGGACAACAGGTAGTATCTAATAATAGTATATTCAGGTTTATAGCTTAGAGCTTTCCTTAAGGTATTTACATACAAAACTTCATCACCTTCACACAATACTCAAGACAGCAGCCACAGGGAACCCAGGCAGACTGCACCAAATGACTGTCTCATGCGTGCATGCACCCTCGCTCAAAGGGCATCACAGTCTAGTGGAGGCGAAGGAAATGACGCCTTGTATTGTAATTAAACGGGACATCGAGCTGGTAGTAAGGGAGATATAGTGCTGTTTGTTTGTGTGTGTGTGTGTGTGGAAAAATATAGATTACTTTATTAGTTTTGTATTGTATGAAGCGTGATAACAAGGATTAAAAAAAAACATCATTTTTATTCAAATGAAATATTCCCCTTCTTTCTAAAAATCAGCATAAATAAAAAAGTAAAAAAAACTAGGTACTAAATTATAGTTAGTCATACCTGATGAAGTTTAATCATTATTTACGTAACCTTTCCCTAACTTTGTTCTAATCGAATGCAGCTGAATATTAGCGTTTTACTTGGAGAGATTACCTATCTAACCTTCATAACCAAGGAACTGAGTAACACTATACTCCGTGGTAAAAGTGGTTTCAGGCATCTGACAATCCGTAACAACTGTAAAAGATCTACGAATGACAGCCGAGACCAACATCTTTACTTTCCGAGACACGGGGGTGTCACACCACCTACTTCCAAACCCTCCTTTTGTTTGGGAAATCAAATTAAATGAAAAACATAATAGAACTAGAAAATAGCGTCTTTTAAACAAAAACATCAAAAGAAACATAATAACCTAATATGAAATTCAATGAACTTCGCGAAAGCTTTGATATAAAACAAAGGAATTGCTATCGACTTGCCGCGACGGTTTCAAGTTGAGTACAGACACGGACTTGGGATAAACTATTAAATTCAATTAATACAATTTACGTACTCAATTAAGCAGCAGCTTAGTTTCGTTATTAACTTATTTTTACTGTTTATTGCAGGCTAGCTTCTGCCCGCGACTTCCTCCGCAATAAAATATTACTCAATAATATATTATCCCAAGAGAACCGTACATTTTACCAGGATAAAAAGTATCCTATATGTTATTCCACACTACAATCTATCTCAGTGCCAAATTTCACTCAGATCTATTGAACTGTTTAAGCGTAAACGAGTAACAAACGTCCATCCATCCATCTTCACAAACTTTCGCATTTATAACTTTAGTAGGAAGTAGGATATAATTGCGCGGACCTCCCATTACTAGGTTTTTGATTCGAAACAATATTTTCTTAGTTTATTTATGGCATTACTGAGTCACTATGTCCAATATGCCAGAATGTCCCAATGTGTATTGCCCGAAGGATTAGGCAGAGGTGCACCAATGTAAACCCACAGTTCACCGGTATGTTTAAGGTCCCTTACAGAGGAGGCCAGCCTATTGCCATTAACCGGGCACGAATCCTAACTTCGAGCTGCTACTGAGAATTTCACCCAAAAACACTTTATGCTCGACCTGGGAATTAAACTCAAACCTAGCGTAGCATTCGCGCTTAGGACCACTAGGCTAACGAGGCTGTCTCAGAAGTTGCGGTCAGTCTCTTAATATACATTATCAAAGATGTATCATCGATACAAAAAGAAGTCTTTGAATACCCAACAAGTAACGACTAGTCTCCCAAAGTCTTTGAACAGTTCAAAGTTATTTATAACGCTTCACTGTAAAAAGTTGTGATTCAATTGTCCCTTTGTTGAAAGAAACACGAGCGTTTAATGCAACCGAGCACTATTCTTGCTCTTTTATTTTCACAACTGAACAATATTCTTTTTAGAAAGCAATATCGAGGTTTGCATCGTTTGTTTTTTCTGTACAGTAAACTAATATTATTAGGAGGAAAGTTTTTTTTTTTTGTTTGTTTGTTTTCCAAAACTACTGGACCATTTTTACCAATAAATAGGTATTTGCTCGTATTGGTGGAAAAATGGTCCAGCAATGCAATTTATGTAGCAATGTAGCTACATTATTCCTGAGTAACATAGGCTATATAACGTCACGCTTCTACACTCGGGAGCGGAGCAGTAACCGAAGACATAACTTAACGCGGGTGAAATAAGCCATGATGGTTCGATGTTCGATGGTTTTAACTTTTCTACCAAAGGTCCCTAATTGTCATCATTTCTTTTAAAAAATCTCACTTAATTTCTTTTTCAAAAAACGAACAATCTTTCGCTCCAACAATTAATGTTACCAAAAAAATATAACCCCTTTATAAAATTGAAAATTTCCTGCCAAAAAAGAAAATACGAATAACTCCAGGACCTCAAGACAAAAAAAGCACGTTATTTAAAAGTAAAGACGCTGTCAAACCACCTGGAACACGAATTACATTCCCAAAGTCAGGGGGACAAAGACATCAATCTAGCACAAATTCCATCCATTCTCACCCAGACATAAACGCACAATCACAACTTAATTACCTGCGGGGGGTTGACTAACGTTACCATTTTTTAACCCTCTCGCGATCCGAGGACGGGTACCCATCTAAATTTGCATACAGAGAGGCGGGAATGACTCAAAAATGGCGCGGTAATCGCCGCCCGGTGGTGGGGGCGCGAGCACGTGAATGATAGAAATGGTTGGATGTGACCGTCTTTTTGGTAGACCACAAAATGGATTTATTAAATGCTCAATGAAAAGGCTTTCAAGGGACAAGTTATTTTCTTCTGCTCTAGACATTATTACTTAGTGAAAAAATAGTAGTATATAATGTCGGAATTTTTATATTATTGCAAAATTACAAAATATTTTAGAGGGTTTTGTGGCCACTTAACTGCCTCTATATATATTCATCCTGCCAAGCCTCTAATCGTCACACTGATGCGTCTTTTGCAGTGTAGTTCAATTCAAATTAATCTATTCCACACTAGATTTTTATCGTGGATGCGTTTACAAACACACAAACTGATATACACAAACAGCCAGACCCCCATCACATGTTTTTTTTAATAGCCTTTTCTGTCGCACTTCTGGGCAAAGGCTTGGATGACATAATATGCAAATATTTATTCGAGGATCGAATCCACGTCACGCCGCACAGCAGGCAATCGCTCAGCTATTGCGCTAACTGTATCCTCAATGTACATGTATTGTAGCTTGCATGTGCAGTTTATAAATCATCGAAAATGCCAAAATTTTTGTTTGGAAAAAAGCTCTACTCCTTCCACTCCTTTTTTTTTTTTTTTATAGACGGGAAATCATCAAATAACTTCCCCCGCCCTGGGCGGGGCGGGAGGGAGTGTCAGACTTTTACTGACTAAAACCCGTCTATGTTCCTTCATGTGCCCTTTGCGTTCCGGGGGCGCGGTATCTCTTTCGAACAACCCGCAGTCCTTCCACTCCTGTTACTATTTTCGTTACTCTGAGAACAATCGAACATTGTTCCAGTCATTTCTTAACATGAGACCCATGTAAACAGTCAGAATGATATATCCATTTACCACCTCCACCGTTCCTACCTCAATGTACGGTAATCTCAGTGCGGCTCGACACGGATATAAGTCAATTTAGCCGGGTGTAATACACCTTCCCGGGTATAACTGCGGATATTAATACTTTTTCTGATGTTGAATGTCGGGATCCATGCTTCAATGTTTTGGTTGGGAAGCTGCTGCATATGGCGATTTAAGATTATGGTGACGGTGATATTCTACGAGGAAGTATAGTTCAAAAATAGTGAGCAAATTTTGAAGTTGGTGTCACACCACCAACTTCCAGACTCCGGGCTGTTGCTGGGAAATTCCTAATGGAAAAACGCAACAACACTTTCTGCTCGACCTGGGAATCGAACCCAGGACCCCACGCTCCACAGTCGTGCTTGGAACCACGAGACCAACGGGGCAGTTTTGTGATACATTACAATAAATCAGCGTTTAATATAGAAAATCAATAAAGTTATGTATTGATTTTCTATATCAAACGCTGATTAGCTTTTAATCTATTCTAAACATAAGTTTGAGATTGACATTGAACTGTAATTGCGGTATAGGAAGGTAACACACATTTGGCATTATTAATTCATCATCATCATCATAATTATCAGTCGTAGGACATCCACTGCCGGACAATATTTTTGTGGAGTTGTAGGTTGGCTCCTTTTCGCAAAACAAATCTCAAACGATATACAAAAAACAAAACATATTTTCAAGCAAGACGTAGCTATTTATTAATGTAATTTTTGGTAATACAATATTATAGGTCTTATAAATGAAATTAAAGTAACTAAATCTACCCTTAAAAATATTGACATTCCCAATTTACTACACGAGACCCCTTCAACACTAGACGCCCAACAACTACCTCCCAGTATAAACACGACCCTATTTACACGAACAACACCAAAAAACTGCGGCCTCTATAAAATTCCCTCCTATCATCTCAAACCCCATATAATACGACCAACGTTGAAAAAACCATATTCCTTTGACCCCACCTCACGTTTCCACTTACCCTGGAAATTAACACGGCCCGTTTTAAATGTATGTAGCGGTGGAAGGAAAGAGGGGAAAGGGAGGTCTTCTGAATTTGGTCGGGTTCCGTCCACAGGGAAATATTGTATGCATGTACCCGAAACAGACCTTGATCTTATATTAGTTTACGTAATTTATATTCGTATGTTTGTTTAATAGAAATAGTGGGAAGCATGTTTTTTATATACCTACCTATCTATACAGGTATGGTTGAAGTTAATTCGATTCGGAACGCTTTGATCTCGAACTGAGGTCTGTCTGGGTCTGGCTATATTTAGAATGTGACTTAGTGATATTTGTTTAGGGACTAAATTAGATTTTTTTAACAAGATCAGTTTGTTTTTTTGTGTCCTTTGTGGTTTGGATTACGTATCTCAATTCCACTTTATTATTTTACATACATAGGCAGTTATATACTAGTTATGTGTGTGTGAGTAGCTATGCGTCTGAAGAAGTACCTATAAATAGATTGTACCTGAATGAAAAAAAATGTTACCTACTTTGAAGCTTTTTTAAGCTTCTAAGTAGGTAACATTTTTTTTTTACAATATCTTTGGATATCGAACATACAGTTAGTCCAGTCTGCCTATAGACATCTGCAATACCAGAGGCTTTGCAAATGCGTTGCCATCCCAGAGACAAAATTGAAATGTCTCATGTGCCTGTAATTACACCGGCACCCATACCTTTGTGGCAGAAATAGGTATGGTAGTAGTACTTCCCTAGACGAGCTTCTTCACAAAGAGCTCTACTACTATGTACTTTAATTAAATATTTTGTTTTAGCTCGTCCCCTTTTATACATATTTTATACATAATTATTTACTTGTTAGTTTCATATATAATTATATCATATAGTTTTTTTTTTTTTTTTTTTTTATAGACGGGATATCATCAAATAACTTCCCCCGCCCTGGGCGGGGCGGGAGGGAGTGTCAGACTTTTACTGACTAAAACCCGTCTATGTTCCTTCATGTGCCCTTTGCGTTCCGGGGGCGCGGTATCTCTTTCGAACAACCCGCAGATCATATAGTAAATTATATATTAAACGCAGGTCACAGTTATATAGTGCAGTAACAGGTGCGCAGTAATTACATAAGATACGGCCACTATTAAGGATACCGTTTGCTGTTCCTGAATTTATGTGCTGTATTTGTTGCGAGATTATATTATATCTTATGTATTTTGAAGAGCATGCAATATGGGAAGGTCGGTTGCAGTTAAGTTATGATAAAAAGAGATATTAGGCGTACTAAATTATCGACAATGTTTATTATTTGTGGCAGAGGACAATGAGGGATATACAATTTTAAGTAAAAACTATAAAAAAGAAAACTAATTTCTACAACTAAATAGTGTGTTTTTTTATCTTCATCAATAAAAAGTAAATCAGCTTCAACGGAAGCTGATTAACTTTTTATTCATTTTATAAAAAAAAATGAAAAGTAAGTACCTAAGTAATATTGAATTTGATTATTAAATATTATCCTCTCAACCATACCAGTCAAGTAAATAGGAGATATCATAGTGCACAATCAAAGGTTTACTCACCCTTATAGTCGGATACTGAGAAATTCCGAATGGAAAATCCCAATAACACATTGCCCGACCTGGGAATCGAACCTTGAACCTCACTTGCAACCACAAAACCAACGGGGTAGTTACTGTAACTTGAATACCACTACAGTAAAACCAATCTAACACCTTTTTTAAACTCTCTTCTCAAAAGCCGGTCTAAAAATATACATATAACAATATCATTCACGGTACATCAAGAGTATCAAATAAAAGCGTAAAATGCTCAATTCACGCGGCGCCGAGTATGCTCTAGGATTCGTAATTACGCGCCCGGGGCACGGCCCGCATGAAAGGGCCTTAATTTTCTTCACAATTATAGTTAAGACGCGCACAAAATCTAAGGAGCACTGCTTGTATTTTTTTAAGGTGCAAGTTATGAGTGGTGAGCTGTTTACGTAATAGCTACGTGGGGTTCACATTGACAACTGAAATATTTGTGCTGAAATTCATTCTTCTTTGTAATCTTGTGTTTGAAATCAAGCAACAATAGTCTGTAATTTCATAAACTATACATGTATATGCATAAACAGTTTCTTGCCGAAGCAGATAGCAGAAAACATTTTGCCATTTTTCTTGAAAAATTGACCTTACTGACATTAAAAATAAGAGTTATTTTCGACTGAAGTTGTTGCAATGTACTCGTATCGCAGCATTGTACAGTGGCTTATAAACGTATGAAGTTTGAAGTCTACTTTTACGACATTATGTTTGAGTATGAAACTACTTTCCTAAATAGTGACGTCACCGGCTTTTTGACTCTTTCTTCTTTCTTTTTTCCTGTATCGTGGGTGTGTTTACAAATATACTCGTATTACTACTAAACTACGCCAACCATGTCGTCAATTTGATAGTGTAGTTGATAATTTTCTAACGCGATAGTTAAATAACATAAATCGCGTACGCTTATGCCTTTCACCACACAAAAAGTGTAGCTCTAATTAAATTATCTAAATTCGCGAGCAGTTCGCGCTTACTGCCGCCACACGCACTACAAGAGACTATTCCACACGTTTAGTTATATGGAAATTACTTCATAAACTAAATAATTATGCTGTTTTAAATGCTTGTTCTAGAGTTAGTCCAGGGAAGTAGTATTAGACTGTTTGACTGACTTTTCTGAATTGATTCCTTAGTAATAGATGTAATGAGATAGATGTGATCAGTACAATGACCCCTTTTCAGGGTTCAAAATAGAGTTGTAGTGTCTTAGAAATTCAACGATAGAGAATTTTACAGAGTAGAACTGCTGTCCGAAAAAAAATCCGCAACATTGTTTCAGCAACATGTTTTCTTGTTGTCAACAGAAAATGTTCAGTGTTTTCATTACATTTCATAATCAATAACTTAATAGCTCCATCTCTATTCAGCCATCATATCATAAAAGCAACAAACTGACTACCTACAACAAATTAACTACAACCATATGACGGTAGCATTATTTGCTATAGATTCGGTTTACTATCAAAGTTCCATCCCCATGTCATATTTTACGACACCCTTCAGTAAGAGACGATCCATATTTTTCCCAAAACCTAACGTAAACTAGACCATAAACCTGACAGGCGCAAGCTGTGAATATGAAACTGCCGTCACCATTAATAGTCGCAAGTGTGTGTCTAAACTTAGTTAAATATGTTTGTGGAGTCTCTACGGAGCGTGTTTTGACAGAAAACTGCCGTAGTTCCAGCACAGTGTGCGGCCGGCTCATAAACTACAATAACATTGTGTGCTAGGTATGTGTGTGTGTGCATTTCCCTGTTCTGCACATTGTTGGAATATTACTCATACTTTTTGACTACTTTATAAACACGCCCCAAGTAAACTCTAAGTACTTCTGCCTGGGTCCTAACTTCCTGGCAGGGTTGAGGAATTTGTTCAAAAAAGTCACCACTTGTTTGGGTTTCATGCTCGGTTCCTATATGAAAAACGGATAGTTATGTTACCAGTCGTAATTCCAAGTTTTAGGAATCAGGCATTAGTCAGTCAAAGTCTGACACTCTCTTCCGCTTCGTCCAGGGCTTTTTGTTTTTTTGACCGAAGATGTCATTTATGTCAAGTGATTTTTAACTCATATTAGGCACCACTCTTAACAAATTGTATTAACTTGTATGTACTTTCTTTTTTTTGTTTTTTTTTTTAATCTCTGTGTGGAGGCTTGTTATTAGCTATTTGTTAATATGAAGTTCTTTATTAGTCTGTAAGCCTTCTGTAAAGTAAAATACATAAACAAATGATTTGGGAGCCTCAAAAAAAAAACACTCAGCTTAATACCTATAAAAAGAAGTAAGAAACCATATTGTTTCACTTTTTCAAGTGATTACTGATTGCGTAGGTACCTATCAGAAAACCTATTATACGCAGAGCAACGACCTTGTGTTTCCTCGAAATTCTTTGTATTTTAATTTACCAAACAGAATGATACAACTGCCTACCTACCGAAGTTGATTCAACGTGTAAAACAATACATTTATTCTTGTGACAGAAATAGTCATTATTATCCTATAAATACTCGTGCCAACATGTGCTAGTATTTATTTTCAAATAATTTTAATAAAACAAATCATAACCTACCATTTTCATTAACAAAACATTAAAAAAGAAAAACACTTTTCCCTTACGCACAATAACGCCATCTATCGCAAACAGCGTGAACCCAATCAAAAAGAGTTTCTTTCGTGTATGTAACCTCGTTACAGAACGCCATGCAGCGCCACTGCGGTAATAATCGGAACTAAACGTTTTGTTGTGCTGACAAAAGATGCTTGTACTGTGCCTATTTGTATTACTCAGCTAAGAGTAGTTTACACGGCGTAAATGACAAATGCAATGGCGTGGTAATATTTGTCGTAGGTTTAACATGCTAGGTTACCATGCTTCACATAATAGAAGTGAGATGTACAATTTGATTTGTGAATGTCTAAGTACCTAGTATTTATATGATACTTTGGTACTTTCGAACGGGGTGAATCAAAAACAAAAAAAATTGTTTGTTGTTGTTGTTATATATAGTTTGTTGTCAAAAAGAACACTAAATCGTTAATTTAAAATTTAGTAAAAGTATTTGAGTACTTTTTAAGAAACAAACTATATATTATTTTGACATTGAAATCCCTTTTAAAGTTTTGTTCTGATTCACTTCGTATGTTACTGTTGATTCCGCTCCGTTTTACGATATCCAAAATTGTATACTGTTTAGTACGCAAATGGGTTTTTTTTTTTCAAACAGCAAAACCCGGTACGACTTTTAGTAGGCCATAGAAATATTTGATACGTGCGGGAATGGAAACCGCGATACGCAGCGCAACAGCCAATCGTTTAACCATTGCGCCAATGCCTTTTGTTGTTCAATATGAGATCCGTAAAAGTGTTCAGGAAGACACTGGATGCAGGCAGCTTCCAACCGGTCCTTTTGGAAATCTACGGGTGAGGCCTATGTCTAGCAGTGGACGTCCTGTGACTGATACGATGATGATGATGATGAAAAGTGTTCGAAAAACAAAAAAATATATTTAGATAGCCCAATGTATATGAATCCAAGACTTATTCAAATATAAGATGACATTGGACATTTAAAAAATAATGAAAAAATATGGTAAACAATTGCCGCAGCTCCTAAGATCCCAAGTTCAGCTTTTTAAGTCGTGGAAGATAGAATTTAAATTTAATTTTCTCTTAGAAAATAAATGTCAGTCTTTTGTTTGCAATTGTACCTACAAGTACGCTATAAAACTTTAACGACCTTGGGAATAAAATGCCAAATTAATCTGTCTCTTTTTAGCTACATAATTGAAATGATGCGCAGAGAAATCTGTACGTAAAGTTGAAGAAATTAGGGTATTTATTCCATTATCTTTAACCGCCCCGCTGGTCGCGTGGTCCCAAGCGCGACTGACGAGTTTGGGGTCCCGGGTTCGATTCTCCCAGGTCGGGCAAAAAGTGTTATTGGGTTTTTCCATAAGGAATTTCTCAGTTGTAGCCCGGAGTTTGGAAGTTGGTGGTATGACACCCCCGTGTCTCGGAAAGTACGTAAAGCCGTTGGTCCCGGCTTTTATTCCTAGATCTTTGACAGTTGTTACGGATAGTCAGAAACCAAGAAGTCTGACAACCAGTCTAACCAAGAGGTATCGTGTTGCCCAGTAACTGGGTTGTGGAGGTCAGATAGTCGCTCCATGTAAAACACTGTTATTCAGCTGCATCCGGTTAGACTGGAAGCCGACCCCAACGCAGTTGGGAAAAAGCTAAGCAGATGATGATTTAATTATCTTTAAATAGTACAAAGCAAAGTTGCTCCCACTGTATGTACGCTTAGATATATTAAACTACGCAACGAATTTTAATGCAGTTTTAAGCAATAGATAGAGTGATTCAAGAAGAAGGTTTATACACACAGAACATCACGCGACGACTAACGAGAGTGGAGCAGTAACTAAAGACGTAACTAAACTCGGGTGACACCGCGGCATATATAGCTAGTAATTATTATAAATGCGAAAGTAATTCTGACTGCCTGTTAAGCTTTCACACCTAAACCGCTGTATGGATCTTAATGAAATTAGGTACAGAGATATATTAGACCTTGGAGAAGGACATAGACTGCCTTTTGTCACGAGAAAAAGGCATAAAGAGGCTAAAATAGAGGATGAAAATTTGTATAGAATAAATAATATAAATATACCATTATGCCTGTATTCCACGAAGGGTTAGGCAGGGGTGTACCGATGTACACCCACAGTTCGCCGGTATATTTAGGTCCCATGTAATAGGTGGCGCGCCTATTGCCATTAACCGGGCACAAATCTAAACTCCGAGCTGCTACTGTGAATTTCAGAGAAAAACCCAATAACACTTTTTGCTCGACTTTTTGACCTGGGAATCGAGCCCAGGACCTCTAGCGTAGCAGTCGCACTCAGGACCACTAGGCCAACGAGGCAGTCTAGTTGTATAGGACTCCGTCATTAGTGAAGATAAAACCATGAAACCCACTGAATTCAGGCATTTGATAAAAAACAAGCGTTTTTGAAACATTAATATCTTAGTAATAAAAAATGCTGTTCAAAGTAACTATTCCACGCGGACGAAGCAGTGAGCAAAACTAGTTTATAATAAAGTAGTACAAATAATTTCCAAGTCAATAAGCTAAAGAAATGCAGGCAGCATCGCAGAATGCGAGTAACACGTTATTGCAGTAGCATTGCATTCACAGAATGTATTGGCACGTACTTGGAATACATGGATAAGTACGTCTCTAAGGATCAAGTGCTGCGATCTTTAGTCAGACATATTGCAGTGTTGAATTTCAAATAATTCCAGTAGGGAGTGCGAGTAACGGTAAATTGTTACTGAAATACGTTGTTTTTTTTTTTTCAATAAACGTAACTTTGATCTTTACAAAAAAAACACAAACGCAAAAACCGGCTAAGTGCGAGTCGAACTCGCGCGCGAATGGTTCCGTACCGTTATCTATAAAAACGGCAAAAAAAAAACATTTCTTTTGTATGGGAATATTATTTTTAAAGTGAATATATACTAAACTAAATATTCTGTGAAAATATCAAACGTCTGCCTGTTGCCGTTATCAATATCGAGCAAAAAATTACGTTTGTTTTATGGGAACCCCCTTTAAACATTTATTTTATTCTGTTTTTTAGTATTTGTTGTTACAGCGGCAAGAGAAATACATTATATTCTGTAAAAAGTTCAACTGTCTAACTATCGCGGTTCATGAGATACAGCCTGTTGACAGACGGACAGACAGACAGACAGCGAAGCCTGTCCCGTTTTACCCTTTGGGTACGAAACTCTAGAAAAGACTAAACAAGTGTGTCACCGCCCTATCTAGACACCTATCTCTTTCTGAACGTGACTCCTCGATCTAAAACGCATACACAAACAAAAAGGCGTATATCCACTACTAAATATTCCGGGTGCGTCCAACCGAGAGCGTCTTTTTCAGCGTTTCAGGCATTGCCGTGAATTTTCAGTTGAAGTGCTGGGATTTGCATCATAAAGGGAGAGCTGTTTATCCGTCTGCCCTCTTGCCTCCCCCCCCCCCCCCGCGCGTACTTACCTTGTTTGCAGTTTTTCATGAAAAGGTTACGTTGGAGGTATGTGAAACACAGTGGTGTGGATTTTTAGAAGCGGTTTTACTTTGTATGCTTGTGTGTCAAGTGTTTTTGGTTTCCGCTAGAAAAGATCTAAGTGTCCATTGATATTATGTACAGTGGCGCTTGCAGTGCACTGGTTGGGTGACCACATAGGTAGCTGTAGCTGTGTGTAACAAAATAAGACATACAGATGAAACCTGCTCCTATTGGATGGTGCCGTAAAGGGTAACCCCATGTCCAATATTTTGATATGGGTAGAGGTGAACTTTTAGGCACGATCGCGATCTTGTCTCAGTCTTAATCTGTGAAAAATGCGTTTAATTTACATTTGATTCATCTCAGCGACAGTTGAATTATTTTTCGCTGAGATGAGATTGTGACTAGATTTTGGTCATTTTAATTAGTACAATTGGCATTCGGAACAGATAATAGTTGTTGTTATAATAATTAAGTCAAATAATGGTTCTCATCCTCCGATTACTAGTAACACACAAGGCTGACCTCAATATAGTTTAGTAAAGGCTAGGAAAAGTAGGTATTCATTTTACTTATTAAAAAGGTCTTAAATATAAACCCTATTTAACCTTCTAACAACAAAGAAATTAAACATCATGAGCATTAAAATTAACTACTTTATATAACGACAAGTGACTATAGCGAACCTTAAAATGCTTGAACAGAAAGTTAAATGTTCGTACTTAATATTCCAAAACCTTTGCAGCACGCTGGCACGATGGCGCGTCAAAAAACGCCACAACGAATTATGTGAGTAATTGCTCTGAATTCGCGGCTCCCTTTAGCAATTCCTTATGGAAAATTAAGGCTTTTCAGGTGAAAATTGCATGGCGCCTCTAGACGAATAGTGACTTAAATATAATCACAAGTTATATTAAAAGCGGACCTTTTAGTGAGTACGTGTGATGATGATTTTTGGGGGGTTGGGGAGAATTTATGTAATTATTTTTAACTTTAGACCAGAACCAGTTTTGAAGCCCCGTTTTGATTTTATTGGAGCTCCCATTTGTGAACAAATTTTGGTTATCAGTATAATAAGTAACTAAAGATTGTAAGGAAACAATTAAAGAAAACCTTGACTATATAAATATGAACATGATCATATAAAGTATAATAACACAAGCCTATCATTGTCCTTCGGCAGGGCAAAGGCCTCTTCTTATACAGCATACCGCAACGCATAGCAACGCATTAGCATTGACAGCTACGATAATAGAAGGCAGATCAAATAAAAAAAAACATAAGGTAGGTACACTTAACCGTAACATAGAAAAACGAAATATGATATTTACGTAATTATAATATTAAAATCAGTTTGCTTGTACTAGAAGTTATATCAAGCCTATTTCATCTAAAAACTCTGCGCTGGAGGTTACTCTGAATATAAATTGGTACCCAGGATAAGTTGCCTCATATCGCGTTACATAAATAATATTACCATTTATATTTTGATTTGAATATAATCGAAAGAGTCACGTTGACTTATTGCGTAGATTTATTTTCTTATTTTCGTGTTCTTATTTTCTATTTGCTGAGCCCGCGGCTTCGCTCACGTGGTGCTAAGTATAACTTACGGAATTAAGTATCGAATGCCATGTCATCAAATCGTCCAAGTAGGTTGAATGGTTGCAAAGGTGACTGCTAAAAGTTACTATAGAGGGATTTTCCATAATGAATTGTCCTTTGTCTGTGTCTACAGATAAGTACAGAGTCTGGATTTGTGCCCCGTTGGTAGCTGGCTTTGCCATACCTAGGACTAAAACATATTTGGTGTAAGGAGTAAGGTGTATGTTGTGACTCTCTATTACCCTTTTCGAAAATATGATGATATGGTGTCATAGTTTACTTATTTTTAGATCTCAAATCTTTGAAATACATCTTTAATCTTATTTTCTATTGTTTAATATTCAACTAATGTAAATAAAGTAGAACTTAATGGTTATTAATAGTTATTCCTAGAGAGCTGTTGAAGTGAGTAAACTGTTCTTTTTGCATGAAAATTGAAGCTCTTTGAAGACTTCTACAAAACAAATTAAATTCTTGGAATATTTTGTGTTAATTAGGAAGCGATGGGCTAGTTGTGAAGGTTTGCTAATTTAGCCTGATTAATTAACTTATTACTAATGATTTTTAATTATGTTCCATTTATGTCTCGTGAAGGCTCGGTGGTTCACGTGCCCGTCTTTCATGCACTAGGATATTAATTCGCAACCAAGCACAAGCAAGCATCAATGTGGCTTTTCTGTTTCATAAGACACAGTTTAAGTTTATCTTGGATATCACTGATTTCGGATAAGAAAACACATCGTGAGGAAACCTGGACTTATAATTAATATAAGTTTGAAATCGTCATTAAGTCTTTAGCAAGCGCGGTGATTAATAAATACTCTTGCCTTTCTATAACTACTTGAAAAGAGGCTTTTGCCCTGTTTATTAATAGTTGTTGAAATGAGATTGCGTCTAGAAAAAAATTGGCCTTCAGAAGTCGTCTTACTTTTTTATTTGTGCAAAAAAAAAGTATTATAAAATAGCCACGCAAAAAATAATCCGTCTCGCCCCCGCACCGGTTCACAAAAACAGGACGATTTAAAGGAAATGAACGTCGAAAAATAATGACTTTCCACCAAGTAAATCTTAAATTAAATTTATCTCAGTTTTGAAGAGCATCGGTCTAGTGAAGAGTAATGGCCGATTTCAGGACTTTACTTAATTAATTGTACTTAAGAAACTTTTGACTGATATATTGTAGGGCCGCGGGTTTATGGAAACCGTCATGGTTTTGTTTTGAGCACTTTCAAAGGAATAGATGCGAATTTCTTCAAAGTTCGGTGCAGAAGTTGCAAGACTTTGAAATACTTCATAGTCTTTGAACATACTGGTATGTGTTGTCTTATTTGAGCGACATGATTAAAATAAAGTAAGCATATTGTGCATGCCTGGAAATATGGCGTTAGTGTGCGTACTATAAATAAAACATAAAATAAATAAACTTGTTAGTCTAGTGGTCCTAAGCGCAACTGCTACGCTAGAGGTCTTGGGTTTGATTCTCAGGTCGAGTAAAAGTATTATCGGGTTTTTCTATGAAATTCTCAGTAGCAGCTCGGAGTTTGGATTTGTGCCCGGTTATGGCAATAGGCTCGCCCCCTATTACATGGGACCTAAAACATACCGGCGAACTGTGGGTGTACATTGGTACACCTCTGCTTAACCCTTCGGGGAATACAGGCGTTATTGTATGTATGTAAAATAAATAAAAACAATTATAATTGTTGCAAATAAGTGATTACACTGAATTTCAGGATACAAAATGAGATTATTAAAAAAGAAAATTTAAAAAAGTGAAATCCTGTAACTCAACTCCTCTCATTTATTTGAAGAATCATTTATTTCATCATTATTTTTTTAATACACAAGCATTTTCTTTTCAAATTAATATGAAAAAATAAAATAATCATTAATAGGTAAAAATACTGAAAACAGTTCTACAATAATTAGCCAAACTTTAAAACAACGCCATCTAGCGAAACACCGCGAAACGTACAAACAAAACCGGCCTAAACAAGCGGCCATTGTCCTTAGAGCGCGGTCAAAAAAACAGTTCCCAAGACAGCTGTTCAAAGTTTTTAATAAAAATAAAACTTGTACTTTCATTCTTCAACGGAAGCGATCAAATATGAAATTTTAAGTAAAAAAGCGCATAACTTTTTTCATTTCAAACTAGTAACTTTAAATTAGTTGGAGGACGTCCCTGGCTGCCGAGACATACTTACCTACATCCGAAGTGCCTACTTACCTATACAATCATGGTTTATTTGTTATTAAACTTTGTTTGCTTCTGAACGTTTTAAAGTAGATAAAGGTATTTTAATATTTGAATAGTATTTTTGGCTTCTTCAATTTTTGGTAGCATTTGGCTATCAAATGATAAAAAATGGATAGGTATGTTGAAAATGCCAGGTACTACATACAGAAACTCACGCCTTTTCCCCATGGGGGTAGGCAGAAACCACAGAACGCCACCTGCTACGATCCTTACATACTCCTTTCGCCACGTCCACATTCATACATCTGGTCATACAAGTACACCGCCGGTTACGAGTACTGCGCACCTGACCTTTTCAAAGAACCTCACCAATAAGGTATAAGGTCAGTAAGACAAGTATGTATTATTTTGTCCATAGGTACTGTAATCTACACTATTTATCAAGCTTAAATCTACCAAAACGAGCCTCACAATTTCTCCTTTACTAATTTACAGTTTAATATACATCCCAAATTTATGCCTAGAATAGCTTTTAATTAGTTGGCATTAAGTACATATCCGATATCACTTTAATTTCTGTTTGTTTTGTTGGTTAATTTTAGCAGAACCAACCCCATATTATATCTAAACTAGCTGTGCCCCGCGGTTTCACCCGCGTTGTTGATTTTGGTTACTTTTCCGTTCCCGTGGCTCATAGTGCGATGTTATGTAGCCTATAATCTGTTATTCTGAGGTACAGGCTACGGAATGTCACGCAGAGTCATTATTTTGCTGCGAAGTTATTTTAAAACTGCGATATCTCCTAAGATATTCATTGAAATTAAATGATGTAAAGGGCAATTTTGTTCAAAATTAAACACTTGTGATGAATAACGCATTTATGTTGATAAGGATTAATACTATGTTCATAAAAACACCAGAGAGTGTCGTGATGGCCCAGTGGTTAAGGCGCCCGCCTTCCATGCACGAGGTTGCGGGTTCGCAACCGGTCACGGGCAAGTACCAATATGATTTTTTCTAATTCATATGTACTTTCTGAGTTTATCTTGGACATCACTGACATCGGTAACCATGTCAGAGGCCCTTGAGGCGGTTTAGAAACTCTGACACTAGGGTGTGTGGGGTCGTTAGACCTTACTGCCCACACGATAAGAAGAAGATAAAAACACCTTCGCAAATAATGCATTATTTTAAAACAAATTTTCTGACTATAAAAATGGCTATACTGAGTCAACCTTTAAAGTTAGGCATGTACTACCGCGGACTTTTTTTTAGAATATTGTAAGAAGAACAATTCTCTCATACATTATTTTTGCGTAACTTTAACTGTTTACGCAGCGCACGCAACAAAACCCCTCGAAAAGAATATTTTTTCCCCGTTTTTGCCACATTTTTCATTGATACTCCGCTCCAATTGGTCGCAGCGTGATGTTATATAGCCTATAGCACTCACGAATAATGTAGCTTTCTACCAGTGAAACAATTTTTAAAATCGGTTCACTACTTCCGGAGATTACCCCCTACATACAAACTTACAAACTTACAAACTTACAAACTTACAAACAAATTCTACCTCTTTATAATATTAAGTATAGAAGTATAGATAATTGATTGCTTGTGACTCCATTCAAAATCATATTAGTCCACCTCGTCCCATGAGCCCACGAAATTACAAAAATGAAAACAAATAAACTTCAATCAGAACGATAAAGATCTGATTCCCCACGGACGAGGCAGGTGTACACTGTACAGACTAATTTCATTTGTTGTTCATGCCTCGGGCCAGTCTTGACTTAGTACTACTAACAGTTGGACGGTAAGAAGGACGAACTCCGTTAGTTTGCAATATTTAATGAGAAAAATTTTGTGAAGACAAGTGGACTATAAAACATAGCCTATAGTATCAGCAATAAAGTAGAGTTTTATTAGTGAAAATATTTTTGGAAATGGATGAGTAGTGCCACAGATAATCCCTTACAAAAAATAAAAATGCTTTTTTGCCCGTGATTTCGTCTGTCTGATTTTTCTTACGGGTTCTTATTTATTTTGATAATAACATAGCCTATTGTACTCAAGGATATAGCTTCCAACTTGTGAAAGAATTTTCAGAATCGGAGCAGCAGTTCTAATAAATTAGGATACTCAAACAAACTCTATCTCTACTCTATCTATCGTGATAGATTTCTTGAGAAGTTTAACTATATTTCGTTTAGATGATGATAAAACAAAAACCGTCAGTGAGATAAATCTATTAATTTGCGTACTTTCGAAAAACGTATATCTGTTTACAGAGGGTCTAACAGAAACGCGCGGGATAAACATAAACATGATCGGTTTTACGATTGGAAGTAGTAGTTTTGAACCTAATATTTATTTGGTTTGAAGGCTTTATTTATATTGAGTGATACTTAATGTATTTAAAGCGTTGCCCCACACTAGGAATTTCTCCTATAT
Source organism: Caradrina clavipalpis (assembly GCA_932526535.1). NCBI lineage: Eukaryota > Metazoa > Arthropoda > Insecta > Lepidoptera > Noctuidae > Caradrina > Caradrina clavipalpis. Next base: position 691,422 of record OW052107.1, on the reverse strand, counting down.
TATAGGTGCATTTACTAACATGTAATAAACTCACACACAGAAACACCCTAACCTGTCGGCCATACTCACGTTTTGGAACGAGCAACAAACTTCAACTTTCTGACAAATTGACCCATTCCTTGACAATTCAAAAGTGCTTTAAATCGTCTAATTAATTCAAATAAATGCTTTGACTTTGAGTTTGTTTCGTGACAATCGAACCAGTAACATACAGCACACCTGCCAATCGCTTATCCACTGTGTCAACCGTGCCATCAAATTAAACCAAAGTGCTTTTAAACCACAATTTTTCTTTTTATTACCAAGATGCAGTCCTTAATAATTGTCGTACTGGTTTTTCATTAAAGTCATTAGAAAGTTTGTAAAATTCTTAAATGAATAAAGTGCACAGCTTGAACTTTAAAAGCTAAGTTAAAGGTTAAAGCTAAGTAGAAATTCTTAAGAAAAAGAAGTTATAGATAAAGATAACTACTTTAGACGCCAGTTAAACTTGTAAAGAGTTGGGGACTTAAGAAGAGAACAAAATAGATGAATAGTTAAAAGTTAAAGCGGTAATACCCCCTGGTAAGATTCTAAACCACTTGGTTTTAATTACATTAATGACTATGGATAAACTAATTATGTTAAATGGGAAAGGGACAATTTATTCTTAAAAATAAACATTACTCGCTAAGTCAAATCGAATGATTTATTATTATAAGGTATGTAGTTGCGTACATCACTTATACAAGAAAAAAAAATCTAGTCGCCATTGCCAAAAGGTAGTTTCGTATGAAGATGAATGCACTAGAAAGACCATACATACTTTTACTACTAGTTAAACTCAACCAAGTTTTAATGTGTCTTAAAAAAGTGTATAAAAACACTTTTCTGTTAAATTGTTACTTCTGTCGATTTATCGACTACCTTCTGAATTTTACGGATACAAACATACGGAGAATGACTTTCTACATAAAAATATTTAATTTCATGATTTCAGACTTCACCCAAAAATTATCATCAACATGGTAACAAAAACGGTGTCCTACTTCAAAAACCTGATCATCATCGGAAACTTCTTCGGCATCAGTCGACCCCACCTTCTCGAAGACCAGAGAACCAAGCTTGTTTGCGATGCTATCGCCACCACCGTTATCATAATCATCACCAGCCTTATCATCATGGATATTATCACCGTCGACCTGAGTGTTGGATCTCGGATATTCGAGTTATTCATTTGCATTGAATTTTACGGTTTGGCAGGTGGAGCTAGATTTAGGAAGGAAACATTTCATTCAATTGAAAGACTTGATGAGAAGTGTGAAGTGGACGATGAATACGGGTCCAAAATAAGGGCCAAGACTATAGAAATGATTTTAATATTCCTGCCGTCAGTTGTCATTGATATCATCGGGCTGATAGTGCTTGGAGTTAGTACTGGATTCTCAATATTCCTGAGTGTAGCGTTTGCGGCACACGATGCAGAAATGGCTTTTGCTTCCTTGATGATAGATACTGTCAATCTGAGGCTTGAGAAATTGAAGGATGCTTTACCGAATACTGGTTCGAGGGTTTACAGACATGTGTTGATTGCTACCGCTCATTTAAGTGAGCAGTATACTCCGAGAGTAAGTTGTTTTGTACTATGAACACGTAATAAGTAATTGTTATACCTATTTTTTTTCACCAGTTATTTTTTAATTTTCTGTTTTTTTTTGTACTTTACCATTACTTGGTGTTCTATTGTGTATTTTTTAACTGCCCATTGGTCTTGTGGTCGCATATGCGACTGAGCTTTAAGTCCTAGATTCGTTTCTCAGGACGAAGAAAAAGAGTTATTTCTCAGTAACAGCTCACAAAAGAGTTTGGCAGTTGTCAGTGTCGCACTCCCAAGACTTGGAAAGCACATAAAGCCGTTGGTGCTGCGCCTCATCTCTCCCCGGTTATAATATGACATCCCATCTAACTATGACAGCGAAGGAGCATGTGTGCTTGCGCACACGTTTGTGCACTATATCTCCTACGTAGGTAATTGGCTAGTCTTCACTGATAATATTATTTTCAATATTGTTTTTATTTTCCAGCTACTAATGATGCTTGCAGTAACTCTAATCACAACAATAGCCTACGAATTTATTTGGATCCTCGCTGACTACGAAAGAGTAAGTAAAGAGTACAAAAATAGAATTACTGATTACATTTCCCTTTTTAATCTTGTATGAATAATAAAGATAACAAAAAGCTTCTACCCAACATCTCAATGAAGATGCCTTTTTAGAAAAATCCTTAAGTATATTCGTATTAGTGTCATAAATCAGAGGATAATGGTTGTGTGTGGCCATTAAGTAAGAGAGATGCCAAGTTGAAATTGAAAATCCTCAGTATATTTACTCAACTTGTTATGGCTCATGATTATTTAAATAATGCGATGCTGACCTGGAATTAAGATTAATATGATGTGTACCAGGACTGTAGGAAGTATTATGGGGCGATGTTATGCATAGGCAATGAGATGGCAACTTGTCACTGTTTGAAACGAACCAAGCAGGAGGGTGTCTGGGGAATGGAAGGGTATCAACTGTGAATGGAACTTTAAAAAGGACTGCTTGAACAAGATGTTATTAGATATTTGTAATTGATTGATTTCAAATTGCTTATATTTAATACTGCTTAGCTTATATTTTAACTGCCCCGTTAGTCTCGTGGTAGCAAGTGCGACTGCTGTGCAAGGGGTCCCGGGTTCGATTCCCAGGTCGAGCAAAAAGTGTTATTGGGTTTTTCTATGAAATTCTCAATAACAGCTCGGAGTTTGGATTTGTGCCCGGGCAATGGCAATAGGCTCGCCCCCTATTACATGGGACCTAAATATATCGGCGAACTGTGGGTGTATATTGGTACACCTCTGCCTAACCCTTCGGGGAATACAGGCGTGATGGTATATATATATATATTTAATTAAAAAAAAATAAAACTTACTTCAATAATAATGAAATTGGGCTGCAACAATATCATCGTCATCTTCCTGCCCTTATCTCATTTTACTTGGGGTCGGCGCAACACGTTTTCTTCTTCCATGCCATCCGGTCAACCGTCATGCTATCACTGACTTCCTTCTCTATCATATCATTCTTTACACAATCCATCCATCTTTTCTTTGACCTCGCTCTTCCTCTTCATCCATCCACGTTTATATTCAAAACTCTTTTGGTCACATGCATCTCAACATTATAATACCTACATTAATAATTCGTCATCGAAACGCCAAGAAGAAAAAGAAAAATTAAATTACAAACTATGTACAGTTAAAAAAAGGGAAGATCAAATGGGTTTTTGACATTGTGATTTGGATATTTTCGTGCACACTTAAAGTTCAAAAGAATTTCTTTAGCCAAATTAGTTTTTGGGTTGAATTAGTTTTGCAGCTTCTCGTTTCTTTATCTTTTATTGAATACTATGTACGCCGATAATTGGTAATTACATTCTTCTTTCTTTCTTTAACGTGTGGGCAGTAATGTCTAACGACCCAACACACCAAGAAAAACATAGAAAAAAACATATGAAATAGAAAAGGTCACATTAGTACATTAGAAATAATACATTATTAAAAGTACTTGTACTGTAAATGCTTGACGTATACAATACTGTTGTTGTACTTTATTGAATAAATAAATAAATAAATCACACGCATTTGACTATACCATAACATAATGTCGGGGACATTTTTAAGTGTGGTTTACAAATTTGTCTTAAAATTAATGTTGTCATACTAGTGGAGTGGAGACTAGCCAAGTAGGAAGAGATATTTGTACTATACAAGTGTGCAGTAATTTGTGTGTGTACTCGCCTCTTCCTCACTTTCATAGTACGATTAGTTTTTTTTTTTTTTAATGTTGCTCCACACTATGAGTTTCTCCCGTATCGTGGGCGCGTTTACAAACATATAAACTCACATACACAAACAGTCAGACCCGGAACAACTGTCTACTTATAGGTCAAATACAGGAAAAATTTTTAACCAGTGCGTAAATTTTGCCATAATAAACTTCAACACGTTTTATTAAACACGTATATTTTATTTTGATATGTCTTAGTACTAAAAAAAAAAGTTATCGCTTACGAAACATGTTTACTTAAAAACCATATTTCATTGTCACTCGGCGCTAGCGCATTCCCCACCCCCTCACCCCAGCCATGCGCCCGGGCGGCGGCGGCGGCCGCGAGTTTTCATTGATAGTATGGCGAATAGATTATGTCCTGGATGTTTTGCTTATTTCAAACTCGGATAAAGATGAAATTTTTTTTAATTTTTTTTTTTAACTAAACACGGAAATGTGTTCTATTGTTGACACTGAACTACCAAAAAAAATTTACGCAGTGGTTAAAAACTTATCCTGTATTTGTTCCGTGCGGGAATCGAACCCGCGACACGCAGCGCAGCAGCCAATCGCTTAGCCGAGAAAAAGATGGAAGGTGACTGAATAATTAATAATGAAAAACCCCAATAAGTCTTGAAAGCATTTTACTTTATTATTTCAAATATTAGTCTGTCCACAATACCTACTGTTTAATGAATGCAAACATTAATCCCGATGCAAAAGTTAATAAACAGATGCAGACAGTCGACGTCTGCTCCTATTTGCCTTTTCACAACTAAATTAATTAATATCGATCGGCAGAAAGATAGCTGGCAACGTATTAAAGTGATTAAATTATTCTTTTTACAATGAAAAAAGAAACATTACTTTATTTTATGTTTTCGCTGCGTGTATTGTTGTTGTATGTTATTGGATTTATGAATAGCAGACTGGAGTTTAGAATTAAGTTTAGGGTAGGACTTGGGGTGCTAGTCAGAAAACCTCCACGTGTGCCGTCGGTTGCTTGTCCCTCCGGACACGTCTTGAGGGAACGGCAGCTGGCTGGCCGGTGCACTCTGGGCGCGGGTAGTGATCTTCCCTGAGGAATGGGAAGAGATTCCTATTCTTTGGGGAATGTCACTGCTCGTGGCCAATATTCTGACGGGCGGGGTCCGAGGACGGACCAAGGGCGTTTCTCCGCGTGTCCCTCTGATCAGCAGAGGGCACAGCGGAGGAGTGAGGACGGGCTCGGCGTGCACTCACCCTGCCACCGAGCAGACAGAGAGGAGGGTGGTCCTTCTCTGTCACCGTCGTACATCGTAACCCCATATCGGAGTGTCGTGGTCATGTCTCGCGGCTTCGATTGGCACCGAGGGTCTTGGCTTAACCGCCCGGACCGCGAGGTAGAAACCCTCTATAAAAAGTCACCCCGAATCCCAAGCGGCGGCGCACCGTGACGGGATGTATGGCTGACGGGCGTCCCTATGGGACATCAGTCGCTAGTGCGAACCACTTGTTTTTTGGTTGGATGGTTGGAACTTTATATACTCGTGGGATTTAAAATGGAAAATTTAAACACAAACACAATTAAAGACGCAGTAGGAGGGAAGGGAGATGCCGAGTCGGAGTCCGACTCGGCCTCCAGCATGGTGACCGTAAGCCCATTGGGCTCTCACCATGAGTTGGATGGTCTGGGCAAATTCTACAGGAAGCGGCCCAGATCGGAGGACGAACGGGCGTCCTCTGACGGCGAGCTGGCCTCGGCTCGCAAGATCCCCACCAGCAGACGCGGTGGGGTCCAAGAGCGGGGCCCACTCAGGGTGACTGCCCGGGGGAGCAGTGTTGCTGGGCGACCGGCGACACCTGCTGCGGACGGGCAGCACCCGATCGAGACGTCCTGCGACGAGGCAGGTGCACCTGGCGGCTCTGAGGAGCGTAAGTCCAGGTTCATGGAGGTGGTGAAAGACGCAGTCGCGAGTGTGGCCCGGAAGAAGATGAAGGGGTCTAAGTCCCGGGCCATGGACGCGGCTGCGGCCACCATACTGGCGGAGGCGGAAGCCAGTTTTGCGGGGGAGGTCCCGCAGCTCCGGGCGGAGGTGGCTCGCCTGTCGGCTGAGGTGGAGCTCCTCATGGAGCAGAACCGGAGGCTCCAGGAAGACCTAGCCGAGTTCCGCGGGTCCGGTTCCCGCCAGGCGCCCAAGTCGGGAGGCCAGCGCGGTCAGCCCCAACCCCAGCCCCAACCCCAGCCCAAGCCCGTGCCTGTGGAGAACCAGGTTCTGGCCCTGGTCCAGAGGGAGCTGGCGGCGTTTAATTCGCGATTCTCTGTTCTGGAGGGAATCGTGCTGCGCCCCCCTCTGGCGGCGAGCGGGACAGCCACGGGCGGCAAGCGGGCCTCCTATGCGGCCGCCGCCTCTACGCCGAGGCCAGGCAACCAGCCCCCCAGCAGGGCTGTGGCGGCCGCCGCGAAACCGGCTCCGGCGACACCGGCGCCAAATACGGTGCCCCCGAGGAGGGGCAAGGAGGCGGCGGCGTCCCAGCCACCTCCACCCACTCCGCCCCCAAATCCCAATCCTCCAGCAGAAGCCGAATGGCAGGTGGCTGGAGCGAAGGAAAAGGGGCGGAAGGCGGCCAGAGCGGCCAGGGCGGCCAATAGGAAGACGGAGGAACGGCGGCGGCGCAGACAGCGAGCCGCCGCGGCTAAGCTCCGCGCCCCGAAATCCGCGGCTGTAGTAATTACGCTACAGCCGGAGGCGGTAGAAAGGGGCGTAACCTACGCGGCGGTTCTTACCAGGGCCAAGGCGGCCATAAATCTTGGCGAGCTGGGGATCACGGGTCTCCAGCTCAGGGTGACGGCAACGGGGGCCAGGATGTTGGAGGTCCCCGGTGCCACCAGCGGCCCGTCTGCAGACGCTCTAGCAGAGAGGCTCAGAGCGTCCCTGGATGCGGATGTGGCCCGAGTGTCCAGGCCCGTCAGATGCGCAGACTTGCGCATCCTGGGCCTGGACGACTCCGTCACCCCGGAGGAGGTGGTAGCCGCCGTCGCCAGGACGGGTGGATGCCTTGCCGAGGAGGTGAGGGCAGGCACCATCCGCCCAGAGCGCACGGGCATGCAGACCATCACGGTCAGCTGCCCAGTGACGGCGGCTAAAGCCATTGTTGGGGGGGGCCGCCTACTGGTGGGCTGGGTGTCGGCGCGGGTTCGCCTGCTCGAGCCCAGGCCCCTGAGGTGCTACCGTTGCCACGTGGGGAAGCACGTGGCATGTCGGTGCGCCTCGGAGGTGGACCGCAGCGCCCTGTGTTTCCGCTGCGGTCAGCCCGGTCACAAGGCCGCGGCTTGTGATGCCCCGCCGCACTGCGATGCATGTGCGGGGGCTAACAGGCCGGCCGATCACCGGGCTGGGGGCAAGGCCTGCGCCGTACCCGCCAGGTCCGGGGGAGGGCCCCGCACCGCCACCGCCGCCGCCGCCGCTGCCGCCGCCACCGTTGCCGTGGCCGCACCCGCCGCCGCCGCTGACGCCGCGTCCGCCGGCGCAATGGATTGCCAATAACGGCACCATTGCGCCTCCCGCAGGCGGACACCGTAGGCACGGTCTGTGGACGGTGAGCAATGGGTAGCTCACCGTCCGTACGTTCAATACTCAATACTCAATACTCAATACTTTATTGCATTCCATAATGTATACAAGGCTGGTAGGTAAATTATAGAGAAACAATTATGGACCCTGTCGGGCACAGCAAGTTAGTTTTTAGAGGAGAGGATGAAGCGCTTTTTGTTTAAAAACATAATAATATTGGAATTAAGGAAGTAGATCTTATATTTAGATATTTAAGTAGATAATTATTATTTATGAGTAGATTTATATTAATTTTGTTTATTATTAATATTTCTGTATTTATTTACGTTATTTAACGACAGACCGTGTCGACGGCGCGTTCATGTTCCGCGCAAAGAGGTGTCAGCACAAGGAAGGGGCCACTAAGGGCCAAGGCCTGCCGGGGCTGCGGTTTGTTCGAAAGAGATACCGCGCCCCCGGAACGCAAAGGGCACATGAAGGAACATAGATGGTTTTTAGTCAGTAAAAGTCTGACACTCCCTCCCGCCCCGCCCAGGACGGGGGGGGTCATTTGATGATTTTACCATCTTAAAAAAAAAAAAAAAAAAAAGGGTAGGACTTACAATAGGACTCTGAGCTCATGGGTTACATACACATACTATCACGCCTGTATGCCCCGAAGGGTTAGGCAGAGGTCAACCAATATACACACACAGTTCGCCGGTATGTGTTATGTCCCATGTAATAGGTGGCGAACCTATTAAACGGGCACAAATACCGAGCTGCTACTGAGAATTTAAAAAAAAAAACCAATACTTCTTTACTTGATCTGAAATTTGAACCCAAGACCTCTCCACGCGCGCCTCAAAGAGATGTCAGCAAATTTGGATGGGGCCACTGAGGGCCGATGCCTGCCGGGGCTGCGGGTTGTTCGAAAGAGATACCGCGCCCCCGGAACGCAAAGGGCACATGAAAGGAACATAGACGGGTTTTAGTCAGTAAAAGTCTGACACTCCCTCCCGCCCCGCCCAGGGCGGGAGAAGTTATTTGATGATTTCCCGTCTATAAAAAAAAAAAAAAAAAAAAGACCTCTAGCGTAACAGTCGCGTTTAGTAAAGGCAGGGAGCTCATGTGTCGTGGTTTCGATTCCCGCACGGAAAAAATATATTTGTACGGCTCATAGGTATACTTGTTCCGGGTCTGCACGATACAAGACAATTGAACAGGGTGGGGGCTTGAAAAAAAAAACTGTATTAATTATTTACGTATTGTATAATTATGTGCACTATTACCTACCTTTTAGAGTTTATTATTATTTTACTTTATTACTTTTAGATAATACACCTATCTTTCTACCTGATATGGCGTGAATCAAGATCCCTGTACTCGTTATGGATACTGTGCTCTTCAATCGCGAGGACTGGCACCATCTGCACTGAACTATCTCTGCACTTAGCTGGCAGACTTACACAAGACCAGAGTATTAGTAAAGGTTAGACATTAATTTCATTTTTCATTTACACACACATACACAACACATACCATCAAGCCTGTATTCCCCGAAGGGTTAGGCAGAGGTGCACCAATGTACACCGACAGTTCGCCGGTGTGTTTAGGTCCCATGTAATAGGGGACGAGCCTATTGTTATTAACCGAGTACAAATGCTAACTCCGTGAATTTCATAGAAAAGCCCAATAACGTTTTGCTCAACCTGGGAATCGAACCTAAGACCTCTAGCGTAGCGACCTCGTGGATCGAGGCGGTCACCTTAACCACTGGGCCATCTGGGCCAAGTTTAATTAAATTAGCGTTAAAATGACTAAAATAGTATAGGTAAACCATGTTTTCTTTTTTTCAGAAAAGAACCCAACTCAATACAAGACAGTCCAGCGCTGGTACTCCATAATAATATCACAACGACCACAGTACGTCAGTGGCTCCATTCTGCCCATAGGACTCAGCACACCCATCCTAGTTATAGATCTTAGCATCAATTATATGCTGATTATGGTTCAGGTAAATATTCATCTTCTTGTATGCACGTCTGCTGCGCTGGAGGCCTTGTGTTCGATTCCCAGGTCGAGCAAAGTGTATTGTGTATTAGGTTGTAATTGGTGTATTAGGTGGTAATTGGTGTATTAGGTGGTATGAAATCCTGAGAATTTATAAATATTTGATATATATATATATATACCATGACACCTAAATATACCGTATTTAGGTCCCATGTAATAGGGGGCGAACCTATTGCCATTAACCGGGCACAAATCCAAACTCCGAGCTGCTACTGAGAATTTCATAGAAAAACCCAATAACACTTTTTGCTCAACCCGGGAATCGAACCCAGGACCTCTAGCGTAGCAGTCGCGCTCACGACCTCTTATAGGCCAAAGAGGCAGTCAAATATTTGATCCGTGTAGGAATTGAAACCACGACACACGAGGTCCCTGACGGTACTATGCGAGACTGCTACGCTAGAGGTTTTGGGTCGACTTCCAGGTTGAGCGTAGTGTTATTGGGTTTTCTATGAAATTCTCAGTAGCAGCTCGCAGTTAGAATTTGTGTCCGGTAGCGGCAATACGCTCGCCCCCTTTTAATTGCGACCTAACATATCGGCGAACTGTGGTTTTACATTGGTATACCCCTGCCTAACCCTTCGGGGAATACAGGCGTTATAGTATGTATGTAAGTGTACTTCGGTAAGAGCCCAAGAAATCCAAGACTTCTCCCCACCGGCCCCCGTCCACCATCGCACATCTAAACGCACTGCAAATTACTATCCTTACCTTGCTGCTATTCCGCCAAACATATTAGTGGAGTGTCTGGGGGTTTTGACCTCAGACTTTTGTTACAGTGAATGAATTTAAATGGTCGAGGGGGGGTTTTCTTTTCTATACTATGAAGTGTAAAGTTTACCCAAAATTTTTTTGTGCTTTTGATTTTTTTATTATTTAAACAAAACCTATAAAAAATTAATACTTGAGCATGTAATTTTATTTGAAGTAATTTTTTTTTTCGTATCTATACGTTGAATAATACCTAAATAGACATAAATGAATATTTTTTTAAAATGTTGGAGCGTATGAAGGGTCATAACGACCTTGGACAGGTAGTAGAACGTGGAGAGGGGAAAACGGCAACACCAGCTGCTCCAAAACTAAACGACATTTTTCTAGCTACTTTTTAGTTATAAATGACACGTGTTCTGCGCATGTTGTATATATTTGAGAGTAAAAGTAAAATCACAGTTTTCTAACAATGGATGAATCAAGGACCAGTAGTACAAGTAATGAGCACAGCTGCCTTATCTGTGAAAAAATGGGTTCATCTTCCGAAACCAATTCAGATTTAGGTGTTATTAAAAAAATAAATAAAGGAATGACAACGTTACGAATATATCATCGTTCATCGTCGACCCGACGCCGACGGAAACCCCTCCTACCGTTATTTGGGATCCCGAAGGTGGCGCGTTTCGAAGCCCATGAAAGCACAGGACCTCGGACTTGTGCAAGGCCACCTCGAGACCCAATTGCCGGATCCTCTCGACGACTATCGCAACCCCGCGTGTCATAAGGTCGGCCGCCGCCTCGTGCGACCACCCCTGCGCCAGGACCAACGTGTCATCCGCGTAGCAGACTACGCTGGCGCCCTCGGGGAGGTCAGCACGTAGCACCCAGTCGTAGCCGATGTTCCACAGGAGCGGCCCTAACACCGATCCCTGCGGAACACCGCACGACATCTCTCGCCGGTTCCATTCACCATTTCGACCAGGGTAGATCACGGCTCTATCACACAGATAGGCCCCGACCACCCGACGGAGGTAGTTCGGCACCCGGTGGTACCGGAGTGCCTCCCTAATGCAGGACCAGGGCAGGGAGTTAAACGCATTGGCGATGTCCAGCGACACCGCCAGCACAACCCTGCCCCGGGACACAGCATCCCCCGCCGAGAGAGCTCTCACGCGCAAGATGGCATCCACCGTAGAGCGCCACCTGCGGAAGCCGAACTGGCAGTCCGCAAAGTCCGGCCCCATCCCAGACAGGTGCCCGATGAGGCGGCCCGCAATCACTCTTTCAAAGAGCTTGCCCACCTCGTCAAGCAGCACGATGGGCCGGTATGCGGACGGTGAGTCCGCAGGGCGCCCAGGCTTCCGAATGAGGACCAGCTTCCCCGTCTTCCAACGAAGTGGGAACTGGCCCCTCTCCAAACATGCGCTTAGGAGCCCCTCCAATCGGGGCCCTAGAGACTCTGAGGCCAGGACCCAGGCTTACCGCCACCCTCAGGTCTACCCCAGTCACCTCTGGTGTGTCGTCGTCAGTGTGGTCCGCTTCCGGCATCGCAGGCGGCGGAGCCATGGGCGGGGGAGGATGTTCTCCCCGCGAGGGGAACAGAGCGCTCACCACGTTCTCAACGAGCTCTGGCCGGAGACTCTGCGTCAGCGGGGGGGCCCAGGTGCGGATCTTGTCCCGCACCGTCTTGTAAGGGCGCCCCCACGGATCCGCGTTCAGAGTCCCCAGCAACTCCTCGCGGGCCTGAGCCTTGGCCCGCGAGATGGCCTCGTTGAGGGCGGTCTTCGCCTCTCTGTATCCCTCGTACAGCTCCGCCTCAATGACCGCCGCATTCGGTGGCCGAATGCGGAGTCTGTTTTTTTTTCTTTCATTTTCCTTCATTTATTTCTTTTTCCTAATTAATATCTCTATATGAATATATAAAATTTCATTCACTGTAACAGAAATCCTAGGTTTTCATGTTTTTAACGCCCCAGGCGCTCCACTATATATCTTTTATAATGCGCATTGCAAAGGAGTGGAACTCTCTACCTGCGTCTGTATTTCCGAGAACGCATTCAATCCTAATCTCTTCAAAGTTTGAGTGAACAGGCATCTTCTGGGTAAGCTCGCTCCATCGTCGACTTTGTCTTTGTTACCTTTATCCTAGACTAGAGTTAAAAGCATACCCATCTCGAATAAAAAAACTAGCCTAGTGCGAGTCGGACTCGCGCACGAAGGGTTCCGTACCATTTTCTATAAAAACGGCAACAAATCACGAGAAATATTTACCCTTAAATATTTGGTTTTATTCTGTTTTTTAGTATTTTTATAGCGACAACAGAAATGCATCAGCTGTGAAAATTTCAACTGTCTAACTATCACGGTTCATGAGATACAGCCTGGTTACTAACAGAGAAACAGACAAGCAAACGGGCGAACGGACGGGTCCCATTGTATCCTTTGGGTACGGCACCCTAAAAATGTAAATAAAACAAAAGAATGTAGTGATGAATACCTATGTCTACCATTTTCTATGTTGTGTTCAATAAACTATGCTAGGGTCAATTTCCAGTCTAACTAAGTGAAGATATTATATACTAGAATTGTACATAGAGCGACTTTCTACCTGACCTGCACAACCCAGTTATCGGGTAACACAATATCCGTTCATAAGACTGGTTATCTAATTTTAGAACTAACCGTATCTAACAACTTTCATGGAAATATGAACTCTGGTAGGAGAAAACAAAATTGATATATGAGAAATAAGACTGCCTCGGTAGCCTAGTTTGTTAAGTTGTACAATTGCCTCCAGATAAGTTCAATCCGTACTAATATTATAAATGCGAAAGTAACTCTGTCTGTCTGTCTGTCTGTCTCTTCTTCACGCCTAAACCACTGAACCGATTTCAATGAAATTTGGTACAGATATAGTCTGGGACCCGAGAAAGGACATAGGATAGTTTTCATCCCGGAAATCCCCAGGGAACGGGAACTATTAATCCACGCGGACGAAGTCGCGGGCAAAAGCTAGTAAGGCTATAAGATTAGGTTCTTAGTTTAGATCCAAACTTTGTAGTGATTTTAACATACACATCACGCCTGTATTCCCCGAAGGGTTAGGCAGAGATGTACCAAAGTACACACACAGTTCGCCGGTATATTTAGGTCCCATGTAATAGGGGGCGAGCCTATTGCCATTAACCGGGCACAAATCCAAACTCCGCGGCGCTGCTACTGAGAATTTCATAGATAAACCCAATAACACTTTTTAGTCATTTTAACTTAATGTTTTATTGTTACAGATGTATCTTGCTTATAAATAAACACTAGTACGGAGAGAGAGTAATATTCTTCTTTTTAACAAATATAATAAAGTTAACTAAAATAAAAACCTTTTTTTAAAACGTTGCTCCACACAGGGACTTTCCCCGTTTTGCTGGTGCGTTTACAAACATATAGACTTACATACACAAACAGCCAGATGCGGAAAAACTGTCTGTAAGCCATACAAATATTTATTGCGTGCGGGAATCAAACCCGCCATACGCACCGCAGCAGCCCATCACTCAACCACTGCGCTAACCGTGTCGTCGTAGAACCGGTAAGACAAGAACATGTAACTTGCGGCTTCATACAGTGTCGTTTTATACCACAATAACTGGACACAATATTGTTATTATTTGAAAGTTTTTGAAGTGAAAACTTCTTTAGCAGCGTCGTACACTTTTTTGGTAATGGGTAAAAAATGTTAAACTCGCGTCAGGACACGTGACCTGATCGAAAATTCGTAAGATTTTCGATCAGGTCACGTGTCCTGACGCGAATTGTCATGTTTGTGTGCGATAGCGCAATAAATAAATATTGTATTCTACCACATAAATGATAGTACTTTTATACTGATAATTAAAGTTATTCGTGCAAAATTATTCCCTAACCATTCCAAAATATAAAAAATGCACAAGGTTAATATTCAAGTTTTCACTTCTGCCGGCACTCCCGGAGTGCAACCCATCGTTTTTTTTTTTTGTTAAATTTTGTAGTAGTAGTTTGAATAGTAGTACTTTGTATGTAGTACTTTGAGTGACTTTTATTGTTAATACATAGATCGTTTTGACAACAATGGAACTGTACAATATAATGTAATACTTTTTTTTTTAAAAGAGTATGTATGGAGTTTCTTGCCCGTTCTTCTCCATACGAAACTACCTTTTGGAATGGGTAACTAGATTCAATAGTTTTAATTGATTGACGTCTAAAAGTGCCTTTTAATGGTCTAATTAGAATAAATGATTTGACTTTGACTTTGTGCCTGTCATCATACATCTATGCATAAAATGACTACATTTGCCATACAAGTTAAATTATTTAATGTACTCGTACAAATATAATATTTAATGCGAGAGAACTTCAGCGTCCATACCAGTTAGTTCGAGGTATGATTCTAGGAACTAGTAACGAGCAAATGAATTGTGGCCACCTAACTATCCGTAATAATCCTTTAGTGAAATAAATGGTATTGTTGTGTAGAGCTTACTAACTTGAATAATTATTTATTTAAGGCACACAAAACAGAATACACACAATATATTGCAGTGGTAACACAGAGTATTAAGTTTAGGTTGAGATTCGACTGTATTCCTAAATGTACAAAACATGCTCATTATAAAAATAATAAATAATACACTTAGAAAAGTTTAAAACAGTTTGTTAAGATTAATCAACTAAACCAAATAGATATTTAGCATGAATACATAATTATAATTATAATAATAATACCAGCCTATTATTATTCCACTGCAAGTTAAAAGCCTCTTCTCATGCAGAGAAGGCACGTGCATTAATAACCACACTTGCTTAAGGCAGTTTGGCGATGTCAGATTCATATTAATTATAAGTTTAGGTTTCTTCACGATGTTTTTCTTCACGGGTGTCTGTGATGTCCAAGATTAACTTATAAAGTACTTATGACAACGCTGGCTGGTGCTTGCTCGTTACCAAACCCGCAACCACAATCATGAGAGGCAGGCGCCTTAACCATAGTGCCATCACGACCTTAAATCATAATAATATACTACTTTCCTTTACTCTGTTTATTTTAAAATTTAAAAAATGCCAGGAATATTATTTATTAGTAACTTGAAACATATTTTTTCCCAATAAATCATTTTACAGTATCAAGCTTCACTGTAGCACTGAACGTAACAAGTTTAGATACTAAAATATGTAGTGGCTACGTAATTGCTACGGCGTAGCGGAAGCTGCCGCTACGCAAGCTACGCCGTCGTAGCTGTCATTTTGTAGTGTTCATATTTGCACGTGTAGTTATTATTTTGATAGTTGTTGGTTTGTTTTATACCTTTATTTGAATAAATACATACAGAATAAACGCAAGACCTGAAAGTAGTTTGCTCAGAATTGGTTTTGGAATCGATTTCACCCATTTTATAAATCGTTTTTTTTTCATGTTTATAAGTAGCTTTTTTTTATAGACGGGAAATCATCAAATCACTTCCCCCGCCTTAGGCAGGGCGGGAGGGAGTATCAGACTTTTACTGACTAAAACCCGTCTATGTTCCTTCATGTGCCCTTTGCGTATTTTTGTAAATAAACCTTATGCTCTTTAAGACAAGGTCATTTTTATTTAACGGTATTTTATTTAGGTACATCTGCGTTTTAAAAAGCCTTTTCGCTTCGACTTACGTTTATCTTTGGTTTGATTCCACTGTTCCACGGAAAGGGGTCTGATGTAATTATTTTAATATAAAAAATTACCTATATTACAAATATATAGCTGGAATCGATTCAGTATCCGATTTTAAGCAAACTGCTTTCAGGTTTTGCGTTAAATATGTTGCACAGTGTATAATTGATTTGCAAACTAGTAAATCTATATTTCGTTTGCATAAAAATGTACAATGAAAAAATAAAACCTAATTACCTCATGAATGAAAGATCAGCACTTGAGAATGGGTCGACTTATATGATTTCTTTTTCTTTTTTCGGTGTTCGTTTTTTTTTTTAAATCCGAAAATGTCGGAAATCTAACAAAAGAATAAAAAAACGTTTAGTTTCCATCCGTGCGAAGTTGGGGCGGGTCGTTAGGTTTAAAATAAAACTGATAAAAAAAGTTTTCGAGGCATTTTATGTTACAAACATGTTGGGAATACGAATATCGGTCATCGGACGCTGGTTGACAAAAAATTCGGAACAGAACTTTTTTTTTCATTGAACAAGCTTCTATTATGTTAGTACGCACGGAGTTGCTCCATTTGGTAGTCACATTGCACCCAGCACTCCGGCGAATTGTGTGAAAAACGAGGTATTTTTATCTAGTTCATCAATATTGTTCAATATGCACCCATTATTTTCTAGACAATTTTGTAAACACAATAAATAATATAATCGTATGTTACTTTTTTAAACGTCATTGGGCTAATAAGCCGACGGCCCACCTGATGTTAAGAGATCACCTCTGCCTATAGACATCTGCAATCCCAGAGGATTTGCAATGCATTGGCATCCAAGAGACAGAGTTAAAATGTCTCAAGTGCCTGTAACTACTCCGGCGCAGATAGCCTTCAAAATGGAACACAGCGATATTGCTTTGCGGCAGAAATAGGTAAGATATGATCAGAGAGGTGATTCCTGTATATTTAAGAACGATCGCATTTTAATTTTTAAATAAACCGACCTAAATATACTGTGTATATGTACTGTGGGTGTGCATTGGTACACCTCTGCCTAACCCTTCTGGGAATACGGGCTTAATGGTAATGGTACATTTTAATTTTTGTCTCAATCTGTCAGAACACCGTCAGAACCGTATTTACTTTAATTTTTGCCAAGTTTTTGTTATTAATCGACACTTTCATTACAAAAGTCTACCTTCTG
Source organism: Caradrina clavipalpis (assembly GCA_932526535.1). Taxonomy (NCBI): domain Eukaryota; kingdom Metazoa; phylum Arthropoda; class Insecta; order Lepidoptera; family Noctuidae; genus Caradrina; species Caradrina clavipalpis. The sequence continues at coordinate 674,369 of OW052107.1, read as the reverse complement.
TATAGATTCAAAAAGCTCATTTTTTATTCTTCATAGAATTCGAATTAACCTTTCAAAGACCCGATACGGAACCACGATCCCTAAAGACTAAAAGCTATTTAGTAAACCAATAAACAACAAATTCACTATTGAGTCAACCTGACACCAAATAGGTAGCGGCAATTACAATAAATACTTAATGGTCTAACAATAAAGTACAAAACAGATTGTCGAAACAATTTATGTACACTCAGCGAACGAGTTAAGTGAACAGGGAAATGTATTCATAAAGATATTCTCCACTTATTTGTGCCCGCGACTTCGTTTGCGTCTTTGATATATTATCCTACGGGAAGCTAAGTTTTTCTGGGATAAAAAGTACCCTACGTATTATTTCACACTACAATCTATCTTAGTGCCAAATTTCATCCAAATCCGTTCAGCCGTTAAAGTGTGAAAAAGTAACAAACATCCATCCATTTATCCTCACACCGTTTCGCATTTATAATATTATAGTAGAATTATTACGGAGGTTAATTTAACTTTGACTTGACTAAGCCATTAAGTCCGCCTTTGTGCTTTTGATTGCATAATCTTCATCTGCTTAACCTGTTCCCAACAGCTTTATGTGCTTCCCGAGTCACGGGGATATCACACCAAACTCTGGGCTGCCACTGAAAAATTACTAATGGAAAGTCAAAGTCAAAGTCAAAGCATTTATTTCAATTAGACCATTTACAGGCACTTTTGAATTGTCAAGAAGTTACAGTTTAATATTGAAGCTAGTTGCTCGTTCCAAAACGTAGGTCTCTATGAAGAAGAACGAGCAAGAAACTCCATGGACACTCTTTTCATTCAATTTGGTTTTTACAAAAACTTCGTTACAATATTCTTGTTGCTTCTATATGTGAAAACAATGAAGGTGAAAATAAAAAAAATATAATAAAGATGTAAGCGATAGCAGTCAAGAGATGACCAATCCCAACTGACAGCACCCGTTCACGAATATGACGCGTGCATCAGCACCATTTAGCTCAACCATCTTGAAGGGTACCAAACGATCCAACCCACGCGCCACCGTCAGCGAGACATTAAAGTGAGCATGACGAAACCCAGACAAAAACCCAGTAACACAGTTTTTGTCTGACCTGGGAATCGAATCCAGGACCACACGCTCATCAGTCTATTGATGAGCGTGATGAAACTTTAGATTACATAAATTTTAAATAAATAAAGCACGATCATGGATATCAAAAAGCGATTCCATAATTTAGTTACAACACATACATACACACACACACGATTTCATCAAAGAACTGCGCACATACCTCTTTTACATACTGTACATAAGTCAATTTAATGTAATAATGATCAAATAATTTATTTAACAAATTGCCGACAGGGGACTATTTGCGCGGGTCAATGATAAAATTAATGGCGTCCCCAGAGTTTCGTATCTACCTTCCGCATGTTTGGGTAAAAACGGAATTTATGCATTTTTTATGTGATTGTAATGATTCACTACCGGCCTTTGGAAATGTTGGTAGGAAAACTGTGGGTTTATTGTAAAACAATTGTTATTTTAATTAATATTAAAAATCAAAACGTAATATGCGTTTACTATGAAGCTTTTTGAGCTTTTTTTTCTTTTTTGCTTTTTTTTTATGAGTCAAATCATTATACTTTTGTGATTGTACAAGGAAAAAAGATTTGAATCTTTTTACCCTTCCAGAAGTAGTTTTGTATAAAGAAGAATGAGTAAGAAACTCCAATACAAACTTTTTTTTTATTTAAAATATATCTTTATACCATCACGCCTGTATTCCCTGAAGGGTTAGGCAGAGGTGTACACCCACAGTTCACCGGTGTATTTCGGTGTTTTTTTTTAATTAAAATATTTAATAATAATAAGCTTCTTTTGTGGTTGAAAGAAAAAAATCTACACCTAAATATTCAATCACGAACGCATCAATTTATTCAATCACGTCAAATAACTCACGAGGCGACAGCAATAAACTACGCGCTCCCTTCCTTCAGACGATTACCTCCACAAAACAAAATCAAATTAGCACCAACAAAATGGTGTCATTACAAAAAATATCGAAGATAATGACACCAAACAGCCATTACGACGAGCAAAAACGCTCTTCCTAATGTTTTTACAAGAAACCCCATCGCTCTCGAGCAGCTGAGAGCATTAAAGGCTTATGCTCGAGCATTTTTCTTCATTCTCAGTAATATATTATTTCACTGTGACGTCACGGGTTTGAACCATTAGTCATGTCGGGTTTTGACACCATGGAGCGCGGAAGGGACGGATTAGAGCGCCGACTGACGTACATCAGTGAATTGAAATAAGCAGACAATGTGCGGGTTGGCTTGCCTGACGTGCTTTGTGGTGACCAGAGGTCGGGCAGACGCGGAGACAGGCTGTCACTGGACGTACGTGCCTGGAAAAGGTTATTTAGGTAGATTGTTTTGATGACACACTTGTCGACGAAAGTTTGGTTGTAAAATGTAGTAAGTCTTCGCACTACAGTTAAGTTTAGTGATTTACTTAATTTTCGTGGAGAAATTCGCATTGATGAAGCAATGAGGGTTGTGTCGGACTTGTACTAAGAAGAACAACTGTATGTAGAAATTCAGAATCGTTTATTCCAGTGTCACCAACCTTCGTTATCATTGTTATATCAGCTGAACGACCTTCACTGATAGCAAAAAGTCTCCCCTAAATATAGCCACAATGATCATCGAATCATCTTCCTTATACTGATCTAACTATACCACGAATGCAGTATGTTAATTTCAGGGGCAAATCTGTATATTATTTAAAAACGATCGTATTCTCAGTCTCAATCTGTCAAAATTTTTTAAGCTTTTAAGTTACCTACATTTTTGACTTACATTAATTGTCGCTGAGATAAAATTGCGACTAGATTATCAAGGTTATGAATTACCAGAATTAGCTTTATGATGAATGGTGACACGCGTTGGGGCTATTTTATCATCTTTAACATTATCATGTGTACTTATATTATTAGCACTGGCAATTTTTGGTTGAATACAAGTAATCATAGATCAAAATACAATAACAGTCTTGCTCCATTAATAACTATTAGTTAGTTTCTTTGAGAAACTTTTTCTGTTCCAACTTCGAGTAACCGGTAAATGGCGATTGGATTACTCCTAATTACTTTATCGGGTCCATCAGGCACCATTTTCAGTAATCAGGGATTTGCTCATTGGCTTCAGTCGTAATCCAAGTTGAGAACTTTTTAACTTTATCTGCAACATTGGTTTCTACTGCAGGAGATAAGCAACACCTAGCGATGCTATAAGACTTCATCATCATTATCATCACCATATCAGCCGCAGGACGTCCACTGCTGGTCATAGGCCTTCCCCATAGATTTCCAAAAAGATCGATTGAAAGCGGCCTGCATCCAGCGCCTTCCTGCGGTCTCAACCATGTTGTGAATCTATAGCACAGCTCGCTAATTTAGAACTATTCGATCCGAGTCAATTTTCGAATTGGAAATACGAAATACGATTTCAATCTATTTTTATTAGACAAACACAATTAGTATCATGAATTGATATGAATAAAGTTTTCAAACTAATTAATTGTTATATACGAAACGGATATTTCCGTATTCAAAATCGATGGAATAAACTCCGCACGCTCGAGTAAGTCCACTGTATTAAGCACTACTAATAGTAGCTTGTTTTACCTACTTTAAAATGTTAATGATAAGGTCGACAATTTAACTGATCCAAAAAAGTGAAAATTATGTTTTTTCTTACTCCGCCGCTAATCTTTTGATTCATTTCGTTGCGGGATCCCAGACAGTTGAGTCGCTTCTCCGGGACTCGTCGAGCTTCATTGCCTCAGCGTGTTTCTGGCTGTAGGTATCCACTGTTGATTTGGGCTTACGCGAGTCACAGTGGTTAGGAAAAGCGAAGGAAGCAAAACTAGATAAAAAACAAAAAAAGGAATAATAATTTCTTCCACAAAATTTTCGTAAATCCATGTCATTTTCACAAGCAACGTCAGTGCCCATTGTTATGCGCTTGCTGATGGAAGCACCCTGGCCCAAAATAATTGGCAGTAACAAGTCAATACTTTCATTGTCATGGAAAATGTTGAGAGTGATGGCCTCCTGAAAAATGTTTGGTACATTTTGTGAGTCGGGTTGACATCAAGTGAGCCGTGACGTAGTGTGTGGTGACAATGGATGGAGAATACTTTGGACCGAGGATTTGGAACGCTAATGAAGATAGTACTTATCTGTAAGCGGGTTGTGATTGGCATTTAATTCTTATTACAGGATTTTGACAATATTATACAGGAAAAAATTTTAACCAGTGCGTAAATTTTGCCATAATAAACTTCAACATGTTTTATTAAACACGTATATTTTATTTTGATATGTCTTAGTACTAAAAAAAAGTTATCGCTTACGAAACATGTTTACTTAAAAATCATATTTTATTGTCAGTCGGCGCTAGCGCATTCCCCACCCCCTCACCCCAGCCATGCGCCCGGGCGGCGGCCGCGAGTTTTCATTGATAGTATGGCGAATAGATTATGTCCATGTTTTGCTTATTTCAAACTCGGATAAGGATGATTTTTTTTATTTTTTTTTATTTTTAACTAAACACGGAAATGTGTTTTAATACTGACACTGAACTACCAAAAAAAATTTACGCACTGGTTAAAAACTTTTCCTGTATAGGGCCATCTGTAAGGTTTACAGACGACCTGATTAGGACCGCAGGAAAATGATAGGCGCGAGCCGCTTTCAGCCGGTCCTTTTGGAAATCTATGGGGGATGCCTATGTCCAGCAGAAAACGACATACGACTGATGATAAATTTATTATAGGTATTGATGGCCCAGCAGATAAAGGGGTGCCTTATCCGCCTTTCATGTTTCATGTGATTGCGGTTTTGATACATAAACCAAAAAGCTAAATCAAATTTTCAAAATTTAATCGCAATCAATGTAAAAAAATAGGTTTTTTGACAGAGTGAGACTGAGATTAGATTGCGATCGTTCCTAAAAGCTAGCAGAATAGGTTTTGTGAACTCACGATTTTGAAACTGAATTGAACTTTTACTATAGAAAAGCGTAGTTATGCATTTCATTTCAGATTGCACAATCAGACCGCTCCACCACAACCGCAGTCTCGTTTGTCATACACAGTTAACAACTGAAATTAACATTTCGTCCGAATACCATCGAATGATCAGATAGCTACGAGCACCTATGGCAATGTCAAATAATTTATTTTAATTAGACCATTTAAATACACTTTTGAAAGTTATATACTTAGAAGAAAAAAGAATGAATGCCCCGGTGTCCTCGTGGTCGAGCACGATTGATGAGCGTGGGGGTGCTTGGTTCGATTCCCAGGTCGGACAAAAAGTGTTATCGGTTTTTCCATTACGATTTTTTCAGTGGCAACCCAGAGTTTAGTTGGAAAGTTTACGGAAAGCCAGAAGCCGAGAATTAGACAACTAGTCTTACCAAGAGGTATATTACCCAGCAACTGGGTTGTGGAGGTCAGATAGGCAGTCATTCCATGTAAAACCAGTATTTTTTTTTATTACTACAACTTTTATCTGTACTATAAACTATTTTCAATCTACGGACAGCTAGTACAGTACTGGTAAGCGATACGTTTGCACGCCGCCGTGTCAATATTTGACTGGAAGCGCGAATATGACGAGGGAACGCGGGCTATTCTAGTATTTGATTTGCTGCATCCAATACACGTCATCTACATATTATGTATAAAGTATCTACTTCAACAATGTATTTTGGTTTACTGAAATTATTATTTTTTTGTCTTAGAATTGAGTTAACTGCCTCATTGCCTCAGCCTAGTGGTCCTAAAGCGCGACTGCTACGCTAGAGGTCTTCGGTTGTATTCCCAGGTCGAGCAAAGTGTTATTGCAGATTCTTAGATGCAGCAAATTCTCAGTAGCAGCTCGGAGTTTGAATGAATTGTGCCTGATTAATGGCGATAGGCTCGCCCCTTATTACATGGCACCTAAACATACACAGACTTCGGTTCACATTGGTACACCTCTGCCTAACCCTTTGGGAAATACAGGCGTGATGGTGTGTAGTTAAGTTAAAGTAATTTATGTCGAACGACAAATGGCCTGTAGAACACAAGATTGGTGCCCCGAAAGGGCGAGACGGGTCCCAGACCACGAATAGTTGTTCCGGGTCTGGCTGTAGTTTATGTGAATTTAGATGTTTGTAAACATACCCACGATACAGGGGAAATTCCTAGCGTGGGGCAACGCTTTTAATAAAACAAAGTTCAATACGCGATTCTACATAAACAACATTCTATTTTGACAAATTCCACGGCACTGTGAATTATGGCAAGCAATTTTAGATGAATTCCGTCAATAACTTTAGGCAAGCCACAACCGGTGTAAATCCTGCTTCCTACTAATAATATAAATACAAAGGTTTGTGAGGATGGATGGATGGATGGATAGATGTTTGTTACTCTTTCACGCTTAAACGGCTGATCGGAAGTGGAAGAAATTTGACACTGAGATAGATTGTAGTGTGGAATAAAACATAGGATACTTTTAATGCCGAAAAATTTTCGGTTCCCGTGAAATAATTTAATACAGTTTTTTTTAAATTATCCTGTTAATCTGTCCCTCTTCTGGGTAGAGGCCTCCCTCCACTCTTTCCATTGTTCAGGCTTTCATGTCTCATACTTCTAGTTTTTGTGAAAACTATCCAGTTCGTCCCGCGTTCCTCATATTCATATTATTCATATTCATATTAGTTTATTTGCATTCCATTATGTGCATAAAGATGTTACAATAGGCTTATAGCTAAAGTACAATTATGGACCCTGGTAGGGCACAGCAACATAGTAGGTATTAACTTAAAACTAAAATCTAACAATAAAATAACCATTCTTAATAATTTACATTAAGTTCTAAATTATGTATTAATAGTTATAATTATTGAGATCAGTTTATTTATATAATTTATAAAGATAAGAAATTATTTTAACTTGAGTATATACCTAATCGTTTTATTTATTACTTTTTCCTCCTTCGTTATTTAATAATAATTAAATGACATAAATACAGAAAGCTCTCAAACAAGAGTCCACAAGCCTGTTCAAACAACATTTTCTATTGTATCTTGAAGGAAACGATCAACACGCGCCGGAAGGGCCCCTAGGCCCTAGGAACTACATTACCTACTTGTTAAAACAAGCTAAATGAGCATCTTTACCAGGCAAACTAATTGGGCCCCGCCCGGGGACATGATTCCGCTTCAAAAAGGAAACCTTATTAGGGCCGGCGTAATTATATGTCAGTCCGGCGCGGTCGCCGGATTTTTGGACAGTTTTAAGATATATTTTTTGGTTAGGTGTTAAAGTTTTTAAGGATTTTATTGAGATAGTGGCGTTCGTGGTTTGCTATTTTATTCATTTGTTAGGGTTTACAAACGTTATTTCTTATGTATAACTGACTATCAGACGCGAATTATACAGTTGCCAAATACAGGCGGACCGGCTAGAAATAAGATTACACATATTAAAATAACAAGACTATTGACTCATCATCATAATCATCATGTCAACCGCAAGACGTCCACTGCTGGACATAGGCCTCCCCCATAGATTTCCAAACTATTGACTATTCATAATAAATTTTATTGCTAAGAGCATAACCAACTATTAACATTTGGTTACACTGTCGTTGCATACAATAAAAACTTTGTATACCACAACAGCAGGACATAGCACATACTTGTATCACCATCAATATCTTAGTGATTCAAATGATTTTAAATAAAAATATAAATTTATTATAGGTATGTCCAGGATCTCTCACGGTGTATTCCTTCACCGATGTCAGTGATGTCCAAGATAAACTGAGAAAATACGTAGGTAAATCTACAAGTCACAATAGTAGCTACTTGCCCGATATCTAACCTACAACCTCATGCATAAAAGGCAGGCGCCTTAACCATCACGACATATTACATACGACAATATGATTATTATACTCGTACACCAAATGGTGCATCATTAAATTCCACATGCAGCGTACCTTGGACCTAAGAATGGCTGGTGTTGGCTCCGTCGAGGAAACGTCTCGTTATACCTCAATGGTGACGCGACGCCCCGGGTGACAGGCGCTGAAAATTAACCCTTGATTGCTTCGCGTGAAAAAACACTGAAGGAATTGTGTGGATAGGACTCGGGGTACTCGTTTCCTTAAATCAACTGTTTTTTTTTTGTATGTAAGTTAATTTTCTTAGCGTATCCATAATATTTTTTACAGTATTTGTTTTTTGTTGAACTACCTCGTTATCCTTATGGTCTAAAGCGCGACTGATGCGCTAGAGATCTTGGGTTCGATTTTTAGGGTCAAGTAAAGTGTTATTAAGTTTTTCTGTGATATTATCAGCAGCAGCTGGGAGTTAGGATTTGTGCCCGGTAAACAGACGAATGAATAGGCGGTTAAAAGGCTATTACATGGAACCTAAATATACCGGCGATCTGTGGGTGTACATTAGAACACCTCTGCCTTACCCTTCGGTGAATACAGGCGTGATGGTATGTGTGTGTTACTTTTTGTTTGGCTCTGTATTACGTTACGACAACATTAGTCATTAGGTCCTCACGTGTGCAGGTGACAATACGCGGTGCAAGCGTGAGTTAATATGTTTGGAAATACACGAAACCAGAGATTTTTTTTAATAACAAACACAATCAAATTTTGCTTCCACCATACGCCGCTAATAAGTATAGCTCTAGCGAGATATTAATAGATATCCGACCTGTTTGTAAATACTTAAACTTAATTGCTGAAGGCGATATACTAAACTCAAAAGAACCTAAAAGCATTATTCTGTTAGCGTGAATATTGTTCGTACGATGTCGCGATCAAACGTATAACGTATACGTGTAAGGGAAAAATTGTAAGAAATATTCAGAAACACAAATTGCTTAATTGTATTAAGTAGAACTAGGTATGCATAAAGTCTTTTTTAGGTATTTTAACATCTGCCATCTTTCACCAATCATAACTAGAATCTAAAATCTATAACTAGATTCAGTATTATTAATGTTTTAACTAATTGTAATTGACAATCAAAAGTATCTTTTAATGGTCTTATTGAAATTAATGATTTGACTTTAACTTTGACTTCAGGCCAAATAGGAACACGTGGTTTTATTTTAGAAACTTTTTATTCATATGCATATTCTTTTTTTATTTAAAATGTTGTGTATTTTATTTGTTCAATAGTACATACTTCTGACTGTTGCATTCTCAAATGGCTGTGAAATACCTGCCCCCCTAGCCAAGTCACAAACGATAATCGTAAACGCTCGGTAGATACCAATAGATTTTCAATTTAATACCCAAGAGCCTTAAGTTGAAAATCTATTAAAGATTTCTAAGCGTTAGCGCCTGGAACGAACGAAAACGCTATGCAATCTTCATTAGATCTTCAACTTAAAACCAAGCACATAAAGTTGAAGATCTATTAAAGCCTACTCAGCGTTTGCGTTTATCGTTTGTGACTTGGCTAGGGGAGCTGTTGTTTCGAAGATCCGAAGGGAAGCGGGTAGGAGTCGAATTGTAAGGATTCCTCGCCAGTGATATAGCGTACCTAATTGTTTTGTATTAGCACAATGGTTGCATTCCACTATATTATATGTATGTATTCTCCAGACCGATTTCGCTCACGACGGCTAATCGTAATAAACGTTGAAGACTTGCCAAATACGCAGGAGATATCACAGTGCACATGTGTGTGCACAAACACAGGTGCACTCCCTCTTTCCTAACTCTCATAGTCCGATGGAACGGCAATCCGACGCAACCGGAAGAGATCAGGCTTAGGACCAACGGCTTTACGTGCTTTTTGTCACACCATCAACTTCCAAACTCCGGGCTGTTACTGAGAAATTCCTGGTGGAAAAACCCAATAACACTTTCTGCCCGACCTGGGAATCGAACCCAGGACCCCAACAATCGCGCTTGCTACTACGAGACAGCAATAGCATTGCCCAAGGTTAATCACAGAAAAAAATGAACCCCAAACAAATTATATTTATTTTCTTGGTCTGACATGTCCACGTTAACCTCGCGGAATCCCATTAAACCTATTTTTTGCATTAAATAAACGCGCGCTTAATGGCGACTCTTTTGTTTTCATAATTATCTTTTCACTTACCTGCAATTAAATGAAGGAAGTTATTTACTTAATGCAATCATAATGCCTTTTTAAATACTAACTATTGTGCATTGCGTGCATTGTTTAATTATTAGCCTATGATTTGTTATAATGGGTTCTGGTTTAGAGTTTGGACGCCTTATTCTACATTATTCCTTTATAGATTTAATTGAAGAGAGTGTCCGTGGAGTGTCTTGCTCGTTCTTCTCCATAAAGACCTACCTACGTTTTGGAACGAGCAACTGGCTTCAATTTTCTGACTGACTCACCGACTCCTAGACAATTCATAGTGTCTGTAGGAATCGAACCCGAGACCTTAAAAACAGCAAATCAATATGTAAGGGATATAACTGCCTTGATAGCCTAGTGGTTCTAAGCACGACTGCTACGCTAGAGGTCCTGGGTTCGATTCCCAGGTCGAGCAAAAAGTGTTATTGGGTTTTTCTATGAAATTCTCAGTAGCAGCTCGGAGTTTGGATTTGTGCCCAGTTAATGGCAATAGGCTCGCCCCCTATTACATGGGACCTAAATATACCGGCGAGCTGTGGGTGTACATTGGTACACCTCTGCCTAACCCTTCGGGGAATACAGGCGTGATGGTATATATTTATGTAAGGGATTATTCTCTATGTCTGGCGTCTACAGCTGGCATGTAAGTACAATTTTTCGTTAAGGCACAGTGAGCCGTGTTACGTCAATGATATTCAGTGATTTTATTCAATGATAGGAATTAAACTAGAAACCTCTGCAATAAAGTATTTAGGCTTTATTTTTAATTAGCTTTTTCATGTGACGTTGAAATTCGTAGACTTACTCTGTTTAGACTCTCCTAGACTCCAAAATGAAGATAGAGTTTTTTAGTTGAACACAAAACTGGCTAAAATGTATCCTACCTATGTGTTAAGCTAGATCAATATCTTTAAGTGTGCCAAATTCAGCTAATTCCGTTTAAGTGTGAGATAGTAGCAAACATCACAATCCATCCATGCTAACAAACTTTTGCATCTATCATAGTAACTAGTAGGATGTAAATAAAACAAAGGTAAGCATTTTTGTAATTGTTTTTATTAAAACATTCACAATCATCGTTTACAGTATATCACTATAGGTAATGTCAGTCGGGTTCGCCTAATAATAAAAATTACTTTTCTTTTATATTTAACAACAAACAGGATTTAAAATTTTATCAATTTCGTTTTGCCGTGCAATTATTATAAATTAAAATGTTGCAGTCAATTAAAAAAATCCAATTTAATTTACAATTACGAAATAAAAGGCTTAAAATAAAATGTTCTTACTTTTTTAATTGCTTGCAACATAACACTTAGTATAGTAGTATAATTTAATCTTGTATATTTATAATATCGTAATAATAGTAACAACTATTTAGCCTAGAAAATAGTCACTTTGTAACTTACTGCTCTTTTTGAGGCAGCCTCGAAGGGAGCAATGCCTCGCGCCTCGTTACGAGCAATTTGACGCACGCAGAGATTAACATTAATACAATTGACTGTCACCAACTGACTGTCAAAGAATATAATACCTTAACATGGCAGGACCCTCCCAATAATGAATTCAATTTAATTTTGAGTTGAAATTAATAATCCTGTTAAAATGATTATTTAATGAGAAAATTACGGTTTATCATAAACTCGTCATTTTCCAATTATTGGTTTGGATGTTGCATACCTACACGTCAACAACTAAACATTTCCTGAAATATGTTTCATGGAGAGGCGGTTATTTAATGTAGGGAATGCTCTCAAATGATACACATTTTTCTGCGATACATTCAAAACAGTTAAGCGAAATTCGGAAAATAATCAGAAAGGCAATGTTTGACATTTGACTTCGTTTATACCTGACAGTGTTGTTATAGCAAGTATCCAAATAGTAGTAGTAAATTAGGGTGCATAAATAGTTTTCGCTTATTATTGACAATAACCTAAAATACTACAGAAATATAATTAAAAGTAATTGCGTGCCAAATATTAACTATCAAAATATTAGAAATTTTCAGCTGTAATAGTGAAGGTTAAAGATCACCATCAATGTCATAATTAAAAGATACTTGAACAAATTGCTGCACTGCGTACGTTGAGCAAGTCAAATTCAAATTTAGAACGCTTTCTTGCGATGGAATGAAAGACGGTAAAGTTCATCACTCACTTATCAACTCGACCGGCACCGCCTCGTCGCTAAACGCCATTATGCTGTCAACGTGTACCGTCAACGAGTACGGTGAACGAGATCGCATCTCATAGCAACTCGTAGTAAGCTCCTGGTCACCAAGTGGGCCACATATGGTAAGCCGGTGAACTGCTTGTGTGCAAGGCAGTAAGATAAAGGAGTTGATAAGTGAGAAATCTCAACCGCTCGAGGCGAGACAGTACGGTCGATAAGTGAGTGGCGACCTTTAAAACGAAGGACAGATGACGTAATAAACTGGAGCTGTCATTCTAATGACAGCTGCCATTACTATGTGTCGGCACCGCTTCAAGCCGAGCAAAACAAATGTTTTGGAATATAATATTGAAAGCAAATACTTGAGTGAGGTTCGAAGTGAACTTTTTAGAATAGAAAGTTGTACTACTCATTGATATTATTAAAAATAATAGGTACCTCTTTTGTACCCGACATTTATGGAGCTTATCACTTAAGGTCGCTTTATAATTAATCGGTTCGGCGTTCGTAATACGACCTTTGATAACGTTGAGGCTCAGACCAACAAAAAAAGAAAGACGGCGCGCCGCGAACATCAAAAGTGAAGCCATAAAACCGTGCTCCTGCAAGTAAACATACACGCTCACGCACACACCTACACTAAAACCATGCTCATCACTCTTAGTACGTCAAGAGTCGCCGTCAAGTAAACTTAGATTTAAAACATAGAATTATGCCTTCCTGTGTAGTGAAAAGTTGCAAAAACAACAGCAAATTACATAAAAAGTCTCACGGAATCACTTTTCACTTGTAAGTACATGAAATAACATCGTTTCTCTATTAATAAACTGTGAATTTTAGGTTACTCGGAACACAAAACCTCAACGAACGAAAGCAGTGACATAAAGTGTGAGGGTTGCCATAATACGATTTAAAATTTCCCCATTCGGTTAATATAAATAATTATGATTTCTTACTACTAGTTTTTTCCAAGGATGTATTCGAAATATGTTTGGTGTGCGAAGTTATAATAAGAAAAGTTACAAAAGAGAGAATTAATTTGGTTAATGTAAATCAGTACAAATGTATAGTAACAAAAATTTTAGAATCATTTTTAGGAAACGATAAAATTTTTGAAAACTTGGATCTTGACCATAATTTTGCAGGTAATGAGCATAAAGTCAATTTAATTAAATGTGTTATTGAAAAATACTTAAATATACGATTTCACCACGTTTCCAAACAAGAAACAATTTCACTAACAATAAAATCTAAAAGGCAGCAATTTAAAAAATTGACTCAGCAACAAGGTTTTTAAAAGGGAATATTTTTTGTTCGATACCGTTTATTTCTATAAGTATTACTTTTTCTTTAGAGTCAGTGATTTTTTATGGTCTTTTTGAATTTAATAAAGTTGATTGAAAATATACGTTTTTTTTTTGGAGTAGAAGCCTTCGCAACTATTGTGGTACAATACCATTGATACTCAACAATATCTTACTCGTACATTATTATCCTAGTGCTACCCACAAAAATATCCCCAAATTATAGGGAAAAAATTTAACAAATGGCAACCCTTCGATACACACATAGATAAAAAAGTGGCTTCACTTTTGATGTTCGCGGCGCGCCGTCTTTCTTTTTTTGTTGGTCTGAGCGTTGAGGTGAAAATGCCGAACCGAATACGCCGAACCGTTTATATGTAAAGCGACCTTTACTCCACACTCTTTACCTTTTCACTTCCATTGACATTATATTAGATTATCTAACTCCACATTTCATACAAATGTTAATTCCTATCTAACGACTTCCTCGCGTGAAGTCACAATCAATTAATGAATTCAGAATAATTACACTAACATTTCGTTCCTAGCAGTTCAGAACGTAATTTGTAACTAGTTTAATTTATTTTACACCTTAAACATAATTTTATTTTAATAATAATTTTACATACATTATTATAATTACTTTTCACATAATGTACAACGTTTCAGGTCGCTGATTGCACGGCGACAAAATGAGCATTATATTTAAATATTTTATGAATGCAATTTTGGATAAAATATCAGAATACTTAAATTAAAGATAACAATTTTCCATTTACAATAATGCAGTGTATACCTACAAAAATAATATTGAATTCCGTACGCAATGTTTTCAAAGAGTACTAGGTCTACATCATCTAAATTATCGGGGATAGACAAAGCAATACAATACAGGGTGTAAACACATCACATCGCGTCAAGCACTAGTTTATCGATAAAAGTACAAGCTGCTGTATATTATATCACGATAGAATTCTGCAAAACGTGTTTCATATAAAGGTAAGTACTTCCGACCTCTTATTTACACGTCCGTGTCGCGTAGGGTTGCCAACCGTAACTACTGTAATAATTATACAGTATACACGTTTTTTATATAATAGTATAATTTACTAAAATTTAGAAAATAAATCAGCTGTTCTATACATTTTGATTGTGTTGTAGGTAGTATATTTTTGAAGGGAACACCCAACTAATAAAAATAATCATATTTTTGAGTACTTTAACCCCAGAAGGATGTATAACAAAAAAAGTATTGTTGTTTAGTATTGTACTGTATTTCGGGTCCTACTTACGGTAGAAGAAAAAAGTAGTGTAGGTACTACTTTTTTAAATAGAAAAAAATATATTACTATTTTTCCGACGGGTGGATTAATCTTTATTTCTCAGCATTGAAACTAATAACTACGCGATATGCTATTTATTACAAAGATTTCATTGTAAACAAAACATTGTGAAAAAAACAATAAGTCCAAAAAAAAAGTTATTGTAAAAATTAATAAGCAACAAATAAATAATTGTCTATTTTTATTTTTTTCATAAAATGCAGCATCTTTTTAAAGTGTATTTACTATATTTTTTAACAGCTCGACAGCCCTAGTGTCGCGACACGTCTGGGCAAAGCGTTGCACCCGCGGGCGTCGAGGTGCGAAACACGACACACGCTGTATAAAACGCAGCCACTTGTATTTAATAGCCGCTTATAAACGTGCCCGTAAATAGCGCGACAACTATTTTGCGTGTGATAAAAACTGCAAAAGTTGGGCCTACATTCGCGAATAGTCGAATTTATGAACCGTTTTTTGGTCTATAGTCAAATACAAAACAAAAAGTTTGTAGGACTATTCATGGATGTATTGATCGGTCCAGCTTTTTTTTTGTAACGGACCAAACCATATATTTTTTGTGTTGTTGTAGATAGATTTAATAGAAAGACTAAAAATATCATGAGACAAGTAACTAGTTATTTTCAACTATTTAGACCAGTCCTAACAAGAGGTATCGTGTTCCCCAGTAACTGGGTTGTGGAAGTCAGATAGGCTGTCGCTCTATGTAAAACACTGGTATTTAACTGCATTCAGTTAGACTGGAAACCGACCTCAACATAGTTTTGAAAATGCTAGGCAGATAGATTTTCAACTAGGTATTTATCTAGGTCTACAATCCAAACCTGCAACGTTTTCAAATACGAGTATAAACCAAAACATTGGTTCTATGTTCTACATTGCCTCAATATGCACCGTTCAGAATTGTTGTTAAAAATCCACTATCCCGAATATTTGTGAGTTCTGTACATACCCTTTGATGGTTGCTGCACAGGCTATTTGCTTCATAAAGTAAACACACATGGTGTTGGAAGCACGCACTACCATAGCACTACATAAGAAAATATTGACTGAACTAGATGCAAAACTGGGATAGTTTTGTCGGTTTGTTGTGATTGGACGTCAAAGGTGAAATTCAGGAATATATTAACCGTCAGGTAGGTAATTAAATTCGCCATCTGACTTTCATGTAGACTCATTACAACATTATGTAGCGATGCATTTCCAGTAAGCTGAGCTGACGTATCGGCTTTCCATATAATGCCGTTCTATGAAATTGAAGTAAATCTATTTAGCTTCGAGCAGATTTATCAATATTTAGTTAACTTTTGTCTAGAGAATAAATATGACGGCTAGGCAATTTTATACACAAAACTTGCCAAACTGTTATATTTATTGTTCAGATAAAAGTCTAAGTCTATAGAAGAATTAACCTTTAGCTTTATGCCACAAGTTTCAAATTCCTTTGGCCTTTTTTTAGGTACCCGACGGAGACTAAAACTAAAATCTATTTTTAACCCAATTATATGGTGACACAGATACAGTGATATAATATTAATAGGTATAACATTATATATGAACATTGTTCATCGTCAACAACGCGGGAAGTTGGTAACCCCGCCAGGCAAAGTTTAAATTTAATCAATCACTCTGTATCCGCGTGGTATTTTCCATAATCCATCTAATATTGTTTATTTTAGAAGTTTAGTATATGCGATGTAGGAGTACCCAGGTGCTGAATAATTTGTACATGCTGTAAGTGCTACGTATGATGAGGTCATTTTGTGGATGGGTTACCATCACATACGCTACTCATAATTTTGATAGCTTGATGTTTAAAATTGGATTAGCTTGCCAGACTGATTTCAATACTAAAGTAAGGCTAATCATACGTTGCAGCCAGCCCTTTCATACACGAATCGTAATTTTGTCCGGGTAGGCTTACTACAAATTATTTTCTGAGTGGATCAAAAATTCCTACGACCGTTTTCACAATAATTGCAAATCGTGAAAAATGGCATAATGGGGCAATTCAAATTTTTATGAACCGACCGCAATCTAATCTCAGAATCAATCTGTCAAAAATACTTCTAATTGACGTCCATTTTTGACATTTATTGTCACTAAGATGAGACTGCGACTACAATTTAAACGTGTTTATAATCAGGTTTAAAATATAAAAACAATAATAATACGGTCATGACCGACGTTTGTCGGAACAGACACACAGAGTCATAATTAAACCTCTTTAAAATCATCACCATTTTAAGTGGGGCCGTATGTCCAGCAATAGGCTATTGGGCTTTGTTCATTTGATTGACCGGCTTTGCATATTAATGGGGCGTTGAACGGCGAAGCGTGTCCAATATAGGCCATTGTTCAGGGCCATTAGGGACAATGATACCCTGTGTAAACGTGTGGAAGAACCACCGTTATAGCTTAGGAATATATTACCTACTTAGAACTGATGTGGGTTAATAAATAGGACGCGCAGAAAGAGAGAATTATTAATATAACAAAGGAGACTGAAATAGATGTTTAGTGGCTGTTATTTTACTCGCATATTAGTGAAACTTCTTTATTTATCATGAGAAAAATGTTCGGTATATATTAATTCACGTCATAGACATTGAATCGTAATTGTGCAACAAATATACCGACTAAAACATTTATAAACAAAACGCAGGGTTTTCAAAATCTATTTACAGGTGTCATAAGATCAAAAGGCCAGTTCTAAATTTTTTTTGATGGATAATTGGCCAACAATTCGGCGGCCCACCTGGTGTTAAGTGGTCACCTCTGCCTATAGACATCTGCAATACCAAACCTTAACAACGTTCGAAATCTAATCGCAAACTCATCTCAGCGGCAATCAATGCCAAAAAAGTATGTATATTAGTGGCATTTTTGACCGACTGAAACTGAAATTAAATGATCGTTCCTGAAAGTTAGCAAAGTTGCCCTCCAGGTTTACCTATAGTACCTTCAAGTTAATAGTACCTTAATTTTCATCAGAATTTCGTACGCCTGCTTAGTGAACATATGCGAGGGCTGTTAGAAAGGGTTTCAAGACTTGTTTACAAACTTTGTTCAGGTGAAAGTAAACAGGAGTGTCAACTAACATCGTCAACTTTAAATTACATTACACTTAACTTGAGCTGTCTTATTATTAACTTAACAAGAGCCTACCTGTGAAACGTGAAGCCCGTTTGTAAAGTTGGAAATTCTGTCTACATGTTTCAATTTTGTCGCAATTATATTGAAGTTGACTAAGTTGATGACAGGTCAGACCTAAGTAAAAGGTGTTTATTACACGGTTCACGCAGTGACTGAGCGATCTGCTGCTATGCCGTAAATCGCTGGTTCTATTATAGGTATTAAGGAACAACTATTTGTATCATTGTATAGCAAACAAGCCGACGACCCACCAGGTGTTAAATGATCACCACGGTCACATTTACAATACCAGAGGCATTGCAAATACGTTTCCGTCCCAGAGAAAAATTAAAATGTCTCATATGCCTGTAATTAAACCGGCACCCCCCTTTAAATCAAATATAGCAACGCTGCTTAGCAGCACAATTAGGTATGGTATTCTTCTCCGGACTAGATTCTTCACAAAGATCTCTACTACTACTAATGTAAGTAGGTATGGCCTATAGGTATGTAAGTTTATATGATTGTAAACACACCCACGATACAGAAGAAATTCCAAGGGGCACCGTTTTTTTTTTAAATGAAAAGAATGAAACACATCAATTTACAATGGAAATATGCATTGTAAATTGTTGCCAGTTGCTTAAATACTTATTAATTTTGACATTTATACTTTAAATTATAACTCATTGAAATATCCTCCGGGTATTATGTAGGTACCTAATTAACTTCAACTAGTAACATGCCTTGGGGCAGTTTAGAAAAAATCTTCAACAATTTTCTACAATAATTAATTTCAGTTTTCTTCAAAAACATCTCGTTATTTCAACAGTTTTGCAAACTGTAAGATATCGTTATTTATGGCTTCAATTTGTTTCACGATTCAGCTGTGTTCATCCTGTTAGCGATGAATTTTATTAATTATAATTGCTTTTTAAAAGTAATCCCTACATAAATTGATGGTCGACCTCGAACACGTTTCGCAGAAAATATCTGAGATATTTACACCGCTTTTCGGCAGTAGGCATTGTTAAAATAATAGTAGGTTTGTTATATTTCCTAGAATAATAAAACCAAAGGAACATTTTAACAAACATTTCGAAGCTCAAATTATTATAAGATAGGTTTGTGAATGTATGTATAATGACAGAGTTTGTGAATCTATTTCAGTGTCGCCTCACACTAAGACATTAGTGACGGTTACTAGTGGTTGCTATGTAGAGGTCATGAATGTCATCGATATTATAGAAAAATCACACCATTATGTGGTGGCCACTATTGGCTTTGTTGTAGCCCCTACTAGTGGCTTAGTATGCGCTAGCACTAATGCAATGAGATCAGCGTCAAGACAGAATAAAACTCTTAATTGATGTTGTATGTTACTTTAAAATATTGTTGCCAGTGTGCGCTAGACATAACTGACAACAACATTTTAATCTGGCAAGTTAGTGTTTTAATGTGACCCTGGTGTGCACACTATTTAAGACAGTTACAAAGAAGAATTGCATATGATGCAAACAATTTTCATTTAAAATATGAATTGCAAAATAATCATGCGGGTGTTAAAACAATTGTGAAATAGATCGAAGGACTGGGCGGATATTTTTAATTAATTAATTACAAAATACTTTAATAAAAACAATTAAATTATTATAAATATACTTTCGTGTACTTAACCATCGTATAATTAATTCAAATACTTATTTCTACAACAGTTTTCTCACTTAATAGTACATCCAATTTGAACGAAAACGTGTGATCTCTGGATTATTTATACATATATATTATACTAAATTGCACATTTTTAGAAATAAATAGTATGACTAAAATTTTGGGACTTGAGAGGCAGAACTGAGAACACCATAATATTGAATTTATTTATAATTCAGGTTAGTTTTTGTATGTCAAAGATACAAAAGACTAACAAACAAGAAAACCACATTTATTCACAAAAAAAAAAACATTAAATTTAAAAATTCGCCGCGTAAAAAATCTAACTAGCAATTTTGTCCAAGCTACATCCAAAGAACACACATCCCCGCTTCACGTAACACAATCACAAAGTCATCACTCGATCACTTACGACGTATCTGCGTCTATATGCAACTCTCGCGCACTTTTCTTGCAGTGGTGACGACCTCGGGGCGCCTCGCAGCGGCAATGTCAGCGCTGCGGGCAGTCACGCCGCGGTTCACCACACATATACTTACCGATGACTGCATAGAAGAAGAAAAAAGTAACATTAAAATATATGCATGTCATTTTTTATTAACTTTTGCTAACAAAACATGAAAATACCGAATAAGAAATGACAAAAAGTGAAATTAAAATCGGCCTAGAAATACGGCCGATATAAGCATTTAAAACTATTAATTACACACCGATTAGACAGAGAGATCCGATATGACCAATGACGAATTGGTTACGACGACCATACAAACTCCGTGTTAAATTACGTTTTGCTAGAAAGAGAGAAATAAATCTTTTAGTATTTTATAGTTTTCCGAAAAATGCTTTTACTAAACTGATTCTTACATGAACGAGGAGGGATTTTTTTAAATAAAAAAGACATTTACATTACATTATTACAT
This sequence comes from Caradrina clavipalpis, assembly GCA_932526535.1. Lineage (NCBI taxonomy): Eukaryota > Metazoa > Arthropoda > Insecta > Lepidoptera > Noctuidae > Caradrina > Caradrina clavipalpis. Next base: position 653,591 of record OW052107.1, on the reverse strand, counting down.
TACATGTTTGGGGTTGAAACACTAGGGCCATAGGGGCGCTAGGGCATAGGGGTAGTGTTTCGGGACATCGCTAAGCGATTTGTCAATTCATCACGTGACCAGAGGGCTGGCCTTTTCTTGGGCAAAAGAATCACTATTGCCATACAACGTGGCAATTCTGCCAGCCTTTTGGGCACTTGTCCCATTGACAGCGATGCGGATGAGTTTTTAGATGCCCTATGACCTTCCTTTTTTATTAACTGTACATAGTTTTTAATTTAATTATTATTATTTAAGTTAGTTTTATGTCTGAAAAGTAAAGTTTAAAATTATGTAAAAAATTAAATAATACGCTGTGAACTTGGAAGGTTAAAGGTATAAGGAAAGTCGGTTCGGAAATTAAGGTACAAAGTTTCGAAAGGGAAGCGGTAACTAATATCTTTTGTTCATTAAATTATACGTAATTATTTTTAGTAAAATAACAACGGCAGAGTAAATATGGCTGTTTCAGGCGCTGTGAACAAAACGCATTATTTTTTATTTTCGTAGTTTTGTTTGTCTTAAGTTTTTGCTTATATCTTTCGTATACTAATTTTGCAAAGAGGAAAGATTCTTTTGTTTGTACTACAGAAACTACTGGACCGATTTTAACTATTTTTTTATCAATAGATTGCTACATTATTCTTAAGTAACTGAGGCTTTATAACATCACGCTACGACCCACATGAGCAAAGCAGTAATTAAAGAAGTAACTTAAAGCGGTCCGCGTGGAAAAGCTGCTGTTTTATACAAAAATATGTAATTTCATTGTGGTTCAGCTTTTCCAGATGTCTTTGTTTTAAAAAATAACAATGTGGAGAGCTCAACATTAAACCGCGGCCTCGACTCTCTGTTCTAGAATATAATGAAATTAGCAAACCTCTTAATATAATGGAAAAAAATTGTGAGATGAGGAATTTTAATCACAGGGAAATGAAAAAAAGCTTTGATACTGACATTAATTATGTAGATTTTTTAAAGATATTGTGATGAAGAGCTTCCATCTATTTTATAGAATATTTTTTGAGCTTTAATTTTTTTATACGCTTAACATACAATTCTAAATGATTGGAGAGATGAGATTGTAGGTAGTTAGTGAAACCAAAATTTAATTCAAAACATCTAATAGAAGTTTAATTGTCGTAAAAAAAAAACAGCATTGCCATAAAAATTGGCAATTTTGCCAGTCTTATGGGTACTTGTCCCGTTAACTGCGATGAGGGTGAAGTTTTTGATGATAAGAAGGATCTTATCATCAGATGATTATAAGATCCTTCTTATGGTCCTTTTTCGTGGCCTCTGCCTGCTACTACCTCCATGTGGTAGTTAAGTATATTGTAAAACATGGTATATGGTACTCGGCAACAAATTAACCTTAGCCCTTAGTAAAAAAAAAATGGAACCGGACCAGTAATCCAGAAAATACCTCTTACAAACAAAAAACAAACGAAAATTACCTTAACAATATTTGCAACTCAGATTGTTGTACTGTGATATTTTAGCGGTATCGTACTCATAATAAATCCTGGGTATACTTACAGCACTGGCAGGTATGACAGGTCTATCGCTGAATATCCTGTGAGGATCTGTGTCCATCCCAGGAGTCGACAGCTTACTATATTCACCTATTGGTTTCTTATCTGCAAGAAAATGTCTGAAATATATCTAATGTGAAGAAAGCGTGTTACACTGTGTACACTGTACATACAATTAATAAATTAGGGCGGGTTGCTTCAGCTATACTTAAGGCCGTTTTCACATTAGGACGTTAGCAGCGCGACAGTAGCGCGGTAGAAGTACATTCATTCACATTACAAGAACAGATCAAAGTTTAGGTCAGTATCATATGGCGCACTTCATTTTAAAAATAGATGCTGTGGACGACAGCTCTTCTGTTTTTTTATTAACACGCTTATATTAGGTCGACCTGTAAGTATGTAATTATTATGAAATTTTAAAGTCGCCTAAATGTGAAAGCGTCCTAAGTGGCAGACAATAGTCAAAAATGGCGCTAACTATCGTTAACTTAAATCGGTTGTTTCACAAAATGGTGGCCTTAACGTTCATTAAAAAAATAATATTACCATAACCGGTTCTATATCCACTAGTTAACGTTATTCAGTGTAATTTTTGTTGTCAAACAACTGCGTCAAATATCAAAACACGACGATAGTTCTGATGATGATATTGCTTATATTGTCCGTTTAAAACAACCCGCCCTTAGTAGGTCTAAGTACAGTTAGCAAAAGATATAAGTATTCAGAGTCATCAGATATAGTTGAAGTTTTCTTTGAAATCAATGGTTGCTTTGTTTTAAAATTTTATTTAGTTAAAAGAAAATAAACATTTTTTTTAATCAGTCCTCACAAAAGCTTCTATTGTTTTAACAATCCTAGTTACCTATTTATTTTCTGAACTGTACATAGAGCGTTGATTAACAAAACAGGACATAAAATTTTAGAATCCCCATAATTCCCAAACCGGAATAGTTGAATATATATTTTTTTGTTCGTGTCGCTTTCATCACTTTCATTACAAACAAGAGTTTCAGTTCGTCACTGTAAAGTCTGCAAAAGCACTCAAAACCTGAATAATTTAACTGGAAATCAAAACAAAAAGCTTCATTGTTCTTCTTCTAAAAATAACCTCGAAAATTTAATTACAACGATGAATTTAATAATAAATAATAATACCAGCCTGTTATTGTACCACTGCAGGGTAAAGACCTCTTTTCATACAGATAATGCACGAGTATTGATCACCACGCTTGCTCAAGGCAGATTGGCGAAATTCGGACTTATATTTCTTATAAGTTCAGGTTTCCTTACAATGCTTTCCATCGCCGATGTCAGTGATGTCCAAGATAAACTTAGAAAATACACAATATGCAATAGAACAAGTCACATTGGTACCTGTCTTGCCCGGTTGTGAAACCACAGCAACTTTCATAAGAGGTGTTCCTTAACCACTGGGCCATCACGACATTGACAATGATGAATTTATTCCAATTTCACAGGCCTAATTCTCCGAAAAGTTAGGCTGAGGTGTACCAATGTAAACCCACAGTTCGCCAGTATGTTTAGGTCCCATGTAATAGGGGGCGAGCCTATTGCCATTAACCGGAAACAAATACCTACTAACTCCGAGCTGCTACTGATAATTTCGTAGAAAAACCGAAAAACAGTTTTTGCTTGACCTGGGAACCGAACCCAAGAGTCAAAGTCAAAAGTCAAATCATTCATTTAAATTAGATCATTTAATGGTATTTTTGAACGTCAATTACATGAGAAAAAAAAAAAATTGAATCTTATTGTTCTCGCATAGCAGTCGCGTTTATGACCACTAAGCTAACGAGATAGTTGTGGAACTTAATTTCCTAAGAATTTTCCGGTTACGCAAGACATAATAAGATCGCGACACGACCGCCACTCGATAATCGTGAGTACATAGGTACTACGTTAATATCATGAAGAGGGTTCGTAATATAATAATAACACCTTTTCCTAAACCCTTCTGTACACCCTCTTATTTTATCGCCGCGATTTACAAACTATTTTAGGTACATAAGTGAACATAAACGCGTGTTAGTGATAGTGAAAATTTATTTAATAGGTTGGTAGTATTATAGACTGTTGTTTTTTTTATGTAATTGGATGGTTAACAAGATGACTCATTTTTCTGCTTATAAACATCTGCAAGCGCAGCGTAGGACATCCACCCACAAGGCGAACGGACAACCGATTAAGACCGCAGGAAGACGCTGGATGCAGGCCGCTTCCAACCGGTCTTTTTGGAAATCTATGGGGGAGGCCTATGTCCAGCAGTGGACGTCCTGCGGCTGATATGATGATGATGAAACATCTGCAATATGACTTGTGTTCGACTAAACCGCACCCATGCCTTTCAAATTGGAACACAGCAACGTTGCTGTGAATAGGTATAGTGGTAGTACTTCCCGGGACGAGCTCCTTAACAATGAGCTCTACTACTGCAGTACGTGTTGATATACTTAGGCCTGTTTTCATCGACATTTACTATATTACATTACTACTACACACACATACACATTATTATCATTACATGACTATATTTAAAGTATTTGTGTTGTATATAGGTACCGACATTAAAAAAATATATAAATATTTATTTACTTAATGTGTCACCAGTCACCACTGTACTTTGTACAGTTTAAGAACAGTTCTACATTTTAAAATATAAAATAAACAACACGAATTCCGTAACCCGTTGATCTGATGTTGGTTAACACGGGCCTAAGATATTAAAACGGCACGCATCTGGTGGGACTGCCAGGCTACCCAAGGTTATTGATTAGATTTTCAAACACGATTACTGATCAAAAGGTGTATATTCATATTCATTTATTCACGTATAAATCGAGTAAATACAATCGGTGGTTTCCATTTTACATTATTTGGTCTTATAATTCTATTTAGCCTGTGGTATGGCATGAATAGATAGAAAAAAAAAAAAAAAATAGATTAGTTCCTGTCGAACGAAGTTACATCTGAGTATTCACAAAGACTCAAAAAGCAGGAAAAGCTTGCTTTTTAGATCTATTTAAAGTTAAAAAGTGTTGATTTTATCAAACTACTAAGCTGTTTAACTTGTTTGCCCCTCCTATCGACCTAACTAGGCTTAAAGCCTTCAAAACTAAAGGAGCTGTGCCGACAACGCGATTCATGCAAAAGTTGTCTAATTATATTTCGTTTTTTATAAGTATTCAAAAATGATGAAATTTTTTCGATAGTCACATACATACATGAACTCACGCCTTTTTCCCATGGGGGCAGGCAGAAGCCTCCAGAAGAAGCAGAAGATCCTGACATACCACTACTACTTTCATTAGTCTACCATGCACTAATACCTATCTATTTATATGATTAGTCTGGTCCAAATACCCGTCAAATAAATTAATTTCAAAAATGTTATATGATATTTTGAATTACCTATCAACATTTTTATCATTTCCACCAAAGTATGACTAGAATACTTTTATATGAAGCGCGCGGCTGTCGATACAGTTTCTCGCAACGATGAAGTTTTAAACTTCTTGCAACTATAAACTTGTCGATGAACTATCGGGTAGAGAAATAGCCGCAATAGTTGGATTGCCTTACTCGGCTATAATTGCACTCCTAAAAAATTAAGTTTGAAAACTAAAACCTGGCTACTGAAAGATCTAAAAATGAAACAAGACAATATTCTCATCTGAAATTGTTAGTATTAGTGATATGCAGAGAATAGCTATCAAAACCGTATCAACATAACAGCCACGTTAGCTTAGTGGTGCTAAGCGCGACTGCTACGCTAGAGGTCTTGATCTAGATTCCCAGGTCGAGCAAAGCGTCATTGGGTTTTCCTATGAAATTTTCAGTAGCAGCTCGGAGTTAGGATATGATTGTGCCCAGTTGGCCCAATAGGCTCACCCCCTGTTACATGGGACCTAAACATACCGGGGAGCCTTGGTGTACCAATGTATACCCACAGTTCGCCAGTATAGGCAGAAGGGTATAGGTCCCTTCAGGGAACACAGTCGTGATGCTGTGTATGTCCTTTCGCTGTAGTCGAGTAAAAGTATACCATTTATTCCGTCATCATCATCCATCATTAATTTATTCTTTTGTTAAATCTTACCATAATGGCAGGGGATGATGTCAGGGTCGGTGTCCTCCCCGCTGCCCTCCATCTTCAGCTCGTACTGACTGCAGTAGTCCAGCTTGGGAGAGCCGCAGTACGTGTTCAAGTTGTCCTGCTTCGAGAGAGACTCCACGCTTTGTTCCATGTAGAGGGCGTTGCTGTTGGTGGAAGAGAAAAGGATATTTTTACCAAAGGAACAGAATAAATTGACAGAAACTACTAAAGTGGTCAAAAATAATAATATAGATACGTCAGCAACTAAAGTCGATTATCAATGTCACTTTTACATGTCAATAAAATGGATATGAAATAACTCAATTCACTGATATTCATTTTGTCTTAATTTTAGGTCTATTTCGTATTTCCTTTGATATTGTGCTCAATAATAGGGATTTAAAAGTCTGAAATTTTAACCTACTTTTGTTGCTGACTGTACCATTGTTGCACTGCAAGGCGTCTTAGGTCCAGGTTTCCTTGCGATGTTTTTTCTTTTACTAATGTCAGCGATTTTGAAGATAAACGAAGAATTGAAAAAGTTACAACTTCACTGATGAGAGGCGGGTCTAACCTCTGAGCCATCACGACACTCACACGGATAACAACATAAATTAATCAACATAAATTTTAAGTATAATATTGTAACATCTACAGTAATCAAATAAGGTAAAAAAACTACTCCTAAAACCACTATTATCTAAAAATAACCGTTTCCCTAAAAGCCAGATTTCACAGACACATTATCTCCAAAAATAGGTACCTAAATAAGATTTCTTAAGACCTGCTATCAAATCTCAAGAAAAGGTTCTGAGAAACAAAAAGCTAAATTGGAATTACACAGAAAAACTGAAGCTCCAATCTAAAAGTAACCTAACCGGGTTTAACGGCGAAGCAATCAGATCCTCTTTACATGTGTAATACTCTTATATTCTTATATTATGTATGTCAGATACAAAAAGTAATCTTCCTACAATGATAATAAGAGCTTTCAAAATAAATATCGTTTTCGAGGTAAAATCAGCAGACAATGTACTTTGAGCGTAAGCACGTGTTTTTTAGGGTTCCGTAACCAAAAGGGTAAAACGGGACCCTATTACTGAGGCTTCGCTGTCCGTCTGTCTGTCTGTCCGTCAGTCCGTCCGTCCGTCACCAGGCTGTATCTCATGAGCCGTGATAGTTAGATAGTTGAAATTTTCACAGATGATGTATTTTGCCATAACAATAAATACAAAAAATCAGAATAAAATAAATATTTAGGGGGGCTCACATACAACAAACATGTTTTTTTTACCGTTTTTATAGAAAATGGTACGGAACCCTTCGTGCGCGAGTCCGACTCGCAATTCGCCGGTTTTTTTATAATATGTTTACAGGGTGGATTTTTGAGACGGGTCACAAGGTCAGTTACCTTTACCGTTATAGTTCCAGAAAAACGTTCATAGGAGACCATCCATAACTTATAAATACATGGGAAGTGTTTTTAGCGATTTCTGTCATTTCTAGTACTCATAGGTACCTTAAATAGTCTCAAAGAGTTTTTTTTTATCCCTACATGAAATAGGATCGGTTGGTGTAAAAAAAAATATTTTTAAATTTTAGCATTTTTGTCGTTGACTGTCATTTTTTTTTCCAAAATCTGTGACTGCCTCTTTGGTCTAGTGGTCCTAAGCGCGACTGCTACGCTAGAGGTCCTGGATTCGATTCCCAGGTCGAGCGAAAAGTATTGGGTTTTTCTATGAAATTCTCAGTAGCAGCTCGGAGTTTGGATTTGTGCCCGATTACAATAGGCTCGCCCCCTATTACATGGGACCTAAATATACCGGCGAACTGTGGTTGTACATTGGTACACCTCTGCCTAGCCCTTCGGGGAATACAGGCGTGATGGTATATATACAGGAAAAAATTTTAACCAGTGCGTAAATTTTGCCGTAATAAACTTCAACGCGTTTTATTAAACACGTATATTTTATTTTGATATGTCTTAGTACTAAAAAAAAAGTTATCGCTTACGAAACATGTTTACTTAAAAACCATATTTTATTGTCACTCGGCGCTAGCGCATTCCCCACCCCCTCACCCCAGCCATGTGCCCGGGCGGCGGCCGCGAGTTTTCATTGATAGTATGGCGAATAGATTATGTCCATGTTTTGCTTATTTCAAACTCGGATAAGGATGAATTTTTTTTTTTTTTTTTTTAACTAAACACGGAAATGTGTTCTATTACTGACACTGAACTACCAAAAAAAATTTACGCACTGGTTAAAAACTTTTCCTGTAAGTATAGAAACTAAAACTATAAGGCATCAAAAAATTCCTCCACAAGGCGTCAACTTGAAAGGTGCCCAAAAGACTGGCGGCATTGCCACGTTGGATGGCAATGTTTAACCTCTGGCCAAGGTAAAAGCCAGCCTTTGGGTTACGAGAAGCGTCATCCAACCGTTTGGAAAGACTTCCAAAACTTATAAATGTATGGGAAACGTTTTTGGCGATTGCTATAATTTCTAGTACTCATACCTTAAAATAGTCCCAAAGAGTTTTTTTTTATCCCTACATGAAATAGGATCGGTTGGTGTAAAAAATATTTTCCTTTTCTAGCATTTTTGTCGCTGACTGACATTTTTTTTCCAAAATCTGTGACTGCCTCGTTGGTCTAGTGGTCCTAAGCGCGACTGCTACGCTAGAGGTCTTGGGTTCGATTCCCAGGACGAACAAAAAGTGTTATTGGGTTTTTCTATGAAATTCTCAGTAGCAGCTCGGAGATTGGATTTGTGCCCGGTTATGGCAATAGGCTCGCCTTCTATTACATGGGACCTAAAACTTACTGTCGAACTGTGGGTGTACATTGGTACACCTCTGCCTAACCCTTCGGGGAATATAGGCGTGATTATATGTTTATGTGAATGCATTTCAGACTATCTCCTAGGAAAGTTTTTCTGTAACTATTACAGTTAAGGTACCGGCCCTTAGCAACCCGTCAGAAAAATCCACCCTGTATATTGGTTTCTAACAAAACGTTATGTTTCAGTTTTCCTATTATTGAACTTTTAGACGCCGTGGGAATAAACTAAATTATAAATAGGAACTATTCTAGAACTAGTATAATAATATCTCCTATTTATAATTAAGTTATTTCCATATCGTCCCATTCAAGTTAAACGAACGTAAGGTTCTAGAAAGTAGATCATACATTGTCTAAAACAACTCATAAATATTTATACAGATTGAATTATTCTAGTATAAACCGACATGAAATAGAATTTATGGCTTAAACCCAAATATGTCAAAACCAATATTACACTTAATCGGATTCCCGAAAAAAACAAGAGAACACATAAACAAACGATCACGCCTGTTTTCCCCGAAGGGTTAGGCAGAGGTGTACCAATGTACAGTCAGCAAAAGAGATAAGTAACCAGAGTCGCTAAATACATTCAAAGCTTTTTAAAAACCGATAGAAGTTTTTGCGTAAACAGTTTATTAATTTAATTAAATTTCATTTAAAAATGACCACCGGTTTGTAAGAAAACTTGAACAATATTTGACGGCCCGGTGACTTATCTCTTTTGTTGACCGTACACCCGTACGATAGTTCGCCGGTATGTTTAGGTCCCATGTAATAGGGGGCAAGCCTATTGCCCTATTAAACAAAATAATAAAGTCAGTTTTTCTTACGTGGAAGGCGGATGCTTGTCAATATCGTGTCTCCTGGCTGCATGTCTTCGGTACAGCGCTGTGATAACGCCACACACTCCCGTGCAGAGCAGAGCAGCCACTGATAAGAGAGATACCAGCATTGGGGACAGCGGGATCGATGTGCTCACTCCTGCTGGAAAAAAGAACTGGGTTAGTATGAGGTTGCGTTTATCTTTGGTTAGCACTCATCATGATGGATGGATTAGGTCTCTCATGAATGAGGGTGCAGGTTCGCCACCAGGCAAGTACCAATGTTACTTTTACAATGCATATGTTTATCTTGAACATCACTAAGTTTATCTTGTTCATCACTAGGTAATTATGTCTCTAGTTAGTCTTATCTAAGTTTATTTTCGACATCACCGACATTGTTGTAGATATATAAGCCTGAAATCGCCAATCCGCTATGTGCAAGCGTGATGATGAATACACGTGGCTTCTCTGTATGAGAAGAGGCCTTTCCCTAGCATTGGGGCAATAATAGACAGAAAAATTGATAAAAAAATCGTCGGAGTAAATTATCAGTAGGCGGCAATCATCATTCATTTAATGACCTTACAGCCTCCCTAGCCAAGTCACAAACGATAATCGTAAACGCTCGGTACGTACCAATAGATTTTCAAATTAATACCCAAGAGCCTTAAGTTAAAAATCTATTAAAGATTTCTAAGCGTTAGCGACTGGAACGAACGAAAACGCTATGCAATCTTCATTAGATCTTCAACTTAAAACCAAGCACATAAAGTTGAAGATAAAGCCTACTCACCGTTTGCGTTTATCGTTTGTGACTTGGCTAGGGGGGCAGTAGTAACTAACATCGTATACTACGATACAGCATTCCGCAACTACGCACTACGTACAAGTATACCACAATGATTCCTCTTTGTAATCACAACAGCCCACTAATTACCAATCCCGGTTCACACACCATAGGGCCCCCCGGGGGTCATAAGAATCTCCTAATGAACTGTACCAAGGGAAGGGGGCAGTGGTATCCACGTGTGAGCTAATAGCATCATTTCTACTTCCCAAGCACGGTAATTGTGGACCGTCCATGTAAGGGAGGTAGGACAAACAGTGGATGTATTCCGGATGGGATCACTAATATAATGATGGCTTTTTTCAGATTGTGTCCGAGTTGTAAAGTTTTAGTGGGTTTTTTGTGATAGGATTACGTAATTGGTGCTTTTTTAATGTTTTTGACTGAGAGAATAAATTTGGCAAAGCCGTGAATTTGGGTCAGATTAGGGTTAATGATGAAGCCTAGTACTAATATAATAAAGGTCAAAGCTTTGTGTGAGATTGTTTGAAAGTGTTAATTTTTGCAACTGGCAGTTTGACTGAAAAGTATTTTCTTGTATAATTTTTTTTTTTAATTCTTCAGATTTAATGAGGAATACTATAAGCTGTATACCATCATGCTACGATACACTGAAGCAGAGCAGTAACTGAATTAAAAATACGCGAATGAATTCGCGGGAAGGAGGTAGTAACTTAATATTTTTCGATGTAAATATAATATAGGTACTACTAAAACGTAAATTTTGAATGAATAATTAGAAGTTACTTCAGCATCTCTCTCTACAAAACTATATTTCAAATGAATAATTAGTAATCTATTATCTATTCAACATTTAGAATTTCTATTCCAGAGTATTTCATTTAGCAACTATTATATAAAACTGATGACTTGACAGCCTAGTGGTCCTAAGGTCGCTGGAGGTCTTGGGTTCGATTGCCAGGTCGAGCAAAGTGTTATTAGGTTTTTTTATCACATTCTCAGTAGTTAGCTTAATAGGAGTTAGGATTTGTGATTATTATATGGGACCTAATCATACCGGCGAACTGTGGGTATACATTGAACTCCTCTGCCTAATCTTTCAGGAAAAATAGGCGTGAATGTATGTATGTATTGAAAACTTAAATTCGTAAAGTGCTACTTAGACTTGCACACAAAGGGTTTTATACCAATGTACAATATTGAACACTTCATTTTATTTATTTTTATTAAAAAGTACTCATATCCTCTCATCATTTCAAGTGTCTACCTATTACGGCCCAAAACATACAGTTCTGTGACAGACAGCCGACTCTTACTAATAGGGTCCCATTCAAACCCTAAGGGTACGGAACACTAAAAATTATACCAACAAACCTCCCTCCATACGTCTAAATAATACCATAACCATTAGTATATAATAGTACTGAGTAATCGTAGTGTCTAATTGTTGTTACTTGCGAACTCTCGTGAATAATGGTCCGCTGCAGTACCAATGAATATTGTACCAACAGATTTACGATGTACCAGTGGATATTTACTTAGTATTGTATTCCGTAATGTAGGATTTATATTACCAGAACATTTCTGAACGCTAAAGAACTTTGTTTCAGAACGAATGAATGTGTGAGTGTGAGAGATGGAATGAATGATAGAAAAAAAGGAAGATCGAAGACTACGATGATAAGATGGAGTACGTTTTTTTTGTCTAAGGTGAAAATAAAATACAAGTAAGTTGTAACATTGTTTTATTCTGGAATATCCCACTCTACAACTTGGGGGCTCGTCCGGGATACCAGAAAAAACAATAAATAAGAAGATTGCCTTGTGTGTACATCGCGGTAAGGTGAGCTGCGACCACGTGCGCCGGGCGAAAAATTGACGACGACGAAATTTCAAACTTAATTTACAACGATGTCCGACGAAAAGCATCCCGTTCCAACATTCAGCTACGCCGATATAATTCCGAAATTTAACGGCGTCGACAAGACGTACTCGTCAGCAAAATGGGCGCAAGACATAGAAGACAACGCGGAGATATTCGGGTGGACGGCGGCGCAAAAGCTGATTCTGGCGAGAAGGTCACTAACGGGCACAGCAGAATTATGGCTCAAATCGGAAAAAGCCTTCAAAAGTTACGAAGAATTACGGACGGCTTTACTTAAAGAATTCCCGGAAACCGTGAACAGCAAAGAAATGCACGAACTCATGGCGTCCCGCAAAAAGAAAAGCACTGAAACTTATTACGAGTATATGTTAACGATGAAGGAGTTGGGTAAGCGTGCTAAATTCCCAGACTATGTGTCGATACAATATATCATAGACGGAATACAAGACTATGAATCGAATAAAACGATCCTGTACGGCGCGACCACATACTCGGTGTTAAAAGAAAGAATTATCATCTACGAAACCATGAAGAGTAAAAGTAAGAAAAGACAAGATGATACGACGAAGCAGCAGAAGCAGGACCTGGAAAAGAAGGGTCATTCGGAGAAGTCTATTAGTCGCCGGTGTTTCAAGTGTGGTGAGACAGATCACGTCGCCAACGCGTGCAAGAAAGGTGTAAAATGCTTCCGATGTAACTCGTTTGGTCATATCGGACGAGAGTGCAAGGAGCCAATCTCGAATACAGATTCGCAAGATAAGCATAAAGATGGCGGCGGCGGTCATAGTTCTCGTACTTCCATGTTGTGTACGAAGATTTTGCCGGAACTTGCGGAAACGGAAAGAAAACATGGCGGCCACGATGAAGATGAACGAGAAAGGAACGAACGTACAATACGTATGAATAAGTCAGTGTCAACGTCAAACTGCTGCCAATCATGTCAGTGTCATAAGTGTCAAAGTGAAATGGTGTTAAGCGTAAACAAAGACTTTGCGAGTAACAAATCAGTTAAAAACATTAAGATTAGTGGAATAAATGTTGATAGCCTCGTAGATTCTGGTAGTGATTTGAATTTAATAGCTTCTAACTTGTTTTTCGAGTTGAATGTAACATCCTACGAAAAGGTAAGAGTCACATTGTCAGGACTCGGTTCTGCAAGCGTTTTTTCTCATGGAAAGTTTAATGTTATCACAGAAATGGATGGTTATTGTTTTGATGTTTGTTTTTATATCGTTCCACAAGAAGTAATGCCGTATAAAGTTATTTTAGGCCAACCATTCTTAGTAAATGTTACTGCTGTCATTGATAAAGGTTCTGTCACTGTTATGCCACACCATAATGATGTTTTGCTGCAGTGTATGCTTGCCGAGGTTCCAGAACCAGTATGTTATGTTTCTGATCCACAGATACGAGAGGTGGCTCAGAGTTTGGTTGACAACTACCAACCTAAGGGGATAAAAGAGGCTCCGATAGAAATGAAGATTATATTGAAAGATGATATTCCTGTTGCACAGCGTCCACGAAGGTTATCACTCGCTGAGCAGAGAGAAGTTGAGAAACAAGTAAGTGAATGGTTACGAAATGGTATTGTTAGGCCAAGTTTTTCTGAATATGCGAGTCCATTAGTTCTTGTAAAGAAGAAAGATGGATCTACAAGAGTATGTGTCGATTATCGAATGATCAATAAAAAGATGGTCAAGGACGAATTTCCACTTCCAGTCATAGAAGATCTTATTGACAAGTTATCAGGGGCTAAGGTGTTCAGTAAATTGGATTTAAAAGATGCATTCTTTCATTTGAGGATAGAAGAAAGTTCAGTTGGGTATACCTCATTTGTAACACACCATGGTCAGTTTGAATTCCTCAGAGCACCATTTGGATTGTCAATTTGTCCTAAGTATTTCACAAGATTTATAACAATAATTTTCCGTGACCTCATAGCCAAAGGTCATATTCTTATATTTATTGATGATGCCATAATTCCAGCAAATGACTACAAAGAAGCAGTTGAGAGATTACAAGAGGCACTACAAATAGCATCAGATTATGGACTTGAAATAAACTGGAAGAAGAGTGAAGTATTGACGACGAAAGTTGAGTATTTGGGTCACATTGTGCAAGATGGTGAAATCAAACCCTCCACTGAAAAAACTGAAGCGGTTGTCAAGTTCCCTGAACCCAAGACGGTGAAACAACTACAAAGCTTTATGGGGCTAGCATCATACTTCAGGAAGTACATACCTCATTTTGCTAAAATAGCTAGTCCATTGACTGACTTGTTAAAGAAGGATCAAAGTTTTGCATTTGAAGATGAACACAGGTACGCATTTAATATTTTAAAAGAAAAATTAGGAAGTGGTCCGGTACTGAAGATATTCAACCCAAAAAGACGTACAGAGCTACACACAGATGCCTCGGGTATGGCCTATGCAGCAGTATTAATGCAGTGGTGTGAAGACAGTGGCCTACATCCTGTATATTATATGAGCCGGAAGACCAGCGATGCAGAAAAGAAATATTCTAGTTACGAGTTGGAAGCTCTTGCTATAATAGAGGGTGTAAAGAAGTTTCGACACTATCTCTATGGCATTCCATTTAAAATTATAACAGATTGCCAAGCCTTTCAGATGACGCTACAAAAGAAAGATCTGTCAACTAGAGTTGCCAGGTGGGCATTGTTATTACAAGAATTTGATTTTCAGGTTGAACACCGGTCTGGTACAAGGATGAAACATGTAGACGCATTGAGTCGTAACCCATACATAGGAGTGACTACTAATAGCCTACATGAACAAATAAAGAAGGCACAGGAGCAAGATGAAGGATTGAAAGCTATCATGGAGGTACTCTCTGAAAAACCCTATCTCGACTACTACTTGGAAGGCGGTGTGCTGTACAAAGGCCTGGAAAGAAAACTGATGGTACCTAAGAATATGGAGATGGAGGTCATAAAAAGAGTGCACTCAAATGGACATTTTGGTAAAAAGAAGATGACGGAGCTTATAAATAAAGATTATTATATTAAAGATTTATCAAAGAAATTAGAAGAGTTTATCATAACTTGTATTCCATGTATACTTGGTAGCAGAAAAGAGGGCAAACAAGAGGGATTTTTATACCTTTTAGAGAAGGAAGATACACCCCTACATACTATCCACATTGACCACCTAGGACCAATGACGGAGACAAAGAAGATGTACAATCATCTACTCACAATGGTGGATGCATTTACGAAGTTTGTGTGGATATTTCCCACAAGAAGCACCACGAGTAAGGAAACCATTGAGAAGTTAAGAATCCACCAGCAGCACTTTGGAAATCCCACTAGAATAATTAGTGACAGGGGAACAGCATTCACTAGTCAAGAATTTCAACAATATTGTGAAGAAGAAGGAATCAAACATGCCAAGATTACTACAGGAGTGCCTAGGGGAAACGGGCAGGTAGAAAGAATGCACAGAACCATAATATCAATCCTTACGAAGCTGTGCATTGAAGACCCTACCCAATGGTACAAGCATGTCAGTCATGTGCAAAGAGCATTGAATAGTACTTGGCAGAGAAGCATCAATTGTACCCCATTTGAACTACTTGTAGGAACAACTATGAAAACCAAAGAAGACATTGAAATCTACGACTTACTAATGCAAGAGGGAAGAGATATCTTTGTACAAAATAGAGAGGAAAACCGACGGAAGGCGAAGGAGCACATTTTGCAGGTGCAGGAAGAAAATATACAAGCTTTTAACAGAAAACGTAAAGAAAGTACTAAGTATAAAGAAGGTGACTTAGTAGCAATCAAACGAACTCAGTTTGGGTCTGGAATGAAGCTTAAGCCTAAATATCTTGGACCTTATAGCATCACTAAGGTCAAAGGGAACGACCGATATGATGTACAGAAGGTGGACCCCACTGCAGAAGGACCAGGTAAGACATCCACTGTAGTTGATTTCATGAAGAAATGGCCCAATGACTGAACCAACATCATTTAAGCTTAAACATTATTATTTTATTCTGTGTATCTAACATAGTTTTGGTTGGTAAAACTATAAAGATGTGTAAGACTGTATTTTTGTCAGTATTAGTGTGTTTTTAGGATAAGTTGATAAACGATAACGTTGTGTAAGACTGTATTCTTATTAGTATTAGTATTGTGTTAAGCAGGCTAAAGGATTGTGTTCTGGTAGTGCTGTATCATTTCTGAGGCCAGAAATAACGGCAGGATGGCCGAGTTGTAGGATTTATATTACCAGAACATTTCTGAACGCTAAAGAACTTTGTTTCAGAACGAATGAATGTGTGAGTGTGAGAGATGGAATGAATGATAGAAAAAAAGGAAGATCGAAGACTACGATGATAAGATGGAGTACGTTTTTTTTGTCTAAGGTGAAAATAAAATACAAGTAAGTTGTAACATTGTTTTATTCTGGAATATCCCACTCTACAGTAATATTCATTGTATTGTAACCTCACTTTGGTGGTTCATGCGGCTTTGGGGAGGCGTATGTGTAGACTAGAGGCTTAGGTGTGTTGTGTTTATAAGGTAGTGTTGATCAGAGTTCTACTGCACCAGGACCTATTAAAGGCTATATTTTGGTTGCATTTATACTTTTCTCCCATATATAGTAATTTGTTATGCTCGCCCCATATTACATGGGACCTAAAAGATACTGGCGAATTGTGGGGGTACATTGGTAGGTAGTAATTTGTTGTGCAAGTTGAAAGTCTGTGTGTTGTTTAATTAAAAGTTGACGTATATTGGTTATAATTATACGTCATTATTATCATGCCTGCTGTCATTAGCTACTGTTTATAGGGGTCAGTGTATAATGGTCTCTATAACAACACCGCTCTGGCACGGCAACTGTTTGGCCGAAAGAAAAATTTTAAGGTTCAATGTCACCTTTTTTTCTTGTAATTAAAAACATATTCCATTGCATACGATTTAAAGCCCTAACGTGAATGACAAATCATTTGCGGCATCGGAGCCGTACTGTTTTAATAAAGTCGATTTTTAAATTGAAAATACTCATTCCGCACATGATATTAATTTAGTTTGATTTTATATTCATATCAATGGGTGATAGTAACTATTTGTGTTTGTCGTATTCAGCAAATTCAAATTTTACAGGATAATCGTATTTCCAATCCTAAAATTACACTCAAAGTTTTGCAAACACGCACACTACAAGTCTGTAAGCACTTTCAATTTTGTAGTTAACGTCAAGCCAGTCCATTTTATTATTAGCAACAGCCTTCTGGTGTTTAGGTTCGCATAATATTTCACTCAAGAAGTGCCCATAAAACCTTCTCTGCCCTTAGCCGTCACTCTCGTCTTGTTTAACTAATAAAACTGTATTTTCGCTAACGTCTGCCCTTCTCGTGAAGTCGTCAGTCGCGGTGGGCGTCACTCTCGCGATTCTCTCAAATAAAGTGAATTATCAAGAGTCAGACTGGTCGCCATTCATTTATTCTACTGTCTCGTGTTGTAATCATTTCCGACTGTGGATCACTTGAAAATGTTTGCCATGAAATTTAACTTAATTTTGTTTAGAGTTGAAAGGTTTTTTTTTGGAATTTTAGTAAGAAATAAATAATAAATGTATGTATACGTTATCAAATACTCTATGAAAGAGCCCATCAAGTCTTACGTGCTACCATTACACTAGTAAATTATGATGAGATGGCATTCAATTCTTTTTTCCTTATGTTACTCATAAGGTCCACGTGAGCAAAGCCGCAGGCACAGCTAGTTTCCTAAATGTATGGTGTCACTCGTGCTGTAAAGGTTACTTAGCAATATTTTAATAGATAAATGATATTTATTTTTCAAACAGGCAAAAAATAACACTTTACAAGAGTTATATTTTTAACAAGGTGGTTTCCATGGTGACTACTGTGCAAAGATATAATGCAGATATAAACTAAAATATCCCTGATAATGTCTGTATAGTTCGTTCCTGTCTAAATATTCCTTGTAATAATGAGAACTATGTAGGTGGACGTCCGAGGTGGCAAGATGGCAAGATTTAGCGGAAAATAACATATTCGTTTGTTTGCAAATTAATATATAATTAATAATGAGTCATAACATGATAACAACAACACGATGACAACACGTGACACAACAACATGATAACACAAAACATCAGAACACCAAACAACATCATAACATAATGTCATGTTCGACTTTCCTATACCCATTTACGTTTTAGAGTGACAGTCAGAAAGCAAGTCATTGTAGGGTCAATAAATCTGTTTGATTGACTTTGATTTAAGCAAAAACGAAGTTTATTATTTATTTACATTTCAATTAAACTTTTAGCTCAAAAACTGTATTTAATACTGTTCTTGAAAACTACTTACTTCAATTCGTAAAAGCTTATTGTTAAGAAATAATTTTCGGAATAATTACAAGAAAGATCTACAAAGTAAAATATTCGTGTGATTCTTTCTGGTACGGCCCTAGAGGCGTTTTTATTAATTTTCTTTCGCAAACTTCTTGTTTAAAATAATTTAATTATAATTGTAAAGTGTATACCTGCCTAGTGTTTTTTTTATTTCTGAAATTTAATTTGAGCAGATTCATTGTTTTGTTTACGTGGTAAATACCTGAAAAGAGGTCATTGTACTCATCATTATGAACGACTTTGTAGGACCAATCACAGATTTCATGGGACTAGCCGTGAGATCTGCTTCGTTAATTTTTATCCTATTATTGTCCCACTACAGGGTAATGGCTTCTTCTCAAACGGAGAAGCCACAGGCATTAATCACCGCGCTTGCTTATGGCAAATAGGCAACTTCAGAATTCAGTTCATGGTCATTTATGATGTTTTCCTTCACCGAAGTTAGTGATGACATAAATAAACTTAGGACGTACATAATATGAAAACGCTACATTGGTACCATTTGGTAAGCCTGGTATCGAACCTTTTACATAAAATCGAGGGTTATCAACTTTTGGTATTTGTTCACATAACTGCCCATTGCTCCTCGTTCACAGACCCGCGTCTACGATGGCCGGGAGTCGTCTCGCGGCTCCCGACGCCCGGAGCGTCTCCCGCGGCATCGGCCGATGGATACCTTCTCCGTATGAATACTTACCGGTATACTTGTCAGGTGGTCTAATAGCGACTGTGTACAGCGTGACTTCTTCGCTCCTGCCCTTAGCATTGGCAGCATACAGCACCAGCGTGTAGCTAGACCTGCTGTCCAGGTCGTGGACCTCGAAGGTCGGCGTGTGGTTTGATGTGATGTTTGCTCGGACCTGGAGTAAAGGTTTCTATTAGATTGAGCCTAACCATCATCCAAGGGTTTCTCTAACCAGTAAATAATATATGTCAAACGTCTGTAATATTGGACATGGAAAGTGAATAATATAGGTATAATTTAATAATATAAATAATTGAATATAAAAAAGTTAACTTCTTTCTTTCTTTGTCGTGTCGGCAGTAAGGTCTAAGTGTCAGAGTTTCTAAGCCGCCTCAATATAGTAAACGATGTCAGTGATGTCTAAGATAAACTTAGAAAGTACAAAGGACGAAAATCAAACATAAATAAAGATGTACAAAGGATTAGCCAGAAATTCTAACGATTCCTACTACCTAATAAATAGAACTTCGAACTGTAAACGTCATCACTCACCATCAAAGAGGGCAATTCCAGTATTTCCATATAGAAGACCTGGGGTAATCCTCCATCGAAGCCCTCCAGACATTCCACCAGCAGCGTGGTGGAGCTCTGGTTCACCACCGAGCAGTTTTGCAGCGCCGTGGGGTTCCCTGCTGAAACCGACTCGAGTTACGAACATTCTCATCAAGGCATTATTATAGATTATACCATCACGCCTGTATTCCCCGAAGCGTTAGGCAGAGGTGTACCAATATACACCCACAGTTCGCTGGTATGTTCAGGTCCCATGTAATAGGGGCGAGCCTATTGCCATTAACTGGGCACAATTTCTAATTCTGAGCTGCTACTGAGAGATTCATAGAAAAATCCTACAACACTTTACCTCGGCCTGGGAATCAAACTAAAGACCTCAAGCATAGCAGTAGCGCTTAACTGAAAACATTTCACCATTAAAATCGGTTTAAAATTATCACGTAAAGATTTTCCCGAAACAATATATTAAAACTGGTCAAATTAAGCTTTCACACGATTCCCGACACGTGTTACATTTATTGCGAATCCGACACATGTGAATCGCATATTACGATGACCGGCGATAAAACACTGCAACTTGCATCGCACAGTTTATCAACACTGCGAGCGATAAACAAAGCCACGCTAACTTTCTGTCGCATGCAAACTGCCAACTTTGTAACACGTTTTGCTACAAATTGAATAACACACACATACACACACAGTGAAACAACCGCGTAGATTTGAAAAGGGAAATAAAGTATTTTTTGCTTGTGTGGTTTCTGAAAGGGATTGACTAATCTTTCACTATTCATGGTGAGAAATATATTTTCTTATAATGTAATGTCTAAATATTGTGTAATGTCTAAAATGATGTTTCTACATAAGTTTTCATCACAAGTCCATCTGCGTGGGGTAGCAATATCTTCTTTACTGTCTAAATTCATCGCATCTTCAGCAAAGATCACATCACCATATAACATACTCCCATAATTATGTATCACTCCTATATACTCACGTACTCAATAGCATCATATACTTTTTAAATTTTTATTCGATTGTCTATATTGCTATATTATACTTAAAAAAATATTGAACACCAATAAAGTATTCAAAAAGAACCAACCTACGCGGGTACTTTAAACGCCCGCCATTTTGACGCGCTTGGTGTGACGTCATAGTATATGACAAGAAACAAATAAGCGGAGAGAACACCTAACTACGCACTCGGAATTGCATTCCACATTTTTATGTGACGTAAAAAAAATATTTTTTACGTCACATCCGCTCTGATCAATGGCGACACTATTCAAATTAATTTCTTGCTCCGAAATAAATTACATATTATTATGAAAAATATTGATGGAGGCATAATTCTGAAGTAATAAAGTTTATGAAAAAAAATGTTGACTGTCATTTGAATCACGTGCATATTCCCTAATTGGTAAAGCTTAGATGGTTTTAGCATATCATTCTGTAGTTTCTGTTGCATATATTCTAAATAACTATTAAATTGTAAATGCAAAATTGCACCTTGAATATCAAGGTAAATTTTTAAAGAGCTGTGGACCTCGTAAATGTACACAATAATAGATCTCTTAAGTGTTACAATGAGTTACCTGCAGCAACCAGCTTGTATAAGCACGGAGCCTCCTGCCTGCCCACCGAGTTGGTGGCAGAACATAGCACTGTGCCGAAGTCCATGTCAGTAGTCGGAGTGTAGCGCAGAGTCGATGTGTTGCCGTACGTCGTGTATAAGCTGGTGGGAGAAAGAGAGTATAATGAATTGGCAAGGCAATTGACGCAGTGTCAGCGCTCCAATTGTGGAACAGAACTTACCATCACGCCTGTAGGCATTCCCCGAAGGGTTTGGCAGAGTTGCTGCTACTAAGAATTTTTTAGAAAATCCCAATAACACTGCTCGGTCTGGCAATCGAACCCAAGACCTCTAGCGTAGCAATCGCGCTTAGGACCACTAGGTCCTAAATAATAAGATAAAATAATTAAAGGGGTAATTTTTTGTCAAGTTATTAAAATAAATCTATTAAATCAAGATAAACCTTCAATAATATTTGGGAATCAAAAATGAAAGGGGGTACTTCCTATTTTTATAAGTATAGAAGAATTTATTATAATTGAAATAAAATTATTTATTTCAAAATTTTTTATTAAAATTATTTTGATTAAAATTGTGAAAAGAAAATTAATAGAAGCAATAGATTGGGTAAGAAAATATTTTAATGATGCTTCTGTTGATAAAAGATTATTAGAATTTGAAATTAGGGGGATAAATCTTAATAAATTAATTTCTAATCCAATTCAACATCCAAATCATGAATTACCACTAGGTCCTAAGCGCGATTGCTACGCTGGAGGTCTTGGGTTCGATTGCCAGACCGAGCAGTGATATTGGGATTTTCTATAAAATTCTCAGTAGCAGCAACTCTGCCTATCCCTTCGGGGAATGCCTACGTGGCGTGATGATAAGTTATGTTCCACAATTGAAGCGCTGACACTGCGTCAATTGCCTCGTCATGTTTGTCATATTCTTCTACATTTCCACAATTGAAACTAATTAACTGCCTTGTTAGCCTAGTGGCTAACAAGGCAGTTAATTAGTTTCAATTGTGGAAATGTAGAAGAATATTGTTATTATTATTTGAGATGGGTTAAATTTGCTCTTGACTATAGTCTAGATCAGAAGTAACAGAGACAAAGTCGATGATGAAGTTAGCCTAGTACCTGCGTTTGGAAATACAGACGTAGGTAGAGAGTTCTACTACGTTGCTGCATTATAATAAAAGTAGTTTGAAAACTGTTCCGACGTGAATTTTGCAGTATACTTTAACGGGTCTAGATATTATGTGAACTCATCCAAACCAAACATTGCATAGAAACTGTTGCCAAATATATCAAATCGTGCTTCGATTTTGAATCTTGTATCGCAACCGACAAAAGACACACGATTCATACTAACTTCTCAATGGCGAATGTTTTCTTTGTGATATAGTACTAAACTTCATAACTGTCGTATAGATATGCTTGCTAAGAAACAAGATACCTATAGTAATAGTATTAAGATTTAAAATGGTTTGGTCAAATCACTAAAATTATTTTACTCATAGAAAGCTACACTAGGTGATTATTTTTTATGGTATTCTCGACTTCTCCGAATTCATAAGTAGAAGTAAATTGACTACATTGCCAAAATAAACCTCTTCACCAGTATTTAGGTATTTGAAACCAGTAATCAAGTCTACAATTCAAGTTCAAATGCCGAACTAGGTGCAGCGTAGCAAATTCACAGGCACAATGACAAAGCGTACGATCGTCCACTTCAAAGTATCGGTCTGCTGCACTAAATAGAAAGGCACAGAAATCCAACTCCATATCTACCTACATCGAACGAAAACCCACGCACACATAGACCTTTGTACTGTAAAGGTTGTTCACCTGGCTGAAATAGTTTTCTTCTAAACACTCAGTCGAATTCCTTTTTGGAATTCGAATGTAATAGAAAAGTAACGAATTTTTTATAAGGGACACTTGTTTGGTGACCTTCGAGTCAGATACATCATGTTTAATTAAATGAGTACTATAAAACGCACTATTCATTTAAATTGCATAGTTGGAATCCCTTATGTAAAATAAAGTACGTCCCTGTATCGTAGTCATGTAATGTGTTTCTCCAGACCGATTCCGGCCACTGCGGCTAATCTTAATGCAGACTAGCCACGTACGCAGGAGATATTATAGTGCACAAGTATGTGCGCAAACGCAGGTGCACTCCCTCTTCCCTGACTCTTATAGTCCGATGGTACGGCAATTCGACACAACCGGAGAGAGACTAGGCGCAGGACCAAGGCTGCTACTGAGAAAATTCTAATGGAAAAACCCAATAACACGGTTTGTTTGCCCAACCTGGGAATCGATCCCAGGGCCCCTCGCTCAGCAGTCGCACTTGCGATCACGAGACTAACGGGGCAGTCCGTGGTCAAGAGTGACCACAGTAACTAATAGTAACTTTCTGTAAGTGAACCGTGGCCATGTGTGCGTGGGTTTTTGTGTAGGATACCTATTTGTACTTTCCGTATCTATTTATTGACTAGGCTGTAGGCGTATGACTGAAAGCGTGGTGCTAATTCCTCGATTGCTCGTCCTCGACTGACGAGACGAATGCCTGCTCTTCCGAAAGAATGCGCTTTTGTTCTGCGTTTGTAGTTGTTTTAATTTTATTTTGGTTGTAGGTACGTAGTGATTAGAATACAGACAATAGTAGAAACAGTTTTTTTTCCCCCAACTATACTAATATAATGAAGCTGATAATTATATGTTTCTTTAAACGCACTTATCTGTGGTATTGCCTACTGATGGTCAGGCTCATGCGGAATAGTATACGCCATATGACATAACGCTAAGTTATAGAGGAGCAGAGCAGTATCCGAAGACGTAACTTAAAGCGGGTTAAAAAAACCATGCGCACGAAGTAGTATGCAGAAGCGAATTGTAAATAAAACCCAATATTAATCTGCTGCTAGAACTCCTAGATTCTCTAATTAGATACACAGTTACAGTCACAAACGATATGAGAGCCGGGCGAATCACCATCAGAACTGGAATACTATTAAACGCGTAATGAGAGAATCAGACTCACGACCCATAACGCTGCAGAAACACCGCACTTATACGCGAATCCATGTCCCCACAT
The DNA here is from genome assembly GCA_932526535.1 of Caradrina clavipalpis. Classification (NCBI taxonomy): domain Eukaryota; kingdom Metazoa; phylum Arthropoda; class Insecta; order Lepidoptera; family Noctuidae; genus Caradrina; species Caradrina clavipalpis. The sequence continues at coordinate 629,204 of OW052107.1, read as the reverse complement.
AAACACTTAATATGCATGAGTAGCTCTGGAAGTACGTGCGAAACAAACATTGCGTACAAACAAACTGCATCGGCCCCCACGAGCGCGTCAAACAGACCGACAGAAAAGGCTCCAACGCTGAAATGCAAACGCTTACCCAGAGCACTAATTAGTGTTCCAAATATGGACGTATTTAGTGACCAAAATTCCTCCGAAAAGCCTGCCTATCTGACCCGTTAGCAGCTTAAAACTTAAGCTCCACTGAGCCGATTTTCATTACTGTTTTATTCAGCAAACTTTTTTAGGCTTTGTCAGAAATAAACCAGAATAAACGTAAGAAACTCTCGGCCACCGAGGCGTATTTGGAAAGTAAGAACTAAGTTTGTTTAAAATCTGTTCTTCTAAGTAATCAATATTTTGAGAGTTAAGTTGTTCGCGCTAAAGGCCTCTGGGATTGATTCCGTAATATAATTATGTTTGTTTGAGAGACGACAGTTATTTTAGATTTGTAACTCAATTGTATTATTTGTTTCTGAATGAAAAATCCCTTTTGGAGATTGTCAATAGTAGATTGGTATCAGTAGATTGATTGTAGTTAGATAGACACATATAAATATTTTTTTTTGGCACACAAGCCGATGCCCTACCTGATGTTAGTCAACGCTGCCTATAGACATTTGCAATACCAGAGGCCTTGCTTATGTGTTGCCATCCCAGAAAGAAAGCTGAAAAACCTCACATGCCTGTAATTACACCGGTACCCATACCCTTCAAACTAGACAACAGCCACGCTGCTTTGCGGCAGAAATAGGTATGGTGGTAGAACTTCCACAGACGATTTTCTTCATAAAAGACTACTACTACTACTACTAAAAGACCCCAGTGTCACCCCCAAAACTTAGCCTTTCTGTGAATATTTACACTATCTAATGTTGGTTATTCACTAGGTAGCAACTATTAGGTAGATAGGTAAGGTTGCGACCATAGTTCTATGTGGCCTAAAACTATCAACAACACAGTATACTGGGAGATTAGTGGCTTCAGCAAAAAACTTGTCAATTAATTTGAAAATTCATTCACACATAACCCATTCCGCCAATTCCTGCATGTTCGAACAAATTGCTTCTCAATTGTCAGATCCGCTAAATTGATATTCTGATGGAATTGTTCACCAATAAATGTATCCCACGTTCAAATTGTTGGTTATCAAATCTCGTTATTTGTATGCAGATTCAATTATCTACTCCACAGTTTAAAATTGATACAGTTGGCATATGAGCGGGTTATCAGGCTGCGTCAAGTTAGCAATATATTTTTAACAAAGGTTTTTATAATGCTCGTTTGCTGATACAAATACCTGTGATGGCTATTGCGTAATAATATTTCATAACATTTGTGTGATACATTTTGTTTTATGTTTGTTTATTCACATGCATGTTCTGTCTTTCTGGATTCATTTCGGATTTCAATGTCATTTCTATCTATCCCTTTATTACAGATAGTTTTTTAACTACTGTAAAAATGGCAGTGCTTATAATAATAATAATACCAGCTTTGTTGATTGCACCTGTGTTTGTGCTCATATTTATGCACTAAAATATCTCCTGCCTCCTGCTTCCGTATAACACCTCCTCTTTGGAATGTCTACATTAAGATTCCCGTAACCAAAATCGATCTGAAGATATATTTTTACATGCGCAATATCATGCCTGTATTCCCCGAACGGTTAGGCAGAGGTGTACCAATGCAAACCCACAGTTTGCCGGTATGTTTAGGTCCCATGTAACATGGGCGAGCCTATTATCACTATCGATCGGGAGTTTTTTTTTTATTAGTGTTAACATAATTGTCTCAATCCTTCACCTGGGAGATATCTCTGTCTGCTCCCCAGAGCTGTTGAAGAACCAGCTGAAGTAGGTAGGAGGAGGGCTGGAGTCCACCACGCACTGCAGCACCACCGTCTCCATCTTGAGGGCCCCGTACACCTCGCCTTCGTTCAGAGTCTTGCACATTGGAGCATCTAGGTGAGAAAACAAAATATGTTTAATTTTTAAAGACTAGAATAAATTGGGTGCCGCTTTCAGGTACGGTTGTGACTATTATATATTCTGGCATCGAAAAACTACTGATTATATAGGGGCTCCGCACACGTCCGACTTTTTGGACAGATTCATAGCTTCAATTTTTTGTAGGACGTGTGCGTTTGTATTTTAGAATTCAATGTTCTATTCTCTCCTACAAAAAAAAGGGTCACCGATCATCTGAAGTCTAAGACAGCATTAAGAGCATTCTGCATTAGTCTGCCAAAGCGAGTCAACACACAATTTCTAAATAAAGTTAAACTGAAATCACTTATTACAAATGGTCCATTGAAAGGCACGTTTGACGTCATTTTCAAGACAAATAATAATAATATTATTGAATCTAGTTGCCCACTCCAAAAGGTAGTTTCGAATGGAATATCGACAAGCAACTCCATACATAATTCAATTCATAACATCAAATTAATTCATTATGCCAAATGTGTTACGGAACTAACCAGCAATAACAGTTGAATGTAATCTAAATTTATAAAGAATTAGCTTTAAATATCCAAAATCAATACAATTTCCTACTTCGGAAATTGGTAAAAATGTTGACTTGATTTAACAGAAATAAAGTGAAATCATATGACTATATCAGAAGTTTCATGACAATTATAATACAGCTATACTTTATTTACTTCTTATTTATCCATTAGTTCCACAAAAAACCATTTTAACAAAACATTAATTCAAAGTGAACACATTCAAATGTCGCCATCCATCTGATTACAAGACGGACCACAAAACCTATCTCAATTTAAATTAGGTCCAGCGTATAAATCTGCACAGGCTGACAATTCTGAACTGATTCAGTGCTCAATCTAGTCGTAATCCCCGCGGGGTTCCTACCAACTGCCGCAAACAAAGTCTACAAAGATCACATCCATTTCATTTTGAATCTGGATTTCTTCCAGCTTCCCTACAAGTCAAAGCAATAATATACCGTCACGTATTCTCCCTAAAGGGGCCGGTAGAGGCGTAGGTTCATACCTACGATTTTCGCTCGTAATTATATTTTTCTCGGAATGTGTGTGGGCGGTTCTAGTCGTCTGAGATAAGAGGGGTTAACGCACCCTTATGGAGCTATTGTTGTTTTTCAATGTAATCTGATAATTATGACCCTATTAGCGTTATTGTAGAAGACATTTAGTTATTAATACACGGCACGGGATCAAAATAAATGATTCTTTAATAAAAATAAGATAATAAATGAATGCGACATTATATTTCGCTAAATAACATCAAGTTCTTATATTGACTGTAAAATTAAATTGATCATAATAGCAGTGTAACAATTAACATTTGCACACCTCAATTTATTGTAATAGTGGAATGTAAATGGGCTATTTAAATTTTAAGAGATTCATCTGCTGTCTTCTAAATAAATTAATTTGAAAGACAATTGTCTACGCGATTATTACTTTAAACTGCCTTGTTAACCTAGTAGTCCTAAGCACAACTGTTAAACTGGAGGCCTTGGGATTGATACCCAAGTCAAGCAAAAAGTGTTTTTGGGTTTTTCTATGAAATTCTCAGTCACAGCTCTAAGGTAGGTTATGAGCCCGGTTAATAGCAATAGGGTCGCCTCCTATTACAAGGAACCTAAACATACCGGCGAACTGCGGGTGTACATTGGTACACCTCTGCCTAATCCTTTGGGGAATACAGGCGTGATGGTATATGTGAAAATAATTCGACCTTCCAACCAATCTACAAAAACAAAGACAACTCTGTTTGGATGACCTAATGATGATTTACAACACAATATTAACGTAATCTGGAACAAAACGTCCGTCTTCTGAACGTGATTCGAGTACGTGTGGACAGTCTTGACGCTTGAGTTAATCAAATAAAACTGAACTCTTTTGGTTGGATTCTTTTGGTAATAACAAACCACGTAGTAACATTTTTCTAATACCTATACTTACAAAATTATAAAATTAAGAAACATTTAAGAATAAAATGTTTCCAATTGAATTCTACACATCACTACACCAAGTCAGGTGGTGTCAATAAACTACACACTTAAACTCCGTAAAAGATTTGTTTCTCCTGACAAGTTTGTTATTACTTAAAGTTGATAAACTGCCGAAATCATTTTTTTATGCATTTTCTCTTTTGAGCTGAAATTTTGTATAGAGATTCCGTACCGGATACACTTTTCGCCCCGTTTGTATGGATATGTCGCAGTAAGATAGATGAAGCCGTAATATAGTTATATCCCTGGGGATATAATTATACATATACCTTAACATAATTATACGAAAGCGATTATTTACTATCTCACTAGGAATATAGTTATAAAACGGTCCAAGTTTAGTGATATACTTATATTACTAGATTAAGTTTAGTGAAATAGCTTTCGGAGTGTGCGAGTGTGTGAGATTGGTTACCCAGAAATGCATTAAAGCTTTCAAACATTACTTTGAATGATACATAACATAACTAAAATAACATTTTACCAAATGAAAAGTTGTCATCGAGAGAAATATGCCAAAAATTGTCGCGCTTTGGTGGCCAAGGTTATTTAAAATGTTCCTATAAAAAATCGAATATAAAGTGTTCTACTAAAAGATGTGCCTGTAAGAAGCATTCAGTGCTATGTAATTCTAGATGTCATGATTCCTCTTCTTGCAGAAGATGTGCTTCTTGTAATGATTAGTTTTATTTGTATTGTTAACGTTTAAATTCCAAAAAATATGATCGTTTTAATTATAATTACTTTAATACGTGTTAATGTCACAAAGTATTGTAACTAACTGCAGGATACATAAAGTTAATTTATTAATAAAGATATTTTAGATATTTGATTAATATATTTATAACACTGAACTTAATCTAGTAATATAAGTATATCACTAAACTTCGAAGGTTTTATAACTATATTCCTAGTGAGATAGTAAAGAATCGCTTTCGTATAACTATGGTACGGTATATAATTATATCCCTAGGGATATAACTATATTACGGCTTTATCTATCTTACTGCGACAGATATACCATTTTCGTAACACGCTGTATTGAGCCTAACAAAGTTTCGGCTGCATTAATTACTCCACTCGAGCAAAAACTATAAAGGAAAGTACTCACAATTGATTTGCAGTGAGACCGGGTTGCTGGTGGCGCTGCCTTCGCTATTGTACGCCAAACAGCTGTAGTCCCCTGCAGCAGCTCTGGTGACGCTCTGCAGCACCAGGCTCTGGTCGCTGAGGATCACTCCAGCGCTCGCGTTGTGCTGGATTTCTTTCACCTGTGGCAGAATCTGGATTTATTATCCCGTGGTAGAAGGACACGGTTGGCGCAGTGGCTGAGCGATGGGTGCTGTGCTGCGTGTTGCGGGCTCGATTCCTTTAGGGACAAATATTTGTATGGCCTACAGGTAGTTGTTGCGAGTCTGGTTATTTGTGGTGTGTGGGTTTACTGCCATAAACTGCTGTTATAAGCCATACCCACGATGCAGGAGTGGAAGCAACATTAAAATAAGAACTGTACGAAGATCGGAAAAAAGCGTTGTCTGTAGACATTCAAAGCTGACGTCACAATAATAATTTTAAAAAAATTATAACAAAAAGAAAGTTACTCAATTATAATACTCAGATACGTTCAAGGTATTAAATTGACTAAGGTTTTATATGATATATTCCAGTGTGGTGAGTAGTTTGAAAGTTTTTTTTTCAGTTGTGGACTGTCCTTTTCTGACAAAAAATGTACAAAATAACGTAACACAATTTAAGCATTTTAGGATGCCTAATAGTGGACCTCTTTCGGCTGCATATCGCACAACCATCTCTTATTTTGATGTAATAGGTATTAGCTCCTGCCCGCGACGTTCTCCATGCTAAAGCCACGCTTTATACCATAAAAACGTTACATGGTACTCGGTAAAAGTGTAGCTTACTATCAGTAAAACATTTTTTTTTGTAATCAGACCAGTACTTCCAAATATTATTTTATACAAACAAAAAAGAGACATACAAACAAATTTTACCTCTTTATAATGTTCAGTAAATATATACTACACAAGTTTTATAATGACATAATAATTTGTATTTATGAAACTCACCCCTTTGTACCATGTCAGTTTCTTAGCCTTGGGGTTTGCTTTGACGCTGCACTCGAAGTACACCCCATCGCCTTCCTTGATGTAACTAGGGTTCAGGTTCGACCCCAGTTTTAGGGTCACTATTGGTACATCTGTGAACAAAAACAAAACATTTATTTTCAAAAAGTATGGTGTTTGTTGCCCATTCTTTTCTATAAAAAACTACCTTTTCGAATGGGCAACAAGATTTATTATTTCTTCAATGAGTTTCAAATGTACTCTTAATGTTCTAATTGAAATAAATAATTTGATTCATGATCATGACTTAGATAATCTTAACAGATTCATAAAATTAATTGAATCACCCCTTGGTTTTATCAGAGTTAAGTTACGTCTTTGATTCCTGCTCCACTTCCGTGTGCCGTCGCGTAATGTTATTAAGTCTAAAATCTTTCACGATAAACAGGCAAAAAGAAAACCAAAAGAAAAGGTTTTTTTGGTAATTCCTGAGATTAAAACGAACTTCTATTTTATAATACTCGTATTAGTACAGATTGGTGGAGTTAAGCTATGACACAATAGTTGTGTAAATTAGATTTTAATATTATCCTCCAATATCTATCTGCATAGCTCGGTGATCCGTTAATCACAATAATTTGTCGATTATTATTTGCATACCGTGTTGTGCAACTATCTGACCGTGGATTTCAATAATAATTTAACATAATAATTATTATATAGGATTTATAAATTATTTTCGTATGTATGTATGGTTTACGTATAAATTGTATTTAAATCGTAATCATTAGTGAAACTTATGTTGATTTGACCCTTTTGCCGCCATTATTTTCATTAAATTGATTAATATAACGTTGAAATTTATTTATTTGGTAAAATGTTATTTTAGGTACCTATGTTATGTGCGGTTCATTCGTTTTAAAAAAAGGTTTATCTCTCTTTGTAAAGAGATAGCAAAATAAGCTTTTTTAAACAAGTCAAGCCAGATTATGGCTGATAAATTCATATCTAGTAGATAGTGAATTTTCAGATGCCCTGCAAGCATTAAGCCAATTTAAAAAGACTTTTATTTCGATGGTAACGAAGCCAAATATTACGTATTATTCCCATCATGGCGACCTTTGTATGTTCTTATCCATACCTTCTGGATATGGAGGTATTGAAAGTTTGCGGTTTTCTCACGAAATAAGGTGGAAATGTTTCAACTAAACTTTAAAAACCTGTTTTATCTATTTTTGCATTGCGCACTACATAAACTGAAATTTCAACACCAAAAATGAGAATATCAGCAATAATATTATCTACTCAATGTTACTTGGTTTGATTGTCAGCATAATTATGTAGTATTTACGTGAAGAGTGTTGCGACACCCTTTTTTTATTTATTTTTTTAAGACGGGAAATCATCAAATAACTTCCCCCGCCCGGGAGGGAGTGTCAGACTTTTACTGACTAAAACCCGTCTATGTTCCTTTCATGTGCCCTTTGTGTTCCGGAGGCGCGGTATCTCTTTCGAACAACCCGCAGCCCCGGCAGGCATCGGCTCTCAGTGGCCCCATCCAAGTTTGCTGACATCTCTTTGAGGCGCGCGTGGAACACGAACGCGCCGTGGACACGGTCTGTCGTTATTTGATGAACGTACGGACGGTGAGCTACCCATTGCTCACCGTCCACAGACCCGCGTCTACGGTGGCCGGGAGTCGTCTCGTGGCTCCCGACGCCCGGAGCGTCTACCGCGGCGGCCTTGTGACACCCTGGATGCATGCGTTCTCCAATAGGAAAGAAGAATACTCACACTGCACGTTGAGAAACCAGCGGTCTTCAATGACAGCGTTGGGCACGCGGGAGTTCTCTGCGCGGCACACGAGGTACTTCTCGTGGTCCTCCGCCATCGGGACCAGGTTCAGAGTGCTCACTGTCGCGTTGTTATCCGAAAACTAGAACAAAGAAATGTTTATTGCCCTTTAGAATGTGAATGTTGAAGACACCACAGAGTAGATGAGTGCAGTGGAATAGAAATTAATACATACATACATAAAAACGCCACATACGTACACACGTAGTAAAATTAGTTTTCTGATCTAAACATCAAGAACATTTCGTAAAAATAAAATAATTCCAAACAAAATCTATTTATTAATCACCAAAAAAGACCAAGTCCAACCCTGTATCCAAAGGTATACTCGACGTCTAAATATAAAATAAAAAAAGTATTGAAACCAAACAAATAATTTGGACAATCAATCACAACAATGTCAGGGCATTAGTCATTAGTCGAAAGCCACACGAACGCTGTACTCGTCTGTACATAAAAATAAACATGTAACAACAAATGACAGTCTGTAGAATATGTTGATCGAACGATGTTTAAACATGTCACGAATTGAGATCTTAATTTAAACTAAAAACAAATTATTTATTTCTACACTTTTATGTCACTGCAAATTGTGATGGATTGAAATAGTATTTGTCATTGCAAAATACATGGATTTATAAAATAAAAAACAAATACAGACTGTAGGTAAATAATGAATATTGTTTTAACACTTTACGTTTACAATCCCTGAAGTGCTAAATAACGTAAAACTGTATTACAATCACAAATCCGACTGTCAAATACATTTGTAATATTCTCAAGTGGGGGATAAACGAGTACGAGACGATCTTTTTTGCATAAGTACCTATCAGATCTTTTTAAGGTGATCGTTCCACCACCAAAAAATTCGCGTGCAAACAGAAAAGCACAACGAGTTTTTTCAAAGTCAAAGTCAAACCATTTATTTCAATAATTATACCGTTTACAGGCACTTTTGAATTGACTTTTTCACCCATAGGTATCATGGGGAAACAAAAATCATCCAAGCCTATTGTAATTAATGAATACTCGAAAGATTCCGTATAGCCAAACGCTATTACAGCTTATTAAAAAATTTTGAATGACTTAATATAAATGCATGCCTAAGCTAGGAAACCTAATGAATATTTCTTAAGAAATTTTAGATTGTGGAGTTATACATTTTTAGATTTTAGATTATTATTGAGTTTAACTGCCTCGGTGGCCTAGTGGTCCTAAGCGCGACTGCTACGCTAGAGGTCCTGGGTTCGATTCCCAGGTCGAGCAAAAAGTGTTTATTGGGTTTTTCTATGAAATTCTCAGTAGCAGCTCGGAGTTTGGATTTGTGCCCGATTAATGGCAATAGGCTCGCCCCCTATTACATGAGACCTAAATATACCGGCGAACTGTGGGTGTAAATTGGTACACCTCTGCCTAACCCTTCGGGGAACACAGGCGTGATAGTATATTTATATTTATTTATATATATTGAGTTTATTTATTTTTTGCGTATTCTATCCCACTCCTGAGCAATGGCCTCCATCCATTTCTTCCATCTTTCACGATTTCGTGCTTCATATTAACATATAAGAGTTACCACCAAAAATGTATTACTATTAAATGTATCATGGCTAAAATTGTAGCTATTTAAACCTTATTTACTCATGTTTTACAAAATAAACATATCTTTAACTTTAACAAAGTCACCTTTTTTTTTTTTTTTTTTATAGACGGGAAATCATCAAATAACTTCCCCCGCCCTGGGCGGGGCGGGAGGGAGTGTCAGACTTTTACTGACTAAAACCCGTCTATGTTCCTTCATGTGCCCTTTGCGTTCCGGGGGCGCGGTATCTCTTTCGAACAACCCGCAGAACAAAGTCACCTGGCACAACCCACGAGCGAAGCAGGGGCATGTCCCTAGTGCATACAGATAAGATTATGTGTAAACAAGCTCTATAAACAGTACCCAGAAAATATTTAAAATTAGGGAGGTACAAAAATACTAGGTACTAGGTATAAATTCTAATTGTCTAGGCGAAGTTGGAGCTAGCTACGTAATAAAACAGTGAGTAAAGCTTAAAATGTTTGCATATCAAAACTAAATTCATTTTTCACTGTTAGTACTAACAATGTTGAAATTTTCAGAACATGGTTGCGACGCAATATGTTTTTGTGTAACTTTAAATGTCAATAATTGACTTTTTTGCTTTTCTTACATTTCTAGCTTTTTAATTTTTGTTGAAAATATTACTTTGGGGGATTGTATTAAAATAATGAACGATTTTCATCATAGAAGCTCTTAACGAATTAATAAATATGGTTGTTCAACAGCTTTTACATCGAAAATATCATGAAAAAATGGTCCTTTTATTTTTACTACAGATAAAAGTTAACTGACCATTGAATTTAAAAATCAGAACTAAGTAATTTGTTTTTCTTTTTTGCATAAAGGTTTTTCTGTATTACAAAATGTTTGGATATTAAAAGGTAAATTAACGGAGAAAATATTATTGTATTTCTTTTGTTTTGGTCAAGTTGCTGTGGTCCTTTATAGGATGTAACGCTATTAAATTGTTTTAATTATTTAACACATGTAATGTGACTGCCTCGTTGGCCTAGTGGTCCTAAGCGCGACTGCTACGCTAGAGGTCTTGGGTTCGATTCCCAGGTCGAGCAGAAAGTGTTACTGGGTTTTTAATTTGAAATTCTCAGTGGCAGCTCGGAGTTTGAATTTGTGTCCGGTTAATGGCAATAGGCTCGCCCCCTATTACATGGCACCTAAACATAACGGCCTACACACCTAAACATAACTGTGGGTGTACATTAATATACCCCTGCCTAACCTTTCGGGGAATACAGGCGTGATGACTGATGGTATATACATGTAATTAAAGAATTAAAACTACCTAATACACATTGTTTGATCAGCTGATGAAAAAGACTTTAGTCATAATGTCGATCGCTTTTTATTTGAAAACCTCAAAATGTGCTTATTTTGCGACGGAACCATATATTTGACGAGCTTCATTATATTCTTATACATTTATTGCAATATTACTTTGTAAAAGGAATGACCCTTTCGCGAAGAAAAATATCGACGCGACTGAAAGTAAATAGTCGATTGAAAGCTTTTCCCGATTGTACTTACAATAACATAAACAATGCTATGTATTTATTAATATAGAAAAATATCAAACAGGGCGGCTTTGTAAAAACGTTCATCTGATACAAATAACATTGTTTAATTTAGCTTTTATTTCAGAATGTAACTGAAAACTTTGTTTTAATTTAAATCCTTTTTTTCACGTTAATTGGATTTCCCCAGAAATATGAAAGTTAATTCAAATAGTACACGGTACGTTGAGCAGGTATTGAATTGTCATGAACTTGTTGAATTTCGACTGTGATGGGTTGGATGTTTTGAATGAAGTGGATGATAAGTTTTTTATTTTATTTTGATAAATTCATTTTTGTGTGTCGTCATCTGCCTAGCCTTTCATTACTTCATGATGCAATTGATGAGTTTTTGCGTCTCATTTTATCTATATTGTGTGTTTTGGACATGCTACAATAAAAATTATCTATGTGTTCTCACACAATCTTACTTATGTGGAAGAAGTAAGTTTTCCAAAAAAAAAAATTGACAGTAAACACATTAACATCGCTTATCAACCTCTGTGGAGCTATTGACAATTTAAAAAAAAAAACATACCACGCATACTCAGCATTTGGCGCCAGAACCACCTAACCTTAAGGCTTATATGTATTTCAAAGTAAGAAGCTTAGAAATCTCTATCAATCAGTTCAATAGATTAATATAACATGTATAGCAATGAGATAAGAAATGTTCAGAAAATCTAGGTATATTAATATAATAAAGCTCTGGATCGAATAGTCGCATTAGAAAAGATCTTCTTTACCGATAGCTACTCGTACATTCATGAAACATAGTATAGGCTATATACCATCACGCTACGTCACACGGGAGCGGAGCAGTAACCAAACACGTAGCTTAACGTAGTTGACAAAAACCACACAAAGAAGTAGCGAGCAGAACTTATTTATTTCATACAGAACTCTTCCCATCTCATTTGTCAAAAACAAACTACATTTCTCATAAGCATCCAAGCCATAACGCGGCCGACAAGTGGCGACCCACTACGTCAATCGCGTCTTCTACATCTACCCTAATAATATAAAGAGTAAAGATACGTTTGTATGTAGCGAATAATCTTAAAAACTACTGGACCGATTTCAAAAAATATTTTGGCGTTAGAAAGCTACTTTATCACTGTGTGTCATAGGCTATATAACATCACGCTAGGACCCACGGGAGCGGAGCAATAATCAAAACGTAACTTAAATAATAAACAATAATAATAATATACCATCACGCCTGTATTCCCCGAAGGGTTAGGCAGAGGTGTACCAATGCACACCCACAGTTCGCCGGTATGTTTTTAGGTCTCATGTAATAGGGGGCGAGCCTATTGCCATTAACCGGGCACAAATCCAAACTCCGAGCTGCTACCGAGAATTTCATAGAAAAACCCAGTAACACTTTTTGCTCGATCTGGGAATCGAACCCAAGACGAGTCGATTCGATTTTTGTATGTAACAAATAAAATTAAAAACTACTGGACCAATTTTAACAATTTTTCACCAATAGTAAATAGCTACATTATTTCTGAGTAACATAACTAGTCCGCCTTGGTACCTACGGTGTATTTTACATTTGTGCATAAAGTTTAATAAATCCTTACTAATATTATAAATGCGAAAGTAACTCTGTCTGTCTATCTGTCTCTTCTTCACGCCTAAACCACTGAACCGATTTCAATGAAATTTGGTACAGATATAGTCTGGGACCCGAGAAACGACATAGGATAGTTTTCATCCCGGAAATCCCCCGGGAACGGGAACTATTAATCCACGCGGACGAAGTTGCGGGCAAAACCTAGTAGGCTATATAACATCACACTCAGACCCACGGGAGCGGAGCAATAACCAAAGACGTAACTGAACACGGATAAAATAAGCCACGTCGCGAATAGTTTGCTAGTAATATTATAAAGTTGAAAGATTTGTGTCTTTGTATGTAACGAATAAACTTAAAAACTACTGGACCGATTTTAACCATTTTTTCACCAATAGATATCTACATTATTCCTGAGTAACATAGGCTATATAACATTACGCTACGACACACGAGAGCGGAGCAGTAACCAAAGACGTAACTTAACTCGGGTGAAATAAGCCACGCGGACGAAGTCGCAAGCAGATCGCTAGTCAAAGATAATATGAAAGAAGTGGGTCCCGAGACAATGGGGCAGCAACAGTTTGTCGCTGAGACAAGGCGGTACGTTCGCGGCACACTTGACTCTTTGTGTGTACCATTTGAAGATTTCCTTTAGATCTCTCTTTTAGTGTTTCATGACATTTGTTTCGAAAACTTTTCCAGTCGAATTGGTTTTAGAAAGGATTTTTGTTGGTATATTAAAAGATGTTGGTCCTCACTTTTACTGCGATGTATTATTAATTTATTTCAGAACTGTCTTCTGCTTGTGTCTTCGTGTATGTAGAGTTTAGAATTAAGCTAGTCAGTTAAGTCTAAAATCATCTCACGGGAACAAAAACAGAATAAAAACTATCCTACATGTAGCTAGATGAATACAATTTTCCAAATTTCAGCGAATACCGTTCAGCCATTTAAGCGTGAAAGCATCTATCCATTCATCGCCATAAACTTTCGTCATGCCATACCATCACGCCTGTATTCTCCGAAGGGTTGGGCAGAGGTGTACAAATGACACAAACGAAAATGACATAAACTTTCGTGTGTATAGTATAAGTATTTATCGTGTTTGTAGGATATTGAGTCTAAGAGGGCAATTCCCGTATTATAAAGAACGTTTGCCATTCTAATCCGAGTCTGAATCTGTCCAAAATAGACGTATTTTTGACAGATTGAGACTGAATTAATGACTTACTTGTAAATTACTTTTAATCCGTACTAATATTATAAATGCGAAAGTAACTCTGTCTGTCTGTCTGTCTCTTCTTCACGCCTAAACCACTGAACCGATTTCAATGAAATTTGGTACAGATATAGTCTGGGACCCGAGAAAGGACATAGGATAGTTTTCATCCCGGAAATCCCCCGGGAACGGGAACTATTAATCCACGCGGACGAAGTCGCGGGCAAAAGCTAGTTTAACTATATTTGTGACAATTCTAGACATTGATTGTCGCTAAAATGACAAAAAAGGTCAAAGAACTTCAAGCAGTTCAACTAAACTTAGTAACATTTGACCCACTTAGTCATGTTTACCTAACAAACAAGCATATTTAAAACCTGCCAGTTAAAAGTTCAACAGTAAAACAGTTTCGAAAAACCTTTCTAACTCGAATGTTACTGAAAACATCAGTTATCAAACCAAATAGTAGTTACTGAAAACATACAGTACCTACAAGTAATTATCATAACTTTACTTCATACTAGCTTTTAATTATTCATTCACTGAGCGATGGGATGGCTCTGGAGGTTACCGGGAAAAAAATATGTGTGTAGTGCTTTTAAACTTTTATTGGACATCATTTAACATCGGTAATTATGACAGAGGCCCTTGAGGCGGTTCAGAAACTCTGACACTAGGGTGTGTGGGGTCGTTAGACCTTACTGCCCACGCGATAAAGTAGAAATTGGACATCACTGACTTCGGTTAAGGAACACATTGAAAGAACACCAGGACTATAACTAGATTCTGCCCGTGAGTTCGCCCGCGCGGTTTTATTTACCTGGGCTAAGTCACATCTCTGGTTACTGCTTCGCCCCTTTGTGTCGTAGCGTGATGTTACACATAGCCTATACCAGGGATAGTGAACCTTTGGCACGCGTGCCAGAGGTGGCACATGACAACATAATAAGGGCACGACAATTAGTGACTAATCTATGTACCTATTAGATTGCATGCAATTTGCAACAGCAGAAATCACACTAACCTAATTTTTTTATTTAATATTATTTATGGCTATCTTACACAAAAGATTTTCCAATTCGACTGGAAATTCCAAAGATTAGTGAACAAAGTGATAAACACAGTATTGATAAGTATAAAATCGCTAATCCACCTTGAGCTAGCGTGGATATCAATGCGCGTACCTTCTCTGTATGGGAAGAGGTCTTTGACCTGCAGTGGGACAAAGTAGAAGGGTAGGAATAACAATAATATTTTTTATACGAATATTGAAAATAAGCACCCACGCAACTTATCTTTTGTGGTAGGTACCTGCGTGGGTGTTTGCTCACAACATTCACAATATCTGCGGGTTGTTCGAAAGAGATACCGCGCCCCCGGAACGCAAAGGGCACATGAAGGAACATAGACGGGTTTTAGTCAGTAAAAATCTGACACTCCCTCCCGCCCCGCCCAGGGCGGGGGAAGTTATTTGATGATTTCCCGTCTATATATAAAAAAAAAAAAAAACATTCACAATATAAACAGTGGCAACACCAACACTCACAAAACTATGCGCAACTCGACGATGAAAAGAATTAATTACCGCCGTGATGGCCCATTGTCTACCAACATTTTGACCCACATACTGCCATCAGTCCACACAATGGCCGCCACGCTCAGTAAACTTTCATAAATGATCCGAGAAAATTAGCAATTAACACATTTTCAGCAAGAGCATAATTTAGGTGAAATAATTACGGTTTAGTAGTTATTTTGTAATAACACCAAAACGTGGTAGAAACAATTGAAATTGCTGTTTAATTACGTAGATAATGAAATGGTACCTCGATTAAGTAATTACTGGTTAAATAATAATATAACTTAAAATTTCAGGATTACGTTACTTTTGTAAAACGGAATAAGATTAACATTGTATTTAGTTGGTTCTATTTCATGTTCTCTTTGATTAGCGCGCTGAACTTTTCTTTGTAAACGTAGTTATATTTCCTGATAAAATGGGCTTTTCTTGTTATTCCCGTTTGGGTAAAAAATGACGTTAATAGAATGACTAATTATAAGTTGTTTTGTTTTTAATATTAGGTGCATTGCACATCAACCTCTTTATAAGGTCCATACATCCATCCATCCAGATCCATCTCTATATTAAATTTCATCCATATCAGATCAGCTGATAACATCCATCCATCCTCAAAAACATTCGCATCTATAATTTACAAGGATAAGGATTATTAGTAGGATTATAAAAAATATATATAGTCGTACGTTAAATTTCGTATAATTATATTAATTTAATTCTGATTTTACATTTAACGTTATTAAGAATGATTTTGGATATACACACTAGGTAATATATATCCTGTATTTATGTCAAAGTTCTGAATCTATACTAATATTACAAAGAGGAAAGATTTTTTTTGTTTGTTTGTTTGTTTGTACGGAGTTAGCTCCGGACCTACTGGATTTTTTTATCATCTTTTTTCACCAATAGATAGCTAAATTATTAGGAAGTAACATAGGATATATAACATCACGCTACGACACACAGGATCGGAGCAGTAACAAAAGACGTAACTTAATGCAGGTGAAAATACCCACGCGGATGAAGTCGCGGGCAGAAGCTTGTATTTTATAAAAGTACCAAGACACGGCTCAAAAGAAAGGCCGCTCAAATTATTGTTGTTGTTTGTCAACAAACGTTGCTATCCGTCTTTCAAAAATAAATAAACGCACACTTCGTGAAATGGAAAAACAGTTTATTTCACCTTGGAATAGCTTCAGGATACCAAGAAAACAGGTTATTTTACGCGAAGTTGCACAATAATAAAAAAATATTGGGAACATTCAGATGTACCTAGTGGATAGATAAGACATAGAATTACAGATAACTCGACTATCTAGGTCACACTGAGTCCTAGAAGATCAACAAGCATCTTACAGTTTCTAGCTGGTGTTACTAGATGGCGCTAGTATCTACATGTTGTATCTATAATAATATGTGGTCACGATTATCGGTATGAATTTTAGATCTAAGTCGTTCTTGAGTTCACATAACTAGATAACAGTAAATTTTGATAAAACCATAGCAAAACTAACCTATGTGCCAAATATCATCCAGATCCATTCAGCCGTTTAAGCTTGAAGAATAACAAATAACCATACATCCATCTATCCTCACATTCTTTTGCATTTATAATATTGATAGGGCAGTACGAAGTAGGATTAGTATGATAGTAGGATAAACCTGCGGCGTGAAGACGTCAAAGGCCTGGTCCAAATACCTTGAGCAATATAACTGTTAGCTGCCAGCGTGCTGCTCGCGAGCCGTCACCTTTTTATCTTGTCATCACAAAAAATGTAAAGCGTCAACTTGAAAATGACTTGCTTTGTCGAAACCTTAATAACTGTTATAATAAATTCCACCCTTAAGAGAGTTTTTAAGTTTGGTAAAGAAAACTTTAAATCGCTCTGCATTAGCTATAGAATTCTTTAACAAAAATGTTCTAAACTCTATCTATATATCTTACGTATATTGCGTATACGTATCAAGTTTAATTAAAATCGGTTCATTAATTTACAAGATTCTGTACTTGAAAGTTCCTCTGAGATGCTGTTCGCGTTAACGCTCTTATATAATTGAGTATACAAATAAATAAAATTGAATTGCCTGTTTGTTATTTTAAAATAACCGCTTTTTACTATATACATATTATGAATGTTTACAAGGTACATTATGTGAAAGATTACAAGGTACTTAAAAAAAACTGTCTATTTGTTCCGTCTATTCACGTTACGGCTGGATCAATTTTGATACGACATTTATTATTAAGGTAAGGCTAAGGCTTTTATTTAAAAACAAACGAAATAAGGTAAAAAACACACAAAAAAAAAACGATTTTCACGCAAATGATGTCGCGGTCATAAGTTAGTTACAAATGGTCACTATCTTCACCGTAAATTCCACTTAAAAGTACATATTATAAGTTCGATGAAAACCGCGACTCATGAGGTAAGTTTGGAGACCAATGTTACAAATTCCCTCCGGAATATTGATGCAGAATAAGCGCAGTTTGTTCTTACACACGACAAACTACGCTTATAGCTGTGTTAAGTTGACTTGATAGCTCTCGGCCGATATAACAAATTAGCTTATGTCTGTACCATGAAACATAGCTTATGGTATCTACTACATACGTAGCTCTAAACCGCGATAGATGGAAAATATGGAGAGGGCTCAGCCCAACAGTGGGACTGTACTTGCTCGTTATAATCTTTGTCTGAGCGTATCAATGGCAAATAAAAGAACGTAAATATATAAATAAATAAATAAATAAGATATACATACATACCATCACGCCTGTATTCCCCGAAGGGTTAGGCAGAGGTGTACCAATGTACACCCACAGTTCGCCGGTATGTTTAGGTCACATGTAATAGGGAGCGAGCCTATTACCAAATAAGATAAGATAAATAAGTTAAATAGAGATTTAAAAGATATGTTCTAAATATTATGCCTGACCCAATTTTCAGCCACGCCAACACCTTCTGCTCGTAATAATAATAATCTCAATGGTATAGCTACTTTATTGCTGAGTACCAAACTCAGCAATAAAGTTGCTTAATACCAGTGAGATTTCTATGTAATCGGATTACTTCTAGGGATTACCTCTTACGAACAAAAAAATACGTGGAAAACATCAAATTTTTAGGGTTCCGTGCCCAAAAGGTAAAACGGGACCCTATTACTGAGACTTCACTGTCCGTCTGTCTCTCCATCCGTCCGTCCGTCTGTCACCAGGCTGTATCTCATGAACTGTGATAGTTAGACCACTGAAATATTCACAGATGATGTATTTCTGTTGCCGCTAAAACAACAAAGACAAAAATTGAGAATAAAAAAAAAGTATATGGAAGCTCCCATAGAACAAACGTGTTTTTTTGCTCCTTTTTGCCCGATATGGATAACGGCAACGGGTAGATACTTAAAATATTCACACAATATTTTGTTATATATAAAAATGAAAATGTTATGTAGGTACTTTAAAAATGAAGAATTAAATTAAAATAAAACAAGGGTTTTATAACATCACGTTTTTTGTATGGGAGCCCCCCCATACAAAAAACCATGCCATTTTCATAGAAAATCGAAAGGAACCCTTGCGCGAGTTTTTTTTACCTCTTTATACCTAATATTATTAATATAGATTAATAAGGTGTATACATAGAAATAGTAAACATGACCGAACATGCGTAATCATATTAAATGTGATTATTTCCCAACGCTATAGGTACTTCCTTAATTAGTGGTTTATTAATTACAAATCGAGTCGCCCCATTTTATGGCTTGTGGTATTGTGAATGTCCAAATTAGATGACAATATGCGGATGAGTGCGATGTTTTAATTAGTAATGTCATTTGTTTATCCAACACTACTCAATTTCAATATCACTTTATTGATAACTAGTTTTAGCCCGCGAGTTTGCTTGCTTTTTTATCCTTACGGAACTCTTCTTTTTTAAATAAAATGATGAGGTTAGTTAGATTATCATTATCATCAACATCAGCCTGGACTGCCCCGTTGGTCTCGTGGTCGCAAGCGCGACTGCCAAGCGAGGGGTCCCGGGTTCGATTCCCAGGTCGGGCAAAAAGTGTTATTGGGTTTTTCCATTAGGAATTTCTCAATAACAGCCCGGAGTTTAAAAGTTGGTGGTGTGACACCCCCGTGCCTCGGAAAGCACGTAAAGCTGTTAGTCCCGGCTGTCATTCGCAGATCTTTGGCAGTCGTTACGGATAGTCAGAAGCCAAGAAGTCTGACAACCAGTTTAACCAAGAGGTATCGTGTTTCCCAGTTACTGGGTTGTGGAGGTCAGATAGGCAGTCGCTGAATGTCAAACATTGGTATTCAGCTGCATCCGGTTAGACTGGAAGCCGATCCCAACATAGTTGGGAAAAGGCTAAGCACTTAGCTCGATTCTCGGTACCTGTCATACAGTTGCTATCAGCTACTCTGCGTAGATCGCCGCTTCACCGAGCCTAAGGGCGTCCCACCTTACGCTTGCTAATTTGCTATTAGTTAGATAGACAGGTAGAAATAAAGAGACAAAAAGCCTAAAACCAGAACTATAGTTTAAAAGCAAACAAACAGTTTTGAGGTAACACTACGCACCGCACGAGAATTTTGAAACCACCAAAATATTCACACCAAAATGTAATATGTATGACTAACACAAATCAGTTTTGACTTCAGCAAAACCCAAGTGCCATAAACGTGAAATTTAAAGGATGCCTCCGTAACTTGTGTAAGCTATAACTACCGCGAGTTTCTCACAAATTCCCACAGGAGCATAAAGAAATAGTACCTTCGCAACTTGTGACGTCACATCACGGAGCAGCTGTATAATAATATAACTTTGCAAACACTTGAAACGTTGACTAACTTATTTTAATTCGATAACAAACTTCATTATGTTTATTATTCTTTCAAAACTTTCAAATTTAAACCAATCTGTTTAAAACTAACGATCGAATTGAGCTTGATTTTGCTAGAATTAAGCAACATAATACATACATACCATCACGCCGTATGTACCAACACACAGGTGCCGTGTTTAGGTCCCATGTACTCAATACTCAATACTCAATACTTTATTGCATTCCATAATGTATACAAGGCTGGTAGGTAAATTATAGAGAAACAATTATGGACCCTGTCGGGCACAGCAAGTTAGTTTTTAGAGGAGAGGATGAAGCGCTTTTTGTTTAAAAACATAATAATATTGGAATTAAGGAAGTAGATCTTATATTTAGATATTTAAGTAGATAATTATTATTTATGAGTAGATTTATATTAATTTTGTTTATTATTAATATTTCTGTATTTATTTATTTATATATTTATTATTAATAGATATTTTCTAAATTATATTTTAGGTAATTATTTTATATATTTATTTAGGTATATATTAGCTGTAATTTATTATTAACTAAATAGTAAGTAATTAAAGATATTGCACGGTAGATAAGGTAAATAGATGTATTAGGTACTACTTGGTTACGTAATACGGGGCGAGCCTATTGCCATTAACCGGCCACAAATCCTAAGTCCGAGCTGCTACTGAGAATTTCATAGAAAAACCCACTTAGCACTTTCCAAGACCTCTCCAGTTAGTAGCAGTCGCACTTAGAACCACAGTCACTAGTCTAATGAGGCGGTGAATTAATTACGTCACACTAATTCAATATACTAAATGTGTCGCATAACTATCCACCAATTACGGCTCAATGTACACCTAAAATTCACGCTTGAAATAGACTTTATAATGAGCGCTATATCATAACCAAAATAAATCATTTGGTTTTGGCAAAGCCAATAAACTCAAGTCAACAAAACCGAAAACTAGCATTCGCGGCGAGGTTTAATTAAAAACATCCACTACTCATGGCTGGTAAAGGCACGTATTTACATTAGAAAGCAAATAGCAGATTATTGTACGGCGCACATTATTAATGCTATGCATATTTGTCGTGCGGTAGTTCAATCAATGTGGGTTTAAACGTGGCTTAGGTTTGTAATCAGTTCTGTAGCGGGGTAACCGACGAGCGGGAGAGTAATTGGCGCGCCAGCTGAGCATTGAGAATCGTGTTAAGAGGGCGTAGAGAAAAATCTTTATTGGACGGAATGAATCCACATGGGTATGAGGTAGTTAATCGGCTTTCACTTGCAATCCCCGCTCTAGAACTGGCTGGGTATGTCAATTAATGTTACATCGTTATTTAGAACTGCTGTTCCGCCATTGACGAGTTCCTTAACAATAATTAACTCAATTGAGTGTTAACAATTTGGTAAATTTCAATTGTATTTATTTTTATTTAAAACACCCCTTTCCCCGTCCCTGCTCCGTTAGTCCCGGCTGTCATTCGTAGATCTTTGACAGTCGCTACGGATAGTCAGAAGCCTGAAAGTCGGACAACCAGTCTATCCAAGAAGTATCGTGTTGCCCAATAACTGGGTCGTGGAGGTCGGATGGGTCGACCTCCGAATGCATCAGAATCTGAATACCAATGTTTTATATGGATAAAACATTGGTATTCAGATGCATCCGGTTAGACTGGAACCCGACCCCAACATAGTTGGGCAAAGGCTAAGCAGATGATGAAGTAACTAACTATATTCCTCGGTTTCACAAGCGTTAAGATAGGTCTTTAGTTACTGCTCTGCTCCTTATAAAGCCTAAACTATCCTCGATAAACGGGGTAACGCAAAAGGATTTCTTTGAATCCTCCTAGTTCATAGTATTAACGCGTTCGAACAAACAAACTTTTCAGCTTTTATACTATTAGGTAAGTACATTAAATTTTGCTTAATTTAATCGTATTTAGTTTTTAGACGTAGGTAATAACATCACAATTATTTTTGTATGTCTCCTAGGCCTAGAAATAATTGCATTATTATTTACTAAAAACCGGTTATCCCACAAAAAATAATTCTTATATATTTTTTTTGCATCGTATGCCTTTCCTCAGACAGTCAAACTAAAATAGTAAAAGAAACAACCGCATATTTTCGGTAACCATTATCTATTTTGTTGTAATCATGGAATTAGCGAGACTAGCTGACGTAAGCAAATAGATACTTTGGGATAAGTATCAGAAAACATTTAGACATAGCCTTTTCATTTCAATTTGTACTTTCCAAGTTAGACAGTAATGAAGGAAAACATGGTGTGAAAACACCTGAACTTATTAATTAGTATAAGTCTGAAACCGCCAATCCGCCTTGATCAAGCGTAGCAATCAATGGTTCTGCCTTCTCTGGGTGAGAAGAGGCTTAGAAAGACAATAATTAGGCTGGTAGGTATTT
Source organism: Caradrina clavipalpis (assembly GCA_932526535.1). Lineage (NCBI taxonomy): Eukaryota > Metazoa > Arthropoda > Insecta > Lepidoptera > Noctuidae > Caradrina > Caradrina clavipalpis. The sequence continues at coordinate 606,410 of OW052107.1, read as the reverse complement.
TTTATACATCAACGGTAAGTAAATATATGAGAGCAAGTAACTAATCGATAATTTAGCTTGCCAAAGCGACCCAGCCCAATCTCTGATTAATTAAATTAATAACGTCAAACTAATTTAATATCCCAAATGTGTACCATTACTATCCAGCAATAACAATTCAACGTACATTCATGAAGTATGGATAGAAAAATAAATCTAACATTAAGAAATGAAAATCGAATATAAAATAATTGTATAAAATAATCTGAAATTTTTAAGCCTGCTTTCTAAAAAAAAAAGCTTTCTGTTTTTCTTTACCATAACAATTATTTATTACCATTTAATGCCTTTCATCATAACTATAAAATATTAAGTAAGTCTTTAAAAAAAAATGCAGAAAGCAAACAACTAATTACCATGCTGGCTTGTTAGCAAATGGGTCTATTCTGATTGATAAATTTTAAAAAGATTACACGATTTTTATTTATTATATTGGTCCTTTTCTACCTTCGTGTATTTTTTTCTTGTTTAAATAAAATAATAAGATCCTATTTTTCGTGTTCTGGCAACTGAGCTAATTATGTTGAACATAGAATTTCGTTTATGTATCAAATTTCAAAGTCTCTCATCGTGTAGTAACTAAGCAATAACCAATGTATTGTTTATTTATTAAAGCTTTATGCACAAATGTAAAAATATACCGTACAAAGGCGAACTTAATGCCATCGGCATTTTCTGCCTGTCAGATTAATTTAATTGGTTTCCGTAAATTGATAATAATTTCCAAAGGCGTTTTCTGTGAACCAAGGAAAAACAGTGGTTTCTATGAACAGAGATCTCTGTCAATCTGGCTTTCCATGGACCGAGATATCTACGAACAATGTTTTTTATCAACAAAGATTTAGGCAAAACGTGCTGTATGTAGTCATATTGTACAAGCGTGGTTCTATCTTATGCAGAGACAAAACATAGTAGGTGCAAGAAAAAGGAACAGAAAATTCCCAAGAATAAAATATAATAATAAATACATACATACAAACAAAATATACAAAGTAGAGAGAGATAATAATACATAGATGAAGAAATATAAGCAATTTAACTGTAGGACAAGTTTGCCAATTTCTATAGTCTTTTATTGGTGTGGTTTTCTAGGAAAAAATACTCACGTTCTTAGCACTCCTCTTCAACTGCCTCCCGGCTTTCCACCAGGTGACCTGTGCCTCAGGCCTGGAGCCCACAGCCCTGCACTCCACCTCGTAGTTCCTGTCAGCAGACAGCTGGGCCCTCTTGTTCAGGATCTGGACGCTCAGTGGTCTTACTGTAACAAACTGGACTTATTGGCAGGGGGTATATGATGAACTGGAATTTGCCTGAAAAAAGTGCATAGCATACAATAAAAGACACGGTAAACCAATAGCTCATAAACCCCCGACAAAGAGCGAAGGCTCTTAAATTTGTCGTTGCGTATCCTTTGATTTTGCTAGCTCAGATATAACCTAGTTTGGGAGTCAATGTCACCATTAATCTCATGCTAAACTACTTTTATTTTTACAACAAAATACTGTATCTCAGGATCGGTCATTGTGGCTATCTTCAAGAGAGGCCAGTGTATGTCATTCGACTGATGTTATGATGATGATGATGATGATGACTGTATCTCGGTTTCGGTTTTGTGAAACTCTTATCGAAACTTTATAATATTTGTAGTGTACTTTGTTGCACAGAAGATAAACAAACAAACGTAGATACAAATTAACTTGTAGAAGCTATCAGATTCAGATCTGTCGACTTGATGCTCATCAATATATTAGATCACATAAAAATAAATGTCACAATAATAATGAAAGCAGTGAGGTTTTGTCGGAAGCAATCAATGACGCTTGAGTTGATCACTAACTACCTAATAACAGTTGCGGACAACGTCGACTAATATTGCTTGTTCATTTGACCTTGTTTCTATTGCGATGTTCGTAACTGAGTTGTTTTAAGTGGCATACGAATCAAGCACTATTCAAAAACCCCTATTGGATACATTTGGAGTCAGGATGGCGAATTAATCGTCCCTCTCTTTTAAATTTAAAAGGTAAAGAAAACACACTAAAACCGTTAATTCCGTTTTACGGCAAAATATCCACCAAAATGTTAATAAAACTGGCTACAGGTTAATTTGTACATGTATGTCTTTACCTATAATTTTATAAATAGACAAAAGAAAACAATATTCTTTGAATACAAAAATAAATGTGTTATAAAAGCCGTTTTCACACGTCATTCATAAATATTATATCGTAGGTAGCTCACGAACGACGTGTCGAAGAAAAAAATATTTTTTTATTTATTCCAAAATGTCATTTTATCTTCACAACCATTTAATTCTATTGTATTGTTTTTTTCATAAACTCAACGATTGACTTTACTCCATTTATTTCGGTCTCCATTTCCCTCCACTCTTCAACTAAACGATCAAAGTTATAACCGTCCATACAGCGCAGTAATACCTATATTAATTCCAGAAAACGGTCGAGATCTATTTCAATATTCTCATCGAAATATTATTTGCACGATTCTAAAGCTTTGCCTTCTGTGTATTCCGTAATTGATACCAACTACCGGATTTGCTCAATCGGAAGTTCCAATTGAGTGCATGCTTATAATAGACCCCGAAAATAGCCACTTACCTTAAATCGAGAAGATGGGGACAAGAAAATGTATCATACAGTAGAGTTTCTGCTTGAGATTCTTGTTGTGTCATGGGTATTTTCGATGTAGTGAAAAATAGACTCATATTTCAAACGAACTAGTTTGCTTCGTTTTTGATGGCCTGTTAGAATCTGTTGTCAAATCCTGTGCCCACTCACATGATTGGTTGCTGTTATTTTGGTCAAAGAATTTCTAAAAGACAAGGTTAGATTTCGCAGAAAAAATATCAATAAATTGATTGGTTTTGGAACCAAAAGCCTACGTTACATTTATTTATTTTTTACGGAGCATTATGTCAGATGTTGTTTCTCCTGCTTCCATAAGTTGAGAAGCCTGTATTCGATTGACGCTAGATTCGCGCCCCCGACTGGTATTGGACCACCATTGGCGAGTTCTTTCAAAGAATCCTAACCTAACAATTTAGAATGATAAATGGCTTGGGAGTTTGGAAGTTGGTGGTGTGACACCTCCGTGACTTGAAAAGTACGTAAAGTCGTTGGTCCCGGCTGTCATTCGTAGATCTTTGACAGTCGTTAATAATAGTCAGAAGGTAAGAAGTGTGACATCCAGTCTAACCAAGAGGTCCCGTGTCACCCAGTTACTTGTGTGTGGAGGTCAGATATGCAGTCGCTCCATTTAAAACACGGATATTTAGCTGCATCCGGTTAGACTGGTAGCCGACCCCAACATAGTTAGGAAAAGGCTAAGCAGATGATGATGAAACACGACCATCAACTTATCCTTAAAACCATCTAAAACACAATCAACTCACAATTTATATCGAGGATCAGAAGCTTAGCCTCCGGAGCAGCGAGGTTGGTGTTGGAGGCCTGGCAGACGAGCCTCGCGTTCAGATGCTGTCGCCCCACGTTGGGGAAGGTCAGTGTGTTCACCGTCACGCCATCGGGGCGCTGCTCGAACGAGTCGTCTATCACGGTGTTCTCCAGGTACCAGGTGAGGCGCGGGCGAGGGTCACCTGGGGACAAAAAAAAACATGTATATGTAAGAGACGGTCAATAGTACTGACACACAACGAAGCGCAGCACGAGTTCCGAGAGGTGGCAGCACCATCGCGATGACGTCACATACTGTGCGAACTTCGTGCTATGGCGGAGTCTAGTTGGTGGAGACGAGACGAGGGGTCACTTATCTTTCTGACGTCGTGAAGATCACCACCTCCGCCATAGGATTGTCACTCGTTTCGCTCAGTGTCCGTTACATTTTGATTTTGATTGTGACTAAATAAAAACGTGTTTAAAGTGTAACCACTGTTTCTCTGTCTCGACAATCCCGTTAAACGCACGCACAATGTCTGTTGATGATGCCAATAATACCGACGTTCTGACATGTATTTGGTTGCCGGTATGATTGTGGCCTGCAAAACAATTAGCTATTTTCTGTTTTCAACAATGTAACTTATATAAGGTAAGAAACAGTTCAAACTCCCAACTGGTAGTAAACCAATACCGAGGCGCAATTCTATGTACAAACTTTTAGAAACGCCTCTAATCTAATCTTGGCCTCTCAGTCTCAATCTTATCTCTCTCTTTTATTTTATCGGCACGGTCGACGCAGGGGCTGCTGCGCTGTGTATCGGGTTCGATTCCCGCACGAAACAAATATTTGTATGGCCTACAGATAGCTGTTCCGGGTCTGACTGTTTGTGTATGTTAGTTTATATGTTTGTAAGCGCACCCACGATACAGGAGAAATTCTTAATGTTTCCCACCGTATTTATATTTAACATAATATATAAATCCCACCAATTGACTTACATATTTTGTCATTGATTGTCGCTAAGATGAAATTGATGAAGTGGTTTTGAACGTTTTCAATGCCTTCAAGGCCTTCAGAGATGTCAATGAAGTTTCAATGGCAACCCCCGATACAAGGGCCGGTAATTTGATTGGCCTACATTCAGACTTACACACAAAGTTGCTAGGTGTAATTGGTTTGGTAGAAGCAGTATCTGGGATAAGCCCTCTACTACTATAACAGTCTACTACATTTACTATGACTAACACGTAAGCCTAGTGGTCCTTAGCGCGACCATACGCTCTAGGTCTTTTTTTTTTCTTTTTTCGAGACGGGAAATCATCAAATAACTTCCTCCGCCCTGGGCGGGGCGGGAGGGAGTGTCAGACTTTTACTGACTAAAACCCGTCTATGTTCCTTCATGTGCCCTTTGCGTTCCGGGGGCGCGGTATCTCTTTCAAACAACCCGCAGCCCCGGCAACGCTCTAGGTCTTGGATTCGATTCCCAGGTCAAGCAAAAAGTGTTTTTTTGGGTTTTTCTATGAAATTCTCAGTAGCAGCTCGGAGTTATCATTTGTGCCCGGTTAATGACAATAGGGTCGCCCCCTGTTGCATGGGACCAAAACATACAAACGTGAATACAAGCGTGATGGTATGTTCTGTTGCGTGTACTTTAACAGTACATAAACCTATTCATCTCTCATTCATTGTCATTTTACACTCTTTTATTTCCTTTTACTTCATACCTGTAGGGTTTAAACATATAACTGCCTGTGTTCATCGTTATTAATGACGGTACTTAACTGATAAATACATGCGCTTTACGAGCCCACAGGGTCTCCGACCGAGGATATATTTTACCTCCTCCTCAAGATTAGGAGGATCTTGGAAGTGTTTTGTCAACGTTATGGGAGGATTTTTTTTTCTTTAAATCTCTATGGGGTTTTTAGTCTGTTTATTTTGTGATTTCTTCGGTAGCCTAATGGTCCTAAGCACGACTGCTACGCTAGAGGTCTTGGGTTTGATTCGGTCGAGAAAAAGGTGGTATTGGGTTTTCTATGTAATTCTAAGCAGCTCAGAGTTAGGTTTTGTGCCCGGTTAATGGCATTAGGCTCGCCCCCTTTTACATGGGACCTAAACATACCGGCGAATTGTGGGTGTATACTGATACACCTCTGCCTAACCCTTCCGGGAATACAGGCGTGATGGTATGGTATGTGTTATTTTGTGATATTGGTATGAAACCACGTTGTGTTTTAAAGAAAAGAGTGTCCGTGGAGATATTTGCTCCGTCTACTTCATATAGACCTGCTTTTTAGAACGATTAACTAGCTTCAACATTCTGTATAAGTCCTTGACAGTTCAAAAGTGCTTTGTAAATGGTCTAATTGAAATAAATGCTTTGACTTTGACTTTATCTTGGAACAAAACAATCCTTCCATATATTGCTAGCGAGCGTTTATACAGCAAGGTATTTCATATAAACGTTCAGGGCCAAAATGTCCAAAATCGTGGATTTTAATGAACCGATTTCGATTAAACTTAATCTCAATAGAGTTTTCTTTAGAAAAGTTTAAATCGCTCTATATTTTACCTTTGAAAGTGGGCTTTCATAAATATTCTCAACCACATCTTAAGATTTATGTATGGTTGCGTGTACGTATCAAGTTTAATTAAAACTGGTTCATTAATATCCAAGACTTTAGACTCGACATTTTGTTTAAGATACAGTGCTGTATAACAAAGCTCTAACGACATATATAATAAAAACCCAATAATCCACACTTATACTATAGATGCGAAAATATCTCTGTCGGCCTATCTGCTATACTTCCACGACTTAACCACATATAACCGATTTTGATGAAATTTTAAACTTTAAACTTTAATTTTAATTTTAAACTGCCTCGTTGGCCTAGTGGTCCTGAGCGCGGCTGCTACGCTAGAGGTCCTGGGTTCGATTCCCGGGTCGAGCAAAAAGTGTTATTGGGTTTTTCTTTGAAATTCTCAGTAGCAGCTCGGAGTTTGGATTATTTGTGCCCGGTTAATGGCAGTAGGCTCGCCCCCTATTACATGGGACCTAAATATACCGGCGAACTGTGGGTGTACATTGGTATACCTCTGCCTAACCCTTCGGGGAATACAGGCGTGATGGTATTTTTTTAAACTTCAAGAAAGGACATAAGCTACTTTTTATTCCATTACTTCGTCTGCGTAATCTATATTTACGCAGACGAATTCGCGGGAAAAAAGCTAGTTATAATTAAGAAATAAACACGTGAAGTCATCACTTGACCCGCCTTTGAACAGACACGTGTACAACGTTACACGAGTCATAACTGAAGGTTACAGAAATTATTGCTCTCACAGAATGGTAGCGAATTATTTAACTGTCAGAATAAATAAAAATAACTCCGCCCCAAATGAGGGATCACAACATTTCGTCTCTAATAAGAAAGCTACTTAAGAGATTTAAAGTAGGCACCAAAAGTTCTTAGCAATGATAAAAAAAAAAGATAAAATGTTTTGGCATCGCGAACGTCGCGTCAGACGGTTTGACACTCTTATCTCTGTCAGACCTCCGGAGACATCGTCACTTAGAGGATTTAAGAATTCATAACGGATTCTTGTTATTTTTGGATATTCTCATAATTAGGACTGAAAATGTTTCGCGACTGAACTTTGAGAAACCCTCTGACAACGGTTCAAAGTAATAGAATTTATATTTGAAATTACGACTAGCTTGAAATCTGTTGAAGTTAATATTTTGGAGTCATTCAAGAGGCCAATTTAATAAAAGTAGGCCGCTGCAAACATGTATAAACGTACATAAATGGGGGATTATGGATCCTCTTGACACCGAGTGCGAGTGCTCCCGACCAGACGAGATGGCCTAAATACTAATACCTAAAGTATCCCTACACCTACAGCTTAGGGGACAGTAAAATACCGCGATAAACGTGGCCATCCAATGGGCCCAAGTACTACAATAACGCTTGTATTCCCTGAAAGGTAAGACAGAGAGTGTGCCAATGTACATCCACAGTTCGCCGGTATGTTAAGGTTCTATGTAATAGAGGGTGAGCCTATTAAGTATCAGTCGTGCTTCGGACCACTAGGCTAATAAAGCATTCTAAGTCCCGAGTACTCTTACACAAAAAAGATTAACCAAGACCTTCAATTTGAAATGAAAAACAAGAGTTAAATCAAAATAATGAATGTTATAAAGCTCTTCTATTACAAAAAGCTACCAAATTCCGTATCACAACGTACTACTCAGAGTAACTTAGTAAATAAACATCAAATTCATACGTAAATTGATCAAGTACTTCCCCGCTACACACAATTCCGAACCTTTCAACAAATCTTTCCTACCGACGTACCCTCGCAACGCTAGCTAAGCAATACATAACAATATTACACAAATAATTTATAAGCAACCCCTATCTATCAGATTGCTGGATGCACAATACCAGCACATCAACGCGCCATGATTATTTGGCAGATACACAAAAATACAATACTAGGGGTGGATTAGACTTTTTCCTCAACCAAACAGTAAAATGATTAGTTGACCTACTTCTGGGAATTGAGGAAAAGTGTATTGACTAATGTTAGCTTTGCAAAATAAGCTGTGAAAGTGCCGTGTCACTGGTTCCCAGTACTTAAGGTTGGTAGATCTAGATTAAGTAATGATTCTTTTGCCGCAGGACCTAAGCGGTTGGCTGCTATGCTGCGTGTCTCGGATTCGATGTCCGTACAGGTCAAATATTTTTACGGCCTACAGATAATTCTTTTGACTCTGGTTATACGTGTTTGTGAGTCAAAGTCAAAGCATTTATTTCAATTCGACCATTTACAGGCACTTTTGAATTGTCAAGAAGTAACCTCTAAAGAAAGTTGAAGCTAGTTGCTTATTCTAAAACGTAGGTCTCTATGGAAAAGAATAAGCAAAAAAACTCCAGAAACTCCATGGGCACTCTTTGGCCGAGCTTATTTATTTACACCCATAATACAGAAATATTCATGGTATGGGGCAACATTTCATTGTTTGAAATCACCAACATAAATTGCACCAGCGCAACTAAAGCAATCCAATAATTAACGCTCTTTATTTTCTAGTAAGTAGTTATTTATTCCTAAAATATTCAGTTTAAGGGAAAAGATAAATTCTAACTAAGTAACTAAGGAACAAAATGCATTCAAATAAACTCGAACGCAACAACAATAGCGGAACGATAAGGACAATCTAAAAAAGAATTCGCTCTAAAATAACGAGACCGATACAGTGGGAACGTATCAGATGCACACGAGTGGAAAACATGCATGTTATTGGTATCTTTCAATTGTTTCATCAACGTAGCTCTTTGAATAGCTTTTTTGTTTTATAGAACAACTACCTTGAATGTCGGTTTTCTGCGGGATTTAATTTTGTTGCGCGGGACCCTGTTTCTTATAATTATTTTATTTGTATACATGGCATGGAAAAGGCTAAGCAGATGATGATGACATGGCAGAGGTGTACCAAAGTGCACCCACAGTTCGCCAGTATGTTCAGGTCCCATGGAATAGGAAGCGAGCCTATTGACATTAACCGAGCACAAATTCTAACTCCGAGCTGCTGCTGAGAACTTCAAAGAAAAACTCAATAATACTTTTTGCTCGACTTGGGAATCCAAACCAAGACTTCTAGCGCAGCAGTTACGCTGAGACACACTAGGTCAACGAGGCAGTCAGATTTGAATAGATGTGACGTTAATTTCCATAAAACCACAAAAATATAAAAGGTTTCAGTCTGGTAATTTGTTCAGCTTTAATTGTTTCGCTACAGAGCAAAAGGCACTTCGAATGTAGAAGAAAAATAAACGATTATAATACAATTAAAGGTCTTGATGGTAACTGTGTGTTGCCGATTTAAGATTAGAGATTATCCTATTTTTCTCTTGTTCCTAATTGAATGGTCCTTCGACACATTTCATGAATGGTCTTTAAGTCCATACGATATTAAGCAATTTCTAATTTGGTCCTAATGACGTCTACTGCTAACAGCTGTTGCAGTGTTTGCAAACTCATGACATAACCTGTCACTCTCAGGACTATTCAATATTGATCAATCAATCTTAATCAAATCAAAATTGAATACCTATAATAATATTAAGATTATTACCTAATAACTAAGATCACTAATCTAAAGGTAAGCCTTTCATGTTCAAGAATTTGATTAATTAGATTTGATTAGATTACAAGATTAAGTTTGGAATTCAATGAATAATTCAAGATGGGACGTTGAGACCGTTTAAGAAAATTTATATTTTTGTACTTTGTATAGATTTGAAGGTGATTGTTACTGTTAAATTTATTCACAATTTTTTAATTACATTGGTAGCTTGTAACCCAAATTCTGATGTCAAAGGACATTTTGGTCCTTTTGGTCTTTTGAGTCTTGCATTAACAGAATTTTAATTTGATGCTTCTGATGCATACAACGTTTTTCTTTTATTACGTTGCACAGTGCGATTATGTTTAACATTGTCCTCACGCTTTGTGCACAAAAAAACTGAGTTTATACTACAAATTGCGACGCAAGTGGCGAGCACTAATTTCCGCGCTGCTCACAATAGAAAAAACTAAAAGCGAAATACCTACTCGCAGCAAATGCGGGAAATTCTAGCCACAAAAAGTGGGTGAATACACTCAGTACTATAGTGCAGACTCTTTGTTATAGAGACAAGATAAAAGTTTCTAGGAAGATCTTAATTCAGAATAGGAATATAAAGGACTCACTTGATTTGTATTTTTGTTTGTGGTGGAAAAACTCAAAACTACTTAACCGATTTCAAAAATTCTTTCACCTGTAGAAAGCTACATTTTCAGGGAGTAACCTAAACTTTATTTTATTTACAAAAAAATGACATCTCTTCGGAAATTGACATAATTTACCCCAAGCTAGTTGTAAGTATAAGTTATAAATGTACATGGAACTGTTATCCCTGGATAGTTATGTAACACATTCGCTATATTGGATTAGTTTGATGTAATTAATTGAATTATGTAGGTATGGAGTTTCTAGCCGACTAGATTTAATTCGATTTTTCTTGTAAATTACCTACATTAAAAAGTGCCTTTTGGTTTATAATTGGTATTGGCTTTTATCGGTCTGAAATTAATGATTTGACTTTGACTTTGACTAGGATACGCACGGCATGGCTAGGAAGTCAAAGGTTCTGACATTCGTGCTCTTAAATCTTTACCACATGACAGAGTCACTTAGCAGAATGGCACTCGCCAAAACGAGACAAGATGGATTTTACAAATTCAAAAGCATTATAACTTTATGACAAGCAGAACAAAAGTACTTCAAAAATACAATCATGAATTATTGACGTCACGGTTGGCGCAGTAGCTGAGCGATTGGTTGCTATGCCACGTGTCTCATACTTGATTCCCGCACGACATAAATATTTGTATGCCCTATAGATAGCTGATCCGTACTGTAACTTACCTCCAAAGCATTCGCAGGCGAGTTCCAAGGTGTCTCCCTCGTTGTATGGCTCCAGAAGACGTGTGTGGCTTCTGGTCTTAGCATCCATTATAGTTGGCCGGTTTGGAGGAGCTGAGGACAAAAGAATAGAACATTAGGTAAAATAATAGGGATACAAACATGAGTTAAGATTTATGCCCGGTTAATGGCAATACGCTCGGCCCCTATTACATGAGACTTAAACGTAGCAAACTGTGGATATACATTGGCATACTTCTGCCTAACCCTTCGGGGAATACAGGCGTGATGGTCCAACATGATCTACTGTTATCGTATAAATATGTCATGATAAGTCAACGCTATAATACACGCGCGGAAGGGGATTCTGCCGCATACCAGCGTTGTTGTATTCCAGTTTGGAGGGTATAAGAGCAAGCACATGAGACATTTGAACTTTGTTTTAGGAACAACAACGCATCTGCAAGGCTTCTGGTATTGCCGATGTCTATAGGCAACAGTAACCACTTAACATCAGATGGGCCATCGGCTTGTTTACCATACAAAGACCTAAAATAAAAGTCACAAACATTTTAAAGTCCGATGATACACATAAAACGAGTACCACAGGCTTTCACGTAGATTTTGTCGAGCAGATAGTGAGTTATCGATCGATAACTCAACACATTGCTATTCGCTGTGGCACGCAGTGTGAACGTAAATCACACGGCAGCGGGTCTGTATTAATATCGCTTCGGGAATAACATAGTTACGCCGCGTGGTCTTAAGGTACGCGCTCACTATCTTATATGGTAAGATTTTAGCTTGGTTGGTTTTACGGGTGTAAAGACACTTAGCGAAGCCAAAATTTACATGTTCTTTTCATTATTGTTATTATTTAGGTATTTGCTTTACACCATACCTAGAAATCTAAAGATAGACGATAATCCAACGTAGATACAAAAGGTCAAATTTCAAACCTTTTGTCACTTTTTTTTTACAAAAATCCTGTTTTAAATGTTGAAACTAAACTTTAAATACTTTACAACCTCAGTTCTGTTGCAAGCACTAGAAAGTACAATGTTTATCGTGCGTTACATTGTGCACTCCCATAACTTACTAGTGGCAGTGCTTTTCACACCAAAAGTTAAATTCATTTTCCACTAATAATTTTTGCTCTAAGTTACTCAGTTCGTGGTGGTCAGTATGCGTTAACGGCTTCGTGATGTATTTTTTTACACCCAGTATAGTTTATAGCCTAATTGAAAATCTATAACTTGACGTTGACCTTGAGTGACATGAATTTTCAAAGCCAAATTAAAAAGAAAATCTATAAAGCCAAAATCCAAAAACTGAGGTATGACATTTTTGTTTTTTTTTTGCAATTCAATTTGTGTAAAAACTTTTTTTAATTCTGCTTCGCCGTGTGTTGCCGGTGAAATTCTACCATAAAAGGAATTCCTAAAGTCAGGCAACATTTTTTTTCAAACGTGGAAGCGTTTACAAACACAAATCCCGTACACAGATAGCTGGTAGTTTTCTTTTACAAACAATTGAAAACGCGATTGTGTGGTGTTTCTGTGAGTGCGTACGTACTCGATGCTTCATTGTTTTTATTTACGCTGTAAAAAAAAACTCATGCTGTGTAATATACAGGATAATTTGCTTTGTGTCAATCTATATGATTAAGACCGCAGGAAGGCGCTGGATGCAGGCCGTTTTCAACCGGGGCTGTCATTTTGGAAATATATGGGGGAGGTCTATGTCTAGCAGTGGAAGTCCTGCGGCTGATTACCTACAACCCAATACTGCCCCAGTACTGGGCAATGAATTGTATAGAATAGTCACGAGCATTGATCATTAAGCTTACTCCAGGTAGATTGACGATTTCAGACTTATATTAAATAAGTCCAGGTTTTCTCATGATGTTTTCCTTCAAGTCAGTGATATTCAAGATAAACTTAGGAAGTACTAATGAATTGAGCATCTAGTTATGGATACTTGTCCGGTACCGAACCTGCAATTTTATACATGAGAAATAGGCCCCTTAACCACTGAACCATCACGACATGTTATTGTTATCGTTCACAATGTGAATAGTAACTAAATAATGTAAGTAAAACAAACTCGTTTATTTAACGGTTAAATACAAAATGAGAGCATTCCAGGAAAATCAACATTGACATAATGCCACAAAGCACAAAGGCTTACTCCAAATAGCATTTGTATATTGCATTACATTAATAGGGAATTTTAATGTGAATGGAAAATGTGAATGTTTCCTTAGTTTGGAAATTGAAAGGAAATGGGATTAAAAGAGATAGAAAATGTCTCATTTTTTGGTCTTTTTAAGGGAAATGTGGGGCTATGATCCGCGACCACACGTGCGTAACTTACTTCTGTTGTATGTAAGAGTTCCTTTGGTATTGTCTGGCCTGGCTCAGTAAAGTTCGTGTTTACTGTACTCAAACTTATATTAGTTGCCTTACAACTTTATCAAAAGCTCATAAAACAAGTCATTTCATTTTAATATCATCAGTACCTTCCTGTTTGTTTAACCCGGCGACACGGGGGTTGGGTCAAAATGACCCGAGACGTTTTTGTTAGCTTACAGATTCGTAACTACACCACCGAAGTTGCTGCTTCTTTCAGTAGCTGGAGTTTATGAGTTGCATTAAGTGTTGTTTACAAAGAATCAGTTGAACGGCGGCCATTCTTGGAGCTACGAGAGCCCAAAGTTAAAAACGGGTAAATATGACCCACCCCGGTCTTGGTGTAACAATTTCGCGCCGTTTTTTCCGTATATGATTTTTTATTTTTTTATTGCGTTGGTGTTGTTTATGTTCATTTTATACTTGAACTATCGATTCTTGATAATTTATTTACTTTTTAGTCAGTAGATCGAAGAAAATAGCAGAATAACGGCATTTGATATAAATTCTAGAAAAAAACTGACTCGAACGTCTTGTCATCTGTTCAGGAGTCTGCTGATAAAGATGATTGTGTCAGAGTGCATAGACATATCAGCGACATAGAGCAAGATATGTCCTGCCCATAAAGACCGCGAAACAATCCACATAATGTCATGGTTGCAATAAATATATTTGCCCTAAACATGTTGTACCTTTCTGCACTGATTACACCTACAACGATGATTCTGATAAAATTTTAGTCAGTTTTTTCTAACCCTATCTCAATTAAGTTTATACAAATACAACAAAAAATTAAAGACTTTTACTAAATTCTAAAAAATGAGAGATTTAAGACAATGGTCGATAATTTCGTTGATTTTGAAGTCTACTTCTTTTAAATGTTTAAAAATTCTATATAATAATTCAGTACCAAAAAGTCTTGTTTTATTGACTGAATCATATAACAATAAAGCCATTACCATATAATAATTAATAATTTCTATTAAAAATGTCTAAATATCTTAGGTCAAAGTACCGGGTCGATTTGACCCACCCCCACGTCCGTGTAGTCATTTTCCACCCCCATGACGCCGGGTTAAACTTTAAACTAATAGACTTTCGGGTCACCGTAACTTTATGAGTAATATAACACTTTGACATTCATTCGTTTATCTGTATAGAATCAACCGACAATATAGCAAACTTAAATCAGATTATCCCTTCAAAGTCCCATAACGGTCCGACAGTCAAACCCCAAACCTCAGATATAAGTTAAGCCGCCGCAAACCGCGTCACACAGTAAACTACGCAAAACGTTTAGCCAAAACTTTTATCTGATTCAATTTAACGGGTTCCGTGTGAAAACGTTATAAACGAACAAGAAAACTTTGCTCTTTGTTAATGTAGATTTATCAGTTCCAAGTCTTAATGCAAGCTTGGCTTTCAGGCCAAGGATATTGGGGTAACGTGGCAAGTTAGGCGGTGATGTCTTTGATACATTTGGGACTTGGATGGATATGAAAACATACTTTAACTTGTATGAAACCTAAAAAGTATTGTTGGTTGTTTGTCTGTTGTGAAACAGAGGACCATGTGTTTGATGTGTATGTTAATACCAAGCTGATACTATCCGCACAGCCACGATTCAAATAATATTGCTATACTCTTTTAATGTATGGAATGCAAGAGGAATGCATAGTACCTACGTGTGGAACTGTATGCTTTTTACATACCGTAATTTTGCCCAAGCACATGTATTTTAATGAATTTATTTAATAACGATGTCAAAGAATTTACTGTAATTGGTTTATCCGTTGTAAATTGCATACATACTTTCACGCCTGTATTCCCCGAAGGGTTAGGCAGAGGTGTAGCAATGTACACCCCTGTTGTAAATTATTAAATCAATATTTAATTTTACATACAGAAGCGAAATTGTATTCTTGCTTTGAAAAATCTGAACTGAGTCAATCATAGTAAACAATTCTCTTTTACTTAAAATAATCAGAACATTTCTACATGTTTTCACTAGTAAAAAAAAAATTGATTAAACAACGGCCTTAAACACGGAAGAAAATGTTCTGTTTTTATATCGCTCGCTTCAAGTAAATGTAAACCGAGAAAAATGAGCTTCAATGTTGTTGCTGAGCGATAAACTAGCCACCTGCTGTTTCTCGCACTTTCGCAATGTTTAAACTTAACATTATCACTGTTTATTTACTGTGCCGGCTCAACTAGATTACATTTTATCAAATGGAATTTATTTTCCAATTCCATTACAATAAGGAGAGCGAAACAGTAGGCTGTTTGAAGTCCTCTTCAAAGTTTAGCAATTCTTGTTACTTATTTGTTAAACCGCGATCTGTGATCACTGTCTTCGATAAGTATTTTTTAACAATGTTTGTAGTATGTTCGTACCTAAGGACCAAAATGTAATAGTCCTAAACTTTGACAATACCGCAGGTTCATTGTGGATCTTTAGAGCAGGCTTCAGTAGTTGATTATAATATTATGTAAGCGACTACCGCAGGATAAGCTAGTGGAACAAATAAAGGAATACCAATATCTAGAAGACTAGAGACTAATCCCCCGTTTTCTCAAAGCTTGATCAAGTTTCTGTTCAGAAAATCTCTTACTTAGTTGTGATTAGGGAATAGAAATAAAAATAGAAAAATAATACTCTTCATAGAAGAGACAACAGAATAAAATAACTTTCAGAAGCTAGCGAGTCATAACCCATAGCTACATACATTTTATGATTTTTTAGTTTGTAACCCCTCCAGAATTATTAATGTTTATTACCGTAGTAACTGCCATTAAAAATTGTAAAGAATAATGACCCATATCAAATTAAAATTCCCCTTACTCACACAGGTAATGTAATATGAAAAGTTGGGCGTCAACGCGGCGTCAGCGTGGCGTGTGCGCGGCGAGTGCGCGGCGTGTGCGTGGCGTGTGCGTGTGAAAATAATCACGTTGCGAGATGTTAACGAGTTGTTAAACATTTTAATTTGAGCGTCTCATGTGTACTTCCATTAATTGGGGATCCGTTAGACTGAATTATAATTACGCAGTGCGGTATACAGTGTGTCAAGTTTGTGTTGAGAATATATTGCTTACGTGATTTTATTTATATGAAGGTCGGTTCATTTTTCAGGCTTCGCATTCCCGAGGGGCTGAGCAGCACAGTATCGCAATATTTTCCGTACTTCATATAAATAATATATTCCACGTCTACTATGAGATTTTTTTCTTCATAATAACTTGTTGTGCAATCTCATTCGTTATACTAAGTTTTGAAAATTGAAAATCTTTAATACTTAATTTAGTTTATGATTTTATAGTCTTTCCACCGTGAGCAAGCGTGGTGTTTAATGTTCTTCTTCTCTGCATGAGAACAGATTATTACCCTGCAATGGCAAAATGTTAAGCAGCTATTATCATAATTATATACACTCAGCGGCACGGAATGTGGCCCAAGCGCGTTATGTAGCTTATTATCAAAAATAACTCAAAACAGCGTTTTTTTTTTTGTTGTAAACCTTAAATGTTTATTCGCATCCTTAATGCGAACGATTAATTAACAAAAAAAGAGTTAACATTTAAAATTTAACAAAATTACAAAAAACGATTTTAAGGTCAAGTTTAAAAACAATGTTTAAGAATGAAATTTACAAAATAACGCTATGGTACTTAAAATTAATGGCGGGTATTTGCACCTCTGGCTCTGATGACCACCTGCATGTGATCAGGCATGCTGTGGATTACGTTTTTTAAGTCCACATGGGGTATTTCTTCTCAGGCGGCCAACTGAACGGGTTTCATCTGACTGATCGTCTCTGGAGGGTTAGAATTGGATCGGGTGTGTCTTTAAAGCAGGTCCTAGCCATGTTCTCTCGGATTCATGCCTGCGCTTCGTGCCGGCCACTCCAATTTTGTAATTCTCGCCTCCAATAGTTAATAATCCAAGCAACGAGCTGTGTGAGGTCGGACATTATCTTGCATTAAGATGAAATCTTTGCCATCGATGAATCCCACGAATGGTTTAACACGTTCTTGGAAGATCTCTTCAATGTATTGCATTGCCGTTAGACGACCTGCATCTGCTGCCAACTCTGTGCGCGCTTCTGAACAGATCTCTCCGCAAATCATAACTAATCCACCATGAAAACTGTCGATTTCCCTGGTAGTGATTGGCAGAAACTTCTCTTTATGTCTTCTCTATCCACGTTCGCGGCTATCTGGACCTCTTAAGGCCACTTTGCATTCGTCAGTCCACAGAACTTTACTGCATTGCTCGTGAGTCCAATTGGCGTGTTCGCGAGCGAACCAAAGTCGAGCTACGCGATGGTGCCTGGGCAGCTCTGAACCTCGAATTGGTCTTCGAGCACGCAGATCCCGTTTCTCCATTCTTCTTCTTGTTGTTCGCTCAGTTGTGTTGATCCCACTTGCCGTTTGTGGCCGCTGCTGTATTTAAACTGCAGTAAGAAACCGATTTCTCAAAATTACGAGAGCGATAAATCGGTCATCTCGAGCCGATGTCCACCTAATACCACCACTTTCTGGTCTCCTTGTGTAAAGGCCAGTCTGGTCGTACCTTGTTAAGGCGTACCTGAGAGTTGAACGAGGTACATTTAAAGTTTCGGCAATCTCTCGCTGCGTTTGCCCCTTACTCCGAAGCAGCACAGCCTGAGCAACATGAGCTGAAGTTAGAGGCATTGTGAATCAATGCTGGATGCATAAATGACTACAGATTAATTAAAAAATCAAACAATAAAGATTAAATGCACGACCATTTCAATATCGAGTTTTAACTCGCCCATGTTAGGTGCGTTTCGGTAACGAACTAACGTTAAGGGTCACAGAAATTAAACAAATTAACTTTTTTTTGTGCTCACTCTCTTAAATTAACAGAAACAAATGTCCTAACAATCTACCATTCGAAATTCTCATATGTGATATCAAAATCGCCTATTATCGGTTTCTTTAAGTTTGGGCCAGATTCCGTGCCGCTGAGTGTATTTTTTTATAACGCATAAAAGTTGCAAAAATTAATGTTAATTTACAACGGCTAAATGTAAATAGTCTGATTGTTAAGCACAAGACCAAAGGGCAGTTACAATTCATAGTCAATGAAGAAGATTATTACTTGAAACAAGTATGCGAAAATTTAAGCAACATGAAGACCAATTCCGTGACAAAAAATGTTAGAGAAATACAAACAGATGCCTCATGGAATCCCCACAGACTTAACCCACGCCACCAGCTTGACTGTGCCAAGACTGCCAAGGCCGCATAATCCCTGGCTCCTAAGACACGTTCATTCTTTGTTCTCGTGGCGTTTGCAACTCTTTGTCTCACATAATTACATCGCTCATTGTAACACTGTATCTACTCGTATTTAAACGGTGGGTAATAATTTACGCCATTTGTTGTATTATTGGGGTAAATTGTATGTGTTAGGAAGAGGAAAAAATTTGGGATAACTTCAATGAACGAGAGCAGCAATTGATTAAACACGCAATTAGGAGGAAGATCGATTTCCTTCCTTGTAACATTGCTGGGTTTTCTTTGGTTGAGCAAAATGTTATGTTTATGGGTAGCGTAATGAAAATATATTTATGCGCGTGGAAGAGACGTCTTGACGAAAAAAAGAACAGCTTTTCCATATAAATGTGCAATATCTTTCCCGTCAAAATATATGGACTGTATTTTTTAAACAACCTACGTAAAAAAGAACTTCGAAGTAAAAGCATTTATTTCAATTAGACCATTTAGAGGCACCTTTGAATTGGCAACAGGTTAGACAGAAAGTTGAAGCTAGTTGAACTAGAAATAGAACTACGAATTACGAACTACTAGAACCACGTATTGAATTCATGGTATCTAACAATTTTTATTCCGATGGGTCGAACGTTAAAAGATTCCAATCTTTTAACGTTGGTCCCATCGGAATAAAACTTGAAAACAAAATACAATGGTTGTTTTATAATCATCTAAGACATTTTGGTCTACCGATGTTTAATAGAGAGGTAAGAAACATAGCAACAAAAAAGTCGTAAAATGTATATTCCACACAGGTGATACAGAAGTATCCTTTACTGTACTCAGTAGAAGGACCAAACATTAAGAATGCAAGCAAAACATTTAATTTATTCACTTGTCCCACATTGTTCTAAGTTCATCCTACCCCCAATGTCTCACACATTGGGCCCAAAATAAATCCACATCCCTTAAACCCCAAAGAACAGAACAACAGCTGTAATCGCCCGCATAAATGAATAACGGGCCGTGTCCGGGCCGTATCCGGGCCGTATCCCGGCGCACTTAGATTTTGGACCCAAACAATCCTGTGAGGGAAAGGGTTCCTTAATGATGTAAAGTGATGGACTGGCAAGGTCCTCTATCACGCGTGTTTAGCTTAAGAAGACAGAGCTTTATGTGATAGGTGTATTAAAGTCTAAGTCTAAGTAAAATTTAGCAAGACAGCAGAGAATTTCGGAAGGTTTGATAGATAGTTTAAGTAATCTTTCGGCTTTGGTTAGACGTTATTATATTAATAAGATTAATTTAATGAACAATTTGTGATGCATTTTTAAGGCATGTATTTTATAGACATACGGTTTAATGAGAATAAAATGCATCGTACGTAGGTACTATAGTAAAGAATATCTTGGTCCCAAGTTTACCATTATTTTGATATTCAGATTTGCATGTAACGTCATTTGGCTTATCATCATGAAGGCATCTATACCTACAAAGAAATAACAACAAAAACACCCCCAGGTACATCGGTAAGTGGCCAAACTTACACCAAACAGCCACCGTAACTAAACAACGCGGTCGTGTCCCGAATTTTTGCCCATCAACCTACGAATAAGGACCTAAGACGTTCAAAATAAGAAATTTATTCACGTATGAGTCCAAAAAACGTCCGCAGAAGTTAAATTTAATCGCGCAACTAGTTAGGAAGAGAGGGCACGTACCCGCACGTGCAACGGACGAAATGGGAAATTGTCCTTTTGCGAAATAACCTATTCATAGTGCGGAGCTAATGTGCCGTGAAAACTACTATTATGTACAGATGTATGGGAATTACGTTTATAAGTTGTAATATTACGGGTTACACGAAACGTCTGGTGACTTCAGCGGTGAAAGGTTAAAGGTATTTGAGAAAAAGTGGATGAATTTGAACTTAATCTGTCAAGGTCGGTGAAAGATTAGCAATTTTGGCAGATTATTAAGCTTTTCATAGCGAGACAGAAAATACTCAGCGTAATCTTTATTCTTTAATACGCAGCACAATTTATTTTCGTCAACTAGGCTCAATTTGTTTCTTAATCGCTGTGCGTCTCAAAAGACCAAAACAATATTATCTTAAGTTTTGCACGAAAAATATTACTGTGTTTTAAAAAACATAGCTTGTATTTTCCAAAGCAAAATCCACGTTGTAGCCTCTATTTTTCCTTCCTTATAGCATGACGTTGTCGCGTGCCACGAATGCCACGCCACTTGCAGCGCAGCCTTTGCCACCACAAGGCGCACATTGCACCCGACAAGCTGTCATTTATAACAGAGCTAAAAAAATGAATTTCACCGTAGAGCAAGTAAAAAAGTCTTGGCTGAAAACATTTTGAAGTGCGGTTACCGGTATTGGCATGTTGAACTCGTGTACGAACACCTACACTCGACCTTTGAACGAAAAGGATCGCTTGAAATGAGAAGACGAATGAGTTAGCAATAAAAAAAATACTTGATAAATATATATAAGTTATACGTACATAAATGTATGGAACATAAAAGGAAAAAATGATGGACGCGACCTCAACCGTTGGTCTTAGAAATGCGAGAGTTTCTTTTCTGCCGTGAGCAACCACTGTGACGAATTTACTGAATTCCCGTGAGATCGTAAAGAAATGGGATCGCCAACTTTACATGCGAAATCGAGGGGTGACCTCTGATGTTGGGATAATTCATAACATACTACTACCTACCTGTTATGAATATGGATTTATTTTGTAGTATAACACTTTATTTTAAAACAATGCGATTTGTCCGGTGTGTGTAGACATAACAAAACTCACATGTCAAGGACAGAGACAATTATATTTATTCCTACAATTAGGATGTATGAAAGGATCAAACGGAAGAAGGCCAAGGTTATCCAGTATCCCAATTAAGCCTCAATTTTCTCTCAACAATCATTTACGACAAATAAAAAGAAAAAAAGCAACTGATAACATTACATTCTATGTTCCTACTTTACGATCATCGTGGAACGTACAGTCAAATAATAATGTAATTGGCTTCTGAAACTCCTTCGAGTTTCCTTAATAAGGCGTCATTAGACAATGTCAGAAAAGTTTCTTTTGTTTCTCCGTGACAGTCTCAAGTCAAACTTCAATCGTTATAACACGCGTTTTATTAGACCGAACTTTTAAAACACACTTCCTCAAAGTGGAAAAAGCAAACGTCCCTTTATGAATATTTACAATTGTTCGCGAAATACTACTTCAAAAGTTTCTCATCCTCGAGAGTCCAGAACGCAAACTGAAGATAAATTAAAAATGCAAAAAAAGAAAACGGGCGTGATAAAATTTCTTTTTTTAATATTCCATTATTCGTCGGCAGAATGTCGAATGGACCCGAAACGCTCCGGAACTAATTTCGTTTCGGAATTATTGAAAATGTCTGTAATGGTATTTTCAGCGGACGTTTAGAAATTGAAAAGTTCTTTGATCGCACACGTTTAATGAAACACAAAAGACTCGACGTGTCTCTTTTATAAGAAAAAATATTAGATAAAATATTAAAAATGATTCAGTTCCATTTTGCACAAAGTTACCGGATTCAAAACTCCAAGTTTTGTAATGAATAACTGAATAAGAAAAATTAGGGAAATTATTTACCGAGTTGTACCTGCTTAAAGGTGCGTTTGTGTTACGATTATCTTTTATTCAATAGCCGAGGTAATTGAAAATTAGATTACTTCTGTAAATGAAATTGCGTAGAACTTTCCACCGTTTTTCTAAATGGTACAAGTATTTTTAGCACTAGTACGTTAAAATCAATATCTCATTCTAGATTCAAACTATGTCTGTCTAACTTACAACTAAAATGTTTTCATTTTATTGGAAAACTTGTCACTTTTCATTTAATAAATGTTGCTTAGATTAATATTCAGATATGTAATATATAGATTAATATTTAAATTGCCCGGTATATTGTCTTGGGATAATATATTTATTTCATTTGGACCATCAAAGTTAAAACTAAATAATAATTAAATTACAAACTATGTACAGTTAAAATAAAAAAGTAAGGTCATAGGGCGTCAAAAAACTCATCCGCATCGCTGTCAATGGGGCAAGTGCATATTTAAATTATGTTATATGAATTTGAAATTATTGTTAGCTATTTTATTGTGATATTCAATGACATGTGTCGACCTTCTCAGACTAAACCCAGATTATTTCAAAATCTGTTTGAATTTGATTTTCATTTCAGCCCCTATTTTCCAATTATAATACTAATTTTCTTTTGAAAAGTGAATAACAATTTGAGTGTATGCCAACTTTTGTAGCACAAATAAAAATTTATGCGAACAATTCGTTTTTCCGTAGTATCTGTACATACAATTGCTTTTTATAAATAAAAAACGAGTATTTTAAACCAATTTCATGATATAGTCATTCATTTATTCATTCAAATTACCCCGATAGTGAATACTCTATTTCAAAGTAACATAGCTGCATCAAATATTTTACGCAATATTACTATAACAAACATGGTAGAAGGTTTAGTGTTTACATACATAACTTTATAAAAGAATCATTTCGATATTCTTTCTGTGTAGAGCCATCCTAAAATTACAACGTTTTATCACAAAAAATATTTTCAAATGTGTGTTTAATATAACTTAATTTTATATACAACTACCACCTCTGTACTGTAACATGCACCCATAAGCACAATGTTTTGCGTGCTTTGTAGATTACCTTAAATAATAAAAGCCGCATTAGCTTTTACTTAATTATACTAATTTTGATGCATAATTAACGGCTAGATAATGTGTTTTACTCCGTATTCCAATGAATAAAGAAAGCGTAACCTTTTCTAACCGGAAAAAGTTAAAGTACAGCAATTCATTCAACATAACGTACTCTACTAAAAATCACTTCTTGACCTCACATCTTAACGTTGCCTACAACCACTCAACTTCCCGTCATAATCGTAAAACAATTGAAATGAGCCTCAGCGCTGGCTGTAAACGATCTCCCACTTAAACCTGTATTGGAATCTTTCCAATTTGTAATTGCTGTACGGCGTAGCGGTGGAAACCACTTCAGACCTGTTACTGATTGCAGCTATTATCGCAGGTAGAAACGTGACCGATACGTACCTACTCGAAACCTTACTTTTTGGTCCTTTTATACTTTATTATGTGGACTGGTCCTTTGTGTTGCTTTGTTACATTGAGAACGACTTTTCTCTAGTTCAACCATTTAGCTCGGACATTGGCTTTAGTGGAGCAGATATTACCATTACTAGAATATTGATAAAGAAAATAATGATAAAGTTTATTAATTATTATTATTCAAAATAGTGAACTTTAATTTGGTTTACAAAAATTGAGTAACATTTGATGATCTGCATTTTATAATGAGACTGTCACCCCTAAACTAGGCAGCGCCTATTTCTTGGAGAAAAGGGTTGAAAAATATAATGCTATTTGCCACTGAACTAGGTAAATAAATGCAGAATAATAATATAAAACCAACTTTGCGATGAGACATAAGACAAAAAGAAAACTTAAATTGTATTAAAACAAAACCCTTATTACCTATTTGTATATAAAAACATTGCATTAAAAGCAAACATTATACAACACCTGTCATTTATAATGTAATTATGCAAAACATGAAAACCAGATCTAGTTGTTCCGTCCAAAAGCCGCTGTGACATAAATTAGGTGCAATACTCTTGCGCCAGGCACTGTCTGGCAATAGTCCAATTGAACGAATAATGAAGTCAGATAGTCAGTTTATGAGTGAAAAGATACGATTGATCACTGTCACTTAGAAGCAACAGCACAATGTATTGTAGCTCAGACCTATTAGCTTGTACCGCTCCAGTCAGCTGCGTTGGGACCTAATTTACAGCACTATCGAGTTCAGGATAATACATGCCAAGTTATTAATAAAGGCCAAATATGTTGATGGTGATAAACTAGTCTTTTATCATAAAAGCATTACCTTATTTTTATCCGACTATGGTGAAGCCTAAGGTAGGTGTAACCCTATCAAAAATTCATAGTAGGCTATAGAAAGTAGTTCAATTGTTTTTCTAAAGTCGTAATCGTATGTCAGTTGTACTTGTATAATTACGACTTAAAAAAATACTTTTGTAACAGCTTAAGATTTTAAAGTCTGTGATATTGTAAACATAAACTATATATAAACTCACGCCTTTTTCTTATGGGGGTAAACAGAAACCACAGAACGCCACCTGCTACGATCCTTACATACTACTTTCGTTCCGTCTACGTTCATGCATCTGGTCACACAAGCACGCCGGTTACGAGTACTGCGCACTTTATGTATGTATGATATTATGATAAAATTATAAAATACAGATTAACTCATTATACACATTCAGGGATTTTACTAAGTCACTCCTAAAAACATTTCGCACCGGCTCGCGGTTCGCTTGAAGTCAAGTCTTGTAATTTTCACGCGACGAATAACAGCTGACGCACGCAGAAAACAGCCTCAAGAGTAATCCGATTAAAACAAAATAGCATCGTAATTATATTCCACAAGCGACATTACCAACATGTTTTATTAATTGCATTGAAATCGCCTCGTCAGCACCCATTGTTTGCGAGAATAGATCATGATTAGTCGTCGCGTGATGACGCTGACAAACGGACAGCTTACAAATTATATTTATTGTGATAGCTATGTTGACAGTTAGATTAATTTGCGTTTTATTTTATTGTCCTTTTTATTTTTTTTGGCGTTTAAATTATTCATACTATTATAAATGCGAAAGTGGTTCGTTCAACGCTTTGTGTTTTAAATTGTTAAACGGACGAACGATAAAATTGCGCTTGTTACGTGAAAAAACATCGATAGTTTTTAAGCATAAATTATCCCAAATCTCGTGAAATGAAAAAAGTTTGGTACATTCAACTTATTTTATCTTCAAAAATGGATACCTTGGTTAGTTGTAAAGTATGAAAAACACTCTTATGGCAAGTGATTCATTTCGATACCAAGCTATAGGTGGTTACACATAGCGGTTTCTCCTGTTGTATTCCCAGCGGCAGCCATCCCTGTAATCTCAGGGCACACGGTACTTTACTTAGCCCACCACACATTGCTCAGTGGCTGCTACGAGACAGGCTTAAACAACCACTATTTAATTACGTGTGATGTGACATGAGGAACTCGTTAAACAGTCTTGCAATCCGGTAAACTTTCTTGATAACGGGTGTTGGCTTTGATTTCATGGAACTATTTTTATAGTTTACATAATGTGCTGTATGAACCCATACATTTTGAGATCCAACTACATAGTTAGCTTTCTTATCCTATCAACTTTGCGGGCAAGGAATATATACCCCCGAGGCCGAGGAGGGCACAGTGTAGTTATTTACGTGTCCAAACTGTTGATGTCAAACTATAAGGCGGTTCAAAGAAACCATAATTTATTTGCGGCACGCCTTATGAATAGTCCTGAATTTGAATGGTTTTATAAAAAGAGCGCCACGCCTTATGTCCGGTCCTTACTCATCGCATATTCAATTTCTTGTGAACCTCTCTCATTTATATACATGAAATTTTTTCTTGGTGTTCCAGTCAAATTCTTCATATTTAATTAAAATTCTGAAGAGGAGATTTATATTTCTCGTTATAAAACTAGATTTATCATTTTAAATTGTGACAGACGGGGCTATGAGTAAAACTTAAACCAAATTGTTGATTTTGAAAGTTATTTATTGAAAAATAATCTGTTTTTATAATATTTTAAAGATGGTACTTATTATTTATAACAATTTAAAAACTATTTATTTGCTATAAAAAAATAATAAAAACCGAGAAATAATATCATTCTACCAAAAATTCGGGACAGTAGGATGATCAGACTAAGGTTTTATTCCGGGGCCAATACGATCCTTTAACAAAAATGCGGTACATTTTTTAAACCGCCGCATGGCAGTTCAAGATATAAATAAGACGGTATTTGTACCAATTTTTATTTCCTATTTTCTGTCGGTTAGATAAAATGCCGTCCCTAAAGACCAAATCCTGGAGTTCAGGACCAAAGATCGATGTTAGGCGATACATATTGCGTGGCGGCGCTCCTAACATTTAGATAACCCTTAGTACGGTAAATAAATAAATCCTGTTCGTTTAGTATTCCAGGAATATTGGATGCTGTAATAGATATCATGTGCCTTGATTAATTTCGGGTGTTTGTACTGAACATAATTTACAATTTTACTTGTAATGTGACTTTCAGGTATATGAAGGTGCTTCGGTATTTTAGGTATATAATATGTCAGACGTTTTTATACTCGTTTTAAATGATTTTATCGATAAATTCTCTTTATAGGTAACCAAACAGATATTCTCAATGTTCAATTCCACCGAAATGAAGCACTTTTTAACGGTATTTACATTTATACACAATATTGCCTCTTCCAAAAGGTAGTTTAGTATGAAAAAAAAGGGAAAGAAACTCCATAGTTGCTCTTTAAAAAAATAAAATTGAATATAATTATCTACCTTTAACCATGTTATCTATGCTAAGTTACATCAGCGGTTGAGAATTGTATTAATGGTCGAAAATTGTTTCTTCACTATTTATGAAAGAATTTGTATAATTAGGCATAGACCGATTCGTACTTAAATCCAGCAACAGTTGCTTTTTTCCAAGATTCCGAAAAAAATATTTTCAAACCCACATAATTTATAAACCGTTCAAGATCCTTAAATAAACACTTGAATAATATAATTTTAAACCAAGAATAAAACGGAGGAATTGGGCCGAAATATCGGCAAATTAACTTCAAAATGTAGTAATAAAAGATATTCCAGTGACTGGTGTCGACCCTTTTCACCAGACCGACTAACACGTCTAGCTCGGCATAAATAAAAATAACTTCAGCCTTTATTTAGAGCAACGTAAGACTTTTATATAAAGCAACGAATAATTTTCTAATGAAAATTTATTTAATACCTTTCACCAAACTGCTTTTTATAAATTAATGTCTTAAAATGATTTTACACTTAACACTTAGAACAATTTAAATTGAAATTAGAAAAATGTTTTTTTTTTCTATTTAAATAAACGTCTTGTACTAGGTATTTGTTTAGCATTTAAGCCTATTATAACAACTATATCCTAAAGCATATATTGTTTTCCAAAGTAAGGCAGTTGTACTACGTTTCCAAAAGCACTTCCTACACCGATGTTTGTGATGTCTAAGATTAACTTAGAAAATGTACTTGTCCGTTTTCGGTTGCAGACCCATAGCCTCATACATGGCAAGCAGGCGTCTTAACCACTGAGCTAATACGACGATATAAAATTTATATCGTATTTATATTATAAATAATAATACGATATATTACACATAACATACAATCACATGTATTACCCGAAGTGTTAGGCAGAGGTAAACCAATGAACACTCACAGTTCGCCGCTATGTTTATGGTCGGTCGTTATGTACGATATATTAAGATAATATAAAAAATACTCACTAATAACAGTAAAGTTGACCCTCAGATTCCTGGTGGGCGAGTTTTTGAAGTCGACCCTGCAGCGGTAGACGCCAGCGTCCGAGGACACCACGCTGTCCACGAACAGCACGGCAGGGTTGGCAGCCGCGCGGAAGTAGGCGCGCGTGCCGAACCCTGATGATGACGACCAGAGCTTCGGCTGCGACGCTAACCGACCTCGCACGTCGTAACTGGGGAAAGAAATAAAATATCTGTACTGATATTATAAAGAGGAAAAAAAATATTTTAGTGTAATGAATTAACTTAAAAACTACTGAACCGATTTTAAAAAAAAATGCCATTAAAAAACTATTAATATTATCACTGAGTAACATAGGCTATGTAACATCACGCTACGACACACGGGAGTGGAGCAATTACCAAAAAAGAAGTAACTTAACGCGAGTGAAAAAATCCACGAGAAACAAGTCGCGGATAGTTTGCTAGTAATATTATAATAGAGGAAAGATTTGTTTTTTTTTACATACATAAATACATACATACATAAACTCACGCCTTTTTCCCATGGAGGTAGGCAGAAACCACGGACCGCCACCTGCTACGATCCTTACACACTCCTTTCGCCTCCTCCACATTCATACATCTCATCATTTATTTTTGTTTTTTTTTTGTATGTACTTAACTAATAAACTTAAAAACTTTTTTTTATATATATTTTTTAGCTACATTATTACTGAGTATAATGTCTTTCCATTATGAAATAAATAATTTTACTTTGACTTTAATATCTTTTTTTTTCGTCTATAAGAATAGCCATCTTACGTTTACTACATGTTTCGATCATAGTCTCTCTTTACGTTTGCTATCTTATATTATAAAATCGAAAGTTCATTGACTCACTGACTAAACACGAAATATCGAAATATACTACTTGACCTATGAAGCTATGATTTGGCAGAGTGGTAGATTTTGGGTAGGAAACGTTAGCCAAGAATGAATTTGCCTCTGAATTTCACGCGATGCAATAATGTTTCGCGTGGGTAAAGACTAGTAAAATATAAAAAAGCAAAAAGTACCTATAATTTTTTATATTATTCAGGCCTGATAAAATTATAAAACGACTAAGACACAACAATCTAATTATTCTAAACTATTCAAAGGAATAGACTGAATACAGCTAATTAATATCGGATGGATGGTGAGTAATGATCCGAGTGGATCTAACTGGTCCTTATCGCCGTCTTAGGGTTAGTTAGGCGGAAAGTGCTACTTGAAACTGTATCGCCGGTCCTTCGACGCTTAGACAGGGTTAGAATGTAGGATAATGTTCAGAAAATATTTGATCGTTATTATAAATCTATTCAGGATAAAGGTTAAAGGTCATCTTAATGTTGTTAGTGTTTTAATAGCGTGTAGTGTTTTGTTGAGGGATCTTTAAAATTGTTATTATTCAGTAATTTAAATCATGTAAATAGCAAATTAGAAGAAGTGAGTGGTATGTAACTCCGTAATTGGCTGTAATACTAGTTAATTCTAAAGAGCTGTGCATTTTGTGATAACTAAATAAATAAAAAGACAAAGTTGGCAGATACACTCAATTTTAATAACTAAAAACCTACAAGAATCAGCTCGAATAAAAGACTGTTTAAAACGCTTAAACTACTCGTAGATACTTTTGCAAATGAAACGTCTCATTGGAACTGCAATATCTCTTTAAAGCAAACAAATGCACTTGTAAACCCGATGTTTATCTGTGTAAAACTAGTCGATAAAACGTCTAAGCCGTGTAGTCCTCGCTCCAGTCTGGAGCGAACCTAAAGCAATCAATCTGCCTGCTTTTAGCATTCAATCGAGGAGAGAGCTGCGGCCGGTAACGACAGTGTCGTACATAAGTTTAGCGATGTCGGACTTCCCGTACATAAGTTTATCTTTGTCTAACAAACGTTGAAGTGTCTGAAATCTCTTTCACTATCGCTCTGCTACTTTCGGCATCTCCATTAAATATGCAGTGTCTCTCTTATTGTGCTTTTTACGTATCTCGACCTTTTCTTGCCCGTTTGACATTCCATGTTATGTTCCTTTTTTCATCGCAGTGTTTGTTGAAAAATTCAGTTGTTTGACATTCTCAAGATCGTTGCGTAGTCGCGAACATGTTTATATTTGCATACAAGTTTTTGCGTAAAAGTTTGCTATTTACATTGCCATACGAGTTTGAATAAACGACTGTAACTTGAGAAGTTGTGACATTAATTAGAGCCAAGTGTGTGTAATATTGTTCTAGTTTGTTACATGTTTGGAACTTCTCCTTGCCACTTCATATTAATTATTAAATTAATTTATACTTTAATGGTGTTTGAAATAATTATGCGTTTTTGGTGTTGGGAGCCTTAAGTTAATTACTATGCGGAGAAATGGGTACATTTTTAATCATCAAGCTTCCAGAGTGAAGACAATAGAAAATACACAAAAGCTCTCGTTTTATTAATTTGCTTTATTCATTTCTAGGTGTTCTTTTTGAAACCGAAATCCGAATATAAAAATGCAATGCCGATATGTTATCTATCGAATAAAACAAGAGGAATAGGTGTGACCGACTAACCCTTCCGCACTAGTGCAGCTATTCGGATATTTTATTTAAATTTAGTTAAACCCATAAAAAGAAACGATCTTGAAAATATGGTTCGCCGAATAGTACGGAAATAACCGGAGCGGGTTAATGCACTAACCAAATAACTAAGTAGGTACCTACATTTTAGCATATAGCCTGTCTGCTAAAAGCTTTGCTTTAGGATTTTTTCCATTATAGCTGGCATGTTTACAGACACATGCACTAACACCCATTGCAAAATATATAGGAACAAGACTTCTATTTCTATATTTTTGGAGAAGAAGTTTTCATGAGGGTTTTTATAAAAATATCTACCACCTGCTACCTTATTTATTTAATTTGTTATTTTACAACGGATAAACCAATTAGAGTAAATCAATTCAATAACGTTGTATTATAAATTCGATAAAATACATGAGCTTAGACGAAACAAAATTAGCCAGCCCTAAAGGTGCTCCCTTGCCTCTTAGGACCATTTCACATATCCAAAAGTGGTCTTCAGAGGCGAAAGTCTCTTAAATGCTAGACAAGTACTTATCAGTATAACACAGACCTGTACAGAGGCTCTCCATCAGTTTCCTTGAACCACAACACCATGGAGACGTGGTCCTCAGCCGCCAGGGGTTGGATGTCACATGGTAGTGCGGCCTTCTTGCCCAGCACTCCCTGCGCGTGCGCCGTTGGTACTGGAACAAGAAAATGTCAATTATTATCTATTTCTACAAATTGATAAAAATTTTATATTTGAGACACAAAAAATATGAACAGAAGAGTTCATATTATGCCGATTTTTACATTCAATCATTTTAAATATCTGCCGGGGCTACGGGGTTGTATAACCGCACCCCCGGAACGCAAAGGAAGAAGGAACATGGATGGGTTTAGTCAGTAAAAGTCTGACAAGGAATGTCAGACTTGTACTACTTCTCCCGCCCCGCCGAGGGTGGGGGAAGTAATTTGATGATTTGCCATTAGAACAAAAAAAAACAACAACATTTAAAATATAGATAAGTGTGAAAGAAATGAAAGAAACAAGATAATAA
Organism: Caradrina clavipalpis; assembly: GCA_932526535.1. Lineage (NCBI taxonomy): Eukaryota > Metazoa > Arthropoda > Insecta > Lepidoptera > Noctuidae > Caradrina > Caradrina clavipalpis. The sequence goes on along the minus strand of OW052107.1, from coordinate 574,684 downwards.
TGAAATGATGGCCAAGACTAAAGTCAAGAGTTTACCCATATTGAAAAAAAAAACTGACTTGAAGAGCCCATTCTGCTCAGATCCCTAGAGCTATAGGAAGTATCCCGTAGTTTTTGCCTTTTAGTTTAGCCATAGAAATAGCCGTGCGATTAAAGTAATGACCCAGTAATGGAGTCATTACTCTCGCCCTTACTAATACTTAGGTAAGAAGGTGGATATAATATAGGCTAATATGGGTTGAAATAAGGTTGAAGCTTCTGGTAGAAGAAAATCCTACTTTTATCATGGAGTCAATCAGAAGGAGGAGATGACGTGGAAGTTTGGATGGATGGATGGATGATTCTCTTCCACGCTTAAACGGCTGAACAATATTAGCTGATACTGAGCACACACCTAAGATATTGATCTGAATTAAAACACGTTTTTTTATAAAATTTCTTAAACCATCAAAATACACTTTAGAATTGAATCTCGCCCCTTTCAAGACTGTCTTTTTTGTAAAAGGCCATTGCCGTGCAATGGGAAAATAATAGGTTGGTATTATCATAAACTGAGCACCCTATAGTGAATTGTTGCATAGTGATACAACATAAAAATGTAACCTGATCTGATCTACCGACAAGTTCATTCAACTCAGCTTAATTCACAAGAAAATATCGGGTTTACAGCTACAAGACTCATTTTAGTAATCACCATAAAAGTTATTCGATACCAGCAGCTATCTTTTATTACGGTAATGTAAAATATCTTCGCACAAAAAATACACCTACATAGACAGGCAAAGAAAAGTACATTGAACGGATTTTTTTTACGACAATCCTTGCCTTTCACGAACTCACGTCATGTATTGTGACTGTTATTGACTGTAAAATAATAAAAAAAGGTGTGATTGATGCCTTCGTACGTGACTTCACCTGTTCCAATTTTTCGCCTAGTCGGTCTCTTTTTCAAATCTCCCTTGGTGAATTTAGGTGAAGTGAGATTGAGCTGTATCCCAAGTCAGGGAGAATTTTACAGAATAGTAATGTAATACTTACTATAGATAGATAAGAAGAGCCTTTAATACTAACGGTATTTAAGGTTAGAAATAAGAAGAGACGATCAGGCGCAGCTGCCTTATTATCAAACTTGCACCTTCATTAATATTAACGAACCTAAAGGGTCTGACCCCACAACCGATAATCGGGCCGATTTTTGACAGATTTCTTCGTCGGCCGACCGATCGAGAATCGGATTCTCTTGGTAGGTCGCTAGGATTCTATGTGGGGAGACGCTAAGAACTATATATTTTTAAGAACCCCTTACACCAAAGTGGCAATTTCCATACTTTTAAATTGTTGACAGTCTGTATCAATCTGTTAAAAATAATCCTATTCACCTACATTTTTTGACATTAATTGACCCTCAGATGTCATTGCGACTAGATTCTGACCGTTTTTGATTAGTAGAATTGACCTTCAGGCCCCTGGGCTTAGGGTTTCACCAGTTATGTTTAAGTTTTGTTATTATAAGTCCTAGACTAAACCACCCTACACTCAAATATCTGAGCCTACGACGCAGTGATGCCGCACCGTTCAAACAACACCCGACACAACAATCCAATTAGCACCAGGTTATTAAGTATCATTAAACGTGTAAAAAACAAAGATGGCGTCTTCAAAAGGAGCTTAAACTTTTTACATCAAAACTTATAAGACTGTATTTCATTTTAGTAAAATGATGAACAAAATCCTATTATATCAGATGAAAGTACCTAGTAATTTAGAAATGGGACGAATAACATTGCTTGTCCTTTTAATGTCATTTTTAATCTCATTCGAGACGGAGTTCATTTAATCTGCAAGGTATTTAAGACGCGCATAGCAACTATTTTAAACTTCTCTAAAGTCTGTAACATTAATTATGAAATCTAAATAAAACGCTCGCAAATTCGAGCTTCGAAACGTCAGACTGAGTTCAAGACACGCATGTTCTGGCGGTACTTTGTCAATGTCAGTACCTACTAAGTTATTCTGCGTCGACAGTCGATGCCAAAAACTATTGGAAATAAACCTTACCTATTTTAAACGACTTCTTAAAAGGAGAAGCTTTTTTTTTGTATGCGTTTTTTAATAATTTCTTTGGTCTGTAGTCAAAAATAACGTTTAAGGGACACAGCACACACGCTACTTTTAGTAGCGCGAATCGGCGAATTTGCAACTGTATCGATACTGCATCGCGTTTTGGCGACTCTCTGCGTTCGATCGCAGCTGCCAAATCGCGCGATTTAGCGATGCTGTATCGCGTTTTGGCGACTAACTGCGTTCGGACGCAGTATCGGAATCCCGAACTGTTCCGATGTTAGATCGGGTCGGCTGTAGTGTTGCTGATGCATTGTCGATTATCGATAGTTTGCCGATTTGCAATGGTATTGTTTATCCCACTAATTTTATAAATGTGCATGTTTTAGGTTAGTTAGGTGGTAGGTTAAGTGTTAGGTGGATGATGGATGGAAACATTCATCCATCCATGCTCAAAATGCATAAGTTTGTGAGGTCAGAAACTTCGCATTTTTTACATTACAATTACAATAAATGGATGGATGGATGTTTTCATCCATCCATTCATCATCCATCTATGCCTCACCACAAACATTTGTATTTAAAATCCTACTTATATTATAAATGCAAACGTTTGTGTAAAGGGATATATGGATGATGGATGGAACCATCCATCCACCCATGCTCAAAATGCCAAAGATTGTGAGTTCAGAAGCTTTCGCATTTTTTATATTATGAATACAATAAAATGGATGGATGGATGTTTTCATCCTGGATGGATGAAAACATTCATCCATCCATCCATCCCTCCTCACAAACTTTCGCATTTAAAGTCCTATTAATATTATAAATGCGAAAGTTTGTGCGGTTGGATTAATGGATGGATGTTTGCGTAATGTAAGACGTGAACTGGTTATAGGATGTAACCAATACCGCCTCCGGAGCGATTGACATTTTCGGTTTATCAATATTGCAGGCAGCAGTGCAGCTTCATTAGAATCTATCGTAAGTGTGTAGCTTCGTCAAAATCACAACACAACACTAGTCGCATTATGTTCCACATAAAGGTCTGCCCCCACGACCGATAATCGGGCTGATTCTCGGTCGTTTTTTCTCGCCGGCAAAAAAGTCTGTAAAAAATCGGCCCGATTATCGGGCCGATTTTTGAAAGTTTTTTTGAGTACATACACCCTGACACACCCTCACACACACGCGGAACTGTGGGTAATGTCGTACCTTATAGTTCCGAGACAGCGACACGCCGGCTGACGCTGAAAACCAGCGCTGTGGTTCCGTGTCTCGTGCACGGGCCACGGCTTTATGCTGAACGTCAGCCTTTTCGCGCGGTAGTAGCGCATTATAGATTATTGTTTTTGTTATTTTTATTTTTGTGTTGTGCGTCGCTTTCGCGAGAATAAATGGTTTTTCTCTCTTTCTTTTTTACACACAGACAGCACAGACAGATTTTCAGTTTTTCAGTGGGACAGTTTTTTGTTAGTTTTGATTATCGGTCGTGGGGGCAGACCCTAATTATGTCAAAACGCTGCGATCGGCATCTTACAGTGTGCGGGGGGTAGCGATTAGTCGCTGAATCGCGCTTCCGAAAAGCGACTAAATCGCTGCGATTGGCGATTTCAAGTGTGCGGGGGGTAGCGATTAGTCGCTGAATCGCGCTTCCGAAAAGCGGCTGATCGCCGATTCGCGCTACTAAAAGTAGCGTGTGTGCTGTGTCCCTAAGTGTCCAAAATCAAATGAACTCCTAACAAGGGCAGGCTTGAATGTCTAAAATAGTCGACTAGTAACCTATCATTTAGTAGATAGCACATCATTTCTATAAGAAAGATTTGTGCTACGGATTTCACGACAGCAAGGCAATTCACGTAATTAAAAACATTTAAATTCTCAGCAACAATCAAAGTCAAAATCTCGTCTATAATTTAGGTAAATTAGAGGCAATTATGACAGATGACGACAAAAATTAGAATATAAACGTTCTTATACATACAATAATGGCTCCTTTGATATTCTAACTCCTAACTCCGAGCTGCTACTGAAAATTTCACTGAAAAACCCAATAACACTTTGTTCGACCTAGGTATCGAACCCAAGACCCTAACGTAGCAGTTGCGCTTAGAACCACCCTCTCATACACATGATTATTGACCCTATAATATTTGAACGGTATAATAATGTAACTCAAAAGATAATATAAAAACATAATTCAAAAAGTCACCACAAATAAAACCAGTAAAAAGCAGCCAGTTTTTGTTCGGCAGGCGCAGTGACGCGTGTCGCTCGGTCGCGCGCGACACGTCTCACGGTGTCCCGTGTCGCATGTCGCCATGTGAACGCGCAACATTCACCCGATCCAGTTACATTGGACACCAGTTTTAATTAAATGTTTTTAAAGCCTTTGTGGCTGCGTGTACGCTGTTTTATTCGGAACTCTTTAGTTCTGTTTAATGAAAAGCTGAATGTTGAAGTACATAATGAATTTTGAGGAATTTGTTTTGTTCCTCTTTTGTTTGTGTTATGTACTCGTAACAAGCTGTTTTTATTAAAATTGAGTACAGGTAGGTAACTAAAACATTATTTATTTGAAACCAATTTGGTTGTTGAGCCGCCCACGTCATACAATCGGCGACCGATTTTTTGATCGGTGTCAATGGAACATTATATGAATTCTAATACCAACACACGCGTCCTATATAAAGTGAAGCGTCGAAACTATAGATTTCTTGAACGGTCCGATAAATCGTTCCTACAAAAGTCGGACGTGGGCGGACGTGGCTCTTGGTCAAATAAATAAAATGTCTGTTTGCTTCGGCTAAACTCCGAAACAGCTCTAGCGATTTTGACGGACTTTCACTGGCAGATAGCTCATGTGTTAAGGAGCAGCTAAGGCTACTTTTATTTTAGTAAAAGGATTACGAAACCAAAAAAATCTCGAAATAACCGACTTTTACGTAAACGACGACCCAGGGAGAAGGTAGTAATCTATACATATAATAAAATTGTAGCGATGTCAAAACTGTACATTTAATATTTTTGAGAAAAAGTGATTGCTACGAGGTCGGGGAATGATTCTAATGCCGAAAATACAATTTTTAGAATTTTTGTCTGTTTGTCTGTTTGTCTGTTTGTTTGTTAGAGCATCACGCAAATACTGCCGGACAGATTCTGTTCAATTTTTGTATATTTATTCCATATAGGCCAAATTTGACCGTAGGCTATAAATTATCACGCTATCTGCTATGAGGGCTGAGCAATGTTGCGTTATGTTTTGTTCTCCTACAGATTACATCGCGTTTATAAAAATACGAGATTAAACATAAGAATACTTTAGGTAGCTGGGGTTTAAACTACTGAAATAATTATCATAACGCTATACCTTCAAGGAGCTAAGCAGTTAATTGTGACAGAGTAGAACGGCTATTTTAGAGTATTTTCTATCAGAGCATGTGGTCTAATGGTTCGATGACCGCCTTACAAGTCGCTGGGTATGAGTTCAAACCCCAATAACTGTTTTACTTTTTGTGATTTTTTACATACATTTTTAATTCTAGAACATTTCCAAAATTTAATAAAATTAAAGTAGGCATTCTTCCGCCATAACATTTTGCTTTCTTATTTTTCAAATATGTTATTATTTCGGAAAAAAATAATATCTATACAATCATAGTTTCATATTATAAACAATATTGAATTAATTTATCAAAATCAAAAAAATAAACAAACTGATAGGTGTGGGAACGATAGTAGAGCGGAAAATATAGGTATTGTTAAAAAAAAACTGTCTGTTTGACTCTTTAAATTAAATGACAAAATAGTCTTTAAATGTCGGGCAACACATGGCTGTTTTATATAACGCGATTGAATTATTTTCGCATCGATGATTCCCCTAACAATAATGTACACCAGTTGAGACATGTACAGTACCTTCTAGATACATCACTGAGTTCACTACCGGGAAGCAGGTACTCTGGCAGCTTCAAGTAGTCATGAGGCTGTTTTCCTTCCCACAATCTACTTCTCTCTTTGTGTGGTGGGTTTTGTAATAAAAAGTGAGGCTATTTGGATATTTGTAACAAATAATGGAGTTAGGTAGGTAAGCATTATTGCATTATGTTTATTATCCCCGAAGATTTTACCACGGGACTGGTGTAAAATACATAAAATATTCAAGATTTTTAACATAATATTTATCCTATGAAATAAAAATCGTCAAGTCATAGCCACAAAGAGTTAAGCAGTTAATTGTGTAATAGAATTCAAAACGAGACCGATTCTGGCCACGACGGCTAAATATAGCAGACTAGCCAAGTAGGCAAGAGATATTAAAATGCACAAGCGTGTGAGCAAACGCTCCCTCTTCCCTAACTCCCATAGTCCGATGTGTCGGCAATCCGACACAACCGGGGAGAGATCAGGCGCAGCACCAACGGCTTTACGTGCTTTCCGAGACACGTGAGTGTCACACCACCAACGTCCGTACTCCGGCTGTTACTGAGAAATTCGTAATGGAAAAACCCATTACCCCATGATCAACAGTTTTGCTGGCCACCAGGAGACCAACGGGGCCGTTCAAATATGACATAGTTGTTTTTAGTTAATTGTGTTACGTAAATAAAGTGAATAGTTCCACTGTTTAATGAAAACCATGTAAAATATTTTGTGTGGGTCAATTCCAATCAATTGTTACTTTTTGTTATTATTTTAATAGGTTTTTGTTTTGATGCAGTAGGATTTCAATATTATAATAAAACAGGGTTAGGTGGGTGTAGTTTTTTGCCTTACATAACTTAAAAAATATGCATGGATCGACTGAAGAGGAATGACCGGAACAGAATTGTACTGATTCCACAAATTCTAGCTACGCTAAGAATATTTTTCGTAAGTAAAAAACGGCGCCTCTGACTATTTAAAGAGTTACCAAGTTATATCGATAGTAGGATCGTCGCAACACCATGATGCTCTGACGCAGGTATTCTCCGGACATGTTGACATGAGACATGAGGACACGCCAGAGTGATATCATTGTGAGGATCATCCGGTGGACACGGTGAAGCATTAGGTGGAGGTCTGCCCTGCTTTGGCGGAACACCGCCGTGTCCTCATAGAGGCGATCGACGGCAACGGGCCTCCGGTCGGCGAGCGTTGGGTGGCTCGCCGTCCGATCAGAACCATACCCGTGCCGACGTCGCGTTGTGTTTCACACACGTCTCAAAGAGATATCAGCACAGTAGACGGGGCCCGCTAGGGCCAGTGCCTGCTACAGTTACGGAATATGTTCGAAAGACTCACCGCGGCTCTGGAACGTGATGGGCATTAGGAGAAAACGGATGGATTTTAGTCAGTAAGAGTCTGACACTTCCTTCTGCCAGAACGGAAGACCTCATATGACGATTTTCCATCATTAAAAAAGAAGGATCACTGCACCGTGGGCCTACCAACCTCGACACTTCATACAAGTGTCGTACGATTTATCTGTAAACGTTATGTGTGCAATACTTTACTGTCTGGGCTGCGCTACGCTACTAAAAAACATACTTCTATTCCAATAGCTAAACAGAAATAAATTAGCTACAACAGGAAGTGTACCAAAAATAATTAAACCTATACGATATAAAAAATGTCTCTCAGACTTCAAGCTTTTACGATACATGTAGAATCCTGCATCAATCATTAATCATGCATCGCATGCAGAATTGCTTCTAATAGGTAGGTACTGTCAACAGACCATATTCTGCATGCTTACAAATGAACTTCAAAATGAAGGTTACCTATTACCGTCATTCTGCAATAGATGAAAGGTAATTTGAGAGGTAAAACTTTGCTTAGCCTTTTAATAAGTCATATGCTTACTGTTTTTTGTGCATACTTTTCCCAACAACATAATTATTATTAACTTGGTTATAACACGAAGTTCAGATTTAGTTAGCAGTTGCTCAGATTACAAGATTCATTTCTACGGTTTTGATACTAGACAGATCGAAGCTACAATGTGAGTGTTAAAGCAGAACCTATTAAAAATGCTTTTCAACGGTTAGAGAAAGAAAAACAAGTAAATTTTGACACCACATCACAGTATTTTCGAAGGGAATAGCAAAGCCATATCATATACCCTCCGCATAAATATGTTTTAATCCCAGGTATGGTGCAAGCTCATTACCAACTGGACAAAAAATCAGACTCCGGGCGTCTACTGACTCATTTTTAAAACTCACAGTTGTAACTATTATTAACCTTAGAAACCATTTGACATGGCTGGAAGATTATGATGACATAGTATTCAATCCTTAATTGTTTAAGTAACACTAAGGTCGACGTGAGCGAAGCCGCGGGCAACAGCTAGTTACAAATATAATCACATCAAACTGTATATATTTACTTTCGAATCTGTAAAGACTATTAAATTAAATTATGATTTCCATTCGTTTCAAGTTAATTCAGTTTGTTAGACTAGTTTTCCAGTAGCAGAATAATGTTCTTCAAAATACGGACAGATTGAGAACTCAATACAAATGAAGCGATTGGAAAATGAATTTAGTATTAAATTAGTTTTCATTGCAAAGCTTCATAGCTAGCTCATAAACTTATTGGGTTATATTTTTAATCTTTATACCAAACTGAAAATAAGACTTTCGTCTGCAATCGTGTGATTTAGAAATGGACAAAAAAAAATTGTACCATCTTTATTGGTAAAGAAATATATATGTCACCGTAAAATTGTAAATACCGTTAGATTATAAACTATCTCGCGAGTTTGTAAGCTGTCGAAAGATTGTGAACCTCAAAGTACTGCTTACAATTTAACGTATTATTATTCGGTAGATTGTAATCTACCGAAATGAAACCGTCAAATTACAATCTTAAAATTGTGAAATTGTCAACTGTCCAAAGGCTGTCCCTGATTGGTCGGCTTTATAGTAGACCGTTCTGGGTCCATAGAGTTAGGAATGAAACACAGGTATCAGTCAAATAAAATGAATGCACTTCAAGAATTGTGACATCAAGTTTTATTCATTACTTAGTAGGTAATCAATAATTCTGACATCACATGGTAAGAAAAAGTTGTATCAAAATAAAAAAAAACAGAAAGGTATCAATATTTTCTTCTCAAACACAAATTAAAATTGAAAAAATAATGAATTTTTCTCTTAGAAAAAAACGATAACAAAATGAAATCAAAATTTAAAAAGCAAATCAAAAACATATTAACGTTTTCGAAAATGTAACAAAATTGTCTATTAGATAAAAAATATGAAAGTAAATTGCACCAATAAAAATGATAAAATACTTGATGGCACAATTCTTGAAGTGCATTCATTTTATTTGACTGATACCTGTGTTTCATTCCTAACTCTATGGACCCAGAACGGTCTACTATAAAGCCGACCAATCAGGGACAGCCTTTGGACAGTTGACAATTTCACAATTTTAAGATTGTAATTTGACGGTTTCATTTCGGTAGATTACAATCTACCGAATAATAATACGTTAAATTGTAAGCAGTACTTTGAGGTTCACAATCTTTCGACAGCTTACAAACTCGCGAGATAGTTTATAATCTAACGGTATTTACAATTTTACGGTGACATATACATAATATGATTATTTTTACAAATTGTCATGTTTCTATTAATTAATTAATTAATTAATTTAATCCTTACTCATATTATAAATGCGAAAGTAACTCTGTCTGTCTCTTCTTCACGCCTAAACCACTGAACCGATTTCAATGAAATTTGGTACAGATATAGTCTGGGACCCGAGAAAGGACATAGGATAGTTTTCATCCCGGAAATCCCCCGGGAACGGGAACTATTAATCCACGCGGACGAAGTCGCGGGCAAAAGCTAGTTATTTATAAGTAGTACTTTTTTAATTTCTTAGTAAACATTTAAAATGCGACACTATTGGCGGAACGAAACCTTGATGTCACCATTCACTAAGACATTTCTGCCGACAGGTCGTTTGTATGATTCTTGAAGGTTATTCGTTTTGTTTTGCGGTTTTTATAATAAATCACTATTTTTTTTTTTGGGAATCATTAACCGAAAGCAGTGATTAAAAATGTGAGGTCACTCAATAAAAAGAAATAAATTCTTTTCCAATAGAACTTACCAACACAGTGAAAACTTAGTTTCGTGACTATTTTTTAGCTTATTTAATAAAATTTTGCAAGTGTCATATTTTTTTTCCGGTTATATAATTACAGTGTAGTTTAATAAAATACATGATACCCTATTTACTTTACAACTGAAACAGTTTTTGTGTTATCTCAGCGCTTACAGACTCACTTAAAGTTCCGAACAATAACATAAATAATTTATTGCTAGATGGCTCTTTCTATTTTAGTTTATCTTGGACATCACTGACATCGGTACAGGAAAACATCATGAGGAAAACTTGACTTCTAATTAGCTATAAGTTTAGTCTGAAATCGCTAATCCGCCTACAGGGACGGTAGTGATCAATCCTCGTGTCTTCTCTGTATGAAAAGAGGCCTTTGACTTGCAGTGGGATAGTAATAGGCTGGTTTTATTGTACCTATTATTATGTATGTACGGTCAACAAAAGAGATAAGTAACCGGACCGTCTAATTTAGTTAAAGATTTCTTTCAAACCGGTGGTCGTTTTTAAATGAAATCTTATTTAGTTAATAAACTGTTTATTTTCTATTAATTAAAATAGGATTCATTCAAAAACTTCTACCGGTTTTTGTAAAACTTTAATTTCATTCGGCGACACTGGTTACTTATCTCTTTTGCTGACTGTACATATACACATATCAACCACTGTCAACAGTACTCCGGTTTCTGTGAACTGAGAACAACTAATCATAGATTTGAGGTCCTTGATTAGAACCTAGAGTAAGCACTCAGAGATACACCGCAACCATAACGCCAAACATCACCTAGAATTAGTAGGAGACATGTTCTATCGTATATCTAGTGTTGGCAAATGATATTAGCACAGACAGAAAAATCTATACTAATATAATAAAGCTGAAGAATTTGTTTGTTGAAACGTGATTGTCTTTGAAACTACCACTAAGATTGGAAAAGAAAATGATTCAGATTCACGAAGAATAGTATAAGTTATAAAGCATCACGCTTTGATCAAAGGGAGCGAAGCAGTAAGCAAAGACTTAACTGAATATTAATAATTTGGGTAGATGTAATCGTCTTGATAGCTTCATCTTTGTTCCTTTCTTTGGATATTATATTTAACTTGGACAAGCCTTTTTGATGATTCTCAATACTTAGATTCAAAAGCATTTCGCAAAGATTAGACATCTAAACAATTAATTACCGTTCATACCTTGACTTTTTGCCTCCCAATACATAAATAAGTACCAATTCCAAAATATCCTTTGATCATCTCAGGATCTCTCAATATCCATTAAGTAGCTCATTAATAATTAATCTGATAGCGGGGAGGGGTGATAAATCAACTCAATTAGCAAGCCTTTGCCTTTTCGCTTCACTGTAAATAGATTTCATTGTAAGCGATATTATTTTGATTTCGACGGCCAATCTTAACGGACGATCCAATTGAAACAAACATTTGTACACGGATTTCCTTATTTACCGAAGATAACTTTGGTAACCAAAGTTTCAGGGAGCGAGGTCGAGACGAAAGAAATTTTAGCGACAGTAAAAATAATCTTCCATTAATATGGTAAATATACACTTGACGACTACTCTCTCTGTTCACTCGACTGTAACGATGTCTCGATAAAATAAAAATATTTACTTTGTTCTTCAATCTAAGAGAAAAATATTTATGCATTTCTTCGCCTTTCTTGTCTGAATTTTTATCTCGTAAAAAAACTACTTCTAACGTTTTCGGTTCCGAATTAATTATTCATTTTCTTTCACTACGAATTGGAGGGAAATAAAAAACATGACATCTATAATTTATATACAAACGGAATTGCGGATGACAGCCTTCATTTGTATTTGTCATTTTAGTGCTCTATAAAAATATGATTTGGCGAAAACATTGTGTGCCAAATAAAAGAGATATTTTAATATCGAAGATGAAGAAGTTAAAGGACTGTTTGATATAGTTTTGGAAGCGAGCCAACGCCACATAGACGACTAGGCACTTAATATTGTTGCCATACATGGCTTAATTGCTTGCTAACCGGGTTTAAACTTGGTCGTGCAGGATATAAACGAATTAAGACGACGAGAATCCTCCGTGACTTGTGAAGTGCAGAAAGAAAAAGCAACGGACAACTTTCCCAAGCTGCACAGCGACTAAACAGTTAATTTCTTTCCGGGAACTAAAATACTTTATTATGAACTAGTTTCCACGGATCTGAAATTTATTAAGTGAAAAAATAAAGATATTTCTTGTGCCAAGTGCAGCTTTAAAGCTTGGCAAGAAATTCTTCCCTTGAAATACGTTGTAATTAAACTAGTGCTAACAACAATAGCTTTGCTTATTAAGGTGAAGTTTAGAGTTCTTACCAGAAAGTTTAGTTACTATTTATTTAAGTATTAATTATATAATTTAATTATTGGAACTATTAAATAAAAAACCGCATATCCTGTGGAGTATCCATCCAGTTTCTAATTATAGAAAAGAATAATTCAATTCGGCCCGATCGAATCATTTCCTGAGATCCGGTATTCAAAAAAGCTTTTCAATACAATATAAATGACATGTCAATATTAACATACAGACGTACCGACAGCGCGGAACCCAATTAAATTCGGATACGGACAGCAAAATGATGATGTTATAGACACTATGACATATTGAAAAACAGCCAAGAATCAAATCATATCGCAGGAATATAGATCTCGGGGTAGACACTCATAATAAATGGCTTTTGGGGCCGGCAGCGTCGGGAGATGTATTGGCCTAATAATCGAGCTTGGCACGTGAGAGAGTATAATCTACGTATTTTATTAGTCTATAGTCTATACACAGGTGAAATAAGATAACCATATTTATGATAGTACAGCTTTAGATGGACTAATTATTGCTGCCCTTTGTCTATTCTGTTTGATAACACAAGGTTTAAGTAATCTGTAAAAATAGATATATTTTTTAAATAAGAATTAGCTCCATCCGCGACTTCTTTGACGTGGTTTTTTCATCCGCGTCAAGTTGCGTGTTTGGTTAGGTACTGCTTCGCTCCCGTGTTTCATAGCGTGGTGATATAAATATAATCTATACTATTCCTCATGAATATGGCTATCGTATACAAAAATAATTTTTCTAATCTGACTGGTATTTTCAGAGATTAGACAAACACAAAAACTCTTCAGATTTATTATATTAAGTATAGACACACAATATTTTACACTAAAAATAAATAAGTTCGTCTATTAATTATGTGCGGTCACTTCAGTAAGTTTCAAAGGAACTTTACATAACAGCAGTACTATTTTCATAACATATTTCCCTGAAATTACTTGTTCTACCAATCTATTCACCGTATCTGACCAAGTTACAGCTGAAGAAGCACTTTTATGTTTTTTGGCTTACATTTCCATTCCAATTCATGTCTTTATAGACCCAGAAACCCCTTGCAACAACACGAATCTGAAACAAATCTTGCATCAAAATTCATATTTTATAAAGCATAAACCAAGTCGGTTTTATTAGATAGACTTGGCTAGAGGGACAAAGATATCTCAGTATCTTTCAACTATGCCAAGAAGCTCACCGATACCTGCGATACAAAGGCGGAGACCAAGGCCTCCCAGAGGGATACTGAGTTATCCTACTTTGGCGACGGAGTGCCGTAAGCACTCGGCGTGTAGTAACGATGTGAGGTAAGATGGTTGGACGGGCAGAGTGGCATTAATGTAGTAAGCCGTGTTTGATTCAAATATACGGAAGCTATTACTGGTTCTAATTAAGTTTCATAATTAGCGGGATGTGTCTTCAGTAAAGGCTGTTTCCTTTAAAGTAAAGGGGAGGTAACGATGCTGAAAAAACGAAGTAAACTTGTAAAGGTAATCTCTGGGAGTATTGATATGATTACAAAATAATATTCCAACGATGGAAAATAGTTGCCGAGTGTGGAAAGAAAAAGGTTTTAGTAGGTACCTACCCTAACTAAATACACACATACATACATATAGGCGTGGGGAAAAACTAGTGACTGTAAATTATATAACGTTTGATGAACTCCGTAAATATTACGTTCAATATCAATTTTGATTTACAAACTAAAGATTGATTTTTGTTATCAGAAAATTACGCCTGTCAAAACCAGACAATCTCAAAATCAAACTATTCAATTATTTAATTAATCTTTCGATCTGAGCTAACCACATCGATAGCAGTTCAACGTCAAAGATTATCAAGTTCATAACTCTTCCGAGCGAAACAAAGGCGATTACGAACCGGAGTAAATCCATGTCTTGGAAACCGCTAACCTTGAGTTAAACCAGTGGAACAATGTAGAGGATTTCAAAAGTTTAAACACCCCTCAGTTTATAGATCCAGGGTTAGATCGATCTGGCTGCCTATTAATTAGTCAAAACACCGGCGAACTGAGTCTTAACACCCACCGGTAAGCTGGAGATTACATCCTCGTGACATACGCGCCGACAGATTGGTTAGCCAGTTTTATGAAGTTGGGAGTAGAAAGGAGGGGAGAAACATTGCGCTTAACTTGTTATAACTTTGTTCGGATTGGATTTATTGTAACTCGTTTATTTTTCTTGGTTTTTTTTGTTGAAATACTCGTCATATTATTCTTGAATCTACTCTCAAGATTTTGATGATTGGTATCTATACTAATATTATAAATAGGTAAAATAGGTGAAGTAGTAGGGGGTAATCTCTGGATAAATAAAATAAATAAAATAAATATCTTGGGACAACTCACACACGGCTATCTGATCCCAAGCTAAGCAGAGCTTGTGTTATGGTAACCAGACAACTGATATACATACTTATATAATTTTATAAATACATACATATTATAGATAAATCACACCCAGACACAGAACTATCAATCATGCTCATCACACAAAGTTTGTCCTGGGTGGGAATCGAACCCACGACCTCCGGCTTAGCAGTCAGGGCCACTAACCACTAGACCAACAGGCCCGTCGATGTCCTGAACAGATTAAAAAAAAATCTTTTACCAATAGATAACCACGGTATTTGTGAGTGTCATAGGTTATAACATCACGCTACGACCTATGGGAGCGGAGCAGGAACGAAAGGCGTAACTTAACGCGGGTAAAATAAGTCACGCGGACGAAGTCACGGGCAGGTAGCTACCTGCCTAGCTGACTAGCTAGTCATGAATAAATTGCGAACGTACCTTTTAGTATAATTGGGTAGATGACACCACTAATCAATTGACGTACTTTTTATGAGCTGTCAAAACGCCATTCCCCCATAGATTTTGTATGACAATACTCAACTATGACGTCACTTTTTTGTCATCTCAATTCACTAACTATTTATTGATTTCAAAGCAACTAAAAATCGATTTTTATAGTTATTTAAAAAATCATCGGGTTTTTAGTGCTAAAATTAAATGTTTTTTTGTGAAGTTGTTTCTTGAAATTATTGGTTAGTGGTGTCATCTACCCAATTGTTGTCGTTTCCTAGTGTGCTCACTGTAACTTAATGATGTAATATTAATGACATTCAAATGTCATTAATATTACAGTACATACCTAAGTACTTTCACCCCCATAAAAAATATGCAGTGATAAGTCAGCCTATTTTTAAACATGGGCCCCATTATGTTCAAAAACTAGCTTCGCCTCGCGACTCCGTACGCGTGATAGCGCGTTGAGTTACATCTTTGGTTACTGCGTCGCTCCCGTGAGTCGTAGCGCGATGTTATGTAGCCTATACTATTCTCACGAACCTGGCTATCATATTATTTTTTTTCAGATTTCGACTAGTAGTTAAAATAGTTGATGATTTAATAATTTTATTTCCCAAAAAGAATTATATTCAGTTACATGAGAACAAACTTTTTGTAAGTAGAATATAGTTCCAGAGTTGAAAGCGTTTCAACAAACAACCAAAAAAAAGAACTCTTCAGTTTTAGAGGTTTATTTATATAGAAAATAGAAGCAGAAGATATGACATATTTTGTTATTGCACTACTCAACTCAAAAAAGCTCCCAAAAACTTTCGGCACAAGCATGACACATCACGCTTTTAACCCCACACACACAAGTTCAACGACCATTACGGCATCTAAACCGCCACAAATAACAGGTAGACAATACATTACTTCCACGCCATGCTGGCCATCGTTCATTCTCGTGTGTGCCGCCGTCAGCTGCCCACGTGTGTCGTAAATAAACAATACCGCTGTTCGGAACTCGTCGTGCAATTCCGTCGGTGCTCGGAAACTCACAACTACCGTCCGTCTTTACCTAATGATGAACGACGGTGAATGGGACCTGGTTGGTGAAGGAGTTACTTTGAACGTTTCTTATGGTTGGTCGTAAACGTGGTTGTTGAAGGTTAACTATCAAGGTGGACGGTGGACGGTATTTATTTAAGCGTGGAACAGCTGCTATGGTGAAGATTTTAATAGGCTATATTTGTTTCTGTCGAACAGATTACTTTTTACTCTCCCAGTAAAAAAATGGTGTACTTTTTACATACCAAGACTACTCTTTCAAAATGTTGGGGACAGGTCAACTGTATTTTCTAAAAAAAATTGTGAGTTTGTGAGGTTGTAGGGGGTAATCTCTGGGTCTACTGAACCGATTTTAGAAATTTTGTTATTCATAGAAAGCCACGTTATTAGATTTGTTTTTTCAGCCACATAAGATATGTTTTTGGTCGCAGTGTGATGTAATATCACATCACACCTCACCATGCGGACGAAGACGCAGGCAGAAGCTAAAACCTACTTAATAAAATGTAAGTCTGAGCTAAGGTTAATCTGCTATGAGAAAACTTGGTGAACAATGCTCATGTCTTCTCCGTATAAGAAAAGGTATTTGCCCTGCAGCAAGACTTTAATATGGCGATATTATTACTTTTTACACGAGTGTCAATAACACTTTAATATCTTCTTGGTGATAATACTAGGTGCTTGAGCATTTCCCCGAAGCAATTTTATATAAGCGTTAAGTACCTAAATATTCGTGCCTTTGAGTAAGCTGATGCTACCTACCCAATTCATTGTTCAAATTTTTTGCTAAAGCGAAATTATTCACCAAACCTCTATTTGTGTGGACATTATAAAATTCTCGGGCGCAACAAAACTTCCAATTACTACTACAAACAGGGAAAACAACGATCTCTATTACCTGTTCCTGTTCTCATCTTTGAAGAAATACCACTACAACATGGGCGTTCTAAGAAACGAGATGAGGAACTTTATACTTCCACAACAATCTATTCTTGTAGTATAAGATTATTTTAGTTTGTTTTGAACGATTTTTAACCTTATAACTTGAATCTAAACCTTATATCTACATACAAAACTTATAAATAGAGTTCAGCTTATAGGGCTTCAAAAGACTTGTCCATATCGCTGTCAATGGGACAAGTGCCCAAAATGCTGATAGCATTGCCACGTTGTATGAGAAGAATAAACCAGCCCTTTGGTCACAAACTCACAAGAAGAGTTGACCAGCCGCTTGGTAAATCAAACTGCAATATAATTAAAGACAGTACGAGATGAAGACAGGGGTTTATTTTATTAAAAAGGTATTTTGCAAGGGGTCGTGTCTGACTATATCTCACCTAATAGTAAACAATGTCCAAAACTCATTAAAAACAGATCGGTTTGTTGTCCCATTACGTTGGAATTCTCTTTATTCATAGGCTTTCAATATTACCGATCGTTGTGGATATAGTAGGTGTAAAACAGACTAACAAGCGTATTCATAAGGTACCTATAACTACTCCATGAACAGTAATCCGTACACCCTCCCACATGGTCGATCTACATCCGGGGGGAGTTACCGGAATTAGATTATGGAAATTAGTTTAGTTCGATGGACTGCAGGCACCTGTGTACTGTGTATAACATCGTAATGTAGTTTATCAATTTATATATTGTTGTAAATTGGCTTGATATAGAGAGTTTTTAGCAAAGGCAAAGTCTAATTATTTATTTAATTTGACCGGTAGAAGCACCTTTGAATGTAATTTACAAAAAAACCGAATCGAGTCTAATTACCCCTTCCCAAAGGTAGTTTCGTATGGAGAAGAATGGGCAAGATACTCCATGTTACTCCCATTTTTATGTGACTTTTACTAATTCATAATTATGTACTTTTTAAGTTTATCTTGGACATCAATGATGTCGGTAACCATGTCAGAGACCCTTGAGGCGGTTTAGAAAGTCTGACACTAGGGTGTGACCGTCGTAAGATCTTACTGCCCACACGATAAAGAAGACAGACTCTTTTGAAAATAAATGTTTTACAACAGTATATTTCGTATACATCAAATATGACACGTGAAGACGATAAGAAAATGTATTAAGAACTATTCAAATTATTAAACTAACATTTCAACAACAAAGAAATATCGAATGATAAACCAAATATAAAATAGCAAAACTATTCCTTTGAATACAAATTATATATCTTCACCTGTATGTACGTATAATGCAGTGGACTCGAGTCACCTGTCGACATTTAGAGGTAAAGCAACTGACATTCTTGGAAATTAGGAAATCCTAGAAGCGAAGCGTAAAGCTCAAGACAGATCGAGTCGGCGTCACATTGTGGGACACTGCCTTACCTGGGAGACAAAAGATAGTGAGACTGAGAACTGAATAAAAGAACTTATAATAAATACCAGCATACTATTGTCCCATTCAGGGCAAAGGCCTCTTCTACAGAGAAGCACGAGCATTGATCACCAATTCATCACGCTTCCTAATGGCGTTTTGGCGATTTTAGACTTATATTAATTATAAGTTCAGGTTTTTCTTTTTAAGACGGAAAATCATCAAATAACTTCCCCCGCCCTGGGCGGGGCGGGAGGGAGTATCAGACTTTTACTGACTAAAACCCGTCTATGTTCCTTTCATGTGCCCTTTGCGTTCCGGGGGTGCGGTATCTCTTTCGAACAACCCGCAGCCCAAGTTCAGGTTTACTCACAATATTTTTCTTTCACGACGACAGTTATCTGAAATATGAACTCTGGAAGTACATATGAATAGAGAGAGAGGCATTGGTACTGGCCCGGTTTCTAACCCGCAACCTCAAGCATGAGAGGAGTCGCCTTAATTACTGGGCTATCACGACCTAGTTATACCTGACCTTTTTTCTGACCGAAGCTTTTAGTACTTCGTGATCAAACGAGATAGTAGAATATTGCCGGTTACTTCAGGAATTCGCAGCTAAATGTCGATATCACGAGTGTTAGGTGTTAGTACGTATTTCTAGCACTGGCCCAGTTAGTCAGACCATTAAACCGCTTAACCATTACAAATAGAACTGATACCGAGAATTTCCTAATAGGACACCCAATAGCACTGTCTAACCTGAGAATTTGAACACAAACCTATAGTCGAATATATTCTCGGCTTAACAATATTCCCCGTATCGTATTTAATAAGAATTGGTATGTATAGCGTATGCCTTTAATTTGGGGCGATTCGAATTAATGATATTCCCTAGTGATCAGATGGAATACGATAGTAGACATAAACACACATACCATCACGCCTGTATGCCCCGAAAGGTTAGGCAGAGGTGTACCACAGTCCGCCGGTATGTTTAGGTCCCATGTAATAAGGGGCGGGCCTATTGCCATGAACCAGGCACTAATTCTAACTCCAAGCTGGTACTGAGAATTTCATACAAAAACCCAATAACACTTTGCTCGACCTGAGAATCGAACCCAAGACCTCTAGTGTAGCAGTCGCGCTTAGAACCACTAATGCCCAACCAATAAAAGCCTGGGCTATTTTTGATTACTGCCCAGCAGAGAACTAAATTAAAGCCAGATTTAGTCCAACAGTTAAATACAACCTGCTACTTTGTGTGACCTACTACTCTTAGTATCCATAAAAATAAAATTAACATAAGCTTGCAAATTAGATTGTAGATTTTTGTGGAAACGGTTTTATTATCGTGGCATTATATTAGATAACTTAACATCAGAAACTCAAACATAATTAAAACATGATCATATTTATTTTGATGGATTACAGGATAATAATACACTTAATACGTTTAAGTAGGTAGCTACTGTAGGTTAATGTATATAGGCACGAATCTCGGAACGAATCTTCAGGGCAACATATATTTTTATGTATGAATGTATTTGTGACGGGGAGGTCAATTACCTACTGAGTTTTTACTCCATCACTTGACGACATGACAGACCCAATCAAAAAGAAATAGCAATCACGGGGACTGCCGGCAGAAGTGAAGAGTTCACATTACCATGTCACACACATAATCTTTTCTCCACATAAGTTTTGCTCCAACCAAAAATCGCTCAACGCGTCTAAAGAAGTTTTTACTTCAATTACTTCAATAATATAGTTACCTAGTTTGCAACGTTACGAATGCTTTCGACTTACATTTGAACGAAATGGACAAATTACACCAATTTGAAGTTACTTTCGTTCGTGAATTCGCTCAAGTTATCAGCCAGACAAGTGGTCTCGATGTCATTTGTTGGAAACAAGAATTCAAACACATTTTCTAATTTATTGTGCGAAAGGGACACATTCAAAACGACGAGCTCCCCCGAGTCTCTGTGCGGGGCAACAGTATCTACAATTTAAGAAGAATATAAATTGGCTCGTGTCATGTGGTTTATGTTTCATGGCCGTGTATGACCTAAATTATGATTTTTACAAACTCATAACCTCATTTCGTAGAGCATAAATGGGCGGCCATTACGGAACGATCACCCACTTGAGGATAGACCCACAGAGCTAGGAGAGATACTGACCACTTTGTATTAGTGTCAGTAAACTAATTTCATACGTTGTGATGTTTTTTAAGACTTACTGCTACAGTAACCAAGGACCTAGTGTATTAATAGTTTATCTTGTACACCAAAAAAACTTTTATCAGTATCTAGGATTTTTGAGATGGGGCGGGCACTAAGGGCAGTTATCTCAACCGTTTTATTCACAGAAAAACGTCCCTAGCATAACTTTTTGAGATATTCTGAACTGTATTCACAGATTTTGGAAAACATTGTATAGTCAGCGAAAAAATGCTCAAATAAGAAAAAAATATGCCTTTGGGATCCTATTTAATTTAGGGATCAAAAAACTCTAATGGACCATTTATTGTATGAGTACTAGAAATGACAGAAATCGCCAAAAATCTTCCATACATTTTGTACGGAAAATAATAACACACCAAAAAAATACTCTTTAGCTTTGTAATATCAGTCTATATAGTCTGTCTAAAAGGCAACCTAAACAGTCAAGCAAAAGTTAACCTTATAGCTCCAAAAACAAAGATGAACATTCAACTGAAAAAAAATAACCTCTCCTCATAATTAATTAAGTTTCTCATAAGAGATAGTACCTAAATATAAAACTAGGCTAGTATTTTTCTTTCTAACTAAAGTTGAGCATAGACAAAGGGTATTGTAACAAAAAGAAACAGAAACTCCTTTTAGTAATGCTCTAATGAATATGCTGATTTGGTAATGGATGAAAATTATACTGTTCTAACTGGTGGGTTTAGAGCGCCACTCATTAACTGAGCTCTTAGTTATAAAATGTATTATCCAGACCGACTCCGGCCACGGCGGCTAATCTTAATGCAGATTAGCCAGTACGCAGAAGATATTATAGTGCACAGGTGTGTGCGCAAAGACAAGTTCATTCCCTCTTCCCGAACTCTAATAGCCCGATTGTGCCATCCGAAACAATCGGGGAGAGATCAGGCGCAAGACCAACTGATTTACGTGCTTTCCAAGGCACGGGGGTATCACAGCACCAATTTGCAACCTCAAAACTGTTACTGAGAAATTCCTAATGGAAAAAACCCAATAACACTTTTTGCGCAACCTGGGAATCGAAACCAGGATCATCGGCTCATCATTCGTGCTTGCCACCACGAGACCAACGGGGCTCTTAGTTGAAGTAAGTAGGTATTATATGATTATCTGAGGAGCTTGATGAACTTTTGTGGTTAATAATAAAGCTTTTAGTACGGCTCGAATAGCTCGTTTTTTATTTATTTATCCTGTATTGTCCCTCTGCTGGGCAAATTTCTCCCCTATTACCTTCCACTCATCTTACCAATATTCCGCAACTCTTTTTACCCGACTACGGCGAAGCAAAAAGGAGGGTTATGAGGTTGACCGGTATGTATGTATGTATGTATGTATGTATGTATGTATGTATGTATGTATGTATGTATGTATGTATGTATGTATGGATGTTCATCTGTTCCCTCATAACTTCTAAACCGTCTAACGTAAATTGACAAATGAGGTGTCATTAGAAGCGTCTTGATCGTCCGCTGGTTATAGGCTACATTATGTTGCAATAAATTGTATGTGGCGCCCTCTGGGGCTCAAGAAGATGTGAAAAAAAAATTTTTTTCTTCCAAATATGGTCGTGTTGCATATCAAACTAAAGGGCTTAATTAGCACATTTCAAATATATATATATATATATATATACTAGCTTTTGCCCGCGGCTTCGCTCGCGTTAAGAAGTATTATTATTAATTAGGTATTTCGTTTCATTAGGTACTGATAGGTTCAAACTAATATGTTTACATCCTCCATCATCCCTTATTTTAACCCCATGGGGGTTCAATTTATCAAAATACTATTTACGCGGACGTCTTCATCATAGTAGCTCCAATCTTTAATTTCAGTTCAATCAGTCGAAAATCTAAGAAGATTTATACAAACTTTCATCCCCTATTTTATACCCTTAGGGGTGGCATTTATCAAAATCCTTTCTTAGGGGATGCCTACATTGCCTACGTCATAGTAGCTTTATGCATGCAAAGTTTCAGCTTGATCGGTTTAAAATTGACAAAGTTTCATACAAACTTTCATCCCCTATTTTATCCCCTTGGGGGTAGAATTTATCGAAATCCTATTTAAGCGACGTCTTCATCATAGTAGCTCCAATCTTTAATTTCAGTTCAATCAGTCGAAAATCTAAGAAGATTTATACAAACTTTCATCCCCTATTTTATCCCCTTAGGGGTTGAATTTATCAAAATCCTATTTAAGCGGACGTCTTCATCATAGTAGCTCCAATCTTTAATTTCAGTTCAATCAGTCGAAAATCTAAGAAGATTTATACAAACTTTCATCCCCTATTTTATACCCTTAGGGGTGGAATTTATCACAATCCTTTCTTAGGGGATGCCTACGTCATAGTAGCTTTAAGCATACAAAGTTTCAGCTCGATCGGTTTAAAATTGACAAAGTTTCATACAAACTTTCATCCCCTATTTTATCCCCTTGGGGGTAGAATTGATGAAAATCCTTTCTTAGCGGATGCCTATGTCATAACATCTACCTGCATGCCAAATTTCAGCCCGATCCCTCCAGTGGTTTGGGCTGTGCGTTGATAGATCACTATCTCAGTCAGTCAGTCAGTCACCTTTGAATTATATATATTTAGATTATATAAGTAAATTGTACATAGCACCCTTTAGAACGCATCATAAACCTATCTAACTAACCAATATTTCGTTTGGGAGACTTAATAGATTATTATTTCATATATTGTGTATATATGTTGCAGTTCCAATAATATTACGCATATAAATGTCTAAATTTAAACCCCAAAATATTTTAAATAAAAAAGAAGTTTAAAAAACTAAAACCCGACTACAAAAAATTCACGTTCTAAAAAGTATGAAACAAGAAAACATTCTCATCTGAAAGCCGTGGTCGTATGCCACCTAATTCAGGTAAAACTGTATGTATGTAGTTATAGAACATGAATCTTTAGCACTAAAGTTTAGGGTAAAGTGGCATACGACCACGGCTTTCAGATGAGAATGTTTTCTTGTTTCATACTTTTTAGAACGTGAATTTTTTGTAGTCGGGTTTTAGTTTTTTAAACTTCTTTTTTTAAGTCATCACTTTTTTTTTTTGTCATCAAATGACCATGGGCGGGACTGGGCGGGAGTTTTACTGACTAAAAACCATCTATGTTCCTTCATGTGCCCTTTGCTTTCCGGGGGCGCGGTATCTCTTTCGGACAACCCGCAGCCCCGGCAGGCACTGGCCCTTAGTGGCCCCTTCTGTGTGCTGACAACTCTGTGCGCGTAACATGACAGCGCCGTCGACACGGTCTGTCATAGCTAGTGTAATTAATTCTCTATAGTTTTACATCGCTACAGCTTTCGGTGTGAAAGGGTCGGCCTGATTTCAATTCTTGCCCATTCAATCCTCTTCTCGCCTCGCCGATTCGTTCCTTTGCAAAGAAAACCTACCCTACTCTTCCTACGTGATTGGAGGAGTAAAAGTATACCATCACGCCTGTATTCCCCGAAGGGTTAGGCAGAGGTGTACCAATGTACACCCACAGTTCGCCGGTAAAGACAAAAGTATCATTTTCAGTACACCATTCTAGACTCCCATAGGTAACATTTTGCCTATGGTAAAGGTATCATCTTCTTTATGGGTATACCCATAGGTATATTTTGACCGCACACTTGTTACACTTTTGCATGGCACAACTGTATTTTTTTAATTATTGGTAATAATATAAATCCTGTTTTTTGTAGACCTAGAATAGAGTTCTAGAATATTGTACAAAATCCGCGGTAAAAGTTTTCGGTACGATCCATCCGTTGTTCTGCGAAAAACAATCCAGTACTTTCTAACAATTGGTAATTTTGCCATTATACAACTTCCCACGCTGACATAGAAGCTCATTTATCACGTCCAACAAAAAATCGCAGAATTGTAACATGTTCAGAAGTCGCAACGCTTTCATTTCAATGCTCGTAAGGGCCTGGAAGGGACAAAAAATGCTAAATCTCATTTTTCGTCGACTCTAAACGTTTTCAACGATCAATATTTCTATAGAAAATTTTAACTGCCTCGTTAGCCTAGTGGTCCTATGCGCCACTGCTACTGCAGAGGTCTTGGATTCGATTCCCAGGTCAATCAAAAAGTGTTTCTATGAAATTCTCATTAGCAGCTCGGAGTTAGGACTTGTGTCCGGTTAATAGCAATAAGCTCGACCCCTGTTACATGGGACCTATATATACCGGAGAACTATAAGTGTATATTCGTACACCTCTGCCTATCCCTTGGGCACCGGCGTGATGGCATGCATGTATGATATTTCAATAGAAATGTTTCAGTTTACAAACCAGTTTCAAGAGACGAGTAATACCAATAACAATGCAGGTATCAACTGTCGGGCTTAAGCCGGCTACAGTCTTGGCAAACATCGGATACGGCCTGGCAAGTGCCGGCGAAACCGATCCGGATTGTTTACGACGGCCCGTGTCTGAGGAATAATCTCGCGGTTCGCCGCGCACTCCCAAATTGTCAGCTCTACGTTCCACTGTGTGATCAATTGCGAAAGAACGGTTCAGGATTGACTTACTAAACCCAAAGACAACTTACTGTAAAGCCTCTTGACCACGAGAATTCTAATTTCACATAAACTGCTCTTAGAATAGTCTATTTCGTGTACAAAGTTCCAAGATGAATCGTTTGTGTCTCTGCTAGATTAAAATTAAACCTTAAGCGAATGATTTTACTGGTTTATTTTGGATAGCGTGCATTTTGTGATGGGTAGGTATTCGAGAAACCTCTGAACCTTTAACCTTTGGTTAATACAGATGTTATGAGCCCAATAACTAGTCGACTTTTCGGTGACCCGAAGATGAAATATAATCACATTTCTTTTCAATAGCTTTATACATCGATTTTCTATAGTTATTTAGTATAAGAAAGTATATTAGGGCACTATAAGGTCACCTACTCCTTGACAATGGACGATGTTATTTATCACTAAAAATAATATCTACATAACCTTTGACTACAACGTAATGAAAACAAACACGACCTAACTTCTTAAAGTAAGCATATAAAGTATACCCGACCCTATTTCTACGCCTTCCACCTAGGGTAGGCAAACGGTAAAACCAGTTTAAACAAATAATTTCAAAGTCGGTAACTTTTAAAAAGTTTCTGTCTCGTGTAAATCGATTTATTTTGCTCGTCTGCCCGTTGAAAGTCCGTTTGTGAAAGGAATTTCTATAATTCAACCGTCAGAGCCTTACAAACTTGTGTGATTGCTCATGTCTTTGCCAACATTCGGAGTTAAGAGCTTGTAGTGTGTATGGCTCCAAACTAATTGAATAGCTCGCGTTTCTCAAAAAGCTTTTAAAGTCTACATTCCCTTGAAACTTGGATTTAGATTAGTGGACTGCGGATAATTGGATTTGAATTATTTTGTTTATTTATTTGTTGACGGCACCATTTGCGCAGTTGGCTGAGTGATTGGGTGCCGCGCTACGTGTCGCGGGTTCTCGCACGGAATATGATACAATATGCACACACAATACAAGAGAAATTCCTACAGAGGAAAAGAAATATCTCAATTTTTGGTGTGGTATTAATGAATAAAAAGTGGCACAACTATCTTCAAAATAAAGTGCCTAAATAGTCGTACTAGTATGTAGTTATGGAAAAAAAACATACATTTTTAACAACAGAATCTTCTAACAAAACTCGTTACAAACGTTTAATACGCCTTGTTTACAAGTAACCGCTGGAGAGCGTCTCAAGAGAAATACGTCACAATACTCAATCAACCAGCTCAAATACCATTGATTGCTCCATCAAAACATCACGAGGGCTACCGTTGCCAACCAGTTATAAAAATAAACATCACAGAAGCTAAGTATTTGTTTGGTCCTCATCTGTCATTTGTTTGGTCCTCAGCTGTCATTTCTTTGGTCCTCAACTCCTCAGTTGTCATGTGACAATGTTGACAACGTCAAAGGGGCTGAAGACGACGGCAATCTTTTGTAAGCCATGTCAACAAATATTTCGTTTTGACGACATGGAATAGGAATGACGGGAAAAATGTTATTCATAGTATTGGAGAGATGTAAAGAGTGTGTTACAATGGGAATAATTTCCGTAAAAGGTCTGAATTGAAGTTTCTGGAAATTAAATGACAACATACCTACGTTACGATGAAAAGTTCATATTATTTTAAGTAGATACTGACATAATGAAGCTATAAATTTTGCCATGTACCTTTAACAAGATTATAATTTAATGTAAGTACCTAAAAGGTTAAAAATGACTATTCCTACTTATTATACGTATAATCTCAATATATTCTGACGGGCCTGTTGGTTTAGTGGTTAGTGGCCCTGACTGCTAAGTCGGAGGTCGTGGGTTCGATTCCCACCCAGGACAAACTTTGTGTGATGAGCATGATTGTTTGTTCTGTGTCTGGGTGTGATTTATCTATAATATGTATGTATTTATAAATTATATAAGTATGTATATCAGTTGTCTGGTTACCATAACACAAGCTCTGCTTAGCTTGGGATCAGATAGCCGTGTGTGAGTTGTCCCAAGATATTTATTTATTATTATTCTATGTTCACCTTCATTGTTTTCACACACAGAAGCAACCAGAATATTATGACCACGATTTTGTAATAACCAAATTGAAGAAAAGAGTGTCCTTGGACGCCTACGTTTTGGAACGAGCAACTAGCTTCAACTTTAAACTGTTACTTCTTGACAATTCAAAAGTGCCTGTAAAATATGATTGAAAAGAAAAAAATGCTTTGACTTAGATGTACCTAAATTATTGATCCCTTGTAAATTTTGAGTGACGCAAAAATGCAGGGCAAAGTCACGCAGACATAGCTTATTTTTCTTAGAAATCATCTCGATATAGAATAACAAAAATCGACTTTGACGGTATCAAAGAAACACGACTTATTATTTTCATTGACTGCTAATAATATTTTTACTCGTAAATCGTCAGACTTTTGAGCCTTTCAAACTTGAAGACTCCATTTTTAGTTTTACTTTATTATGTCGTCAAAATCAGTTATTAGCTGTTCCCTGAATACTTATTTTATATATTAAACGAAGTTTGCTGCCGACCGCTAAGGCTAATGCTACATTGTAAAGGAGCGGAATGGGTACCTATTTAAAAAAAAACAAAAGAAAGATATTTTTCCTTCTATCTGCTCATTCAATTCAAAGGTTACAATAAAATCCTAAATATACAATTTACTTAGCACCGTTCCGCTATGCCGCACTCGCTCATCTCCGCTCCGCTCCACAATACAATATCACCCGAACGCACCACATTTTGGGTTCGATCTCGGGGCAAGCAAATATTTGATTAGGTTTTTCTTCTTCTCCATGCCGCTTATACAAACTAATATGACGGATATAAATCTCGTAGGTCCCTATATCCGGACGCGAATAACTTTGCTTACGAATAGTAAGTAGTATGGTAATGCAGAAACGTTCAGTTCTACTTACTTCAGGATATCAAGTGCACCAGGTGCATGAGTCATAGCTTAAACGGTGGATAATTTGTGGAACTACGAAAACGGTTGAATGGAATTTAATGTCATTTGTGCTCGTTCAATGACTAGATTTATGAGAGACATAAAATTGATATATTATTTTCTTACGCGTTAGAAAACATTAGGTACGTAATAATTATTTGACTGGTAACAACTTGATGAGAGTTTTCGAGAATCAAGCTAAGCGACGCCGTGCAATTGGAGAGGTTTATCTCCAGCAGTGGCCTGTTGCAGGCTGATTATAACGTCATTATTTACATTTCGTTATGGCCCAGTGGATAAAGTGCTCGTCTTACTTGCATGACGTTGTGGTTTGACACAGAACAAGATCCGATGTGATTTTTTAAATTTCGTATTGTAAGTTTATCACGGGTATCACTGACATCGGTGAACGAAAACATCTTGACTTATAATTAATTCATCCATCACGCCTGTGTTCCCCGAAGGGTTAGGCAGAGGTGTACCAATGTACACCCACAGTTCGCCGGTATATTTAGGTCCCATGTAATAGGGGGCGAGCCTATTGCCATTAACCGGGCACAAATCCAAACTCCGAGCTGCTACTGAGAATTTCATAGAAAAACCCAATAACACTTTTTGGAATTGGTGAATTTCTACAATTTTAATTATGTATTTCACAACTTTAGGTGCATTTTTTATACCTACTGAGTAGATAGTTTATAATTATAAAAATCTACTTTTCAATTTGAAATTATCAAAGCGTTTAGTTGAACCTTATTTTCAAAAAACTTTTATGTAAAGAATTCTATATTGATTTATTATTTATTTACTTATATATGCTAACACGGGTCTGATATATGAAAAACTATAACATCTAGATAAAATTATATAAATTAGTAAGTATCATGGTATCAAAAAATGAATATTCAAACAGAAATTGCGGTGCTATTTTCAGAACCAATAGTAAGAGTTGTCTCGTAATCCTCCTTTCTATGGTTTCTTATGATATTATGTATTTTGTATATAAGTATATAGGTATGTATGTATGTATGTATGTATATATATATAATTTATGTATTAGTGTGGATAATTTTAGATATTTTGTACTTGTGTACAAATTAATTTATTTATATAATTGCATTGAGTTAATTTTTATTTTGTTTTTGAAAGTATCAAATTTTGTTCTTTTGTTTTTATTTGCACCTACCGTGTTATCTCTTCACTACCTTTGGTTGACTGGTAGAGAATGCCTA
Organism: Caradrina clavipalpis; assembly: GCA_932526535.1. Classification (NCBI taxonomy): domain Eukaryota; kingdom Metazoa; phylum Arthropoda; class Insecta; order Lepidoptera; family Noctuidae; genus Caradrina; species Caradrina clavipalpis. The sequence continues at coordinate 544,957 of OW052107.1, read as the reverse complement.
AGGCATTAAGTCCGCCTTTGTACTTTTTGTTGCATAAAGTTTAAATAAATAAATATTTTCAAACACTTTCTTCCACAATTCTTCTTCACATCACGATATTTCTAAAGAAACAAAAGCGAACATAATTTGATACAGTATCGGATGGCGTAGCGAGCTACACGAGACACTAACCTATGTACCTGACACGCGAGTTGATGTGGGGTCGGCCCGTAACGATAAATAGGCAGCACAGGTACTCATTTATCTGATAAAAGGTTACGTAAACAACTTACTGGCAGAATATTTTTTATAATATCGGGCTTTCCGTAAAATAGACCTTTCTGTTATTAACTTAATGGATAAAGTAGAGCGATATTTTTACAATAGTTTATCATCGACTTCGTTTCAATTTAGCTACGAATAAACAAAAAATATCAACAGGCTGGGCTGATATTTATCTGACTGAAACTGTGTTCTAGATGCTCCATGATTGCAGAGCTAATTGTTCAAATTTAATATTAGTTTTTATTAATAAATATAACCATAGTGGTAAAAAGCGTAATTTTCTAAATTAAATATAATCCCAAAGCCTTAAAAAAATGGCGACGAAAAAAAATCTAACACAAAATTTAGTCACAAATTCGATACAAGAAAATCAAAAAAGTCCATCGCAAAGTAAATAACACACAAATTCATCCATCAAAGAGATTCGGTTCCAAAAATGGTCGAAAATGGGTTCGAATCGATTCCCAATAACGTTCAGTATAATGAAATAGAGAGTGTGTGTTGGTTCGTTAACCCTCATTCTCCGTAGACGGCTGCTTAACGTCACCGACGACCAAAGAGTCGCCCGAAAAACAAATAGTCGATCGCAACCAACTGTAGTTATAAGAAACTCGGTACAAAGTTGTTTAAACAAATGTTCGGGGATGTGTGGCGCGACTCACAAGGGTGGAGCGGGTTAACGGAAATAAAGTTATGGAAATAATGACCTAATATTAATGGTGTAAGATTCTGTTTGCTTTGTCAACTTTTTAGGACTTAATTTAATGTAAATAGGTTTATTTAAATAAATAATATTATTACTTGTACCTTGCATTTTAGCTCTTCACCACCTTTGGTTGACTGGTAAATAATGCATTACATGTTCGCCTTACTAGTTATCTTTTTTTGCACAAAATTTAAAATGGATGCGGTTAGCGTAGGTTAATTGTGGCTATCTTTACGGGAGGCATATGTCCAGCAGAGGACGTCGTTCGGCTGATATGATAATGAAGATGACGAAAGTTCAAATAAATTAAAAAATAAATACTTGTTCTAATTAAACTGGCAGAATGTCACCTTATAAACTAAAAAGTGACAAAGTTATTTAGCTACTATAAAGGTTTTCTTCAACAAACTCTAGCACAAGAAACTCTATTAGTTAGGTATAATACAAAGCTACACTACAACTTACAACGAAGTTTTCCATCAAGTTTTCCTGTTAAATATCACTCGGTTCAAACCCTCTAAGCCTTAGGCTAGTTTTAGTACCACGATTGTTTTACAAAATTTAATTAAATGGTGGAACAAATTTTAGACACCAAATAGTACAAAGTGTGTGTTCTATTATTTTATGACACGAATACTAACTACAATCTTTGTAATTAGTTATGTTAAATTTAATTGCGTTTTCAAAGTCGAAACTATTCTAGTTACATAATCAAGCTAACGCTAAGATTAGACCTACTAACTTGGTAATGCTGTTTGTAATTCACAATGTAAACATTATTTCTTTCTCAAGAATAAACAGACTGTCACTTTTTCCGCTCCCGCTCCCTCGCCCGCTACCTCTCATGCCCCGGGCGGCGCCATAAAGCTTTGTTTACATAAGTGACCCCCAGCGCCGCGGGAATACATTACCGGACTTGTGAATGGACAATTTCAATGTTGATATTGACATTAAAATAATTATGTTTACATACACCGACGATTTCTTTCAATTTTAGTAAGCAGACATGTTTGTTATGGCGTAATATTAGATGTGTAAGTGTCGGAGTGTCGATGTATGATCGCAAATAATTTGGGATAGATCGTGTATTTCTTTCACTTTTGTTGGTATTTTTCGGTTTATTTATGTTTTCTGTTACATTTGTTGGTAACTGGTAACAGGATAAACAATAATTACAAAACCTCAATGTTTATGTCGATCTTTTGAGTTTTTTTTCCTCCTTTCACTTTGTTTATGCCCAATTTTCTTTTCTCCAGAAATTACAACAGTATCGTGAATGATAACAAGAAAGAAGTCCTCGCAACTGTAACTTCGGCTCGTGCTAAACATAACAAAATTTAAATCAACATAAATTTCATTGAGAAGTTTAAGAAATCCGTGTTGAGGAAATTCAGCGGTGCGCACCTTTAAGTTCTTAACATCGATCCTTACAAAATGTTACGCAAAAACAATTTATTCCCAGAGAGGATCCCTTTGGACCGGCTTATCGGGAGGTACTTCATTTGTTGGCGAGATTTGAAGTCCGCTATCTAGATGGGGTTGTTAAAACCCCCAGTCGACTGTGCAAAGTGGGCGTGAATCTGGTACGACACAGACATCGAATGATATCTTATAAATTATAATTTTACACAGATTAGTTCGTACATTGTGCTCAGCTTTTGAACGAACTCGAAGAATAATGTTCCAGAATTTACATCTGTAATTTAGCTCATTAACGTCTCAAGTGATTGCCTAATTGAGATCGTCTTAATGTCACGCTGATTAATATTTAATTGACTTTTTCTTTCTCTTAGACTTAATGACTAGACTATATAATTATAAAAGCGAGATTTTATATCTATAAATTAAGAGGGCCGTTTTATAAGACAAAATGTATAGTGGATCTCTCTTAGGACTTGTCAAACAATATCCTCCAATCACAAAACAGAGAAGTTTATCTCCAGAACTTTTATAGAGCCACGAATATAAAACTCCGTTTCTTATGTTGTTACCATAATTACACTGCCAGCTACAGTTTCGTGTTTATTTCCGACATTACAACTCATCCGAGGAGCATTTTAGTCACCACCGATAAAATTTAAGCACGTCGTTAACTTGACTATCATGTTACTTGCCAAACTAAGCCCAAATGTGACTTAGACACTACTAAGTTTGCTATTATTAGGGCGCTCCCTCACGGGGAACTTTCGCCTGTATTGTAATAGCTCAAGATTCGATTTTGAGCTTCACGTTACCAATCTGCCTCACTGACTGACGAGCTGTACGGTTATTGCTAGTGGTGTACATGACCGGTGTATAACCTACCGGTTGTTGTCACGGGTTGTGCTGTTTATGTATGCGTATTAGTTTATATTCAGCAGGTAAAATATATGAGCAGGGCAAAGTAAAAAAAAAAACGACCGGTTGCACTCCGGGAGTGCCGGCAGAAGTGAAAACTTGAATATTAACGTTGTGCATTTTTGATATTTTGGAATGGTTAGGGAATAATTTTGCACGAATTGCTTTAATTATCAGTATAAAAGTACTATCATTTATGTGGTATAATACAATATTTATTTATTGTCATATTTGTGTACGATAAATTCGTAAGTTTCGATCAGGTCACGTATCCTGACGCGAGTTTAATTTTTTTTATCCATTACAAAAAAAAGTGTACAACGCCGCTAAAGAAGTTTTCACTTCAAAAATGTTATTAAAAATTGTATCACGAGCGCTCCCAACTCCCTTCTGTAATGTTATAAATTGCATCATTGCAGGTTGTACACTGTAATGCACGGATCACTTTACCCACTGATGTAATGGTGGGTTCACATGACACAGACTTAACACAGAGAATTTTGTCTGTACAACAAATCAGTACAGACAAATGTCGGTGTATCAGAAAAATCGGAAGTCTGCGTACATGTCTCTATGATTGTCGAAGCAAAACTCATGATTATTGGATTACTTAATTTATTCATTAAAATCGAAGTCTGAACTGATGAAAAGTCTGCACAGACATTTGGTAAAGCAAAATTTTTACTCAGACTTTATAGTCTGTGCAGATGTCTGTACAGACAAAAGTCTGTGTCGTGTGGACCCACCATAAGGCTACAATGTCAACTGCTACATTTTATGCGAGCCCGCCCGGTGAGAAAGCGGCTTTACTGTTATAAACAGGGGAATAGTCGGTAGTTTGAACCTCTAAACCGCGAGCCAGAGAAGCTATTGAAGACCTAATTGTTCAATTAAGCCAATCGACTACTTAACTATTTGGGACGTCTTAATTATGAACCAATTTGAAAGTAATTAGGCATCAAACGGCTATGGAATTAGTAAATTAACTACGGCTCGGGGAACCTTAGAATTATAGTGTGATTCAGTTTGATGTGACAATTGAACTGTGAACAGCTGGGAAAAGTTCAAGGCTGAATTGGTTCGTCGATAAAATAAAAATTTTGGGTTACACGTAAGACATTATACGTGAAAAAACGTATATTTTTTAGGTGTGCACATGTACACACACATTCCGCCGGTATGTTTTAGGGCACATGTTATAGGGGGTGAGCCGATTGCCATTCATCATCGTCATCATATCTGGTGACCTGTAATACAGGTCTTTTCTAAACCTACTGATTGCCATTCATCATCGTCATCATATCTGGTGACCTGTAATACAGGTCTTTTCTAAACCTACTTCAGGCACCAGCTCTCATAATGTGAATTTATATTGTTCAAAACTGTTAACACCTACAAAACCGTTGTGAGAAAAAATAAATAAACTTATTATTATTTATTATCATATCAGCCGCAGGACGTACACTGCTGAACATAGGCCATATGGAGATTTCTCCCCCATAGATTTCCAAAGGACCGGTTGGAATTAGCCGAACACAAATTCTAAGTTCGAGTTGCTACTGAAAATTTCATAGAAAAACCCAATAACACTTTTTGCTCGACCTGGGATTCAAACCAAATATTCCATTCATTTTTACCACAAATCTACCAAAATACCTAATTAAACTAGGTCGTCCTGCAAATAGTCTTGCATCCACTGTAATACAATAGTAAGCTATCTCTTACAACCGCAGACGTGTGGGTTTAAAAACTGCAGCAACCCTCGTGTCAGCTTGCAAGCTCATCGCACAAACAGAATTAAGCAAGCCATTCCGCTCAGCTGCAGACAGATTACGTACAATACACGCTCTGACGTAACACGTATCCACATGTTTTATTTTTAAGTTACAATTAGGTGTATTAAACTAGCGAATTGCCCGCTTGGCTTATTTCACTCGCCATAAGTTACGTCTTTGGTTAATGCTCCGCTCCCGTGTGTCATAGCGTGATGTTATATAACCTATATTACTCAAGAATAGTGTAGCTATCTATTAGTGAAAAAAATGTTAAAATCAGTCTAGTAGCATCGGAGCCTATTCGCTACCTCTTTATAATTTTTATTTAAAATATTTGTATAGATATTCCCTTAATTTTGAGGCAGAAAAATAATAATATATCGTGTCTGTGGTTAACGTTCGTTTAGGCACAGTCAAAAGCTAAAAAAACGGGCAAAATATCTGCCAGTTTTGTTGTAAATTAGCCTCTTTGTGGGGATAATAACGACAATATAGGACAGATGGTAAATTGTAGAATTAAATCATATCTGTGTAATATTTGTCTGCCTAACCTTTTCCCAACTATGTTGTACGGTGTCACACCACCATCATCCAAATTCCGGGGTGCTACTGAGTTTTTTTTATTTTTTTTTATTTTACTTTAATTAAAACGGTTACAGTTGTTACCGATTACAATAATAATGGAAAAGCCCAATAACATTTTTTGCCTGACCTAGGAATCGAACCCCACGCTCATCAGTCGCGCTTGCGACCACAAGGCCAAAAGGGCAGTCAAATGAAAGCTTTGTAATAAAATACAACAAAATGAAATAGCACATAAAATGAAAAGCTAACAAAAAATATTACATTCATCGAACACAAAAACAAAATTAGAATTCTCTGAGACACTGTAAACCCCGACTTTCATTTACAGAATAAATTGCTAACAATAAACTTTGGTCTGAATGTAAATTCAGTTTCCCGATTTCGTACTAAGTCGAACGTTGAGTTAAGTAGCTTAAATCCATTGGATTTGGTCCAACCTTTAATTTTTATGCTTATGATTGTCAAAATATCTTAGCACCGGATTTTAAACGTTAAATTTTATTAACCACGAAATCGCAGTCGGTGTATCGTTGTCGGGAATTGGGATCAAATGGTCCCTTTCACATACGGTTATTATTATAAGCCTATATTTTCCCTCTCCCTTGACCCTTTTTACATCTCTGCCCATTCCAGTTTTTAGGATCCAGTCTAATAGATCCAGCTTCCCTTGAGATCCTAGCAGTTTCTAATATTATAAAGCCAAAGAGTTTCTGGAACTATCAGTCGAATTAGAAAACTTCTTTTTGTATATCAAAATCACCATATCAGCCCCAAGACGTCCACTATTGGACATAGGCCTCCCCAAAGATTTCCAAAGGGACCGGTTAGAAGCGGCCTGACGTCGTCTGTCCAGCTTGAGGGTAGACTTGCTACGCTGGGCTTGCCGCTTGTTTGTTTGCTTGCTTTTTGTATATGTTAGCTTCTAACATCACGCTACAACCCACGAGAGCAGCGCAGTAACCAAAGAGGAAACTTAACGTGGTTAGAAAAAAACACATGCACGAAGTAACGTGCAGTAGCTAGTTTTGTTATAACCATCCAAGGTAACTAGATTCCCGTCGCTACATAAGTCAAACAGACGGTGTAATTTCACAGCTGAAATAAGCATCCACAAGCCTTAAAATATATGGACCTGTAAAAATAAGCCACTTGCCTGCTTGGGTCCACAGAACCAACGGAGCATGCATCGTTGTTTATTAGCGACACTTGCTCATAATTCTTGGGAAACTTGGTTTCTCTGGAGTCTTTTCCTCGTAAGTTACAGTTAAATGAACTTTGGGCAAGTGCTTACACTTTGTCTTTATCATTGGATAGCATAGTCTCTCTTCCTCCTTCCCACATCTAGGCACTCTGAGAAGACTGGTACTTTGTCTAGCATAGGGGTGTCGTTTGAGGAGCCAAGGTTCCTCTCAAAAACTAGTCAGTCATCAGCTCTACTTAAATCATTTTGACAGCTAATATCATAATCATAAATCTTTATTTATGTCAGACTAACCTTCGCCCGCGACTTCGTCCGCATCTAATTTGATATCCTACAATATCGCCAATTTTTTCGGGATAAAAAGTATCCCATGTGTTATTCCACACTACACACTACAATCTATCTCAGCGCCAAATTTCAGCCAGATCCGTTCAGCCGTTCAAGCGTAAAAGAATACAAACAAACAAACATCCATCCATTTTCACAAACTTACACATTCATAGAATAAATAAAGATCCATAGTACGGGTACTGGATAATAAAATGCACAATCTGAAAAGAAGAAAAGGTGTCTGTTGTAGGATAGTTCTGAATTACCAGATCACCTGGTTCTATCAGTTAGGACAAAATATAGGATAGGATTTTGCAAATGTATAGGTCAAGATAGAAATAAAATCGCAAGTAGGGAAAAAAGGACATTTTAAATTCTGTAGAATATAAAAGAGAAAGATAAATTGGTTGAAAACATAAAGCCCAGACTGCTGTGACCGGCCCAGTGTTATTTTATTCAACCTCATCTACATACATCCTAAACACAATCCACAATTAATTTGTTATATTTCTCTTATGTATTTTTATTTCGTTCTACTTTGTATATTTTATTTGCATGTATGTGTATATGTTGTATTTATTATTATATTTTATTCTTGGAAATTTTTCGTTCTTTGCACCTACTATTTCTTGTCTCTGCATCACCCTAAGGTACACTGGTATAAATTGCCGCAGGCATTAAGTCCACCTTTCTACAGTGTATTTTTACATTATGTGTCATCTGCTTAGCCTTCTCCCAACTATGTTGGGGTCGGCTTCCAGTCTAACCAGATGCGACTGAGTTTTACATGGAGCGACTGCCTACCTGACCTCCACAACCCATTTATTTGGCAACACGGTACCTCTTGGTTAGACTGGATGTCAGACTTGGCCTCTGATGACTGTCAAAGGTCTACGAATGAAGTTTGTATAAAATAAATACATGATACAGACTTTTATTATTAGAGCAAAATAACTAAGCTCTTACTCAATCTGTTTCTACTAAGTAATAGATGGTAATAGTACCGCGACTCCTGCTGACACCTCAGCGAGGTGGCGACCTCCCCCCCTCCTGGCAGCTGTTCCGCCGCGGCTAAACTTTCAGCTGAACTGCACCTTACGTAAACATTGTACCGTGACATGTTTGTGCTAACTACGTTCACAATAGTTAGCGCAACTTTAAAGTGCAGGAAAATTGGGATTTGGTGCTGCAATAGTTCAAAATGTTAATTATTTTCATTATTTGGTGAGTTGTGGTGAGCCAAGTTCTTTGATTAGCAGAACATACTCACTCATAAACTTTTGTTTTGATTACCACGCGGTAGGTGTGTAAGTACCTATGTATCAAATTAATTAACTGTGAATAGCCCAGTGGTAATGGCACCTGCCTTTTGTGCACGAAGTTACAAGTTCGAAACTAGGCAAGTATCAATGAACTTCCTATGGTTATCTTGGACATCACTGATTTTGGTGAAGTAAAACATTGTGAGGAAACCTGGACTTAATACAAGTCCGAAATCACCAATCCGCCCTAAGCAATGGTGGTGATTAATGCTCGTACCTTCTCTGTATGAGAAGAGGCCTTTGCCCTACAGTAGGAGAAAAAAGGCTGCTATTGTTATAATAGCGATGATATCACTATTACAAAAAACCACAACAATGCGTACAATATTAATTAAAGGAAGAAAATTAAAAGCAAGAACACTTAGGATACTTAAGTAAATTAATAAAGTAAAAGGAAAAGTAAGTACATGACGCGTAGAGCCGTATTATATTCCCAAAGAAATCCCTCAAGGCTCAGCGTTACAAAATGGCGGAAAATACAAATGAATTTTCTTACACCTCGAGATTCAAATTTTTAATTACAACTTGTTAACAGTCTCCATCAGTTCAATAGAACTCGGCAGAAGTTCCGACAGGCAAGCGATCCTGTGAGGGTCGCTTCCTATTTTTGGGCACAAAGTCCTAATTAGAGAGCTCAGCAGTTAATTAAGAAGGGTACCGCGGCGCCGGCGATCAAATTTTAATAAAACTCTAATTGTTTGCGCGGCAAATAAGGCTGCGATGAGCACTTTTAGTGTAGACACGCGCATGTAAACGAGCTTTTATTTCTATATTAAGTGTAATCATGGAAGTGGGAACAAAGAGACTCGCGAATAAAGAACACAATGTCATGTTATCACGGAACGCGAAATTGTTTCTACTCTAAGCTTTGTTCAGTTTTGGTAATTAACTTCATTGTTACATTTAAATTAAATACCTACAGATTAGTTCATGCTTTGTAAACTTTCGAAAGGAAAGACGAATAGCAAACTAGTGCTAGATCCCGCATCGTTAGGCTCCGAGAGACGGAGGAGCGCCGTGATGTGATGAGCTAGCAAACTTCAACGTGCACTCAAGTTTAGTCCTTCAGAAGAGTTCTTCCTTCCGGTCAGGAGACGTCGCAAATAAATCTTACATCTTATGAATGAAAGCAAAGTTGAAGCGCTCGGGAAATGACGTAACTAGTTCAATGGCACCTCAAAAGAGCAACGCAAAGCGACTTGAACCATTCCGCGACACGAAAGAATCTAGAAACGCAGCGTGTTGAAGAAAGATTGCTATGAAAGAACGTTTTAAACGGCGCAATAAAACTATTCAGGAGAACAGCGAAATGAAGCTTCATTCACGTCAAAGTCACGCCGCGCTTCACAACTATTGCAGTGCCATTAACAATCCAACATCAAAGAATTCAAGTGGCGCAGCGTTTCGTAACAATTGTACACAATTGACGCCTCTGCCGCCATATTTGATAAAGCGAATTTTATTATTCGAGATAGAATGCAATAAAAAGTGCCATTCATCCCGTGTGCCGGCAATATTTTGTAAACATAATATAACACGGAAACTATCTGTATTCCCGGCGGTCGTGCCCTAAAACCGGCCAGGTCCGAGCTGTGACGAGGGTGTGCTAACTACATTATTGTTGAATTCTAATTTATTATCTACAAAGTGGATCACATTCAATCTTTGGAGCAGCGCGTGTGGAAGCTGAAATATGTAGTTAGATACTGTTAGAGCGCAAACAGTTTAGGGTTGTCAGTAATACGATTATCTCGTTTTATCTGCGACAAATTGTGAGAGCGATTCACGCTCCGAGCGACATTTTATATTCTTTGTCTACAAAGACGTTATCTAAAATATGTCTCGTCGGCTTGCTGTGGTGAGAATATTTTATGATATATTATACAGCGACGCTTGACGAACCTGAAAACATAAATTTCTTCAAAAAAAATCTGAAGTAGGTGCCTGTTTGGGTGCCGTATTTTCATGATAAAATTAGTTTCGTAACAAGCGGTGTCGGGATAAGTGCACGAACAGAAATACTTGGGACTAAAAGGATGGTTCGTTTTGATGAAAAGTAGACGAGTCGCGTGAATTAATGATTAACTAGACTACTCCCGGGAGCCGCCTTTAGAAGCCTCTTGTTTGAGCACGTTGGTCGAGGCTAGATATGTTAAGATAGATAAGAAATGCAGACTGCCGATGACGCAGCATTTTATTTATGACCCGGGCATAATAACGGCGCTGCGAGAATTATTTTTCCAACAGTAAAAGCAGGCAGTCGTCACATTATAAATGAATGGCTTTCTGTTTACTGCTTCCTTCACCGGCGAGAACAATTCGTCGGCTAAATGCAAAGGAAAATTACAAAGAATCCCACATTAATAAATTCGCTTTACAATAGAAAAAGTTTTTAAATTCATAAGTGAAGCTACAACACAACCCACTTGTTTATTTCCCTTCAGAGCTAGCCCGTAGCAAACAAAATGCATTACCATTGTTCAATAAGCTTTTATTTTTTATTTTCTGTCGGAAAGCAAAATATCAATTCTGTATTAAAGCGAACATATTCTCTCGTGGAAAGTAATTGTTAGACTGCAGATTCTTGGTTATATAAATATGCGGTATGCAGTATATTACGCTGGGGTTTTTTAGGGCACATTTTAAATAAAACGTGCGTCCTCGGAGGGTCGTAATTCGCGTGTGTTGACTGATTCTGTATGCCCCATAACGGTTTAGTGCAGCAAAAATGTACAATGTGCAGCTGAAAATTATACTGAGTTTTGGTTAAGAGAAACTAATTTATATGTTAAGCAAACTCATTTGTCTTTATGAGTTGTGTCAGAGTGGTGGGCAGGACTCCAAGTTCTTGAGTGAGATTGTAAAATACTGACTCGTGAGTTTTTTGCTAGTAGCCGTAAAACGTTTTATTAAACGAAGGTAATTAACAATGTATAATAACTATGTATCTGACCCCGAATTCTCTAACTACACTCTACTTAAGGACGTTCTTAAATGTATATCTGTCGCTACAATACACCTTAAAGTGACAGAGATAGCATTAATCTTAAAGATGGCTTAAAATTGAGTTGCATTTGAGAATTCGACCATAAGTAGCTTTGTCAATTTTACTCTCTCAGAAATCCATTATCGCGTATTATTATTTAAAAGACACACCTAACCGAACTAGGTTAGGTGTGTCTTTTGCTTTGGCTTGAACTAAAGCCGAAATAAAAATAGTTTCTTAGTCCAATATAACTACTTAGTAAAAGGACTGGTTGTTCAAAAATAACAGTTATGGACTTATCGCCAATACATAGAGACATAGTATAATGTAAAGCTGAAGAATATTGTTGGTTTTTAAACATACTAATCTTTCACATGTTTTGACAAATAAAATGATCTTTATCTTTATCTTTGAAACTAACAGTCGGATCGGAATAGGTAAAATATATACCTAGGCTTTAATATAATATCACGCTACGACTCATGGGACTGAAGCAGTCACCAAAAACGTAACTTAATGCGGCTGAAAAAACCATGCGAGCGGAGTCACAGACAGAAGCTAGTATAGAATAATTATGTAGATTAAGTATTTTTTTTTAAGTTTTTTTTTACTACCCGTGTACACAGTACGTAATTCAGACCACTTTGTAAAGCGAGGCGAATTCAAATATCTACTAAGAAGTGGTCTTAAGTCAGCAAATCCTTATTAATTTCTTACCCAATTAATTAAGTATATAATTCGAAGTAGGAAGGAACAGTAACTACGTTTACAATAATTACACAACCGCACACGACTATGAAAACCGAATATCAACCGAACCGCACCAATCAATTGTTACAACGTATTCCAATTTTCAACTAAATTATTAACAATAATTAAACACTAGTGGTTCCGTCTACCATATTTACTTATATAGGTTACCTAACCGACGCCCATTCTGCCATGAAAGGTGGCTACAATTTACAAACCAGTAATTTGACCGAGGTCACAATAGGGGTAAATTATATTGTATTAGCAGACTGCCCGCGACTTCGTTCGCGAGGCATTTCACTTCACATAGTCTTTTGTTAATGCTCCGCTCCCATGTGTCGCAGCGTGATGTTACATAGCCTATGGTACTCAGGAATAATGTAGCTATCTATTGGTGAAAATATGGTTAAAATCGGTACAGTAATTTCGGAGCCGATTCGTTACAAACAAACAAAGAAAAAAATCTTACCTTTTTATATTAATAGTATAGATGATTAACATGGTAATAAATGTTATAATAGTTCGTTCATTTTAAATAAGCTAAGGAAATAATAATTTGGTAATAAGATTGTAAATGGCCGCTTTATTACAGTTTCCGGATATTATTTTTATGTGTTTTTATGTGGGGCGGACGCGTGTAGTGCGACGTCGTCTTGTTGACATTATTTCAAACAAACTTGGTGTCGGAACTGTGAAAGGAATCGTGTGAAGACTGCTAGCATCTACTTGCTTACGTACGAACTTAGGTCTGCCAAAAGTATCCGACCCGCAATCTCTTGATTAAATTAATTCATTATGCCAAATGTGTTAAAAGTAACACATACATATACATAGTACATAGTTTAGTACCTAAAGAGGTAATATCTAGCATTAACATTTCAATGTGTACTTCCAAAACGTATGTTAAGATTGGATTTAAAATTAATTAGCTTGGAGATATGGAAAATATTTTGAAGAATAATTCATACTAATGTACTAAATAACAATTTTTTGTTTGTTTGTTCAAACTCTCTTATATCTGGCACTGTCAGTCGGATTAGGAAATATATAAGGTGTTACCAAAATATCTGCCACGGATTTAATGGGAGGTAGTATTGTGTTTAAAGATTACAATAGTGAAGAAATTTCATACCCCAGAATAGTTAATTCAATTTGAGAAAATAAAGTAATTTAATAAACATTAACTCCACTCTGCATAACGCGGTTCACAAATTAAAAAAAATATGACACGTTATCAATAATTTATCTTCACTATTGTAATCTTTAAACACAATACTACCTCCCATTAAATCCGTGGCAGATATTTTGGTAACACCTTATATTTTTGTATATGATATCCCAATTCTTAAGAAATTGTTAAGTTACATAATATCACGCTACGATGTAAGGGAGTGGAGTAGTTACCACGTAACTTAACGCTGGTGAAAAAGCCAGTAACGAAATGGCGGGAAAAGCTAGTGTAATAATGCAGTAAAACTAAAGCCTTGTCTTCGCTCCTCTCATCTACGGAACGTCAATCTTTTGTTTGTATAAAATGACGATCGCCGTGGGGCGTGGCCTCCGCTGCAGTCAGTGCAGGCGGGACGTGACCCAGATCATAAAAATCGGCATTTGCATTTAAGCTTTTTGTTTATTTCTTCAGCTCAAACTTAAGCGAACTATAGATTTTCGTGCTGACCTATTTTTGGCATCACGTGAACCATTGATTGGTTTTAATGGACGGTCGAATGGTTTATTGTGCAAGCGACTAACCGAACGCTGCCGTTTTGTTTATTCGAGATGCATTATTGATGTTAACAATCGATTTAACTTCACTCCGGAGAATTTTATTGTACTTCTAGAAGATTCATCTACACAACCGTTTATAAAAATCCAAAAAGAAAAGTGGCTAAAGATAAAAGAATTGGCACTTAATTTGTCGTCAGGGACATAACTGAAGGGATACCAACAAAACTAGTTAATAAAACAACATTTTTACGACACAACATGAAGTTTTACAGCGCGGCGAACTGTTATCGTCCCACAGAGAGTAGGCCTAATCAAATAATAACCAAGACATAAGTTTTTATCTGTAAAATGATCTGTACGATGTACTAAAAGCACGTCTTAACCAAGAGTCGTTAGCAATTAAAAGTTACACAGAATTACTAATCAATAGAGAGTTTGGAGTTTAGGAGTCTAGCACGATCGTAGAGATGATAGAGTACAGTTAAAAAGCGGGAGGCATTATTAATGCGGTCGGTTGGCTCTCGGTAGAGCCGCTTTGCGGGGGAAAATATTCAAAGCTCAAATCCCAGTTTTAAGTTAGGTGGGACAATTTTCTCTGCGGAATAATTTTTCATTTTTTTTCTGTGTGTGTGTGTCATGTAGTAAAATGATAGCTTTTGTTAGCGGCTTGGCTTGCTTTCTCAGCATAAGTGTCTGTTGTAAAAAGGCTATCTCCTTCTTCATGATTTAGTATTCACTCAAGTTAAAATTATTAACAATCCATTAAGTCTTAGTGATGGGGTAACAAAGGAAGACGAAAACTTTTAAACATTTTTAGCATTTATTTTTCAAGGCAAAAAGGTACGGAAAATTATGGATTCTCTGACCTCTTCCTAACGAAGTTGGCGTCAACTTCAAGTCAATCCGATCTATGTTTGACACAGAGTGACTGTCGGCTGGCGTTCACAGCCCAATTATTGGGAAACATCGTTATTCTGAAGTTAAACTGGTGGTCTTAAGGTTATTTTTTCCTCGACATAAAACTAATTTTATGTCGCGAATAAGAATAAATTACTATCCACCCAATGACGTGCCCGTGCCAATAAAGGTATTTCAATCGAACATCCACCATACATCATCCAAGCATGTTCCTGACTACCAACAACCAAAAATTGAGCAACAAATCATCCATACTTGACATTCAACCCTCAAAATCAAACTACGCAGAACAATTCACATTTCAAAATGGCGGACACGATACCGGAATCACGGGTCACAAAATTTATATCACTATTAATGTTTGGAAACACTGTAGGCCAGTTATTTATATCAGTAATTATCACTTGTTTGTGCCCAGTTAAGTTCTGCCGATCCCTCTCGTTGGGCAGACAGTCGTAATATTTTATGGGGAAACTTAGATGATCTATGAACCTATAGCCGGGCAGTGGGCAGGGGCAACTATGCGGCCTTGATAAGGTCAAACGTTAGTTAGCGAAATAGAAATTGTTTTCGACTTTCAATGAACGAGATTTTCAACAACATTTCTGTTCTAGTTTAGTTTAAACATTATTAACGGTTTCGCAAATATCTAGCTTATTTAGTAAATTTTCCTTACTGTGCCTACTACGTTTAACGACCCCTTTCTGAAGCCCTATGCTCCGTCTTAATGAACCATTGTTCAACAGAAGTCAAAGTTTAATCGTCAAAACGAAAAACGTAGAATAGCACTTCACTTTATTTTTATAGCCGTTTTTGCATTTAAAAAATCTGTGTAGGCACCTATAACAATGGGAGTTTACATAGTATCACAATCTTGAAAATAATAAACACTTTATGATGTTTATTCTGTGGTATTTGTGTGCGCTGAACATTTCGGTTAAAAAATAATATTTTTAACTGCCTCGTTAGTCTAGTCGCGCTTAGGACCACATAAGCGCAACGGCTACGCTAGAAGGTCTTGGGTTGAATTCTCAGGTCGAGCAAAGTATTATCGGGTTTTTCTATGAAATTCTCAGTAGCAGCTCGGAGTTAGGACGTGTGCCCGGTTCATGGCAATAGCCTCGCCTCCTATTACATGGGACCTAAACATTCAGACGAACTGCGGGTGTATATTGGTACACTTCTCGTGCGTGGTATTTTTAACTTTTTTTTTTGTAAGTCAACAGTCCAATTTCAGTGACTATAGTAAAGTATTATTTCAATGGTCGGGTTATTGATAATATTACAGTTCTGAAACGTCTGCCCACGACCCATCCGATAGCTCAAAGTATACATTTGCCGAGGTTCCCAAGTTGACGCAAAACATGGATAAACCTACTTAGAGACGGCTGCCTTCCAAGATTTCCAATAAATGGGGATTCAAACGGTATAAATATTTAACTTTCATACCAGGAACTTTTATTGCTTTAGAATTTATAGTTCAGACTGACGCTTTTATTATTATCTTAGCCCGTAAACGTGTACTGTTGATCTTCGATATGAGGTTTATAGCAAATATTTTGAATGCAGTGATCATTGAAGAGTGATTGAAAATGGTGTCTATTTATGAGCAATATAAAAGTGTACGTGCAATGTTTTTTTTTAATCTCCCTGGTAGGCAAACAATCCGACGGCCCACCTAATGTTAAGTGGTCACTGGTGCATATAGGCATCTGCAATACCAGAGGCATTGCAAATGTGTTGTCATCTCAGAGACCAAGTGAAATATCTCATGTTCCTGTAATAACACTGGCACCCATACCCTTCAAACCGGAACACAGCAACGCTCCTGCCGCCATAAGGTATTTACAATGGACAGTCAGCCCCACATCCAACTTGCTGACTGGCTTATAATATTTACCATGGAGTGGTATCATCTGTAACCAGTCTAACCAAGAGGTATCTTGTTGCCCAGTTACTGGGTTGTGGAGGTCAGATAGGCAGTCGCTCCATGTAAAACATTGGTATTCAGTTGCATCCGGTTAGACTGGAAGCCGACCCCAACATAGTTGGGAAAAAGGCTAAGCAGATGATGATGATATCATCTGTAAATACACACAAGAATGGTTCATCTATAAATATTTGTTTGTCAACTTGTATACAGCTTTATAAAGTGGCGTATTCTTTACAAAGTTCAAAAACATTTGCAACATTGTCCAACATAAACTTTTGTTCAACATGAATACAGAACATAAGCATGTAGCCATCAACACCATTACAATTCAGGAAACAAAACGCAACATGTTTCATAAAACACAAAACATGTTGCGCAACTTTGTTTTTCAAATAATACGGGTCAAATGAATGCCGTTAACTGATCAACTATTTGCTTATTAATTATATAAAAACGTCAAACGATACCTTAATTACTTTTCCCACGATTCAATTTTGTTTGAAGAAAATCGCGTTTTTCTTTGAAAAAAAAGTAACTGGTAAAACATTTGTCTCGGTAATAATATAAGAAGTTTATCCTATTTCCTAAAGAGGCTAAGTTTTTCTTTCTATTAGTGCTCACAAAGAAACCTGCTTTTATTTTAATTTCCTTAAAATCTGAGGCTCTTCAATAAACTTTCATAATAATATAAAGAAGGCCTTTTTAATGTCTAGATCTTTTATATTTATTAGTTTACTTTTTGGGAAACCAAATAAGAATTAAGATTTGAAGATAAAAAGGAAACAATGGCCAATTTGTCTAACATAGTTCTTTGAATTATACACGCTGGAAGGATATCAGCTATGGGCCTAATTTGAAACGTAAATAACCTTCAAAAGAAACCTTACACGTGTTTCAGAAAATCGCGTACAGATCTATTATTCTTAAAGAAAAAAACGTTTTGTCCTTCAACGGGATCGAACCGAGATTCACATCCAATATTTGCTGTATTTAAGTATTTACAACCACTTCAGCATACACACAGTAATCTCGAATTATCATAAACAATAGGTACTCAGACAGACGTCACACCCACCTGCGACACATATTCACACGATACTCATGTATTCATGATAAATACATAATAATATTTGCATGTATATGTGCCGAACATGGTTCTGTCACCGGCGCCGGTACCGCACGGGGCGGCGATACCGGTGTCGCAGGATAGAGACGTACAGAAGGACGTCTCAATAGAACCAGTGAGAATGTACCCACACATTGACACGCTTCACGCCAGGGCCGGACTGCGATTCTTTAGGGCCGTGAGCTAAAACTATTTAGGGGCCTACCTTATTAAACAAATTAATTGCCATTTTGTAAAAAAAGAAACAAGTTTGATGTATACGGTACATATAAGAAACACATTCGGACAATAAAAGTCAATACTATAAGGGAGAAAAGTTTGACCGAGAGTATAGTGATGAAATAAAACTATTCATGTTTTTAATTTAAGCTACTTTCTTCAATAGGGCCTCCTTTATATTCAAGGGGCCCTGGGCAGCCCATGAAGCCTATATATAGATCCGCCCCTGCTTTACGTACAGTGAGTGCAAGGGCACTCACTACTTACTGACATTCGGTTTGACGTAGGTACGTAAGCGTGTATGCGTGCGTTTGTTTTATTGCCAGTTGTCCTTCTGGGCTACTCTGTGCTACCTCAGTACTACTCGACACGTCCAAATAATCTAAGCTTGTGGAAAAGGAAGCCTGGTTTTAGAAATGCCTCATAACGTGGAAACATCGGGTCAAGAGATTGGGGCTTGCACTCTTGTTTGTGTGGAGCTAGGATGCAAGGGAATATAATCCTTTGATTAATTATATCTAAATTATATAAGGTGTATAATGACACATCATAATGGCCGTTAACTATGCATAATACCTATCAAACTATCTAAGAATAATTGCTGAGAAACTATTTTTTTATACGAAAAAATCACTGTTTGTAAGTACGCAAAACATTGTGTTTACAACAAAGGTGCATGCAACAAAGCAGTCGAGCGATTGTTTGTTTTCTTAAAAAACTTAAAACATTATGAAACTTTTCAATAGTCACAAGAAAGTTTCCAGGGGTGGAACAAATTATAAAAAAAAAAACAAGATCAAAAAAATGTAAAACAAGAAAATTATTCTCGTCTGAAATTGTTAGTGATAGTTCAAAGAATAGCGGAGGCCATCGCTTAAATGGCATATTTTTCTGGGATAACAAGTATTCTATGTGTTATTCCACACTACAATCTAATTCAATGCCTTTCATCAAGATCCGTTCTGCCGTTTAAGCGTGAAAGAGTAACAAACATCCATTCATCCATCCATTCTCTCACATTTATAATATTAATAGCATTGATTGGTACACAACAATATCTACAGATTACTTAGTACTTTATATAAAAAAAACCTTCAGTTATGATCAAGCACAAATATTGATTATATTCGGTCGATCGCTACCACGACTATACAGCTAATAAGGATGTCAAAGCGCGTCAGATTGTTGGCATGTGAACATTAGCCTAATGAGAGCTCTCCGAAATAATGAGCGCCCAGCCTTATTATCTACATTAACGTGTAAAAATATATTCTACTTATTATTCTAGAAATAAGTTATTAATAATTCAGTGATTTTCGTAATATTATAATTGTGAAAGTTTGTGAGGATGGATGTTTGTTACTCTTTCACGGTAAAACGGCTGGAAGGATCTGGATGAAATTTGGCACTGAGATAGATTGTATTGTGGACATATAGGATACTTTTTAATCCAAAAAAATGTACAATTATCGTCTATCTATACTAATATTATAAAGCTGCAGAGTTTGTTTGTTTGTTTGTTTGAACGCGCTAATCTCGGGAACCACCGGTCCGATTTGAAAAATTCTTTTTGTGTTGGGTAGCCCATTTATCGAGGAAGGTTATAGGCTATATAACATCACGCTACGACTTACGGGAGCGAAGCAGTATTCAAAAACGTAACTTAAGGTGGATGAATAAAACCACGCGAACGAAGTCGCTGGCAGAAGCTAGTACTCATATAAAAATCTAAAGAATTTTTTGGTTGTTTAAACGCGTTAATCTGTGGAACTGAAATTCAGATTGGAAAATATAATGTTTGTGACTAATAGCCAGATTCATGAGAAATCATATAGGCTACATAAAATCACGCTATCACCCACGGGGGTTGTGCAGTAACCAAAGATGTAACACAAGGGGGGTACAAATACACACACGGGCAAATTCGCTGCCTAATTCGTACCTAATTAGACATATTGACAGTGCGCTTGTAGGTAGCTAGCTACGACTACTAATAATACACATACCATCACGCCTGTATTCCTTGCAAGGTTAGGCAGAGGTGTACCAATGTACACCCACAGTTCGCCGGTATGTTTAGGTCCCATATGATAGGGTACGAGCCTATTGCCATTAACCAGGCACAAATTCTGACTCTGAGGTACTAATGAGTATTTCATAGAAAAACCAATAACACTTTTTGCTCGACCTGGGAATCAAACCCCTAGCGTAAGTGAGGGAGTTTAGTGACTGCTAATAATAATACATTGTAAACTGGACTGAAATTATATAGAATCCTGGACAATTTCATTAATAATTGGGAACGTTGGAATATTCCACGTGATAACGAGTACCTACTGGACATGTTTCAGTCATATTAAGCTCACTGATTGAGTACCGATCGTTTAACCTGGTATTCATATTCAGTAGTGCGATTCTCTAAAATGCAAACTCGAAAACGAGTCTCACTAAAGTGATCGCGCTCAATTCGATAACGAACCAACTTGCCATTGGTTTAGTATTCGTTCGCCGTGGTGACGTCACCAGCGTGTGATCGTGTTTAACAGAATACCATTTTGTAATCTCACTGCGGATTCAGCTTTCGAATTATGAAGTGAGGCTTAGAGAATCACACTGCAGTAATTGAATCGTATTCCGAGAGTGTCAGAACCAGTTGTATAGATAAAGTGTTATGTGTTGAAAATTACAATCAAAATTTCCTATTAACTGTACCTGGAAATTATGACTGGAACATGAATAAAATTATGCCGCTTGAAAGTGTAATGCTTAGTGTAGGTACTGTAAAATGTTTAATCACCGGAATTCAAGTCGATTTTCGAAATTAAACACGAACCTGTAGGATTTTGGGTTTAAATTTGAACGACAAACACAATTAGTATCACCCGTTAATACGATTAAAGCCTTTGAGTCAAATAAATTTCATGTGCGGAACCGGTCTTTCGTTTTTAAAATCGCTCAAATTTATGCTACACTAGCTTCCTGGTGGGGGTTGAAAAAATAAACTACTTAAACGAAGTTGATCCCCGTAGTTTTAATTTTAGCCGCTTCCGCAAAGTTACTTCTTTGGTTACTGCTTCGCTCCTCTAGGTTGTAGCGTGATGTTTTACAGCATATACTATTCCTTAAAAGAATTTTCCTAATCCGACTTGTAGTTCCAGGGATTAGTGCGTTTAAACAAACAAACAAAAAACGGTTCAGCTTTATTATATTAGATAGTATTGATTTACTCCGCGCGCTAGTACTAAGCTTAAGCTGATCTTGCAAACTCTGTGTACATTTTCCTTTAGATTCGCTGAGAATTCAGATTAACCCTATATTTATTTATAGAGTCACTAACAATACACACGACATCTATAATACATAGAAGGAATCAATATTGAATAAGTAAACAAAATGCATGTAAGGTACATTGATTTAAACATTTTAACGACAATATCACACGTACCATCACGCCTGTATTACCCGAAGAGTAGGTAAGGCAGAGGTATGAATGTACACCCACAGTTTGCCAGTATGTTTTAGGTCTCATGTAATAGAGGGCGAGCCTATTGCCATTGACCGGGCACGAATTCAAACTCCGAGCTGCTACTGAGAATTTCACAGAAAAAGCTATAACACTTTGCTCGACCTGGCAATCGAACCCAATACCTCTAGCGTAGCAGTCGCGCTGAGAACCGCTACGCTAACAAGGCAGTTACGACAGTATTTGTATAGATATACCCACAAAATAACCAGTAAGGATTCATTTAGACAAGCTCCACTGCCTACTACACCAAACACAAAAGCATGAACATATCAAAATGGCGAAATATTTCAATTCTCTTCCGTCATAACTCATTCTGTGCCGCGGCTCATTGTCGCGCGAGACAAATTGAGGATACGTCATAATTTGGAACGCACTGTAGCGAGGATTTGTGAGAAAGTGTTCAGTCACTACCCAGAGGTTGTAATAAATGAGAAATGATTTTCATTTCTGTTAGATATTGTTAGGAGCTTGAAGTATGATGCATCACCAAATCCTGGTTTGATAGTTAAGACGGGTCATAAGACAAACTTCAGCAGGGTCGGGTGTTTACTTGTAACCTACGTGCTTGTATAACCAGGCCCTCTAGCCAAGTCACAAACGACAATCGTAAACGCTCGGTAAGTGCCAATAGATTTTAAACTTTATACCCCAGAGCCTTAAGTTAAAAATCTATTAAAGATTTCTAAGCGTTAGCGACTGGAACGAACGAAAACTTTAGCAATCTTCACTAGATCTTTAACTTAAAACCAAGCACATAAAGTTGAAGATCTATTAAAGCCTACTCAGCGTTTGCGTTTATCGTTTGCGACTTGGCTAGGGGGGCAGATGTATGAACGAAGACTAGGTGGAAGGAGTATGTAAGGATCGTAGTAGTTGGCGTTCTGTAGTTTCTGTCTACCCCTATGGGAAAAAGGCGTGAGTTTATGTATGTATATTGTATGTATAAGACAAACAGACAGCTAATAATTTTATAGTCAATTGTTTAGAACAGCGATCGATTTGAAGCTAAGAACCTAAAGAAACAGCATCCAAACTCAAAGTCAAATTATATACTTTTAGACCATTAAAAGGTATTTTTAACAACATTTACAAGAAAGAAAAAAAAATGTTGAATCTAGTAGCCCATTCCAAAAAGTTGTTTTGTCTAGAGAATAATGGGCAAGAAAATCCATCTTTACTCTTTCAAAAAATATATTACAGTAACTTGTACATGTAAATTAATCCACAAACACAATCTACCGGTCGATTCTGTAAAAATAATTCTCAGAATTTAAGTAAGGTAATCTTGAGTCATTCATCAAAAGCATCATTTTCAATTAATACATAAAAATAGTTACACAACTAGAACTCAAATTCAAATTTAAAGCATTTATTTCAATTAGACCATTTACAGGCACTTTCGAATTGTCAAGAAGTTACAGTTTAAAATTGAAGCTAGTTGCTCGTTCCAAAACGTAGGTCTCTATAGAGAAGAACGAGCAAGAAACTCCGTGGACACTCTTCTTCAATTTGGTTTTTACAAAGTCTTGGTTACAATATTCTTCAGTAGATCGTATAGTTTACTGACTTCTTTAAATAAATAAACGGCTTTTTCAGAGTCCCGTACCCAAAGCCTGCCAACGGAACCCCATTATAAGGCTTCACTGTCAGTCTATCTGTCTGTCAGTCTCGAAAGGGACAAGGAAGGGTCTTTATTTACAAGATGGCATTGATGTTACCTAAAATACATTATATTCAACTTCTTCTTTCCTTGGTTTATTGCGCGTTTGCCCGGGGTAGCGGGGTCACTATTTGAGATAAGTCGGAGTTGTGGAGGCGTTTAAAGATGTTATATTTAATTTGGTGCCTTATGAGTTGGATTTCAGTTCTTTAATAAGAATAATAATAATCCTTTACTAAACTGTGTCTGTGTGTCCTTTCTGTGTAGCTGTGTGTGTGTGTGTGCTTTTTTCTTTTACTGTATGCTCTAATTCAGACAAAGACGTGACTTAATTAGCAAAAAAATCATAAATAAAATGTACTGCTACTATCCGGTTCCCACAGTAATCATTATATTTTGTTTGTGTTTTATTCATTTTCACTTTTTTGTTCGGTTCGAATCCGGGAATATCAGTGTGACTTGACAGTGTGACATTTATATCGGGAAAGGAAAACATCGTGAGGAAAGACTTGTACGCTAATATAAATCTGAAATCGTCAGACTGCCTGAAGCAAGGGTGGTGTTCAATGCTCGTACCTTCTCTGTTTAAGAAGAAGCCTTTGTCTGCAGTGGAACTAGGGATTAGGCTGGTATTATAATTACCGAGTTTTACTTGAACCTTATAAACATTTTCTTCATTAATCTGATCAATGTATAAGAAGAGGTCTTTGCCCTGCAGTGAAACAATAATAGGCTAATATTATTATTGTATACACATAATGTACTTCCTTTCATCCGTGTTTGTAATATCGCAGCTGACACCTACAAGCTTAACAAGACAATTGTCTCAAAACAAAATATTTCGGAGAAGAAGTATGCTACAGTCACCGTGCCCCCACAAAATTCTGGTCTGGTCTAGTGGTAATGATGTCTAAATTCTATGTAACAGGGGTTTTTTTTTTTTTTTTTTTGTAGACGGGAAATCATCAAATAACTTCCCCCGCCCTGGGCGGGGCGGGAGGGAGTGTCAGACTTTTACTGACTAAAACCCGTCTATGTTCCTTCATGTGCCCTTTGTGTTCCGGGGGCGCGGTATCTCTTTCGAACAACCCGCAGATGTAACAGGGGTGAGCCCATTGCCCTCAACTGGTCACAAAAACAAAAGGTAGACGAAACCGAATGTCACACAATGGTGACAAATTCTATTTATAAAAATTCTCATTAACTTTACCTTTTCTTGTCGGCACAAAAACAACACGTGTGTGTTTCCATAACAATGTTAGCTGAGCGTATCACGTTTTCACAATAAAATGCTTCGAGACTTTTGTGAATACAAAGCGCTTACCGTGATATTTGGCGTTAGGAACACCCCAACACCTCAGTTTGCACCCTTCAAGGGATTACAAAAGATATGACTACCTTTTTACTGTAGAATCTTTTCTCCCAACTCCATACAATACTCCCATTTACATATTATTCGGGTGAATAATCATTTGTAAAGTTTTGGGTATAAATGGTCATGACAGTTGAATTATGAAGTGAAAGCTATTTGTCACTAGTTCAAAGTTTGTTTTTATCTAGAATGAAATATTGTACACCGTAGGTACCTCTTGTAATTAAAGAGAGACATTGAAATTCCTTGAAGACTTGCTACGTTGTGTAGGTTGTGTAAACTTCGTAGATGATGAATAAACCGACTGGCAATGTAAAACTATTTCTAATTAGTGTTATTAAAACGTAAATTAGATAGTTTTCTTTATTTCTTCGAGAATATAAAAATGTCTGGCAAGCAAAAACAAAAGCGAGTCTTCATGACGTAATGAGTATCAATAGGTACCTCATGTCTGTGAAGTTTCGCCAGTTAATATACAATGACCTTGTATAGTTTGGTACCTATTCCATAATGGCCCAACTGTTAACGCCTGCCTCCGTCCGCAACTAGGCACGGGAAAGTACCAATATGCCTTTTTAAATTTCGTATGTACTATATAAGTTTATCTTGGATATCCGTGAAGGAAAACAAAGTAAAGAAACCCTGTCTTATAATAACTATAAATCCGAAATCGCCGATCCGCCTAAAGCAAGCGTTAAGATCAATAATGGTGCCTTCTCTGTATGAGAAGAGGCCTTTGCCTGCAGTGGAACTATAAGGCTGGTATTCTTATTACCTAGATATCTATATAGTTTTATTTTAGCTTATAAAGAAGATCATATTCTTTATTTAAAACTGGCCAAGAAAAAAGAAAAATCACAAACACGCAGAAACAATAACACCGTCTCTCCTACCTGATTCTATTAGTAACTTATACAATCAGTAAGCCAAATGCATACACAATCCAGTACGGCTTCACCTGGGGACAACCTTGCCTTGTTAGTGACGTTCACAAGTTTTCTTTAGAAGAAAAAAGAAAAAGAATCGGAACTGAGTAAGTAATTCTTTCTTTTTTTAAGTATTTGTCCCCGAAGAGTTCAAGTCGTTTAGCAATTGAATTTCTTCCAGCTTGATGTTTAAACGAACAGTTACCAATTATTTGCTTTTTTGGTGTTAAGAATGGAGAGAAATAATGGATGTATAACTGTAGAAATGGCATGAATTTGAAAGTAGCCAAAATGTACGTAAGTCACGTACGTTAGGAAGCCAAGTATTAAGTGTGTCAGAAAGAGCAAATGAATTTGTGCGAGGTGGAGTGCGAGCAAGATAAAAAATATTGTAAAACAATTTGTTCCTAAAATAAAGATCGCATCGTCAAGCAATATGTTCTTCATACAATATAATCGCAAGGCCTTGACTGATGCTCAATTGATCGTAAAAGAACACTAAAAAGCCAATGTATCGAAAAAACTGTAGTAACATCCACTAAACTATCTCATGCCATTAAATACGCGCATAATACATTCATAAGCAAGTTAGAAAATGAAACAAAAAGCTGGAGATTACGCTCAATCCCCGAGCGACGGTAAAAGTACGCGGGCCAACTCTCAGGGAGGTCGGCGAAAAAATCGTGAAGGGTCGCCCTCTATAAGTTAAACAGGTGTTTGGTTAGTCGCAGCAAAAATTCGCCAAGTTGCCGGACCGACATATTTTTGCGGATAATCTGATAAACGTGCATATATATGTATGTAAAGGGAAAGAGGAAATTTGTTAGATTTTTTGGGACCCCAAGTTTCCATTCATGGGTTTTGGTAGCCGTTATTGTGAAAACTCTTTGGGAGATCGATTAGCGTACTCGCTGGCTTTCTGTTATTCGGTTCGATTCGTGAATCGAGCGAAAATATTCGTATGACCAGCTGGCCAATCTTTTGGACGGTTGGGTGTGTTTTGTGTTTGTGCAGGTATCCGCGATGCAGAAGAAATCACTGTTTCCGCCGAGATCGTTTTGCACGAGAACTGTTATTTTACAGGAAAAATATTCGTTGAAACTGCAGCTACTGTGGAACATGGAGTTTTTGACAAGTCTGTTCGCTAACGGAAAGTTCCAACATTTCCCGATCAGAGAATGTTATTCCGTTTCCATCAGGACTTCATTCAGTGAACTGCTTTCTGCTAACCTAATAAAAATAAAGTTCGTATTTGTCAACCTTTCGATTGTGAATCTAGTTATTTGATTTATTAATCGTTTAGGTGGGCAGATTCAAGGGTCAGAGGGTCGCGGTGGACCAATATTTTTGCTCCTCCGTTTAGATTACACCGGCCGGACCTTAAATTTACTCCAGGGTCCAAGTTTAATACACTCGTATATTTTACGATATTTTTTTTTGTAAAGATGCGTTTAATATTATATTTCATGTGAGAGTTTTGTTTATGTTTTTAATAACATTTATGGCACTCGTATAAAACATAAATAACTTTGTGAATTGGGAACATACACGTATTTTGCAATTTGAAAAGGGTTTTGGAAAAAAGGACTTTTTTATTTTGTGCCCGTTCTCATTTCTACATTTTTAATTATAAATATATTTTGTTGGTCATATTCTTTTGCGTGGACCTTAAATAATATACGTATAGTATTCTCAAAGAATTTCATAATAAAGTGAATGCAATCCGAGCCGAGCAAGCTTATCAAAAATGTCGGGTGTATTTTGTTAACAACGTCGGTATTACTTTCGAATGCAATCTAAAATATTGTGTTTTAAAGCTGGACATCAAAAGCGCGTTTTCGAAATATGTAGGTCGACACTTTTGTTACGTTTTTTAAAATACAAATATGTAGTATAACATCAGCAAAAACTCTGACGGAAAAATCTGTGTCCGTATCTTGTTTCATGATATTATGATTACCTTACGTAACATGTTTACCATATTTTCGTCTAATCTAGAATAATATAGACATATTTACACATACTATCATAGCGGTATTCCTCGAAAGGTTAGGCAGAGTTTACCAATATACACCCACAGTTCGCCGGTATGTTTAAGTCCCTTATAATAGGGGGCGAGCCCAAACTTCTACTGAGAATTTAAAAGAAAAACCCAATAACATTTTTTGCTCAACCTAGGAATCGAACCCAAGACCTCTAGAGTAGCAGTCGCGTTTAGAACCACTACTATAACGAAGCAGTTAGGCAGAAATTATTTAATCCAATGTACAAAATCTCTATAGCACACAATTTGTACCAGAGTAGACATATGACACTACAATAACATCACCTATACAATGATAACATTGATCGCACTTCAGCGTTCATCAATTACCTACTTAAGACCTCTTTCACACGAGCTTGAAGCATGGCCCATTGTGTACAGGCACCATTATATATTTTTTCTCCCCATTACGCCATATCACACATTGGGATCTAATATACGGGCGCGCAGGTCCCAACGAGGGTAGTTTACGACTTCAGTCGATACAGATAGCACGGTTTCCGATACTTGGTACTTGCGAGGTAGATACCATCGGTCACCTACCACCTGATTTATAAGACTTAACCGCTCTCTATGACCTGGTGGACATTATTAGTGGGACACGGATAAAGTTTTCGTGTGTAGGTATGTGTTTGTTAAAGGGTTAATGGTTTTTGGGAACTTAGGAAGAGCAACAAGATTAGCTTTGGACAATCCTGTAATAGAGAACTTCAGTTCATAATAAATATATTTAATTTTTTGCGCGACCTGGACATATCCATCATTGGACGTCCTGCGGCTGTTATGATGTTGATGATGATGAAAAAATTAAATAAAACTTTCTGCTCAAAATATTTATAAAAAGTGTTTTTTTTTCATTCATTGGATGGCAAAAAACCGACGGCCCACCTGATGTTAAGTGGTCACCGCTGTCTATAGACATCTGCAATACCAGAGGCCTTGCAAATGCGTTGTTACTCTTGCGCACTTCATTATTATTATGTCATCCATAAATCTAAGTAGTATTTACTACAATGTTGTATATCAGAATTATGTACAGATATAATTCAAGATAGAAGTCTAGATTAGGGATACCCTTTTTAGGTTTAGACCATAATAAAAAAAGTCTACGTTGAGATTACTTTAGGTCCAATCCTTGTCGCGTTGGAAGCCTTAGTTTTTTTATTAGTACTCTTAACTTCAACAATAAAACCACAGTTTATTCTATCGTAAGTAGGTATGAAAAGCCTAGGGTTCGTAATGTTATTTTTTATTCTTGACAGACTCACGTTTGAACGCTATCTTAAGTCATGGTAAGCGATACTGTGATCAATGATGGAGAACGCTTAAATAAAAGTAACCTATTTTCGTTTCTTGCAATCGGTAAACATTAAAACATTGCCAATCTTAAGCGATTGGCTGACCAATAAGCTGGCAAGACTTGCAGCGTCTAAACTGAACCTCAGGCCACTCCCTTAGATTCGATGGCACAACTGGCATGCGTCCAGTATTGCAATGTAGACCACTCCACGAATGCTTATCTGTCCCGACTTACTTGAAATATATCACGGCTTTGTCCAAACTAATGTTTTAAGCTTAGCGTGGTAAACAGCTTTATGTAAGCAGCTCCTAATTTGGACTGAAAAGACTCTTGAAACTTTATTAAGGAACTTTTGTAAGACAGAAAATTCGGTGTACATGTCAAAGAGAAAAGTAGTGACTCATTCCGAAATAAGATCAGCCAGCTCATATAAGAGTTTCAGATACTTAAAGAAAAAGTTAATATTTGCTTTGAAGGCCTAAAGACCTTTTCAAACGCCTAAGTAAGTTAAAAATAGTCCAGTACCTTCGGACCTTTGCCAATCAGTCATTTCGAAGGACCTTTCGGAAAACGGATCTCAATAAAGATTAAGATAGCGCTGATGAAATTTTTAAATCTACATTCATCACGCTACAAACATTCAGAGTAACTTTCCTTCTCAGAAAATGTTCTTTTGACTAGGTACCTAGCTATCGCTCATGATTACCTAGTAATTTGTCTGGCTCGCAAGTATTAGTGTAGTTTATGGAACGAGCCTTAATTAACTTTTTGTTGAATAAGGATTTACGATTAGCCATGATGGTTTTTCTTTCTTATCGACACGAAGACGGAACGCTAATGCTATGGTACAGATTTAGGGTACTTAGCACTAGGGTTGCGGAATTGGTTTAAAAGAGTCACGGTGGCCCTGGAATGCAAATGGCATCAGGAGGAACACGGGTAGGTTTTACTTCTGCTCCGCCTAGAGCGGAAAAAATCATTTGATGATTTCACAACCTTAAAAAAAGGATAATCAGCAAGGCAGCAACTAGGCTGGCTGCTTATAGTAGTTTTGGTAGTTGGTGGTGGTGATGTGATGGTGATGGTGGGTGGGTTGGGTGGTCAACTGGTGGTGGAAAGTGGTTGTATATTCATTTATTGCTATTTGAATTTGATAGTTGGAAAAATCGTCTGAAAATGAACACTTTGACCACCAACATTTTATAACACGACACAAGATCGTTTTCGACTGTGCTTAATGATCTCTTGGATTCTAATCTAACAAACGATCGGTTTGCGAATGAATGGACGGAGATTTTATTGCTTTGTCTGAAATACTGTGAGAGGAATTTATGAAAGGGATGAGTATCTAAACATTATTATATTTTAATTGTATCTATATTTGAGATTACTTTTTCTTTCTTCTATTTTTAGCTTTGTATCTTTAAGGAACATAACCATTATAATTAAAATAAAATAAATAACAAAATTTAGTTTGTATCTGTGTTACTGTAATACCCATGTAGACTGGATTTGTAAATAACGTAACGCATTTCAAATTGTTTACCTAACTCCTTCTGACGGAAGTATCATTGGATTCCTCTGCGTCGCATCCATCTCAAGATGTTCACGCACGTGCAGTCAAATGATCTCGCCCCCGAATTCTCTCCGGAGCTGCGACACAATTCAAACGGGCTCGACTCCGCTCCCAAAGAATTGTTTCCGTACCAGGCTTGGAATTAAACGACGTATCTTTAAGTCACCGTAAAACTCTGCGATAAGATTCCAAGCACTTTCGAGCAATGAGTCGCCAGCTAGCTTCGCGACAATATTTTTAGTCCATTTTAGGCTAAACCGGAGAAATATTACCGTCATTAGCTTTGCACAAGTATTTCTGCTAGGACGTATTTTTATCGCATAAGCCTCTGTTTTGAACACAAAAGCAAGCGGGGCTTGCACGGCTTGTATGTCTCTTTTCATACTTTTTTATTAGGTTTTCGGGGTTCCGAGGTTCTAGCCGGATCCGTAGTAAAGCGATTATTGCTGATTTATGGCACTGCCAGCCTCGTTTTATTGTGGTTCATAGCTGACTCGTGAAGTCTACGGGCTTATAGCTTTTGCGTGGTAGTTATCTTACCCAGTTATATGACATTACGGTATATTTTGTGAACCTTAA
The DNA here is from genome assembly GCA_932526535.1 of Caradrina clavipalpis. Lineage (NCBI taxonomy): Eukaryota > Metazoa > Arthropoda > Insecta > Lepidoptera > Noctuidae > Caradrina > Caradrina clavipalpis. Next base: position 513,794 of record OW052107.1, on the reverse strand, counting down.
ATAATATATTAGAAAATAGTACATAGCTTGAGCAGAAACACTTTTCTATTACTTATTGTAGAATCCTCAAATATTCTCAGATTTTTGTGAGTCACGCAGAATGATTGTACTATTAAGCAAACTTTAATATATTTACCTATACGACTGATCATATTTTTATTTGGGTAATAAGCATCGGGATATTGTAGTATAGCGCACTATGTACCTAAACAAGGTAGGTAATACAACTTCCAAATGATCCGAAAATTCTTGGAAGCCTATACAATATGAGATATAGATATAACATGGATATCATAATATTATCTGAACATTATCCTTAGCAAACATCTTTGAGAACGAGAAAAATAATAAGCTTACTTAAACGCTTAAATATATCGCGAAAAGAAATAATCTCCGCAGTAAGTGGAGTTGGCAAAAGAATAAACATTAGTATTCCTCGAACATCGCGCGATACATCTGAAACCCTGTAATACGCGCCCACTTTAAATGCTGATACCATTTATATAGTTACACAATACCTTCAGTGTTTTATTTAAATAAACAAATGCCCAACAAACTGGCATCACAGGGTTTAAACTGATTAACCTCGTTCACTTGCAATCACATGATACAATGTCAGCCTTCGCCAGTTCACTCACAGAACTATAGAATCTATGTCTCAAGCCAAAAGGGCTGGAATCGTGTGCGGTCAATAAATAAATCACTTAAATAGTTAAGGTGACCATTCATCAATGTGGATCGAAAGTAGGCTCTATTTTCACAGATTATTTACTCCAATTAGACTTTACGAGTGGCTTTAATAGTGGATTACGAAATGAACTTTACGGCTTTGTCTTAAAACACACATTCGAAAAATAGGTCAAATAGTTCTGTTTTACATCTAATAGGCTATGCATAATAGAGTAGCTTGGTAACGGCCAATAATTGGTTGAAATTCACGTTTAACTTTAGAATAATGGATGTGATTCGACACGATAGATTATAATTAGACAATTCAGACAAATTCAGTGACCCTATTCGCTGTGAAATAAGCACTAAATTCAGTAAATCAAGACCTTGTAAAATTAATTTCAGATTCTGACATTTCGATCATTTTCAGCCGAGTGAGTTTATTGAAGTAGTTCTGTAGGCTAATCAAATTATAATAGTAGTAAACGTCTTAAACAATCATGGCGCCTACTGCGGGGGGGCTTGACTTTGTAGAACACACAAATGACACTGTTTTACGGCTAGCGCAGACTTAGCAGAAATATAATAATATGCTAGAACAGTTTTTGTTAATTGAAAAATCAATTAAAACTTGAACTAGAGATAGTTGAAAATTTCTAAATTACGGTAATAGAGTTAAAAAATTAATTAACTATTAAATTTTTAACTCTATTACATGTTTTTACCATCACTGCGATCAGGGATTCAAGAGAAAATTGCAAATAAATATGAATATGAAATTATTTTTGCGTATTTTTAAAAAACAATTTTAATAGTTACCTGTAATTATCTTAATTTTAAATCCCCCCGCAACCCGAGTACTGTTTGTTATAATTATGCATCCATAAATAAATAAATAAATAAATTCAATGTTTTTCTTGTAACACCACACGCTATCAAAAACAGTGATTTTTCACACAAAAAAAAAGTAATTACTCATAGTTAGTTCGATGGCCAGTACGTATAGTTAACGAAATGTGATGTGTCTTGTTACAACCTGTATTTTAGTACATTATTAATTAATTTAAAAAATACTAAAATAAAAATAAATATACCATCACGTCTGTATTCCCCGAAGGGTTAGGCAGAGGTGTACCAATGTACACCCACAGTTCGCCGGTATATTTTAGGTCCCATGTAATAGGGGGAGAGCTTATTGCCATTAACCGGGCACAAATCCAAACTACTACTACTACTACTAACTAAAAAAAAACTGCTCTACTAGCGTCGAGCGTATTAGTACTGTATATGCACCAACCCTAAACGCTTCCCCCGCATGCTCAAGATATTTGCCGGCAACTCCGTTACTGAACAAGTTACGAAGCGAAAGAATTCTAAAAGAAGAATGTGCTGCAGAGCTACTTGTGCAGGATTTAGAAGGAGGGACAGCACGTGAGGAGGGAATAGGTAGTTAGTGTGACTGCGAGTGTTTAAAAAAGTATTATTTTTTGTCTGCTATGTCACATGGTTGGCGCAATAGTTGAGAGATTGGGTGCTGCGCTGTGTGTCATGGGGTCGATTCCCGCATGGAACAAAAAGATGTATGGCCTTTAGGTAGTTGTTCCGAGTCTAACTGTTAGTGCATGCGTGAAAAGATTTATTAAAAAAAAATGTACTCAATAATACAAAAGAACTTTTTTAAAAGAGTATGTATGGAGTTTCTTGCCCTTTCTTCTCCATACGAAACTACCTTTTGGAATGGGCAACTAGATTCATTAGTTTTAATTATTTTGACGTTCAAAAGTGCCTTTTAATGGTCTAATTGAAATAAATGATTTGACTTTGACTTTTTGAACTATTTTATTTAAACCCAGAAAGCAGAGTACTAACTCTAGAAGTACTTTCTGTACTCAGTGATATAAAAGCAAATACTTCTTGTGTATCACTGAGTACAAAGAGGTACTACGTATCACGTAAACACATTGATTATGGAACAAGTGAAGCGCCATCGGACAAGCTTGGAGAATGTTGTCGTACCTCGTAACTTGGCTTACAATATAACGCTTGGCATACAGATTGCCGATAGCGAAACAATGTTAGTAATACACTACAGGAACCTTCTTTTAATTAAACGCTACAGTTTATCACTAATTATAGATAATTAAGAAAATTTTAATCAAATAGTTATTATGGCAACTAACAATGTAATAACTAAAGTAAGTTTGCGTATTTAATTTTAATCTCAAAGTATTTTTTATTTATTTTAATTTGTTAGTGTTTTCACACCTAAATAATTGCCAATAAATTCATAATTGCCAATCAAGTTTATAAGGACCTACTGCGTTAATATTTTTTCTGTTTATAACATATCATCATGCCGTATCATTCACCGAAGGGTTGCGCAGAGGTGTACCAATGTACACCCACAGTTCGCCGATAAGTTCTTTTGTTCCTTTTTAAAAAATAACGAACGTTGTATTAACAGGGCTATATTGAATTTTCTGTTTAAAATAACTCTGTACGCTGTACAAGTTTTTTTTTTGACCTCTTATAATAATAAGAGGCCAAAAAAAAAACTTGTACAGCTATTTAAGTTCTACGAAAAAATATTAGACTTTGTATGGAAAATGTCATTCTCAATTTGACATTGTTTCGATTCGTCACCAACATTTCGACTTTCAATTCAAATGTCAGAGTTCAGTGCGACTTTCGACTCAAAGTGACAAACATTTGTTTGTCGATTTTGTTCCACACAAGAAATCCCGATTCGTTATAATTTGGAAACAAATGAATAAATTGTTTGTGATTGTTTTGATGGCTGACAAATCTGGGTATGTGTAGATTAACATATTATTATATAGATGTTTTATAAATTATTATTTATTATTTGGTTCGATTCCCAGGACGAGCAAAAAGTGTTATTGAGTTTTCTAAGAAATTCTCAGCAGCAACTCGGAGTTAGGATTTATGCCCGGTTAACGGCAATAGGCTCGCCTCCCATTGCAAGGGACCTAAACATACCGGCGAACTATGGGTGTACATTGGTACACCTCTGCCTAACCCTTCAGGGAATACAAGCGTGATACTTGTCTAACTTAGTTATCGATGTTTCTACTTTCATGAAAATAAAACATGTTTACGAATGCTCCATAGGTTCCTCACAGAAAGCTGTTCGTATTCATAGGTAATACCTAAAGTAATGACATGTTTCTGTCTCAACTGTATGTCCTTATCTCCGTCTTAGGTTACCATTTCAAACGCAGATGGCGCACTTACTTAAATTCATTACTATAATTAAAGTCTAGATAGCTTAACTGAAGCTAGAACTGAATCGATTAAGGTTCTCGTTACCGAAATAATGCGGTTAATAAAAGTCGGCTAATCGCCGAATAAGAATCGATTTGCGAGTGGTGCTTGCGATACGAGAAAACTTGGCACGGTTGTGTAACCGACTCTTGTGCATAGTTCATTGAGTAAATAGTCTAGGTACTTATGAGAAGTACCAATTTAATTTTCTTACTACAGATAACTAAAAAAATATGCAAATAAAATTGTTTATTTCAAATAAACACAGACTGAGACTGAGACTACAGCATGGGGTTCTTCAAGAAAGGAGTTTTGAGGTTTTTACGGGGTCGGCAGCGCACGAGTGATGCCTCTGGTGTTGCAAGTGTCCATGGGCAGCGGTAACTGCTTAACATCAGGCGGGCCGTTAGCTTGTTTGCCACCTACAGTGGTATAAAAAAAAAAAAAAAAAAACATTTAGGTACAGGCACTTTTGAATTGTAGTTTAAGCTACGTAGTTACTCGTTCTAAACAGAACGAGCAAGAAACTCCATGAAACACTTTTAAAATCAATAACTGTAACATGTATTACATAGGTTAACAATGGATAAGGCTAGGAGATACAAGGGCACATGGATACAAGATATAGGGGGAGTCAGCATTTGTGCCCGGTTAATGGCAATAGGCTCGCCCCCTAATGCATGGGAATGGGATCTAAACATACTGGCGAACTGTGGGTGTACATTGGTACTCCCTCTGCCTAACCTTTCCGGGAATACAGGCGTGATGGTAAGTTACTGAACCAGCAGCGGTCTCGATGGCTCGCTGGTGTATTATCAATTCATTCACAAGTTAGTATGATAGTTCGTTAGCGTAGTTTGTTTAAAGCGGTGCGGTACAAACTGTAGGAAACAACTATTTGACTCACTTGTGTATCACGAAATGCGAGGCAAAACTGGCTATATACCGCGCAGTATCGGCGTTCTGATCAAAATGAAACTGAACAAAAATGCATTCAAATCAGTTGCGGAGTTTATAAGATCGCATCGTACAGAGGGACAGACGGCGGGAACCGACGGTTTTATACAATGTAGAGATTCAGTTAGTCACACAGAGTACAGTCTATCAGTGCTAGCAGCTGTTAACGCTTGAAAAAGAGAGATATGATGTAATCAATTCCTTCCTTCCAAATATCCCTAAACGATACGTTAAACTCACGTTCCTACAAGCCCTAACTCTATGGAGTTTATTCGAAATTAAAATAAGTGATGAGTAGGTCCTTGATAATAAAACGAACTTTTTGTATAACGACAAGTATCGATCATAAATATTTACTGCTGGATTTTTCCAAGACCGCTTGAGATTAAAGTTATGTGGAAACTATTCATATACTATATAAATACGTGCGGTAGATATTACATTCTTAACTAATATGTATGTATTCTCCAGACAGACTCCGGCCACGGCGGCCAATCACAGACTAGCCAAGTACGCAGGAGATATTATAGTTCACAAATGTGTGCGCAAACACAGGCGCACTCCCTCTCCCCTAACTATCATAGTCCGATGGGACGGCAACCCGACACGACCGGGGAGAGATCAGGCGCAGGACCAATGGCTTCACGTGGTTTCCGAGGCACGGGTTTCTTAAATACCAAAATTAACTAGTAGGAACTATACAAGTATCCCAAGGATTGTTCTATACGATATAATAGTGAGGCTGCAATGACTGATGTCAATATTAAATTTCCGTTCGTCAGTTGGGATTTGGTAACCAATTATAAACTTCAACTAACCTGTTGGTCACGTAGTCACAAGCTAGACTACTTCCTGGGTTCAATTCCCACGTATACATTTTGGATAATTTTTGTGGTTTGAAAAGACAACACGTGACGTGTTGTCGATAAGCAGTAAGATTTAGGAAAAAATTGCGGAGAAACTTAAATAAAAAAATATATCAATATACTGGGGTCGTGGAGGTATTTATAGGAATTTTAAAGATAACAGTTATAGATAGACGTGAGTGATATATTGACGGGCCTGTTGGTCTAGTGGTTAGCGGCCCTGACTGCTAAGCCGGAGGTCGTGGGTTCGATTCCCACCCAGGACAAACTTTGTGTGATGAGCATGATTGTTTGTTCTGTGTCTGGGTGTGATTTATCTATAATATGTATGTATTTATAAATTATATAAGTATGTATATCAGTTGTCTGGTTACCATAACACAAGCTCTGCTTAGCTTGGGATCAGATAGCCGTGTGTGAGTTGTCCCAAGATATTGAAGATGTAAGATGGCCTATAATATTATTTTATTGTTATAGGCCAGAACAAAAATAAATATTGGTCTAATTTATATCTTATCTTATCTTAGCTTTGTAAAGTGAAGATCTTTTTACAACAAGTGGCCAATATATAACTACTAACATAATGATCACATTCTAATTTCAATCCCAAACCGTAAAAAAAATCTCTAATCTACCTACACTTTTTTCCCACAGATTGTAGCTGAAATGCGCTTTTCAAACGTTTTTAGTGAGTAGAGTTAGCTTTTAGTTATTTTAGTTCCCCGTCAAAGTCACATGTAACACAAGCAGGTACGTATGTAAGTATTATATATACTTGTTCATGTTACAGGTTCAGTTCAGCGGTGCATTTGGTCGATGGCGCTATTTGGAACAAGAATAGATTTCAGCTACGTTACCGCCATTTGTGACTTCGAGCTGTGTGTGTGTGTACGTACGAATGCATTTGCCGCTTGGACGATTTTTGTAGAGAATTTTGTATGTATGAAAAAGGTGTTTTTATTTTTATTGAATACAGTATGATTGAGCATGCATTCATTGCGAGATGACCTGGAGTCGTACTGAGAGGGCTGGATCGAGGTAGCGCATACAAACATACACTCACGCTTTTTTCCCATGGAGTTAGATAGAAGCCACCGAATTGGCGCAAAAAAAAATATTTGGTAGGACTTGGGGGAGCCTTTTGGCCAGAAGTGGAACATTACAGACAACCATAAAAAAAAAATATTTGGTAGGACTTGGGGGAGCCTTTTGGCCAGAAGTGGAACATTACAGACAACCATAAAAAGTATGATTATTTACAACTTTGCTATACGTATATGTATAATACCTTTACTTTTATCTTGTCTTTACTAATATAATAACGCTGTTCAGTTTTTTTAAAACACACAAATCTTCAAAGTCACGGATTGGACAACTTCTTTTTATTTAAAATAGCTATATTCATAAATAATAGTATAGGCTATAAAATATCACGCTACGACACACGGGAGTGGAGCAGTTACCAAAGCAGTACCATAAAACAAGTGAAAAGGAAACCACGCAAACGAAGTTGCGTGCGTATACCTACGCAGCATTCAAGATAAAAGCGCACTAACAGACACACAGTCACATTGTTATTATGTGAAAATAAAAGAGAATGCTTAATACTAAAACGTTCGATCAACAATCAAAAGTTTCAGAGTCCGTCCGTGAGACTATCGATGTACACAACTATCGGATGCTTCAGTAAAAGTAGTTTACACGATTTGGACTACAGTTCAGATATTCTCCGGTATCAAGTCTGACTGGTGGCCGATGCATACATAGCTGCAAACGATACGAAGTTATTTACATAAGAGTTCTATCCGAATACCAAACGCAGTCGTGAATAAGAGATTGTAAATCTTGACCTAGGTATGTACCTTGCTACCTATAGTATCTTCATGCGGTCTAAAGAACTTTGTCATATTATGGTTAGCTTAAAATGAAAAAATGAATATCGTGATGGCCCAGTGGTTAAGGCGCCCGCCGCTTATGAGTTCGCAACCGGGACGGGCAAGTACCAATGTGACTTTTTCTAATTCATAATGTACTTTCTAGTTTATCTTGGACATCACTAACATCGGTAACCATGTCAGAGGTCCTTGAGGCAGTTTAGTTACTCTGACACAAGGGTGTGTGGGGTCGTTAGACCTTACTATCCACACGATAAAGAAAGAAAAAACTTAAAATGACATCATCGTTTACCATCACATGAAATAAATGGTCAAAAGCGACACTATAAATAAAATCTCTGCCTACGACATAACAAACAAGCAATTTAGACAGCTATGTCCAATAAGATAAAGTTCAAAAGTGATCAACGTTTTGAACAGTAATCGTGGCAGAAGCTTGTTTTACGCAGGAACGCAATTCAACTCGAATTTGTATGAAATCTACTTTTCCACTACAAAGGAAAACGCGTAGCAAATTTGCTACGAAACTCGTAGCCCCGTAGCCGCGTAGCAAATAGTTTGCGCGGTTTCGTGAAACCTTAACTATTATCATTTCAATTCATGTTTACTGACAGAAATAGATCGATAGGTGAAGTGGCTCTGCAATAACATCCGTGCTAAGGGGTTATAGGGCGCATTCCCACACATCCCTTGATCGTTTCGAGTGGCGGCTAATATTGAAGCCACAAAAAAAAAACTACCAATTTTTTTTTTAAATTTCTTTGTTTGGTATACTAGCCGACGGCCCACCTGATGTTAAGTGGTCACCACTACCTATAGACATCTGCAATACCGGAGGCCTTACAAATGCGTTGCCATTTCAGGGACAAAGTTGAAATGTCTCATGTGCCTGTAATTTGATTGACAACCATACCCTTCAAACCAGAACACAGCAACGCTGTGGCAGAAATAGGTAAAGTGGTAGTACTTCCCCAAACACGCTCCTTCACAAAGATCTCTACTACTAGTAAACAACTACCTACCTATCTACTATTACAATAAAGTCGAAAAGTAACAATTATTAACGATAATAACGTAATAAGAAGTCGCAAAATGAGCGAGGTTACGCCTCCATTACTCCGGCAGGGCAGGTAAAACCCACTCACTCCAATATATCATACTTGAGTAGCTCACAACGAATTAATGTATCATTGCTAAGAGGCTCTCAAGTTAAATTTGCTTGAGCTGTTTAATTAAGCACTTGTAACATATTGCGAGAGATATTCTGTACGTTTTTAATTGTGTTAGGCATCCAGTTTTATTATTTTTTGGAAGGTACGGTTATGAATTTACATTACAAAAGTTTGAATTGGTTTTGAAATGAAAACATGGAAATATTATGTGTTCGTTATACATTCCTTATAAAATTGTTTTGATAAATATGTTATACATAGGCAAACTTAAAGCTTCATTTTGTTTAAGCAGTTTAATATGAGTTTAATACTAAAACAATTAGCTGTGCAAACAACCAGCGCAGGAGTGCGTGCAATGAACTTCTTTCTTTATCGTGTGGGCAGTAAGGTCTAACGACCCCACAAACCCTAGTGACAGAGTTTCTAAACCGCCAAAAAGACCTCTGACATGGTTACCGATATCAGTGACGATACCATGAACTAAACTATCATCATTTAAAGATATTTTTTAGAACCCTTCTTATGAATATTTCAAAAACACAATTTCATCGCTTCACAGGACAGCCTGTTCAATCTATTTTTGGCTCGACTACTATGCGATTCTATATAAAATTCATATAGGAATTTCTGCTTCACAAACAGAATATTCAATACCTCACAAATTGATTCTTCCTAGTAAAATCTAGGAATAGATTCCATGGAAACTGCGACCAGAAACAAGAAATCCTGTAGGCGGATACCATGACATTAAAATAAGTAATCAATCAATATGTTGAGATTGAAAATATTTCTGTGAAGTACGAGGATCAGTGATTGCTTCAAAGTTTAGGATTTCATTTAATTAAATGTTATCAGTAAACACTCAACAACCAATAGGTATAAGGTAATCAAATTAATAAAACGAAGGCTTTTTGTTCGAAAATAAAATATTAACTGTTGAGTGAAGGCTTCGAGTAATTTCTGTGTGTTACCGACAGGTTTCTGAAATAAATACAAATTACTCTCCACAAGCGGTGGAGGTTCCAATCCGCTTATGTTTTCCTTGTCGGGAACGCTTCACAGAGATTGTAACCATGGCTTTCTATTGACTGGAATAGACAGGAAAATCACATTCAATACAAAAATTACACCTTATTTTGTCTATGAGTCGTGGTGGATCGGTGGTTAAAACGACGAAGATGTGGGTTCGAAACCGGGATGAAAAAGTGCCAATGCGACTTTTTGTATTTGGAGTTTCTTGCCCATTCTTCTTCATACGAAACTACCTTTTGGAATAGGCAACTAGATTCATTTTTTTTTTCAGAACTGCCTTGATGTAAATGATTTGGCTTTGACTTTGGCTTTATTTCATATGAAGTTTCCAAGTTTGTCTTGGACACCACTGATACTGGTGACGGAAAACATCGTTAGAATACCTGAACTCATAATTACACGTACATACGTACCATCACGCCTGTATTCCCCGAAGGGTTAGGCAGGGGTGTACCAATGACACCCACAGTTCGCCGGTATGTTTTTAGGTCCCATGTAAAAGGGGGCGAGCCAATTGCCATTAACAACACATAATTAATATAAATCTGAAATCATAATAACCAAACGTAGTGATCAATACTCGTTCCTTCTCTGTATGAGAAGATCCTTTTGCTCTGCAGTGGGACTATAATAGGCTGATATTAATTATTATTTGTCTATCTCTAGGCGCCCACCTTTGGGCAAATGGTCCACTTATTCCGCGACAAAGAACCCAAAGGTGATCACGATAACGACGGTAGGTAATTGTGTCGGTACTCGGTAATAAAACCCAACACCATAAAATCAAGGGACGGTGCTTTTGCCCAGCTGTGGGATGTGTCGTACTAAACGTAGCTGTTAAAGTGATTTAGATAAGGACTTAGTTAAAACATTAAGATATTAATCAAAAACACCACTGAAAATTCGCATGCATACTTGCGACTTTTCAATGCTCAATTTTATTAACTATATGACATTTTTTTTTTTAATTAGGCACTCAATTTTTTACTATTCTAATTTTGAAAACATTTCTAATGGATCTATCTAAAAATATGTCTATCCTTTCAAATAAAATAAGAATTTGATAAATGTCGCAGGTAGATCTGAAGTAAAAAACATTTAAAAAATACAACTGAATTGAAAGCCCGCTCCTTTTTCGAAGTTAAAACTAAACTAAGGAAATCAATATCACGAGAACTAACGATTTTAAATTAAACTATCGGAAAGCGTAGGTATTAAAAGCTTTTCACATTTTCCAATTTGTTCTCTATCTGATATTTTATATGTCATTCCATAAATGTTTTGTTTAATCCATTGTTGTATTTGCATGATAATGTAATGTAATAGCTTGAACATTTACATGCGCATGTGATGACAGAGCATGTATAACAACGAACACATAATGTAAAACATACAGGTACTTAATCTATCCATGTTTCCAGAGGAATAAATGATTTGATTTTGTATCCTATTCAGTTAGTAGAAAATCAAGCTCGGATAGTGCGCTGAAGTACTAACAAGCCCTAACTAACATCTGACAATTCCAACACAACAATATTAATCTAGCCACAGCGCTGTTTGTGGAATCTGTTGATAGTTCCTTTTCAAAGGGATTGTTTAGGCGAAATTATACGTTTGTATAATGAACATGAAGTCTGAAATCATCTATCATCTTTGTCCTCATTGAAGCTCTGGAAAGATTAAACTTACTTGGCTTATCCAGGTCGCTGATGAACTCCTCAGTCTCCACATATCCTTGGATCCTGTCAGCCAGTACTACAAGTACCAGCCACATCACTCGCCGCACACACACTGACATACTAACACAAGTTGATCCCATCGTCAATGTAACAACACTAAACAAAAACTAATTTAATTTCTAACAACATTTTCTCTCAAGTCTGTTCTAATTTAAATTTAAATAAAGTACAACGTTTAATCCGTGGAAAACTTGTTGATCTTGTTTTTAATTAAAACACACTTTTCATTGTAAACGAGAATTAATTAAAATAGGTTTTTTAATTAGTTAGGATAAATATTAGTGATAAGTGAAACATGAATGTGAGACACGTGTTGTACGACTGTAAACAAATCGCGCTTAGACAGCGAGCTCGCGACGCGTGGGGCGACGTGCGTGCGACTCAGCGCCGCGGGCAGCACTGATCGAAAACCGATAGGGCAGCGGTAACAATCGCTGAAAAAAAATATTTTTACTTGAATTTTGAAAAATGTGTACAATTTTTGGTTTTAATGCACGAATTGAATTCGAACGAGAATACATCGAGGCGGAATCTAAAAAAAAATAACATTTTTAGACGTTCCAGGACAAAATCTGTTACCTCCGAGCATTGTAAAAATAATCATTTAGGCATTTTATTTCACGAAATAGGTAGGTATACCTAGTCTTTTTATAACTTGCTCGGCCACAACAATAGTATATTACCCATCCTATAATTTAACAAGTACGTAACTACATAAATGTAGGTTTTATGGTAATATAATTCAAGAGTAACGTAACCGACAATAAAGTGTTGAAAGTTTTGGGAATATAATAAAACACTTGGATGGAAGTTTCCTTAAAATTGGGTCACAAATATCAGAGGTTAGCTGTCACTAGCAAAACGTCTTCACAAGTTTGTGAGTCGCCGAACGTTTTAGTTTAGTACCTGAGTACAGTCAGGGGGCAAAGTGATCCAGTAACTAAAATAGCACTTTATTGTAATAACAACTGAGTTCTTTTTTAGTGATCGTGTTTTGTTTCTACGTCAATTTGTGATTAATTATTTGGGTGGCAGTCTTTTGTTTTAGTTCCCCATCCACCTACGAAGATTAGATTTCTTTATATTATTATGGTTACGATCTAGGAATAAATAAGACGTATAGATAGTCAGGCAGAAATAGACCATTCAAAATAATAATACGCATTTTCCAGACCGGACACGGCGGTCAATCTCAATGGAGACTAGCCAAGTACACAGGAAATATTATAGTGCACTATATGCAAACACAAGTGCACTCCCTTTTCTCTAACTCTTATAGTCCGATTGGACTATAGATAACAATAAAATTGTAGATAAAAAAGTAGTTTCTTTAATATCAAAAATTGTAAACAATAACGGTGCTCAATAACTGCCTCGTTAGTCTAGTGGTCGTAAGCCTGACTGCTGCGTTAGAGGTCTTAGCTTCGATTCCCAGGTCGAGCAAAAGCGTTATTAGGGTTTTCTATGAGATTCTCAGTAGCAGCTCGGAGTTAGGATTTATTACATTGGGACCTAAAACATACCAGTGTACATTGTTACAAATCTGCCTAACTCTTCAGGGAATACAGGCGTGATGGTAATGTGTGAATACAAATTCAAAAGTAGCTAAATAAATATACAAATTCCTTGTAATGTTCGTCTGTATCTTTCTAAATATGACTTAGGGAGGACTTACAAGGGTATCCGTTATTTTATCTGGAGAGTTCGCGCGGATATCGCGCCGCCTCCGGGTAAGGGATCGTACAGACGTAAGTTTGTTACTTTATTCAGTAAGTTACAAACATACAACTTCACACTACACTGTCCAAATAAATGGCAAAGATCACTCATAAATATGTTGAATAGGAAACTTCCACGTACTTAGTAAGAATATCTTTTTGATCGTCAAATAAGTCGTATTCGTTAATTAGAAGGCCACTTTCTTATTAATTAAAGGGTACTTAATTAACTCCTGTATGTTTTTATTGACGAAAATATGTATCATTATACAGGTGTATAAATGTCAACTTTGTCATTAAAGCCCAGTGAATAATTTGTTTGATAAAAATCAGTATCTTGCCCCCAAAACATAAAAACATAATTTGTACATGTACTTAGGTAAAGGTATGTCTTATGTATGGTGTATTTGTGGATATGTTACAATTTATACTACCGATTTAAACAGATTAGGGATTAGGCCATTACAAATGCGGGTTGTTCGAAAGAGCTGCTGCGGGTTGTTCGAAAGAGATACCGCGCCCCCGGAACGCAAAGGGCACATGAAGGAACATAGACGGGTTTTAGTCAGTAAAAGTCTGACACTCCCGCCCCGCCCAGTGCGGGGGAAGTTATTTGATGATTTCCGGTCTATAAAAAAAAAAAGGCCATTACAAATCAGTTTTGAACATTAAGAAATAATCTAGTTGCTATGTACAAGTCTGTTTGTCTGTTTCGGCTAATCTTCTAAAAATACACAGCTGACACGCATTTACGCGGACGAAGTCGCGGGCAATAAGCTAGTATTTTATTTATTTAAGATCTTGAACAAAAGATATACAAAAACATAAATTCAGTAAATTATCTTCTCATATGTGTCGTCAGCTCTCGTGTCGGAATGTCAAGTCTCTTATTTTAATCAGAGTAAATCTTATAGAACAATGCATTTAAAATAAGGTTGAATATGGCATAACCATTAAGAGTTTGTACTGTACCTACCAATTACTTTACCATAAGCAAAATGCCTCTTCATTAATTCGTTTAATAAATAAAATCATTCTGCCCACTGCGCCGTAAAAATTCACATTAAAAAAATTAATTAATTTTGCCAATTTATTTTACATCTGTTTTATTGGAATAACAGAGAATGTTCCCGAGTCTGAAGTTAAGTTCGGAAACATTTTTACTGTTCCACGAATTATTCCCTTTTGTCTACCAACTTCTGGTTTATTATTGTCTGAACAAATACTTTTTATTATTGTTATAAAGTAGGTATATCTTTTCCTCACTTCCTCGTTTGGCCTGTGTGGGGGGGATTCGTCAGATTTTTTTAAAAACCTGCTCGGCCATTAGATGTGTGCTTGGATGATGGTAACAGGGTAGGTAATGATACCGCAGTGGTAAGAGTGCCCGCCTCTCATGCATAAGGTGGCGGGTTCGATAACCAATACCAAGTACTTTTTAAGTTTATCTAAGACATCATTGACATCGGTAAAGGGAAACATCGTGAGAAAACCTGGTCTTGTAATTAATAAAAAATAATAATAAGAAATCTGAAATCGCTAATCCGCCTTGAGGAAGCATGGTGATTATTGCCTTCTCCGAATGAGAAGAGCGCTGTAGCCTATTCATGTAGTTGTCACTCCTTACCTACTCGCTCTACTGCGCAGCGTTGAGGTGAATTTCTAAACGTCAATGTTATAACTATGACGATATCGATAAATAATATTTGTATGTCTTAAGGCAAATCATAAATACTTCGTAAAACGAGTGTAACATCTCTCAAGGATTGATTGATTGATTGGTGGCCAATGACAATTCAATTGTACCTTCAGATACATCATACATGACTCAAATCCGTACCGTGTGCGGCCGTTTTTGTCGCAAGATCAACGCGAGTACAAACAGCGGGACCGATAGTTCAGATCATCAAGATCATTTTAAGTTTATTTTTGTAACATTTCATAGGACTCCCTAAAATAAATGATATATTATTACTTGAATCAAATTATCAAAACTAAATCTTATCATGTTGCGTCAATAAGCCGTTGGTTCCTCAGTACATAACTTTGATGAACAACAAAATGAAAGCTAGAAATACAACATGCCAAGCAAAATACTTCAATCCTAGGACGCCGGTCACCATGGTAACGAGAAACTTCGCTCTCGTAGAGTACGCTAGCATGAGCATGATACAATTATAAAGCTACGTACCTATATAACGTAATAGTGGTTTGTTCCCCTCTTGCCATCACTAAATGCTAATTCTTTTCTAACCAGTACATTATGTCAAACTGGTTATTAAAACTGCAATATAAGAAAATTCTATAAATACATACCATCACACCTGTATTTTCCGAAGGGCTGCACCAGTGTACACCCACAGGTCGCCGGTAGGTATGTTTAGGTCCCTTGTAGGAAATAGGGGGCAACCCTATTGTCATTAACCTAACTCCGAGCTGCTACTGAGAATAGGAAATTTTATAATATACCTATATTCTCCAGATCTATTTCGATCACTGTGGCAAGTCTTAATGCCACTAGCCAAATAGTCAAGACATAGTTCACGAGTGTGTGCTGCAAAATACAGATGCACTATCTCTTCCCTAACTCTCATAGTCCGATGGCACGACGATCCGATACGACCGGGGTGAGATCAGGCGCAGGACCAACGGCTTTACGTGCTGTCCGAGCCACGGAGGTGTCACACGACCAACTTCGAAACACCGGGTTGCTACTGAGAAATTCCTTGTGGAAAACCCCACTTTTTGCCCGACCTGGGAATAGAACCCAGGTCCTCACGATTAATAATCACGCGCACTCGACACTTATAGAGCAGTTCCTACAACATGGGGCCTGTAAATCAATCCTAAACCCCAAATACATCAATCACCAAAATTTGAGGTACATTTTTTTTATATCCTGAAAGTCAGCAGGTCTACAGCAATATCTCACTCACATAATTTTGCGAGTAATCAAAATTGTAAAATTCCTGTGACAGCTGTCAACTGACTTTGACAACGTCACGTAATTCACTCAATGTATTAATTTCAAAGCATTACGTTTTTGTTAACAACAAGTAGACAAAATTGTACATTGGTACACCTCTGCCTAACCTACAACTAATGCCTACTACTTGATTTCAAAATAATAATGATTCTTACTCTTTTGAAGTAAGTACACATTTATTTAATTTTATGTAATACGAATGTTGATAAAACCACAAAAATCAAAAGTGAGTGACAAAAAGGCGTGACGATGACTAGTGGGCTTGTCTGAACAATTAGGGGCCGGTGACTAGCGGCGCCGGTAGTCGGTCGGAGCAGCTTAGTCGCCACGCCTAGTGGCCTAGTTTGAATCCACTATCAAAACCAATAACAATTTTCAGTAGTTCCATGATTAAATTCTCCACCGCTTATCCTTTTCTAATTAATTTCATGATCCGAGACAGTATAATCGTTTCTCTGGGACCCGCAATGCAATTTCTTCAGCGTTTTTTAATTGTTGATTGAAATTTGCAAAAGTTGTAGCTCTTGATCATAGACTGTCGTTGTACCCGATTCCAAAAATAGAATATGTCAAATTAATTCAGAGTCCCAAATTGTTAAATATATATTCTATACACCATACACAGCCTACACAGTAACCTTGAAATCCATTTGATCTTCCCAAAAGGAAACAATTCTATTACAAGAAAATCGTAATCCGACTATGTCTTGTACAGGCTGTCAAGCAGACTGTTCCGAAGGCCAATTCTCCTAATAGATAAATAACTACATTTTGAACGTTTGTAACGTTCAAAATCTAGTTACAATCATATCTCAGCGACCATAAATGGCAAAGTTAAATTATTTTGGACAGGTATAAAGTCAAATCATGTATTTCAATTAGACCATTAAACAGCCATTAGACTTCGATCGTTTCTAAAAGTTAGATTCTAGCTTGTTACAAGTCGGGGGCTTCTCAGAATCGTGAGTTCAGTGTCACCTCTCCTTGTTTGGTAACCTTTACCGACGCCAATAAGGTATGACAGCTCCCCAGCCCTGATTACTTCCTCAAGCCCATCAAACAGCCATCAGTCAGTAATGACATTTTATTTAAGTACGTCGAAACATGCCTCGTTCGCTTACCGAGGCCGCCTCGAGGATCAATTGAATTGAGCACAAAGGAAAAACACAATTGTGTACTGAAAAATCACGGAGGGATCCGCGGGCCAGAATAATAGCGTTAAATAAATAATATGAAAGCGTCTCAACTTAATTTGGCAGCCCTGTTATGTATTATATGGGGGAGTGGCCCCCGGGGCAGCGGCCAGGGTATCGCTTTCAACTTGCTCAGAGACAACAATGATTGTGTAATAAAAAAGCTCCATAAAAATAGCAAAAGAATCTCTTTTATCAGGAGTAGCAGTGGCGAGGCCTTCATACAACTCCATTTAAACCGACTTCTCCTTAATTTCGGAATTATAGCTACTGTACCGACTTTGAAATATGGCACAATTGACAATATCTGCTATATAATGGTTACTGTAGATATTTAATATACGCAATTAACTAAACCGTCTATACACAAAGAGTTAAGCAAGTTTTCCTTTGGCCTCCCTCTTACTCCCTCGTATTCCACTGAAGAGTAGTATTCCTTTTTCTATCCACCGAGCATTAAGAGTATCGATTTCAAAGAATACTGAAAACCTTAGTGTACTCATATTCAATAAATTCGTATAGCTTTCAAGTAGGTACATCTCGTAATGATATCATCTCTGCTTTTCCCTGAGTTGTCCCAAAATCCGATCATGTATGCTTAAATTCATTGAACTACACAAAAGCTCTCAAAGTGATCATATATGGAGAGGCTCTCATTCACATAATACTGGGAATAGCGGCATAACATTACCTCATCTCCGAGTATCAAACAGTTTTACAGTATTATGTTATTATATTGATACATTGAACACGGTTCATCCGGAGTTCTGGGAAACACTATACACTGGTATGGCTGGCAAAATAGAGAGACACTCATGCAATTTCAGTAGAGTTGCGCTATGTGGACAAAACAATACCACAGATTGAAAATCCCTATATTCCTTTTGTTTTTGTTACGTGTACATTTTTCATAACACGTATCTAGCTTTTAGTAAATTGAAAAGAATTCCTTTCAAAATAATTGACGCATATTAAAGATCACATTGTTGTGCAGATGAATAATTCTGAAAAGCCATTTCAGTGAGACGAACACTGGTTTAGAGGCCACCGATTGAAAGAAAGGGAACTCGAAAGCCTTTACTATGAAACCATCTACGACACACGGCCTATCGACGTTTGTGCTACCATTGCTGCATTTGTTAACATTGTAAACAAAGTTTCGTGAACAAAAGCGACGGTGTACAATAAATATGAAATGATTTTCATTTGTTTTTTTGTTTGTATTGGTTTGTGTGTGTAGGTAGAAGTACGAGCAACATATGAAAGGTTTGAATTATGGGTACAGCAGAGTTGATGGCTGGCGACTGAAAGAGCAACAATGCTGTAACAAGATTAAAATTCCACACAAGATGGATCGAATTTGATAAGATCCTCTTTGTGAACAGCGTTTCCCTTTTACCATGTTTATTAGGTATTGGTTTAGCGGAGCCCCGGTGTTGCACCACTCGGATATTTCGAATATTTCGTAACCACGGGAGTCTCAATCAAACACGCCCGAATATCACTCAGGTTTTTTGTGCGAATGTATATTTTTTATTGCTCTGATTGATATTCTACGTTTTTGCAATGTTTAATAGTAACTCTTTTTGGTTATGAAACGTTGCTAAGTGGCTCTGAAGTTCCTACTTTAAAACTGTTTAAATCCCAGTAACTGCAGTGTTTGATGACATGGCTGGCGCAGTAGTTGACTAATTAGTTGCTACACTTCGAGTTGCGGGTTCGATTCCCGGATGGAACAAATATTTGTATAACCTACAGGAAGGTTCTGGATGGGGTTGTTGGTGTATGTGAGTTTATTATGCCTGTAAACGCACCACAAACACATTTAAATTAAAAGATCTTCTAGTAAGACTTACACTGACCCTACTGGTTAAGTTCTTAAGAAAGGTCGTGTGCGCAGTACTCTTAACCGACGTGCTTGTATGACCTGCCCCCCTAGCCAAGTCACAAACGATAAACGCAAACGCTGAGTAGGCTTTAATAGATCTTCAACTTTATGTGCTTGGTTTTAAGTTGAAGGTCTAATGAAGATTGCATAGCGTTTTCGTTCGTTCCAGTCACTAACGCTTAGAAATCTTTAATAGATTTTCAACTTAAGGCTCTTGGGTATTAAGTTGAAAATCTATTGGTACAGTCGGTTGTCAACATTATCTGACCCACCCTAAACACAATCGAAATTGGACCTTCTGCCAATGAAAATAAGGTTTAATTTCAATTTATATGAGGTTATCAGTCAAGTGTTCGAGAACTGAGAACGAACAAATACAATAATAATACACACACGCAAATTTGATCTTTATCACGTTAGCATTGGGTTAAATCTTATAACAACTTGTTATAATATAATAAGTGTAATAGCTTATTTTAATGAGTTCGGTCAAGTAATTCTGGTCTCGTGGTCTGTGTATAAGACTGAGAGTGACAAGTTGCGAGATCAAATCCTGCGACGAAGATATTGTTTTGCTTTCAATTTAGAATTTATTCTAAAAGTATTTCTTGTATTATTGT
This sequence comes from Caradrina clavipalpis, assembly GCA_932526535.1. Classification (NCBI taxonomy): domain Eukaryota; kingdom Metazoa; phylum Arthropoda; class Insecta; order Lepidoptera; family Noctuidae; genus Caradrina; species Caradrina clavipalpis. The sequence continues at coordinate 493,774 of OW052107.1, read as the reverse complement.
AAAGAACTATATACGGATAATCTTCAAATATAAAGTTTCTGAAATGGCAATATTTTGGCATAACTTGTAAAAAGTGGGTAGTTGAAAAATAAATATTTGTATTCATTGTAAAACTGGTATTCAAATGCTACTAACTAAGGGTATGCAGTGACAACGCGCAAACATATTTTACCTTGCCTTACTAAATTGCAAAAACAACTTCTCTTTACAATTTATTTTTTTCTATTTTATAGGTAGTTTTTTTTATCATGTCTTAATGGAGTGATTAAATAATGAAGGGATAAAATACAAAATTCTATTTGCACTAGGATAAGGTTGGCTGCTTGTGCTGTGCAAGAATAAACTTTATTAAAGTATACTATATGGTTTAAATTCTTTAGTCTTGTGGTCACTAATTGTTGTTTACGTTCGAAATCAAGTTTACCCTAAATATAGCTTCTGCTCAGGTGTCTTTTTTAATTATTTAATTATACTTTTTTTTACATTTCTTTAATGGATAACGCATAGAAATAAAACTAAACAATTGCAAATTTAAAATGTTTATTATTTCATTAAAACACTTAGGTAAGATAAAGTAAGTAAATGCTCACATATTTCCAAATTAATAAACAATTTATATGAGTATACCATAATCAAATCTAACCATTTATAAACATTAAAAAAGGCATGTCTATGCTTGAAAGTTTGTTATCGAGAAAAAAATTAATTCATCTGTGAAATACTTTACAGATTTATAGCTGCCTATATGTAGTGAATAAACATGTCATTTAAATAGAAAAAATCTATTTATAACAATAACATCACCACGTAATTGGCAACATTTTAATGGTTTAACAATCTATCCATTGAGCATTTACTTACATGGTGTGTTTAAAAATATCCTAGATTAATTAGTAGCGGAGTGATGGCGCACCGTTCCTTGTTACGTTCATTTTTGTTCGATTTAAATGATTTTTTTTCATCAGTGAAGATCACAATATTTTCTTCCCAATTAAAATTTAAATATTCCTGGGCAAAACGGACCCTTCTTCTTCAATGCTATTTTCTGTGCCGGTTTATAATTCCTTATTCCAGCAGCGTGTAAATGCCTTCTCACTGTTTCCACTGAAATATCGTGTTTCATTGCGGTTACACTTATGGGCAATCGCATTCGGGACTATACTTGATGTTTTTTGCCCCTGGACGAATCCGCTGAATATTTACTTTGTCTCCATAACGTCTTAGCTACAGTCGTATTTCTCTAAAACAAAAAAAAAAAACATTTTTGGAACCGTTTATGTAACTTGAAAATGTAATAGTAAAATAACCAACTACGCGTTCATTAATCACAATCAATTAAATAAAATAGGTATAAAAAAAAACACTTACTGCTATATTAAGACGACGACCAATCTCTCTAATTCCAACATTCTGCTCATGTAAAAATATATTATGATTTTATGTTTGGTATAGTCATTAAGCTGCGACATGCTTTTTTACACCAAATTGCTTAAAAATACTTAACGAGTAATGCGAAACGATTTACAAATGTGTGTGCGCAGTCACTGCTAATAGGCGTAGTGTAACTTTTGTCACATAATGTAGACGAATTTATTATCTACCTCACGAAGCTAATATATGTGAACTTAAACTTTTTTAATTTACCCACCTGTTTACAAGATAAGTTATTAGGCGTAAAACATATTGGTCGTTCTTTAATAATGCAAACAATATTGTAGAAATGAAATCAAATTAAAAAAGAAACTGATAACTCTAAAGGAACTGATACTCCATGTTTTCGAACCCACATGTTGTTCCTCGGCAATCCAACATCAAACCGCTAAGCCACAAGAACTTGTTAAGACTCCACGAAATTAAAGATTGGGTTCTAATTATGTAGGGTGACTTAAAAGGTTTTAAACTTTAATATCAACGAGATAATGATTAAAATAGCTTAACAAAATGATATAATGCCGGTGGCTCCGACAACGTTGGGTGGGTTTATGCGTGTCTGTATTCGTCGAGTTCTCGAGCACTTGACTGATAAGCTCATATAAATTGAATAAACCTTATTATCATAGGCAGAGGGTCCAATTTCGTTTGTGTTTAGGGTGGGTCAGATAATGTTGACAACCGACTGTACCTACCGAGCGTTTACGATTATCGTTTGGGACTTGGGTAGGGGGGCAGATATCTGAACGTTGGCGAGGCGAAAGGAGTATGTAAGGATCGTAGCAGGTGGCGTTCTGTGGAAAAAGGCGTGAGTTTATATAAGTAAGTATATCTACATACTTACTTATATAAACTCACACCTTTTTCCGTTTGTATGTACTCGTAGTTAGAAGAACGCTGCTATCGTGTTTTGTTAAAGTCCTTCAGTGCTGAAACCGCCCACAGACAGTTATACTAGTTCATCTACTGACATCTTACAATCATACAATACACTCGCGTCACTCTCCACGGACACTTTCTCAACTACAGAAAGTTTTTAGTAGTTAGAAGTTTTTCGTGTAGAGGCAGTTATTTCTGTCCACCCTACAAGTACCTGACTGATGGACATTTAAGGACAAGTTTGACCTAGTTTCCTAAGTTCTTTAAACACCTACATCTCACCTACACCTACGTTCGTAACTTAGTTTTTGAATATTTCATTATTAGTTTTGATTCTGGTAAGTGGATAGTGGATGTGGGCAGCGCAGGACGGATCATTATGGCTGTCTTTAGAGGAGGCCTATGTCTAGTAGTGGACGTCGACTGATGATGATGATAAATCTGATGTTTATATTTTAAATCAAAATACTTGTTGTCTTGGTAGTCAGTCGCAAGTTGTTGCAAGTTACTGTAGAATAAAATATCTATATTTCTTCAATATTTTATTCTATCTTTCTATGTACCTATTTGTTTCGCCATTAAAATTTACCATTACCATTAAAATTGGAGCACAAAATAAAAAAAAATGTACGTACATCAAAATATAGATATTATTATATTTGTTTAACATCCAATACAAATCTAATTACAAAACGGCTAGTCAAGTGATTAAAAAAATAAGATTTCTAAACTAATCCCGAACCATTACACAAGAAAAAAAAAACGATTACAAAATCAAGAAATATTAAAGAAAAACAAAAATAAACAGGATTATCACAGTTTATATTTCTAAAACCGTAGCCAAGTTTACAGGTATTTTGTAATCTAGAGTAGGTACAGCGAGACGGCACATTAGGCAGAATATTAAACTAGCTTATTCAGCGAAATAGCAGACATCTTAAATGCGACTTAGACGTTATTTCTACTGTTATTGGTACATGCTGTGCCTAGTTTATCTTAGCTTGAGTTTCCACTGATAAGGTATTACTGTAAAATATAAATAAAATAATAATACCAGCCTATTATTCTCCCACTGCAGAGATAATGCCTCTTCTCATACAGAGAAAGGACGAGCATTGATCACCACGCATACAATCAGGCTGGCCATAAGACTTTTTTTGAAGTCACATTGGTCCCTGCCCTTTACCGAACCCGCATTTGAATCGGGCGTCTGCACCATTGGATCATCACGTCATTACTGTAAAATATTGTAATAAAATTAGACTCATTACGAAATATTCACCTAGTGAGGACATGGCTTCTTTGTTGTTCAAAAAATTTATAAGGTTTTCAATTTGACATCTGCGATACGTTTATTCTAAAAGTTAGCGATTCAAATTCACATAGGTAGGTAAGATTCGGTGAATTTTATAAATATAAAATTACAATTCCAGTTATTTTAAAAAGGTTTATATCTGGATGGTCGTGACGTTATTAAATCTAAATTAAATGAACATTTGAACATTACACGTAGGAGCTGCTCACACCTCCATCACAGGACCATCTGTCTCCACAACCCAGTAGTTGCGGAGGACAGATAGACAGTCGCTCCATGTAAACCACTGGTATTCAGCTGCAACCGTTTAGACTAGAGTCCGACTCCAACATAGTTGGGAAAGGGCTAGGCTGACAACTATTTCTCACTCAAATAAAATTACAAATAATATAAATCGTCATTGGGATGAAATAATAATGATATCTCATTTTACTTCCGAAAACCAAATATGGTATTTTGCGCGAACCGTTTTTGTCGCCATCAGTAATTTCTGAATACGTAATATGAAATGCAAAAATAATAACGACAGACTCGTCAGGTCATCAACCTGAGAATCAAATATGGACGTACGAATTTATTTTATAATAATTATAATTATTTCAGTGAAAAACATTACGTCAACTGAGCTTTCGCATGTTAATCATAGGTAAAATCGCATGAGTCAATTCAGTTTTAATGCAATAACATTGATCATTTAATATTTTTTAAAATGTCGAAGCTCATGTTTATAAACTTTTGCTTTCATATTTTTATCAATCTGGGAAGTTTTTTTTTTTTATTTTATGCATAAAACTATGCACCGCCCGTAACGAGGTAGTAACTTAAGGTGACGGTAGTTAGGGATCCACGCATAACATACATCACGCCTGTATTCCCCGAAGGGTTAGGCAGAGGTGTACCAATGTACACCCACAGTTTACCGATATGTTTAAGTATCACGTAATAGGGGCCGAGCCTGTTGCCGTTAACTGGGCACAAATCCGAAGCCGTTATCAATAATTTCATAGAAAACCCTAAGGAAGAACCTAACCGGAAGGTGACAAGAACAACATACGTCTACGTTACCATTTTTATTATAAATGTTTCTGGTAATTCTTCTTCTTCATAAGTTCGTTCACAATTACAAAGACAAAACCTTCGGTTTCCCCAAAAATTTACCTAAAGCGTCACCAAGCCACAGAAGCTATGTATGTAGTAATCATTACCATATTTTTTCCCAGCACATAAAGCTACGCCCGAAACTAATATAAAAAAAGTATAACAAGATACAAACACACTCGTACAAGATTACCACAATCAAATTTTCAGTCACTGAGAAGGTCCCGTATTTTATTTTCTAGAAACTTAATGTAATACTTAATATATCGAAAGGTTCTACTAGACGACCATAATTCAATATATCATAGGCCAAAAGCCCACGCACTAAACAAAAAATCAACTTCTCCGCACATGAAAAATTCATAACCGTTCAACTCCATTTATCCGGAGATAACTAAATATGATCAAAAAAGCGTACAGCAGACACGAAAACAAATTAGGGTTCACTCCATCACTCGTTTTAACATGGTTAGTAGTAACAACACAATATATCAGGCGTGCAGCAGCCCTTAAGGCTCTTCGGGGAGGGCATTGTGGGAAGGGTAAGCGAACAAGGCTCTAATATGTTCCGTTAAGTATTCAATTCCACTGGATATGAGATATTGTTCCATACGCCGATACTTTTTGCACCGACAAGCGGCAGACGTATCTAAGATAAATTAAAACACGCCTAATATTATTAACGCAGCATAATATCCCGAGGTGGCGTCTTAATTGGTTTGGAAGTTTTTAACTTAATTTGCGCGTTCTAATTTTCATTAATCGCTTCCTTAATTTTAGTTTATTCTGTGCCCAACAAAATACATCTCGAAACGGCTGAGCGAATGATAAAAAAATAAAGACACAAATTGCGCTGTTTATTAACGGACATTTTGAATTTAGAATTGAGGTTGATATCATGAGGGAAATTACTCCAATATCACATGGGTCTCCCAAACTCCACATTGTATCAGTCTACGTATCTTCGTAAATAAAAAAAGTGTTGGGTTAAAAAATAAAAGATGGCCGGCTCAGAACCTTTGGGCAATTTTCTGAACCATTAAATATATCTCCCCTCTTAAGGCTATCTTACAAATTGCTCAATAAGATAAACTGGTGATAATATCCTGTATTTCTTTTTGCATTTACTGTCCTTTATTTGGAAATTGAAATTAAGTCTAGTTACGACCGGTTGATGCTCCAAATTACACCATTTCACTTTAATATAATTGTAGTGAGTAATGAAATTCAGATTACGTATTTAATGTTTTTGGCAATATAAGATTCCTAGTATTGATCATTATCAGGTCTATTTTATAAAGAAAGAAGTTGCAGAGTATATTAATAAAGAGAGCTTCGTTAATTCTAGAGAATTATTAATTATTTTGTCTACCATACATCGACAAAAATGGCGGGTAGGTAAATCTATGTTCAAAACACTTGAAAGAAGGAGCTAATATCAGAAAGCAAGTGCAGCATTTCTTTGTTATAATCGACAAACTAAAGTTGGATTTCAGCTAACCATTGAATAGTGATCAGTGCTCGTGGCGAGAACAAAAGAGCATGAAAATGCAATTAAGTCGAATCGTTGATACGAACCGAGTCCCTGTTTAATTTCTTGAAGAATTGTTCAATTTATTATTTTTTTGGGTTAATTAACTTTTTAACTGGAATCCTTTTTGTGTCTCTAGAAAATGGTGGAACAGAAAAAGGATTTTAATAAAGTCACATGGGTGGTACTAACCGGCAGTTTTGCCCGATGTGGGCACATAATAATTATGAACGTAGATGTGCATTAGGAAAAAATCGCAGCATAATGGTGTGCTGTAGTTTCTGAATACGACCATGAAGAAAAGTCTAGTTGATGAATATATTTTTTTGTCAGATTGTTGTGTCGTACTCCTGAACAAAGGCCTCTGTCCGCTCCTTCCATCCTTCACGCTTCCTTGCTACATCCTTCCAGTTTATGCCCAAGAGTTTAGAGTGCAGTGTTTAGAGTTTAGAGTGACTGCCCCGTTGGTCTCGTGGTCGCAAGTGCGACTGTTGTGCAAGGGGTCCCGGGTTCGATTCCCAGGTCGAGCAAAAAGTGTTTGGTTTGTGTGTGGTTTTTCTATGAAATTCTATCGGAGTTTGGATTTGTGCCCGGTTAACGGCAATAGGCTCGCCCCCTATTACATGGGACCTAAATATACCGGCGAACTGTGGGTGTACATTGGTACACCCCTGCCTGCGTGATGGTATATTAGTTTATATAATTATATTGTAATCTAATCGTCATGAACGTTGAACATGAACAAAAAAAAAAACGTTCTGTAATATATTGACCTATTTCAGACATACATGACGAGCGACGTGTATCATGATTCAACCAATATGGTTAAATTCGTCAACCTTTTAATAACACATTGCATAATTACGTCAACAATAAAGCACTACTATAATTAATGTTTTCAGTCCTTGGTAAACCAATGTAAACAAAACAAACATATTTATATTCAAGTAAGTTTAACCTGACAATTCAAAATGAACTGAAAACTACTGTAAAGTAGGTCGACTATCAAAACATCAAAACAACTTCATTAAATACTTACGAAGATCCAATTTTGATAGACTAGAAGTTACTACAGGTAGCTTTGATTGTTCCGAAGACTATTAAAATAGAAGAACTAATAATAAACTTTAATTTGGGAACTGAAGTAAACTGCCGTAACTGTTATGGTCTCCGCGCTTATAGTATGTAATTACGCTCTGCTTATAAATGGTCATAAATGTTAATTATGAATCGTGAACGGTGAAGGGTGGTTATTGAGTACATCGGTACATTGTACGGTAGGCACTTAAATGGAAAAATAAATTTGCTACCCGCGATTTCGTGTGCTAAGAGTTAAGGGAAAGTCCTAAGTAATCACGAGGGAACCCAAATACGGTATCAAAATTATCAATATCTTATTGTGTACAATATTTCAGGTAATTCCATTCAGTGGTTTAGGCATGAAAGAGTAACAAACATCTTCCATCCATCCTCACATACTTCCGCGTTTATAATAATAGTAGAATATGATGTAGAATAGTAAGATTACAAACCAGTGCGTTTTGCTTTAGTTTCTTATAAGTCAAGATGTAGCTAACCAATTAAAGATTGTCGCAGGTTAACGATTCCTTATGTGTGGGAACGGAACAATGGTGGTGGTTTTTAGTCAGTGAGTGCCTGACAGACCCCCCTCCCCCTCCAGGGCAGTGGATATCCATGATGATCCTAAGCCCAGGAACAAAAAAAAAGGTCAATAATTTCTGAACTTAATTCGGTATCTGTGAGTGCGTTAATAAAGTAGTCCAACACGCTACATTGTAACATTCTAGTTCAATTTGCTTTAAATGGAAATACTATTTGTAGATACATCGATACCAGAAGTATCAATTAACGTAAGGGACATTTTGGCGAAAATGAGTTATATACATCATTGGATTCAGAATTTTCTGCTCTATCGATTGGTATTATTAAAAAAATTCTATCGTTAAAAAAAAATCCCTTACGTTAAAAAAATTTGGCCTGCGTAAAACGATTTATGAAAAAAAAAAATGATGTAACGGACGTTTACATTTTTTTTTCTCTGAAAAATAAAGTAAGTCATAGTGTTAATAATTTACAACCTCAGTTGATTTAAATAGCATGTCCCTTACTTTAATTTATGATTAGAGTTTTTTAAGAATTATTTCTAAAGGTGATGGCTAAATGACTGCCCCCGGGCCAGATACATTCTTGAATGTATATGAATCTTACATGGCCTCATAATATTTAAAAAATCATTCATGAATAATATGTAGTGTTTAATATTTTCCTAGCACTTTTGTGAACTATTAAACATAATAAAGTACCTAAAAAAAAACTTTTTCATCACAAACATTCGCTTATAAATATACAACCTCATTTTCGTTTTTAACCGACTTCAAAAAAGGAGGAGGTTCTCAATTCGTCTGTATGTATAATATTTTTTAGTTTTATTCTTTTTCGTTTTATTTTTTGTCAGTTGAAGAAAATTATATACTGCCACACACCTTTTTTTCCTTTTTAGGCAATATTATTTTACCATTATATTATTCCCAAAAAGTATCTGAATCTTTTTTACATGAAATACTAATATTTAGCCATTCAGCATTACATTGTACCTAGTACCATATTTATACATGGTACCTGGCACATGGGGCAGTGGTCTATACTTCCATTTAGCCATCTCCTTTCATTTAAATCTGTGATAGCTAAGCTGAAACTAACATTAATCATGCAAAGAACCTATTTCCATGGTGTTAAAATACCATAATTTTAGTAGATAATCTATAGTTACATCAAATTTCAACACTGTAAAAGTCCTTTACAACAGGATTACGTATAATTTTCTATTTCTCTTGCTGCTTACACTATGCTTGACGGTTTACACATAAAATATTAGTAACGTAAGGCACAACTAAACATATTTTTTTAATGTAAAGGACATGCTATATTTTAATCCACTGGTTATTCCTAAATCTTTCGTTTAGAGCATGAAAGAAGAGAAAATTCTAAGAAACTTTGCTCTAGACACAATTAAAATTGGAGCAGACAGTAAAAAGTTATACCCAGATTTAAAAAAATAAAATCGTTTTTTGGCTCTCCTGAAAAACCGTGTTTTGTCCCTTACATTAATTGATACTTCTGGTATCGACATGTAAAGCTTCGGGCAGATCCATGAATACTTAAATATCACGGAAACGGGAACTCTGCGAGATTCTCTCATTTACCAGTAAGAATACATTACTTTTGCAACATAATGTTTTCTTAATCAATATTATAAACCTAAGGAGTGTTTTGTTTGTTTTTTATGTTTAATCTCTGGACATACCAGTTGCATTGAAAAAATATTTGTATATCATCATCTGCTTAACCTTTTCCCAACTATGTTGGGGTCGGCTTTCCAGTCTAACCGGATGCAGCTGAATACCAGCGTTTTACATGGAGCGACTGCCTATCGGACCTCCACAACCCAGTAACTGGGCAACACGATACCCCTTGGTTAGACTGGTTATCAGACTTCTTGGCTTCTGACTATCCGTAACGACTGTCAAAGATCTACAAATGACAGCCGGGACCAACGGCTTTACGTGCTTTCCGAGGCACGGAGGAAACTCGCTATGGTAAATGGTCACCCATCCACAGACCAACCTCGGCAAGCGTGGCTTAACCCGGAAGATCGGTCTATGCGGCTGTAATTATTTAGCCACGAGCTCCTCTGAAAAAATATTTGTATATGATAGTTAGATTCATGAGGAATCGAATAAGCTATAGAACTTAACGCTACGACTCATGGGAGCAGAGCAGTAACCAAACACATGACGCAGATGAAACCACGCGGGCTGAAGCTAGTCATATTATATTTTGATTGTACTATAAATAAATTCTACCAGAACTATCAAACCCTTGTGGATACTATTATCATTATAATTACATTATTTCCCTTAAACTAACGATACACCAAATGAATTACATTACTATTAAGCAACAACAGTCCAATGTAAAATCAACTTACTTGATTTAAATTAATCAATGTTAAATTAATATCTTGATAACTCAAAGGCGTTTGTGATAGATTGGACAGAAAAGGCAACATGTAGGGATTAGTGAAAGGCTATGGGGAAAACCTTTGCCCAGAAGTGGGACACTACAGGTTCATACATACATACATACATAAACTCACGCCTTTTTCAGGTTATTACAGGTTCAATAAAAACAAAAAAAAAATTACGTTTTAAGTTTATCTTGGACATCATTGACATCGTGAAGAAGCCTGGACTTGTGTGTAAATAATATAAGTCTGAAATCGCCAATCCGCCTTGAGCAATTGTGGTGATCAATGCTCATGCCTTCTCTGTATGAGAAGAGGCCTTTGCCTTGCAACGGGACAGCAATAGGCAGATGTTATTAAAACAAAATACAATTACTTCAATAGGAAATGACGTGGAGAAATTAACCCTGCCGTAAATACTGCTCACAATTTAGCTAATGAATTATTTCTTAACCAGAGGATTACAAAAAAAGCATACGAATTTAGCCGCCTTAATCCATGATACTTCACCCGGCCGCGACCCTAAGTCGCATATATGAGACAAAAATTATTGGGTTGTAATAAGAGAATTGCTCCGGGCAATATTTTTGCGGTGTGAGAGGTCAGCAGTAAAATGAATCGATAAAGTACCGCAGACAGATTCGGATTCTGTTCCCAAGAATAAGGATTCAATTTAGGAAAGGTTTGAGAGATCTTTCGCCGGTTTTTATTGTTATTAGATGATTTCTTTAAGTGATACGATTTGGGCCCGAATATGGCGGCAACATTTTAGTTTGAATACCTCATTCACATCGGTATTATTTTGTGACTTCTGCCCGCGAGTTTGATCGCGTGGTTTTTTAGTCCCGCGTTAAGTTACGTTTTTGGTTACTGCGTCGCTCCCGTGTGTCGTTGCGTGATGTTATATAGCCTATACTATTGCTCATGAATTTGGCTATCACATACAATAGTGTTTTTTCGATCTGACTGTTGGTTTCAGAGATTGGTGCGTTTAAACAAACAATAATCTCTGCAGCTTTATTTTATTACTATAAATCGTTTTCGGCTTCAATCTTTTGATAACCATCTCGAAATATGGGTACTTACTTAAGTAAAACCATACACAATCAAAGACGCATGACACGTCCTAGTTTAATAGAAAAACACACCTTGTTGTACACCATTTAATTGTTTTTAATTCATAAAAGCATTCAGGCTAATAAAATCTTGCCGGTTGTAAAAACGGTTTATTGCATTTTTTGGTCGACTTTTATTAGTATCCACGAGATTGCCACCTAAAATATGGAACAGTTTCCATTTACACCTGCATAAAGGAATGGAAATAATTATTTTACTTGGAAAACTGTACGCAGAAATGGTTTGAAAAGCGGCCAGAGATACGTTCAATTTGTTTCGCCTGGCATTTCGCATAGGCCGCAGGTGTCCGAGGATACTGCAAATTCGGCGCCATATTTGTTGGTGCCTGTCGAAGTATCGAGTGAATATCGGCTAACTACATTTCGTATATAATTCCTGGCCGAATATATGCCTGTTTTTTTTAATAAAAATTTATGAAAACCTAGTAGTAGTCGTTTTTATTTTGATATTAATTGAACCCTGTGCATTTAATCTTCAGTCGTTTTAAAGTTTCTGGAAACGTTTCTAATTCTTTATTTATGTATTGCACGAAGAAAACATGTATTGACCAAAGGTGAAGAAGAGATCACCGCAAGTGCAAATTCTGTGTGTAGTTCCTAATTTCGATGACTATAATATTTACTTTCCATGTTTCACGCTTGTTATAAGTAAGATATTATAAAGAAATACCAACAATTTTAAAAAACAACTTTATAAAAACTTTTTTACGTTTCCATTTCTGGTTTTATTACAACTCCGGCTACAGTTTAAGTGTTTACCTGGCTACGTATAACGAAGTAAGCAACTTTATGCCCTCTTTAACGGGTGTCTTGTGTTTCCAAGACCAACTTTAATATTACGAACGTCCGTCAAAAGGAGACGCTCAGTCAACAGTATCTGTTTCAACGTTACGACTAACGAAAGTGCGTATCCAACTTTAACTTACATTGCGAGTTTTATTTCAGACTTGTCAGCGAAGGTTCGCTGAAAAAGTGTAATGGATTTAAAAGTTATCTGGATTAACGTGGGCGGTTGTTTAGTAAGGGTGAAGGCCCAAGCTAACTTTTAATCATTGTTGAAATATCTGTTCCCGAATTCGTTTCGAGTGTACAACTCGACTGGCTGGCCGTACCAGTTAGAAAAGTTAAAGACATTTGAATTTGTAAAGTAGCCGTTCTACAAGTTGTAATGCTAATCATTGAATTATAATAAAGGGATGTAGTTTTTATGCTAATTTATAAACGAGCCAAGAATTTTGTGGAATTGTCATTATTTCTTTGTAAGTACCTATATAGAGCGCAGGTGTTTGCCGAATGTACTACTTGAGTGAGTATTAGACCACTAACCTTGTTTTCCTTATGGCGCGACAAAAAGGATTTATTAGTTTCTTGGTTTATTTGAGTAAGGTAGTAAGCAAGGTATAAGAAATATAATTTATTTCCTAAATGTACCTACAGTTATAGGTGCTGAAATGGAATGCAACCAAACGTCAATGTCACTCATCTGACAGCTGTCATTCTAAGTGTCTATGTTTCTTGATCACCTTTTCAATATACGTCATTTCAAAGTTTCATTTAGTTAATACTATATTTTCAATATTATATTATCTTATCAATCAGAAATTTTCCTACGGTAAATATAGTAAAAATTAAGTTGTTTATAAAAAAAACCGACCGCCTTCAAAAACTGAAATTGTGAAAAATAACATTACTTTCGGAAGTCGGCAGCGTTGGTTCTGCGTGTTGTTTTATTAAAAAAAATAACTTCGCAATGTCCCACCCTGTTCTTAAAAATACACATAATATTGACAGTAAAAACCTCGGCCCCCACAGAAGCTCGGGCGAACAAAATATCGGCATCTCTTCTGTAAATAACAAACGTTCAAGACACACATACACTTTGACTCTCGACTATGTCAACCATTTTGTGAATGAGAATGTGCACCAAGAATTTCAGATATTTGGACGAGTTTATAAATCTTATAGTAAGACAAGGTTATTTAACTTTTGACGTATACTTGTCTATAGTGATTTGTGTCTGTATTATTTAATTTTTGTGCATGTTGTACATCAGACGGGTAATTCTAGTAACTTTTTATTACAATCACAATCTAATCTTAATCTGTCGTCTCTTGTGCTTTGCTTATATTTTTTGTCGCTCAGATGATATCGCATCTAGATTTCAAACGTTGACCTTCTGAATATTTAAAAGGCGTAGGTAAATATAGCTTTTTCATAAGAGTTTAACATACACGTTGTTTATTTCATGGAGTTTTGAAGGCTAGAAGTACGACCAAGTCTCTATAATAAGTAAATTATTAAAGATTTGAATCTCATGCCGGTAGTTCATATTGGTTAACATAACTCACAAAATAATAACAGTCGTATTACGTCGACATGAGATCTGGCAACATGAATAGGCTTTTCAGAAGATATTTCAGGTAAAAAGAAGGCTTCAAGAGCGTATAATAATTTTCTACCGCGCGTAAGTATTCTAATATTTCATCGTATAAATCAGACCAAAAATAAGCGCTACCTAAGGAAAGAAAAACCCTAAAACATCGCGCAATAAAACAACATTTTAACTTGTATTCCCGACTCTTGAGTCTCAGTTACTTCACTTGAAATACTCCCAGAACCCTTTCCACCACGTGATTATAATAAAATAAAAATAAAAAGTACACACGCGGTGTGGGGAGAGTGCGTAATACCCGGGCGTTCCGCGTAATACCCGGCAGGCGTCAAGGTCTCTTGTATTATGATAATGACGGGCATGTGGTGTTATTGGTGCGTGGGGAGACAGCCGGCTACTGCGCGTGCTGCCTGACGTATGACGATATAAGTCGGAAAGATTGAACGTTTATGTAGATAGATCACGGGGATACATCGCACCGTGTATTTGTCTAGGGAAATTTCCATACGTTGTGGTGGAAAAAGTTGGAGTATATCTGTTGTAGTCGGGTGGAAGTGGGGCACTGTCTTCAGTTGTCAAATTACCAACGTAGGTAACTTTACAGTTTTCTTTGTTTGCAACAGAGATGAAACACAAGTTACGAGTTGTTTTATAACTTGTTATCTGTTTACTTTTTTACTCATACTTACACTATCACGTCTGTATTTCCCAAGGGGTTAAGCAGAGGTGTACCAATGTAGACTCACAGACCGCCAGTATGTTTGTACATGTAGTAAGGGGCGAGCCTATTGCTTTCATATTTGTTAGATAATTTTATAGTGTTTTTTTTTAGTTGTTTCAAATACTTGCATCTTTGACGCCACATCATGTAGGTAATATATAGACATAGGCATTCATGTGTCAGTTACTGGTAATTATTTTTCGGACATGTTTTGACAACACTGACATGCCACAGGTTCTAAGAAGCCATTAGAGCCGAGATGAAAAAGGCTTTCTCTATTCACTCCTTCTAATGAATCTATGCACACAATGTAAAAACACTCCATACAAAAGCGGACAGTAACCTCTTTTTTCTGAATTAGTCTGTTTGACGTACTTCATTACCTGGCAGCCCAGTAGCAGCTCGGAGTTTGGATATATGTGCCCGGTTAATGGCAATAGGCTCGCCCCCTATTACATGGGACCTAAATATACCGGCGAACTGTGGGTGTACATTGGTACACCTCTGCCTAACCCTTCGGGGAATACAGGCGTGATGGTATATATTCATTGGCTGGACGTGTTACCTTATTTCGGCAAAATTAAGCTCTAGTTTTCTTTTAACCAATCAAGAAACTCTACAATCAATAATTACGAAAAGAGTAGTTACAGTATTGCTCACTCACGTAATTGTGTGCGTACAAAATGAAACATTCCAGCCGGCACAGTTCGGTGTTCCCAATTAATGTAGTTCGATCAGCGGCGGCTACTAATAACACGCCAGTACAAAGATAACATTACACGCTCTACGATCACCACTTCACCTGATTGCTTGCACTCTTCAAACTGTTGTACAGCTTGTATTTCTTTTTCTTTTTTTATAGCACATGAACATATTATCACGCCTGTATTCCACACAGGATTAGGCTTTAGGAGTACCAATGAACACCCACAGTGCGCCGGTCACGTGTAATAGGGGCGATCCTATTGCCACCGACCTGCTACTGAGAATTTAATAAAAAAAAACCCAATAACACTTTGCTCGACCTGGGAATCGATTCCAAGACCTTTAGCGTAGCAGTCGCGCTTATTACCACTAGGCTAAAGAAGCAATCCCAATAGGTTTTTTTAAAATTATTCGGTTTGTGAAGAGTCACTGTTGTGACCTTTGTCAGAGGGACCTCTATTTCAAAGTCAGGTTACTAATTTTATTTGACTTCGGAGAAAGTTTTGTGACACCAAATATCTTGAAGGTATATAGGTATGTACCTATCTATCAAATCAAATTAAAAATGTTTATTTACAAGAACATACATAGAAACATCTCATGATTGCCGAATTTATACATGCAAATTCTTTAACATTTTATTCAGGTACACACGCAACTGCAAGCCTGCAAGCACAATCAAATTGTACAAGCTTGCACAGTTGTGTATGAGATAGTTGCTTGCACAAAATCATTATACTATATGCCTTATGTTCTATCATGACTGACCTTAACAAATTGAAATTGGTCGATATGAGCTGTCTTATTTTTTCACAATCTCAAAATTCTATCACTTGTGAATTAAACATGAATATAAAACATTTCTATACTTAAATGACTTCAGCTTTGGCTTTAGCTTTTAACTTTAAACTGGATGTAAATGATAACAAAATAATAAGGAGTAAATACCTATAATAATTCACATAAGAAATTACATTTCACTCAAAATAACATTCAATTCATTTACATCTGTTTACCGTGACAGACGAAAGAGCATCTATGTAATACATAGATAAACAGTTTTACATAGTAACCACGCGACACGTTAGTCTCGCATAATATTCATATTTATATGCACACATCACGAGCACTTGCTTAGAGCTGTCTAGCTAGACTTTCCCCAGACATGCCAGCGAAAAGTTCAGAAACTTTTTAATACAGTCCTTAACACTATGGATTGTTCTACGAAATACATTTCATACATTATCGCATTGTTCAGGGTGTAATAAGATAAATGACATAGCCGTTGACTACGCATACAGGGTCATCAAACTAAGCAATATTGAACAAACATTATAACTTTTTTTTACGCATTACCCCACAGTAGGTTTTTTTTTCTGTATCGTGGGTGTGTTTACAAACACATAAGCTTACATACACTAATAGCCAGACCTGAAACAACTATGTATAGGTATAGAAATATTTGTTCCGTGCGGGAATCCAACCAGCGATATGCAGCACAGAAACCAATAGCTCAGCCACTGCGCCAACCATGTCCACCATAACTGGGAAATTAATTTTATTTTTGTTGTGATTAATCACGGCTTATGGTAATGCGCAATGTACGTAATGCGTGCAGAACATTGTGATTATGGGGGTATACGATATTACTGGGGTTGTGGGATTTCGTAAAACAACGTAATAAAAAATGAGAATTTTAGCCTTCAATAATATCTCCGTTCTCAGCCTCCCAGGTAAGCTCCAGAACAAAAAAAAATATCGCAATGATTAAAATAACATGTAACCTTTAGGTTTTTACACCCAGTAAAGGTGGAAACCAATGAGCTGCAGGCTGCTAGTAAAATCTAACCTAAACTTATTTAGCCTTTTTATTCCGCGACTATGCATACTAGATGGAAAGAAAGACCTACCCTGACCTTATTGGTGAGGTTCTTTTGAAAGGTCGGGTGCGCAGTACTCGTGCTTGGGTGAGGCGAAAAGAGTATATAAGGATTGTAGCAGTTGGCGTTCTGTGGTTTCTGCGTACCCCCATGGGAAAAAGGCGTGAGTTTATGTATGTATGCATGTATGCATACTTGATAATTATAATAACCATTGTCTATTACATCGAGTTATTTTATCGCACAGTCATTCGAACATTTCAATTATCTTATTTGAAAGACAAACTGTTTCCATCTTAAGAGATGTTCCATTCCAATTCAAGTTGTTAACGATAAGAGGGTTTCGAATTATTATTGTTAACAGCGCTACATGACACATCAATCTGAGAATCTTGTTATCATAACTTTACTAATTTAATAATTGAATTCATTATCAACTGCAATAGATGGTTAAGTACCTACCTGAACAGGTGAGACTTAACGAAAGGTCAAGAGTTCGACCCCTATCTACAGCTCATTGAAGATAACCAAACTTTGACTCTAAAATGGTTTATAAGCAAATCATTACACACCATTACGCCTGTATTTCGCGAAGGGTTAGGCAGAGGTGTACCAATGTACACTCACAGTCCGCCGGTATGTTTAGGTCCCATGTAATAGGGGGCGAGCCTATTGCCATTAACCGACACTAATCCTAACTCCGAGCAACTACTGAGAATTTTACTGAAAAAGCCAATAACACTTTTAGTTTGTCCTGGTAATCCAACCCAAGAACTCTAAGCAGTTGCACTTAACACCATAAATACGAAAATAAAAACGCAAATGATATTAAGGATAAATTCTTGTTACAGCCTAAAAAAGCGAAACCTCTAATAAGCATACGCTCTGGTATAAACCGTAGGTACTCACGTCGTGTCCCAGTAAATCAGCCCCTTGTTAGCAAAAGTTCGGAAATAACAAACTCACTCGTTGCTCGGCCAAAAATGTTTCCCAGCAAAGTGACACTGCATACTGGCTGAATATTTAACTACGATTTGACGGCAACTCTGATCTGGTCGGAATAGGACCTACTTAAATGCCGGAGCTAAATATTTGGGAAGCTGGCGTTACTGGGCGTAGCTGTGTGTTGCTCTGTTTTGAATTGGATAACATTTGTTCGAAAGTACCTAATTGGAGTGATTTTTCGACGCAGTTTATTTTCGTTTTGAGAATTGTATATTTTTCTGGTACATAAAATTCTGTCTGTACGAGAAATTGACTCTTATTTAGAATTGTATTAAGCGTAGGTTTATAAACAGGTCATTAATATACACACAAATTTATTGATAGCTAACTATTGTGTTAGGGCAACGTTTTTTTTTTTTTTATAGACGGGAAATAATCATATAACTTCCCCCGCCCTGGGCGGGGCAGGAGGGAGTGTCAGACTTTTACTGACTAAAACCCGTCTATGTTCCTTCATGTGCCCTTTGCGTTCTGGGGGCGCGGTATCTCTTTCGAACAACCCGCAGCCCCGGCTCGAACAACCCGCAGCCCCGGCAACGAACGAAAATACCTGACATAAGTTTCTCAATCTATCAGCTAGTTCTCACGTTCTCTTCTAAGAAATAGGGTACAATAGACGCAAAGTTCACTTATTGAAACCCCAAGAACAATCAAGTATCGGTATACAAAATATTCAGTTTGAAGTAGGAACCCAAAGCGCAAGCCTTCTCAGAGTAGACGCCACGACGCAGTTAAGATGTTTTCTATTGGAAGTTTTAAACCACATCACAAACTAAAGAAACTGTTTACCTGTACTACTAAGTCTTGGTAAACAGCAAACCATAAAACATAATCATAAATGACTTAGAAACTTCATAAATAAGTGGCTCGCGGGCTTCTTGCAATGAATCTTGCAAACCTCGGGGCAGTTAATTTAATCAGGGGAGAATTACTGCCCCGGCTACACGCTGGGGTCTGGTGGCCGGTAACACCCACGTGATGGAAAAATGTGGCTTCTTAAGACAATGGCGTGATGGATGGCGAGATGCTGGTATGTGTTGAGCTGATCTGTTTGATAACAGAAGCTGTGTTGGGAATCCAGTGTGAGTGTGATTCATATTGCTTTTGTAAGTAATAAGTATCAAATTAACATTTCAGATTTTTTAATCATTGAGCACAATATTAAACGAAATATGAAATGGATCTAAAATTAAGATAAAATTTGAAATATAAAAATAAAATTGCCGAATATTCTGAATAGCAGTGAATTGTGTTATTTCGTGTCTATTTAAATGATATGTAAAAGTAACATTGTTATTTGGCTTTTGGTGCTGACCGAACGTAATTTATACCCAAATTAGAATTATTATTTTTAGCTGAATTTTATTTTTTATGGTGCTGTTTCTATTCGGGCCTTTAACTGTACTTAAAGTACTCACTTGTAGTATCGTTAAGCCTTATGTAAGATGCACATGACACATTTCAGCTTTGTCCTTGGGATGGTAACGCATTTGCAAGGCCTCTGGTATTGCAGATGTGTATAGGTAGCGGTGAAAGGTAAACATCAGCTGGACCATCGGCCTATTTGATATCCAACGACATAAAAAACAGTTATTTATTTAAGAATATTATGGTCTATAATGTTTTGCAGCTCCTCTTTTGTGTCTATAGACTTTTTTCTGTTAGGACAAAAAACCAAAAGAAAACATAGGTAGGTACATAGATTTCATGTGGACGTTGTGGATAAAAGGTATACCTATATCAAAGAAATTAATGGTTCGGTAGCCCGGCAGAGGGCCGCCTGGGCAAATTGGGGCAACCACATTCTTGTATTGAATATTCAATTCTTTTGCCCTCTTCAATTTGCTGTAGTAGACGGCTATTTGAATTTGGGTTGTATCACTTGGCACATACCACATTGATTTATTGTGGTTACAAATAGTTAGATGCGAGATTAATGTTTGCGGACAGGAAGACTTGGGTAGTAGGGGTTCGTGTGGATCTACAAGTTGGAAAACTCGACTGTGACAAAAACGTTTGATAAAAACCTATAGGTACTTTAAGTTGGTTAACCTATCTATACTAGTATAACGGACTACTCTCTGGAACTGCCAGTTGGATTGGAAAAATCGTTTTGTATATGATAGCCAGATTTACGAGGAATAGTAAAGGCTTATAAATATCATTATGTAGTAACCGAAGGCGTATCAAAATACGGATTATTAATTACAAATATTTTTTTTTAATCGTTGTCACACGTTATTAATTTTGTTTCGTAGGCGGGTAGAACATACAAATGACATGTACTTACATAAATAGACTACTACAATGATAACCGTCCTTTGTCGCAGTCGGATAAAAATATAACACTTTTACCTTATCCCTGGGTGCTTTAAATGGCGACTGCGGTATTAAGTTAAGGAAATGGACAACTACCACGATCGTATATTTATCTTAAATCTCACCAAAAAGATTTATTTCAAATACAACCACGCATTAAGTGATAGGGCGTTCCATCCTCAAAACACGGCTAAAGTAGAAAGTAAATATCCTATACCCTTTTTCGACCTTTACAATCTTCGCGAAATAACAAGGAACTCCATTTTGGCCTTACAAGCAAGATAACTTAGTAGCTCATCGAGAGCTTCGCACCTTTCCTTGACCCTTACAACTTACACAAAATAAGCAACTCCATTTTTTCCGCAAACCGACTTGACAGTTCATTTCAGCGAAACAGGAACAAAAGATTTAGGGCCGGTTTCACAGTCCACAGATACATTTAAGAATTGAACGGAATTTTGTATCAAATTATCTGCTAGATTATTTAACCAGGACTTACGGAGTAGGTCGTATTGTTATTCAATTTTATTTTAGACATTTTAGTTTAGACTTTTGTTGAGATTTATTAGTTTTTTTTTTTCATCATCAAATATTTTTATTTTATCTTATTTATAAAATCTGTTAATATTGAACATAAAAACGAATACTCAACTTACGCCAAAATTACGTCAAATTAAAGGAGAAACCAATATTTTAAGTGTTAAAAAAAGATGGCGGCCGAACTGGATAGTTTCCTCTAAAACTGGACGGATGACACTGAAACGTGAATCATGGAAGTAGTGGAGAGAGGCCTTTGCCTAGGAGTGGCAACAGAAGATACTAAAAAAAAAACGATAAATTAAAATTATGTGGTAAAGGCAAACAAAAAAAAAAGTATTGAGCTAAAATAACATGGTGATAGTTATCTACTCATACGCAGTAGCTACTTCCAACCCTCATTATTAAATAGTTATCTACCAAAGCAGGCGAATTTCCAGTATTTTACACAGAGAGCCTTCCATATTTGCCATAAACCTTTGCAACCCGTAACCCAACGAGAAACATAATGTAATTTTTATCTCGTTTCGGACTTTCGGCCCTTTGATATCATGTGCCGGCTATCATAGGTACTCGTGTGACAAACGACAGCGCCAGTGCTCAGAGGTACTTCATTTGATCTCTGTGTACGCTTGTATAATACATACATACCTATTTGCGCAGCTTCCTTTACATACGAGGGGAGATCAAAAAGTAATGAGAATCGATTACTTCAGCTCCGCATATAAACGTAAAAAAAGTTTTTTTTGCTTGCTTATGTACTCACTACTTCAGCCTAAAAAAATCATATACATATATCACGATTTCCGGGAGTTATATTCATTTGAATACGAACTGTCGAAGAGATAACACCAACTTGGAGAAAAACGAAATTAGAGCAGTCATCAAGTACCTCTGTTTGAAAAAAAATTCTACAATAGACATACACAGTGACTTGGTGGGAAAATTGGGGGACTCTGCTCCTCCATATTCTACAGTTGCACGCTGGACCAAGGAATTTAAACTGGACAGAGCATCCACTGAAGATGAACATCGCGAAAGAGGCCCATCCACGTCCCTCACTGAAGACAACGTGAAAAAAGTCGAAGATGTTGTGTTGCCAGATCGAAGAGTGACCATCAGACATGTAGCTGAGATCACAGGGATCTCATATGGCAGCATTCAAAAAATCCTTGCGAACGAGTTGCATATGAAAAAGGTCTCCGCGCGTTGGGTACCCAGGATGTTAACCGACGAGCAAAAGCAGCGGTTCACAAAGCCGCAGTTGCGATGGCTGCCATTCAAGAAACGGGATTCGAACTGCTCGAACACCCTCCGTATTCGCTAGATCTGGCTCCTAGTGACTTCTACCTCTTTCCTCGGCTCAAGGAACACCTCCGAGGCAAGAAATTTGAAGACGATAGCGAAATGATGGTCACTTTTGAGGCGTTTTGGGAGGGCCAAGAAAAATATTTTTTTCAAAGGGAATCCTGGGTTTAGAAAAAAGATGGAATAAATGTATTGATTTGTAAGGAGACTATGTAGAAGAATAAATTATTATTTTAACTTTAATTACCGCGTTTTATCTTCATTCTCATTACTTTTTGATTCGCCCTCGTACGTGTGTTTTCTAGGATTCTATACCGGTCCGATTGCGTCAAAAAATTAATGAAAACAAGGGGACAGGCTAAAATGATTACCTGCGTATTTTGAATAGACGTACCTGTTAGTCAAACATACATATCACCACGCCTATACAGGCGTGGTGATATGTATGTTTGACTAACAGGTACAACATACATATCATATTTTCCCCGAAGGGTTAGGCAGAGGTATACTCATGTACACCCACAGTGTGCCAGTATGTTTTGGGGTCCCAAGCAATAGAGGCCGAGCCTATTGCCATTAACCGGGCACAAATCCTGATTCCGAGCTGCTACTAAGAATTTCATAGAAAACCCCATTCGCGCTTAGAACCAGTAGGCTAGCAAAGCAGTAATATATAATAAAACCTGCCTATTTTTGTCTCACTGTAGGCAGTAGGGCCCCATCTCATACAAAGAGGGCACGAGGATTGATCACCACCCTTGCGGATTAGCTGGCGCTCGGTGGGTTCATTATAAGTTCAGGTTTGCGATGTTTTTCTTCTCCGATAAACTTAAAAAGTACCAATAAATTTAAAAAGTCACATTCTTACTTGGACTAGGATATCGACATGTTTTTTCTGAACCAATTTGGCTAGAAGTCCTGTATAAATTAAAAATGAGCTTCTACTTTCTGCCTAACTTCTTGACAATTTAAAAGTACCTGTAATTGGTCTCATTGAAATAAATGCTTTGACTTTGGCTGTGAAATCAATTATAACTCTACCTAAACTAATGACAATGTCAATATCTCCAAAAATTCCTTCCAGCGGTTTAATGAAACAAGCCAATGAACTCCGTCGGAGCGTACTTAACCCCCAGTGTAGTGGCTGTACACAGTATGTACGGGCGATTTAGCAGAGTACATAGAGTACTCAGGGCGGCGGAGTGGCACTCATCATCGTTTGTACCCGATGACGATAGAGATGTCTCTATCCGGTTCAACACGACTATGTAAATGAATTCTTGTACAAACGTGTACAGAAGTGTTTTGGAGTTCATTTTTTGTACTAGGTTTTGGTGCGACTTTTCTTCTTGAAAGTCATGTACAGCTTAGATATAGCCTATGCAATTATAGTGTAGCTTTCTATCCATGATTTTTTTTTTGTAATTGGAGTAGTAGGTACCTACTTTAAAACCATTATTTTGTCTAGTCTATTTGCCTACATTTTCACTTTCTTCATAATTTATATTATATATTTCTTCAGCTCACTCCATCGTAGACTTTGTTTATGTCACATCTGACAAAGACTATACTTAGTCAAAAGATTAACCAACACGAAAAAAAAAAAAAAAAAATACTTTGAAAATCCATTTCTTTTCTAATCTAAGATTAACACCATATATGTTAAATTTAATTAAATAAGTTCTGCCGTTTTAATGGAATTTACTAAAAACCGCTTTACAAACTTTCACTTATTTTTAGTATGAATGGAAAACAAAAAAAATAAAAGCCTTGTGTAATGACGTCGGGTTATCTAATAGGCTTGGTACGCATGAGCGCTTTGTTAAGTGGCGCTTACACGAACAAAGATGAGTCGCGTTAAAAAACATATTAGGTACACAGTAGGCTTTATTTGTTCTATTAAAAGTTTTTTAATTGAAAAAAATTAAGTGCGACTGAAATTTTAGAGCAACAAAAATTTATCATCATATTAGCTGTAGGACGTCCACTGCTGGACATAGGGCTCACCTATAGATTTCCAAAAGGTCAGGCTGGAAGCGGCCTGTTCCAGAGCAAAAATTTATACTTACTTTTAATTTCCAAGTTTGACACCCGAACAGTAACGACAATAATTTTGTATAATTTTAAACAATAAGTTAAAGTTGTCGTGTGACACTGCCTACATAGTTAATCAGTCGACATTGTCAAAGCGATCGCTTTCCGCGAACAATAAATAATTCAACAGAGACACGTGTATGTACTGTTTATATTATTATTTGTAGACATCTGAACGCATGATATGAACTTCATCACAGAGGTATCACAGAGCTCATGTATCGTTTAACTATTATTCATATTTTGAGTTTAAGTGTGTAAAACCCAGACGACCAATTCTCGAAACTGAAAACGTTAAAAATCTAGTCACAATCTCATCTCAGCGACAATAAAATTAATGTCAAAATCTTGACAAAACTTGTATTGTTATTTTGGCTGTTAAACATGAGGTACCGGATCCACTCCCCAGTACTCTGTGCGGCTTTTATTAATTCTCTAGTTATTCACCCGTCTTCGTGCGGTGGTCGTTATAACTAAAGCAGGAAAATAAACAACAAAAATATAGCAATCACTTATAATTCCGCGCGGGTAGTGAGGGGTCAAACCTTTCCTTAGTTAACGAGCGGCACAGAACGCGTTTAACAAACGAGTGGCGATATTCCTTCACTGGTGTTTGTACTACACGACTATATTGCTGCTCACGGGGTGGGCAGAATAGTAAAGATCGCTGGGATATTGTGTCCTAAGGCATTACAAACGAAATACGTCGTTGAGTCCCAGATTACGTTGGCAATTCAAAAGCAACAAGTAGCAATGTAACTTTTTCAAAGCCGAATGCTTTGATGAAATAAAATCGCGCCAGCGTTATATAAAGGGATGAAATAATAATACCTATAAAAGCCGTGAGGCAACCTGAAAGTGAGCACTCGGCAAACAAAGCTCGTTCCATCTCTGTTTAACAAAAACTTTTGGCCAAACATTGGGACAGTTACAGACTGATATTATATTGTTAATTGATGGCAAGCATCGCCGCGGGCACAATTCCAAAATAACTTCTGCTTCTCCGGATCTTTGTGCCCGGCTGGGGACTCGATACCCCCCTGGACCCCTTGAAGCCCCCTTTTACAATCTTTACAAACTCGTAAACCCTACACTTGATGGCCTCTCCGAGTTCTATCAGTGCGACTGTATTTATGTTCAATATTTGCATAATATTCATCTGCATATTTTATAGTCGTTTTGCTATAAAACAGAGACAAAGCAAAGATTATGCCCCTGTCTCGTCTCAGATAGCAGTTTAGTTAGTTTAATGATAGACCGCTCATGTTTTTATTAGTATCGCGTTGTTGTTTTGTTTTAGTTAAGCATAAAGCCGTCGGTATAAGCAAATGATTAGTTATTCCAAGGAAAAGGAGAGGAAAAAACAATTTTGCATTTTTTCCTATTTCTATTTTCATAAAAATTTATAAAAGCAATGTTTGGAATCAATAATCACGAATTCTTGAGAATTGCTAAGCCCTTTTAAAATGAAAACATGTTCAATCGTTCTCCCGGGGTATTAAGGGACATTCGGCTGAGGTACAATATGATTTTATCACAGGACAAGAAATTGATTTCATTAAAATTTCTGGAAGCAATGATAATAATTCCTCAGCTACCTAGAAAGGTAGTGCTTATAAATGTAATTCGATTCAATGATCAAAGGGGCTTGTAAAATATCCAGCATCTAATAACATAGACCCTACTCAGGGTCAGGACAAATAGGGCCTATAGTTTACATCCCCATTCCGCCATATTCTTTGTGCCAAATTTCAAGCGGTTTCCCATCGGCGGAGCATATTCCGTTACATTTTATACCGTTCCGGTCGAGCGGGCCGGCCCGGAGGTCATTACCCATCGGCTTTTCCGCTTTACTGTTTCGGTTGTTGTTTTGCTGAAATTTTTCGGCCATCATCAGACCGAAGTTGGCATACTTAGCGATTTCCGGCTCCTAACCATTTTTATGACATACAAGACGACGGAACCCGAGGCGTTAGTCGCTGTTTGTGGTTTGTTGTCCTATATTTTATTCTGATTTAATTTCTTTTCGAACTCCGCTTTTTGCTCGAAATCTTTTTGTTACTGCTCATAAAGTCTTTAGGAGTTCAATCTTCGGCCTTTTAAAGATTTAGGGATCAACGAATATAAGTTGTTTGATCTCCCCTATTGAATTTCTTGCCTTCATTCGTGATTACAATACCCTTAATCTGTGTGAACCGATCAATTTATGAATCAATGTCTCCTCGCGATATTAACGTGAGTAGGTTCTATTTCATTTTTTTGCGAATGTGTTAAATTGTTCCCTGGAATCCACTTTTTTTTGCTCTTTGTGTTTATGTTGAATTTGTAAAACAATATTAAAATTACAACAGACCTTTTTGTTTTTTGGCTCCACTTTGTGTTATTATATATAAGTCAAACATTTCCACTCACGTTTCAGAGCGCTGTCAATTTGCTGACGCGTTTGTACTACTGCTAGACGGACGATTCAGCAATCAGCATATAGATAGTGGGTCCCAACAGCCTACACACGACACAATCAGACGCTGACTCATGACAAATTGAGTGTGAACTGGCACCAGAAGGCGCTCTCAAACTTAGCTAGTAATAAATCTCAGCTACCTCCGACGAGGGTGAAAAGTTAATAGTCGCCTACTTTATTCAAGAATACTTTATTCAAGGTAATAATATGAATACATGGCCAGCACTTGTGCGCTCGATCTCCCGCGAACAAGTGCCCGTCGCGCACATTATAATAATCGATGGCATCACTTACCAGCTTATGAATATTTTACATCCCTCATAAGACTCATATGTCCCCCCTTCACCCCCTTTTACACCCCCTACCGAGTAATGTCCGCCCGTAAATTGTGTTTTGCGGGTAACACGGCGTAACTAACGCCCTTCTTTGCTTAAAATGATCAAGTTGCAGATAATGAAATTATGCGTGTTTATTAAGACGTAATGGGTAACATTACCCTCCCCTCCACGTGTCTACAGGTTGAAAGGATTTGAGAAACCACCGGTGCGGATGAAAGGGTTCTGATGGAAATTAATTAATTGTTTTGTAATGATGCTGTGAAAGCGCATAAAATATTCTGCTAGATTTAAATTATTAATTTTATATTACTTGTAGATAATGGAAAATAATTGTAATCATTTTGCCAGTATGGCTGGAAAATTAGTTTCGTTCATTTAAGTGAGTGTGAGATTCAAAATAGTTTAATGAAATACCTAAAAGGTCTCTATTCTACTTGTGTGGAGAATGGAAGCGCCATAGGGCCACTAACCACTAGTGGTTAGTGGCCCTATGGCGCTTCCATTCTCCTGACTGCTAAGCCGGAGGTCGTGGGTTCGATTCCCACCAAGGACAAACTTTGTGTGATGAGCATGATTGTTTGTTCTGTGTCTGGGTGTGATTTATCTATAATATGTATGTATTTATAAATTATATAAGTATGTATATCAGTTGTCTGGTTACCATAACACAAGCTCTGCTTAGCTTGGGATCAGATAGCCGTGTGTGAGTTGTCCCAAGATATTTATTTATTTATTTATATCTTTCTGAACAAAAACAAATAACACAACAACTTCGGTAATAGCGACAATCTGTCCATCCCTAACTGCTTGCTACGTGACTGTTACTACGCGATTGCTTATATATTGAAAGAGAAAAAACTAGCTGGCAACAAGTATAAACATCCATACTTAGGACATAAATGGAAAGTAACTTTGCCTGTCTGCCGGTTTGTTACGCTTTCACTACAAAACCGCCGAACTATTTTTAGGAAATTTGGCACAGAGATAGATTAGACCTTGGGGAAGACACAAGCTGCCTTTTTTGCAAAAGACAGGCTTAAAATATTGGATGAAGGTTTATATGGGAGTCCAGCATAATTCAAGATCAAACCATGAAACTTTGTTTTTGGACACTTAACAAGAAACGAACACGTCTTGAACGAGCGCTTTTGAAAAATTAGAATCTATAAAAATAAGTACAGAAAGTATAAAAATACAATAAAGAGACGACATTTACTTCTAAAACTCTCCCAACCAGACTGACCAAAAGAATTTCTTTAAGGAAATAGTTCCATTAAATTCTACTTCACAAGTACACGAGCCTCAATCTGCTCCCGAAGATATTACAGAATATATCTCCACCGTAAACATAAGAAAATATATTTGTTACGTTAGATACATCAAAGAGAGTGTATTTTTTATGTCAATAATATTATATTGAAGTTCAAATATAAGTCTGGAGTAAGCGAGCCCGAGTATTTTATCTGCGGACGGATGGTTCTCGAATACTAATCTCTTGTGCAGCGGGTTTCGTACAAAGTTACTTTGCCGTGTTTTAGAGGTCTGTTGATGGTGCCAACCGAAGTTATTTTGAGTCGCTGTGCGTGTTAATCTCGTCTGTAGCCTTCCAGGTCACTCTTTGTTTTATCCAGTTTTTTTTGTCCTTAATCAAATTACTGCCGTTTGTTTTGTGTGATAAAAGCTACTTAAACACTAGTTCTGATAAACCTGCATAATTATCATATACCTTTCATAATGGTCTTCAAATAACGTTTATTTTGACTACTATTTTCTGTAACCCACACATGTCATTTTTTTTTTTCTTAATAACCAACCTTTACCAGCAGTTTCTACCAGACATGAATTATGGTCAATAACCATAATATAACTTAGTTACTAAACAGAAAAAAAAATATTCAAACTTAATATGACTTTTTAGTACACTTATAAAATATGAATTGTATAACTTCTCAGAAATTTATTTATTTATTTATTTATTTATTTATTTATCTCACACTTACAGCTATCATTACAGGTTATTCACCTAATGCGATAGCGTAGCTATCCTAACCTATATCTAAACAATATATTTATCCTAAATTAAAACTTATAACAGATGGTATATAAAGTAATCCTTGTGAATTCATTTAGAGAGCAATAAAATATGTCCGTCTCCAAGAGGTTGATAGTGCGCAGTGCGCGCAACAGCGGCGCCTCCCGTAACAGGTTGGTGCGCGCGCGCGGCACCGCCAGCAGCGGCGGCCGCCGGCGGCGCCACACGTACCCGTCCGGCACGCACAGACCCACCCGTTCCAATATGTCTGCATGGTATATCCTACCCCTCAATATTTTAAAAATGTATAGAGTGAGTGCGAGTTGCCTCCTGACGCTCAGCTCATTGTATCCGACCATCCCCAAAATAAATAATGTTGGATACATAAGGGGATAATACGGATACACACCATATTTTCTAAAATATAAATATCTTATAAATTTATTTTGAATTCGCTCCAACATGATCCTATATTTAGTTTCATGTGGGCTCCATATGACTGCGTTGCATTCTAATTGGCTTCTCACAAGCGCATTATACAATACTGTGATTGCTTTCAAATTTGTGAATCCACGAACAGTACGGAGTAAAAAACCAAGATTCCTATAGGCTTTTTTACAGCACTTAACAATATGATTTCGAAACGTCAGCTCGGCATTAAGACCAACACCCAAATCTTTGACCTCCTTTACTCTTGCCATTTGAACTCCATCTATACTGTAATTGTATACAATGGGTTTACGTCCGCGCGAGAAAGTGATCGTTACACATTTTTGGGTGTTAAACTGTAACCTATTCTCACCGGCCCAGGCTGTCACACTATCTATGTCCCTTTGCAGTTGGTCGCAATCGTTCCTATCTTTTATAGCGAAGGATAACTTGAGGTCGTCAGCAAATAACAAACAATTTGCGTTTTTAACTATTTTCGGCAAATCATTTATCATGATAATGAAGGACAACGGCCCCAAATTACTGCCTTGACTTACCCCGGACCAGGTAAAATAAGGCGCTGAAGTATGTCCCCCATAGTCAACATATTGTTGCCTATCCCTCAAGTAACTGCCAAAGAACCTGAGCAAGTGTTGGGTGAAACCGACCCCTGCTAACTTCCCGAGCAACACGTCATTATCGACTACGTCGAATGCTTTTCTGAAATCGAAATAAGCAGCATCAGCTTGACCGCCACTGTCCACTATTGGCAACACATGAGCCATGAAACTTAACAAGTTACTAGTTGTACTTTTCATTGGTTGAAAACCGTGTTGTGAGTCTGAAAGTTGTTCTTTTACCTGCGTGAATATGCTTTTATGTATAGCGGATTCCAGCACCTTTGCCGGGGATGACAGCACGGCAACAGGCCTGTATCCTTCCACCTGGTCGTTCATAGAGCCTTTTGGTACTGGAACAACCCTGGTAGTTTTCCATCTCTCCGGAAACACAGGTTTTTTAAGGCATAAGTTAAAAATATGATGCAGCGGATTGGCTAACACCAAACGACAATCTTTTAAGATAAAAGGAGGAATACCGTCTGGACCTGCAGATTTTTTCGGTTTAAGGCGTGCTAAGGCACGTTTTACGTCCTGTAAGTCTAACTGATCCAGATGTATCCGGGCTCCTGCATTGTTGCCATTCGCCTCCATCGCCGCGCTAATATCCAACTTGGCCCGCTCTTTTCCATAAACGGAATGAAAATACTTGCCGAATTCACTTGCACACTGCTCAGTGGTTAATACCTCACCATTTTTCAAAATTTTCTGCTGACTTCTGTTTCCTCTTTTAGATTTAATATAATTCCAAAATGATTTTGGTTCTTTTAGGAGCTGATTTTGCACTCGGTCCCTATACTGTGTCTGTGCTAGTAAAATCATTTTTTTAACTTTGGCCCTACACCGAGCAAACGCTTCGTAATCATTCTTCAACTGACTGATTTTGTACCGCTTATGGAGATCCGATTTTATTTTTATGTTGCGAATTATTTCAACTGTATAAAACTCGGGGTAAACATACCCCAAGTTTACCAGACTTCGCTTTTTTCTGGGAACGCAGCCATTAAGTATTTCGTTTATTGTCTCATAAAAGAAATTTAAACTACTCTCTAAGTCAAGATTGTAAATTTGATTCCAATCTACCGCCGCTACTGCAGAGTATAATGAGAAAAAATCTGCCTTATTAAAATTCCAACCTGTATTTTGTAGTTCCATCTGTGTGCACGCATTAGGTGCGGGCGAGCCCGCCAGCCGACGCGGACGCAGCTCGACCAAAACTTGAAGCGGCGGATGATACGCGTCCACCGGCACGAGCGGCGCCCCTGCCGCGCGCACACTCACCTCCCCTCCGGTCCTCGATAGCGTACTCAGTACTAAATCTAGACACCGATCGTTACAATTTACTATTTTATTGCTCTGAATGAATCCACAGTACGTTTCAAAGTATTCAAAGTAATTTTTTACATTTATCGGACAAGAATATAAATTAAAGTCTCCGATCACTATGACTTCACTGTATCTATCACATAAATTCTCAATAATCCTAAACAATATCATGTAATCATCTTCCGTACTGTTTGGTGGTATATACACAACAATTATCAAAAACAACAGCCTATTTTGTTTGTAGATGGTAGCACAAACTATTTCGAAAACCTGTTTGTTAATGTTTACGTCACTCGGAACGGCAACATGACGTATCTCCAAACGCGGTGTGGCCACGAGACACGCGCCTCCTTGCTTACGGCCGTCTGTTCGGTCGCACCTTAAGATAGTGAAACTTTGTGGAATAATTTCTGCATCGTAAATAGACTCATTGCAGCCGGTTTCGGTGATAGCAAATAAATCTGCTCCTGAACATGATACTCCGGCACAAAATTCCTCTAATTTGGTACGCAATCCTCGTACATTCTGGTAATAAATTTCAATATATTTAATTTCTTTCTGTAGGTCTGTTTTTCGGTCCACGAAACCACACCCACTCACAAAATTCAATATTTACTGGCCAGTTTTCGGATTGACCTAGCATTTCATATTTACTCTCCGGCACTCCTATAATAAATGAAGCATAATCCCTTTCCGTCCTATGATTAACTTTTTCTACTTTCACTGTTACTTCTGATCCACAAATTTTTTTTACATATTGTTCTAAGCTTTCTTCTTTAGTGTCCTTCCGAAGTCTCCAAACATGTAAATATTTGTTTTTTTCCATGCCTTCAATTTCATTCACAGTCATGTTTCCGCCTCTTTTCACTTCGCTATTAGGATATCGTTTTTTCCGCGTATAATTTACAGTCATCCAATTTTCTCCTTTCTCATTTAGGTCATTTGTTTCTTCGTCCTTTCCCATATTATTCATTATACTGGTCTCATTAAGTTTAGCCGCTGGTATTGTGTTTACGCCAGTTAAAATTGTGGGTTTCGTGGCCCCACTTTCCTTTTTATTGCTATCATTTTTTTGGATTACCCTCTTTTTATTTTTCTTAACCACATCTACAAATGTTACCGTTGATGATGATTCAAGTTCCATAGATCCTTTTTGCATATCCTTCTTGCCTTGCTCGAAGCTTTCTGCACTAGGTTGGGGTTGTAGTGTATCATTTTTTTCGAGCAAAACTTGAACTTCTTTTTCTAGTATGTCTGCTTTCTCCGCCTTTTTTTTAACTACCTCCAGTATTAATCTCAAATGTTGTAGTTCATTTTCCGTTTTAATAAATCTGTTTTTTAGCAATTCATACTCCTTAGTTTGGTTCTCAAATCGCCTTGTTACATCCGAGCGAAACTCTCGCATTTCCTCTAAGACTCGGTTGAGTTCGTAGTCAGTGGCCGACGCACTAGGATTTCGTCTACCGCCGCGGTCGACATTCACGTAGTCTTCACTCCCGCCTAAAGCTTCGTTCAGTGGAATATTGCCCCGGACTGGTGTATTAGTATTCCCTCGTTTAGGGATAACACACCCACATTCTGGACACATCCAAGTCTTCTTATGTTCCGCAGTAAAAGCCTTGAACTTTTCTTCCGTCACAGCCACACATTTCAAATGGTATGTTTTCTTACAGGTATTTTTCGCACATACCATGTACAAAATGTCCTCGATCGTGGCATCACAGCCACTACATTTAATAGCCATTGAGTGCCGAAAAAAATACGCAACTACATACACGTCTGATCGCTACGCGAGCGCGCGCGTAAATTGAATGAAACTAGTCAGTCCATTTATACCTTGTCGCTTTTCTGAGGACTCGGGCAGATATTTCTCGTAGAAGCTACTAGTCAAAGATACCAGTCGTCAAAAGGCAGCTCCTCAAAGCCGTGACCTTTAACCTCACCTTCAAGGCTGGCTCAGACTACTTACAAAACTAGTTTACAGGAATTATCGAGATCCAAATTTGGAAATTGGTAACTAATGCTGGCTTTATTTGTCAAGACCGTTTGATTTTGTAATCGTATAACCGTATTTCCGACAGAGCTCAGAACTAAGAACCATGATCTTTATTATATTTAAGGCATGACACCGCTAGATAGTGTTGCCTCTCATGCACGAGGTGGGTTCGTAACCGGCCACGGGCAAGTGCTAATGTCAGTTTTTCTAATTCATATGTACTTTCTAAGTTATCACTGACATCGGTTACCATGGCAGAGGCCCTTGAGGCGGCTTAGAAACTCTGACACACAATTCACAATTGACACTCTGATTGACAATTCCGGGCTGCTTTTGAGAAATTCCTAATAGAAAAATACAAATAACACTTTTCTTGCCCGAAATGGGCATCGATCCCAGGACCCCAGTCACACTTACGAACACGAGACCAACGGGGCAACTACCTACCACATATCTACTGTAACGCAATGTTCAGTTATATTTAGTTGAATGAACGCAGCTTCGGTAATATAAACAGTTATCTTAGTTTCCGACTACTATTACTGCCATATTGCGTTTAGAAACTAGCTAAATATTCATTACATTGCAAACTCATACAGAGTGAGTTCAATTCAGTTCTTTGTGGTGATTGGTTTAAATTGCAATCACAGAACATTTTATTATATCTCTATCTATCATTTAATTCGACTTTTATTTCGACTGCTATGCTAGAGGTCCTGGGTTCGATTCCCAGGTCGAGCAAAAAGTGTTATTGGGTTTTTCTATGTAATTCTCAGTAGCTGCTCGGAGTTTGGATTTGTGCCCGGTTAATGGCAATAGGCTCGCCCCTTATTACATGGGACCTAAACATACCGGCGAACTGTGGGTATGCATTGTGGGAATACAGACGTGATGGTATACATATCATATATATCTCATTTAATATGATCTCTTGTAAATATCTCATTTAATATGATCTCTTGTAAAGTAAGATCATCATTATCGAAGACCGCCTGATTTCACCCACTCCTGGGTACAAACTTATCATTCATTGTATTTGTTTTCCAAGCTCCTGTGCTAGCGTCATCTAGGTTCTACCCACGATGACATCAATATCGTCCGCTCATCTTGTCGCCGAATTGTTATCTCTGTATAAATAAGGTAGAGCATATTATTCATCGAAATAAACGAGTTTCCCTATAAAAGAAGGGAAGGGAAACACACTGTTTTTCCTTTCCATTATTCTTTAATATTTTAGGCAACCTGGACTAGTCTCGCCAGATCGCCAATCAAAATATAAAAATGAGAACAGACCTTTTCCCTGCAATGGAACAATAATAGACTTAATTTTGATTCCAAAATATCTTATTTTTAACAATGTTCATTCCTTCTTAATTTAAAAATAGCTTTGCCTGAATAATGATTATTCAATTAAAACTTGTTTCAAAGGTAATAATATGAAATTAAGTAAGCTACCCTTAATAACAGCTACCAACGTAAAGTTATTTAATTTAATATTCTTTACCGCGCATGCTCGCACGAAGACGAACTGTCAAAAATCCATGAGTAATTCATAATAACCCAAAGTTTGTTTCATTAACAAGAGTAAGTACAAAAGTATAACGTGTTAAATAAACACATCTGCTTGGGAGTACTTCATGTGTAACGTGGAGGAAAGTTTAGTCACAAAGTATGTAGATAGGTACAGCGAGTCATGAGATACAACACACACAGTAACTCGCTTCAGATACAGCGAATGCAAGCACAAAGGGCAATTTTCGCATCCATGTTGTAATCTTTTCTTTTCATATCTTTGGATGACATACAAGCCGACGCCGACGGCCCATCTGATATTAAGTGGTCAATTGGAGGATTTCTTTTGGAGTGAATGTTAACATTAAAAATGACAGAATTTCCCCTCTGTCTGCGACTATGTACGCCTGTGTGCAAGTGTGCAACCTTTCTATAAAAGTTACTATGTGATTAGTAACTTTTACAATTCCTATCTTTTATTATCTTATGGACGAGTTTTAACACTTGATATTAGAGAATGAGTACCTATCTTTATTTACCTTTTGAACAATACAAGTTCATAAATGTTTATGAGTTTATTTGTGCAGAATAAACAATTTTTCTTTTCTTCGATATCAATAACGTCAAAATATTATTTCACCCTCTTACCTCTGAGACGAGCTTCATTCAACAGGAGTCGCAAACATTTCGCCCACTCTCATAACTCAACACAAGGTAAACAAGTTTCCCTCAAAACAGTAGATAAAGCAGTTCCTTTGTTTTTGTTTGTGTATCATAATACGGTACTGATAGTCGTTCGTCTGCTATCATCAGGGGCCGTAAAGTGCTGTTACAGGGAAGGCGGCGGTAATGTGCGCCGTTTACTGCGGGAACACGGACATCTGACTGTTTATTGTTTTAAAGGATTTTTTTGATTTGTGAAGACATTTATTCTCTCTGAAAAAGGAACAAGGATACAGTGTATAGCCGTTTATTGTTTTTGGTGTGAATAATCATTGTGTATGGTAAAGCCAGTACAAGTAGCAGTACAGACACCGTCATCAATTGGTTACCCCTCTTGCATTAAAATTCGTTCGAGTAGCCAGTTGATGACGCTGACCGTACAAGGGTAGCGGGGGTATTCATACGCCCTTTATATCTAGATGGGGATTTCATTCTTACGTATCTATAAAGTTGCAGCCTTGTATTATGTATTAATTTTATATGATGATGTGATAGCCATCCGCAATAGTTAAGGGTCCATGTAAATGACAGAAAAGTTCGTAAATCCTTTTTTTTTGGGAAACTTACTTTCTAACACTATGTAACCTTTTTAAATCAAGTCAGCAGTAGCTAGCAGTAACCTAAAGAAACGGATTATAAAAACCACATTACATAATATACAGTACAATAAAATCGTTTGTACCCCTTCTCCGCTATAACTCATCCATTTTTGTATTTATTTGAACACGTATTTACAATTTTACGATCCTAATACACGTCAGATGCACGTGTTCAGACGTTTTTCACAAGTTCTATTTATTAGTACGATAACAAAACATAAAATATTGAGTACCAAATATATATCGACAGACATTTAGATTTTACTTCTTCGCTTTTACGAGTACTTATGTACCTACCTAGGTTTATGTCAATCGATTTATCTTATTCCATTTATGAACGCAAATGCTACTATTAATAGTGGCTTTTGTAATAGTAACTTATTCGGACTTATTTCTTCCATGAAATATTGCTGAGTATTAAAGGGTTAGGGTTCCGATAAAGTTACAATACTTGTAATTTTCGTTGGGAAGGGTTCCAGTCTTTTTCTTTTTATTCTTTTCGTGTCGATTGACTCGTTTTAAATGTTGTCCGGGTTATTACATCGGCCGATGTCCTTGAGGATTTGACATCTGTTCTATTATTTTTTAAATTTAGCGCCATCTACCGATATTCACTATGCTACGATAAAAGGAACTTAACATTAAGCAAGAACACAGATGTGTCGCAGAGTTGTCATTGTTTTTGCCTATTTTATTCGCTCTCTGAGAGATTTAATACCTACATTTTGTTCTTATATTATGTATTATTTGGTACATCGTAATTTATATTTATTTTGTTATACACGTTACTTTTACATCGTTCTGGAACCAAAAGCTGAAACCAAAAGAACCAAAACCAAAACTCTGTCATAGTAACAAAAACTATTGGCTATATTATTTTCAATAAATAACATTAAAATTTAATTTGAACTGCCTCGTTAGCCTATTGGTCCTAAGCACGACTGCTACTCTAGAGTTCCTGGGTTCGACTCCTAGGTTGAGAAAAAGGTGTTATTGGGATTTTCTACGAAATTCTCAGTAGCAGCCCGGAGTTTGGATTTGTGCCCGATAAATGGCAATAGGCTCGCCCCCTTTTACATGGGACCTAAATGTACCGCCGAACTGTGGGTGTACATTGGTACACCTCTGCCTAACCCTTCGGGGAATACAGGCGTGATGATGATTGTTTAATTTGTGAAATAATGAGAACTCGAAGTAAACGCTTCTTTGCAGTTTATGCATATTTGTGTGTAAACCTTATCGACTATACAAATGCGAACGATAGCCTTTGAAAAATCCATTCATCGATCAGGCAGAAACGCACTAACATCTTGAATGACAAAAACTTTGACTTTGACTCTGACTTTGACTTTTGACAAAAAAAGTCACAAATTTTCAAATTCTTTGAGACGTGTTAAAAAAAATAAAGCCAATAGTAATTATTACTTTACTGGAGTTCCTGTGTTTCGGCTCCCGAATGATGTAAAAGTAACCGTCTAAATAAAATATTCACTTATCGGTTGTCGGAAACGAAAATAGTTAGGATGACCTAGCTTTCAATATTTATCTAACTAAGCACGGGTGCTACTATGTGGTACATTCTAAAGGTGATGACCAAGTAAGTGCTTATCGGATCTCAGTAACGGAAATAGTTGTGCTCATACATGATACATTATGAAAGTTTGGTAAGCAAATAATTAAAAAAGAAACACCTAAATCTATGTTCTAACAAAAATAAACACCAAAGAAATAATGTATCTACTAAAAGAATAGGTATGTACCATAGATATCCGTGGTATTTTCCAATAATTTTGGAGAGCTCGGTCAAGCATTTGTTTTTATACATAGGCATAGTAGTCGGGCTTACTCTATGATAGATACAAAAACTAAACGAAATTACAAATTTGTTTTTATTTATTTACGAACTTAATTTCAATTCTTATTTTACGAAATATTTACATTTGTATTATTTACAATATTGCTTCATTCATAAATTATTCAAAAAGTGAACTTTTGGTTTTTATTTTGGAAAAAATAACATGCGTATAGTCCACCCTTGACAAGAGCCATCAAGGCACTGAAGTTTGGCGTCTCAGGCATAGCGGGGGTGCCTCGTGGGGGGAATTGATGAAATTTCAAGCTTTTAGTTATTGTTACAAAATCTTAACAGAAACAAGAAAAAGTAAACAATGCGAATTGTTTGATATGTCATTACATATTTTTAGGTATAAAATTCATGTCGAACTATTCAGCCGTTTTACCAACAATTTGCAATTTAGATTGAAAAATGACCTGTTTAAAATATTTTTTTCCAAAATTTGGGCAAGTTTATTACAATTCTAATCAATGCGATCTGTTGAGAATGACTTTAAGTATAACATATATTTTTTATGTGGAAAACGTACGGAAGGATTCCTCAACAAATTTCTTTAAACATAAGGTGTTTTTAGGACTTTTTTTTTTTTTTTTTTTTTGGTACGCGGTGGAAATCCTCATGGACTTCCTCCGTCATGGGGAGTGACGGAGGGGCATGCCGGACTCTTACCGGCTAAAACCACCGCGGTGTTCCACCTCTGCCCATGGCCGAGGGTGCGGGATTCGCATAAGCATTCACCGCTCCCCCGACAGGCCTCGACCCGCTGTACCTTAGCGGATCCCTCCTCCCCGTGCAGCCATTCCAATAATGGCCGCACCCACTCTTAAGTGGCGCGCGAGGAACACTGCGCCGCTCACTCGGGCCTTCCTGGTCGGACGACAGACGCCCCGTAGTCCGCCGCCCGCAGGCTACCTCTCATGGAGGCCGTAAATCATTTTGCACCCTTCTCGGGCGCCCGGTGCGTCTCCTACGAGAGGGACGAGAGGATGCAGCTTCTCTGTCCCGCTCGGCCGCCTCCTTTGCCGACATGACATCCTCGCAAAAGGAGGCAACCCCATCCCATGCGCTCACGCTCTCGACCATCGATTGAACGACGGCCGGAAGCGAGAGGTCACTCCCGCCTATTGCCGCAATGAGGTCACGGCGCGGCCCTGCCCAGGCTGAGCACTCCTCCAACGTGTGCTGCGCCGTATCCTCCGGGCAAGCAGCACAGTGGTGACACACCGGTGTCTGCTCCCGACGTATACGACACAGGTACTTGCCAAAGCAGCCGTGGCCAGAAAGTACCTGCGTCAGCCGGAAGCTGAGGGCGCCATGCGGCCTCATGATCCACGCCTCCATGACGGGTCTTATCGCCGTTATGACAGCGTGCCCTGCAGTGGGTTGCGCAAGTCGTGTCTCCCATTCTAGCCTTAGGGCCTGGCGGAGCTCTGACCGCCGTGCCTTAAGAACCCGAGGCAGGGGACTCCCGCCACGCTCCAGTACCTCCTTGCGCCACTGGTAAAGTGACGCGAGTGCTTTCGCCTCCAGGTCCCAAGGCGGGGATCCGGCAAGAAGGGTCGCTGCCTCGAATGAGATCGTGCGGTACCCGCGAACAATCCTGATGGCCATCGCCCTCTGCGGCCTTCGCAAGATAGCGTTGTTGCGGGCCTTCAGGTTGTTCGCCCACACGGGCGCCCCGTAGAGCGCCATCGACCGCACGATCCCCATATACAACTTCCGGCAGGACGTGTCGGGCCCCCTCAGATTGGGCAGCAGCCGCGATAATGCTCCCGCTGCGCCCATCAATTTGGGGACCAGTTGCCGAAAGTGCGGCTCAAAGTTCCATCGACTGTCGAGGACAAGTCCCAAGTACTTCATCGTCGACCCGACAGCGATGGAAACTCCTCCCACGATTAGGTTGGATCCCGAAGGTGGCGCGCGCCGAGCCCTATGGAAACACAGGGCCTCGGATTTACTCAGGGCCACCTCGAGGCCCAACCGCCGGATCCTTGCAACGACCCGCGCAACCCCTGCCGTCGCTAGTTGTGCTGCGTCTTGGTACGTACTCCCCCGCGCTGTCACCAGCGTGTCGTCGGCGTAGCAGGTGACGTCGACTCCATGGGGGAACGTTCCACGCAGCACCCAGTCATATCCGATGTTCCACAGGAGTGGCCCCAATACCGACCCCTGCGGAACACCGCACGACACCTCTCGCCGACCCCATCCTTCTCGGCCCGGGTAGATGACACACCGGTCCGCCAAGTAGGCCCCGACAGTGCGGCGAAGGTAGTTTGGCACCCCGTGATACCGAAGTGCCTCCCTAATGGAGCTCCAGGGTAAGGTGTTGAAGGCATTGGCGATGTCGAGCGACACCGCCAAGACGACCTCACCCTGGGACACTGCTTCCTCCGCCAAGGCCCTTACGCGCATGACCGCATCCACGGTGGAGCGCCCACGTCGGAAACCGAACTGGTTATCCGACAGGTCTGGACCCACTCGCGATAAGTGTTGAACGAGGCGGTCTGCAAGTACTCTCTCAAAGAGCTTGCCCACCTCGTCCAACAACACAATGGGGCGGTATGCGGATGGTGAGTCCACGGGGCGCCCCTCCTTCTTCAGCAGAACCATTTTGCCCGTCTTCCAACGCCGTGGAAACTGGCCCCGCTCCATACATGCACTAAAGAGCCTTCCCAATCGGGGCCCGAGAGCCTGTGAAGCCAGAACCCAAGCGCGGCCTGGAATGCCATCGGGCCCTGGGGCGGTGTTTTTGGCTTGAAGCCTCATCACCGCCACTCTCAACTCTACCCGGGTCACTTCAGGCACGTCTTCGTCTTCATCCGCGTTTGGATCCACGGCAGGCGGAACCATCGGCGGTGCTGAGTGCTCCTCTCTTGATGGAAAGAGAGCACTCACCACGTTCTCCAGCAGGACAGGCTGCAGCCTCTGGGACAGTGGGGGAGCAAAGGGGCGAAACTTCCCTCGCACGGCCCGGTAGGGCCGCCCCCAGGGATCACGGTCCAGAGACGCGAGTTGTTCCTCGCGGGACCTGGCTTTCGCCAGCGCGATGGCCTGCTGCAGTGCCTTTTTTGCCTCCCTGTATCCCTGGTACAGTTCCGCCTCCTCGTCTGCCGCATTTTGATTGCGGCGACGCCTCCTGCGTTGCCTGGCATACTGGCGCCGAGCGGTCACACACGCAGCGCGCAGCCCCTCGATGTCTGGCGACCACCAGTATACCTGGCGCCTGGGCTGGCTGGACCGAGCCCTAGGCATCGCCGCATCGCAAATGTGCGACATTGCCTCCAGGAGCCATTCTGCCTCTTCATCAACATCAGCAGGCCTGTCCGATGCTGTTATCCAGGCCTGGACGATTGCGGCTTCTAGCAATGCCTCCCGATCCAATTGCTTTAAAGCCCAACGCGGACCAACTTCGCCGGGGGCCGCTGGGGCTGGGTCAGCGGTGGTCTGGGTGGAGATGTCGAATCGAATGTAGCGATGATCCGACAAAGTCTCCACCCCCTCCATAACGCGCCAGCCCTGAGCACGGCTTGCAATAGCAGGGCTGGCGAACGTGAGGTCCACTATAGAGCCACCCTGCTGACGTACGCACGTTTGGACGGAACCCCGGTTTAGAAGGAGCAGGCCGTTTTCCACGGACCATTCCTCAAGCACCCTGCCCCGCGCGTCCGTCCTCGGGGAACCCCAAGCCGTAGATTTGGCGTTGAAGTCCCCAAGAACGACAACGGGGTGAGGATGCCTGCGACCGACGACGGTGCCCAACTCGACTAAGAAGTCCTCAAATTCGGCGAGAGGCCTATTCGGCGAGAAGTAGACTCCCACAATGACTACCTCCCCAAACAGCGCTGCAACGAATCCCTGCCCCCTGGCGATATCCTCAAAAGACGGGGAATCGACTGCGGCCTGCGAAATCAGGACCACTGAGGCGAGGATGTCACTCACCCAGTCGTCCCTGATTGGTACAAAGTAGGGCTCAGAGACCACCGCTACGTTAATCAACCACTGCGCCATACTCTGGAACAAGAGATCCTGAGCGCGGGCACAGTGGTTGATATTCGCCTGAAGGAAGCGCAGATATGGGGCCATCAGTGACTGTCCCTAATGAGCTCCCCCTC
Organism: Caradrina clavipalpis; assembly: GCA_932526535.1. Taxonomy (NCBI): domain Eukaryota; kingdom Metazoa; phylum Arthropoda; class Insecta; order Lepidoptera; family Noctuidae; genus Caradrina; species Caradrina clavipalpis. The sequence continues at coordinate 451,378 of OW052107.1, read as the reverse complement.
TGGCCGCGTCTTATCTGACGCTGAAGTTGAAGTCGGCTGCGAAGGAGCTGAGACTCCCTGGGCAGCGGGCCCACTCTTCCTCTTCCTTTTTTTACCCTTCTTTTGAGAGGCGGTGCAGGATTTGCTACCCGCCCAGTGTCCCGCCGGCATGCCTGCCGCTGCACATAAAACACAGTGCGGCGTGGCGTCGCACGAGCCCGCAATGTGTCCGGGCTGACCGCAGCGATGGCAGACAGTATCGCAGTTTACACCCGAGGTGCACTGCGCTGCATTATGACCGTTGGCTAAGCAACGGAAGCATCTCGGAGGCCTAGGCAGCAGGAGCTTCACCTGCGCTGACACCCAACCCACCAGTAGCCTGTGGCTGTTGGTTAGCTTCTTTGCAGCCGCGACAGGGCAGCTAACCACAATGGTCCTGGTCCCTCGGAAGCCCAAGCGGATAGTACCAGGCTTGACATCTTCAGGAGAACATCCCCCGACATCGGCAACAGCGGCTACGACCTCTTTGACCGTCACGGAGTCGTCCAGACCCGCAATGCGCAAATCAGCACATAGTGTAGGCCTGGATACCCGGATCTCTCCCTCAGCAAAGGCTGCCCTCAGCTTGTCAGCGAGGGCGTCAGCTTTCGGCCCGCTGGTGTTGCCTGGGATCTCAAGCAGACGAGCACCTGTTGCAGTCTGTTTACATTTAATGCTCTCGATCCCAAGCTCTGCCAAGTTTATTTCAGCCTTGGCTTTGGACAAAACTTCGCCATAGGTCAGGCCCCTATCCGACGCCGCAGGTTGCAGCGTGATGACCACTGCTGTAGAACCGGGAGGGCGAAGTATGGCTGCCTTCTTCTTCCTGTCAGCCTCCGCTTTTCTGGCCGCCTTCTTTTCTTGTTTCTTCTTCGCCTTTTTGGCCCCAACCGTCTGCCAAGCCTCCCCTCCTTGGTCCCGCCGGGAGTCAGCAAGAGGCTCTGGCGACTCTGCAGCCGTGGAATTTGCCGCCGCCGAAACCTGCGCCGAAGAAGAGGCCTGGCCTGAGGTCGAAGCCTGGACCAAGTAAGAGGCGTCGTGTGAGGGCGTAGCCTGGGCCAATGCCGTGGAAATACGCCTTTTGGACGTCTTTCTTTCCGTCACCGTCGAGGTTTGTGGTGCAGCTTTGGCTGCGTAAGATGGCACCGCCGCCCGTGCAAAGCTTCCTCCTGCGCCCAGGGGTGGTTGCAGAACTATGCCTTCCAGTGCCGAAAAGCGAGACGATAGGCTCGCCATCTCCGATCGGATGAGGCTGTACAGCTCTATTATTGCCCTCGTTTAGATCTTGGATGGAGCAGGTGGTTGTGCACGACGAGCAACTAAGTAGGCGACGTGTATGTCCTGTGATGGTGCTCCACACTGACATTGCGTTTGGGTTGGGTGAAGAATGCATTATTTGGCCAAATTAGTTTTACAACGGCCAGCCTGAGTTCGGCAGCAGTTAAAATTTGTGCCCGGATAAAGGTGAAGTGTAAGAATATAATATGTACGTTCCTTTATATTATTAAGTAGGTACACTCCTTTACAACTGAGCGTGTATGCTGAGTTTGCACTATACCTTACTTGCATGTATTTTATAATTGTTCTTTTAGTCAATAAATAGTACTTAACAGATGTGGTCGTTTCCTTGAAACCACCCTTTAGGAACCCCAACATTACATGGCGACCCTGCCTCGGGACTCTGCCAAGGGGATTGTTAGTAGTTTCGTTAGTTAGTTTTCGTTTTTAAGAATTTTAATTGAGAAGAACTACCTCAATAGTATAATGTGTCGGTCAACAGTGGAAAAGGAAGAGGTTTTCCTCAGCCAAAACGCGGCTGGAGGTAACAACGACGCCACGTTGAAGGAAATCGGAAGCCACGTGGAACGGCTTAGCATTGTCACCTACATTGTTCTGGCCATTATTGGGATCTTAGCAGTATATGTTGGCCTGCGGATGTATAGAAACTGCCACCGCACATGGATTCAGCAGGAAATTGGGATGAGTACCATGCAGAAAATTAGGTCATCCATCAGAGGGCGCACAGAAGGTACCGATAATCAATAAATAGTCTTGTGAATAACGAAAGTGTAGTGAATTTATCATTTGGAAAAATATAAATCGCAAATAGTATATTATTAGTAAAAATACCAGTGAGTGAACTAGTTACGCGGTATCATATTTCATAACGCAAAACTTTAAAAGAGCTAGAATCGTGCGCAGACCTTCAGACATAAGACACCGAGCGGAAACAAAATGCAACGTCGGACATTTTTTTATCTGGTTCATCGCATTTACGTGGAATGTGTAAAATTTATTGCAATTATATTATTAGATTATAAGCATAACATTGAAATTATGTTATTATATTAAGATTATGATTGATATCTTGGAGAAAAAATATTTCTTGTTAGTAGAAATACGAAATTATTTAGTTAAAAAGGGACAAGCAAGATATAAAGGTAATGTTATATCAATAAAGTTAGAGCAAGCAAAGAGCGTTTATGATGAATGTTGTCAAACATTTTTAATGCTAGAAAAAAGTAAGCATGTTAATCTAATATTGGCAATTGAGCTATATGAAAAAATAAAACAAAAATACGAGGAAATAAATAAATTGTGTGTAACAGTAGAATTAGGAAAAATGGATTTCGACCTTAAGGTGGCGTGTAGTTTGATTCCAGTAATGGACGGTGTTGAGGCCACCACCAAACGGTTAATCGACTCCGTGGAGATGTATGCTGGCATGCTGGATGGCCCAGGTAAAGTATTATTAATTACTTTTGTTTTGAAAAGTAGGCTTAATGAGAACGCAAAGTTAAAAATTACAGGAACATATAAAAATGTTCAAGAATTGATTGATGATTTGAGGAAATACCTTTTACCCAAAAAATCATACATAGCCATACAAACGCAGCTACAAAATGTACAACAGGGATCGAGGTCCATTGAGGATTATGGTTCTGAAGTAGAAAAGTTATTTACTGAGCTGACGATTACTCAGGCAGATGGAAAGGCGGAAACATTTACAATTTTAAAACCGATCAATGAAAACTTCGCAATAAAACGATTTTCAGATGGCTTGCGTAGCTCGAAGCTGAGCACCATCATCTCAGCGCGCGGCTTCAGCAGTTTGAAAGATGCCATACAAGCAGCGAAAGACGAAGAGTGCACGTCTTTCCAACCATCAGGTAACATTATGCATGCATCTAAAAATGGACGATTTTCGCACAATACTTGGCGCTCACAAAGATATCAAAGAGGTTCTCATTATGTTAGTCAATATGGTAACAATTACCCTCGTGGACACCAATCTAATAACAGCTACCACCGAGGACAAAGGTCTCACGGAAATGGAAATTTTAGAGCAAACCATCGCTCATCATTCGGAAATCAGCGAGGTAATAGAGGTTCGAGGTATGTTAGGAACCGTGGACGAGGCCAAAATACTTTTACAGTAGAGAGAGTAGATGACACGCGTCAACTCGACAAAGATGATAATGCAGGAACATCAAACCAGTTTTTTCGATCTTAAGAATTTCATATTATCATTCCAAGGTAATGCGAAGTATATAACTTTTTATATTAAAAATATTAAATACTATTGGCTTATTGACACGGGCGCTTCATTGTCAATTATTAAAAATGAAGTGCTACCAAAAGATACTATAGTTCAAAGAGATAATACTTTAATAAATGGAATAGGTGGTCAGCGACGTTCTCAAGGTTCTGTAAATTTATTATTAAGGCACGAGAATGCCACATTTCAGCATAACTTTCTTATTTTTAATTCGCTACCACTAAGAGCTGACGGTATCATAGGCTTAGACTTTTTAGAAAAATTTCGAGCAAATATTGATATAGATTCAAATAGTTTAACACTTATTAACAATAATACACAACATTATTTTGAATTTTTTGATGAACGTGATAGGATGAAAAATGCAATAAATATACCAGCACGATCGGAATCAATTCATTATATTTTTGTGAATGATAATGTGAGTGGAGAAGTTGTAGTGTGTAATAGAGAGTTAGCGAAGGATGTGTTTATAGCAAATGCAATAGCAAAAGTTAATAATCATAGAATTCCGGTCAAGATACTTAATGTTAGTGACAAGGAAGTAAGTTTGCCATCTTTTACCCCAGAATTGAAAAACTTGAGAGACTATAACATTTGTCAATTTAGTAACACCAATATCGACGTTACTAGAGTAAAGACTTTGTTGTCTGATTTAAATCTTAATTATTTAAACGGTGAAGAGAAACAATCAATTGAAGCAATATGTTCAAAGTATTCTGACGTTTTTCATTTAGAAGGAGATAAGTTAACAACAACGAATATTTATGAGCAATCTATAGTGGTAAAACAAAACACTACTCCAGTTTACGTCAAGCCGTATAGGTTACCACAAGCACTAAAACCGGAAATAGCTAAGCAAGTTGATAATATGTTAGAAAACGATATTATAGAAGAGTCAAATAGTGAATGGTCCAGTCCAATTTTATTAGTACCTAAGAAAAGTAATAAAGATAATGAGAAAAAATGGCGTTTAGTTGTAGATTACAGAAAATTGAACCAAGTTATTTGTGATGATAAATTTCCTTTACCAAATATCAATGAAATTTTAGACACGCTTACAGGAGCTACTTATTTTAGTCACCTTGACCTCCACCAAGGTTACTACCAAGTGATTTTAGAACCTAATAGTCGAAAATTAACAGCTTTCACTACAAATACTGGCCAATATTGCATGAAACGTTTGCCGATGGGCTTAAAGATCAGTCCCAATGCTTTTAGTCGTATGATGTCTGTAGCAATGTCTGGTTTAAGTCACGATAAATGTCTCGTATATCAAGACGATTTGATCGTATTTGGAAGAAATTTAGCTACCCATAATCGAAATTTAATAAGTGTGATGGAGAGACTTAGAAAAGTAAAATTAAAACTAAATCCTCAAAAATGTGAATTTTTAAAGAAAGAAATACTTTATTTAGGACATTTGGTTACGGATAAAGGTGTTTTACCGGATCCCGAAAAAACAAAAACATTACAAAATTATCCTACACCCAAAAATTCAGATGAAGTAAAACGTTTTGTAGCTTTCTGTAACTACTATCGAAAATTTATAAAACATTTTTCGGATATAGCGATGCCATTGAATAAGTTAAGTAGGAAAAATGAACCATTTAATTGGTCAAATGAATGTCAACAAGCTTTCGAGTTTTTAAAAAATGCTCTAATATCGTCACCTATCTTACAGTATCCTGATTTTTCAGAGAATCATGAATTCATTTTACAGACCGATGCTTCGGGTACTGCTATTGGTTCTGTATTATGTAATAAAGATCTGAGACCAGTTGCATATGCGAGTAGACCGTTAAATAAAGCAGAAAAGAACTATCCGACTATTCAAAAAGAACTTTTAGCAATAGTGTGGTCCGTTAAGTATTTCAGACCATATTTGTATGGGAATAAATTTACCATAATGACGGATCACAAACCCTTGATTTATCTTTTTGGTATGAGAGATCCATCGAGTAGATTACTTAAATTTCGGTTAACTTTAGAAGAATATAATTTTAAAATAGTCTATGTAAGAGGAAAAGACAACGTTATTGCAGACGCTTTATCTAGAGTTTGTATTACGACTGATGAATTAAGGAGTATGAATGAACAAGTGATGGCTGTAACAACCAGAGCGCAAAAGAAAAAGATGAATGAGCTAAGTAAGAGTAAGAATGGAGATGCAAAAAAGGCTCTTAATAAATCCATTAACGACTGGCCTGATCAACCAAGGGTTGTGGATATATTAAGACAACCATGCGATTCAGTAGAAATGTGTTTGATAGAGGGTAAAAAATTAAAAAGATTAAGAGAAATTAACATGATAACCGAAGAATTTGAATGTTTAGCATTTGTAGAGAATAAAAAGACATTATACATTAATCTTGATTTCAAGGCGCACTTCTCGCGAGCCGAATTTGTGCAGAAATTAAGCAATTTTTGTGAAAGGATACGTATCAAGGAAGTTTGTATAATTAAAAACAATGATAATATAGAATTTATTAAAAGTGTTTGTGATGAGATAACGACACTTACTAATTGGTCCGGACCACGAATATGTATATTACGAGGTGTCAAAAGAATAATTGATGACAATGAAAAGACTTTAATTATGAATGACTTTCATTTACTGCCTTCCAGTGGTCATGCTGGAGTGCGCAGAATGGTAAATACTATTAAAAGACGATACTATTGGCCAAGTATCGACAAGGATGTCCAGGAATATGTCAAAAAATGTACAAAATGTCAAAAATCAAAATATTTTCGTTACATTAAGGAACCAATGGAAATAACTACAACTGCTTCCTCGGCATTTGAAAAGATTTACTTAGATGTTGTGGGTCCTTTAGATAGAGACGACAGTGGTAATTGTTATATACTGACTATGCAGTGCGAGTTAACAAAATTTGTTCAAGCTATTCCTTTGCAAAATAAAGAAACGGTGTCCATTGCAGATGCATTTGTTAGACAGTTCATACTAAGATTTGGTATTCCCGAAACAATAGCTACAGATCGAGGAACAGAATTTATTTCTGCAACTATGGAACAGGTTTGTAAAATTCTTAATATTGAAAAATTAGCTTCTACAGCGTATCATCATCAGTCTATTGGAGCTCTTGAAAATGCTCACAAAACTTTGGGTGCATTTTTAAGGATTCAGTGTGGCAATCATACGGACACATGGAGCTATTGGTTACCATTTTGGTGCTTTAGTTTTAACAATACAGTCCATTCAGAAACAAATTATACGCCATATGAACTTGTTTTTGGTAAACTTTGTCAAATACCAGATAGCATTTGCGATACTGTAGATCCATTGTACAATATTGATAATTATCCACTACAATTAAAATACAGGTTACAATTAGCTCATGCCGATGCAAAAAATAATTTGTTAATAAATAAACAAAAACGTAAGGAAATATATGACAAATCAATCAACTCTACAGTATATGAGAAAGATGATTTAGTTTTGTTAAAAAATGAAACACGTAGTAAATTAGATACGTTATTTGAAGGTCCCTACACAGTTGTGGAAGATTTAGGTTGTAATGTTAAAATAAATAGAAATAATAAAATAGATTTAGTACATAAGAATAGGACTAGGCCTTTTTGTCAATAGATTTGATGCAATGTAAGGAAAAATAAGGTATATTTGTAATGAGTAAATATGTTCATCTGTAATACATTAATAACTTGAAAGATGTTGTCTTGTATACGTAGCTAATCATAATAATTTAGAATGTAAAAAGAAAAAAAAAAAACAAATGTTAGTATTTTTTTTTCTTTTTCGCCTTCCCCGGGAGGTGAAGTGTAAGAATATAATATGTACGTTCCTTTATATTATTAAGTAGGTACACTCCTTTACAACTGAGCGTGTATGCTGAGTTTGCACTATACCTTACTTGCATGTATTTTATAATTGTTCTTTTAGTCAATAAATAGTACTTAACAGATGTGGTCGTTTCCTTGAAACCACCCTTTAGGAACCCCAACATTACAAAGGCTTACCCCCTATTGGGACATAATACGAATAAGACAATGGCGATGTAAATACGACATAATATTCTTCTATTTATTCTCAACATTTAACCCATGCTAAAATGTCAACAGGAGATTTAGTTAACGGTTTCAGATGTTTTCACCAGTAACTGAGTTACCAAATTAATTGGATTGATGTTTTTTTTTTGTACATTAAAAATACCCAACCAATATTTATATCAGCAGATCAGCTGTGACGTTCTCCTGCTCTCTCCCACAATTTCCATTTCTTTGCTCCTCCACATTACCAACCAGCTTCGTTCCTTTCACAAATTATGAGATACATATTTACAATTGGATTGGCAAACTTGTATGGGAGGTAAACACGTGGCATACGATCGCATTCCCGTCACGTAATCGTTCCGTTCCCTAATAAACTGATAAACGGCGCTGAGATTGTGAAATTTTTATCGGAAATACGATTTTAAATTAATATTGTTTTATCTAATGTTAGCATCAAAGAAACGCCGTGCGGAATAAAAGGGCTCTGATTTGAGGAAGATGTTTATTTTTCTAATTTCAATATTAAACGGTCGTGGTGGCGCGGGAGCTTACCGGATCTGGAAGCTAATTCAAAAAGTAATAGTACTTATAACTTTGATTTTATGCTGTCATTTTCAAGTTCATAATCTTTTCTGCTCTTAAAAGCTTCTGCCAACATGAACATAGCTAATGTAGTGATGAATATTCTTTTTCTAATTAGTGTAAGAAGAGGCCTTCGCCTACCAGCCTATTATTGTCCCACTGCTGGTTAAGGGCGTCTTCTCATACCTACTTGCCCAGTACCGAACTCGCAAACTCATGCCTAGAAACGGGGGTCTTAGCTACTGGGCTTTCACGACCATGCCATCGCCTTACAGTCAAATTAAGTTAATAAATTACTTTCAACAAACTCATAATTGCCCCTCCTAAACAAAAGCACAACGAGCACTCCAAATGAACACACGTACCAAATCAACACAGAAATCGCCAATCTATTTATTAATCTCAGCATAAGCCAAAACACAATCACAGTCCGGGATTGTGCACCCCACCTATCGCAAGTTGCCGTCAAGCCCGTCAAACTAAGTTAGAACCGAATAGCCCAAGTTGCGTGACGAACGTGAGAATGGTACACAATGGAACACAATCGGGAACAAGTTATGACACCCGTAAGTGATCCCAATTAACTTGAACTGTGTGCACAACTGGTTGATGGTTTTAAGTGGAGACGTGAGGTGGTTGTGCACTGTACCTAGACGCGCTGTGGCGCGGTTGAGCGGTTTATGCTTATGTCATTTTTTATATATTGCATCATCAGCCCGTAACAGTCCACTGGTAGACATAGCCTCTCTTATTGCACGCTACTTAGCTTAACTCGGTATAAAAAATTAAATAGAATTAGTGTGGTGAAAACAATATATTTTGACCACCATTTGGTGTTTATCTCTCTAGAGTATCTGCATATATCATGCAACTTCTGCCCGCGACTTCATGAATTTGGCTATTATACTACTCTGTGTATAAAGTACCGGGAATTCCTAAATTACAGGACGCGCGGTAAACCTATCGAAATATTGTTTTTTTCTATAAATTGGTAGCTCTGTTCTGAGTTACCGTAGTAACTTTGAGCACTATATGTCACTCAGTGTAATTACAACTGCCGTTTTTGTACTTCTTGGTTGTAAGCGTGCTGCGATTTTGTTATGGAAGAATTTTTTGAACAAAAAGAGTTTGCCTTACGTTTTGCGTTACAAACGAAATTTCTTGTGCCAAATCACTAAAAATGTTGCAGAAGTCTTACAGTGATACGTGTATCTCAAAAACACTGGCATATGAACGGTATTAAGTATTTAAAGAAGGCTGACAAGTGGTAGTTGATTTGCCTCGTTCTGATCGACCCCCAACAGCTGCGAATGATGAAAACATCATTTTAATCAGGAGTCTGGTACTTAGAAATCGTCATAGGAGTTTTAGAATGATGCTCTAGAGGTTAGCATATCTTTTAAATCCGTTCATAATATTCTGACTGATAGTTTGGGCATGAGACGCGTCGCCGCACGATGAGTGCCAAAAGAGCTCAATTTTGTCCAAAAAGAGCAACGAAAGCAGGTTGCTGAAGACATGATTTCCCGAGCTTCTACGGACTTCACTTTCATGAATTTCATAGTAACTGGCGACAAGACATGGGTTTATGAGTACGATAAGCAAACAAGCCAACAGTCAGCAAAATAGCGCGATTCGAGTCGATTGAATCTAAAAAAGAAAATTCGCTGAAGGAATCGAACACCATACCTCAATCAGCTTACAAAAAAAATATGGAGGACTGGTTCAAGCGCTGGCGTAGCTGTATCGTAAGCGAAGGGGCCTACATTGAAGGTGACATAATAAGTTTTGAGGAATAAATTACTTTTTTGGTTTTATTGAACAATTCCCGGTACTTTTTACACAGAATGTATATAAAATTATTGTTTCCAATCCGACAAGTAGTTCCAGGCATTACCGCATTTAAACAAACAAGCTTTATATTAGATTAGTTCATACTAATTTAAATCTATATTTACACCCTTTATTAGCCACTGAAAGCTCATGGGTATACAAAGTTGACAACGAATAATGCATGCAGCATAATTGAGTAACCTGATTAGTCAAATCGTCGGCCGTATGGTTATAAGCGTTATAAAATGTAACTAGTACAGTAGTTGTAGAACATGTAGTTAGTACGTCATACTTAATTAGGCCTAGCTCATTGTAACATGTCACATAAAATTAAATACCATACCTAGGTAAACCTTATAGTCAGACCTAACACACCAATATAAAACTCTTTCAAACCTCCAATTAAGGTACAAGTGCACTAACTCAACACACGCACTCGCGATTAAGCGATTAACGTAACAATTTCATGTTTATAGGCTTGTTGGAGCGGCACCACTGTGTGTTCTCCTCAATAAACAAATAAAACAACGTTACGTGGAGTAAAACGAAGTGCAGTCGAGCTGTTTAGAGATCGTAAAGCATAATGTTAGGTTCTACCGCACGGATACTATTTGCAAAAATACAGCCACAGTAAGTAAGCGCGACCATATCGCATGACTATCAAAATGTTCTACGTTTAAAAATTTTTGTGCAATCCTAAATTGAGTGTAATGCAGCAAATATTTATCGAATTCATCAAAGAGTTATTCAGCAGAATGTTTGTATTTGGCAATAAAATTTACATATACATATCTACATGCTTTTACATGAAATACTCTTCTATAAACTAATATAAAACATACCTACACAGCTATTACTAAACCCAAACGTCACATAAACCATTGCTCATTCAGCGCGACAAACCACTGTTTTCGCGTAAACGTCACATTTATAACTCACGGAATCGGTTTGTAAAATATTGTGGACTATTAAAGCGTCGTATGTTCGTCGTTTCGTCGCGATCGCTTGGGTGAAATTGTGTTCCATGTTCTGTATTGCTTGTTCGCAGACGATAACGCGATAAACGACAAGCGGTCAATGTGTCATCGTGCGGTCGCGTGTCGCGGCCCGCCACGGTGGTAACATGGCTTTATTTTCGAGAATTTTATGTAACCCTAAGTAAATTCTTTTAAAGGTTTTTGAGGAATTTCCAATCGGGTATCGGAATGAAAGGGAATGTTTGGGAGGAATGAACAATGAAAGTATTTAGCCTTGAGACATCCGTGGTGATTCGTGTTCAGAATGGCAGATAATTAAATATTTTTAATACCGTCGAACCGCATCAACTGGGATCAATACATAATTGACCCGCCACACAAATTGGTCAATAGATGCTGCATAAATAGCTCTATTATGTGCCTGTCTGAGCAAATGTATGTGTTCTGTTGTGCTTTATGCTTGGTCGAAGCTCGCAAGAACCAAGAGTAAAAATAACAATATACCAAAGAATGGTATGAATTCACTATTTCATATCTGCGTATCTACCACGTATATAAATCCTTGACAAAAGCTCAACAATCACGAAAAAAAATCGCAGCAACAAAAAGAAATCTCCACTTAAACATTCAACACACAAAACTTGAATTCGCGCGCAAAGTGTCGGTCTTCCACTTAACAGCGCAAACACAAGCCGTAGCGCAGTCTAGCGCACCGATAGTCCGCGCTAAATACTGCGCAAACATTTGCTGAGCACACCTAGCCTTCTTTGCTATTGTTCTAATAGTTAGGGTGGAACTGTAGGTGAACGAGCTTTGTTTTTGGAGAATGCATTTTGGTAGAGGGCTTTTTGAATTGTCGGTTTTTGATAATGAAAAGGCAACCCTTTATTTTGCGTTGTAAAGTTCAAGTTCGTCATTAAATATGAATGAAATAGCAAATGTGTTTGCTAAGGCAAATGACTACTACGGTTCATGAGACCAGGCGGTCTTATAACCAAATATGTATGGTGAAGATAAATTGGGCTAATTGGTTATGTGTTGATAAGATACTACAATCTCATTTTGAAGGTCTTAAAGATGTATCAGGCGATCGACGCAACGACTTCCTGCACTCAGTCAATCCAGTAAATTACATCCAAAAAAGAACTTCGCAATTTCAGCATTGCCTACTCGTTCTTATCTTGACGAATGTTTCAATCGATCTCTCCCTCGTAACTAATTGATTTAATTACTACATATCGTATAAAATACCCCCGATTTATACAGAATTTTAAATGATAGTGCTGTAAATCAGTACGTTTTGCCAACTCAATTGTTTTATTCACTTCAGTGGAAAGTTTGACCGAAGTTAAGATATAAATCCTCTTCTTATATTTTTCTTATTAGAAGTAGAATGGCAGAATTGAATAATTCAACGTATAGGTTTGCTGCTATTCGAGCGCTGCGGTCCTGTCCGAATTTTTATTTATAAATTTTCGTAGGAATATAACTCCCTAGATACCTGGCGTATTCTTCCGCTACCGTAGGTATTGTAGATCAAGATTTTAAACCCTACGGGGGTAATTCTACTAACTTTTCAGGACGTTTGTAATCTAATCTAAGGCTTAATCTGCCAAAAATGACTTTAATTTTCGACGTATCAGGAGATGGATTGTCGCTGAGATGAAAAATGTCAAACATTTTGACTGTATATCTTCAAATACAGTTTTGAAATTTAATCTGGAAATCGTAAGAAAATATATTTTACACATACATAAGCACCTTTTTCCCATGGAGATAGGCAGAAACTACAGAACGCCACCTCTGCTACGATCGCTACATACTCCTTTCGCCACGTCCACACATGTCATACTAGCTCACAAAAAACACATTCCTTTAGAAAAAAATATTGTCTCATTCTTCCGCTACCTTCCTTAGTTAGACTAATCTCATCATCGGCACATGAGCTCGTCATGCAACTCAACAGACATGAGATACGAAGGATAACGTAAATATTACCATTAAGTGTGATGGCGGAGCGCTAGTGTGGAGCGAGCGCGGTGCTCCAAGTTGTGCCCTCATTAGACGTGCAGTTTACCGCTCTAACTTGGAAGCACAACTTCAAATTGTGTGCAGTTAATTAGTATATTTTAGAGATACTGTTTTGACCTTGTTATTAGTTTACGTGGTCTGTCTGTATCTGATCGTTGCTTCTTGAATTATAATTTCTGAGCAAACACTTTAAACCAGTTAAGGTGGCTTGCCAGGTTATCTTTCTTTGACAATTTCACGACACGTAGTGTCGGATTGGTTGCGGTGCTACTTGTTGTAAGTTCGATTCCGGCACGGAAAAAAATATTTATAACTACAGATAGTGGTTCCGGTTGTGGTTGTTTGTTAGTTTATAATTATATTAGCAAAAGCACCAATGATACGTCTTAAAAAAAGAGAAATGTACAGAACACCCAAAACACCGCACTTTTTCATTATTATGTTTAAACAGTAAAATACTTTGCTCGACCTGGGAATCAAACCCATGACTTTTTTCGCAGCAGTCACTCTTAGGACCAGTTATATTTAGGTTTACCTTTATTATTTACCTACTCATTTACAGTGTATCGTCTTACATACGTACTAAGGTGGCATTGCCTTTAATTATTGGTTTACTACAATCCATACTCCAAGCTACACCAGCTCAGCTACAAAGCAATGTCAACACATCACCATCACCATACATTGTAACAATGTATCACCGCACCACTTAAATTGGTAAATGAAACCCGTAGAAGCGCTAGCGTACGCCATAGCTACGCTGCGTATTATAGGTACGTAACTTCGTAGTACGCCGTTGAAACAATACGCCGGTGCGCGGTAATGTGCCTGGCGCCTCATCGCGGTGCGGTCGCTGTGTGCGCGACGAGCGGCTGGTGCCTTCAATAAATAAACAGTTCTATCCATGTGTGTGTGTAGGAAGTGTTACTAGATGCAAAAAAGCCCGTAGAATATTAAAATGAACAGGTACTTAGTCTGTTAACCTCATTACATTGTCTAAGTAGTGTAAATGAGAAATGTTAGTTGGCTTTTCATTGTCGAGTGTGTGTATATTTAAGCCTAAGGTTAGTTATATTTAAAAACCATACCAAAGCTCTAGGCAAACCGAAACAAATAAATAAAATAAAATGCCATTACAATATACATTATGACCCCATCATCATTTATAGCCAGTCTTCACCTACTGCTCTATATGTATAAGCTGTCTTATATCCATCTCATACAAAGGCGGGTTTAATGCCTTAGACATTCTCTACCAGTCAAGCAAAGGTGGTGAAGAGATAACATAGCAGGTGCAACTAAGCAGCAGCGCGTTCATCTAAGTTATATCGAAACGAAAGTAACGATGTTGTGCACCCACCTCGCAGACCTACATCCAGTTCTTCAATCAAATCATGCCTTTTACTAGTCTATTTGAAAGGTGATGGCTAAATGACTGCCCCCGGGCCAGATACATTCTGGAATGTATATGAATCTTACATAACCTCATAATATTTAAAAAAATATTCATGAATTATGTAGTGTTTAATATTTTCCTAGCACTTTCGTGAACTATTAAACATAATAAAGTATCTAAAAAAAAAGGAAAAACTTTTTCATCACAAACATTCGCTTATAAATATACAACCTCATTTTCATTTCTAGTTTTACTTTTTCAAAAGTGTCAGTTGAAGAAAATTATATACTGTCACACTCACCTTTTTTCCTTTTTAGGCAATATTATTTTACCATTATATTATTCCCAAAAAGTATCTGAAACTTTTTTACATGAAATACTAATATTTAGCCATTCAGCATTACATTGTGCTAGGTACCATATTTATACATGGTACCTGGCACATGGGGCAGTGGTCTATACTTCCATTTAGCCATCTCCTTTGACTTGACTTTGATGTAGGTACTACAAACTAGTAAGGACACGAAATAGGAAGCAATACACCACGATCTGACACAATCCACGGCTCGTTACTCTCCGGTCCTTATGCGGGTCAGAAGCAGTTACCTCCGACGAATATCTTCATAGGACGCCATAGCTACAGTCGCTCAGGCTCATTACGGGCGCGCCCCGATGCGGGCGGCGAGCGGCCGCCGGACCGACTCTTTGAATTAAACATTTAATACTTCTGAGCTAGAGAAAAGGAATAGAAAAATGTAGAAACTCTTTTATTTTAAAACGACGTTCTTTTGTTCTTTTTAGAATGATTCTGTTTGTTTATTGTTGTTTAAGTTTTCATTAAAGATGTTAGTTTTATAATAACGTGGCTATATTTATTTTGGGAGGTGATGTAAATAGAGTATTGTTAATAAGGGAGGTTGAGAGGTTCTAGTATTGCCTAATTACTCGGAATATATACCTAACTTCTTTTAACTATATGAAGTTTTTACGTATAAATAAACAAGAGCTTGAAGCATTTAAACGTAAACAATGCTATAATTAGTTCCCCTGACCTTGTAGCAACGCTTTCCTAAACAGGGTCTGGAGAAACTTTGGTAAAAATGTCAAAAGTTACAGAAACGTCTCGTGAATTAATAAAACGAAAACCAATTAGATTCGACCTTTAACTTGATGAATGTAAAATTGTTACTTAACAATTTCTTTGAATAATATAAACCTTTTAAATACAAAACTTTCTTTCAATTCCTCCGTTCAATTCTTCCGTCAGTCTCCGCTACTCGCCTACACCGACGCCCGCGGTCTAGCCTAAAAATAATTAAGTTGAATGAGATTGCAATACATAAAACAATAATTATATTTCATCCGCGATAATAATGGGCACTTAATTAATTCTTGAAGATTCCATTACTGTTGAGTGCTCGCTGTAAATTTGTTAGAGGAAGGCAGATGTAGTGCTCTGTGCTTCCATTGTGCGTAATTGCTTCAAAATGTTGTATCTTCATCTTGATGCCTTTTGGGCGTGATATAGAATGTTGAGAACAAAAAATCTTATAAAAGCAAAGATTTTAATCTTAGACAGGCTTACCAAGACTAGATTAGAGATTGTACATGATTATGAGAGACATAAAAGCTACTCGGAGTTAGGATTTGTGCCCAGTTCATGGCAATAGAATCGCCCCCTTACATGGGACCTAAACATACCGGGGAACTGAGGGTGTACTGGTACACATCTGCCTTACCCTTCGGGGAATACAGGCGTGATGGTATGTTTATGTCTTTGAGAGATAATTTATGATGTCATTGTATCTCGGTTAAATATTTTGCATGCCGTAAGGTACAATATTTGGGATTATTAACCAAACAATTCACCCTAGTACCTGACTGCTCCAATAGAAGGGTTATATGGTGATTTTTTTTGTAAAAAAGACATACATTTGTATACCTACATTTGAAGCAAAAAAAAATGACTTTTATTTCTATTTGCAACTCGTTGCTGCAAATTGAAATAGGAACAATTTTTTTGCTCATGCATCGTGTTCAAATAAAGTTGACGTTTTCAGGACGAAACAAATGAACCATAGGAAACAGACCAAAACATTAGACGCGGCAGAACGCACCTACTACTACCGATAGAAATCTTTGATATCTTCGTGTTTTCAATGTAACATTCGATTAGATTTACTTTATTAGATTACAACAATTATTGGTCTACTTGCATAATACTTTCCACATTCTCTACTAGCTCAGATTTGGGTCTTCTACCTTAATAACTTACATCATTTAAAACAGTTTTTAAGGCAGGAATTGTTTTTATTCTATCTAAACCCACATTAATATGAACAGATGCCCAATTCTTCTATGATGGTTTTTCTACTAAATTCTCAGTAGCAGCTCGGAGTTAGGATTTGTACCGGTTAATGGCAATAGGCTCGCCTCCTATTGCGTGGGACCTACAACATACCGGCGGACAGTGGGTGCGCTCTGCATTAGTGTGAGTGTCCATACAGATAGTGTAGGTATGACGTCGGCCTAGAATACGACACGTGTTTAATTTATTGAAATCAGTCTTTACCGGACCATACTCTTTACTTTTGGTAATCATTTACATAAATGCAAAGCTCAACTTACTCCTCGCGGACTGTACACCTCTGCCTACCACTTCGGGGAATACAGGCGTACGTGATGGTATGTTATGTTAGATACCCAATACTATTAAAATGGTTACTTAATTTTGTTTAATTCATTAAATCCAGTACACTAACTTAAGTTATAAATAAAACAGCATCTAACTCATAATTAGTTAGACATACATAAACGAGCTGTAAGGTACAAAACCAATTGTAGTTATTTGTCGCAAGTAATGTAATGTGAAGTGGCCATAAACCATGTGAGGTACAGTCAACATCATAACGTACGTGATTGTCGCGGCTCCTGGCTGCAAACAGTCCCCGGAGGCGCCATAAATGACGACTAGGAAACTGCTCCGTGCTGTATGTGGGGAATAAGGAATACGTACACCTGTGGACTAGGATATATTAGGCTGTCGTCATTAGGATCTCCGCCCGTGCCTGATTTTTGTAGGACTGATTATCAGGTTATTCAGCTGTTCATAGTTTTATTACGCATACATGGGTAGTATAAACAAACTAATTAACTTTAAGCAAATTTGTACTTTGGGATTTAATTACTTTGAGAAATGTCTTTTTTGGAGTGACAAAACATTTTTTTATAAAAAGTGCTCAATTTAACGCACGCAAATGACCATGCTTCTTACGGGTGTATGTAATATTACAGGAGTCGTTCTATTGTTTAATACTTGGTTTCGTATGAAAACGTAAACAAATATTGGAATAGTGATCTTCAACATCTCTACAACCAAAAGGCTCACAGGTATGGTTCAGAACAAAAGAAAGAACTTGTAACATATTACTTTGTAGTGTCTATTTACACCCAAACCTTACCAAAGTTACATAATAAGAGAAGATAACTCGAAAGTCATTATTTTACAGAAATAATTACCTATCCGAAACATAAAGCTAAAGGAAGCACATAGGAATTCCTTGGGGCGACTGAATCAACCCAAGCTCGGCGAGGGACAAGCTATAAATTAAATCTAAATCCGGATCAAAACCAATTTGATACGTGACTATGTTTGAAATGTCAAATAGATGTACCTATAGCTGAGTAGATGTAGAACAGTGAGCGGACACACAGGAAATTATAGTAAAACCCACCGCGCTTGCTCCGGGCAGATAATAATCATAGTTTGCAACGGATTTACGTGCTTTCCGAGGCACGGAGTTGTCACATCACCAAGTTTTTTACTCTGGGTAACACTAAAACACTACCTGACTTGGAAATCAAATCCAAGACGCTCAGCAGTCGCGCTTTCAACCACAAGACTAACGGGGTATTTGGGGGCCCAATCTCTCCCCTCTCGAGTTGGATTGGCGTCCCATCGGACTATGAGGTTGAGGAAAGCGAGAATGCACTAAAATGTCTCATGGGTATGGTACCTAGTCACCATTGAAATAGTCCGCTGTGACCGAAATTCAGTCAGGAGTATTATTCTTTCGTTTAGTCACTGCTATCTACAAAAGAATAACTTTTTTAAATGTATTTTCAAAAACTTCTTTACTAATTTTTATCGTAGTTTAATATTTGAGCACTGGAATACGTATTACGATATCTTAATCACCTCTTAAGAGTATTGAGTTCGCTAAATCACTAATCATAAGAGACGTTCTCCTAAAGCTTCGGTTTAAAGGGCCCACAACCTGAAGCCAGTAGGTGATTAAACAAGAATATAATTACTCCATTAAACATAATTACGATGTCGTTATCAAGTTTCAGGGCTCTTATAATTAACTTTAATTATAGATTAGCACCGGCCCCTTCAAACAGGCAACTCATTTGCCTTAATCAACTTACTAACCAAAAATTTAAGAAGCATATAGGTATCTACTGTTTATTGAACATAAGTAGCTCTCAGTAACAGCCGTAACCTGTTTCAATTGAACCTCCCAACAGAAACGGAAGAATACTTACTGTGACTAATCTCAATGGTGATTACTAATTACCTAAGATATATTGTAGTGCACAAGTGCGTGCGCAAATACAGGTGCGTTCTCCCTGCTCTCATAACCACAATTGAAAGTCACGCATACAACTTTTCTTTTTAACATGGGAAATTATCAAATGACTTCTTCTATTCTAAACGGAGTGTAAGGGAGTTTCAGAGTCTTACTGACTAAAACCCATCCGTGTTCCTCCTAATGCCTTTTAAGTTACAGGGCCTCGAGTAGCAAGTCGTCTATCGAACAAATGCCGCAACCAAGAATGGACATCTCGCTTTGCCTATGGATTGATGATGAAAGACAGAAACAGACAAAGCAGCAAGCCACGCAATGCACATAATAATATTTTTAAGGTGCACTCTAAAGCAGTAAATCGACAGTCAACCGACGCCTCGAAATAGTACCTATATCATACATACAATAAGGCAATATGTCAAGATGACAAAATATATTGTCTATCAACCCCAGTCAGGTTTGACCCCTAGCCTTTCAGGATCTCAACAACTAGGTATCCTATTTTGATACCTATACGTCCGTTCAATTTTGTAATAACATTTTCATAAACTTTCATGCAATACCGAAGGGTTAGGCAGAGGTATACCAAAGCACACCCACAGTTCGCTGGTATATTTAAGTCCCATGTAATAGGGGGCGAGCCTATTGCCAATAACCGGGCACAAATCATATCTCCGAGCTGCTACTGAGAATTTCATTAAAAAAACCAATAACACATTTTGCTCGACCTGGGAATCGAATCCAAAACCTCTAGCATAGCAGTCGCGCTAATGACCACTTAAGGCTAAGGCTAAAAATTAAATGGCAATAAAAACAAAGTTTTATGACCTACTGCAAAGAAATATATGCGAATACTCTTGCAAACTTCATCAGTATTAAAGTACATAGCACGCTAATAACCCACCCGTGTACATAACATGATATGATATTAAACAGTCGAAGCAATAAACCCGACTAAGTGTAAAAAGGGAGAGTGTAATCGGCTATAAACAATACTAACGGTATGCAGCACCGACGTGTGGAGCAAGGGCGAAGTATGAAATTTAAATGTAAAATACGTCATACATCGCAATGCCAGCTGACTGCCGAGGCTTTGAAGTGAGCGGGGTGTCGCTAAGTGTGTTTAGAAAACTTTAATACAACATTGGTGCTGATTCTCTTGTTCACAAACTTAACTAAATTTAAGTTAAATGCATCTTTCTCTTTCAATTTCTTAAAGTAAAGGACAGAAGATACATATTCGTTTAGTCCTGTCAAATTAGACAGCGCCTGAAGAAAATTGACGTGTTTCTAGTCGCCACGTTTTTAATCGCGTCTAAATTACCTATGGAGTGTCTTAATTTGACAGAACTTAACAAAAATTTTATCTTCTGTCCTTTTCTTAATGAAATGGAAAGAGAAAGATGAACACAACTTAAATTTCAAGACAAGACAATTCCAAAACAAGAGGATCAGCACCAATGTCTTTTTTAAAGTAATTTCTGAGTTTATTTACCTACCCATTTTATTTTACACGAAACTATCTTCTGAAAGGGGCAACTAGAATTAAATTCCTTTTTCACGTAAATCACGTTTAGAAGTGAGAAGATGTAAGAAGGAGCCGTAACTTTCTTTTGTAACATCTTTTACGCACATTATGGTATGCAAATAAATGAATATGACTTCGAACTTGAATACAGACAAGAAGACATGATATTCAGTGAACAATTGTTCCAATCACGAAACTAATAATTATGCTTGTAGTAGTAACTACCAGTGGTAAGGACTTCATATAGTTTGATTCCTAAAGGCTTTCCTTTGGAAGTTTGAAACAAAACCTACTCTACTGCCATGAAAAATGGCACTGCCAGTAGTATTTACTACTGTCTACTATTGACATAATTATTATTCATTTAATTACGTTTAGAAAAGTAAGCAGTATAATTATGCTTCCATTTTACAAAATTTGACC
This sequence comes from Caradrina clavipalpis, assembly GCA_932526535.1. Taxonomy (NCBI): domain Eukaryota; kingdom Metazoa; phylum Arthropoda; class Insecta; order Lepidoptera; family Noctuidae; genus Caradrina; species Caradrina clavipalpis. The sequence goes on along the minus strand of OW052107.1, from coordinate 430,407 downwards.
CTTTGCCTCACTTGGTAACTGCATAAAGCGAGGACACACAGACATGTACGATGACAGATGACGTCATGCGCCTGTCCATTACCGTCATGTGTCCGCCATAGCAATCTAATTCCCAAGGTATTCCCAGTGAAGGCCGGGTTTAGCCGCTGTCTAATAGCATCTAACTGCAAGCCCTAAGAGGATTCCGCTGTCACACCCGCTAGAACAATCCCTGAGACGACATTCACGAGGAGCGACATAGATCTCGAACAAGCTCATAAGTACACATGCGCCGTACTTTGTCATCTTCATACATACCATCACGCCTATATTGTCCAAAGGCAGGCAGAGGTGTAACAATGTACACTCACAGTTCGCTGGTATGTTTTTACGTAAGTCCCATGTAATAGAGGGCGAGGCGATTGCCATTCATCGGGCACAAATCCAAACTCCGAGCTGCTACTGAGAATTTTATAGAAAAAACCAATAACATTTTTTGCTCGTCTTGCGAATCGAATCCCAGACCTCTAGTTTAGCAGTCGCTCTTATGAGACCACTAGGCCAACGAGGCAGTTGTCATCTTCATAAATAATGTAATTTATTGCTAAACTGTTTCTGCTAGATAGACATGAATAACTTAGCTGGAAGGATGAACAGGCCGAATTCAATATCATAATGTTATTGTTGGTTCTCCATTCTTCCCCATATTTTATGGGATTTTGCCAAGCGTGATACAATATCCGATTTACGAGTGATATATGGATCTAATCTGAACATTATCTTTTTAGTAACATTGTTGGTGTAACAAAGGTGGGGAGTTACGCTGTATAAGTTGATTTTAGTTTGTATTCTGGCTGGGGTGGTCGGAAATCATAGTATTACAAGAGCTAGCAACTAAATCGATCCTAAATGAGAAAAAAATCACGCACTAGGTATTATACTGTTTGTTATCTGTTTACTAAACACATTCACGTACTGTCGGTGGATCACTCACAACGGAAGGCAATTAGGAATATTCTGAACATAAATATGAAAAAAAAAATGTACCAAGCCTATCTGTTTTTTTGTGTAATATATTATCATCATCTTTTCTATACATGTTTCAATTAAATTTCACAATTACCATCCGATTATCAATAACTTAATGAGCCCGCAATCTCAGCCCGCAGGTGTCGTGGCCCTCCTCCATTTACTCAGTAAAATATAGCACCTGCAATGCCATTCCGCGTCCCTCTGTTGAATATTGATGTATCTCGCTACGCTTGCCGGGAATCGACGCCGTATACCTGGCGATGAGGATAAATTGCACAGGTGTTAATATGAGGGATGTCTTGTCTTACAATCACAGATTTTGTTAGTAAAGTGTGTCGGTTCTTACATAACATCGCGCCTGTTTTCCCACTTCAAAGTTAGAGTGAACCAGTTTCTTCTGGGTAAGCTCACTCCATCGTAGACGTTGTAACCGACGTTGTGTCACCTTTGACCAAGACTAGATTCAAGAGGAAAAGAAAAAGAAAAAAAGGTGAGAGCAGAGGCAGCGGTAGCGCGTTCACACTTTACCGTCACGGCCGTATCGCCGTAGCACAGCGTAGCGCTGTAGCGGGTCGTAGCACCGTAGCACACCGTAGTGCACCGTAGCAAGTATCATGGCGTCGCCACTTGTGAAAAGAAAATAAAGCTACACTAAAAAATTTGACACATTGGACACAAAAATACCTAATATCCTTATGTTACTAAGTATATTAGATAAATGACATAAGGATAGTAAGTATTTCATCTGTTAAGTTAACAGAAAAGAGAAGAAGAGATAATTATCCTATGTTGCTTTTTCAATCTAAGAACCAAAACACCTACAAGTAGAAATCCGCGTACCGCAAACAGTTCCAAAAGCATATTTAATAATTATTATTTCCACGTAAAAAGAAGCACAACAAACTGCGAAGGACATTTCCAACATAACAATATTATACACAATTGAACTTTCCCGGTAGTGCCGATTGAAGTCGACCTCAAAAAGAACTCGCTTCTCGGTAAAACAGCGGTTGTGTAAAATTCTGAAAAATGAATTGTTTGTGAAGCGGTTCCCAATTATTAATGTTTCAAGTAACAGTCAGTTAAATAAACGGAATAATTACCGTTGACCTGAGGTGCCTCTCACATGTGTAATGCAATTCCACTCGTTAATCACTAGTTTTATTTTTGTATTTTGTGCAATTAAATATCATCATCATATCAGCCGCAGGACGTCCACTGCTGGACATAAGCCTCCCCAATAGATTTCCAAAAGGACCAGTTGGAAGCGGCCTGCATAAAATAATTAAAACTTTTTTAAGCAATTTTTAAAGTCATACTGTTCAGAAGGGTCATTCTAGAAACGGTCAAATTGTTAAAAGTCTAAAATATAAAAAATAAAAATATATACCATCACGCCTGTATTCCCCGAAGGGTTATGCAGAGGGGCACCAATTAAGGTACACCCACAGTTCGCCGGTATATTTAGGTCCCATGTAATAGGGGGCGAGCCTATTGCCATTAACCGGGCACAAATCCAAACTCCGGGCTGCTACTGAGAAATTCCTAATAGAAAAACCCAATAACACATTTTTTCTTTTTTGTTAAAATTCTAATGGTTATCTAAACTTAACATCAATCAACATCATAAACTTATATTTTTTGTACATAATATATTGAGAATAGAACGTTCTTAATAACAAATATTATTACCTCCCAAGTCCCAAACGGGCGAGAAATAGAACTTCATAGTAAACTTGGGATATTATAGTTTCAAGCAAGTTAGACAGATTTTCCTCTACTATTAATTTATAGAAACCAAAGATTAGAGCTCAGCTACTGCACATATATATTTGCGGCACTCTCCCCTTACAACCTGTAAGAATTCTTTTGTTTTTTATACATTGCTCTGAATTTCTCCTGTATGGTAGGTTCGTTTACAAATATAAACTCACATATACAAACAATCACGCACCGGCAAGCGCAGCGTAGGACGTCCACCCACTAGGTGGACGGACGCCCTGATTAAGACCGCAGGAAGACGCTGGATGCAGGCCGCTTCCTACCGGTCTTTTTGCAAATCTATGGGGGAGGCCTATGTCCAGCAGTGGACGTCCTGCGGCTGATATGATGATGATGATGATAAAAACAGTCAGACCCGGAACAACAACCTGCAGGCCATACAAATATTTGTTCCATCCGGAAATCGAACCCGCGACACTACGCAGCAGCCCATCACACAGCCACTGCACCAACCGTGACGTCAAATTGTTACCTCTTCTATACTAATGCAACTAACTAACCTACTCCATACTAATGCAATTTATCAACTTTAAACCGGTGCCATATTTATGCAGAACGAGAGTTAAAGTTCAAGTAGTTATGACGGCAATTATAACTTTACTTTAACTTACCTGTCGGCAATCATGAAAGCGTTTCAAAGGAATATCGACTCTAAAGAATTCAGCTTATTTTATTTCAATAAATTCTGTGAACTTTTAAGTACTTATTGAAACAACTACCTACGTAGATGACTTTATTTATTGAAGTTATTTTAAGATGTTAACAAGCGAAAATATGGTTGTATGACTCTTTATGAGTTGAAATACTATTAGATTTAAATATAAACTCTTAGTAAGAGAGCGCCATGTCTATTATATGAACCGCAATTTTAAGTCTAAATTAAATTGAGAACGGTATTTTTTTTTATCAGTATATTTATGTGATGTAATAAAGATTAGGAACGTGTTTATGTCTGAGAGTAAACCTAGCGCCAAAACTAATGCAATATGAGATTTGTTTGATTGTTTTGTTAAAAAAAACCGTGCTCTGCGTGTGTTTATAAACATATTAACTCACATACACAAACAGCCAAAAACATCGAGCTGTGTAGCCATTAGATAACTACTTAGGTTAAAGAAGAAACCGGTTTTCGAAAAAACAGGAGTTAATACAACAAGGAAAACAGAAGTTAATCAGACCAAAAATACTATTTACAAATCTCAATGTAGATAAGTCTCTGATCTCTACAAACTTCTCACATCCAGGCAAGCGAGTTAGTAAGCGCACCCAATTCCCCAGATCGGCCCCGATCATAAGGGCATAACATTTGCTCGCCGCTAAGGTTATTCAGTGCCCACCTCGTCTGTAAGCCCCATATTATTCACCGCACATGACGTACGCCCATCGATTGCATTGCGTTCACATTGCACAATGCAAATATAACACAGAAGTCAAACTCAAAGAGTTTTAAAACATTTACCCTTCAGGAAGACTGATTGAGGGCTTGGGCTGGTCTATACCAGCTAAAAAAAAATTAAAAATAGAAAGAAAAAGTAATGAATGAAAGAAAGAAAGAAATAACGCAAAGGAGGAAAGATTAGAAAGAAGTAAATCTCATCTTATCCTAAGCTGTCTTAATTCACTGGCCATTTTTCAGGGCGTCAAAGTACCCACCTCATCTCATATCGGCCTATAATCGCCGTGCACTGCTGAAAGTAGACCTTCCCGAAATACCCATTAATACAAACAAGCAAATGTTACAAAGGGATCAACCAATATGAAAAATAAAACTGTTTCCTACAATTTTTTTTTTTAATAATTGTATGTATATTCGAAAACAGTTTTACTTTTTATTATTTTTGTCATAGTATAAACAGCTGCTATTCATGAGTACTTTCACCTGCCGGAAAATTACCCAAAAGCAGACAAAATGGAAAATACATTTTCATCCTATTTGTGTACTAGGGCATTGTACGAAGTGGGGTTTCTGCACACATCTCGCCTACGTAAGCACATGTGGGGTACGTAGGTGGGTACATAAGTACACAGTAGTCGGTGTCGGAGCTTGCTGCGTCCAATCGCAATCGTATAATTGACATCACGTATGTGAGGATTGCGGACGATCCCGACGATCTTAAACCAGATGCAGGTAACCGTGCGTGCAGCTGTGATGTGCCTTCCAAATAGGACGTTACGTCTATACTAATATTATGAAGAGGTAAAGTGGAGAGGTAAATGACTTATAAGGTAGTTGATCTCTGGATCTACTGAACCAAACTGAGAACTGCAAATTCTCACCCATAGAAAGCCAAGTTATTTGTGAGTGTCATTTGCTATATAACATCACGCTACGACCCATGGGAGCGGAGCAGTAACCAAAGACGTAACGTAAGGTGGTTGAAATAAGTCAGTTTGTGTTTTATAAACACAACGCGAACGAAGTCGCGGGCAACAGCTAGTTTCTAATACAGGTACATGATTGCTATTTCCATCAGTTCTTATATTACACGTCACCTTGAGAGCCCGCATAAAAACTTATTGCACTCTCTCTTTAACAACTTTTAATATGAATTCCAGTTGTTTTCATAACAATATCCCGCAAAGGGCAGGAAAAACCGGTTTCTTTATACCGTTAAAAGTATTTACAAGTACATTACTAAGATTTTTTTAGACCCCGTAGAGTACTTGAATTTGTTTTTTACGTACATAAAAATAAAGGTCAGATTTACAAGACTATTTGGCGTTGAACTGCCAAATCAGCTTTCAACATGGAATGTCCTCCCCGAAGAGTCACCATTGTATCTACTAGTGAAGACTTCAGATGTCTCCGGGGACATTAGGTTGACCTTTTTAAAATTGGTCTCGGAATCAAAGTACCAGCTGCATGAGGAACTGATTGAAATGAACAAAAGAATGGCCGGGGAAGTAGACCGTGACGAGCATTGAGGAGTGACTCACTCTTTCGTGTTTTAGGACATATTGAAAAATTTCGAATTCTTTACGATGTTCCAAATTTGCAACGGTAATATTTTCTTATAATTATAACAATAAACAAGACGTTTTCAATACACACTCTGCAGTTTAACAGTTCCATGTCTTGATAGTTTCATGTAGCTGAAAGGCAGCCAACGAAAAATATAATACTAGGTAGGTCTCTTTTTAAGTTCCTTGGATGGCACACTAGCTAACGGTAAAGTGGGCACCGTTGCCTATAAACATCTGCAATACCAGAGATCTTATAAATTCGTTGCCATGACAGAAACAAAGTTGAAATGTCTCATGTGCCTGTAATTACACCGGCACCCATACCCTTCAAACTGGAACACAGCAAAGCTGCTTTACGGCAGTAATAGGTATGGTGGTAGTACTTCCCCGCACGAGCTCCTTCACAAAGAGCTCTACTACTACGGACTATTTGAATGGACGTGTTCAGCCAGTGCACTAACTCGGAAACTAGTAATACATGAAATCTATTACATCACCGTCACTTATGTACACTTAAACGCTAAACCTATCGCTAATGAATACGTTTGTTCGACAAAAGGACGTTAAATATCAGTTAACACTAAACAAGGCCCCTCTAAACCATCGCAATTAAATCCGAATAATTATGAACAGCAGTAAATTTCACTAGTACGGTACTTTACGAGCATTAGTCGACGATATTGGCAGCCTGCATTTGTCGTAATTGTTGGATTTCATTGACAGAGTAATTAGGGAATGAAGTGCTAAGCAGCGCACTTAGTATAACGCTATTATAGTGCTGATAATTTTCTAGTTAACACTCACTCAACACCTAACATACTTAGGGCAATAAAATTAAATGTAAAAATAATGTACACACAGTGAACGATTAAATTGCTACGTGATAATCGTGCCTCCGTGATAGCCTAGCTTCTGAAAGAGATATAGAAACGGCATTTAATTTTGTCATTTAAAGTGTATTAAAAAGAAACATTACCTGTAAGTTTTGTACATGAGGCGTTACCGATATCCCGAACATTAACACTCCAGACTTAGAGTTCTTCTATGGTATTTTACAAAATCAGGATCCCACACTCAGCATTCATGCTACTGACCTTTCAACGTAGAATTATTCAAATTCATCAATAGTCTAAATGGTACCTATCTGTAGTCTAATGGTAGCGTACAGTAGTCTAAGATTACTCTAACAAGATTACAATTTATAAACCTAAATAGACTTAATATTATGTGCTCCAGATAATTTTATGTATATTTGGATATAAATAAACATTTATTCATGTAGGTACAACGCTAATGAAGATCAAATTAACACCTGCCATTCTGGATCTCATTATGTTAAGTAATTTGACCAATTATTCTGCCTGGCGTTTGCCTTAACCTACGCATACCTATGTATAATTATGCGCAAACAATACGAATTAATAATGTATGCAATTTGATTTTTGAGAAAGTAGAAAACTTATAATTTTTGTTATCATCGGAACTATTTCATTTTTGGGTTACTGTATCCAAAGATTACCAGTGGCATTTACATATCTAAGGTATTGCTGTCTGACTGACCGTCTGTCACAGGGCCTTATCTGTTGAAACTTAATTGGTGGTCACTTAAAATTTCCACAGAATGTGTATTGTTTAAATAAATAATAATAATATAACGTTTATTTATAAAAAGAGGCACATCTAGCCATATATATGCCCTATGGTCTATTAATTCTGTATTGCAATAGATAACACCTCGTTAGTTCGTTGAACTGCCTCGTTAGCCTAGTGGTCCTAAGCGCGACTGCTACGCAAGAGGTGTTGCGTTCGATTCTCAGGTCGAGCAAAAAGTATTATTGGGTTTTTCTATGAAATTTTCAGTAGCAGCTCGGGGTTAGGATTTGTGCCCGGCTAATGGCAATTGACTCGCCCCCTATTACATGGGACCTAAAACATACCGGCGAACTGTGGGTGTACATTGGTACACCTCTGCCTAACCCTTCGGGGGATACAGGCGGTATGTATACAATAAATAATAAAAATATAAAACATGTTTTTTTTTGTATGCAAACCGATTTGCACTTGGCCGGTTTTCTTTTTCGAGTAAGCAGGAAAGCTCGTAGTTTTACCAAAATATAACAGTTACAAAAGTAGAACAGTTTTTATACCCTTCATATACATCGTTGCTGTATGATTCAATTTAGAAAAGTCTCCATATGAATTAAGAATTTCTCCTTTCTTTTTTTCCAAGTACCGCAACGTACCTATATATCTCACAAATCTCAATATAATACAAGTACAAGTTAATGCCATGTAAATCCAATAAATAGGAAGGTTCTGTATATATCAGATCACCCGGCTCCCCTTCATAATTCTAAGAAGTTTATATTACATTCAGGTTAAGGTCAAATCGGTAATTTCCACGGAGTTTTTTAGCCTCTAACACAAAAAAAACATCATCAAAGGTCTTGACGCCCAAACTTTTAGCTATCCAACCCTCAGAAGTTTCGGTAGCTATCGCTGAAAATTTTCAGGATTATATTCTTTAATTCGTTATCAAAAGACGGCACGTCCTGATTAGCGCGAACTTTTCCCATTTCACCCACGGCGAACAAACCTACGATAGGGAATCTAATCTATAATTTCTTAATAATAGGCGGGGAGTCCGCTCAGCGGCGTCAGAGCGGAAAATTAGCTCCATCGCTCCACAGAGTAGGTAGGGACAGAAGGACGACTGCAGGCGACGGGCTACGACACACGCACACACAGGCATTCGCTTACGTACACATGATCAATAGCACTCACGATTGCCATTCTTTCGGCTTGTTTTTGATTCTTATGGTGGGTCCACACGACACAGACTTTTGTCTGTACAGACATCTGCACAGACTATAAAGTCTGAGTAAAAATTTTTACTCAGAGGTCTTTACCAAATGTCTGTGCAGACTTTTCATCAGTTCAGATTTCGATTTTAATGAATAAATTAAGTAATTCAATAATCATGAGTTTGCTCCGACAATCGTACAGACAAATGTCGGTGATACACCGACATTTGTCTGTACTGATTTGTTGTACAGACAAAATTCTATAGAAGTCTGTGTTAAGTCCTCGCGTAGGATGACTTTTTTTATGTCATTGAATAGCCAATAAGCCCACAGCCCACCTGATGTTCAGTGGTAACCTCCGCCTATAGACATCTGCAACACCAGAGGCCTTGCAGATTGCCATCCCAAAAACAAAGCTAAAAGGTCTCAAGTGCCTGTAATAATTACACCGGCACCTTTAAGCGGGAACACAGTACCGCTGCTTTGGTGGCAGAAATAGATATGGTAGTAGTACTTTCCCAGCCGAGCTCCTTCACTGAGTGCTCTACTACTAATTTTTCACAAGATGATGCACACTTGGCTAGAAGCCATCAACCATCAAAAAATATACCATCACGCCTGTATTCCCCGGAGGGTTAGGCAGAGGTGTACCAATGTACACCCACAGTTCGCCGGTATATTTAGGTCCCATGTAATAGGGGGCGAGCCTATTGCCATTAACCGGGCACAAATCCAAACTCCGAGCTGCTACTGAGAATTTTTTTTTTTGCTAGAAGCATCTTTACTTATTCCCTCTAACCTAGAAAACATTTATTTTTATTTATTTTATTTATTTATTTATGTTAACACGGGTCTGATGAACCAATTACGCTAACATTACAGATTGACAAATAATATCAAATTTATGTAATATATACCTATACATATAAAAAAAAGAATATAAAACAATTGAAATAAAGTAAAAAAAAAAAAAAAAAAAAATATAATAATCAGATTGTCTTGCTTTCGCAAAAGCTTAGACAAACGCACATTACAATTTTAATTTCGTCCGCAAATAGGTCACAGTTCGGGTTGGCTTCCATGATAGTATTGAGCGCAGATAAAATGCGAGGAACTGGGGATGATGCCCGAGCCACGGTGCGGCTCGCCGGCACAGCCAGCAGACGGTGCTTCCGTCCGCGGAGATAGTTACACGGAGCGTAAAGTCGAACCAGCTCGTTGAGGAGATCAGGAGCATCTGTTGTCCCCCTACATATTTTAAGCATAATGTTCAGCTGGTCATATGCTCTTCTGGTTTCTAACATATTATATCCTAGACAGCCTAGGAGAAATTTTGTTGGATACAAATATGGATAAAATCCTAAAGTAAACTTATAAAGAAATCTTAGAAACGCTTTTTGGATCTTTTCGAGCAGAAGGGCATAAGAAGCCTCACATGGGTTCCAGACGCAGGAGCTCGCCTCCAATTTACTCCTGACAAGCGTACTGTATAAAAGTCGTATGACATGCTCGTTTCGAAATTCGCGCGAGTTTCTGAGAACAAAGCCCAGTCTTTTAAAGGACTCTTTGGCAACGGTAGCGATGTGGTCGTGGAATGTCATCTTCTGGTCGAATACAACACCCAAGTCTTTCATCGTGTGTGATCTTGTTATAGTATTGTTATTTATTTTGTATTCAAAGTTTATTGGGTGCCGCATTCGACCAAAAGTCATGACAAAGCACTTAGAGGAGTTAAACTCCATTTTATTAGTAACTCCCCAATTAAAGACTGCATCTATGTCTCTCTGGATAGCCTCACAATCTGATATAGAGTTGACACAAGCATAAAGTTTTAAATCATCAGCGTACAGAAGACTTTTTGCATGCAGAAGAACATCGGGGAGATCATTGATCATCAGGAGGAATAATAAAGGCCCAAGGATTGAGCCCTGACTCACACCAGAACGAGTATGATAAGCACTGGATTCATATATTCCTAGCCTGACAAATTGCTGGCGATCTCGGAGGTAATCAGCCAGTAGCAGAAGAAGGCCAGGGCAAAATCCTATGGCGCTGAGCTTTGCAAGCAAAATGTCATTATTGACGCGGTCAAAAGCCTTCCGAAAATCAAAATATAGTACGTCTACCTGCCGCCGATCGTCAAGTTGAGCTGAAATATACTCAGTTAAGGTCAGCAAATTGGTTTCTACGGATCTTCTGCGTCTGAAACCATGTTGAGCGTTACATAGGTGTTTTTCTACTTGAGTATATATTAATTTATGTAGAACATTCTCGAATATTTTTGCCGGGGAGGATAATATTGCGATGGGCCGGTATTCTTCAACAGCTATTTTGTTGGAACTTTTAGGTATGGGCGTTACACGTGAGATTTTCCATTGAAGGGGATATATACCAGTTTTTAAGGATAAATTAAATATGTGGCATAAAGGAGATTTAAATGATTCTTTCAGGTGTTTGAAAATAATGGGTGGTATACTGTCTGGGCCAATAGAGCTACTTGTTTTTAATTTATTTATTCCGTATGTAACATCTTTGTAAGCAAATTGAAAAATATTGATGTAATTGCTATTGCGACTAACGTCGAGACTGTTATTGCAGCAGTATGCAGCATTAACTGTATTTGCAGCATTTAACTGTGGTGTATCTGGCAGAAACACACTTGCAAAGAACTTGGCGAAGGCTTCAGCCGCTGCAGCGCCTTTATAACTGTCACCGCAGTAGTTTACACACGGCTCAAACCCTCCCTTAGACCGCAAATTGCAAATGTGTTGCCAGAATTCACGTGGATTGGTTTTAATATTATTTTCAACGCGCTTTATATATAATTGGTAGGCTTTCGCCGCCCGATGCTTTAAAGAGCTTCTAAGATCTGAAAAAGCCTTATAGTCATCGAGGCATTTAGAGCGTTTCCAGGTTGCATGTAAGGTGAGTTTACGTTTGGTATCACTAGTAATATCGGGAGTGAACCATACAGGGTAACGCTTGGTGACAGTTTTAGAGCGATGCTTTTTTGGTATACATTTATCAAAAATATCGTAGATTATTTTATAAAAGGCATCAACAGCATCCGAAACATTATTAGCTTGTAATACAGGGTTCCAGGATATCTCTGACAGTAATGAATAAAGCTGTTCGTAATTACATTTTTTAAAGTTCCAATCTCTAACGGGGTTTATGTTACTTGGATCTATTACATTTGAACAATGAGCTGACTCGACTCTTACCTCTATTTCCAGCGGAGGATGATACGCATCAGGTTGAACAATGCTATCAGTACTAGAAACAAATACCTCATGAAAGCCTTCCCGAACCAGCACAACATCCAGCATTCCTCCATGGAGATTTAAAATAACATTCTTATCTACCAATGAACAGAATTCCAAAAAGTAGGAGTAATAATTTGTGATATTTGTTGACGCACTTTTCACATTAAGATCACCCATAATAATGATGAAACCTTTAAAATTGTGTACAAAGCTTTCAGTTTTGCAAAACCAACTCATGTAGTCCTCGTCACAAGCGCTCGGTTTAATATACACAACACACACAAGAAAGGCGCGACCATGCGACGTGAAGGACGCCCACAGATCTTCTCCACTGTCGGTTTCGTACTCGCGTCTCCTGCGTAATACAAGTGGTGACCGTGCCGCCAACAAGACTCCACCACATGGCGTTTTTCCGTCACGACGCAGAACATTCCAATCGCCGCATTCGAGCTCTGAATCCGTAACAGAAGAATCAAGGAATGTTTCAGTAACAGCAACTAGGTTGTGTTCTAACAAGGATAGGTTATTGCGCCACGTAGAAAGTTTCGTTTTCAAGCCACGGACATTCTGATAGAAAGCATAGATGTTTTTAAGTTTGACATTTTTACTATTATTGTGGTGTAGTTGTGGATTTACGAAATGGCTGTTTCGTCGACGATGACAAATCGTTATCGAACATACTCAAGAGCTGTGTGCGTGCACCTATTTTTGCTCGTTGTATTGAATCGGCCTTCTGTGTGTAACTAGTATGTGTCGGCTCGTTCTACTTGAGTGGTGACGCTCAAACTAAGAACGAATAATAAGAAGTTGCACTGCACTCAGTTTTTGTTTCAGAACAGTTTGTTTGAATGGTATAGTTTGTAAGTAGTTCTGAGACTTGGTACTGCACTGCACATATGGTGGAATATCGCTTAACCCTCGCTTGCTTTACACATAAAGTGTCCTACAAATTATAACCTGTTTAGAGAGAAGTGGAGGCCTTTTTTTTTTTTTTTTTTTAAAGATGGTAAAATCATCAAATGACCCCCCCCGTCCTGGGCGGGGCGGGAGGGAGTGTCAGACTTTTACTGACTAAAAACCATCTATGTTCCTTCATGTGCCCTTTGCGTTCCGGGGGCGCGGTATCTCTTTCGAACAACCCGCAGCCCCGGCAGGCATTTGGCTCTTAGTGGCCCCTTCCAGTGGCTGACACCTCTGTGCGCGGAACATGGACGCGCCGTCGACACGGTCTGTCGTTAGTTAATAACGTACGGACGGTGAGCTACCCATTGCTCACCGTCCACAGACCGTGCCTACGGTATCCGCCTGCGGGAGGCGCAATGGTGCCGTTATTGGCAATCCATTGCGCCGGCGGACGCGGTGTCAGCGGTGGCTGCGGGTGCGGCCACGGCGACGGTGGCGGTGGCAGCGGCGGCGGCGGCGGTGCGGGGCCTTCCCCCGGTCCTGGCGGGTATGGCGCAGGCCTTGCTCCCAGCCCGGTGATCGGCCGGCTTGTTAGCCCCCGCACATGCGTCGCAGTGCGGCGGGGCATCACAAGCCGCGGCCTTGTGACCGGGCTGACCGCATCGGAAACATAGGGCGCTGCGGTCCACCTCCGAGGCGCACCTACATGCCACGTGCTTCCCCACGTGGCAACGGTAACACCTCAGGGGTCTGGGCTCGAGCAGTCTAACCTGCGCCGAAACCCAGCCCACCAGCAAGCGGCCCCCCCCAACAATGGCTTTAGCCGCCGTCACTGGGCAGCTGACCACAATGGTCTGCATGCCCGAGCGCTCCGGGCGGATGGTGCCTGCCTTGACCTCCTCGGCAAGGCATCCACCCGTCCTGGCGACGGCGGCCACCACCTCCTCCACGGTGACTGAGTCGTCCAGACCCAGGATGCGCAGGTCTGCGCATCTGACGGGCCTGGACACTCGAGCCTCGTCCGCATCTAAGGACGCTCTCAGCTTCTCCGCCAGAGCGTCTGCGGACGGGCCGCTGGTGGCGCCGGGGATCTCCAACATTCGGGCGCCAGTTGCGGTAACCCTAAGCTGGAGGGCCGTGATCCCCAGCTCGCCGAGATCGATTGCCGCCTTGGCCCTGGTGAGCACCGCCGCGTAGGTCACGCCCTTTTTCACCGCCTCCGGCTGTAGCGTGATCACTACAGCCGCGGATTTCGGAGCGCGAAGCCTAGCCGCGGCTTTGCGCTCACCGCGTCGCCGCCGCTCCTCCGCCCTTCTCGTGGCCGCTCTGGCCGACCTGGCCGCCCTGCGCCCCTTCTCCATTGCCCCGGCCACTTGCCATTCGGCTTCCGCGGCCGGAGGATTGGGATTAGGGGGCGGAGGGGGTGGAGGTGGTTGGGATGCCGCCTTGCCCCTCCTCGAGGGCACCGCATTTTTCGCCGGCGCTGGTTTTGCCGGAGCCGGTTCCGCAGGGTTCGGCCCAGCCCTGCTGGGGGGCTGATTACCCGGCCTCGGCACAGACGCGGCGGCCGCGTAGGAGGCCCGTTTGCCGCCCGTGGCCGTACCGCTTGCCGCCAGAGGGGGGCGCAACACTATACCCTCCAGGACGGAGAACCGTGCCTGGAAGGCCGCCAGCTCCCGCTGAACCAGGTTCAGCACCTGGTTCTCCACTGGCACGGGCTGGCCTCCCTGGCCCGCCGTCTTGGGCGCCTGGCGGGAGCCGGTCCCGCGGAGCTCAGCCAGGTCCGCCTGGAGCCTCCTGTTCTCCGCCATCAGGAGCTCCATGTCAGCCGACAGGCGAGCGACCTCCGCCCGAAGTTGCGGGACCTCCCCCGCAAAACTGGCTTCCGCCTCCGCCAGTATGGCGGCCGCAGCCTCCTCCATGGCCCGGGACTTGCTGCCCTTCATTTTCTTGCGAGCCACGCTCGCAACCGCGTCTTTTACGGCCACCATAAACTTGGCCTTCCGCTCCTCAGAGCCGCCAGGTGCACCCGCCTCGTCGCCCGATGTGTCCGGCTGGACCACATCGCTGCCACTGTTCCCTCTCAGGTGCTGCCCTTCAGCGACAGAAGTGGAGGCCTAACACCATCCTTTATTACTGTACCGTTTTAATATTACTTTGTAATTTCAGTTGTTAGATTTTCAACTCTTGGCGCTGAGCCGGTTAGGTATAACTGTTTAATAAAGCTAAAAAAATATGTGAGATATGGCTATTATCATTATCATTACATAGCATAAAACAAAGTCGCCCTTTTCCCCTTGTACGCGTTAATCTTTAAAACTACGCAACGGATTTTGATGCGGTTTTTTTTAATAGATAGAGTGGTTAAAGAGGAAGTTTTATATGTATAATAACATCCATTAAATAGCGGAGAAATACTGGTATTTTTGAGGTTTCTAATGTGATGTCGTAAATAATTTCATTTTTTTCCGCTTACATTGCAAGCGCAGGCTGAACCCTACGAGATTTATCAAAATTATGTACTAAGTATTGTACACATTGAAAAGGTCTACAGAAAACTCCGCGATGGTATATATCTATCTCTTATGGATATCCCACAATAACACTTTTTTGACATTTACTTTTTAATTAATTTATTAACTAATTTTCGAAGCGATTTTAATCAATACAGCATTAATCCTTATCCAATTTTTTTTTTTTTTTTTTGTTAGCCATTACTGTCCCACTCCTGGGCAAAGGCCTCCCTCCACTTCTTCCATTCTTCTCTTTTCAGCGCCTCGTCTCTCCAGTTTTGAAGAAATTTATCGAGTTCGTCCCGCCATCTCCTTCGTGGCCTGCCGCGACCTCGACGCACTGTCTCGGGGCACCAGCTTTGAGCTATTCTGGCCCACAGTTTGTCCGGCATGCGGCAGACATGTCCTGCCTAGTCCCATTTGAGTTGGGCAACCTTTTGACCTACGTCAGCCACCCCTGTTTTGGAGCGCAGTATACTGTTTCGAACTCGATCAGTTAATTTAACACCCAGTATACTGCGCTCCATTGCTCGCTGGCAAACCTTGATTTTGGACTTCTGAGAATTAGTCAATTAAATACCTTAAATACATTGTTGATTTAATATAGATCTATATGGCCTTTTACAGCATATGATTTACTTAAATGAATATTTTAGAAGATATTACAAATTAAAAATTGCGGGACGTAGCGTTTGCGGCGGAGCGGGCCGTATTTAGTATCAGCATTGCACCCGTGCGAAGCCGAGGCGGGTCGCTAGTAAATGTATAAATGACACTGAGTTTGCTGAAAGTGCATCATGTTTGTTAGTGGGAAATCTTTTATTTAAAATTATTTTCGTATTAATAAATCTCTGTTCCTCATTTATTAAGGGCTATTATTTCAATAGCCACAAAACTTTGATCTTGAGTTAACATGACAGTTCAGCTTATTTTGAATAGAATACAGGAATCTGTTTAAATATTTTGATATACTCTCCTATAACAATAAGGTTCCAAACTTTTACTTTATTTTGTATAATGTGCGCGAAGACATTTTGTCGATCCCATTTTCTCTCAGACTAGAAACAAAATTGTACTCATAAACATTATGAATGTCACAAAGCAATGAGATTTAATCCCTGAAAGATGTTTAATAATATTAACGTGACGTCACATTACCTACGTCGTGTTGTAGATGTTTTAATAGAAAAAAATAAATGAAAAAGAAATGTAAAGAATTATTTAAGTACCGTCGTGAGTTATTGAATAAAATATTAATTTGAACATCAAAGCAATACGTACGACTGACAATTTATTTATTCTATGTAAAAAGACTTTTAGTACACGTTGAAATAAATTACAGTAATCATTCAGTTGTTTAATCATACACGATTGTATTGAATACATAATAAATTGAACTAATCATTTATATCGAGTGAGGCATTGGCTATGTACCGGCAAGGTTATTTTTTAATGACTTTCTGTCATTTGTAAGTGTGTTACGAAAACAATGTAGCAACACGAGTGAAATAAATTAAATAACTTACGAGTATGATACACGGTGATATGAGTTTATATGTTTGAAAGTTTACAACGATACAGAAGATATTCGTAGTGTGGGGCAAGGATTAAATTAAATTAAAATAAGAATTCGTGATTGACATACCCTTTAGTCAAATCTTAAATAAAGCGTTCATAAGTCAAATTACTTATGTATACCATAACAAAAACCATAATTCCATACATAGGATAGGAGGGATGGGCAGAAACCACAGAACGTCACCTGCTGCGATCGTCACATATTCCTTTCGCCTCATCCGCGTGCACACATCTTGTCATACAAGCACGCCGTTCACGAGTACTGCGCACCCGACCTTTATAACATAATTATGCAGGACATTATCTTTATTGGTTGGTACATTATCTGCAATGTTTAATACGGGCTCATATGTTGCACTAGTGGTCGATAAACGTGCGAACAAGATCGAGTGTATATCTCCCTGTGGTATCACCCCTGAGTACGCGAACTATTAGAGTGCAACGTCATTCTTTTAGCGTATCGATGGCAAATAAAAGAATAACCACAACAAGGCAACACCATCCGCAGACGCAGTCGTTAGGTCCTGACGTGTGCAGGTGACAGAGTGAGGTCCAGATTTCGTCACGATGTTTTCCTTCACCGATGTCAGAGATGTCCAAGATGTACGAGTACTTAGAAGGTACATATGAGTTGTAATTATTACATTGATACTTGCCCGGTATGGAACCCGCAACCTCACGCATGAGAGATAGGCACCTTAAACACTGGGCCATCACGTCTATCTTTAGTAATCCACTTTAAAAATCATCTCTCACAAAATATCATAAATTATTCCCGCCGTCGACATCTCCACTAAAGCACTGAACCACTCTCAAAGGAAGACTTTGACAAACTCTTGAAATAGTGGAATCCAATATGGTTAATCTTTACAAAACTTTGCTTTTGAAGTTTTTTTTTTTTAACAAGCGACTCTTAACAAGTTTTAATCACGATCTTTTAGCGATCTTATTGGAAGTAAGAAAAATTTAACTTGGTACACAATACACTGTTTTGGTATACTTACAGTTACAGATATACTTAACGAAGTAATATTTTTTATTTTTAAATACAAGACATAATGTCACTGAACGTGATCTATGCTAATATTATAAATAGGTAATGTCTGTTTGTTTGCAAAAGGAAATCTATGGAAATACTAGACGGATTACAAAAATCGAATTCTAATACATAGCTACTTTATTGCTGAGTGTCATTGACTATTTTAAAGTTATACTTGATAGCCAAGCGGACAAAGTCGCGAGCAGTCAATAAAATTAAAAGTCTTGAAAATGTAGAATAGTTTCAAAATCCGCAAAAATCACAAAAGGAAAATAAAAAACCTAAACCAGAATAACAATCACCAGGAAACCGGGCCACCTCTCACATCGTACGCGAACGCTAGCGCCGGCACATGTCGCCAGATAGCCCATTTGAATTCATAATGGCGGCCGCCAATCCAACAGATTACGGCGACAATAACACGGGCTCGGGACAGATCCCACGATACCGCCTGCGTGTGCGTGCACATCCCCGCACTATTGAGACATTCACACAAACTTGGGCCTTTA
Source organism: Caradrina clavipalpis (assembly GCA_932526535.1). Lineage (NCBI taxonomy): Eukaryota > Metazoa > Arthropoda > Insecta > Lepidoptera > Noctuidae > Caradrina > Caradrina clavipalpis. Next base: position 412,038 of record OW052107.1, on the reverse strand, counting down.
ATGCTGGGATTCAGTGAATCTGTCCCGATAAAATTAAGATGGCCGCAATTATTTTTTAGAAAGGTTCTTAGAATTTCTTTCTACATAATTTAATTAAATATTGGACTGTATAATTATATTTCTTGTTATTTATTAAATTTCTTTTTACTTTGAAAAGCCCGCAACATAAAAAATAAAAATATTTTTTTAAAACATTTTCCGAGAAAAGTTTTTATTAGGTTAAAAATATAAACCTAACTACTACTAAATAGAAATAGTGGGAGACTATTGCTAAAATTCCAGGGAATAAGTAAATTCTCCCCTCTATTCTTCCTTGAAGTTTTACATTACAAAAGACAATCTTAATCATTTTATTCATTTTTTTTAGTATTCTCTGAATCAACGGTCATGAAATTAAAGAGTGGTTAAAAGGTCACAAATATTAAAAAGCGAAAAACATTTTATTATTTTACAATAAAAGACAACCGCTTTCAAAAACTTAAAGTGAAAAATAACTTTAGTTTTGAAAGTCGGCGGCTATGAATCTGTTTGTTGTATTGTATTGCCACCGACTTCCAAAAGTATAGTTATTTTTTACTTTTTAAATTTTGTAGATGGCTGTAGTATAACGTAAAAAAAATTTTTGCTTTTTAATATCTAGTTCCTGTCATCTAAATTCATGAAGGAACGGTAATACTAAGTAAATTTACAGTGCACCACTTAAAGTACAAGAAAGCAGAATATGCAATTTTGTTTACTTGGATGACATATTTTTTCAGATATCTTGATCCTTTTATAAACCAAACTACTTTCAAACAAACCGATTTTGATACAATTCTTATGGGAACACCTTTGTAGTTAGATATACCAAACAAAACAAAAGAATCATCAAAATCTATTCATAATTGGCGGAAATATCGCGTAACAAACATACAAAAAAAACATACAAACGAATGAACCTCCTTCTTTTTGAAGTCGTTTAAAAACAAAATAACCAACAAGTTGCACATAAACAGTTACTTACGTAGCTAACATTCTGCTTAGCAACCCTTAATACCTGCTTTAAATTTCACCACACCAGTCCCAAGAACTTGGAATACCATCGGGATACCGAGTTCAGCGGAACTAAGGCCAACTTTAACAGACTGCCTTTACATTCATGCGCCGTATGGGTGGAACACTTCGGCTTTCTTGATACTTGATACATAATTATATTTAATGGAGAAATTGAAAGTATTTTTAAGAAAAATTGTTTACTTATGATATCACTAGCTATATATCCCACGGTGCGATCCGCTTTCGATTACGTTTTTGGTTACTGCTCCGCTCTTGTTAGTCGTAGCGTGATGTTTTATACGTTTAAACCTTCCCCTTGAATCACTCTATCTATTGATGAAACTGCATTCAAATTCGTTGCGGAGTTTAAAAGATCTAAGCGTACAGAAAAACAGGCGTCCGGAACTGACTTTGCTTTATACTATGTATATGATGTAAAGATTGAGATGTTATTCTTATTATTAAAGTATTATTAAGAGAAGGTAGGTGTACAAAAAACATAATGTGGGTATGGGTACCAATGTAAATACAGGCAAATGAAATATTTCAACTTTGTCTCTGGGAAGGCAACGCATATGCAAGGCCTCTGGTATTGCAGTGAACACTTAACAGCAGGTGGACCATCGGCTTGTTTGCTATCTAATGACAGTAAAAAAAACGCGTGGTTAATCACAATTTTGATGTAGATTGTTATTCTCCATTTTAAATACCTCCATGTTCATAACAACATAACAAAAACACCTCGCCTATAGAACACGTAGCCGCCACACATTTCTCTATTGTTACCAAAGTGACCGGCCACGGTAATGCCCTTACAGGGCGCCTGAATGGAATGAATGGCCAGGTGACAGGGGGCTGCTCCGCCGTCCACACCCATTAGGATGCATTGCTAATGGCGCGCCCCGGCTGCCCTTGACCTTTGCAAATTGAATTGTTATAGTACAGGCAGAAATTGGCTTGTAATTGTGATATTGCTGAAATATATTGTTCGTGTAATTTTTACGTCAATGAAGTAGAATAATATACGACTAAGCTTTTAAAGTCCAGCTGCTATGTCAGAAACATTTATAGGTACTCAGTTGTAGTTTCCTTGCTAGTGAATGGTTAAGAATGAATTTAAACAAACCCATATTGCCATTTATTCTGTTTAGACACAAAAATCTTGCAAATTATTGCCAGACCACTCAACACTCCATTATTATTCATAAAAGTATCCAACTTTCCGTGTTCACAGAGATAGTTTTAATATCATAACAGTTGTTCACAACAGGCGCAACTGAAAGTGCAGTATTTAATCCTTGACATATCTTCCGCACAATGCCAGCGGGACAGTCCGTCCGCGATAACGGAGGCACGGGCGCGACCGTCCCGAGGCATTGTGTCGACTTGTCGCGTTGTACCGACAACCGCATTGTTCCGATGCTACTCCGCGCTCTTTTGTTATTCTGTCGCTTGCGTACAGTGCAATATCACCAATACATTTGTAACTTTATTAGGGTGGGCGTAAGGTGTGATTTTGCCTGGGTATTTCCCTAGTGACATGTTATGGAGAGGCTCTCGATAGAAAAATAAAGGCAAATAAAAACAATGATTTCTTCTTTTGTAGCCTACGGTTTTAGTTTTCCAATGGATCTCGATGCGATGCGGGGGCGAGGGGGCGGTGAATAATAAACGATCCGTTATGTTTCAGTTGACTGCGATAAAGTTTGTTAATTGGCGGCTGAGCGGTTTTACGGAACTCTGATTTATTGAATCAATGTTGGAAATCATATTTCTGCATGAGTTACTGCTGTAGTTTCATGTGATTGCTACTGCCAACAATAGTCTAGTTTAATTTAATAAAAACCAGTGTATTATTGTCCCACTGCAGGGCAAACGCCACAGAGAAGGCACGGGGACTGATCACCACGCTTGCTTAAGGCGGATTGGCGATTTCGGACATATATTTTATAAATCCAGGTTTGCCTCGCGATGTTTTCCTATATCGATGTCAGTGATGTCCAAGATAAACTTAGAAAGTACACATGAAATGGAAAAAAATCACATTGTTACTTCCCATGCCCGGTTGCAAACCGACAGCCTTGTGCATTAGAGGCGGTCGCCTTAACCACTGGACCATTACGACATTATATATATCTATATCTTTCACAGTAAATAGTAATGAATAAAAATAAATTGAAGTGTTGATTGTCTTTTGTTCACTCATACACAAATTGTCACATTATGAAATCATTCGCTTAGTTTGGGAGACAGTATTTGTTACAGTCCGTACGTACGTTCACTAAAAGATCCCAACTGTTGAACAGAGTAAAACGTAGTCGTCTTATAGCAAGTGTTCGTCCCTTACAATGTAATTAACTAATTGTATTCGGATCTCTCGTGCGCAGATAAGGCCCGGGCTATCCAAACTGGACAATGAAATCAAATTGAAACGTTTGCCGATAGACCGCCCCTTGCTATCCTTTTAAAACGTTGGGTTCTGCCCAAATTATTGGTGAAAGTGAATCCGTATTATAATGTTTAATTAAGATCGTATTAAGTTAAATGGTTTAGAGTTTTTGGAAAAGTCGATTATAATAATGTTTAAAGTTTTTTTCTTTTTACATAATATTGGCGCTCGGCTCTGATTAGACTCCGATTGACCGACCGTCCGATTGGTAACTGAGCGATTGACTGCAGTGCTGCGTGTCGCGGGTTTGATACCCGCAGGGAACAAATATTTTTATGACATACAGATAGTTGTCCCGGGTCTGGCTGTTTGTGTATGTGAGTTTATATGTTTGTAAACGCAAACGCAAACTCTAAACTTGACTAACTCTCTTAACTTGAGTAAAAAAAAAACATCATAATTTTAATAAAAATTGTCATTTAAATTCTTACTTACAATGTAAGTACCAGTAAAATTAGTAAAAAGACCGTAACGAATATTATTACGAAACACCATTACGTTATTATTGGTAAGATAAACAATGTATTATTTTGGCCTAGGCTGAATACTCGCAGGCGGTGTTTTTCCACATAATGAAACAATTTCCAATAGTTGTCACTTTCTACGATATAATAATACATATATTGATAAAACATGGTTATTTATTGTACGCCCCTGGCCAAAACATAGAGGGTTTACCTATCTGTAATATCTCACACTCTGTTGTAATTTAACCTATGTTTACAAATAAAGCGTTCCGATTTTGATTCTGATTGACTGCTTAGAAAGTATTGAAAAACAAAACAAAGAGCATGTTGAACACACAACTTAGCCGGTTAGTTAGGTAGATCCCTATTCTCTTAGCTCAGTCATAAAGTAATCTATATTAAGTATATTCAAGAGAAATAGATTACACACCCTAGTGGGGTACTTATGCTTATAGTAAAGATACACGGGCAATAGTACAAGGTTTAGCAATTAGACCATTTACAGACAATTACTGTGTACTGTCAAGATAACAAGAGAGAAAGTTGAAGCTTTTTGCTCGTTCCAAAACGTAGGTCTCAATAGAGAAGAATGAGCAAAAAATTCCACAATCAGCCATGTATATAAGCTGTTGATTTGCATCCTCGTCAAATTTAAGGAGCTTGTCATAGAAAAAAGAAGTAATCAAATATAATTACGATATTTTTTAGTTGCAACTATCAAGAAACAGTATTCCAGAATACTCCTCTTGCTAAAATCAGCATCCCCCAGTTGCGTATGCGGTAGGCAGAGTTGTCGCGCGGCTATATCAATGCGTGCATAGCGTCTAAACCCTCCGGCGAAATGGCTATAGATAGTATGAATTGGAAAATTACGCCAAAAAATTAAAAAATTAAAACAAATTTATTTTATTATTGATTCGTGTTAAGAATTACGAACATAGTTAACTCCTTGAATTTGACAAGAATGCAAATCAACAGCTTGTATAAATACTAAATATATTATAATTACTCTGTGATTTCATTAACGAATTAAAAAAAAGAGCATTCTCTTAAAAAGAATTATCATTATTGTTCGTGTTACATCTTCAAACAACATGTAACAGCAAGCGAGACTTCTAACAAAAATTTCCATTCAAAATGTCACTGGCACGCATGAGTGGGGCCATTTGGAGGCGAACAATAACTCGCTGCTGCCACCAACACCTCCCATTTAAACAGACCATACGTCAGGAACTTTTACGGGGTCGGCTGGACTCCAAGTTGAGCAGACTCAACTGGATTACAATCTGCGACGGCTAACTAACTACTACGTTTGATTAAGCACTGGGAAATCATTCAATTGTATTTATTCAACATAGGATTCCTAATAATAATTCTGAATAACTGCCACGTGCCTAGATATAACTGTCTCGTAAGCATAGTGGTCTTAAGCGTGACTGCTACGCTAGAGGTCATTGGTTCGATTCCCAGGTCGAGCAAAGTGTTATTGGGATTAGGATATGAGCCCAGTTAATGGCAATAGGCTCGTCCTTGTTTTAAGTCCCATGTAACATTAAATAAAATAAATAATAAATAAATAAATATCTTGGGACAACTCACACACGGCTATCTGATCCCAAGCTAAGCAGAGCTTGTGTTATGGTAACTAGACAACTGATATACATACTTATATAATTTTATAAATACATACATATTATAGATAAATCACACCCAGACACAGAACAAACAATCATGCTCATCACACAAAGTTTGTCCTGGGTGGGAATCGAACCCACGACCTCCGGCTTAGCAGTCAGGGCCACTAACCACTAGACCAACAGGCCCGTCATTGTGGTATACATTGTGGTATGTTATGTTATTCCTAACTACGTAAGCACTAATATTACAGTAGCAGAAAGTAATGTAATATATAAAAGAAAATATAAGAATTCCCAAAAATATTCTTACAACTAAATCCGAATTTCTAATGAAATATTAACAAACAACAACCAAGCAGCAACCACGTAAACTGAAACAACATTACACAGCCACTACCTACTTATTACAGTACCATTTCAGAGGAAATTCTCAAAAGCAATGACAATAATAAAAGTATTGTCATCTTCAACAATCTTTTACGAAGAAAAACTTGAAGGAGGCGAAAGGAAAAACGCACAAAAGAACCAAGATAGAAGTTCAGACATCTCTCTCTTATTATCGTATGCATTTGCAAGAAAAGAAGGGACATTATTGTAGTTAAGTATGCTTCAGAACTGACAGAAACGATGCCTATAAAACGGTGTAAGTTTGTCAATCTAAGGAAATACTCGTCTGATTGCTAAAATAATATTTGTGTAGTCCGTCTTTCGAGGAAGAGTATAAACTATATAAATATCACCTGCGATCCACGGAAGCGGAGCAGTAATCAAACACATAACTTTACACGGGTAGAACCGCGATGTTTAAATATAAGGTGCTATAAAAATATCTGCCACGGCTGCAATGGGAGGTAGTATTGTGTTTATAGATTACAATAGTAAAGATAAATTATTGATTATTTGTCATATATTTTTTCATACAAAAAATTGTGCGTATAAATTTGAATTGATTTATTCGCATAAAACCATCCTTCAATCGTTCGCAAAACGCCGGCGCCGTTCATACACTGTTGCCATTCTTATCAAACAATGCCGCTGCGCCCCCACCCTCACTACCGCGATCGCCGCACGCGCCGGCCGACCGCCCGCTCGCCACCGCCAGTGGCCATTAACCATTCAAGGGTACGAAATTTCTTCACTATTGTAATCTTTAAACACAATACTACCTCCCATTAAAGCCGTGGCAGATATTTTTATAGCACCTTATATAGGACATAACATTTACAAAAAGAAAATCACATTATTTTATTAAGCCCAAAAGTTAAGTCCTTACAAGAAGTTCTCTAGTGTCTTTGTTCCACGTTATATCGAAAACTACAAAGATTTGTATAATTCTTTCGTTTTTCTCGTGAACAGGGAATGGCTATATAATAAGCCAAAACTTTTGACTTACTTGGAAGCTGTATTCGCTCCATTTTCCTCGGCAAGGATATTTTTTCTGTATTTATTATAACTTTCCTAAAGGAAGCTAATGTCAGGCATTAAGTGTATTCGCCTACTTATGTGTAAAAATGAGCAGGTCTTGGGTTCAATTCCCAAGGTCGAGCAAAGTGTTTTTGGGTTTTTCTATGAAACTTTGGGACAGGTGTGACGGAACGTTAAAGCAATGCAAGGGAAACACTACTAACCTTGGTTTGACGAAGTAGGTAATTCGTGTGTTACGCCAGGTATACGTAATATTCAGTGATATTATGTATTAACCCCGTGTTCAGGAGAGGCCGATCACGAAAACACATTAATTAAATACTTAGATATATTTGTTTGTCGTGGATTAGCCTTAATTCTAGCTTAACAGACATAATGCTCTTGCATATTTCCTCACAATATACTGGTTGTGAAGACAGATCACAACCGGAACAATGGAAGCTATATTTTTCTTCCTCACGTACAAGTTTTAGTCATCCGATTGTAGTTTCCTCAATGTTCGAAAGAATCATGAATAATATATGTCCTAAAGCTATCCGTTTGAGCCTACAAAACCACGACAAAGCAGGAACCATAAATTTCAAAAACAAAAAATTACTCTCACAAAAGAAATCAAGCATCGCGATAACTTTATTCATTCAACGGCCACCATTACGTAAATCAGTTGTAAAGTGGCCGGGGCCCTTCACAAACGGGTTACGACGGGAATCTTTTTTATGGGGCCCATTTGATATTGGCGGAATGATAGGCACATATGCGTCGCGGTGCCAAGCACGGGCCCCTGTGCGCGCGGGTCGTAAACATTACATTATGCTAGCGACGGAACGACGGTGACGGCTGGCTTTGTACTCATAGACACAAGATATTGAAAGCTGTACAAAGATATGTTTTGAAAACGAGAAACAACAGGTACCTCATGAGGTGAAATACTTATGATCTTTTGATCAAGCTATTATAAACGGATCGCCTTACTTAGTCTATTCATTATTCATGAATGTATAATATGTTTAGGTGGCAGATATTTACATGTTTTATTTTAAAATTATGATTAGTGATACATAGGCCTCTCCCAAGGTATGCTGCTGAGCCCGATCATCGCCTCTCCGCATCCAGTTACTGCCAACCGTCCTGCGCATCTAGCCAGAGGGTGTCCTACACTACGTTTGCCTAGACACGGTCTCAACTTCAGAGCTCGCCTGAACTGCGATAGACTGATGATGATTAGCAATACAAGGTTAGTTAGTACTTCCAGCAAACCGAAATAGTTCTACTCACATGCGAAAAGAAACAGTGTAGGTGAAACTTAAAAATAAAAAATAAAAAAATATACCATCACGCCTGTATTCCCCGAAGGGTTAGGCAGAGGTGTACCAATGTACACCCACAGTTCGCCGGTATATTTAGGTCCCATGTAATAGGGGGCGAGCCTATTGCCATTAACCGGGCACAAATCCAAACTCCGAGCTGCTACTGAGAATTTCATAGAAAAACCCAACAACACTAGGTGAAACTTTCTGAGTAGAAAAAAAAATACTATGTTGTGCACTTGTGTAAGAGAGACATCGCTACACATAGCATATTACTCACTGGACATCAACCCAAAACATGTATTAATATTTTTATTCGCATGAGCAACAGCGATGTTTGGTTTATTTATGCGAAATTACAACGGTCAATAGCGCTTGAGTATTACAGCGTTTTGCATGAAACGGCCTGTGTGCGTGCCTGAGTGTGTACTACACACTCTTGTGTATGCCTAGCGAGTGTGTACTGTGTACTTGTGTACGATCATCTCGAGACACGCTTTAACGTTTTGTGGTCTCACACGGTTTATATCTTTAATTTCGTTCGCTTTTACTGATGGTTCTGTGGAAGGGTTTTGGTAAAGTGAAAATAAGAGATATTTTATTACTTGCCATTGCTTTTCTAGCTTAGCTGAAGCGTTCACGGCCAAGTTTGGGAGTCGAACTCACAGTCACTACGCGAGATCGCGTTTTTGTTGTTGTCTTAATTTGTCCGAAAAAGTAACCGCAGCCCTGAAACGCAAAGAGCATTAGGAGGGACACGGATGGGTTTTAGTCAGAAGAGTCTGACATCTGTTCCGTTCCCCCAGAGCGAAAGAAGTCATTTGATTGATTGTCCCATACTTAAAAATAAGGCTGTTTCTGTCAGTTTTAAAAAGCATCACACTACACCCACATCTTGGGGTGCTAGTCAGAAAACCTCCACGCGTGCCGTCGGTTGCTTGTCCCTCCGGACACGTCTTGAGGGAACGGCAGCTGGCTGGCCGGTGCACCCTGGGCGCGGGTAGTGATCTTCCCTGAGGAATGGGAAGAGATTCCTATTCTTTGGGGAATGTCACTGCTCGTGGCCAATATTCTGACGGGCGGGGTCCGAGGACGGACCAAGGGCGTTTCTCCGCGTGTCCCTCTGATCAGCAGAGGGCACAGCGGAGGAGTGAGGACGGGCTCGGCGTGCACTCACCCTGCCACCGAGCAGACAGAGAGGAGGGTGGTCCTTCTCTGTCACCGTCGTACATCGTAACCCCATATCGGAGTGTCGTGGTCATGTCTCGCGGCTTCGATTGGCACCGAGGGTCTTGGCTTAACCGCCCGGACCGCGAGGTAGAAACCCTCTATAAAAAGTCACCCCGAATCCCAAGCGGCGGCGCACCGTGACGGGATGTATGGCTGACGGGCGTCCCTATGGGACATCAGTCGCTAGTGCGAACCACTTGTTTTTTGGTTGGATGGTTGGATAATATTTATACTCGTGGGAACTAACATGGAATTGAATAATGAAAAACTAACAAATAAAGACGCAGTAGGAGGGAAGGGAGATGCCGAGTCGGAGTCCGACTCGGCCTCCAGTATGGTGACCGTGAGCCCGTTGGGCTCCCGCCATCAGGTGGTTGATCTGGGCCATTTCTTCAGGAAGCGGCCCAGATCGGAGGACGAACGGGCGAGCAGCTGGCCTCGGCTCGCAAGATCCCCACCAGCAAACGCGGTGGGGTCCAAGAGCGAGGCCCTGGGAGGGTGACTGCCCGGAAGAGCAGTGTTGCTGGGCGACCGGCAACACCTGCGGTGGTAGGGCAGCACCCGACCCGCGTCGAGTCCTGCGACGAGGCAGGTGCACCTGGCGGCTCCGAGGAGGAGCGTAAGTCCAGATTCTTGGGGGCAATTAATGCGGCGGTCGCGAGCGTGGCCCGCAAAAAGATGAGGGGCTCGAAGTCTCGGGCCATGCACGAGGCTTCGGCCACAATTGCGGCGGCTGCGGAGGAAAGGTTTGCGGGCGAGGTCCCGCGGCTACGGGCGGAGGTGGCCCGCCTGTCGGCTGAAGTGGAGCTCCTCATGGAGCAAAACCGGAGGCTCCAGGCCGACCTGGCCGAGTTCCGCGGGGCCGGTTCCCGCCAGGCGCCCAAGTCGGGAGGCCAGCGCGGCCAGCCCCAGCCCCAGCCTCAGCCTCAGCCCGTGCCCGCGCCTGTGGAGAACCAGGTCCTGGCCCTGGTCCAGAGGGAGCTGTCGGCTTTCAACGCTCGGTTCTCCGTGCTGGAGGGGATCGTGCTGCGCCCCCCTCTGGCGGCGAGCGGGACGACCACGGGCGGCAGGCGGGCCTCCTATGCGGCCGCTGCCTCTGTGCCGAGGCCGGGCAACCAGCCCCCCGGCAACCAGCCCCCCAGCAGGGCTGTGCTGGCCCCCGCGAAACCGGCTCCGGCTAAACCGGCGCCGGTGCAAAAGGCGGTGTTCTCGAGGGGCAAGGCGGCGTCCCAGCCGCCCCCGCCCCCCCCGCCCTCTCCTCCCATCCCAATCCTCCGGCAGAAGCCGAATGGCAAGTGGCCGGAGCAAAGGAGAAGGGGCGGAAGGCGGCTAGAGCGGCCAGGGCGGCCACCAGGAGGACGGAGGAGCGGCGGCGACGGAGACAGCGAGCTGCCGCGGCTAAGCTCCGCGCCCCAAAATCCGCGGCTGTGGTGATAACACTGCAGCCGGAGGCGGAGAAGCGGGGCGTCACATACGGAGAGGTACTCACCAGGGCCAAAGCCGCGGTGAATCTGACCGAGCTCGGGATTGCTGGGGGTCTACGGCTTAGGGTCACCGCTACGGGGGCCCGAATGCTTGAAATCCCCGGCGCCTCCAGCGGCTCGTCCGCTGACGCCCTAGCGGAAAAGCTCAGGGCGTCCCTAGATGCGGACGAGGCCCGAGTGTCCAGGCTCATTAAATGCGCAGATCTGCGCATCCTTGGCCTGGACGACTCCGTCGCCGCAGAGGAGGTGGTGGCCGCCGTCGCCAGGACGGGTGGATGCCCTGCCGAACAGGTCAGGGCAGGCACCATCCGTCCGGAGCACTCGGGCATGCGGGCTGTGACAGTCAGCTGCCCTGTGGCGGCGGCCAAGGCTATTGTTGGGGGCCGTAGGCTGTTGGTGGGCTGGGTATCGGCGCAGGTCAGACTGCTGGAGCCCAGGCCCATGAGGTGCTTCCGCTGCCACGTGGGAAATCACGTGGCATGCCGATGCGCCTCAGAGGTCGACCGCAGCGGCTTGTGCTTCCGCTGCGGCAAGCCCGGTCACAAGGCCGCGACTTGCGATGCCCCGCCGCACTGCGACGCATGTGCGGGGGCTAGCAAGCCGGCCGATCACCGGGCTGGGGGCAAGGCCTGCGCCGTGCCCGCCAAAGCCGGGGGAAGGCCCCGCGCCGCCGCCGCTGTCACCGCCGCCACCGCTGCTGTCGCCGTGGCCGCAACCGCAGCCGCCGCTGAGTCCGCGCCAGCCGTCGCCGCAACGGCTATTCAGGGGGGTGCAATGGACTGCCAATAACGGCACCATTGCGCCTCCTTCAGGCGAACATCAACCACTGCGTCGCCGCTCAGGATCTGTTGCTCCAGAGCATGGCGCAGTGGTCGATACACATCGCCGTGGTCGCTGAGCCGTACTTTGTCCCGCCCAGAGAAACCTGGGTGGAGGACCTTAGCGGCTCAGTGGCCATAATTGCGTCGGCCGCCGCCGGCACCCCGTCCCTTGAGGGAATCAAGAAAGGACAGGGGTGCGTAGCAGCCCGGTTCGGGGGGATCGTTGTAGTTGGTTGCTACTTCTCCCCGAACCGAACTCTCGCCGAGTTCCACAACTCCCTCATGGAGTTGAGTGTCGTCGTCGGAAGCCATTCCCTCCCCGTGCTAGTGCTCGGGGACTTCAATGCCAAAAACTTGGCTTGGGGTTCTCGCTGCACGGATGTGCGGGGGAGGATGCTGGAGGACTGGACCCTGGAGAAGGGTCTAGTCATCCTGAATCGGGGTTCTGTACCCACGTGCGTGCGGATGCGGGGCGAATCGGTGGTGGACATCTCGTTCGCCAGCCCCGCTCTGTCGCCGCGGGTTCTTGACTGGCGCGTTGTGGAGGGGGTGGAGACCTACTCCGATCACCGGTACATCCGGTTTGACGTCTCCGCCCCGGACTCCAGCGCGCCGGTCGTGCAGGCCCCGAGTGGTCCGCGTTGGGCGCTGAAGCAGTTGGACCGGGAGCTCCTCCTGGAAGCCTCGATCGTGCAGGCCTGGGTGTCATCACCGGACAGGCCTGCCGACATAGACAGTGAGGTGGAGTGGTTCCAGGGGGCCATGTCCGAGATTTGTGACGTGGCAATGCCCCGAGTCCCGCAAGGCGGCGCCCGCCGGCAGGTGTACTGGTGGTCGCAAGAGATTTCGGCGCTGCGGGAGGCATGCGTCGCTGCGCGACACCCGTACGCCCATCATCGCAGGCTCCGCATTCGGCCACCGAATGCGGCGGCCATTGAGGCGGAGCTGTACGAGGGGTACAGAGAGGCGAAGACCGCCCTCAACGAGGCCATTTCGCGGGCCAAAGCTCAGGCCCGCGAGGAGTTGCTGGGGACTCTGAACGCGGATCCGTGGGGGCGCCCTTACAAGACGGTGCGGGATAAGATCCGCACCTGGGCCCCCCCGCTGACGCAGAGTCTCCGGCCGGAGCTCGTTGAGGACGTGGTGAGCGCTCTGTTCCCCTCGCGGGGAGAACATCCTCCCCCGCCCATGGCTCCGCCGCCTGCGATGCCGGAAGCGGACCACACCGACGACGACACACCAGAGGTGACTGGGGTAGACCTGAGGGTGGCGGTACGTAAGCTGAAAGGCAAAAATACCGCCCCGGGACCCGACGGCTTGCCTGGAAAAGCCTGGGTCCTGGCCTCAGAGGCTCTAGGGCCCCGATTGGAGGGGCTCCTAAGCGCATGTTTGGAGAGGGGCCAGTTCCCACTTCGTTGGAAGACGGGGAAGCTGGTCCTCATTCGGAAGCCTGGGCGCCCTGCGGACTCACCGTCCGCATACCGGCCCATCGTGCTGCTCGACGAGGTGGGCAAGCTCTTTGAAAGAGTGATTGCGGGCCGCCTCGTCGGGCACCTGTCTGGGATGGGGCCGGACCTTGCGGACTGCCAGTTCGGCTTCCGCAGGGGGCGCTCTACGGTGGATGCCATCATGCGCGTCAGAGCTCTCTCGGCGGGGGATGCTGTGTCCCGGGGCAGGGTTGTGCTGGCGGTGTCGCTGGACATCGCCAATGCGTTCAACTCCCTGCCCTGGTCCTGCATTAGGGAGGCACTCCGGTACCACCGGGTGCCGAACTACCTCCGTCGGGTGGTCGGGGCCTATCTGTGTGATAGAGCCGTGATCTTCCCTGGTCGAAATGGTGAATGGAACCGGCGAGAGATGTCGTGCGGTGTTCCGCAGGGATCGGTGCTGGGGCCGCTCCTGTGGAACATCGGCTACGATTGGGTGCTACGTGCTGACCTCCCCGAGGGCGCCAGCGTAGTGTGCTACGCTGATGACACGTTGGTCCTGGCGCAGGGGTGGTCGCACGAGGCGGCGGCCGACCTTATGACACGCGGGGTTGCGATAGTCGTCGAGAGGATCCGGCAATTGGGTCTCGAGGTGGCCTTGCACAAGTCCGAGGTCCTGTGTTTTCATGGGCCTCGGAACGCGCCACCGTCGGGATCCCAAATCACGGTAGGAGGGGTTTCCGTCGGCGTCGGGTCGACGATGAAGTACCTGGGACTTGTCCTCGACAGCCGATGGAACTTCGTGGAACATTTCCGACGTTTGGCTCCCAAGTTGGCACGGGCGTCAGCCGCTCTTAAGCGGCTCTTGCCCAATTTGAGGGGGCCAAACGCCTCCTGCCGGAGGCTCTACGCCGGGGTCGTGCGTTCGATGGCCCTTTACGGGGCCCCGGTGTGGGCGCGGGGCTTGAGGCGGCTTGCCGCCCATTACCTAAACGCGTCCCAGCGGGTGATCGCCATAAGGGTCATCCGCGGATACCGCACGATCTCCGGCGAGGCAGCGAGCCTCCTTGCCGGATTGCCGCCATGGGATCTGGAGGCGCTGGTCCTCGCGCGCCTACACGAGTGGCGCGCGGAGGCACTGGGCCGGGGCGAAACTCCGCTGCCGCGGCAAATTGCCGCCCTGCGGACGGAACTCCGGCTCGATCTCATGGCGACATGGAGAGAGCGACTGTCGCAACCTCGTGCAGGGCTCGCCTCGATTGAGGCGGTAAGACCCCTCTTTGAGGAGTGGCTGGAGCGGCGCCACGGCGCCCTCACCTACCGCCTGACGCAGGTCCTCACCGGACACGGATGTTTCGGGAGGTTCCTGCACCTCATCGGGCGGGAGGAAACGCCCGGGTGTCACCATTGTGAGGATCGCCCCGAGGACACGGTGGAGCATACTTTGGCGGTGTGCCCTGCTTGGGCTGAGCACCGCCGAGTCCTCGAGGCGGCCATCGGCGGCGGCGCCCTCTCGCGTCCGGCACTGGTCCAGGCCATGGTCCGGAGCGAGGGGGAATGGGAAGCAGTCGCCTCCTTCTGCGAAGCTGTAATGCTAGAGAAGGAGGCGGCGGGACGGGAGAGGGAAAGGAGGGTCCCCCGTCCCAGCGGCCGCCGCGGTAGACGATCCGGGCGTCGGGAGCCACGTGACGACTCCCGGCCACCGTAGACGCGGGTCTGTGGACGGTGAGCAATGGGTAGCTCACCGTCCGTACGTTCACTAGCGACAGACCGTGTCGACGGCGCGTTCGTGTTCCACGCGCGCCTCAAAGAGATGTCAGCAAAATTGGATGGGGCCACTGAGGGCCGATGCCTGCCGGGGCTGCGGGTTGTTCGAAAGAGATACCGCGCCCCCGGAACGCAAAGGGCACATGAAGGAACATAGACGGGTTTTAGTCAGTAAAAGTCTGACACTCCCTCCCGCCCCGCCCAGGGCGGGGGAAGTTATTTGATGATTTCCCGTCTATAAAAAAAAAAAAAAAAAAAAACACCCACATCTTCCACGGAACTGTTGCGTCTTCTGGCGTCAGAAACCCGATCGGTGTAACATACTCACGTGAACCACTCTACCCACCCCACAGTAACCATTGTTGTGTCTCATATATGACGCAAACTGATAACAATCGATTTAGTTTCTGAAAGTGGGTAGTTGTTTGTTTAATCTTGTGACAGCCTCGATACAAGATGGCTTCTCAAATAATATCTAACAAGTAATTCAAGCGAAAATAGAAAATACAATTATGTAGATTGTAAAAGTCAAATATTAGATTAACATTTTCCTGTTGACTAAATATAATGTTTGTTAGTGATGAAAGAGGCTGGAGCGAGAATTGAATTATTAATTTATTTTTAGGAAAGTTTAAAGGCTAGTCTTTATTTAAATAATACACGCTTTAGTAAGCATTTATTATTTGGATATGAGATTAGTCTGTAGCTATAGTTCGCTATTTACAAGATACACAAAGAAATTACTGTTCCTAGAACTAACAAACAAAACAACGATTTCAGCAGCTAAATGGTTACATTTAATATTACTAAGTAGTTATATGAACAGTGAAACAGCCGGTAACACAGCCAAAAATTTAATTTCACATTTTATATTGAAAATAAAATAAAAGGCGCTTAAAGTTGGCGCTCAGTAATGATATATAGGTACCCGAGAAGCACTGAACCTGAAACAAGTATGGCGTTGCGTTTTCAATAAAACTGAAAATGCTGAAACTGAAATTTTAATGTCCTGTAAAAAGAATAGAGAAAACCACAGTCGAGTTGTTGGTGAGAGATGTTGATTAGTTACAGAGTTTCATCAACACCGGAACGTTGTTTGGTAATGCTGTGTTGTCCAATATTGAAACAAATGAATTGAAACTCGAAACAATATGTACGTATGAGCAAATTGGTTTTAGAATTTGTGACACGTCATTTCGGCGTGAAGTTTCGTCGCGGTTATAGTTGCATAACTATTTTATAGTTATAGTTTTACCTGTTTAGTGATTATAGTTTTACCTGTTTAGTGATTTTGTAGGTAAAATGCCAAAGGTCACTCCATAAAAATTACAAACGAAGACACTGTTGGCGCTGTGGCTGAGTGATTGTCTGCTGCTCTGCGTGTCGCGGGTTCGAGTCTCGCGCGGAGCTAATATTTGTATGGCTTACAGATATTTGTTCCGGACCTGGTTCTTTGCAGCGTTATACAAGAAAAAACACAGTAATAGCATTCAGATTTTGCCAAAATGACTCTATACTTATTATGCTTACTCTATCTTACCACCACTACAAAATATTATTTATGTAATGTAGAGTTATATTTTTTACAAGTGTTATTTTAACATTAGGTATGTTATTATGATTAGTCGAAAACAAAATATAGGCAGTTATAGGATAGCTTAGCTTTTACTGCTAAACTTGTTAAAAATCATGCATATTGTTTTAAATTTACCAATTCTAAAATATACAACTTCAGCTTTAAATCTATATTAACTCGTTCGAGTTAGCAATAGCTAACTGCTAAATATTGTAACTAGTTACAAACTCGCATCTCAAACACATTGTTAGAACAAAACAATGTAAAAGCAAACATTAGAAGCTAACAGAGTGTGTTCATTCGAAATCACAGCCGTACTAATAGACAAAGGAAACTATTCATACATCCACTGATTCCCAAATCACAGAGCTACTTCCCATCGATCCTCCCAAAATTATTGAGTGTAAGAGGCGATTGTGTAACAAAGAGAGGTAATATTTCATCCCCGTCCCTCGGGGCTGTCCACTACAAGTTATAACCTCCAGGAGTCCACGTAAGCCTCCTCGGAACTAAGTTGGTCGCCATCCGTTCAGCTGGTGATTTACGTGCACGCATAATGTGGCGACGATGAGACTGTGTCCGGAGTTGGTGCTGTTTGAACATACCAATTGTTTGTTTGTGTGGCTGGGTTCATTATTATTTTTGTGGTTGAAGATATCGTCCAGTAGGGGGCGCTATGCGTGCAGTGTTTCTTAAGGTTTATAGTGCTATGGCAGTTACTTTAAAACCAACTATAGTAGTCGGGTAAAAGAAGTCAAAATATAGTCGCAATCTCATCTCAGCGACAATCAAGATCAAAAGCATGTCAAAAATTAAAGTAAATTAGAGGTATTTTAAGAAATTGAGACTTAAATTAGACTGTGATCGTTGTTACACATACGGGAATCGTTGAACTCACATGTTTTAGAATTACTAACTGATTATTTTTACAACTGTCACAAATATTAAAAACGGATAACGCTTTATAATATATTTTATGTTGAACAAACTGAGATAACTTCCTCTTTGCATATTTTAAAGCTGAGCAGGTCCAGTTTACCGAGCAAACCCGAAGGTGATCGCTATCCAATACGTATTCCGTCTATATTCATGTATCCTATACAATGTATTATTTTCCATGCCAGGGACATGCCTCACTGCCGCAAATACGTTCTGATAAATCACGAAATATTGGTGGGTTCACCTTTGATATTCAATATCGACAACACAACACATCACCAAATGTAACCTTATCTTCGCAGCTTAGAGTTGAATCTCCAATGAAGGCGTCACTGTATGATATTGTCTCGCCAGGGCTGCCACGCACTATGAATATGTGAGGTGTTACACTACTTTCTGCAGGATATAGACGCGACATGTGTCGAGGCAGCGTCTATTTGTTTACACGGTATCATAAACTGTTATTTTCCTTTAAAGTACACGTGAACCGTGCGACGCTTGGCAGACTTTGTTTCAGATCTGTGAGACTGGACTTGAGTTGTAATATTTTCTCACCACAATATACGTTTAAACTATTTAACTATGGTCAGGTTTAAAGATAAAACATAATTCAGCTAAGAATATGTAACGGGACACTGGTACCTAAGCTAGGCTCTTTTATTAGAAAAGATAATACTGAATTAACAAAAGGCTTTTTTTTTTTTGTTCCAAACCACAACTTATTTTTTTATCTGAAAATTGATTATTTTTATTTCCAAAACGCCAATAGGTTATTATTTTAAAGCAGAGAGAATAGTTTTACTTATGGCATTAAAACTTAAACCGTATTTTCCGATTTTCAATTAGTGAGGTGTTAGGGAGATTATTTGGGGCGTCAAACGTACTACTTTTGGCGAACAGAGAGCAGAGTACCAAGGAGTTCACTTGGTGGACGTACTTATACACGACGATGTAAACTCACTGTATAGTGGAATATCTTTCCAGATACAGCATTTATACATTGTATTGCTAATGGTGACACTACCACCAGACCATGGAACCAATAAATGAAAGGTGACCGGTGGTGGTCGGACTATGACAGTTAGGGACGATGGAGTGCAACTTGATTTGCGCACACACTTGTGTAAAAAAAGTAACACACATGCGCACACACTTGTGTAATATCTCCTGAGTTCTTGAATACTCTGCATTAAGATTTGCCGTCATGGCCATTGAATCGGTCTAGAGAATACACACAATGGTGACAATTCTTACCCTTCAATGTAGTTCAAAGTTAAGCTACTATCTTATTACATTCTTAACTCGTTTACTACTAATTTTCATGTCTAAGAAAATACTAAAACTAAACTAAATTAAGTAAACTAAGACCTAGTCACAATGGACTTGTAAATGCAATTAAGGGAATCTAGAACATTCCATTGTGAGTCAGGCAGAAGATATAGAACTTATTCATTAGGATCATAGAATATTAATTTGTTTACACCAGACTATTGTTTGGAACTAATTGAGGGGTGTCTGGACTGACCGTCAGATATTGGTGTCGGCGTGATATTAGATATAGAAAGGTCGTACCTACAGTACTCGTGACGGGCGTGCTTGTATGACAAGATGTATGAACGTGAACGAGGTGAAAGGAGTATGTAAGGATCGTAGCAGTTGGCGTTCTGTGGTTTCTGGCTACCTCCATGGGAAAAAGTCTTGAGTTTATGTAAGTATATGATATTGGATTATTTTTTGGAAATTTAAAGTCTTGTAGGTCTAGTTTTGTTGGATTATTTGTTGGCAATAGGCTCACCCTCTACTACATGGGACCTAAAACATACTGGCGAACTGTGGGTGTACATTGGTACATATCTGCCTAACCCTTAGAGGAATACAGGCGTGATAGTATTTATTTAAAGTCTAATAGGTATTTAAAGGATTGTAATTCAGCTTTCACGAAGATTATTTTTGTCTTCTCTTATGTGCGCGTGCTGTGTGAGATTTATTTATTTACAAGTTACAGTTCAGTTATGGAGAAGGCGGACCTAGAGGACGTCATAATTTCAATAAATGTAAATAAATTAGAGGCGCTGAGAGATCATCATATCATCCGCAGGACATCCACTGCTGGACATAGGCGTCCCCCATAGATTTCCAAAAGGACCGTTTGGAAATTAACTGTATCCAGCGCCTTCCTACGATGTGAATCAGGTCGCCCGTTCTTAAAAGGTAGTAAAATTGCCCCCATGAACACAACTGTAAATAACAATAATAAAAAATAAAGACTAGAGTATTAACCTTTTCATCATCTCCTAACCCAAAACTAATTAAAGTCATAACTCCAGTGACACTCCAGTGATAAACTCGAAAACACAGCGCCACCCCCTTATCTCCACACGCTACTAAAGGTAGTGTAGCTTTGACAAACGATCATTAGATGCAGCCAGGCGGCGTCATTAGCCAGACACTCGACACCCCCCCCCCCCCCCCCCCTCCGCCCCGCCCTCGCCCCGTTTCACCCCTTAGCGTCATTATAAAATATCCCACACGCCGACGCGTTATAACAAATGCGGAAAAACTACGTCCTCATTGAAATATGAGGTTAAAATTATTTATGTGCGGTCGCTCCTCCATGCGCCTCGAGTTAAATAAAAATATTTTGAATGCGTTTTTTATGCTTCTCATTTATTTTTATACCCTGCTTCCTTTCTAGAATGAGAAATAAAAGGAACCAGTTAAATATATTCTTGCTTGTACTAGTCGGGTGTAAAACCACATTTGACAGGTTAGAATTGAATTCTGTTTGTGAATAAACGGTGTCATAAACAGTTAGCTGGCTAACCACCCAAAAGCTAGTTTTTAAACGAATTAACACTAGAGTAATTCGCAAAATTAAACATAATTTTGTAAAACAATTCGCGCTTGTAGACGTTGTCTACGACAGGCGTAGCGGGCTCTACGACTGGCGTAGCGGGCTCTACGAAAACGCTACGATTTAATTAATGCATTTCCAGAAAACGGGTTAAAAGCTTTGCTTTACACACAGTGAGCTCAGTCTTGTTATGTTACTTTGTGTTATGTAAATGTGTTATATACAAAGTATATTATGTAAACTGGCTATGTTAACATAGTTTGCTGTGGCCTTGAGTGTTCGAGCAAGTAATTGGTGAGATTGAACAGTGGTGTTAGTGGTCGTTTTTATGGATCAATTAGGTTCTGTATGAGTACAATGTCAAGTGCCGGGTATGGATGGAGCTCTTATTCAATATATAGGACACAAAAGGCTGGTTTTGTTTTAGCATAAATAAAAAAAAGAACCCAATTTTATTTTTATTGTTTTGGAATTTCTCCTATAACGTGGGTGCTTTTACAAACATATTATAAGCTCACGTGCACAAAAAACTGAAAAACTGCATGTTATGTAAGCTGCACAACCACTGGGCGATCGTATCAATATTTCATAGACGCCTAAAATGAGCATCTCTACACTAATAAGCCGTAAGGGCGGTAAATCTAATGTCGAAGTGCGAGATTAAATAATATATACCATTTACCTGAAGTTCCCTATTTGTACAATCGACGCTTTGCTTCTATTTGCAATTCGATCGTGTTCTAATATTAATTAACAACCTCAATGTTTGTTCTCGTTGTGACCCAGTCCTCACACAATGGCCAGTGCGAACCTCACACAATGGCCCATGCTGGCGATGCTGCCTTTGTTCTTTTACATTCACACAACAATTGGGGATTGAAGAATGCTGTTTTTGTTTTAGGAATAAAGTATTTGGTAGCGATGTTCCTATTTTATTTGAAGGTATTAAAAAAATAAGTATCTAGTGGATTGTGAAATAATGCCTACTTGCTATCATTTATTTTAATATTATTATATTTAACAACATAACAAACTTTCTCCTGTGTCGTGGGTGCGTTTACAAACACATAAACTCACATACACAAACGACCGAAACAACTATCTGTGGATCATACAAACACTTGTTCCGCGCGGTATTCGAACCCGCAACACGCAGCGCAGCAGTCGATCGCTCTGCCACTACGCCAACCGTGTTGTGAAATGTGTTCAAAAGTGCCATCAAATAAAGATTTCAAAAAAGGCAGAAAACTTACGCTATTGCCATGTGCCATAGGATATTTTATATAATATTGTACAAGATCTCCACGCAGGCCGAAGCTAGTCAAACTCAAACATCATATTATTTTTACTTGTTTCGTACACAATTCAAATGTTTGAAAAATAATTTAGTGTAGAGGAGTGCAATTATAAAAATAAACAACATCACTGTAATGGACGCCTAGCTACATTAAAATTAGTTAGTTATAGTTATTATTTGTTTGTGTATAGTATTTATTGTGAATGGTCGGGGTCACGATCTCAGAGTCCTGTTACCGACAGGTCGAAACAAGTCGGAACCTGTTGAAGGCCAGACGTGAATTAAATAGTTTTGATGGGCGAGCATTAATACTGTTTAGTGTTATCACTACCTACTTGTGCCCACGTAACCGGAATTCCACCAGGGCGATATGCCCGATTTTCTGGATAATTTGTAGTTTATCGTTAGGTCAAAAATAAGTAAGATAAGGAGAATAAAACCAAATATTGAAGTTAACAAGTGCTACATTTGAATATCATCCAACGTTATACAGTCTACACTACAAACACAAGGCCTCTATTTCTTTCAAAATAAAATTCCCCAGAATAACAAGCTGCGTATTCATGCGACCGCAAGCACACACTCCAGCTCACCACAATAAGGTCCGCACACACTAATTCAAACGCGAACACGTAATCCTTTCACCTGTGTCTTATATAATTAGTGCACATCGTTACGCCAGTGCGCTCGCACCCTAACAGGCTCCGCGTCGTGTGAACAAGGCTTTAGAGCGCGCTCTGACGACGTGTTATTTGTTAAGTTATTAAGTACGTGTTTAATGAAGGCTGTGGTTGTAAGGGAGGTGGCCAACGTGATGTTTTAGAAACTGAAGCAAAAATAAAAACATTACTTAACTTTGAAATAATTCTCATTGTAACTATAATGAACTTTCAGTACTGCCTCGTTAGTCTAGTGGTCCCAAGCCCGACTGCTACGCTAGAGATTTTGGGTTTGATTCCCAGTTCAAGCAAAGTGTTATTGGGTTTTTCTATCATATTCTCAGTAGCAGCTCGGAGTTAGGATTTGCGGTATGGCAATAGGCCCGCCCCCTATTACATGGGACCTGAACATACCGGTGAACTCTGGGTGTACATCGGTTCACCTCTGCCTAACCCTTCGGCGTATATAGGCATGATGGTATGTATGTGAATCTTCGATTTTGAGTAGTCATTAATTGTGTACTTGAAATTAATGTAGTTCTTGAAGAAGTCCAGTTCAAAGTAAAAATTGTAATTGGAGGAGCGCAGAAATATGTTCCTATTTTTCTTTCGTAACCATGTAACCTCTGTTGGAAATCTGTACTATTTCTGTACTAATATTATAAATCCGAAAGTAACTCTGTCTGTCTGTCTGTCTCTTCTTCACGCCTAAACCACTGAACCGATTTCAATGAAATTTAGTACAGATATAGTCTGGGACCCGAGAAAGGACATAGGATAGTTTTCATCCCGGAAATCCCCCGGGAACGGGAACTATTAATCCACGCGGACGAAGTCGCGGGCAAAAGCTAGTCCAAAATAAATAAATAAATTGCGAACATCATAAGTTACATAATGTTACCATGGTGACCCCTCCATGTGCATGAGTTAACAACATCCCAGCGCTTAGCGAGATACACGCCAGCAGTCAACCGACACCTGTAGCCCCTTGTCAACAATAATAATCAGATAATTGAGCCATAGACAGCGAGTTTATTAAATTACACAGTTTACATCAACAGCCTCCGTCATTGATAATATCAAAATGTAATTACCAATCCACTGTCAATAAAAGTTGTTATTTCAATCAATCTCAATCCAATTTGTAAATTGATCAACTGTTTACAACATGGCTGAAATTGTGTTTTCTACACGTTGCTTGAATTTCAAACGCTACATAAAATAAATGAAAGATCTAGAGCCTTAGTTTCAAAAAGTACACACGACAAAATAACTAGGTGCACAGCTAATCAATGAACATAAACAACTCAACGTTACACAAACAATATTATAACGAATGATGATTTTTTGCAGAGATAAGTAAAGTAATAAAAAGACGATTTCAAAGTAAATTACAAGTTGGCCTGCACACTCATTTCTTCTGTTCACTGTACCTACATAGGTACCGTTGAATTGCAATATTGGAAAAGTTTCCTTCGATTTCATTCGTCAAATATTTTCTGAGCTAGTTTCCAACGCTTCAGAAAAGTTAAATTTGTTTTTTGTTTAAACGTGTGTGATTGGAATGAGAAATTAATGTTCAGATTGTATTGGATGCTGTGTGATACGAAGTGTGATATTATTCGGTGCCGAATATTAGATTCTAAATTCTAATACCTGGTGTGGTAAAGTGTAACTTAATCATGTCACCAACCTGGGGTATGACATTATAGAAAGACATTGTTTATATTCGCATATATTCTCATACCTGGACAGTATACCTACTTCCATACATAAATAAGCTCACGCCTGATTCCATAGGTGTGGGCAGAAACCACAGAACGCCACCTGTTACAATCCCTACATACTCCTTTCGCCTCATTCATACATCTGGTCATACAAGCACGCCGGATACGAGTACTGCACATCCGACCTTTCTGAAGAACCTAAGCAATATAGTCAGTGTAGGCGTTTCTAGGGCGTCCCCTCCCTGCGTTGCCACTCAAATCTAATTACATTTTAGCTTACTAAAAATAGAATAATACCTTAATAGCTACACAATTCTATCTCGGTACCGTTTAAATCTAAACTGCGCTAGACAAAGTTGAATAGTTTGCGCTCACAGTCAGCCGCTTTCAGCGCTGTATCGCCGATTAGCCGCACAGCTAGCATCGTGTGCTACACAATACCTACACTGTTACCGGTTGGCGACTTGATTAGAGGTGCCGGTCTATTACCTTTGGTGTTCAATGCTGGTATTCTGTGCTTTATTACGTTTCAATCTTGAAAAGTTAGCTGTTTGGAGTAAAATTGAAGGACATCATAGAAATACTTAGACTAGGTTACTAGGGTTTTAGGTTATTTTTTATGTCATTGAATAGCAAACAAGCCCATGACCCACCTGATGTTAAGTGGTCATCGCTACCTATACATATTTGCAACACCAGAGGCTTTGCAGATGCGTTGCCATCTCAGAGACAAAGTTGAAATGTCTCCATACCCTTCAAAAGGGAACGCAGTAACGCTGCTTTGCGGCAGCATTAGGTATGGTGGTAGTACTTCCCCGGATGAGCTGCTTCACAAAGAGCTGTACTACAATCAAAACCTACTTATGTTAGAGTTTTATTTTGGGACTAGCTGTGCCCGCAGCTTCTCTCACATGGGCCTAAGTGTAACTTAAGGAACTAAGTATTGAATGACATGTCATCAAAATTCTCTAACCAGGTCGAAAGGTTGCTCATGCGACTGATAAAAATTATTATAGTGATTTTTTCCATAAGAAATCAGTCTGGCCAGAGTCTAGATATAAGCTACGAAACGTGCCCGTTTACTTTTAACGATATATATTCTCAGCAGAATAGAGTGACATAATAATGATGATGTGTGTGACATATTAATTGGATCCGTTTCATTAGGTTTCTCTGAAATATTGTTATTAATAAATATTAATTTATTATCTCTTTAAATTTATTACAACCTAATGATTAATAAGATGATATTGTTAATTACCAGGGTAGTACATTATGTGCAGTATTGACATTTTATTTGTAATTTTTATTGAGTATGTACTCTTATATAAAATATTGAGTTTTGTAGTTTTGTTATGTCGTATTTTATTTTATTTTTGACACACGCGACGCGACTCGCTTGTTAGCCTTTTTCATCATGGTTTTATTTTTATGCACATCCTTTATTGAACGTGGTCGTGCCAAATATACAACTATAAAAAATAAACCGACCCTCACTCAACTAACACGCAAATATACACACAGAAGCGTCCAATTGCGTCGTAAAAATCAGTGTACCATTGAGAGTTATAGAGGGCAGCACGAACTGCGCCCATTCCATTCCATCACGCAGATCTGTAAGTATCTAACTTCAGATCCACTACATCCGAATAGTTAATTCTAATCGCTTTGTTCTAAGACCCGAGGGTCAAGCCGGGGGGGGGGGGGGGTAGAGGGGGGGTTCTTTGTGCCGATACCCCTAGGAATGGCATTGTACAAGTGTCTAAATTGTACTTGTAGTTGGAGTAAATTGAAAGCGCTTGTGGAATGTTTTGCGGTGCCTTACATGCTGTGGGGAAAAGGAGTGTCGAGCGTTTGGGATAAGCAGACGTGGAGGACACATGTCATGTGGAACACAATATTAACAATTAACTTGTCCCTACTCCCTCTGGTCCACTCTTCAGATGTCTTATTAAACATTGCTGCCTGCAACTTGTTCTTTTTTGTTGGACTATCTTCTGCCTATGACTCCGTCCGCGTGGAAGACAAGTATGCCAAAAAATATGTTTTGCTATCGAAACATTACCAGAGATTACTACTAAAAACAGACAAACTTAGCCTTTTTCAGTATTAATGTAGATAAAATTAGTATGACAGAACTGACATTGACTAACGGTAATAAACTTATTAATCAGCCATCCTGCTGATAGAAAGTCCCGTGATTGGGGAAGCACGTAAAGTTGGTCCCGGTTTCTTTCGTAGACCTTTGACAGTCGGGACGGGAGGTCTGACAACCAGTCTTACTAAGCGGTATCGTGTTGCCCAGTAACTGGGTTGTGGCTGAATTCAGTTAGACTGGATGCCAACCCCAACATAGTTGGGAAAAGGTTGAGCAAATGGTGTCGACGCAGAATCCGGTTCATGGAATCGACATAAACCACGTATGGCAGACGGTTGGTGATCACAGCTTGTAATTGTTAACAATCGAGAGGATGTCATAGATTTCCAAAAGGCCGCTTCCGATCGGTCGTTTTGGAAATGTATGGGGGAGGCCTATTTCCAGCTGTGGCCGTCCTACAGCTGATCTGATGATGATGATGAAAAGGATGTCATAATTCTTTAGACCCTCTACAATGCCCACCCTTGACATAGAGCCTATTGTCGCGAAGCAAATCTGAAACTACCATATAATATTAGTAACATTTCTGTTCCGGTACATTAATACGTCCAGACTGTAATTCTCTTTGTCGATCGCTGGTCATCGTCCCATTTTTCTAGGGACGTGATTCGTAACCGCAATACTGTCGATATATTCTCAGCCTAACGCTGGTATCGTACCGACAATATCTTCACATGAAATACTGACTTATTTATTACATAGTCGTTCTGTTATGTGCTGTATTGTAGTTGTTATAAGGTCGTGGGCTATCTGAGTATTAGAATTTATTAAATCTCGCGTTCGCATCCGTTGCATGTTATTGAACACGATACGTCTATAATATATTAGAATGTGGGTAGTCTCCCTTATTAGTGAAAAATAAGGTACTAAAGGAGTTTTGGGTACTGTGAAATAGTTGAAATGTATCTTGTTCTTTCTTACTGTAGACCATTTTTAACGTGCACGACTTGTTACCCGTGGAGACAACACAAATGATAATTACCGTTTTTGTGATATATCAATATTATAAAGTGATAAAGTTTGTGAGATTGTAGGGACCTTTGGATCTACAAAACCGATTTAAAAAAATATTTTACCCTTAGAAAGCCACGTTATTTTTGTGTGCCATAGGCTATATAACATCAAGTTACAGCACACGGTAGCGGAGTAATAACCAAAGACGTAACATTAGGTGGGTGACATAAGCCACGCGGACTAAGTCGCGGGCAGTTCTATAGTATTTTATAAATTTTAAAGGAGTTTTCATAGAGTGACTGCTACGCTAGAGGTCCTGGGTTCGATTCCCAGGTCGAGCAAAAAGTGTTATTGGGTTTTTCTATGAAATTCTCAGTAGCAGCTCGGAGTTAGGATTTGCGCCCGGTTAATGGCAATAGGCTCGCCTCCTATTACATGGCCGGTATATTTAGGTCCCATTGGTACACCTCTGCCTAACCCTTCGGGGAATACAGGCGTGATGGATGGTGTTCATAGAGTTTTTTGCTTGTTCTTCTCCATATAAATCTACTGTTTTGAATAAACAATCAGCTTCACCTTTCTGACATACCGACTTCTTGACAATTCAAAAGTGCCTGTAAATAGTTTAGTTGAAATAATTCTTTTTGTTATTTGTATCATTGAGTAAAGAGTTAGGTAGGTACCACATTTACCTTCCTGGCTTTGTTTGTTTACTACAAAAAGCTGCCAATTAAAAATAATTTGTGTTTAACCTGCTACCAAGCCATTACATAGGCCTCGTAAAAGTGTATAAAGAGCTCAAATTTACAACTCTCATCAGTATAAAGTCAGAACGGTAAAAAGAACTGTTTTCAGGCAGTCGTATGTTGAAATTGGAAAAAAGAAATACAACTGATAAAATACTCGTAGATAAGAGAGGTTAGTAGCGTGCGTGAGTGGCTGTACCAACCAGGTGTTGGATGTGTCACTGCTGATGGTGATGGTGATAATCATGATAACACCTAATGAAGCTCTCGTTTGGCGGTTGGAGATTGGTCGGCTTGATTTAGAAAGTGGTACTTTTAGACACGTCGCGTATTGTGAAGAGATTCTTTTCTCAGGAGCCCTAACCACCGGTAGCTTGGACCCTGTTCCCGATACCTGTGGGCTACAATTTTTTATATTTTTAAGAGTTTTTATTTGTATATAAGTATTTAAAAATTGTAGTTATGAATAAACAGATAATGATGAGAAAATAACAAAAATAACATTCAACATTAAATAAGGTGCATGCACACCACCGCGTGCTTAAAAAGAAATAATACATTACAACTTATTACGCAAACTATAAAATTTATTCTTTCGTAATGGAACAAGCACAACCACGTGACCTGTCCCCGAACGCTCGTAAGCTAATGTCGGCAGTGTGGAGACGCCCTTAGCTAATTCAAGTTAGTGCTTCGCATAATGGCATCTAATCAAGTTGAGATATCAACTGCAATCATTAACGTTATCGCTCCACTACTAATCCCTCGAATCACTCTCAGAGAAATTGAAATCCACATTTATTTCTTAATCTCAGCTGTATATTTCTGTCCTAATTTTCTTTTTGTTCTAGCACTAAATTCAACAACTAATAAAGCCAAGCTGCGGTCGAACCCTTGCAATTATTATTCCACAGCCATCCTCGCAAGAAACTTGCTATTTAGTTTCAGCAAAACCAAATAAAAAGTCAATAAAGTACAAATAAATCAGCCTGTCTGCGTAATAAAGAAATCTAACTAAGTCCCAGGCAGGCTAAGGTCTCCGCCGACCGGGGAGGTCACGACATCACGAGAACTCTGCTAACTTCAACTGTAAACTTTGCAAATTGACAATTGGTTCGAATTCAATTCGAAGAAAGATGATAATTTAAACTTTTATCGATGAAGACTGTTTTGAATTTGGATTAAAAGAATAGGGGATTTGAATCTAGATAAATTGAATAAATATTAGATTTTAAATAGATTTTTCGTGCCAAACGCAGAAAATATTCTGGGCGTCATTTCAGAATAACTCCAATTTCGAAGTAGAACAATGCGTGACGTCATTGTAGCATGTCGTAGGTTCAAGGCCAGCACTAAACATGTACGATCTATCCACACATACTTCTATCCCTCCACAAAAGTTAATGTCTCCACCCATTCGCAGTCCATCGCGAGCGAACGACACACATAACCATTACCATAACGACCACGAAAAAACAGGAACTGGCCCAGTGTGTACACGCCCTAACCCATATTGTTTCACTTAAACGACATTCTAAACTCAAGGGATTTGCATACATCGGCGGACCGGCCGACAATGTCTACGTATTTTTCTACCTCTCATATTAAAATAGTATTCTCCATTTGGAACGTTTTGGTACAAAATAATAGGGAATTAAGGAAGAACCGGTGTGATGTCGGGTTTATAATTTCAATTTAGTTTGGGGCCGTGCAGAGAATTGAACTGAGAGGATTTGAAATCGACATTACACGCTTAGTTGTTTGTATTTGTGTTTTCAATATTCAGGTGTGTAGGTAAATGGGTTTAATGTGCGAACTATAACCCTGTATTAGCAGCCAGTTCAGCTAGTTCTAGAAACTATATAATTAAATATAGATTTGAGCTTTAATGGGTAAAACTTGTGTTTTCTAATCGTTAGAAAGGTACTTCTAAAAATAATTCAATATAGAAATCATTTTTTAATTATGAAAAAGACGCTATTTAGTTCTACATGATGCAACCAAAGATATTATAAGCTTTTTGTTCAGTTCTTGTTAACCGCTAGGTACCTACCTCCTCCCGCATTGAATAAATTGAAACGAATTGGAAATATTTCACGTTTTATTGATACTACTTTACATTGCAAATCATATGATAGCTGTTACGGTATACATGCCTTTTAATATTATTTTAAAGAACCTTTTGTTAAATAATTTTCAAATTTTGGTGAATATATTTTTATGGTTGAATTGTTTAAAAACATCGCAAAAAGAAACCTTATAAAAACTCGGAATTTCTCGTACAGATTTTGATGCCCTTCTGCTTGTTTGAAGACTACATTATTCTCTTTCGTTTGGTATATGATTCATCTTTGGCGACGCTTAGACCAACTCCCAAACGTTCATGCCCACTGTCCTTCACTAAATATTTTGTAGTTAATAAATTAAAATAAATTCTAATTACAAATACTTCACTTAATACACGCCTTTGCACCCTCTAAAAGAGCAAGTAACACAAAACTACACACAACTCGAATCAAAAATGTACCTAAAAACAAACTGTTGGCAGCCCAACATTTAAGATTTAAATATTTCTTACCTTGCAACACTGCATGTAGTGTCAGTGTCATTATCTGTCACATTTACTGTCAGTTCTCGATGATCACCATAAACAAGTCACGTTTTTCGTTTTCCCTCTTTCTTTTAATATATTTCTAACTACTACTGTCAAAACCCTATGAAAATACAAACTTCAAAACAAACCAAACTACGGTAACATGTAGTAAAAGTATCTAAAAAAAGTTAACAGCAACGCTTTCGGAAGGTATCTAGTCGCGGAGCTCATGCTGCTTCCACACTGTAACTATTTTATCGCACGAACGAGCGCGGGCATGCTCAGGAACCGCGCGGGCAGGCGGACCGCCCGTTTGGCAGCACCCTAATCATGTTACTTTAATGGTAATTGGAAAATGTACCGTTTGACATAAGAAACTCCATCGATGTTATGGGAACGGGTAACACGAACAAGTTTTGCCTTTGCAGCAAATTGGTTGAAGAGGGATTTAAAACCTTTCTGGTTGATGACGTCACACTCGATAATGGGTCATCAGTATTCAACGTGATAACCACCAGAGCTTTTGGTTGGAATTAAGAAATCTTTATTATGTTATGTAGGTATCTAGCTTGCTAATAAGAAATAATATAAACCAATATTATAAAGAGAAAATATTTTGTTTGTAATAGATAACCTCTAAAACTACTAAACGTATTTTAAAAAGTATTTAACCTTTGGAAATCTACATGATGAGCGAGTAACATAGGCTATATTTAATTATAAAAAACATTAACAACCCGTTAAGAAAATCCACGCGGACGAAGTCGCGATCAAGAGCTAGGGTAAAAATAAATTGTTATAATTGATTTCTATTAAATGCGCATATACGTTCTGATGGTTTTTTTTTTTTTTTTTTTTTATAGACGGGAAATCATCAAATAACTTCCCCCGCCCTGGGCGGGGCGGGAGGGAGTGTCAGACTTTTACTGACTAAAACCCGTCTATGTTCCTTCATGTGCCCTTTGCGTTCCGGGGGCGCGGTATCTCTTTCGAACAACCCGCAGCCCCGGCAGGCATCGGCCCTCAGTGGCCCCATCCAATTTTGCTGACATCTCTTTGAGGCGCGCGTGGAACACGAACGCGCCGTCGACACGGTCTGTCGCTAGTGAACGTACGGACGGTGAGCTACCCATTGCTCACCGTCCACAGACCCGCGTCTACGGTGGCCGGGAGTCGTCACGTGGCTCCCGACGCCCGGATCGTCTACCGCGGCGGCCGCTGGGACGGGGGACCCTCCTTTCCCTCTCCCGTCCCGCCGCCTCCTTCTCTAGCATTACAGCTTCGCAGAAGGAGGCGACTGCTTCCCATTCCCCCTCGCTCCGGACCATGGCCTGGACCAGTGCCGGACGCGAGAGGGCGCCGCCGCCGATGGCCGCCTCGAGGACTCGGCGGTGCTCAGCCCAAGCAGGGCACACCGCCAAAGTATGCTCCACCGTGTCCTCGGGGCGATCCTCACAATGGTGACACCCGGGCGTTTCCTCCCGCCCGATGAGGTGCAGGAACCTCCCGAAACATCCGTGTCCGGTGAGGACCTGCGTCAGGCGGTAGGTGAGGGTTGGATTAACGAATTCGCCTTAGCAATTATTTTTGCAAATCAACTAAATTACTACAAACACAATGTGAATTAATTTTATTACTAAATTTCAATAGTAATTCAATTTAATTTTATTAATTGTTTTGTTAGTAGCATATAATAACAGAGACGTCGTAGTAAAAGTCATGTTTAATTATCTATTTAAGACCTTATTGACCTGATATTTTATCTCACGTTACTATCTGACCTAAAAAACAAAACAAAAATATTTTTATCCCGGTTGGGTTTAAGAATACAATTTGTTTACACATTATGGTAATGGCAAATAATTAAATAGTAATAAAATTTACCGGACTGCCTCGTTGGCCCTGTGATGTTAAGCGCGACTGCTACGCTAGAGGTCTTGGGTTCAATTCCCAGGACGAGCAAAAAGTGTTATTAAGTTTTTTCTATACAATTGTCAAAAAAAAAACAAATGCAGTAATAGGCTCGCCCCCTATTTCATGGGACCTAAACCTACCGGGGCGGACTGTGGGCGTATATTGGTACACCTTTGCCTAGCCCTTCGGGGAATACAGGCGTAATAGCATGTATGTACCTATGTATAAATAAAATTAAAAAGCAAAGAAATTAATACTTCACGTGTCTGTGTAAAAGAAACAAAAATATCTTGAGACATTAAAAAGGGGTCGAACTCTCCAAAGCAGTTAAGACAATAGTAGCAGATAGTCGCCAGTGTGTACAAGGCCTAGCAGTACATTTAATAGAGCTCCTTACACCCGACAGGCTACGTCGTTATCCACTGCAGTGCAGGGACTGCAATACTCTGCATACTTCTCTAGTCCCGCGGGAATTAATGATTTCCAACACTATGCTCCTTTTTAATTGATTCGCCTTTATTTTAGTTTTTTTATTAGAACCAGTAAATATTTCGATGTAATAGTTCTTTGAAAAATTGTATTGCTTTTTCAATTTGTAGATTAATGTAGTCAGCAATTGAATAACGTTTATGGGATTATAGTTGTATCGCATAAAATTAATCGTTTTAAAGTCTAAATTACAATGATTTTTATTTAATGTTAAAGTTTAATAGTTTAGTTTATTTCTTACAGTTGTAATGGGCAGGCACTTACCAAAATAATAACATACATAAATACATACGAGTAGCTATGTATTCCATAATGAATCGCGAATTCTTGAACTAGGACGAAGCCGCGGGGTGATAGCTAGCTTATGTTTCATATCCAGGTCGCAAGCTACTGTGGTTTTACCGTAACGAGGTAAGACACAGACAGACAGACAGACAGACAGAGTTACTATCCCATTCGTCTCTTTCTTTTCTCGTAAATTTTTCTCCGACCAGTATTAAGCAACCTATATCTACAGCTCTATCATTGTCCTCGTTTAGATCTTGCATGGTACCGGTGGTTGTGCACGACGGGCAACTAAGGAGGTGACGCATGTCCTGTGATGGTGCTTCACACTGGCACTATTCCATTAATATCTCTGTGTGAAAGCATGAGTAACGCTGTGCCTGAAGTTGCGCAAAAATAGTATTTGTAACAACACGACGTCGTCAATCAGAGCTGTATCGTACAAGTCGACCACCGCGATCCAGCGCCCATTACAGTAATTGAATTGCGAACAATTTGTTTCCTTTGAAGAAATTGTTTATATCTTAACAACGCATTTCACACTACGCTCAAATTACCAGTTACCTCTAATACATAGCTCATAGGGTCCATTTTCGAGCAGTGGTTGCAATTTGAACTGCAAACGGATAATGGTTATAGGACCACTCGGAAGTATTCGGATTTTGATTTATACCCGATAACGGAATTCGCTTATACCCATGAATGCGTAACAGGAGAATGCGGGAGCTGGAAATTTATGCCACTTCTTGTTGCGACTTTAAGTGGAATTGAGTCAACGATGCTGTGCCAATTGAATGGGATTAAAAGACTAAGGAATGTGGCTGGAATATGATCTATGGTGAGTGGGAACTGGGGCTAGAAGAATACTTTATAGCTCTGGTCGTACATTTATAGGTTTACATTAAAGGCCATGGTGCAGGCCAATTTCTCATGAACAGCAACGTAACAGTAAGCAGGTATTGTCGTTTGTTGTATAGTCTTGTGCATATTCTGGCACAAAGTTTACATAATAATTAATAAAATTAACGGTTCACGTGTCGCGGGTGACAACACTCGCTTGTAATGAGAGTTATGAAGGAGCGGCGCAACTGGCAACTTCAGGAAGCTTCACACGCTCTTATACATACTGTTATATTCAGATACATAGTACATTTTATAGTGCCACTAAAATACAGATTATTTTCACTTTTAACTACTACAGTTGTATGAACAACCGAAATGTTATAATGAGTCTACTTAATCTAACTTTTTTGAAACAATTATTTAGTTTGTGTTGATACGAGTGCATACTTTTAACTCAGCAACATACTTGAGAATGATTTAAAACACTGGACTTCCGAGCATTTTCACAATATAAGTGTAAGCAAGTATTACAAGCTAGATGTCTGTTTAGATGTGATTTTAATTGAAAATGATTTGGTGAGGTTCCTACTTTTGTTACTATCGGGTGGACACTCCTGAAAACTCCTCAACTCCATTACGTTATCTATACTAATATTATAAAGAGATAAGGTTTGTTTGTTTGTAACGAATAGGCTCGGAAACTACTGGACCGATTTTTTATTTTCATTACTCATTTTTTCACCAATAGATAGCTACATTATTCCCAAGTGACGAAAGCTATATAACATTACGCTACTACACACGGGATCGAGCATTAACCAAAGACGTTACTTATGACGGGTGAAATAAGTAACGCGCACGAAGTCGCGAGCAGTTGCTAGTCCACAGATAATATCTCACGAGAAACGTCCGCAAGGCATCGCTTTGAATCACGTTAATTCATTTCGGAATTTAGGAAACCCACGAGATATTATTAATCATAGATTGCGCCAATAACCACTATAAAAGTGCCAAAAAAATGGCGTCCAAGTTGCGTATTTCAAGTTCAATCAATATACAGAAACGCACAAATCATTAATCATAATACCGAAGCACTAAAGCTAGACATCCCACAATAATTAGGCCACACCTGCCGCACCGCTAAAGTGCTAGGCGTGAGTAAACGTGACGTCACCACCAGCTCGCACTTACCTCCAATCCTTTGCGATATTAATCTCCTTGAGCGCCGCTTAAGTGCGACACCAGATTAACCGTACAGCCATTACAACAGCGGATACTGATTCTTTTAAGACTTATCTATTGTAGTAAACGACGGTCAAAACACTATGTAACTTAAATCATATAGAGGCTATACGAGATAGGAATCTTACCGTGAACGCATCTAGACACCCCCGATTTAAAACATTTTTGCTTTGTTTAATTTTGTATAAAATCTAATCTAATCAGGTAAAACCTATATAAGAGCTCTTTATTATATGGCTTTATTTACATTGCAACAGTTTAAAACTATTTATTTATTTTACTTTAACGTAAAACGGCAATTAGCCGATTATTAGCTAAAGACATATAATACGAGTATAATACTCGTACATATTTAACGACATTCACTCGCTCATCTCACAATACTCCAAACATACTGACGATCGTCTGCCATTCGTCCGCGAACACATAACAGTCAGTCTATAGGCTATAAGGTCTAGAATCGAGTACTGAATCCCTACATCCCTTCTATCGTGTGTAGGTTTCAGCCCCGACACGGGTCTCCACTGAAATCACAATCCTCTAGATTGATAGGTCCTAATTTTACATAGAGCAGGACTTTTATCCAAGGTAGAAGTAATAGGGCGTTGGAAATGTAAGTAATGCCCTATCGGCTGAACCATTTATCTCCGAAACGGCTGGACCGATTAGTGCGGGCTCCTCTAATGGTTTGTGGCGCTACAGTAGTGCTGGAGGTAACTTTTAAGGCGATCCCTAACAACAGATTCCCCTACCTACGGCGTTGGGTTTTATTTATTGTCAGTTTCGTTTTGCTTGACGGTCTCGAAGTGCAGTAAACATGTTTTGTTTAGGCTTGATGTATTTGATTGATTGTAACATATTTTTTTCGGGATATGTTCGCCTCACTATTCTCTATCACTGCAACTCCTGAAAGACTGGCCACTAGAAAAGCAGTGAAGCAATGAAGTTAGTCTAGTAGCAATGATGCGATTCAACTGTCTTGAATTTAGTAGAAAAACTATGATGTACTCTTGTGAAACTCTTATTGATGTTGAATGGTTGTATATGATGTTTAAAGTATTGATATCAGGCAAATCATTTCACCCGACTACGGCGAAGCAAAAAGGAGGGTTATGATTTTGACCAGTTTGTGTGTATCATGTGATTGTGTAGTTCGGATTTTACTCGGTTCAATCCCTGGATGTGGCAAGCGTATTTTCGAAATTATTTGAATACAGTTTTGTTTCTTTTTTGAAATAATGGAATGTTTCCTTTGACTAAAATTAGCTATCTTCAGTATTTAGAGTACTTTCCCTTCAGGTACCATTCGAAAATTACACCCTGTATATAGTAAATTGTATATGGCACCCTTTAGAGCACATAACGATCAAAACACAATATTAACAACATAAGCTGTTGCAGTTGCATTAATATTACGTATAGAACCCCAAAATAATTCAAATAGAAAAGAAGTTAAAAAACTAAAACCCGACTACAGAAAACATTCTCATCTGAAATCTATACACAAACAATTCAATACAGATGTACTTATCTTCCATTAAATAAAGAACTGATACACGTGGTGTATGGGTATTTTAACGTCTTATTAATATTTTGTAAACATGTTTTTAACAAAGATTTTAGCACTAGGCCATTGCTAATGGTGTTTCTGAAAACAGGGCCTTATAGTTTCTTGTAAATATCCATGCAGCGATGTACTTCTTATTAAAATCTGGTTATCATAATAAAATACACAAAATAATCTTTTACTAATACATAACAAAAACTATAATTAAACTAATACATAACAAAAACATAATTAAAAACTAATTCACACGTAAAGTCGGCGTCCTGTCCTGTCTGTTATTCCAGACTACATCTATCTCAATGCCTAATTTTATCTAAATCCGTTCAGCCGTTTAAGCGTAAAAGAGTTACAAACATCCATCCATACCTCCATCCTCACGAACTTTCCCATTTATTATAATTGTAGGATATGTTTTATAAATGCGGCGATACTCGGCATATCTCAAAACATGGTACCGTCTTCTACCTTCCTAGTTCTTCAGTTTCGTCATAATGAAGCCGCGAGCGCCACCGCTAGTTGTATGGCGTCAGCACGTCAAGGTCCACAGCCCCGTATGAACACGACGTGACGCGACGCCGGGGCGCGAGCTTAGCTCACACCTTCATATTTACCAGCCCTTGATCTTCTCAAGTGAGACAGATGCAGAAGTTTTTCGTAAATAATTACGTGCAAAAGAAAAACTAGGTAATTATTTAAGTCGTCACCCTATGTTATTTTTGTTATTAATGTGTCAAAAGTCAAATTTACAAACTTGCTCAGTATCGAAAAACTAATATAAGGCAAAAAAAAATGCTATGTAAATTTTTCAGATGTAAGGCATTTTAGTAAACAAATAACAAGGGGGTCTCCTTGTGCCTAGTGTTGTTACATGTGAAATATTAAAAGGGCTCAATAAAAAAATGTTTGCCCTATAGTAATTTTTCGGTACTGATCAAGTAAACTATAAATTTATTGTTGAAAAACAGTAACCTTTAGTTTTTCTACAAAATGAATCTGAACGTTTGTAATATAAATTACAAAAACCAGATCAATATTTACTGGGCCAGTTTTGAGCAAAACGGTAATAAACAAACACGGTGAGTGTTTGTGTGTTACCATTTACCTCTAACAGGCCCCAAACCTGTTTACCATCATCATTCCATCGAGTGTACATAAAGCCAATAATAATTAAAACTCATTCGTT
The DNA here is from genome assembly GCA_932526535.1 of Caradrina clavipalpis. Classification (NCBI taxonomy): domain Eukaryota; kingdom Metazoa; phylum Arthropoda; class Insecta; order Lepidoptera; family Noctuidae; genus Caradrina; species Caradrina clavipalpis. The sequence continues at coordinate 373,963 of OW052107.1, read as the reverse complement.
GCAGTTGCTCGCAAGTGTTATTTTTGATAAAAATTCAACCATACTATATTGTATCACGTGAACCTTCTGAAGAGATTCCATTCAGTTGTCCCCGAGTAATCCTTGTTTGCACCGGCTAAGCAAAGCGTGTTTAAAGGTCCTTGACTCAGCCAAAGTCTAATAATATGGCTGATAGCCCTTCTAGGAAAATTTCTGGTGTATTTAATATAGTAGAATTAGATGGAGGGTCCTCAGGAGGCCTGAACAGTGTACGTAGTCCTGCCCCCAGTTTCCCAAACGAAAATCAACATACCATCACGCCTGTATTCCCCGAAGGGTAGGGCAGAGGTGTACCAATGTAATAGGAGGCGATCTTATGCCATTAACCAAATACAAGGGCACAAATCCTAACTCCGAGCTGCTACTGAGAATTTCAAAGTAAATGCAATAACACTTTTTGCTCGACCTGGGAATCGAATCTAAGACCTCTAGCGTAGCAGTCGCGCTTAGGACCACTAAACTAACGAGGCAGTGCTAGGCTTATTACTACTTATAGAAGATAAAACCTAAACCTATTAGTAACAAACCATTCTGTACATTTTCTTCTCGAATAACCTAGGTATCACACCACAATATTAAATTCACGACCGTCCCAATATCTGTTACCTTTGTGCCCAAAAAAGTATAATTTGAGCTCGTAATGACACGCTGTATAGTTTTTCCCGCGAGTAATTGACGTGTGACGCGTTGCGGCGCGGTGCGGTGCGATGCGACGCGACACGATGATTAACGAGCGAATTGTGAAGACTCACTTGAGCGTTATCCGTGATAGTCCGAGAGCTCACGTGTGTCATATTTTGGTGATCAGTCCGACGCCCTCCATTGTTAAATTATTTACAGCGAAACAATTGAAACTTGATATCAAGCTCCACAGTGAAACATCCTACTTACTGTTGCTTTTTGTCGTTTTTTTTTTTGGGAAATCATTATAATTATGATGCGGAAGGGAGTGTCAGACTCTTACTGACTAAAATCCATCCGTATTCCTCGTAATGCGCTTTGCGTTGTCAGACGGCTGATAATTGCCCCATTGATCTCGTGGTTGCAAGCGTGAGTTAGATTCCCAGGTCGGGTGAAAAGAGTTATTGGGTTTTTCCATTAGGAATTTCTTAGTAGCAGCTCGGAGTTTGGATTTGTGCCCGGTTAATGGCAATAGGCTCGCCCCTTATTACATGGGAGAAAAACATACCGGCGAACTGTGGGTGCACATTGGTACACCTCTGCCAAACCACCTTTCGGGGAATACAGGCGTGATTATGTGTATATGTAATATAAGCAACAAGCGATCTTCGCCCTTCTTCCAGCGCAAACGACGTGCAGTGTCCGTCACCAGCTCCCACACTAGGAGTATAATGTGATACTCGGCTGTCTCCATACATTATTTATTCACTTTGTACGAACGCCTATCCTAACAAAGTCTAGACTCTCAGCCCTGTGAGTCACGTTACTTAGACATTGGATTAAATATGTAGCTTCATAACTACGCCTAGGGCAGGTGTCTCAGTATGTGCCTGGACCACAATACTTCTAAGCAAACTGGTCACCCACAGTTAAGCAGCACAATAAAAAAGGTGTCAACTTCCAAAATACTACGTTTTTTTTTTTTTTTATAGACGGGAAATCATCAAATAACTTCCCCCGCCCTGGGCGGGGCGGGAGGGAGTGTCAGACTTTTACTGACTAAAACCCGTCTATGTTCCTTCATGTGCCCTTTGCGTTCCGAGGGCGCGGTATCTCTTTCGAACAACCCGCAGAAAATACTACGTTTAAGTCGACTATGTTCTGCGCCGATGCTGCTTACACTTAATTAATTAGATCTAAACTCGGGAGTACCTCACTAACTTCGAAGCTTATAGTTACCCAAGACGAACAGTGGATATCAATGTTCGGCTGTACATATACGATAATCTATATCGAAATTTTTATACTAATATCATAAAGAGGAAAGATTTGTATTTTTGTACATAACGAATAAACTTAAAAACTAGTGAACCGATTTCAGAAAATCTTTTGCCTTTATTAAGCTACATTATCACTAAGTTATATAGGCTATATAACATCACGCTACAATCTACGGGAGCGGAGCAGTAACCAAAGACGTAACTTAACACGGGTGAGATAAGCCACGCGGATGAGGTCGCGGATGGTCCGCTAGTACATTATAAATAAACAAGACTGTTACATTTTGTTCAAGTGTACCGTAACAGTTAATTGGATGGCTGAACGTTAGAGTTTTTGTGCGGCTTTGACCTTGCCCTTCTAATCCAATGAGATATCAGAGATATTTTTAGATTTTGTTTATGTTTTTGTGTGGCATGTTTATATTGTAAAGGGCAAAGATCGCCCTCATATGGATAGGCGATTTTAAACTACGACGTCCACGTGTTACCATTACTTTTAGATATGTTGGTTTAAAAAATTGAAATGAGGAGTTTTATGACGATCAACCGAAACCGAACCGAACCGATTTATGACCGGGCGTGGGCAAGTACCAATGTGACTTATTCTAATTCATAGGTATGTACTTTCGAGTTTTATCGTGGACATCACTTACATCGGTAACCATGTTAGAGGCCCTTGAGGCGGTTAAGAAACTCTGATACTAAAGTGTGTTAGGTCGTTAGACCTTACTGCCCACACGATAAAGAAGAAGATGACGATCAAATTACTGAAAAAGCGGTTACTATCACTGTTTACAAACTCAAATAAAATATATCAACTCTAGTGTGCTGAATTGTTTAGTAACTAGCATTGCAAGTCTAATCTATCAATACAAAGTGTATCTATCTTCGTGTAGTGTGTACGTGTTTTTGGGTTTTTCTATGAAATTCTCAGTGGCAACTCGGAGTTAGGATGTTTGCCCGGTTAATGACAAAAGACTCACCCCCTATTACATGGGACCTAAACACACTGTATGTGAGTGTACGTACGTACACCCTTGCCTAACCCTTCGGGGAGTACAAGCGTGATGGTATTTATGTATTTAAACTTTATGCACATAAAAGTACAAAGGCGGTCTTAATGCCTTAGGCATTCACTTCCAGTCAACGAACGGTATGTATGTGTAAGTGTATGTATCTATCAATACGGCAGGTGCCTGTTTGGCAAGTTCAGATACATAATTCAGATAAAGGCCTACGCAGACTACGAATTTTTTACCAATGGACATTCAAACGTATCGTTATATAAATACGGCATAAACTGCTTTAAAATGACACCTCGTAATTGACAAATCCACTACAAGCCGCGCCACGTCCCCGCCACGTCCACGTCCACGCCACGCACCGAACACGCGTACGACATTACAACCAACCTTTACAAACGGCCCTTGTTAAATCAAAATACACGAACGCTTCGCGCGCCGCGGTTGCAAATTTAATCAAGTTGGCAACGTAAATTGATGCGAATATTTCATTACATTTTAAAAAACATATTTGTTACTTATAATTTGGAGTATTTGGAGTATCTCGAGCACATGTTTGGCTATTTATTGAATGTTATTGAGTTTCGTTAGGACAGTCCTCATGCTCTCCATTCGCCTTCTCTGTATAAGACGATGCCATTGCCCTACAGTGGGACCTTCCTTTTTCATATTAACTGTACATAGTTAGTAATTTAATGATTATTATTTAAGAAAGTTTTATCTTAGAAACATAAAAATAAGATTAAAAAAGAAGACTCTTTGATAACTGTATCTCAAGAAAACATTTAAATTCAATTAAATACACAGAAAGTGTTCACAGAATCAACGTTAAAACAAGCCTCGAGAAAATTCAAATGTCCCGATCAGTTACACAACTCGCTATCAAACATTTACTGAAGGGGAATCTTAATTCCCTTCAGCCTTTACGATCAACCGACCGACCACAACTGTTTAAAATGCAGGCTTCAGTTGGAACCAGTTTGAATCAACAAGAATTTATCCTTCGCGAATTTGTAACCGAGTTTTGATACATTGAAACCGATAGAAATTAACTTGGCCTAGAATTATTTACAGTTTATCTTGCAAACAACAATTTAGTCTACGATGTAATTTATCGTGTTTTACATAAAGTGGATCGTCTAGTAACTGGGTCCTTAACTTGCTCTTAAAGAAAACGTGTGTAGTGAATTTCTTTCTCAGTTTCTTCATGTAAACTAAGAGCATTGGGTAACTTACTGTAACTACAGTAAGTTATTTTAAGTTAAGTAATGATTAACGTTTGCTTGTTTAAACATTTTTGAAAAGAAAACAAGATAAGAAATTATAATATTGATTCAAGTTTCGTATGGACAAGAATAATTGATAAGAAACTCCAGACTCTTTAAAATCGTAACTTTAAACCGATCAATTCTGACGTAACAAATCGTTTTTCCAACAATTTTCCCGACAAATTGCTATCCCGATATCCCGGTACCCACATACACAGGTGACACAGATCAACATCCGATCTCAAATCCGAACTGTTCGCTATCAACACAGCTTAGTTGTCCAGTTAACCGGCACCCGGTGATGCCGCTCCGCCGACCCCACTTACTTCCTAATTAAATGTTAGTGTCGTAGTGTGAATTTAATGTTATTTCGCGTATCGACGTGGTCGGGAACCGGAGGTAGGAATTGTACATGGAAGAGACAAGGATCGCGATATATCGCGGATTGTGTCTTTATAGTTTGTTCCAAAATTGCTTCAAGGGCTGGGTAGAATTTTTACGGGCATTAAGTAGATTTCGTTGTTTGTTGGTGTACCTCAAACTCCTTGGTTGTCAGATTACCACAACAGAATATAATATGTGAAAATGAGCTGTTTGTTTCACTACCAGGAAAAGGGTCCAACATTATACCTCTAGTTTAACTGCTTCGTTAGCCTAGTGGTCCTAAGCGCAACTGCTACGCTAGGGATCTTGGGTTCGATTCCCAGGTCGAGTAAAAAGTGTTATTCGGCTTTTCATAAAATTCTTAGTAGCAGCTCGGAGTTAGGATTTGTGCCCGGTTAATGGCAATAGGCGCGCCGCCCATTACTTGGGACCTAAACATACCGACGAACTGTGGGTGTACATTGGTACACCTCTGTCTAACCCTTCGGGTAATACAGGCGTGATGATATGGTATGGTATGGTAGTATAACTTCAATACCTAACTGACTGACACGAGACGACATCAACTCATAAAGCCAAACCTCTTTCACTTAATATTATATGTACCCATAGCTAACAATAATATAAAATAAAAAATACCACGTTATCAATTCACCCGCTGCTCTCACTAAGAGCAACAAGGAAGCTCTACATAAACAAGGGGGAAGCACTTTGTTCCCAATATATCAGCCGCAGTACGGTGAACAGGCAACTCGTCAAAACACAACACTTACTAAACAAAGCCTGTACACACACAAACACATACATGAGAAAGCTATTAGTTATGTCCGAGTGTTTGATAAAACGTTGCAAATAAACATTTTCCTATACATCGACGGGTTATTTGCATAAATTTCAGTTATGGTAAGACATTTGTCAATGGATAATGCGGTTCCAGCGATATTCATGGTTCCGAACGGGCGTATCGGCACATGCATACATCTCCTACAGAATGCCGCCACCGCGATAAATATGATATACGACGGCTCTAAGACTGTGTGTGTCCTTTTGGTGTTCAAGATGGCGGCAATTATCGGCCCTTAATAATGTTATGTATGACGATTCGAGATATTTCAAGGAATTGCTTTGTTAGAGGCAAGCCGAATGGATGTTTAATACGATTATGTCTGGATGCTACGTTATACAGGGAAACATTAATGTTATTCTGATAGAATACTCTTCAAAAAAATTTTGTTTTCAATAATAGTATCTCTGTAATAGTAATATGTCGCACCTCCAATAAAATACTGTTACAACTCAACATTTTCAAATGTCCAGGATAAATAAAAATAAACGACAATTTTTTTGGATGGAAGAAGTTTTTTTTTAGTTTTTTGGAAATATTATATTCATGTTATATATCTATGAAAAGCTTAAGAAAAGTGTGATTTGATAAGAGAGTATAAATTTGGAAACTACGATATCATTAATAACGAAAAGACAATAATTGGATTTTTCAAGTTATAACTATATTTGATCGGAGGTGCGATGTATCTATATATTAAGTAATCACTAAAGTAATAGGTTCGATCCAGCTATTAATTTATGGTGACATAAATTAAGAAAAATGTGTATTTAGTACCTACTAGGTTCAGACTGTGACTTCGCATGGAAGTTAAGAACAACACAAAAAAAAAACAAGTCCTATGACACTCGGTAACAGTCTAGCTTTCTATCAGTGATATCATGTATATAAGCGAACCAACACCTGCCCCCCTAGCCAAGTCACAAACGATAAACGCAAACGCTGAGTAGGCTTTAATAGATCTTCAACTTTATGTGCTTGGTTTTAAGTTGAAGATCTATTGAAGATTGCATAGCGTTTTCGTTCTTTCCAGTCGCTAACGCTTAGAAATATTTAATAGATTTTCAACTTAAGGCTCTGGGTTATAAAGTTGAAAATCTATTGGTACCTACCAAGCGTTTACGATTATCGTTTGCGACTTGGCTAGGGGGGCAGTTCTTCCAGAGATTAACTCTTACAAACCAAAACTTTTGTAAAATATTAGTATGGATACTACTTGTGTATTGTAATGATATAATGACTTGTGTTTATAAAACTCACCCACTTGTAGCCACGTAATTTTCTTAGCGTTGAGGTTTGCTTTGACGCTGCATTTGAAGTAAAAGTTGTTTTTTTTTTAAATATACCATCACGCCTGTATTCCCAGAAGGGTTAGGCGTGGGTACCAATGTACACCCACAGTTCGCCGGTATATTTCGCCCCATGTAATAGGGGGCGAGCCTATTGCCATTAACCGGGCACAAATCCAAACTCCGAGCTGCTACTGAGAATTTCACAGAAAAACCCAACAACACTTTTTGCTCGACCTGGGAATCGAACCCAGGACCTCTAGCGTAGCAGTTGTTATTTTTTTGTTATAATAAAAAGACCTTCTTAAATTCGAATTTACTAAATCTGTAAGCCAAAGCAACCTACCTCAAAATATAAAATACGCGCGACTTAAGTGAGAAGGCACCAGAAAACACGAATCATTTTCGACAGGCGCCTCATTTGGGAAGGACACTAATCCCGGATTGTGTACAATTGTAAAATAATGAGATTCACCGCCGCGGATGTCTCGACTGCTACCATGATTATTATGGAATACTATTCTTTATTCATTTTATGTATTATAAAAAGCTTTGAAAGTAGCGCCGGTGACAGAAAAGTTAAAAAGAGAAACCGTTTATCTTTGTGTGATGAGGAGGGATTAGACGAGTGTGTCCATAAGAGTCATTAATATAAATGTAGATGGATGGAGAGGAAGAGGGAGGCAAAAGAAAATATGAATGGATTTTGTGTAGATTGATACGAGTATTAAAGAGAAGGGAGGCAGTGATTGCATGACGGTCGACAGAGCAGCGCAGAAAAAGAAAACGTGTTGCGTCAGCCCCAAGTAACATGAGATAAGGGCAAGTGGTGGGCAGGAAGATGATGATGTCGGTGTGATGTGAAGATGAGGGATGAAACGTATGAGAACAAGAGTTAAGAATAAAAGTGAGGATGGATGGAGAGGAATAGGGAGGCTAAATAAAAGATGGATGGATTGTGTGAAGAATGATATGAAAGAGAATGAGGGAGACGGTTGAACGAAAACGAAATGGAGGAAGAAATCGTGTTGCCATGATAAGGGCAGGAAGGTGATGATGATTTATTAAAAAATTACTCCGCAACAACGTTAGCATAAACAAGAAAATTAAAAATACAATGCCTACCTTACCTTATTATTTAGGGTTAAAAGTAAGAAAAATCCGAATCATAGGGCCTACCACAAAAATGTGAAGTTCTTTTGTAGTGTTTAAAAAAACCTCAAGGAATTTCTTTTGTATCGTGAGTACGTTTACAAACATATAACTCACAAGCACAAACAACAGGACTGGGAACATATTGTAAGTACCTAAAGGCCACACAAATATTTGTTTCATGCAGGAATTGAACACAAGACATTTGGCAGTGCAGCCAATCGCTCAGCCGTCGCTCTAACTGTATTGCCAAGTGAACTGTAATGTAAATTTTATCGTTTTATATATTCGAAATACAGGCATTATGTATTTACTTATTAAATTATTAATATCAATAGCTGATACTAATTACATTTGTCGTGTAAATATACACTAAAATGTACTTCAAATTCGAAAACCGATTCGAATCGAATACTCGTAGGTGAGCGCGCCCGACCCGGTAAATTCCAAAATGGAATTCGACTGTTTGGATGAAAACTTATTCAGTCAAGTTGCTGCAATTAACAACCTTCACAGTATCGTACAGTCGCACACTTCCCTTTCGCCTCCACACGGCCTCCTACCTGTCTACCGGGGCTGCGGGTTATTCGAAAGAGATACCGCGCCCCCGGACCGCAAAAAGCACAAGAAGGAACATGGATGGGTTTTTGTCAGTAAAAGTCTGTCACTCCCTCCGGCCACGTCCAGGACGGGGGAATTCATGGATTTCCCATCGGTAAAAAAAAAGGCATCAACGGTCCGATATACGCTCAGCAACATAACACGTGCTACTTGCATATGTGGGGTAGACTGAGCTGTAGCTGATGACCTACCAAGTGGTACCGTAATTTAATCAGCTCCTCACGGAAACTGCATACCTATTCCTCGCTTATCGTCAAACCTATAAAGGTTAAGCTGAATGCCACAAAAGTACAAGATGCCGTACATGAAGGGTTACATTTAAATCGTACAATGTAACCTTTCCTACATATCCAACGAATAGTCGTCAAATAAAGACGTAGGTACTCAGATTTACAATCTTGAACAAACATGTAAGTAAACATCATTTACTGGATTGTCTGTAGTAGTGGCTATAAAGCACTGAATACAAACGTATTGGATACAAATAGGTCGCCATGTTGGCAAGCTGCGACCCGACCTATCCTGTTTTGTTTCTGTTCAGGTTCCGGCTGCGGGGCATTAAGTAGGTAGTCTGGCACTGCACAATGCCCATAAATAACCGTACGCACCTGAAATATGTTTGGATATACTGAAAGAATTTCAAAGACTTCCAGTTATAGTACCTACAGGTAAGGTTAAGCTCTTATTAGATTCTTTTTTACATCTCTGGATGGCACACATGCCAACGGTCGACCTGATGTTAAGTGGTCACCTCTGCCTATAGACGTCTGCAATACCACAGGCCTTGCGTTGCTATCCCAGAGACAAAGTAACTTTGTCTCCGGTGAAATCACCGTACTCCAAAAACCCAAAACCTTCAAAACCGGAACACAGCAATGTTGCTTTGCGGCAGTAATAGGCATGGTGGAATACTCCCCGGACGAACTCCTTCACAAGGAGCTCTCAGAGAATACTATACCTACTATCGTTTTCAAGACGTCCAACAAATGTTCGACAACATTTTTTGTACAATTCTGATACGGACAAATAATTATACATATGAGTGAATGTATGCAGTCCCCACTCTAAACAATTGACATCGATAGTATTTGCGTGCCAAGCGCAGTGCGGCCGCTTTGCTTGGACGCACTTGCTACGGGTCAAGATGTCGCGAATAAAGAAAATCGAAGACGTATAATGCATGACATTTATGGTGTCTCATATTTCATGTTTCATTTTTGTTGTTGCTACCGCTGAGCGTGGGTTCCTGGGTTTGATTTCCTTGTCGGGCAAAGTGTTATTAGGTTTGACATAACCCCTAGGGACGTGCCCCCATAGACGTTGCACATGGAGGGTTCTGGTACGATGCCTTAGAAAACGGAACCTTTTACTTGAGCTGCTAGTCACTACGCAAGTGGTTGTAATGAGGAAACAATTTCCCACTCCTCGGTGTTTTCCTCAAAGTCGAGCCATTCGAAAGAAATTTGAGTTTTTCGAAAAAAATCGACATTGTATGTGTTTAAAAAATCTACACAGTAATTTCTCAGAAGCATCTTATAGGGTCTACATTTGTACCCGATTTATGTTGGTGATGTAATGCTATGTTTTTTGTTAGAAACGTTAAGTACACTTGCACAATCACTTCAAGAATTACCCAAAATAATTCCTTAGCTTTGGAATTAATTACCTTTTCTTGTTTTACAAAATTATTTGTTATTGTGAATATAAAAAAATGTAGTGATTTGATTCAACGTCAAATTGTGTTTACTGACATTATGTAACTATGCTGTGATAATTAGATAACCTTACAATTATTATTGTGGCTTATCATTATAAAAACATATTTCATGAACAAATTGACACAATCATTTTACTCGAATAGGTACATTCATTCGGTATAGTCATGGGTCGACTAACTTCAGAAGAAAAATCCTTTTACAAAGAAAATGGTTACATAATATTAAAAAACGTGCTTCCAGAAGATGAATTGAGTGCAATCAGTGAAGAATATGACAAGTTGTTCGCAAGGAAGAATCAGGAAAAGATGGAGAGCTCGTGGGTAGGCAGCGATGCGGACGACAGGAAGAGTGACGCCACTCTAACGGTGAGAACGGAGGCTAGCAGCACTCGCTCATCTGATAACAGAGCTATGTTGTCAGCTAAGAGACTAAAGTATGTGAATAAACATGAGCACTACACATAAACGTGACTCACGCCTTTCACTCATATTTACATACATTTAATTGCGTACTATAATGTGTGAACACATCCTTTTGCGCGCCCGTGGGTCGTAGCGTGATGTTATATGGCCTATTTTACAAAGTAAAATGTGGTCTTAAGATTTTTTTAAATCGGTCCAGTGTAGTTTTTATGTTTATTCGTTACATACAAAAATATAAAATCTTTCTTCTTTATAATATTAGTGTAGATTTTAGCTATTTTTCTACCTCTTGAATGTATATAGTTTTCTATTGATGCTACTTAGGTGAAAGGCATCCACAACCTGCAGTACCACCACGCGGTGTTCAGCTCGTTCCTCTTCAACAAGAACCTCCTGGATGCTCTGGAAGACATCATGGAAACTGGCAACATTGTGCTGCATCACACCAAGGCTCACTTGAAGCCGCCTGAGAAAGGGGCCGCTTATCCTATGCATCAGGTTAGATGGGCGCTGTTAGTTGGGATTGATCATCTTTTATCTGCCATAGCTTACATCTTTATTACTATTGATTTGTTTTATCTTCACCTTCATTCTTTTCACATAATATAGAAACAACAAGAATATTGTAACCAAAAGATTTAGTAAAACCAAATTGAAGGAAATGAGTGTGCATGGAGTTTTTTCCTCGTTCTTCTCCATAGAGCTACGCTTTAGAACGAGTAACTAGCTTTAACTTTGAACTGTAACTTCTTGACACTTCAAAAGTGTCTGTCAATGGTTTAATTGAAATAAATGATTTTTGACTTTGACTTTAACACTCGTCAAAGTTACTATGTTGCCAATGGGCTGATGCCATAATCCCGAGAAATTCGATATTTACATATATGTATTGTGCAAAGGTTTATTCTTAATATCAGTTCTTAGTATCTCTTTTATCATCTCCACCTAGTAGCTTGGACATCACTGACATCGGTAACCATGTCAGAGGCCCTTGAGGCGGTTTAGAAACTCTGACACTAGGGTATGTGGTCGTTAAACCTTACTGCCCACACGATAAAGAAGAAAGACCTCCACCTCTGTTCACGCTTAGCACGTCATGCGAGACACCGTAACTTGTGACCACGGTAGTAACTCTACTGTTGTTCTGTCCAGGACTACCACTACTTCCCATATAAGAACGACTCCATGATAGCAGCATTCCTGCACCTGGACGCCGCGGGGCCAGAGAACGGAGGCCTGTTCGTGTACCCTGGATCTCACAAGTTGGGACCTCAGGAAGACATCGGAGCCAAGCAGTCCAACTTCCATTATGTGGATCAAGTAATGTGGTTGTGTTAATAATGTTTTTTGGCAGGATTGTACAGTCATGCCTGTCTGGGCAGGGCCGGATTAAGACTCAGGGATTTTGTAATGGGCTATCTTTTTGTAATTCGTTCTTTATTTTCGTTTGATATACAATTTTCTACCTCTTATTTAAAATGTTTATAAACATTTGGGCTTATTTAAGTTTGCCCATGCACATCATTTTTATTTAAAATGAGCTATTTTTGACCAGGATAGCTAATACTACCCTGGTTCTACGATGAAATTAAGTTTTTCTTTTAAAGTTTTCATATTTAATCAACTTCAATAAAAAGAAGGTAGTTCTGGGTATATTTTTGACTGTATGCACTTTTTATGTATGTTCTCTGCTAATTGTTGACCGATTTTCAAAGTTCTTTTTCATTCAAAAGGTTATACCAACTTTTGAAATGGTCTTAGATCTGAATTCGACCTTCCGGAACAAATAACAAAAAGTTAAAATAAAAATCAGTAGCTTTGGTTCTGTTTGTTTCGTGTAGCCACTGACTTCCAAAACTAAAGCTATTTTTCAATCTGTAGTTATTGAAAGCGGTTGTTTTTTTGTAATAAAGTTTTTAAATAATTCCGTGCACTTCAACTCACTCATCCACTGTATGTCTAATTAGCCAGCTGCCAGCGACATTGTCCGCGTGGCTTATTTCACCTGCCTTACGTTACGTCGTTTGTTACTGCTCCGCTTCCGTGTGTCGTAGCGTGACGTTTTATAACCTATGTTGCTCAGGAATAATGTAGCTATCTATTAGTGTAAAAATGGTTTAAATCACTCCAGTACTTTCGGAGCCTATTCAATACAAACAAACAAACAAGCAAAAATTCTTTTTTATAATATGAATATAGATAAAGGCTTTATTTTCATTTCAGACAAAATTCTCGTTACAAGGAGCCACCCCGGTGGTGGCGGACCGCGGCGACGTGGTGGTGTTCTCGTACCTGCTGGTGCACGGCAGCCCCGCCAACACGTCGCGCCGCGCGCGCCGCATGCTGCTGCTGCAAGCGGCCGCTGCTGAGGACGAGCCGCTCGGCGCGCAGCCGCTGCGCCCCGGACAGGGCTGGCTGCTCAGAGGCACCAACGTCAACAGGGATGCCAGCATATCGAAGAGATTCGAAACTAACTAAACACGGCGATGGATTGCGGAAGAATATTGTTAAATGTGGTATTATTCGGTAATAAAATATGTCAATGTGTGTCCAGTCTTTAACTATAGTAATAAAAAATGTTTATACATACCATACCACGCCACACCACGCCTGTATTCCCCGAAGGGTTAGGCAGAGGTGTACCAATGTGCACCCATAGTTCGCCGGAATGTCTAGGTCTCATGTAATATAATAGGGGGCAATCAAATTGCCATTAACCGGGCACAGTTCCTAACTCCGACCTGCTACTGAGAACTTCTTAGAAATACTCAATAACACTTTCTGCTCGGCCTGAGATTCGAACCCAAGACCTGTAGCATAGCAGTCACGCTTAGGACAGTAGTCCTAAATCCCAGTGTAAATGTATAGTCTGCCTCGTTAGCCTTATCAAGATACAAAAAAGAAATGTAGTCTTAAGATTGTAGCACTGGCTTGACGCTGTCCTAAGCACTGCTCGAAACTATATCACGGTAGGACGGTCTTCTTCCTACACTATCAACCACTGCTAAATACAATTTGTATTGTCTTTGAATTTTACAGTACACTAATTTAGTACCTATGCTTTAATATTGTTATCGAATTTAAACAACTTTATCTTTATCTTTACTTTAACTTTATCGAATTTAAACAGGTAGGTATCAGAAAGTTTAACAAATGAACAGAAATGACGTGAATCCTGATTTTTTTCAGCATATTATAATGGAAAAAAATAATTACAAAACAATTATGAAGGCAGTCATTTGATTAGCCATCATTTGGTTCCCAATAAACAAGAGGATAGTTAGAAACGCGAAATTAGCAACCACTATGGTAAGTAACTATTCTAGAACATTATAGTAACTTTAAAAACTTCAGATTTTCTTGTTTACATGATTAGTTTAAGATTGTGTTTCATTCGGCCGTTAACTTGAATCAACTTGTGAGGCCTTTTATTGATCTTAATTTTCATCGGCTCTTCGACGCTACATAACTAACTTATTCCTTTAAACACACAAGCGCCCCACTTTTGTTCAGATAGAACAAACCATTTAATGTGGTTAATAATCACTCACAAACACATGTCGTTAGCTCCCGACATAAAATAACGTGGACAACCGAACATTACATTTAGAACACGCTAAAATGAACACAAAATATTCTGACAGGATACGAGAAGTACAATCAGAATCCGTTAGTTACGCATTCTTATCCTCACAGAGAGACGTGCCTGGAGGCGGGCCGTTTAATATAGAGTGTTTCCTCACAAAAACACACGAGAAAGTACTGCCCACTCAGTATTCTATCAACGACGGCTGGTAACTCGATGTTTTTGTTCATCCTCGCTAATGAGCATTATAAACGTGATGAAACGCTCGCGTCTGTCATGTTGTACCTTCAACAATGGACGCAGTAAGTGGACGCTAAGCTCTGAAACATTGGCGGTATTCGTCAATCGCATGTTAACTTTCATGCTGTTACGCCAAATGCGTTGTGCATTCTTCTTTTCTCTTAAATCCAACCATTTTAAACAGTTTTGCGCACACCGACCGTAGTCTGTCGTCACTGAGATCCCCGTATCATCAGACCTACATCATTGAGCATGCTCGATGAAAATAGATGGAAAAATACGTGGAATATAAAGCATTAATGAGCATTTAACAAATCATCTGCTTAGCCTTTTTCCCAACTATGTTGGGGTCGGCTTTCAGTCTAACTGGATGCAGCTGAATACCAGTGTTTTGTGCGCTCCAAGCGACTGCCTATCTGATTTCCACAACCCAGTTACTACTAAGAAGTGATGTGTGCCTGAGAACTAATGCTGAGCCAGTTTTCAAGTATCGAATACAAAATATGCCCAACTTTCTTTCGTTCGATAAGACAGCTGGTTTTTATACATTTATGTTTTCCAGGATAGTTTAAAACCAACATTCATTCAAATTAAATAACATTATTCAGGACTGTAGCAGACCATTCCTAGCATAGAAATTGATGCTGTATCAGACGTTAGCTATTTATCATTACGAATTACATTCGTAATATAACGAATAAGAACGTCCTCTTCACAGGAGCTCGGGTGGGTATCGGCAAAAGAATAGGCTCGAGGCCCTCAATCACGTGGCCTGGCCCCTACCGGGCCCCACCGGGCCCCCACCGGGCCGCCACTAGCACGCCGCACGAGCCCTGCAGATAAAGCTCTAATATATAACCGACGATTACTCTACGTTTATAAGATAACCTCCGACAACTATTCGTCTGCCGACGAGGAAAAAAGTATGTTACTCAAAATGGAATGAATGAACGTGAACCAGTAAACCAAATAACCAAAAAAATTAATAAAACAACAAATCAATCTGTCGTATATAGATACGACAGATTGATTTGTTGTTTTATTAATTTTGTAATAAACGTTTTTTATTATTAATTATTAATTAATTATTATAAAAAATGAGTGTGAAGATGTACTTATAATAAAAAATCATTTTAGGTACTATAATGGGTGCCAAAGTGCTACCTAAAAATAGTTTTAGGTAGCACTTTGGCACCCATTATAGTACCTAAAATGTTTTTTATATTAGTACATCTTCACACTCATGTTTTATAATAATTAATTAATAATAAAAAAACGTTTATTACTCACCACAAAAAAATACAATATTTAGGAACATAATTTCGAAATACTAACAAGCAATATTTTATTTGTATATAAAATCTAATATGGCGGCCGCGATAGTTGCCAAAAGTATTGACCATATTATTATACCCAGAACTAGGTGTTAACCTGTATCTAAGGGGGTACAATTAATGTACCCGTTCAAATTGTTGTAAATATCGTTTATTTTTAAAAGATTTACTTTGTATGGAGTTTCTTGCCCATTCTTCTCCATACGAAACCACCTTTTGGACTACTACAACTATACGTAGATTCAATTATTTTGAATTGTATAAGACGTTCAAAGATTTTTTAACGGTTTGATTGAAATTAATGACTTGACTTTGTTTGTGCATTTACGAGTATCAATTCAGCAGGTCAATAATTAGAGGTTATGTAAAACAGCGTAAAATTAAATAACAGATTGTAGATTTTAATTAAAATTTTTGTTGCTCGAGGCTCTGTGTCATGAAAACAATAATGGCGTTCAAAACAGAGAGTTGTTCGACGAGATCGATAAAAAAACGAGTAACATGAGTAAACATGACCCTAACTCAAGTGAAAATAGTGATTTTAGAGCCGATAAAAAAAAACTTATCAGAGTTTTTTGAACGTTAATGTGGGGAACCTAACGAAATTTATATAATGTAGGACTATAATCTACAATCTAACATTTAATTTCACGCTGTTTAACATAACATCAAATGACTTTTCCAATGGGGCCGGAGGGAGTGTCTGGATTTTACTGACTAAAACCCATCCATGTTCCTTCTTGTGCCCCTTGCGTTCCGGGGGCGCGGTATCTTTTTCGAACAACCCGCAGTCCCGGCAGGCATCGGCCCTGAGTGGCCCCTTCGATTGATTTGCTGACATCTCTTTGAGCTCTCATCTCGTTGACACTGCCTGTCGTCAATTAACGTACAGACTGTCCACAGGCCCGCGTCTATGGTGGCCGTGAGTAGTCTCGCGGCTCCCGACGCCCAGAGCGTCTCCCGTGGTAATCATTTACCTTACTTTATTATTGTAAAACTTTTCTGTAATTATGAATAATGTCTAAACTGGGGTAGCAGTTTTGTTAAATGAAGCGCAATGGTAATCCAACTGAACGTTATTAAGCTGAATGAAGATGTTTTGTAAAATAGCTGATTCGACAATCCATCTGCGATTTATAGATAACTAGCGACCCGCCCCGGCTTCGCACGGGTGGTAATTATTTACGACATCACATTAGAAACCTCAAAAATAACAGTATTTCTCCACTATTTAATGGATGTTATTATACATATAACCCTTCCTCTTTAATCACTTTATCTATTAAAAAAAACCGCATCAAAATCCGTTGCGTAGTTTTAAAGATTTATGCATACATAGGGATATAGGGACAGAGAAAGCGACTTTGTGTTATACTATGTAGTGAAGAATAATTATTATTATAGCTAGCCCGTTACTGCCCCACTGCTGGGTAAAGGCCTCCGTCCATTACTTCTCTAAATCGCGATACATGATCGCGTGGGCTACTATTTTTTTATATTTTTAAATGTTTTTATTTTTATATTAATATTTAAAAATGTAATTTATATGTTATACCTATGAATAAATGAGTATAATAATAAATTTCTTTATTTTCTCATCACATATGTTGCAAGTAGGTACAGTTGTGCTTAACTTATATAAAAAATAAAACATTTGTGAGAGACTGGAGCCCGAAGGTATTTAGAACCTGTGTTGCGGGTCACCAGGCCCCCAACTATTACAGTAAGACTTTATGTTATTAGATAAAGTATGAGCTAGATATGTGTGATTGACTTTACAATTATTATTTTATGAAATTAACAAAAATACTGATTATTATAATGGATACGAAAATGTGTTTTATGTGTGTGTACATGTATATGCTGGTGAGTGTCTGTGAGTAGATGTAAGTGAGTGTGTGTTTGTGTGGGTAGGTATAGGTATACGAGTGTTTGAGGGTATTCAAGGGGGTGGGTCTGAGGGGGTAGGAATGTGGGTTAGTGGAATGAAATTAGTAGATTTTTAGTTGCATGATAATCAAGAGTTTTTAGCTATTTTGCTAAAGTTAGTTTAGGTACAGACTAATTTACGAAGAAGGTATATTGATAGTGATGTGTTAATTTTATTGTTGTATCCTCCAAGAAAACAGTAAATTCTATGCGAGACACTGGTGTGAAAGAAGTTAGGAGGACAGACATTACTATTCTACGTTTATTCTTCATGAGATTTGGGTCATATTTTATTTGTGTATGTTTTTTATTAAAATCCAAAGTCTAGCTGACCGTTAGTACATCCCATCGCTTATATACTTCAGAGATTGGGAAATTAAATGGTAGTCTAGTCGTAGAATTTACGAAAATGTGAACGTAAAATATTAGTGTCCGACCGAAAGTTCGGTTTCGGTTTCGGTTTCGGTCGACTTTCGGCAAAAATAGGGGGTTTCGGTTTAGTTTCGGTTTCGGCGTCAGACCTGCCGAAACTACGACCGAAACCGAAACTGTGTTCGGGAGTTCTCGCGCTTTGCTCGGTCATGTTCGGCGCGTTGAATTCCATATAAGCGACGAAGATTTTGCCGCGTCCACGTGCAGTGACAGGCTTGAGTTTGCAGTTCGTTTTGTTTGTTGTGAGTTTTGTGTGATTTAATTTGAATTCGATAAGTTTTATCACGTGATTCATGACTTTTATGCTATATAAGAGTAGGTAGAAAACATCAAAAACCGGATAAGTGAGGGTTCCGTTCGTTTGCCCACCGAGGGTTCCGTACAAATTTGTAGGTACTATACATATTTAAAATAGTTCAGGAATCGAACCTCGCAGTATTTTTTCGAACTTTTTTTTTCATTCTTCATCGTAAATCGAAAACTATACATGATAAAAAAAAATTGTTTAAGCTTCTATCAATGACGCCCTTTTATACGATACCGCCCAAGTCACGGTTAAGTCACTTAACAATTTTCGACTCCTCCTTATATGAAGACCTTGTTTTTTATGATTTAAAAAACAAGGGGTTCGGGTTCGATTCCCAGGTCGAGCAAAAATTGTTATTGGGTTTTTCTATGAAATTCTCAGTAGCAGCTCGGAGTTTGGATTTGTGCCCGATTACCTCTGCCTAACCCTTCGGGGAATACAGGCGTGATGGTATATATATATATTAATTACAAATGTACAGTTTTCAGACTTCTCCCTGTAAATCTAGTTTATGACGACATTACTTGCCAAATTTAATACCCTATTAATTTTGATTCCCTTGATACTATAGAGTTATACTGTTTTTTTGCGGCTTAAACGGCCGTCTCTAACTAACTCACAGATTTGATTTTGTCACAGCTTTAAGGGACTGTACACCTAAGTACCTATATGGTTTTATTTTCAACTCGATACCTCCACGCGTTTCCGTGATAAAGGGTCGTGAACTCGTGACGCAGACAGACAGACGGACGGACAACAAAGTGATCCTATAAGAGTTCAGTGATTTTCTTTTGAGGTACAGAACATAACAAAATAATTCAATATAAAAACTAATACATAGATCAAAGTAGAATCAAGTTTAACATAGGGATCTTTATATTTTTTGGTTAATTTAACTCACTCGCTAATGCTATACCTAAAAAAAACATTATTTAGGTACTTTGTACTTACTGTAGTGGTAATAATATGAAGGATTCAGAGTTTTAAAGTTAATTTTAACAATTATTGCAAAGGTATCTAAGTGGCAAGTACCAGTTAAATACTTACCTAATTGTTATTTTTTTGTAACTTAAATAGGTACCTACCTAGGTATCCTTATTATAAAATTAATATTTAATTTCAGTTTTTCGATTTTAACCCTTATTAATTACCTACCCCCAAACTAAAATCGAATGCAATATTACCATGATCCTTGTAAGAAAGTTTCGGTTTCGGTTTCGGTTTCGGCCGAAACTGAGAGCGTTGCCGAAATTCGTTTTCGGTTTCGGTTTCGGTCGTAAAAACTAGTTTCGGTCGGACACTATAAAATATTACAATTTATCTCCCGTTTGGAATCTTACGAAAGTTTATAAACTTCCTAGTAAATTGATAAACTTACGGATCTTGTTATTTTCCGGTGACATATATACAACGTGTTACGGAAAGGGTATATACATATCAAAGAGACGGATTATTTTGGTGTTAACAAACCACATAGCAACATTTTTTTAATACCTATACTCACAGAAATATAAAAAACAAGAGAAGTGGCAAGGGGGCGTGCCCGTGTACGCGCAACTTGAGCAAAACGCTCAAAAACAATAAAAATGGCTTCACTTCGAACTAGTAGCTCACGCGCATCGTACTTGCCATAAAATTCAAGAATGCCGTGTTATGGAGTGTTTTGATGCAAAAACCAAAGCCAAATAAATAACTTGGGTAACCATGGAATCTCTTAATATTTTACAACTACTACAAGTACTTTACTATATCTATCTCTACGAAATTATCTAAAAAATTACGAAAAACAACAAAATCGTAAAATATTCCTTACTTTTACGACGTTATTTTTGCTCACAAATACATTGCTCCTTAACCACTGCCTACTTTTGTAGTTACGTAACTAGACAAGCAATGTAAAAATCACAAAACGACAGTGTCGCAATTTTATTTGTGCGTAGTACCGATCGCAGCAACTCGTCGCCAGTCAGTGACGTGCCTGTACGAACGCGTCACCAACGTCTGTAAATTAAGTTGATTAAATTTTCATTTTCTTACTTATCATTTACAGTTTTAAACATTGATAAAAAAATTAAAACATTTTAGAATATAAAAACATATTTATTTTATTATTAACTATTATGTTATTTTCTGGACATATCCTTTGTTATTTATTTTATTTTCAGGATCCAAAAATATTATACTACAATAATAATTGTAAGGATTGATAACTTTTCGATTTTGTCAATCACTAGCGTATATATGTAAAATAAATGTTTTGTGCACAGTACATTGACATTTTTGGGTGAATGTGAATGTGTCGTACGGTGAATGGTAAATAAACGTTGTGTTTGGGCTCATAAGATATATAATTGAGTGTGTAGTACGTCATGATTTAACATTGCGAGTGTGTGCGTGTGTGCGTAACGTATTACTGCATGTGTGGTAGTGACGAGTTGGAAGGGGAAAAGCGGACACATAGGTTTTGATACTTTTCCAACGATCATTTCACATCTCATTATTTCTTATATCTGTGACCTATACTCACAAAATTATAAAGACAAGTAACATTTAAGTGAAAAACCAAATGTTTCCAATTGAATTCTACACATCACTACACCAAATACACCAACCACCACACCAAGTGGTATTACACCAAGTCAGCTGATCGGTGTCAATAAACTGCACACTAAGAAATAAATCCGTAAAAAATGTGTTTCTCTTGACAAGTTTGTTATGGTTTAAACTTAAAAAACAGCGGAAAAAAATGCATTTCATTTTCAAAGTTATTGCTTTTAAGCTGAAATTTTGTATAGAGCTTCAGTACCGGATACACTCTTCACCCCGTTTGTATGGATATACCCTTACCGATACATGCTGTATAGTTGTAATAAGTATTATGAGATAGGTCGCCATTCACCCGTCATACAGGTGCATGCCCCCAGTGGCTTGCTTACCGTACAAGCCAAAAAGCCAGGAAGCCGGGCTTTTATTAATTAGTCGAGATTACTGTCGTAGGTAAATTATTGTCTCATAAGAATTAACACTTTCAACTTCGCGTACGAACGCGCGATTCGCACACTGCCCCGCATCATGGAGCGTGGCGCGTGAGTGCGTGTTCTTAAGTTCGCAAGTATCTGTGTTGGTATACAAAACACGCGTACTCCAACTCACTGAAAACGCGTTCATGTGCAGTTTTTCTTATCACCAAATCTTTGTCGCCGCGAATCACGGAGCGTGGCGCGGTGCAGTGTGCGAATCGCCTTAGGTATTTTATTAAGATGTACCGAATAATGCAATATCGCTACACGCGTGGGCTTCTCTTTCAAATGACACTGCTCACTCAATGTCAAGCATTACAAATCGCGAAAAATATTATTTGGGTTCATTCATTCATTAGTTCGCCGATTTGTATAAAGAAGTAAGCCTGGCTTTTGGCTGTACAAGTACTTGTATCTAGCATGAAGTCGGAGATAGAGTGAGATGCTGATTGATCTGAACCGTTTGTTGGTTTACGAGTGCGGCGAATGAGCGTTAACGTGGCATTGTCAATTTCACATTTTGATTTGAGTCGTTGATCATCGTATATTTTTGTTGTGATATTTATTTCCATCTACACGAGTGTCGATAATTTTTGAAACCAAAACAAATAATAGAATTAAGCTCATTCAAAATGTAAGAGAATTCATATAACAAAACCAAGGCCAAGTGCGAGTCGGACTCGTGCACGAAGGGTTCCGTACCATATAAAACGCAAAAAAATCACGTTTGACGTATGGGAGACCCCCTTAAATATTAGTTTTTATTTTTATTTAATTATTTATTTTTAAAGTGAATATATCCTACTACTATTATAAAGGCGAAAGTTTGTATGTATGGATGGATGTTTGTTACTCTTTCACGCTTAAACGGCTGAATGGATCTGGATGAAATTTGGCACAAAGATAGATTATAGTCTGGAATAACACATAGGCTACTTTTTATCCCGGGAAAATGTACGGTACCCGTAGGATAACACATCAACTGTGACGCGGACGAAGTCGCGGGCAGAAGCTAGTAACTAAATATTCTGTGAATATTTAAACCGTCTATCTGTTGCCGATATCAATATCGAGCAAACAAAAAACACGTTTGTTGTATGGGAGCCCCCTAAACAAAAAAAATATTCTGGTTTTTAGTATTTGTTGTTATAGCGGCACCAAAAAAACATAATTTGTGAAAATTTCAACTGTCTAACTATTACGGTACATGCGATACAGCCTGGTGACAGACGGACAGACAGCGAAGTTTTAGTAACAGGGTCCCGCTTTACCCTTTGAGTACGGAACCCTAAAAATGAAAGGAAAAATATTTTTTCGAAAAAATATTTTTTACCGATCTGAGGTCGGAAAGTGGATGGGGGTGATTTTTTAAGGGCTAAGGCTCGAGCAGATACGTAGCGTAGACGTAAACGTAGACGTGCAGTACCACTGAGTTGCAATGTATGGAACTGTGTGTGACAGGACACACCGCTTGCGTAACGTGTGCACGTCTACGTTACGCAAGCGGTGTGTGTGTCTACGTGCACGTGCACATCTACGCATCCGGTCTGCTCGAGCCTAAAAAAACGGTTTATCTCGGTTCTCGGCAAAACTACAAGCCTTATAGAAAAAAGTAAAATGACAAAGTTGTAGGTAATAAAGAGATCAACTACTACAATCGGGAAGGTAAATACTTTGTTTCATGACAAATAATAATATCGTTATTTCACCTAAACCTACAATTGGTTTGACTATTTTCCATAAATCAAAATTACGTAATATGTATTTTCATAGATCAGTGTACAAAACTCGTTGGATAGTAGCGATTACCCCGTGTGCTTTATTGTTTGTCATCAGCAGTAAGGAAGCGAAGAATGAAGAGTTATTATGGCTGATCACAAAGTGAGTAGTTATAGATATTATTATTTAAAATAAACATCATACATTGCGTAGATACCAATAAATAATTTCTGCGCTATCTATTGACCGGTGATTGTAGAAGAGAGAAGTGAGATTGAGAAGTCACGGAGCGCTGATAATGTTAAAAAACATGGCTCTAATATCAATTAGGTGATACTGGAAGAAAGTGATGAGTGTACTAATGATTGTGCGTGACTTTGGCGAACTTTGAACTTTGAAAAATTCTGTTGGTTTTCGCGCCCTAAAAAAAAGTGTCGTGCTTACCCTAACTGTGACCCCTAGTTACGGAAGGTCTGCATGCCCTTTCCTGTAACCGTGATCGTGGTAGTAAATATCATCTTGCCGACGCTGCTAAGATAGGATTTGTATCTCTGAACAGGGTACCAGTCTGTCCACAACGGCTTGAAGGGGTTACTTAAATATTGGCACTTTCCAACGTGAACCAAAACAAGACCTTAAAAGCAATGTTATATTATTAATTAATTAATTAATTAATTAGACGTAAATTATTGTATGATGGCCCTGTTGTTAAGGAGCTACCTCTTAAGGAAGGGGTCGCGGCTCAGAATCGGGCAACTAGGCATGTTAGTTGTTATCGGTCGATAACACCGGATGCGACGTTGTTGTCTTACTTCTATTAATAGTGTGTGACTTCGTAGCCTGCCTAATACCTGCATACTGTACTAAAAATAGATATCTCAATAACGCATCTTGTTTTATCGACCAATAATAATGTGCCTATGTGAAGAAGCGTTTATTTTGTAAAACATAAGTCGATTTTTCAAGTGTTTAATTATGTGGGTACTACCTTTTAGAATCTTGGACATCACAGTCGGTAAAGAAAATAAGAATATTTAAATTGAAGAAAATTATCAAGAGAAAGTAGAAGAAAAGCAAGCGTAGTGATCAGTGTGTTATTGTGCAGAAGTGAGTCTGCTGCCGTGAGGGCATCATCACATAGATAGGTAATAGGCTGGTATTGTTATATTTGAGCTTAAACTGCCTACTTATTCGTAGTTTGTAGACATATAGAGTAGATACATAATTGAGTGATGAAGGAGTGGCGGGCGCCTCAACCACAGGACCAACATGATATTTAAAGATAAAATAACATCAAAATACATACGTCCTCCTGCGTAAAATTTATGCCTGCATTGAGCTGCGAGGAACTCGCAGTAGGTGTCGAAGGTCTTGAAGCCCGGCATGTAGTCGGGCCCGGGGTAGCCGTCGCACATCAGGTACTTGTCCCAGTCACCGTGGAACCCACCCAGTACAGCTGCCATGACGCCGGTCCCGCAGGAGCCTTTTGCAAGCTTTACGGTGCCTGATTGTCGTGCGCATACGTGCTTTATCCTAGGAAAAATAGGAAAATACATCGTTCATTAAAAAAATATACGAAGTGAGATGTGAGAACTATACCAATATCCTTTCATTGGTAAGTTTCTTCCGCAAGTAAACACTGAGAGGTTCACCTATTTCTGGATACACTCCTTCTAGAGCTATACGCAGTGGTTGTCAACTATATTCAATAGTTTTAATTAATTGACGTCTAAAAGTGCCTTTTAATAGTCTAATTGGAATAAATGATTTGACTTTGACTTTGTTAAGCCTCTCATGCACGAGATTGTGGGTTCGCAACCATATGCACTTTCTAAGTTTATCTTGGACATCACTGACATCGGTAACCATGTCAGAGGCCCTTGAGGCGGTTCAGAAACTCTGACACTGCGGTGTGTGGGGTCGTTAGACCTTACTGCCCACACGATAAAGAAGAAGAAGAGCTATACTAGCTAGCCGTCAAGTCCCTGCACAGGTGTACTTCTATAAACAAAATACCATACACTGGGATTTCTGGGCCTGAGTTGTAATAAATTGAGCTTTGATTAAACAAAAGCGTTTCATTTTTAACCGACTTCAAAAAAGGAGGAGGTTCTCAATTCGTCTGTATGTATAATATTTTTTTTTTTTTTTTTTTTTTTTTTATGTATGTTCACCGATATCTTCGTCAATTATAGACGGATTTCAAAAAATTTTTTTTTGTTGGATAGGGTTTACTTCTGAGGTGGTCCCATTTTCACCAGTCCAGGATCTGATGATGGAATCCAGGAGAAATCGAGGGCAACCACCGAAAACTGTATGCTCGTATGGTGTTTTTGTTACGTAATCATGTCTTACTCAGGTATATGTTTCAGGGTATCAACATCTGATGCTGCTGTCCTGATGATGATGCTACAGTACTCCTTAACGGTAGTAGTTTTTGAGATAGGGACTTTTTATTATATTATGTTTGTTCGCGGATAACTTCGTCGTTTATGAACCGATTTTGATTATTCTTTTTTTGTTGGAAAGGGTAAACTTCAAAAATGGTTCCATTTAAATTTCATATAGATCTGATGATGGATTACGGAGACAGACAACGGAACTCTTCAAAAAATTACAGCAAATCAACCGCGATTGCTGCTATCGCATAAATATGCATTGTTTACGCAATTACACAACATAACATCGCGCCTGTACACTCGAAAGAGTTACAAGATGTATACTTACAGTAATATTTGAAAATTTCTCATCTAAGTAAACGAAATCGCGTATTCTGCTTTCTTATGACTTTTTTTACCGGTGTCATGTTAATTTACATGACATGACAGTTCCTTCATGAATTTGGATAAAAAAATTGATACTAAAAAGCGAGAAATAAAAAACTTTTTTACAAAAAAAGACAACCGCCTTCAAAAACTAAAAAGAGAAAAATAACTTTAGCTTTGGAAGTCGGCGGCAATACAAAACAACAAACAGAACCAAAGCCGCCGACTTCCAAAGCTAAAGTTATTTTTCTCTTTTTAGTTTTTGAAGGCGGTTGTCTTTTTTTGTAAAAAAGTTTTTATATTTTAAAATATAAAACATTCGCTCAATTCACAATCTAGAAGACGAACAAAACTGAAAACATTGTTTGTCTTGGATAAAATAGGGTATCCAATAGAAATAAGCTATAAACCTGAATGAAATTAGTTGATAGTCAATAATATTCAAGCTGTGTTGACACTAATAACTCATGTTCATTCGTCACGTGCGACCTTTGCTATCATATCAGGTAGGTACGGACTATTGCGTTTAAGGTGCCCTTCGACAATTGACATTTTAAAGGACCGTTTCGGTAGTTTCGTAAAAACGTTTTTTTGGGGGACATCTGCGTTGGTATATTGGAATATGATCCTTTCTCTCTGAAAAAAAAAACTGGACATTGATTCTGGATCGTCGCAAATAGTAAAGTTTAATTATTTGTTTAAAATCTCCCTTACATGTGTCATAACAGATGTATCCCTAATGCGATAGCACGGTCTTAAAATGTACTTACAATATTGTATTTAATAACTAAATAATAATATTTTTTTATTTATTAAAACTTTATGCACAAATGTAATAACCACCGTACCAAGACGAAGCTAATGCCTTAGACAATTAATCACATTTCGAACCAAATATCAGCTATTGAGTATAAGGTCGTTGGCTACTTGTTGTATAAACATCTGTTCACTCAACAGTGAAGGTTTGTTATATTCATATAAACCCCAAGATTGTAAGAAAGCGTACCCGTCTCGACCGAGTGGATTACTGGTTGCTGTGATTATCCAGCAACAAAAGCGCGAGCTGCGTTAATAATCAAGTAATGGTTTAAATTTCTTTTTTTTAATGTGGGTTGAGTTACATTTTAAACGTACTGAGTTAAAAAATTAGAAGCTATTTAAATATATTTTGGGTGTTGAGCTATTTGAATATATTTTGTGTGTTGTGTGTATTTGAATATACGAGGGGAGATCAAAAAGTAATGAGAATCGGTTACTTCAGGTCCGCATAAAAACGCAAAAAAAGTTTTTTTTGCTTGCTTATGTACTCACTACTTCAGCCTAAAAATATCATATACATATATCACGATTTCCGGGAGTTATATTCATTTGAATACGAACTGTCGAAGAGATAACACCAACTTGGTGAAAAACTAAATTAGAGCAGTCATCAAGTACCTCTGTTTGAAAAAAAATTTTTCAATAGACATACACAGTGACTTAGAGGGAAAATTGGGGAACTCTGCTCCTCTATATTCTACAGTTGCACGCTGGACCAAGGAATTTAAACTGGGCAGGGCATCCACTGAAGATGAACATCGCGAAGGACGCCCATCCACGTCCCTCACTGAAGACAACGTGAAAAAAGTCCAAGATGTTGTGTTGCCAGATCGAAGAGTGACCATCAGGCATGTAGCTGAGGTCACAGGGATCTCATATGGCAGCATTCAAAAAATCCTTGCGAACGAGTTGCATATGAAAAAGGTCTCCGCGCGTTGGGTACCCAGGATGTTAACCGACGAGCAAAAGCAGCGGTTCACAAAGCCGCAGTTGCGATGGCTGCCATTCAAGAAACGGGATTCGAACTGCTCGAACACCCTCCCTATTTGCTAGATCTGGCTCCTAGTGACTTCTACCTCTTTCCTCGGCTCAAGGAACACCTCCGAGGTAAGAAATTTGAAGACGATAGCGAAGCGATGGTCACTTTTGAGGCGTTTTGGGAGGGTCAAGAAAAATATTTTTTTCAAAGGGAATCCTGGGTTTAGAAAAAAAGATGGAATAAATGTATTGATTTGTAAGGAAACTATGTAGAAGAATAAATTATTATTTTAACTTTAAATACCACGTTTTATCTTCATTCTCATTACTTTTTGATTCGCCCTCGTATTTTGTGTTTTGTTGTGTATTTTTGAAGTTTACTGTTAGAATGCATGTTACAAAATTTAGATGCTAAAAAATAACCATCATGCTGAGTTGAATTTAGATTTGTTTACATAGAAGATTACTATATAGTGGCTAAGATAGTATTTAGATGCTCGGTAATTGTGGCTGACTTAGTTATCAAATTAGTTTGTGGCGAATAATGCTATTAAAAAGAACCCTGTTTAATTAGCACCCATAAATAATCCTTTCCATGGTTTCTTATGATAAGTATTTTATATATAAGTATTTTATTGTAAGTTTTATATTGTATGCCTACGGTTTAATATACTGCTGTTTGTTATTCCAACAAAATAAAATAAAATAAAAATAAAATAGGTATGTATGTATGTATATATACAAGCTCCCTCCTCCTCGCCAAATTTTAGGAGCTTTTCATAGAAAAAAAGAAGTAATCAAAGACAATTACGGTACCTGGCCAATATTTAATAAATGCTTGTTTTTTTTAGTTGCAACTATCAAAAAACCAGTATTCCAGAATACTCCTCTTGCAAAAATAAGCATCGTCCAGTTGCGTATGAGGTATGCAGAGTTGTCGCGCGGCTATATCAATGCGTGCATAGCGCTTAAACCCTCCGGCGAGATGGTTAGTTCGAATTGGAAAATCACGTAAAAAAATATAAATTTTAAAACAAATTTATTTTATTATTGATTCGTGTTAAGAATCACGAGCATAGTTAAGCTCCTTGAATTTGACGAGAATGCAAATCAACAGCTTGTATAATGTATGTTTTATGTATAGGATTTTATACAGTAATCCTACTACTATTATAAAGGCGAAAGTTTGTATGTATGGATGTATGGATGTATGGATGTTTGTTACTCTTTCACGCTTAAACGGCTGAATGGATCTGGATGAAATTTGGCACAAAGATAGATTATAGTCTGGAATAACATATAGGCTACTTTTTATCCCGGGAAAATGTACGGTACCCGTAGGATAACACATCAACTGTGACGCGGACGAAGTCGCGGGCAGAAGCTAGTATAATTATATTTATATATTAGTGTGGATAATTTTAGTTTTTTTGTACTTGTATACAATTTAATTTATGTATATAATTGCATTGGGTTAATTTTTAACTTTATAAAGTATCAAATTTTGTTCTTTTACTTATGATTTGCACCTATCGTGTTATCTCTTCACCACCTTTGGTTGACTGGTAGAGAATGCCTAAGGCATTAAGTCCGCCTTTGTACTTTTTGTTGCATAAAGTTTAAGTAAATAATTAATAATACCTTAAAATATACATACATGCAAAGATACGCTGGTTAAACACATTTATTTTTTTAAACATTATGTACAAAAAAAGTATTACGGTGGATTTAATGCCTTACATTTAACGCTTCCTTGTAGTAAGGTGCTAAGCAGAGCTCTTACCTTTGAAACAAGTGATTACAGTCCTGCCCACACGCTTTGGGCGGCGCTTTGGTCGTAGTCTCGGTCATGCCGTCCGCACGTGTGATCAATGTGGATGTATACATCAACCACTCCCCGTCGGCCCAGTACGGCTCGTAACCGTAATTAGGATTGTATTCGTAAAAGAGTGCGTTCTTTTTAATGGATTTGACGTAATCTTTGAAGCTCTGCGTGGTCCTCTTTGTTCTCCTCCTTTAAGAATTATAGAGAAAGCAGTAGTAACACATAAATACCTAAAACACCACCGAAGAGCAGACTGCATAATCATAAACAATTAATCTGAAATTGTGTAGATGATACTACTAATCAAGAGACATCATCATCTGCTTAACCTTTTCCCAACTATGTTGGGGTCGGCTTTCCAGTCTAACCGGATGCAGCTGAATACCAGTGTTTTACATGGAGCGACTGCCTATCGGACCTCCACAACCCAGTAACTGGGCAACACGATACCCCTTGGTTAGACTGGTTATCAGACTTCTTGGCTTCTGACTATCCGTAACGACTGTCAAAGATCTACAAATGACAGCCGGGACCAACGGCTTTACGTGCTTTCCGAGGCACGGAGGAAACTCGCTATGGTAAATGGTCACCCATCCATAGACCGATCTCGGCAAGCGTGGCTTAACCCCGAAGATCGGTCTATGCGGCTGTAATTATTTAGCCACGAGCTCCTCCTACTACTAATCAAGAGACGTTCTTTTTATAACGTTTATTCTATTCTATTCTATTCTATAACTCCATGGACACTCTTTTTAAAGTGAATATATATAACTAAATGTTCCGTGAATATTTCAAGCGTCTACGAGTTGCGGTTATCAATATTGAGCAAAAACGAGCAAAAAAAAACACGTTTGTTGTCAAAAAAACGCGGTTCATGACATACAGACAGGGTCCCGTTTTACCCTTTGGGTACGGAATCCTAAAAACGGTTTTCCTAGGAATGACGCTAGATGAGAACTTATAATGAGGCGAAGATTTAACATCTCTTGCGGGAGGCTAATCTCAGCCGCTTATGCTGTTAGGAGATATAGATCAGTTAACAGATATAGACACCGTGTGTTTGAGCTATTTTAGTTACTTTATATTTTAGGTTACACAAAATTGTAGTAGGCGTCGTCTCGGGGCCTTGGAAGTGCGATACTCTGGTAACTGACCATTGATCCATTTTGACTATTGGACATTTTGACCATTGGACATTTTGACCATTTGACATTTTGACCATTGGACATTTTGACCATTGGACATTTTGACCATTGGACATTTTGACCATTGGACATTTTGACCAGTGGACATTTTGGGTATTTGGATATTTTGACACCGTTGGACATTTTGAGAATTGGACATTTTACCCCTGAACGCCCAGTAATCCAGAGCCATGCCCGCTCGAAGGGCACTTGTGAGTTCAATATTAATTAAGATTTACATACCGTTGCGGTGTTTCTTGTGCCATAATGATGCCCCATTGTACTGAAATAAACATAATTACAGTAGGGACGTGAACGAAACTAACATTAATTAACATGATTAAAATGCAGATCTTAACTAAAAATAGTAACAAAATTAATTAATTAATTTAATTAGAAGTTAGCGTCTAAATTGGATAGACTTAGTTGATAAAAAATAACCCAAATAATAACTTTTTCTCTAAAAACCATTCCGCAATCACAAAACCTTGTCAAGTAAAATAAAATAAATACTTTATCGATATCCTTGACTGCATTCTTGACAATGGACACTTACAGACTTATTTAAAACAGAAATATAATGTAACACATATAACTACACACGTACTAATACATAACAATTAGATATATTACTAACTAATAATAAACCCAATCCACAGCAGTAGGTCAACCTTCTGCATGTCTCAAGTTAACGACTATAAAACGTAGTTCAGTTTTGTAACTAGGTAGATAAGTTGATTATTTTGAAATAAGCATTTCATTAATACAGTTCATCATGCATAACATACGAGTTTATGTACTTTTGCTGCTACAGCTGTACCCGCCACGCCGCTTGGGTCACGTGGACCTAAGGGGAACTTAAGGAAATGAGCATTCAATATAATGATAATCCTCCAAGCTAATCTAATGGTTGCAAGCGCGATCGCTGAAAGTTGTAAAAGTGAGTTTTCCATTAGAAAATCGGATGCCCGGGCATCTGGTTTTGTGCCCGGTTGATAATTGTCTAGCGCCATACTAAATGTTATTTCTCAAAAACAAGTTAAACCAAATTATTACGCCGAATAGCGATACAATTAAATAATTGTATCATATGTATAAATCAAATAAAAAAATGGCACGTCACGTAGTGACAGACATGTCTGTACTAACTTAATATATCACCTTGTATATCAATTTGTATGAATGTACACACAAATGTTTAAGCAAATAAAAATCTTATCTTATCTTATGGCGCCTTCTAGACGTCTATTCCGCGACAGATATAGCGGAAAGTAGCAGAATAGAGAAGGGAAGAGGCACAATCACCTTGGCAGAGGGATCCCAAAAGGCGAAGCGGAGCTCCCCAGATTGAGCGCTCACCTGTATCTTATTGTTACCGCATCTGTAGCTTCAATGAAGGTAGATGACACCTCCAGCCCATCGGTGGACATCCTGGGTAGCCAGGTTAGCTCCAACTGTTGGAATGCTTGCAACCGAAGCAACTTGAACTTACCTCGGAGTACTTAAGGCGATGGGAGTTGGCCACACAACGGTTTAGTAATATTATCATCATCGGCCTACATTAGTCCTCTGCCGGAAATAGGCCCGCTCCAATTGCACGCTACTTAGCTTGATTCTCGGCAACTCTCATCCAACTGCTACTAGATACCCCGCAAAGATCGTCGCTTTACTGAATAATAGTAGTAATAAATGTTTATAAACAATGAGTTTAGTTTGGCCAAGCCTTTCAAACCGGAACACAGAAACGCTGTTTTGCGCATGAAATAAGTACCTATGATGATAATACTTCCCCGGACGAACTCCTTCAAAAAGAGCTCTACTGCTATTACCACACTTGAACTTGAAAGCTGTGAGTATACCTACGGCCTAATTCTTGAAGAATGCGTTCCTTTGTGAAGATCAGTTCGGTTCATGCTCTGTCGGAACTGCTCCATCGCGTGCAGACTGAAACGGATACCCTTACTGAACAGGAATAATAGAAGAGACTGGTGTCGCAGAGACTACCATTCATGCAAATACGCCGATTACGACGCGCTGGGTAGTACGAACCAGATACCGGATTCCGCACTGACCAGGGTCACATCATATTGTTGACGTCAACGGGTATGTTTACCAGTTGACGTTAACAACATGGTGCAGACCACGCTGCGTCACTTCTACAGCGATCATGTATTAATGTAAACATAAAAAGGGGAGATGCAATTGAGTTGTTTAACGTCTTTATAACAACCAGAGGGTTATATGTTTAAATTTAAATTCCTTGGGACAGGCTGAAACATTCGCTCTAACTAAATCTACAGGGTGGAATTTTATAATGCTACCTGGAGGGAAAGTACTCTAAATACTTAAGTTAGAGAATTTTACTCAAAGGAAACATT
This sequence comes from Caradrina clavipalpis, assembly GCA_932526535.1. Classification (NCBI taxonomy): domain Eukaryota; kingdom Metazoa; phylum Arthropoda; class Insecta; order Lepidoptera; family Noctuidae; genus Caradrina; species Caradrina clavipalpis. Next base: position 340,787 of record OW052107.1, on the reverse strand, counting down.
CCTTTATTTTTAAAAAGAAACCAAACTGCATTTATAAAATTTAGAAAATACGCTTGCCACACCCAGGAATCGAACCGACTAAAATCCAAAAAAGTAGCATTCTGTACTTTTATGGCACTAATCGATAGGGTCAATCATAAGGCTCAAATCTCTGTAAACATGGTAAACTAAATTAAACAAAAACCATGAAATTTCAATCTAAACTTATTTTATTCGGGCGAAAAAAACGAGTAAATTAACTAAATAGTTGATGGAAATGAGCTTCATTTTATTGGATGCACCAATTTATTCCTTAAAAAAACGGTAATTTAAAAAACTAAAAAACCGACTGCTATTCTTTAAAAATCCCTAAAACAAGATAAATTGTAGCAGTCGGGACCCATTCTAGAAATGGAGGATTAGTGAATTGAGAGCACATACCTACCTATATTACATTGCAGATGGTCCCGAATGGGTCCCGACTGCTACAATTTATCTTGTTTTAGGGATTTTTAAAGAATAGCAGTCGGGTTTTTTTTTTTTTTAAATTACCGTTTTTTTATTTTTTATTTTTTTTTGTGTTTTAAAAAAGAAATTAATATACCCAGTATCACTCTTACAGTAAATACGAATCTACCGACACCTCTCAAGCGAAATTCCATCGAGCCTTTCAGCCTGCAGAGCGAGCCAAACATTTGAATTTGGCGCCAAAAATCCGCCATTTTGTTTTTTTTTTATATACCCAGTGTCACTCTCACTGTAAATACGAATCTAACGACACCTCTCAAGCTAAAATCCATCGAGCCGTTCAGCCTGCAGAGCGTGCCAAACAATTATACATACAAACTTACATACATACATACATACATACATATATACATACATACATACAAACATAACCCTCCTTCTGTCGCAGTCGGGTAAAAACACTGGTCCACCAGACACTTAACAGTACCTTTTTCGGAGGCAACTTTCGCTTGGGGCAGGATTTGAGCGGTTCTCCTGGCTTTAGCCATTGTGATGAGCAAATCAAATCAAATCAAATCAAATCAAAGCATTTATTTCAATTAGACCATTTACAGGTACTTTTGAATTGTCAAGAAGTTACAGTTTAATATTGAAGCTAGTTGCTCGTTCCAAAACGTAGGTCTCTATGGAGAAGAACGAGCAAGAAACTCCATGGACACTCTTTTCATTCAATTTGGTTTTTACAAAAACTTGGTTACAATATACTTGTTGCTTCTATATGTGAATAATAATAATAATAATTGAAATATACCACGCTCGATCTTTATTGGTTCACTGTTCTCTCGGATTTGCCGACATCCTGGATAGCGTAAGACCGTCCTCCATTGCCCCATACACGACATCAAGAAGGTGCGCAGAGTTGTATCTACTTTATACAATTCCAGCACCCTCATGAGCCATGTATGTGGCACCGAGTCATAGGCCTTTTTATAGTCTATCCAACATATAGACAGATCCTTTCGAGAACGGCGAACCTGCTGGTTAATGGCCATATCAATGAGGAGTAGCTCCTTAGTACCACGGGACCCATTCCTACATCCATTCTGAGAGACAGACATGATAGCATTGTTATCAATATGATCATTGATTTTAGCTCTCAAAATAGATGTAAGAACTTTATAGACCGTCGGTAGACATGTGATCGGTCTATAATTTTTGGGTTCCGTAGTACTTCCCGATTTATGGAGCAGGTGGGTTATACCAGTTGTTAAGAACTGGGGCAACGATCCAGACTCTAAGGCTGACTGGAACTGGGATGCCAAGCGAGCGTGTGATCTTTGGAACCACTTGATCCAAAAGTTGTGCAGTCCGTCCGGCCCTGGAGATTTCCAGTTAGGCAACGGACGAACTGCACGAGCTACGTCCTGGGGGCTGATTGTAATTGCCCCCATCTGTGGTATTGGATCACACATTCGTTCAACGTCCCGGGTCCAATCGCCCTCAGCGTGACTGACAGGTACCGACCAGATGCTGCGCCAAAACGAACTCATGGCATCATCATCCGGCAGGCGCGCATCAGTCACACCTTGATCTGGCCGCTCCCAAGCCCTGTAAACCCACCTCTCATCGCTCTGGAATGTGCGATTCAGGGTGTATCGCTCCACTCGCCGCTTGTACCGACGAATACGGTTTGCCCATGCACTTATCTTCTGCTTCAGGAAGTCAATACGTTCTGTGACGCGGGACAAATAATCTCGAGGATTAATATCAATCCCCGAGAATGCCCGCCTCACAAAACGCATCACTCTAGGGCGAGTATTGCCCTCCCTGAAGCAGATTAGCTTGCCGATGAGTGCTCTAGCCCCATCGATACGAAGCTCAATCCTGGACTGCCATGCTGGTACAGGTGGTTTTGGTCGTGCAGCTCCGTCACTGGGAAATTTGACGTGAGCTACACGACATGCCGCTACAGCCGCGCAGTACAAGATTGAGTGGGTATCGATAAGGTCTTTGCTGCCGTCAAAACAGTTTGACAGCTGCGAATCTAGAGCACACACCAGCGCCTTATTTTTATTGTGCATGGGCAAACGAGGTAGTCGTGGTCTAAGCTCAGGCGGTGTGGAGCGATAGTCCCGGAACGCACCCTCCAAAGCACTCCTCAACTGTTCATTACATTGGGAACTCACGGAAATAGCCACGCCATCATCTTCTTCATCAACGCGTTCAGGTCGCGGTGAAGCACAGGGTAAACTTTGGGGTTGCACCGCGGCCGTGTGCTGTGACAAAGCAGGTGTAACATGACTACTCCGTGATTCGAGTCTAAGTCGATCAAGCACAGTATTATCCAACATATGATTACGTTGTATAACCCGTACCTGATCCGATAGTCGCTGTGCCGATACGTTGACAGTTGGCTCAAGCACCTGAAACAGAGAGAGCATCCGGCCACGGTACGCAGTCAGGTTACTTCCCCCCTCTGTAGCCCCAAAGTATGAGCGCATGACACTTTCATTAATAGACTGTGTCCATCTCATGCGCTGCACACTTCCACCGGTAGCGGGGACCCTATCAGAGGCCAGTGGGCCTCGGAGTCCCAAACCCCCCGGCGGCCGGCGTCCTCCCCGTCGACGAACAGGTGGTGGCGTCGTCGGCGGAGAGAAGTACTCGTCGCTGGAGCTCGACGCAACTGCCGCGGTCGGTGTCACTGCACTCACTGTGGGGCTGGTTTCCGACGGCGGCGAGGCGGAGCTGGGCGACGAGTCCGGAGGTGGTAGTCGTGCGTTAATTTCTCGTTTTTTGGCTCTTGTCAACATTCCTGGTATTATTTCGTAATTTTAATTTCGTGACGGCCTTGACAGCCGTCATTCCACGTCTTGATCAGATTTTCTTCTTTTACGCATTTTAAGGTTTTTGTGCGGCTTTTATTGATATAATTTAAGGTTTAATGGTCGAATGTTATGAATGTGGGTTGTTGGAAGAATTTTAAATACGAAAAATAGGAAAAATATGAGAACAATTTTTTCAGGTGATGTTGATTTCAGTGTTGCCAATTACATGGATGATCTGAAACTCTTTGCCCCCAGCAATTTGCGACTGATGGAGCTACTGAAGGTAACAAAAACTTTCAGTAGTGCCATCAGGATGGAATTTGGTGTGGACAAATGTGCAGTCATGCATGTAAAGCGAGGAGAGATTATGGAATCTGTGGGAACCCAACTCTCAGATTCCATAAACCTTAGATCCCTTTCCTCAACTGAAACCTACAAATATTTGGGTATGTCGGAAGCGTTAGGCATCAATGCTACTGACATGAAGCAATCGTTGAAGGAGCGCTTCTTTGGCCGCCTAAATAAAGTTTTAAATAGTCTTTTATCAGGCGGTAACAAGGTGCGCGCCTTCAACGGTTGGGTCATGCCGGTTTTGATGTACTCTTTCGGCATACTCAAATGGACTCAGACAGAACTTGACGCCCTGGATAGGAGGGTTCGCTCACTATTGACCGCAAATCGGATGCATCACCCAAGGTCGTCAGTAATGAGACTGTATATCCCGCGGAAATGTGGTGGTCGAGGCTTCTTAAATGCTAAGACCATGCACAACCGAGAGATATGCAGTCTCAGGGAGTACTTCCTGGAAGCCGATGTGGGGATGCACCGAGATGTGGTCTCAGTGGACAAGGGCCTCACCCCGCTCTCTTTAGCGAACGAGAACTGGCGCAAACCTATGGTATTAGATACTAATGATCGCACGGAAGTATGGAAGAGCAAGGAGCTTCACGGGCGCTACTACCGGGCCCTACATGGGCCGGATGTTGACTTCAAGGCGTCCGTATCCTGGCTGCGCGTTGGTGACCTCTTTGGGGAAACTGAAGGTTTTGTCTGTGCTATTATGGACGAAGTTATGATGACGAACAATTACCGGAGATATATTGTGAAGGACGGTACGGTTGACATATGTCGGGCATGCCATCGTCCCGGGGAATCAATCCGTCACATTATATCTGGGTGCTCTCGTCTGGCTAACGGAGACTACTTGCATAGACACAACCTTGTAGCCAGGATTATCCACCAGCAACTTGCTCTGAAATACAGTCTTGTGGAATCGGAAGTACCATACTATAGATATGTGCCCGACCCAGTTCTTGAAAATGGGCATATCACGTTGTATTGGGACCGGTCTATCATCACTGACAGGACTATTGTAGCCAATAAGCCTGACATAGTGGTGGTAGATCGATTAGAGCGTCGCGCAATGATCGTTGATATTACTGTTCCGCATGACGAGAACCTCGTGAAAGCTGAGAAAGATAAACAAATTAAGTATCTTGATCTGGCTCGCGAGGTTGTCGACATGTGGGATGTGAATACAGCAATCATTGTGCCGATAGTTGTGACGGCCAATGGCTTAATAGCCAAGAGCCTCGACCAACACCTGAGGAGGCTCTCGTTGGGCAGTTGGATCAAGGGCTTGATTCAGAAAGCGGTACTCCTAGACACGGCGCGTATTGTTAGGAGATTCCTTTCTCAGGAGCCCTGACCGCCGGTGGCTTGGACCCTGTTCCCGACGCCGGTGGGCTACTATTTTTTATATTTTTAAATGTTTTTTTTTTTTTATATTAATATTTAAAAATGTAAATAATATGTAATACAAAATAAATAAATGAAAATAATAATAATAATAATAAAATAAGTGAATAAATAATAAGTGAATAAAAAAGTAATAAGTGAAAACAATGAAGTGAAAGAATGAAATATAAAAAATAACAAAATTATAATAAAGATGTAAGCCATGGCAGTCAAGAGATGACCAATCCCAACTGACAGCACCCGTTCACGAATATGACGCGTGCATCAGCACCATTTAGCTCAACCATCTTGAAGGGAACCAAACGACCCAACCCACGCGCCACCGTCAGCGAGACATTAAAGTGAGCATGACGAAACTCTCAACTGCCATGCTTAGTGTCCAACACATAGTAACTTAACAAATAAATGGCTCCATGGTACTCACATTTACAAAATTGAAATAAATTATGTTAAATTATATAATACTAAGGTTTTTAGTGAACCTATTCGACTGATGTATGTAATAAATAGCAATAAAATAACGGTAAACGTTATTAAGGTCAATCAAAATGAAAAAAGGGGTAAGAAACATTCCCAAAAAAAACAATATCTATTAATTTGTGAGCCCGAGTCTCTGTGGAGCAGGACCAGCATTAAGCCAAGCATTCTTATCATTAATATAATCTTCTAACTTATAATATGCCTGACTACATAGTGTGCGTTTGATGCAAGTTTTAAATTTTCTCTCATTTAGTTCGAGAATATCGAGCGGTATTTTGTTATAACATTTTACACAGTACCCCATAAAAGAAGTGTGTACTTTAGACAATCTGAAACCTGGTTGATCTAATTTATTTCTATTTCTAGTATAAACATTATGTCTATCACCAATTTTTTTGAAAAGATGAAGGTTTTTTCGAACGTGCATAATCATGATATTAATTTTTTTGAACAATTCCCTTAGAGACTCGCTCCTGCAAAGATTATAGATGGCTCTGACAGCCCTCTTTTGCAGAATGAAGATAGACTCTATATCTGCAGAGAGCGTTTCCGATTATCGCACATTATCCATTTTTCATCACAAGTAACGATACGACTCAAAATTTCCTCATCATTGTGATGATTGAGTTATGTAACGCAGCACTCGACTCGTGTTTGTTGGTTTGTTTCAGTCAATTGCTCTACCACTAACTCTGCCGTAGTTTGCGATGGATCCGCTTCTACGATCACTTTCAATTCTTCATTGTCAACAAGTAGGGTCTCCAGCCGTCCACGGGGTTTGTTCTGTAGGTTGAAATTTCCCGAACCAAAACGTTGGAACCAAAAACGAACCGTGTTTTCTTTTGCGGTAGCTTCCCCATACACGTCATTAATACTTCGAGCTGTTTCTGGTGCCACGGTGGAACTCGTATTCGTAAATATTCCGATATTTTAAGTTTTCCATATTGTGAACAGAACGATGTCAAAGAAAAATCAAATGGCACGAAAACAAATAAATCACTAAATTGGAAACATAAATAAACAAGCCTTAATTTGAAATTGGAATTCCTAACCAAACGCCAGATATTTGCGATCAAAGTGGCCAGTTTGACTAAACGCAAATTTCATATGTAAAGAACTAATATACAGTTATAGTCGGGGTATTATTGAAAAGGAAACACTCCGAACTATTTAAACACATTTAATATACAACGGTACAAGGCACAAGATTACGCCGGAAAGAGCGAGGCGGCGGACGCGTGCGCGAGTAGCGGGCGATCGTGACTAACTGGCATGCGCTGTCGTGCTCGCACAGGCGGAGCCGACCGGACTCAGTCGCGTAGCCGTGTCGGTAAGCGACGCAGTCTGACAGTGCAGGGAGTTGTATGTGAGATTGGCACTATATCCTCCCCAATTACTTAGGTACTTTAAAATTGAGTTTTTTTTATATTTTTTTTTACTTTTTAAGAGGAAATCAGATTTTTGTGTCGGGGGTTTCATATTTTTTTTTTCCAACGTTAACTGTGCGATATGAGAGATATAAAAAATATATTACCTGTAGCAGTACTAGCAGTGCTCTTTTTCTCGGTACTCGATATCCCGCAAGTTATATTTCCTCTTTTATCAGTATTGTGCAGAGCAGCCGACGCAAAGAAATTACAAGAAAAACGTATTTAATATGCGACTCTTAATTTATAATAAGATATATGCGACTCTTAATCTATATCTATACATATAATAAAATCGTAACGAAACCAATTCTGTACATTCAATATTTTTTTCGAAAAGTGATTGCTACTTGTCAAATACATCATACTGAATCCAAAATTATAGTTTTTGGAATTTTTGTCTGATTGTTTGTTTGTTTGTTTGTTTGTATATACGCGCATACTCAGTAACTTCTGCACCGATTTGAACGAAACTTCATGTATTATGTTGGCAGTGACCTGGGCAATGATCTTAGGTACAATTCATCACGCTATGTCACATAGGCGTTAGGCAGAAAATTGTTATATTTTATAACCACAACGCGAAAAGCTCGGAAAGCACGCAAAGCCTTTGGTCCCGGCTGTCATTTGTAGATCTTTGACAGTCGTTACTGTTAGTCAGAAGCCAGAAAGTCTGACAACCAGTCTTACCAAGAGTATCGTATTACCCATTACTGGGTTGTGGAGGTCTGATAGGTAGTCGCTCCATGTAAAATACTGATATTCAGCTGCATCCGGTTCGACTGGAAGCCGACCCCAACATAGTTGGGAAAAGGCTAAGCAGATGATGATGATGATGAACGCGAACGAAGTCGCGGGCAACAGCTAGTTTATAATAAGATACCAAACCACTTAAAACTGTTACAGGGTAATTTATTCAATAAGAAATTAACAGAGTGCTTCCAAGGTAACTGTTTATAGCATTAAGGAATTTATGGAACATAAAGATACACAATAATAATGATATTGAATGTTTCTAATTATTTTAATAGTAATAGATTGTATCGACATTTAATAAAAAAAATAAAAAAATACATTATTCAGTAATAATGTGACTCAAAGTCGCTCAACGAGCTATGGAGAGAGCTATGCTCGGTGTTTCTCTAAGTGATCGAATCCGAAATGAGGAGATCCGTAGACGAACTAAAGTCACCGATATACCCCACCGGATTAGCAAGCTGAAGTGGCAATGGGCAGGCCATATTGCTCGCAGAGTAGATGGCCGATGGGGTCGAAAAGTGCTAGAGTGGAGACCACGGACTAGCAAGCGCAGCGTAGGACGTCCACCAACAAGATGGACAGACGACCTAATAAAGGTCGCCGGAAGACGCTGGATGCAGGTCACTTCCAACCGGTATATATGTGTGTGAACCGATATCTAAAGGGGAGGCCTATGTTCAGCAGTGGACGTCCTATGGCTGAGATGATGATGATGATAAATAATGTGAATTGATATTTTGTAATAATGTATCAATGACATATTCAATAATTTGCACTCTTGCTTGCAGACCGAATACAGTGACTTTTAAGCTATAAGATCTTTATTTGTAAAAATCGATTTCTTTCAAATAAATTATTATTATTCCATTTATTTATTTATTAAACATATTAAGTACATTTTAAAATATTGATATAAAAATAAAACATTAAAAATATAAAAAGTAGTGGCCCACCAGTGGATGTCGGGAACAGGGTCCAAGCCAACGGTGATCAGGGCTAATATTTGATATGTTCAAAGCCCATGTTCTTTTTTAAAAACTTATCTTTGCCTTCTTTGAGGGTGTAAAGAGACACGAGTCTTGTCATGATGTTATGAACTCTTTCTGGGACATAGAGGTTGCTGTACGCCACTAACTTTCGGAAACATTTCCCTCTATATATCATCTTCCATTCTGAAATAATTATGATGTGTCGTTTAAGAAAATATTCAAGGTATCTTTTCAAGGAACTAAGGTAAGTTCTCCTAACGGCGAGTTTTGTATAAAATTTCCATGACCAAAAAAAAAAAAAAAAAATATACCATCACGCTTGTATTCCCCGAAGGGTTAGGCAGAGGTGTACCAATGTACACCCACAGTTCGCCGGTATATTTTAGGTCCCATGTAATAGAGGGGCGAGCCTATTGCCATTATCCGGGCACAAATCCAAACTCCGAACTGCTACTGAGAATTTCATAGAAAAACCCAATAACACTTTTTGCTCGACCCGGGATTCGAACCCAGGACCTCTAGCGTAGCAGTCGCGCTCAGGACCACTAGGCCAACGAGGCAGTTTCCATAACCAGTTCAGTTAAAAGTACAAAAAATATATTAACAATTGTAAGAGTATGTATATAGTTCAGGATACTCTGTGGTGTCATTGTGTCCTTTTATTTGGGCTAAAAAACATATGTTATCTTATTTTAAGGTTGTATTTATTTTTAAGTAAATAAATAATTGGACATGACCTCGATTCCATTTGATATATTCGTTAGTCTCTTTATTTGAATGTCCGCATTACATGCACCTTTTTTTTTTATAGACGGGAAATCATCAAATTACTTCCCCCGCCCTGGGCGGGGCGGGAGGGAGTGTCAGACTTTTACTGACTAAAAGCCGTCTATGTTCCTTCATGTGCCCTTTGCGTTCCGGGGGCGCGGTATCTCTTTCGAACAACCCGCAGCTCCGGCAGGCATCGGCCCTCAGTGGCCCCATCCAAGTTTGCTGACATCTCTTTGAGGCGCGCGTGGAACACGAACGCGCCGTCGACACGGTCTGTCGTTATTCAGTGAACGTACGGACGGTGAGCTACCCAATGCTCACCGTCCACAGACCCGCGCCTACGGTGGCCGGGAGTCGTCTCGCGGCTCCCGACGCCCGGAGCGTCTACCGCGGCGGCCGCTGGGACGGGGGACCCTCCTTTTCCTCTCCCGTCCCGCCGCCTCTTCTCTAGCATTACAGCTTCGCAGAAGGAGGCGACTGCTTCCCATTCCCTCTCGCTCCGGACCATGGCCTGAACCAGTGCCGGACGCGAGAGGGCGCCGCCACCGATGGCCGTATTACATGCACCTACACAACACGATCGTTGCGTAGCTTTAATGTCATTGGCATTGTTGCCTTCATGCAGGACTGTGAGCCAGTTTTACGCCCTGCAATATTTCATCACTAATATCTCGTTTAAGTAAGTAAGTATACAGTAGGTACTCACACTAGTGGTGAAAAAAATTATATAAGGAAAATAGTTACTGCGTAATCCAGAGCAGTCCCAATTTTTAAGCGCGCAGTAGTTTTCAAAGGATTTATAATTATAGTCTTTGTCCCGTCCACAAACCCACCCATAGCTGGAACAATAATCACAACAATGAACATAGAATATTAGACTGGGACGCCCAAACAACAGCTAGCAGATACAACTAGTGCCAAGCGACATAAGGGACCATTCGTCGTCGTCACGAAAGTCTGTTAGTTTGCGAGTGTAATGACGAAAACGGTTAAAATAATAACTGCAAGACGGTTCTCTATTGTGTCACCTAACTTTTTTATCCATAATTTAAAGTGCCATAACTTTTTTTGTCCTAATCCTCATTTGTCTGAATGATAACTACCCGAACTTAATATCACATAATATCACATGCCATAAAATTGAAATCCCTAAATACAGGATAAGTTTTTAACCAGTGCGTAAATTTTTTTTGGTAGTTCAGTGTCAGTAATAGAACACATTTCCGTGTTTAGATAAAAAAAAAAAAAAAAAAAAATTCATCCTTATCCGAGTTTGAAATAAGCAAAACATCCAGGACATAATCTATTCGCCATACTATCAATGAAAACTCGCGGCCGCCGCCGCCGCCCGGGCGCATGGCTGGGGTGAGGGGGTGGGGAATGCGCTAGCGCCGAGTGACAATGAAATATGGTTTTTAAGTAAACATGTTTCGTAAGCGATAACTTTTTTTTTTAGTACTAAGACATATCAAAATAAAATATACGTGTTTAATAAAACGTGTTGAAGTTTATTATGGCAAAATTTACGCACTGGTTAAAAAATTTTCCTGTATAATATGTCATAAATCCGTTTGTCATAAATATCACAATCAATAATATACAAAAGACATAAAGCCTTTTTCGATAAAAGTTATAAATCCTAAATTCAAATTACATAACACTTTTTTAAAATAATAATATTCTTAAAACATTTTTTTTTTTATTTTGGAATTTTATTTTTATCGTTTTTGCAAGCAAGCCAGCATGCAGCATGCAAGCCAGCATACAGCATGCAAGCAAGCATGCATCATGCAAGCATGCATGCAGCATGCAAGCAAGCATGCAGCATGAAAGCAAGCATGCATGCTTGCAAGCAAGCAAGCAAGCAGCATGCAGCAGGCATGGTTTCTGTCACGGCTCCGGCGCTGCGGGGCTCCGGCGGTCCCATGCGAGCTTATCGTCGCAGATGATTTCACGCTCACCACCTGCTCCTCAGCTCGCGGGCCGCCTTGCCCCTCCGCGCCTACGCGATTTTAAATTACACTCTAGGGGTAGGGCAGACAAGACTACGTAGAGTCGGTTTTGCAGCGATTAGTTTCTGTCACTAAAACCTAATTTTTAGCAAATGTTTTAGGACTAAAAAAAATATTATAACTGAACATTCGGAATAATACACATTATTTAACGCAATACTTAGGACATATGACTTTAGGTCATGTAAAATTAGGAGCTTCAAATATTATAGTACTCGATATTATGACAGAATACTTTTAGAACTAAAGATAATTATGTTACACAAAATTTCGGGATTTTTAACATTATGGTTACTGAGGTTTATATCAAACGTGTTATAGATAATGATTTTCGGACAAACAATTTTAGGAGATGTAAGGGACTCCCCTGCAAGACACCAGCCCCTTTAAAGAGGAAAAAGGCGACCGCTTTAACCCCGGCTGCTTCCAGTGTGGTGCGACTGGAGCTGTCCCACGAGAAGGTAATGATTGCGAACTAATTATGGATCCAGCTCGTTAACATTGTCTCCTCCAGACGAACCTAAACCACTGTACCGCTGCACAGCACTTACTCTTTGAAAGTATACCGGAGCCGTATTTCCTCCCACCCCGCCCTAATTGGATAGGCGACGTGGACGGTTCTGTTCCCATGATCGGCTCCACGAACTCTCGTTCCCCATCGGTTCGTTCTGAGAGAGGGGTCCGGGAGGGGTGTGGTCGCACGGGGGGACCTTATTCTCTTCGGAGTATATGTCTCTCCAAATAGGAGCTGGGCCTGGATCGATTGGGAGCCTCGGTTCGGTGAATGACGCCGGGCCATATAATGGTCTTGGGGGACTTCAACCGAATCAGTTGAAGCGGTCGAGGAGTGGGCGGCGGTTTCAGACCTCTGTTTCCTAACCAGAGGTTCTGCTAATACGTGTGTGCAATGGCAAGGGGGGTCAACAGTGGACCTTTCCTTTGCTACCCCTGCTATCACCCCATGTGTTCAAGGCTGGCAAGTTCTGGAGGGTGTGGGAATTCTATCGCATCACTTGTATATCCTTACGGACGTCTCCAGCTCACAGGAGTGTTCACGCTCTGAAGCTCGGCACTTTCCACGCTGGGCAGTGAAACGCCTTGATAGGAACTTGTTGGAGAAGGCAGCCATTGTCATGGCATGACTATCTTCACCGCCTCTCTCAAGGGGTTGATGCTGTGGCTGACTGATTTCGGGATGCCATCAGGGCTGTGTGCAGCGCCTCCATGCCTCGCATGCACAGTCAGCCTTCAGAAAGGGAGGTCTTCTTATGGTCCCGGGAGTATACGGACCTTCGCGAGGCCTATATTATTGCCCAAAGATACTACTCACAAGTGCACAGACTCCGCCGTTATACAGCCATAATGAGGCAATGAATGGAGAGACTAGAGACCCCCAGAGACGGTCATTGGACTGTTGGGGCTATCCAGTCTATCTTAAATGAGTAGGTACGGAGGCGACACAGGACGTTGTCCTTCTGTTTAGTGCAGGTAGTGTCGGCGCATGGCTGTTTTGGCAAAAACTTAAACAATGTTAATTGATCATATGTTTTAAAAAAAATCCTTCAAGCTTAGGTATACCACCCAAAAGAAACATTACGTAGTTATTTAAGCGGTCATTCAAAGATCACTCAGATCGGCGTGTGTGGATTGAGTGATCCAGATAAAGCGTTTAAACTTTACAACACGACATCCCAATGAAACGTACAATCGTTTATAGCTTTTACAAATTCTTTACTATTTGAGATGGAAATGAAAACCGCAAAGCTGGTATGTTCTGAGATACGCGATATGGTTTTTTTTTTTCAAAGTGGCAGATTGAGTGGTCTAGTTAAAAAAAAAATCATAACTTACCCTTTTTTAAACGGATTGAATTAACTTTAAAAAAGATCACTCGTACCACACGTACATCTGTTAGCTCATTAGGAATACAAATCTAAATATATATAACTCAAAGGTGACTGACTGACTGACTGACTGACTGACATAGTGATCTATCAACGCACAGCCCAAACCACTGGACGGATCGGGCCGAATTTTGGCATGCAGGTAGATGTTATGACGTAGGCATCCGCTAAGAAAGGATTTTGATAAATTCCACCCCTAAGGAGATAAAATAGGGGATGAAAGTTTGTATAAACCTTCTTAGATTTTCGACTGATTGAACTGAAATTAAAGATTGGAGCTACTATGATGAAGATGTCCGCTTAAATAGGATTTTGATAAATTCAACTCCCATTGGGATAAAATAAGGGATACGCGAGCGAAGCCGCGGGCAAAAGCTAGTTATACATATTTAAGAATTATAAATAATAGGTAGGTAAGGAATGCCATTCTAATCCTTTCAAATTTTAGTTTTACATAAAATAACATACAGAATGCAGCTGTTATGAGGAATAAAGTGACATAACCGTATACTAACTCTCGATAGATTCTGGAGCACTTCAAGCCACACATGTACACCATAGGATCTTTAACGTAAGGGTCGTCATCGAACACCCAGTCGCCCTCCGGCCAGTACGGCTCGTACCCGTAGTTGGGGTTGTAGGAGGCGTTGCGCTTGGGGCCGCGCTCCTCGCTCGGCATCTGGTCGTTTATGTCCGTCGTCGTCGGCTCCGTCGTGGGCTCTGTTGCCTTCTCATCTCTGAACACACAGATCACGACTTATTGCACGTGAGTACTATTCTGGAGACACGTTTCAATAAGTATGTATGTTGGAACGGAACGTCCACATCGCGCCTGTGTTGTAACACAAATGTTACGCTTTCATCGTATATCATGGGACTGGAGTTTTTTATAGTATAAGAATAGATATTCTAATGAAAGCTTAGAAAATTGGTTTCAGTGGTACAGCACAGCCCAAGTTTACTCGGGCTGTATGCCGGTTACCAAGTGCGCTCGGATTGCGTGTTTACACGATACGAGTAGCGCCCGAGTAGACATCGGAGTAGACTATGCCCTATCGTAGCAAACAATAAAAAGTCGGTAATGTATAGTGTTGCTACGCTCCCCTTAGTGCAACAGACGAACGTACAGTGGCGACCAAAAGTGGCAATCTCAAAACGTATTAGTTTGACGTTTAGTTTGACTTACGACCTTTTACTTTCAAGAATAGACACATGTATCATCGTTATGAATGTAGTTCATAATTTCAACATGTCTACATGAGACAAGATGGCCTAGCGGTTAAGCGCGCCCAGTTAGAGGCGTTAATCAGCTTGCCGCGAGTTCGAATCTCAAATTTTGTCTTTTTGTTTTTACTCAATTTGAAGAAATGGACAGAAATATAATATTCTTTATCTTGTTCGCTTTGTTCACACATTTTGTAAAGTTAAAAGGGTAGTCATAGAAAATTAATAAAGAATTTAGATTTCTGTGAGGTAGACATGAGTTTTATGCATATTTAACTTGATCGCAATTATCGTTGTCGTTTGGTTGTAGTTGTTGGTTAGTGACGAGTGTTTTAATAGATAGCAATATTGTAATTATTCTCAAAACGCAGGCAAATAATATTAGTTAATATTACTGAGGCGAGGGCTAATATTATTGGGCTGCATAAAAGTGGTCCCAATTGATATCTTATGAAACCGGACTGAATGTGAGTATTATATTAACGAATTGTAAATAAAACTTTTATTTGAAATTTATACCTAAGATTATTTGGTGGCATTTCAATTAATTCTTATTATTGATTTTTAAATCTATAATGACCTAAAAAATGTCTTTATTATGGAATTTATAAATGAATACTTTTAATAAATTAAAATGATATTTTTATATTAAATAAATATTATTAAATTATATAAAAAAATTAAGTCACTTTAGTATTTTGTTATAAATGCGTAATATTACTTTTTTTTTTGTTTTAGAGAATACTATTCTTAGTCTCTGGATCAAGAAATACGAGGAAGAGGATACATAGCCTTGCTACCTTCTACTCAACAGTGAAGAGGATGTGCTGTGACGACAAAATTAATGATGGTGGTTTCGCACCAATGAAACTCATTACAAACTGTTTGCCGCAGCATGAGGGCTCATGCTGAAGGCTTGCATCATTAAAGACCAGCTACAAACCTTTCTTGACAGAAAGGCATAAACCAGAAATATTACATTTCGTTTTTAATATGTGGGGATGGAGAGCAACAGTGCTACTTATGAAGAAGTATTAGACGGTTTTATGCTACCTAGGTACTGTGCGCAACGTTTAAAGCTGCGTTGACACGATCAAAGTACTCTCGGACCGAGTACACTTGGATACCTACTCGGGCGCTACTCGTATTGTGGCAACCGATAATTCGAGCGCACTCGGACGACGGCGTCCGATCTGTGTTGACTCGGACCGAGTTCTATTGTTCCGAGCTAGCTCGGGTACAAATTAAAAACGAGAAAATTGAATTGAAAACGAGTGAACTCTGATGTGTGTAAACTACTATCCGTGTACACTCGTATGAAGCCGATTCGTACGAGGCCACTCGGGCCGAGAATACTTTGATTGTGTCAACGCAGCTTTAATAACCTGGATATTTTAGTTTTAATAGTTAGATAGTGTAACTAAATATTTAGTAATAATTATAATTCGTAGATAGTCATCTTAAATTGAGGTTTAGTTTCAATCTTCTTTTCATCAAGAAAACGAATACTTAAGCTATTACCTCAATAAGTTTATTGTGACGTTGCATTTTAAAAAACCTGTTCATAAAGCCTAAATTATAATTTAGTTTTCAATAAAGTCTGCTAAATACCTATTCAGAAACTTAATACGTGAGTATCACCAAATTTATTTGTGTTATTTAAATATCCTTTTCTTATTAGGTATGTTATTATGATTTTTATTGACTTAGTGGGTATACAACAAAAAATGTTATGAACGGTTAAAAGAGAACTTCTTTTATCTCGGTAGGAATGTGACGTTACAATTCTCATAAGTTTGTTAATTTTATAAATAATTTTTTGTTATTATTTAGCACGTTTTGTTTTATTTCCTTCTTCTTATTCCAAAATGTTATACTAAAAATCACATAAATACTGAAATAAATATTACAATAAGTCAATATTTGCTTATTATAAAACATAAATAATGAGCATGAATACGTTATCAATCAATATAGACCTAAAAAGTTTTTACCTAACATTATTATGGTTTCAAGAAACAAAAAACAGCCATACATAGAAGATTCGAACTCGGATTTCAATGATCGTAAACCGTTTCTTATCCTAAACAGCAACAGGACATGTTTTATCTACGCGAAATTTAGCAATGCAATGGTAAGAATACGTCGCGCGTCGGGTGGAAGGCGTAAACAGAAATATAATGCCATTTCGCGTAGTGCGACGATAGTTCATTAGTGTGTGTTATCTGTGGAATGTTGAGACATCACTCGTAAACACACATGCGCACGCACTGACTCGCGCCCGTGTTCACAGCAAAGTGAACCTTAACGTGCCTATGCATTTATGAGCGCTTACTGTACATTGCATCAGTGTAGACCTACGCGCATTTATTTGTTCGACTGTTTCAAGCCAGGAGCCCCCGAGCTTGCAACTGTTTCAGTGAGGGTGTGTAGCAGTTGCACAGTCAGTACCTGGTGTTATTATTGTAATAAACCATACCTCCGCTTGATACATACTCTTCTCTGCCATGATCTATAGCTTCCCACTTGAAACCAATGGGCCGGTACACAAGGTTCTATTGTCCACCCGCTCATCTCGTGCCGGGGGGGCCGGGTTCTCGCGCTCAGAGCCAGCGCCTCCACTACACATTACAGATAACTTGGTTAGCGCTCAAACATTGATTCTGGCGACTTCACCAATACAGTATAACTGTAGTGTTTATTACGCCGCCAGTAGGGGAGTACTGGGAGGAAGAGAGGTGTATGGGAACTTACATTGCGCCAGTTTTTGATAAGGTGCGATTTGAAGCTAGCATATAATGCTTACTTACACAAAATAATTGAAAATAATGTGTTAATGTTATCCTCCAGACCGATTCCGGCCACGGGGGCTAATCTTAATGCAGACTAGCCACGTACGCAGCAGATATTATAGTGCACAAGTTTGTGCGCAAACACAGGTGCACTCCCTTTTCCCTAACTCTCTTGCCCGATGGGACGGCAATCCGACACGGAGAGAGATCAGGCGCAGGACCAACGGCTTAACGTGCTTTCCGAGACACGGGGGTGTCACACCACCAACTTCCAAACTCCAGGCTGCTACTGTGAAATTCCTAATGGAAAATCCCAATAATAACACTTATTGCGCGACCTGGGAATCGAACCCGGAACCCCTTGCTCAGCAGTCGCGCTTGCGACCACGAGACCAACGGGGCAGTCAACGTTACGGGTCAGTGTTATTGAAAATAATACTTACACATTAAATACCAAACAACAACAAAATTTAAATTGTTATCCATTGCACTAGGTATAGGTACGTTAAATTCATAATTCTGTCACAATATTTTGTAGATTCATAGAGTTCTTAGCTTTCTTTGTTTTCAAACTTAAAGATTATAACGTGAAAGACATATTATAGTGTAGTTAATTGACTATAGTTTTATGACCGAGCCACGGTAGTTAGCATGCGAGGCGAACCTCGTCGATACGATAACAACGGTACCTCGCACTGTTACTCGTGCTCATTCCCTCAAGGCTGGCTCGCCAGCCGCTCCGCGGAGACGGTCGGGCAGCGCGGCGGCACTGCCACACAGACCAGACAGAGTAATTAATCCGGCCACCAAGAGGGACACCAACACACATTACCGCTCGACAGTGGTGATGATATGTTGAGAATGACCCTCTGCGTGAGCATCATAATGATCAAGCTCCTGCCGCCTGTGCAGGCCGCTCATCAAAAGCGTGCGGCGCGAAGGTGACTTCCACAGCGGCGCATCAAGCTAAACAAGCACTCAATACAAAAAACACAACCGCTTTCAGAAACTAAAAATTGAAAAATAACTTTAACTTTGGAAGACCTTGGCTTTGGTTCTGTTGTTGATATTGTAGTTTTGTATTGCCACCGACTTCCAAAGCTAAAGTTAATTTTCAATTTTTAGTTTTTAAAGGCAGTTTTGTTTCTTGAGAAAAAAAATGTTTTTTCGCTTTTTAGGGCCAACGCCCACGACCGATTTTTTTTTTGGACCGATAATCGGGCAGAAAAACGGGCCCGTTTTTTCAAAAATTTCAACGCCCACGACCGTGTTTTTGTCGGTGACTTTCGAGGGACGAGCTTTAAACAGGTCAAATTTTATATCGCAACTTTTAATTGATAGAGTTACCGATAGTATCACAATAAGGTTAATAGATTTAAGGTTATTTAAGTTACAATTTATCGTTAAATTGTTTATTGACGATAATTTTATCGCTGTTTTTAAACAATTGATCCTTCTAACATGGAAGTAGCGTAGGATGGAGGTGTGGCGGGTCGCCCACCTTAGCGTCGCGCTAATGTAGTGCCTAACAATACTTTTCCCGATTCTTACGAGTGAGAATTATACACGCTTACTTTTACATCGTTCTGAAATCAAAAGCCATTAGATCCATCATAGTACCTAACAGAAGCTATTGGCACTATTATTTTCGATAAATAACAAAAATAAATAAAATAACACGATCATTTGTGAAATAGTAAGAACGCGAAGTAACGCTTTCTTGCAGTCAAGGCATATTTGTGTGTAAACCTTATCGACTATACATGCGTAAGGTAGCCTTTAAAGAATACATCAATCGATCAGACAGGAGCGCTACTAACATTTAACTCGAATTACAAAAAACGTGACGAATTCCCAACATCTTTGAGACGTCTTAAAAAAAAACACGCAATAATAACTATTACTCGACTGGAGTTCCAGTGTTTCCGCTGCAGAACGATGTAAAAGTAACCGTATATGTTATATTAGACCTGGTAATCGAACCCACGACTTCACGCTGATCAGACGCGCTTTGCGACCACAAGCCCAGTATAGTTAGTCAGTGGCAATTAATATAAACGTACAAAACGGCAACTTACCTAATTTACCGGTAAAAATAACGATTAATTCATATTCTACGTTAAAGTTAACTAACGTTATATTACTGGTAATGTTATCAAATAACGTTAAATTTATAAAGTTACTTTTTTCAACATTTTCGAGGTCATGGAAATTAACGTTACGTAACGATTATTATTTTTTGTTTTCATAACGCTAACAAGCCCTGGATTTAAGTCATTACATATTTAGCAAGCCTAGTCGTTGAAAACGAATGTTATTTTCATTCTTAAGAATTTATTAAATTCGTTTGATTATATATTTTTTTAATCCATTAACGTTATTTTTATATCAACGGTAACTCTGTCAAAGGTATTTTATAAATATTTACCAGTTTTTAAAACCCTGCGTAAATCAACACAATATTATTTACTTATTTAAATCACAGACGATTAATTTAGAAAACCTTTATTTACCATATTATTAATAAATAAATAAGCTTTTTAATAATAAATTATTTTTATTATTCAAATGCTTCAAACTCATAAGTACTAAGTTAACATAACACCACAATTATTATTGTACATTTAATTCGCAATAACTGCTTTTGACTTTAGACTTTTGACTTTAGCAATGACACAACGTTCTTCCCTAGTAAATCCATGACGCATAGGGTAAGTGCCCCAGTGAATGAACACACCCCAATGAATTAACAAATCCGAGTATTTTCCAAAAAATAATAAACTAAGATATTACCTTCTACCCAACGCAGTATTTTTTTTGTAAGTAAGTAAGTAAGTAAGTAAGTCATTTATTTTGCAAATATGGGTACAATACATGGTGATAGAGTGATAACAGGTAGGTTCAGCCACATTTTACCAGTAGGCATGCAAAAATTATAATTGGAAGCTAAAAATACTGGAAATTAATACTTAGACATATACATTGAATAATTTGACGTCATAACTTATCTTGACAAAGATTACATAATAATAAAACAATACGCAGAAACCAGTAACAATTATTATTGAAACACAATTTAGAGTCAATTAATAGCAATAAAAATGTCAAATACTTAATTGCAGCTCTTTATTCTAACATAGTAACAATATTCATGTATTGCGATAATGTTCGTTTTAAAATGACGAGCGTTTAAAGTTGGCAGTGCTGGTGTAAATTTTCTTTGTTCGGGCAAGAATTTAGAACTTGGGTCAGATGCAAATTTTTTGATATCACTTTGTAGGCGTAATTAAAGTATGTACTATAAGTTATTTATAAATTCGAGTAATGGGTAGTTATAATATATGTATAAAATCAATTTCATTGCAATTTTAGCTAGTTTTATAAGTAAATTATTGAGTGTCCCAGCATTGGCATTAAAAAACGTTTGAAATCCAGTGAATAAACGACCGTTAATTCACTGGCCAATCGTTAATTTCATGAAATCTAGTGAATGAACTAACATTTTCATCATATTAAAATATCAGTTTTCGTCATAAAGATGTAATTAATAAATAAATGAACACCACATTTTGAGTGAGTAATCATCATTTTAGAGAACGGAGAACTATCAAATAGAACAAAGCTCTGAGACTCTACTCCCAAGCTCATAAAGGAAAGACGGGAACAGAACGGGCAGTCTTCAGTGGGTGCAGGTTCAGTCGGAATAAGGCAGATCCTGAAATCCATCAAACGCGACACACGTCAAATGCTGACGAAGCTGGAGACCAACGATGGCAGGATCATCTTGTCTAAACTAGAGCTTTTACGGGAGGTAGAGAAGTTCTAAAAATCCGTCTCTAGTCCAACAAAAGACCCAAGAGCTAGACTGACCTGACACTACACCGATGAGATCCCGGACGTCAGCCTTTAAGAGATTAATATGGCTTCTCAACAACTTAAGGACAACAAGGTGCCGGGGAAAACGGAATCATTTTTGTACTACTGAAGAAGCCTATGTCCAGCAGTGGACATCGTTCGGCTCATATCATAATGAATTGATTGATAATTGTTGACGTTGGCTAGGCTTATGAAAGTATATAATGATTAAGTAAGAGTTTGAAGGGTTACACTTTGTTAAAAAAAAAAGTTAATGATTGTAGCAGATTTAGAGGCTAAGGATTTAAGTTCATTTATTTATTCCATTGTTGAACCGCATTTGATATAATAATAAGGGTTTTTCGTAACTATTAATTAAACAAAAATTGTGTTCATTCACTGGTTCTAATGCTGTACATTTACTGGAAAATGTCATTCATTCACTAGGGTTTTAGGGTATTTTTTAATATATTGCCAAATATGTAAAAAAGTATACAGGTTATGTCGTAAAACCAAATTAAAAAATATTCTTTACGAGACATAGATTACCAAACTATAATATAAATAATGTAATGATTTTTTGAAGTCTGAAGATTGCTTAAGTGTTCATTCACTGGAGCACTTACCCTATTTTCCATTTTTCACCGATAATCGGCGGCTAGGATGCGCAGATTTTGTTTTTGATATACTAGAATCCATACGTTCCATTCTCGCCGAGAAAAAATCGGCCGTAAAAAATCGGTCGTGGGCGCAGGCCTTTAGTATCAGCTTCCTGCCATCCCAATCCGTGAAGGAACGGTAACACTGGTAGAAATCGAAAACTGAGAAAGCTGCACTCTCGCAATTCTGTTCATCACTCCGAAGACCCTCATCCGATGTTTACCAATTTTTTTTTTGGGACCACCTGTGAAGTATCCCCTTTCAAACAAAAAAATATTTTTTCAAATCGGTCCAGGCGTCCTTTAGTAATCGGGGAACAAAAATAATTTTAAAAAAATCCCGACCAATTGAGAACCTCCTCCGTTTTTAAAAGTCGGTTGAAAATTACCTTGCTACGACATTTTTTTTCTTCCAACCGGTCTTTTTGGAAATCTATGGGGGAGACCTCCAGCAGTGGACGTCCTGAGGCTGATATGATGATGATGATGATTATTTTTTCTAAACAAAAACATAACAAAACCTTTTAAAAGAACGCTTCGGTAAAATTGTATTAGATCATTTACGACTGCCGACTGAATTCAACAAAATATTAAAATGGCAACAGGTAGGTTGCCAGAGGTCGCTCCGTAAAGCCTGAGTCGAACTGAACTTCACAGAAAGTTTCTTTAGTTTCACGGATTAATATCGATAGGGAAATCGAATGCGAAGCCAGACTATTTAATGTCGATTCGATATGTATGTTACAGTTAAAACTCTTAAAATTATTTTTCTCAATGTTATTTTTTTCTGTTTTTGTCGTGGTTTAACGTGAAACGTCTATGCATTTTATACATGTTGGAAACAGTCGGATGTTGGGCCGCGCTATCCAAGTTAGGGATTGTCTTCACGAAGGCAGAGTCCATCACAATCAGCAGCTCGACGAACTCACTATCTTCGATCTACTTTAGGGTACTGTTTTCTGTGTATCGTGATAATCGGAAAGAATTGTAAATCGATGGAGGGGACTTACAATACTTTCCGACCCGCAGTTATAACATTACCACTGAATATTATAACTTCATTGCCATATACAAAGCAATATACAGCGTGTAACGGAACAGGTATATCCATACAAATGGGGTGAAGAGTGTAGCCGGTACAGAATCACTTTACAAAATTTCAGCTTAAAAGAAATAACTTTGAAAAACATAATATATTTTTTAATTCGGCAGTTTACACCATAACAAACTTGCCAGGAGAAACAAATCTTTTACGGAGTTATTTCTTAGTGTGTAGTTTATTGACACCGATCAGCTGACTTTTTTTTTGTGATGCAATCTTTATTGTGTTCTTCCGGCTCTGTGAAGGCAAATGGGTGTGTCAGACTTATACCGGCCAAAATGATCTAATCCATAAATTATCATATAATACAATTCTTTTACATAAATTGGTCGTTTCATAGGTCGAGGTACATAGGCTGCACTAAAAGTATCGGGAATGGAATATTTCCACTGTTCCTGTTATATTAAAATCTTTTTAATTGAAAACTCCTTAGTTTTAAAAATCGGATACCATTTATTTATTTAAAAAACTTTTTTACAAAAAAATTACAACCGCCTTCAAAAACTAAAAAGAGAAAAATAACTTTAGCTTTGGAAGTCGGTGGCTTTGGTTCTGTTTGTTGATTTGTATTGCCACCGACTTCCAAAGCTAAAGTTATTTTTCTCTTTTTAGTTTTTGAAGGCGGTTGTAATTTTTTTGTAAAAAAGTTTTTTATTTCTCGCTTTTTAGTATCAACTTCTTGTCATCCAAATCCATGAAGAAACTCTCATGCTATGTAAATTAACGAGACACCACTAAAAAGTCATAAGAAAGCAGAATATGCGATTTCGTTTACTTGGATGATAAATTTTTAAATACTACTGTATACATCTGTGTAACCCTTGAGTACAGGCGTGATGTTATATTGTGTGATGGTGTAAACAATGCTTAAATATGCTATAGCAACAATCGCGGTTAATCTGCTGTTATTTATTGAAGAGTTCCCCCGATTTCTACAAGATCCCATCATCAGATATTGAAATGGTGACAATGGGACCACACGGGAAGCACCAGCTTTCAAATAAAAAAAGAATCATGACAATCGGTTCACCTAGTCGGGAAATTCGAGGAAACAAACATAAAAAAAAAAAAAAAAAATACAGTCGAATTGATAACCTCCTCCTTTTTTTGAAGTCGGTTAAGAAAGATTCTCGGTCTTGTCACAAGGTTTTGTCAATCTTGTTTAGTCGTTGAGAAAATAGAATTGACAATCATGATGAAAATAGAATTGAAATTCAAGAGCGATGATTTATTATGACTTTCGAAATGGTTTAACACAAAAACAGTCTGTTCACCGGATGATTTCTGCATTTGGTGATGAAGCCCCATCCAAAACCACAATTTATCGCTGGTTTTCTGAGTTTCAACGTGGACGTGTCAAGCTCAGTGATGATCCCCGTCAAGGTCGTCCAAAAACTGCAGTCACCCAAGAAAACGTTGATGCTGTGCGTAAGCTGATTGAGGAAGATCGACATGTGACATACCGCGAAATTCAGGCAACTTTAGACATTGGCATGAGTCAAATACAAATAATCTTGCATGAACAATTAGGTGTAAAAAAAGTTGTTTTCCCGATGGATACCGCATTCGCATGCGCATGCGCATTCGCTCTGTGAAGAGCAAAAAGCGGCTCGCGTTACTTGGTGCGTCAGAACTCTCTAAAGATTCCACGCAGGATCCTCAAATGCTGTATACAACATCGTATCAGGTGACGAATCCTGGATATACGCGTATGAACCCGAAACAAAAAACCAGTCACGAGTTTGGGTGTTCGAAAATGAGTTAAAGCCAACAAAAATTGTTCGTTCACGGAGTGTTGCAAAAAAAAATGGTGGCCACGTTTGTCTGCAAAACCGGCCATGTTGCGACTATTCCTCTTGAGGGACAAAGAACGGTTAATGCAGAATGGTATGCTAGCATTTGTTTGCCACAGGTCGTTTCTGAACTCCGTAAAGAGAACTGCAACCGCCGCATCATCCTCCATCACGACAATGCGAGTTCTCACACCGCGCACAGAACAAAAGAGTTTTTAGAGCAAGAAAACATAGAATTGTTAGACCATTCGCCGTACAGCCCAGACCTAAGCCCTAATGATTTCTATACTTTCCCTAAAATAAAGAATAAATTGCTTGGTCAGAGATTTTCATCACCTGAAGAAGCTGTGGATGCCTACAAAACGGCCATTTCAGAGACCCCAACTTCCGAATGGAATGGTTGCTTCAATGATTGGTTCCATTTTATGGAAAAATGTGTCACAGGAGAATGACCATTTTGTTAGGAGGTTTGGGCCCCTAAAAAAAATTCGCGTGACACGATAGTTTCAACTTTGTTTTGTAGACCTAGAATTACCTTTTCACATGCTGAAATCGATTTTCAATTTTTCATCCCAGTTTAAGAGAAATCTTATAATTTCGGTTGCTTAAATTGAGGTTATATAGGTAACAATACTTCTCTTTGTTTTAAACATATTTGAAATTAAAATTATTAATATTAATAGAGTAGTACCTAAATGTCCATGTCCATGAGGATTTCAGTCAGCGCTAAGCAAGTAGTGTTGTTCAAAATAAATACTTACCTACGTCTTTAAGCCTTAAGTTAGAGTAGCTTGTGGCGAAGTTACAACAACTGCAACATAGTTAAGAAAAGGCTAGGTAGATCATGATAACTAAAGTCTAAACAGCATCTTCTGTGCGCTATAGCAACATAGAAAGATCACTACCCCGTTTCCTAGTGAGTTAAGTATGTCATCCATGATTTGTAGCTTGTGTAGGGAGGGCTTAATTATAAAGCAGTTTATATTTAAGTAAGGTGTTCTATTGCTGCTTACATAAAAAAAAGCGTACAAAATCTATCTTTTTAATGAATATTTCAAGCGTCTACCTGTAATGTCTCTATCAATATTGGGCAAAAAGGAGCAAAAAAAAAAACACGTTTGCTGTATGGGAGCTCCCTTAAAGTTTTATTTGATTCTAAATTTGTTGTTATAGCGGTAACAGAAATACATCATTTGTGACAGTTTCAGCTGTCTAACTATCACGGTTCATGACATACAGTCTGGTGACAGACGAACAGACAGACACGCCCCGTTTTACCCTTTGGGTACGGAACCCTAAAAAACACTTCACTTCATACAAAGTGTTGGAGGATTTACCTGCAAACATTTTACTGTCTGGGCTGAGCTACGCTTCCAAAAAAGTGTACTTCTATTCTTCTAGCAACAACAGAAAGTGTTCCAAAAACAATTAAACCCATATAAAAATTATGTTACAGTCATTCTTCTGCTGTTGAATATCTCACAGATTTCAAGTTTTCAGGATACATGTAATGTAATAATAATGTATTCTCCAGACCGATTCCAGCAGGATACATGTACATCATGCATCAATCATGAATACAGATTTTCTTCTAATAGGTAGGTAGGTACTGCTACTGTAAACAGAAGGTACTCTAGTTGCTTAAAAATGACTTCTAAATGGAAATACACGCAGATTATCATCTGCAATTAATTAAAATCTTAATTTGGTTATAACACGAAGCTCTGTTTCACTTGGTAGCCGTTCTTGATACTAGACCGAATCAAGCACACATATTGAAGATGCTTTTCTATAGTTGGAGAAAGAAAAATAAGTAAATTTTGACACCACATCATGGTATTTTCGAAAGAGATAGTAAAGCCATATCGTATACCCTCCTTACGCCGAATGTGTTTTAGTCCCGGGTATGGCGTTAGCCTATTACCAACCGGGCACAAATCCAAAATCACTAAAACCCACTGTACATTGGTACACCTCTGCCTAACCACACATGAGAAACCCTTTAAAATGATCTGTGTTTTTCTATTATGCATGTATCAAAATCCGCTGCGGAATTTTAAAGACCTAAGCATACATAGGGACAGACAGACGGGAAGCGACTTTGTTTTATACTAAGTGGTGATAGTGAAGACGTTCTTTTTTTTAAATTAAAAAAAAAGAAAATACTCATGATTACCTTCTTTCGTGGTGTAATATGAAACTACAGACATGAAACTTTTCTTGAAGCCATCCGTTTTTTCTGAGGCATGGAAGGGGTTGTATGGCGTCGAGGATCGTAAACATTTCCCTCTATATATCATCTTCCATTCTGAAATAATTATGATGTGTCGTTTAAGGGAATATTCAAGGTATCCTTTCAAGGGACTAAGGTAAGTTCTCCTAATGGCGAGTTTTGTATTTCTATGACCAGATCACGAAAAATATATTAATAACTAGCTTTTGCCCGCGACTTCGTCCGCGTGGATTAATAGTTCCCGTTCCCGGGGGATTTCCAGGATGAAAACTATCCTATATCCTTTCTCGGGTCCCAGACTATATCTGTACCAAATTTCATTGAAATCGGTTCAGTGGTTTAGGCGTGAAGAAGAAACAGACAGACAGACAGACAGAGTTACTTTCAAATTTATAATATTAGTAAGGATTATACTGTTCAGGATACTGTGGTGTCGTTGTCTCCTTTTATTTGGGCTGAAAAATATTTAAAATAATAAAAAATATGTTATCCTATTGTAAGGTTGTATATTAAATTGTTAAGTTAGTTATTGTTGTTAGTTAGTATTAAGTTGTTTAATTGTTAAGTAAATAAATAATTGGACATGACCTCGATGCTAAATACTTACAGAGGAGCTCGTGGCTAAATACTTACAGCCGCATAGACCGATCTTCCGGGTTAAGCCACGCTTGCCGAGGTTGGTCTGTGGATGGGTGACCATTTACCATAGCGAGTTTCCTCCGTGATTCGGAAAGCACGTAAAGCCGTTGGTCCCGGCTGTCATTTGTAGATCTTTGACAGTCGTTACTGTTAGTCAGAAGCCAGAAAGTCTGACAACCAGTCTTACCAAGAGTATCGTATTACCCATTACTGGGTTGTGGAGGTCTGATAGGCAGTCGCTCCATGTAAAATACTGATATTCAGCTGCATCAGGTTCGACTGGAAGCCGACTCCAACATAGTTGGGAAAAGGCTAGGCAGATGATGATGACATGACCTCGATTCCATTTGATATATTCGTTAGTCTCTTTAATTGAGTGTCCACATTACACGTACGAGAAGGGATCAAAAAGTAGTGAGAATGAGTTAGAATATAATGACTATTGATAACTTAATAATCTATGTTTCTACATAGTTTCCGAGTCTCTCTACACACCGACTCTAGCGCTTTTTCAAGGCTTCAGTAATTTTCACAAAAAAAGTTTTGTCTTTGTCTTGCAGAGAGCTCTCAACGGCATCCATCACTTCGTTATTGTCTTCGGACCTGTTTCCTCTTAAGTATTTTTTCAATTTGGGGATCAGATAACAATCGCTAGCAGCCACTTTGTTTTTTTTTTTGCTACACACCAGTATGAGGTTCACGAGTTCACTGACGACGGGGAGATGAAGTCCCCGCCTTATGAGGAGATGCTTGCAGCGAGCGCGAACCACTACCACAGAGTGTACGCCCCGGCTCCTCGGTACTTGAAGCCTAAAGGCCTTGTAAGCCGGTAAGAGTCCGAGATTCCCCCTACGTCACCCCCATGACGGAGGAAGTCATGTAGGAATTCGAGAGCGCGAAAAAAATTTTTTTTAGAAAAAAACATGTGAAAATATGTAGATAGGCAGGTAGGTTGATAAGCAAGGTGAGTAGGTTGATAGGGAAGGTCGGTAGGGGTAGTAGGTAGGTAGGGTAGGGATAGGTAGAGTTAGTCACCCACCACCTGTATGTTCACATTATGGAATGCAATAAAGATTTGAGATTTGAGATTTGAGATTTTTAGTATGTGGGTAGGTAGGGTAGGTATGCAGAGGTAGGGTACGTAGGGTAGAAATGTAGGGGTAGGGCACGCAGAGTAGGTATGTAGGTAGATAGGTTGATAGGGTATACGGGTATGTTGGTAGGGTAGGTTAAGTAGGTAGATACAGTTTGGTAGGGTAGGTAGGTGGGGTTGGGTTGGCTGGACTTTTTTCGGGGCCAGGGCAACGTTTACGTAAAGTAACGGCCCCGCGAGTTACTTTTCAAGTTGGTTGAACCGCTTTATCACGGAAATGGCGATTACGAAAAAACCTTGTAGAGACGTTTTTTGTAGACAATCGGATGATCTACAATTTATGTCTGAATTAATTTTGCTGTACAATGCACCGTTTAGCTGGAAACCGCGAAAAACCGATTTTTGAAAACTTTGACGGTCAATAAAAAAATACACAAGTGGGATCGATGGGGACTTTTCACAATTCATTCGTTATAGTATTCTGAACATTCATACCAAATTTTCAGCTCTATAAGAATTAATATACGCTGACACCTATTTTAAAGACTAATTTGACTAGACTACTATTCGAAGTTGTGAAGCCCACCTGGCGACAGTGGAATACGGCGGAGCAGACTCTCCTAATGTTGCCTCCAAATCACAATGCATCTCTTGCGTCGTTATATATATAATCTATATAATAATATTATCTAGTTCAAGTAAGTCAGTATACAGTACTCACACTAGTGGTGAAAAAAAAAGGTTATAAGGAAAATAGTTACTGTATGTTCCTAGGCAGTCCCATTTTTTAAGCTCGCAGTAGTTTTCAAAGGATTTATATTCATAGTCTTTGTTCCGTGCACAAACCCACCCATAGCTGCAACAATAATCACAACCATGTACATAGAATATTAGACCGGGACACCCGAGCAACAGGTGGTTTTAGAGTTCTGTCTCTTAAACAGAGGTTCTGCTCATACGTATGTGCGATGGCAACGCGGTTCAATGGTGGTCCTTTCCTTTGCTACCCCTGCCATCGCCCCATGTGTTCAGGTCTAGCGAGTTGTGGAGGGTGTGGGGATTCTATCGGATCACTTGTATATCCGTATGGACGTGTCCAACACACAGGGGTCTCCACGCTCTGAAGGTCGGCTCTTTTCACGCTGTGCAGCGTGTGCTGTCAAACGGCTTGAAAGGAACCTGTTGGAGGAGGCAGCCATTCCTGGCATGGCTATTTTCACCGCCTCTCTCTCAAGGGGTTGATGCTGTGGCTGACCGATTTCGGGATGCCATAATGGCTGAGTGCAACGCCTCTATGCCTCGTACGCATAGTCAGCCTTCAGAAAGGGAAGTCTACTAGTGGTCCCGGGAGTAGACGGACCTCCGCGGGGCTTCTATTATTGCCCAAAGATACACTACTTACAAGTGCATAGACTCCGCCGTTATAATAAGGAGTTGGAATCCCAACTGTATGAGCTCTACCGAAGCGCCCGGGAAGCTCTACAGTTGGCAATCTTGCAAGCAAATGAATTGGTGAAGGGTGAGATGTTGGACGGTCTAAACCGCGATCCTTGGGGACGCCTGTATCGTGAGGCGCAGAAAAAACTCCGCGTCCAAAGCCCTCCATTGACGGAATCCCTCCAGCCTCAGTTCCTTGCCGAACACACCTCCGTTGATGACTACATCGGCTGATGACCGCGACGTCGAACAGAAGACTCCTGCTATCACAGATGCGGAGGACGAGGCGATAAATTTTCAGGCGCGTTCAAAAATCACAGCCTCGGGACTGGACGGAGTACCTGCAAAGATGCTGGCGATAGCAACGGATGCGGTGGAAGATAGGCTTAGGGGGCCGTTTGATGCCTGTCTTGCGACGAGACGGTTCCTTAAGCCTAGGAAGGAAGGTCGTTTAGTTTTGTAGCATAAGGCTGGAGGGCGTCCTGAGTCCCCTTCTGCCTTCAGGCCAATAATTCTGCTGGACGAAGTGGGGAAAATATTTAAGAAAATGGTCGCTACCCGCATGGTCAGGCATTTGTAAACAGTTGGCCCAAATATGTCTGACACCCAATTTGTTTTTCAAGGCGGGCGTTCGATTGTGGATGCTACTACTCATCTCAAGACCCGGGTGACAGATACGTTAACGCAACGGAAGGTAATGTTGGAGTTGTCTTTATACATCGCCAATGCGTTTAATAAAGGGTGTCCACTGGGAATTTTTCTATTTCAAAATTCAATAACAAATAAACAAATAGATTTAAGATTTCATTTCTTGAAAGAAGATTCATTTCTTAGAAGACATTATGTCTTCTAATAAATTATATAAGAAAGAAGGCAAACACTGATTTATATAGTTCCAACCGCCTTCTCCCTGTATATTCTTTTTCAGGGTGCGAACAAAAAGTTTGCGTACAGTAAGCACTTCACTAACCTTGTACAGTTCTGTAATATAAAAATATATGGGCTTAAAGTAACTAACCTTGAGCCAAGCTCTTTGGGCGCGTTCTACAATTAAGTTATACGTTTTGGCAGCACCGCCCCAGATGGTGATGCAATAAGTTATAACCGCTTAGCACAAAGAATTGTAAATCATTTTCATTAATTTTGCATTGGCAGAGTGCCTGATTTTTACCATACATAAGTTTTCTGATTCTGTTTGAAACATTATTTATATGTCAAAGTCAAAGCATTTATTTCAATTAGACCATTTACAGGCACTTTTGAATATCAAGAAGTTACAGTTGAAAGCCGAAGCTAGTTGCTCGTTCCAAAGCGTAGATCTCTATGGAGAAGAACGAGCAAGAAACTCCATGGACACTCCTTTTCTACAATTTGGTTTTACAAAATCTTGGTTACAATATTCATGTTGCTTCTATTGATAAAGAGCCCATTCGTCCCCTAAGATTCGCACCCTGTGCCCACTCGTCCCCTGGAACTTTTGAGTGGCCCATTCGTCCCCTGAAGAATATTTATTTTCATTCATTCTTCTAATATAAGGACATGTATATGTGTATACTGCAGCTTGGTAGTCCTGGTACAGTCGCGCAGAAAAGGCATTAAGTCAGTCTTCAAAATAATTAATCAACTTTTGGTTTCTTGTAGATTTGTAAATATTTAGCAAAATATATGATAAACTGATAACTATAATATCTTTATGCAATAAAATAAAACTGTGTAACTATTTAAATAAAATCCCAGTAATAACTGAATTTTAGATTAATTTACATCCAGTGTACAAACAAATAACCAAATATCAATATAACAAAAATAACAATTAATTGTTAGTACTTTGTACAGTCAAAGGGATCTACAAAATAATGCAATATCTACTACTTTATTAAAAATACTATTTAGTAAAAGACCAAAAACACATTGAACAGTCTCGTATTCGCAGTCACTTTCAAGAACCAATATGTCACCGAGGCAGCCATAACATACGAACAAAACACCTTAATATATATTTTATAACCCGTTTTTTAACAAGCCATTCGTAGAGAGACAATATTACATCGTAAGCCTATCGACAGGTTAGGTATATTATTTCATGACGGATTATCATTCATCATAACTCTTTTTTCAATGATCTGTTATGATTTATTAAATTAATTCCGTTAATAAACTGTTCACAAGTGTACTATGTTAACCGTTTCTTATGTAAAATATAGCTAATTTTATCTCAGGGGACCAATAGGCACCTGAATAGGTGCCGAATCTTTAACTTATATTGTATAATATTAGAGGGGACGAATGGGTACCTTAAAAATAATATTTTTTATTAAAATATTAATTGGTCCCCTACCAGGAGACCAATGGGCACCTATATAGGGGACGAATCTACAACTTTTATGCTGGGGGACGAATTTTAGGGGACGAATGGGCTCTGACCCCTTCTATTATGTGAAAACAATGAAGGTGAATATTAAACAATTAAATAATACTAATAAAGATGTAGGCCATGGCAGATAAGAGATGACCAATCCCAACTGACAGCGCCCGTTCACGAACATGACGCGTGCATCAGCACCGTTCAGCTCAACCATCTTGAAGGGAACTGAACGATCCAACGCACGCGCCACCGTCAGCGAGACATTTAAATGAGCATGACAAAGCTCTCAACCGCCTTGCTCGTTATGTCCAACACATAGTAAGTTAAGAAAAAATGGAATAAGTTGCTCCATGGTACTCACATTTACAAATATGATTCAAAGTTCCATTTTTTGTCATATGTAAGACCTAAATATTTTATAGATTCAACGGAAGACAATGGCGATCAAGCGCAGTCTTTATTGCCAGAATGAAAAGTGTGAGCAGTTAAGTGATGAGTTAGATTGTTAGATGAAGCGATTTACCGAGGTTGCGAATTGAGAAAGGGATGCATTTAGTTTTATCTGTATTTAGCTAAAGATGATTTAAGGCAAGCCAATTAGTGACCGTGTTGAATCCATGTTGTGTGTGTTTTGGTAAACTTCATCCCAAGTGACACCATTAAATTTTAGAGTTGTATCATCTGCATTGGAAATAATTTTACGACACTCTCATTAGAGCCCGGGGAGAAAACTTTGAGGAGGCGGCGCATTTGGCCATTGAGGGTGCGCCTCTGGTAATCAGCCGCATCGAAGCGCTTATAGGTCTAAGGGTGGCGCTCAAGAAGACGGAGACGGACGGACGGCTCCCTGGTGTTTTATGGGCCCCGCAGCCTACCAACGGAGGGCGCATACATCACTTTAGGTAGTGAGCAGATTGTGGTAAGTACGCAAATTAAATACTTGAGCTTCGTCCTAGACCGTAGGTGGTACTCCGGCAAGGACTTCTGTCAACTTAGCCCGAAGATCGGACTCCCTGACTGGTCAGAAGAAGCGTCATGTTAGTTTGGCCTTTTTTGAACGGACTGAATTAACGGACCACACGTACATTTGTTAGCTCATTAGGAATAAAAAATATATTTTAAGAAATATAAATAAAGGGTAGGTAAGGAATGCCACTATAATCCTTTCACATTTTTGTTTTACATTTTTATGTAAAAGAAAAATGTGTAACATACACAATGCAATTGCTATAAGAAATAATAAATATACTAACTCGCGTTATTATATACTAGCTTTTGCCCGCGACTTTGTCCGCGTGGATTAATAGTTCCCGTTCCCGGGGGATTTCCGGGATGAAAACTATCCTATGTCCTTTCTCGTGTCCCAGAATATATCTGTACCAAATTTCATTGAAATCGGTTCAGTGGTTTAGGCGTGAAGAAGAGAGAGACAGACAGACAGACAGAGTTACTTTCGCATTTATAATATTAGTAAGGATTAACTGCCTCGTTGGCCTAGTGGTCCTAAGCGCGACTGCTACACTAGAGGTCTTGGGTTGGATTCCCAAGTAAAGCAAAAAGTGTTATTGGGTTTTTTTTGCTCAGTAGCAGCTCGGAGTTAAGATTTGTGCCCAGTTAATGGCAATAGGCTCGCCCCCTATTACATGGGACCTAACAACATACTGGCGAACTATGGGTGTACATTAGTACACCTCTGCCTGACCCTTCGGGGAATACAGACGTGATGGTATGTACTAACTCTCGATAGATTCTGGAGCACTTCAAGCCACACATGTAAACCTTAGGATCTTTCCAGTAAGGGTCGAACACCCAGTCGCCCTCCGGCCAGTACGGCTCGTACCCGTAGTTGGGGTTGTAGGAGGCGTTGCGATTCGGGCCGCGCTCCTCGCTCGACACCTGGTCGTATATGTCCGCCGTCGTCACCATCGGGCTCACTTTTGACTTCTGTCTGAACACACAGATCACGACTTTAGCCGCGTTGACACGGTCAGAGTATGCTCAGACCGAGTGGTCTCGGATTACTACTCAGACACAACTCGTAATGTGGCAACTCATAATCCGAGCTCACTTGGATGACGGCGTCCGATCTGTGCAGACTCGGATCAGGTTCTACTTTTCCGAGCTGCCTCGTATACGAGTGGGGAAAAAAAATGATGAAAATTAAGTTCTCTGTCTCTCTCTCGGTTCTAGAACGTAAGGTTAAAGAAATACAAAAATAAAGACGCCTAGAACGCGGCTATGCAACGTCTGATAGTTGTCAACAGTGATTGTAATATCACTGTTGACTAAAGGGGATTGATTGCATCAGTGTAGATGAACGCGCAATATTTATTTGTTCC
Organism: Caradrina clavipalpis; assembly: GCA_932526535.1. Taxonomy (NCBI): domain Eukaryota; kingdom Metazoa; phylum Arthropoda; class Insecta; order Lepidoptera; family Noctuidae; genus Caradrina; species Caradrina clavipalpis. The sequence continues at coordinate 305,881 of OW052107.1, read as the reverse complement.
ACTGTTTTAAGCCAGGAGCCCCCCGAGCTTGCAACTGTTTCAGTGAGAGTGTGTAGCAGTGGCACAGTCAGTACCTGGTGTTATTATTGTAATAAACCATACCTCCGCTTGATACATACTCTTCTCTGCCATGATCTATAGCTTCCCACTTGAAACCAATGGGCCGGTACACAAGGTTCTATTGTCCACCCGCTCATCTCGTGCCGGGGGGGCCGGGTCCTCGCGCTCAGAGCCAGCGCCTCCACTACACATTACAGATAACTTGGTTAGCGCTCAAACATTGATTCTGGCGACTTCACCAATACAGTATAACTGTAGTGTTTATTACGCCGCCAGTAAGGGAGTACTGGGAGGAAGAGAGGTGTATGGGAACTTACATTGCGCCAGTTTTTGATAAGGTGCGATTTGGAGCTAGCATATAACGCTTACTTACACAAAATAATTGAAAATAATACTTACACATTAAATACCAAACAACAATAAAATTTAAATTGTTATCCATTGCACTAGGTATAAGCAGTTAAATTCATAATTCTGTCATAATATTTTGTAGACTCATAGAGTTCTTAGCTTTCTTTGTTTTCAAACTAAAACATTATAATGTGAAAGTCATATTATGGTGTAGTTAATTGACTATAGTTTTATGACCGAGCCACGGTAGTTAGCATGCGAGGCGAACCTCGTCGATACGATAACAACGGTACCTCGCACTGTTACTCGTGCTCATTCCCTCAAGGCTGGCTCGCCAGCCGCTCCGCGGAGACGGTCGGGCAGCGCGGCGGCACTGCCACACAGACCAGACAGAGTAATTAATACGGCCACCAAGAGGGACACCAACACACATTACCGCTCGACAGTGGTGATGATATGTTGAGAATGACCCTCTGCGTGAGCATCATAATGATCAAGCTCCTGCCGCCTGTGCAGGCCGCTCATCAAAAGCGTGCGGCGCGAAGGTGACTTCCACAGCGGCGCATCAAGCTAAACAAGCGCTCAATACGAAAATAAAAACCTTTTTTACAAGAAACACAACCGCCTTCAAAAACGAAAAATTGAAAAATAGCTTTAGCTTTGGAAGACCGCGGCTTTGGTTCTGTAGTTGATATTGTAGTTTTGCATTGCCACCAATTGTAGAGTATAATTATCAGCTTCAAGGCCTAGTTCACTCTGAGGGTCGAGCGGCTGGAGTCTCGTCACAGCATGCATTTCAATCGACTTTCATAAAGGAGGAATTTCGACCGAGAGGAGTAGTGTTCCGGCGATTCCGAGGCCAGATACACAACACCGCGCGACACTAGACGCGTCTTTACGTGGGAAGTAGGTTTTAAATAATTATATTGTTGTATCCTATTTAATGTTGAGTGGGTTCGATCTCTATCTAAGTGCTATGTCCAGATTATTAAACTGCACTTAATGTAAATAACACACCGTACAAAGACATATTAAATCCCTAAGGCATTTAGCCTCGCTCCATAGTGAAGTTCGCTGATGTGCTTCATTGATCTCAGACTGTTTTATTTTTGTCGTGGGGAAACCCACTTGGACTGCTTCCGCCTCGTAGAAGGCGGAGGGGTTTGTCGGACTGCTACCGAGTAAAACCCTTCGATGTTCCTCCAAGTACCATTTGCCGGGGCACGGGTATCGCTCGGAGCATTCTTTCTCACCCCGGCAGGTATTGGCCCGCCACCACCACCACGCAGGCTGCAAGCGGAACTAACCTGACCATCTGACTGTATGATTTGCTGCTACAACATGCATGAACAGTGACGTCACATAAAACTCGGCCGTTTAAACTCCTTGTTTTTCGTTTTGCTAGAAAAAGATAGAAACAAATCTTCGATGGCTTACATCTTTTTTAATTTCATACTTATTCGAAAAATATAATTATAATTCGAATAACATTAAAAAAAAAATATAAAAAAACATGCATTTTCTCTATTATTAATTAAAGACGAAATACAATATAGTCAAATTAAATGCTGTATTTAATTCATTACGACTTCAAAGGATTAAACAATAACGTTCCTATTTAAAAGCAATTTGTAAGAAGCGCTTGCGGCATGGTGTGGCGGTACCCACAACTAATAATTTATTTCAATTCCACACAATGAGTTATATATTCCGAGGCGATTGTAAATTTCTTGAGCTTAGTCGAGAGCCGGGCTTAGTGTGTACCGGTAAATACTTAAGTAAGTAAGCACGTAAGCATCACATAAGTATTTGATTTGCGTAACAACGGGAACGCCCCGGGATCCCGCACATGACGGAATAATTATTATTTGCCTCAGAAACAGGCCTATTTGCTTAAGACCCAAGCCAACCTTATGTAAATATATTTTGCCGTGTAATGTCTTCATTATAAATAATTAATTAGAAATGATAACATCCGTAATTTTGCATTATTGTCATTTTACCTACTTTAATATAATTATGTATTCAAAGTATTACAAATGATAGTATTTCCTGTCCGGTATCGATCTGATCGACTAACATTTTCGAAGCAAATAGGTACTTGCACAAAGTCGATACTCAAAAAGGACAACACTGTATTTAAACTCTGTTATAACATTCCGACGACACATTTCAATTTGAACATGCCTAAATGTTAGATTACAATATGTAACTGTATACATGTATTTAACTTTTTAGATACTTAATGTAACGTCATTTGAATTATTTTATGTTTAACCGACTTCAAAAAAGGAGGAGGTTCTCAATTCGACTGTATGTTTTTTTTGTATGTTCGAGCGATAAATCTGCCAATTATGAATCAATTTTGATGATTATTTTTTTGTTTGATAGGTCATACTTCAGAGGTGGCTTGTAAATTTACGTTGTATTGCCGTTCCTTCATGGATTTGGGTGACAGGAAGTAGATACTAAAAAGCGAAAAATAAAAAACTTTTTCCAAAAAAAAAGACAACCGACTTCAAAAAATATCTATTTATTGTTTTATTATTTACTTTTGTTGACAGCCCTACGTAGTCACAGGATCCGTCATTATTTTCTAAAATTTTGAAAACTATGTTGGGTCGTTCAGCTACAGCCTCTACAGTACCTACCTACTTGACTGCAAATTGTGAGGACAAATCAGTTTTTTATTATCATAGGTATATGGCAGCATTTTTTTGTAAATGGTTGGCTGTCTATGTGGTTAGGTCCACAGTTACCCGAGCGGCTGCAGCACACAGCGGTCATTAAATAAGAAGGACTAAGATGAACATAACTCATAGAACTCATATCATAATTCTTAACAAAGTCGCTAGCTTGTAATTCGTCTGCACGCGTCCCGTTTCACGTGATATATCGCCGCACATTCTGCGCCGGAATAATTTTTCCCTCGCCTTTTCAAATTCACCCCGCTTCGTTGTGTTCACACATGACAAATTGCATTCACTCATAGGTACATATAGCGAATCTACACACTTTGTGACACACAAATTATCTTTATTGACTCTCTGACACATACATTTTGGCAAGTCAGTCTAAATATACCTATGGTGTTTTTTTTGTCAGCGTTTTGTGATGAGGGTATGTTTTTTCAATATTTTTTGTTGCTTGTATTATTGCAGGCTAAATTTTGTGCTGCTTACACACTAGAAAATATTTTTTCCTTAACTCACAATGCTCATTCATACTTTAAGCAAGCACCTAGTGCTCTATACAGGGACAGTACCATTCCATAAGTACCTGTCATTACATGATTTACGCAGCAGACGGCAATCGTGTGAAAACTTGAGAGCTTATCAACGTATAATGTTCCCACTACTGCTGAGCTGAGAGGGAGCCTCCCTCTCAGCCACACGGGTCGAGTGCTGGCAGACGAAACATCACGTGTCTTCCAATATTTGGTTCTAGATCATGACCATAACACAATGATATGGATGACTTATAAATTATATATGTTGCAGTCAAAACTCTTAACCAGTCAAAAGTACTATTGACTAGCAAAATCAGTCAAAACTACTTTTGACTGAACAGGTTGGTCAAAAGTGGTTTTGACTGAAAAATATTGGTTATTAGTACTTTTGACTGCAAATTTGCGGTTAAAAGTACTTTTGACTAACGCTCTTCGTCAAAAGTAGTTTTAACTGCAATAAAGCATCAGTCAAAAGCACTATTAACTTGTCTGATGTGAATAATGCTTAAAAAGCATAGTCGAGGAGCCCCGCTTCGCGGGGCTCAAGGGTTTACAAAAAAAAAATAACCACGAAGTGGATGGCGGGGTCTGTTCTCTCGCTTCGCTCGCTCTCTAGACCCCGCCATCCCCTTCTAACCTAACCTGTCCGAGTCTGGGTGCCCCAAGTCTCGAGCTCGCTTCGCTCGCTCTTTCATCCTATAATTTACTTTTATAAAGAATAGATATTATTAATTATTATTGCAGATTAGTAACTGATTTTTAAGAGTTTTGACTGATTCGAGCAGTCAAAACCACTTTTGACGGAATCACTTAGTCAAAAGTACTTTTAACCAGCTCCATTGGGCAAAAGTCCTTTTAACTGTTATTTTAGTCAAAAGTATTATTGACTAAAGCATACGGTCAAAAGTAGTTTTGACTGATTTTGCTAGTCAATAGTACTTTTGACTGGTTAAGAGTTTTGACTGCAACATATACAAGGTGCTAGAGTAAACGAGGGATTGAAAATTAACAACTTTTACTAAAGCACCAACCGTAAAATAACGAGAAAAAAAAAACAACTTTATGTTCGCATAACTCAAAAACATGTAAGGAACGGTGAGACCTTGTATAATGAGTTTGATTATCTTCTTTTTAGAGAACATTTGACTAAATAAAAGCAAGTTTAAAAAAAAGAAATATTAACTTGTAACTAGAGTTTATCGTGATGTGCCATTGATATGAAATGTCTTTATCGAATCAATTCCTAACTATTGAACCGTGCTGCGAGCTCATATTAGGCTCATTTTTTTTTATTATTATCACTACCTTCGTTGCGATACATTTTTTTCAGGTCAATACTTTTTGAATGTACCTAGCTGCCTAATTAGGTATACTATCTACAAACGAAAATCTTAAAAAAACATATAAGACCTAAAAACGATTAACCCTTTACTTTAATGCTTAGTAACAGATTATCATGAGCAGGGCACAAAGCACGCGTAATGCGCAATAAAATGCGTAGGTACCTACTTTTTATTTACATGAAGCTCTTTCATTGAATTCAGTTCGAAGTGGGTCACTCTCCCCAGTCGCCTGTAGGTGCCAGGGAATGAGGAATAAGCGGGATATACAAAAAGTGGACAAACACGGTATGTCCATTAGTGATCACTGAAATGTTTATTTTTCTTAAAAACAACGGCTCCCTGCAATGTGTGTTTAGTGCTCGATCTTTGTTATTCACTTTTGTACCTACCTAAGTATAAATTAACAATAATTGGAGCGTTTTAAGTAAAACTAAAGAGTAATGACGGTAGTGGTAGTCAGACTAGGGCAGGTTCAATTATGCGCTAATTCGATCTGATTCTGCATCGACCGCAGCAGCTTCATGATGTTCTGGTGGCGGAATGGCGGGACAGTCTCTCACATCACCATCGAGGGGATCCGGCTGGTACTGAAGGACTGGCTTGGGAAAAGCCACGGCTCCCTGACGCAACGGCTGCTCACTCAGGTGCTCTCAGGATATGGATGCCTCGGGAAATACCTGCATCGCACAAACAGGGAGCCGGAAGCCTGGCGCCACCGCTGCGCGACTGCCGGGGGGGACACGGTGGTGGCATACGCTGTCAGAATATACCGCTTCTATGTACCTCTCTCCCGGCCCGTACCAGGTGTACCGCACATCGCCCTCTGCCAGTCCCCTTTAATAGGTCCAGTGGCGGTGGACCTGGGGACGTCTATCTGGCCCCCATTTAACCAGACCCGAGGCGGCGGCGGGTAGTCAAATATCTCACCTTCCTCCCGCTGCGACACTTAGATATGCCACATCAAGCTGAAAATCCAACATTTCAATTTTACACACTAACCCGCAGGCAATCGTCAAACCAATAAATCACGCTCCGTAATACCTACTCCAGCCAAAATTATAGTAACGTAAATCATAAAAAGTGTCTGGAGCGGTCATCAGGCGTAGATAGTGCGGGGACAAGGCCACATCAATCAAACTTACTGTCGGAGGAAGGCGCGGCTCTAACTGAAACCGACGTGAGGATTTTTGAAAACGACTTTTAAAAAGAGGGTCTTTTTAAGGTGATGTTGTGGTTTTCAGAGAAAAAGTTTATATTTCGTAAAAGATTAACCAACTTAAAAAAAAGGTGGTTCTCTGTTTGTATTTTTTTAAATGTATGTTTATCGAGACAAAAATATACAAAACGGTGTATTGGAGCCATTTTATTTTGAATGTTAGTGAATATAAGCTATATTCACTAACATTCAAAATAAAATGGCTTCTTTGATAACACTTCTTTAAAGACAACCGCTTTTTTAAACACAACGAACATATATTTAAAAAGAGAATTTAAATAAAAATAGTTTTTAATTAAGATAGGTAGGTACTTATAATTATATACTATCACGCTTGTATTCCCCGAAGGGTTAGGCCGAGGTGTACCAATGTACACCCACAGTTCGCCGGTATATTTAAGTCCCATGTAATAGGGGGCGAGCCTATTGCCATTAAACGGGCACAAAACTAAACTCCGAGCTGCTACTGAGAATTTCATAGAAAAACCCAATAACACTTTTTGCTCGTCCCGGGAATCGAACCCAGGACCTCTAGCGTAGCAGTCGCGCTCAGGACCACTAGGCCAACGAGGCAGTTCAGATTCAGATAGGTACTTACGAGTAAGTACAAAAATAGTATTTCGCCCGCAGCCAGGTGGTAAGACGCAGGCCAAGCATGTTTATTTAAATGATTCATTTATTAGTAGATTTAGTAGATACTTACTAACCCAATAATAATTCATTTGAATACGGGAATAATTCTAAAAAATACCTTTATTTCACAAAAAAGTCAATAAGTTCAGTGAGTTGAACCCTTGACTGTCTCTAAGATTGGGGCCGACAGTCTGCTGGCTCGACACTACTGTTCTATCCTGCTCACTTCTGATCACTTGCAGATATTCATGTCGTGTACTGAACACGCAGCAACACGTCTGTACCCTTCACTAGTCAAAGATCTTACGATATTGCTGATTTGGGGCTACTGCTTCAGTTCAGCTCATTTGCAGAAATATTCGAGAGCATTTAAGGAGTGTGCACACTTCATCGTACACAATGACCGTTTTTTTTTTTAGGACAGGAAATCATCAAATTACTAATAACGGGAGGGAGTGTCAGACTTTTACTGACTAAAACCCGTCTATGTTCCTTCATGTGCCCTTTGCGTTCCGGGGGCGCGATATCTCTTTCGAACAACCCGCATCCCCGGCACACAATGACCGTGGTATGAACGTATTAAGCACAGAAATAAACATGACACGGACTAGTAAGCCCACTTGGCATAGGCGTATATAGGGGGGGGGGGGGGGGGGCGGATTGGCCGTGCCCACCCCAGAATGGTCTTGTACCCACCCCAGGCTGTAGGGCTCACCTTCCGCCTGACCGTATTGCATCGCATCGGCCATGGCATCTTAGGGGCCAGGCCCCCCCTGAAAACTAACTCTGGATACGCCAATGCCACTTGGAGGTATCAACGGACAATTGTCGACGCTCCTTGTTGTCCCTCCTGACCTAGTAACTAATACTCGTATTATCTAATCTGTGACGAGACAGTGTTGATCGGTGACAGCGCGGTCTAGTGGCCATAGTCTCATACTTTACAATACAAATAATATTTTGTTTCCTGGCACGTTTCTAGCACGGTCATGGTGTGGCAGGGTGTAGTGGGTATAGTTCCTACACCATTATACTCTGCTGTTTAACATTACATCATTTATTAACAGTACATCTACAGCAGATTGGATCATATTCTGATCACATTTGATTATTTGATTAATTTGTTATATTTTGCAGGAATCGACAAATCCCTTTCGATGCCGCGGCATTATTGTCGTGTTTCTATATTGAGGCGTTTGAATTTTACCATTGGTAAAAACTTAAATCCCTTGCCATGCCGTCCCGGTCTACGTAGGCCTTAAAACCCATCCATGTTCCTTCTTGTGCCCTTTCTTGGGCCCTGACTGGCCCCTCCAATTTCAGTTGTCTAACTGTCACGGTTCATATAGCCTAGTGACAGACGGACAGACAGACAGACGGACAGCGAAGTTTCAATAATAGGGTCCCGTTTTACCCTTTGGGTACGGAACCCTAAAAAACAGGTTGTATATTACAAACAATATCCTTATTCCATATAATTATAATAATTTAACCTCTACAGTAAGGGCCTTATCACACTAGCGGTTTGCGAGCGGTTTTTGTATGAAGGCGATCACGCAGCGAATTCGCCGCGTCAGATATTTGTATAGAAAACACGCTCGTAATTCGATAGTGTGATAAGGCCCTTACAGCACATTGTGTACTCCAGTTGTAAGAAGGTAAGTAAGTACCTACTTTGTTGACAACACTAATCATAAGTTTTTGATATTCACCGCGGGCACCTCCGCCCCCGCCGGCTGCGACGAGCTTCATAAGTATTCATCTGCGGAGTTATCGCGAACCGCGGACCCACGGGACATAGAAGTATCTCTTGAATAAACGTTTAACTTGGAGATTGAAGCTGTTCTTCCGCTACACTCAGCCCCGCTATGAATTCTTACAACACGACTGTTCAGCGAAGCAGTTTTATTGCTTTACCAGTCTGTACTTAATAATATTATAAAGAGAAAAGATTTGGATTTTTGTATGTAACGAATAAACTTGAGTCGGAGTTTGGATTTGGGGCCGGTTAATGGCAATAGGCTCGCCCCCTATTAAATGGAGCCTAAATATACCGGCGAACTGTGGGTGTACATTGGTACAACTCTGCCTAACCCTTCGGGGAATACAGGCGTGATGGTATATTTGATGGTGATGGTATATACGAATAAACTTAAAAACTACTGGACCGATAAAGCTGAAGAGTTGTTTGTTTGTTTGTTTGAACGCGCAAATCTCAGGAACTGCCGGTCCGATTTGAAAAAATCGTTTTGTGTTGGATAGCCCATTTATCGAGGAAGGCTATATATCATCACGCTACAGCCAATTGGAGCGGAGCATCAATGAAAAATGTCGCAAAAACGGGGAAAAATATTCCTTTTGACGGTTAAAGTTACGCAAAAATAATTTATCAAAGAATTGTTCGTCTTAAAATATACAAAAAATAACCCTCCTTCTGTCGCAGTCGGGTAAAAAGTCCTCGGTAGTACATGCCTAACTTTTAAGGTTGACTCACTATACGCATTTTTATGGGCAGAAAATTTGTTTTAAAGTAATGCATTAGGTATTGGCGAAGGTGTTTTTATGAACATAGTATTTAATCCTTATCAACATAAATATTATTACTACGTTATTCACTATTTTATTTTTATAACTCATCTGACTTTTTCATTAGGTAGGTACGCAAATTGTTGTAGTAAAATAATACTCTTACCGTTCGACTTACGGCACTTCGTTCGTTCGGCACTTTAGTAGGTAGATGAACTTAGCCTTTTTTTTAAGGACAGCAAATGACTTCTTCCGCACTTGGCGGAGCGGGAGTGTCACTCTTACTGATTAAAACCCATCCGTGTTCCTCCTAATGCTTTTTGCGATCCAGGGCCACTGTGACTCTTTCAAAAACGAACAAATCTGTCAATATTTTCGAACAAAAGCAACCCGCAACTCTGCCAGAGGTACTTAGCCTACGTGTGACAAGAGGCACAAGTATCAGTGCTCCCGTGCTCAGTAGGAAGTACCTCCAGTAGAAGAGACCGATGCACTAGGCCAATTTTTTTATAAGTATGCATGTAGGTACAATTTTTTCATCTTTAAATGAGTCGGAAAGGAGATATAGTAAAAACATTGCTATTATGCACCATATTTCTAATATGGGTGCGCGAGCGGCAAAAATATGAACGATATGACAAAGTTGAAATTCGGAAAGAGTAGGTATATCGAAATCTGACGTCCACCGAATCCCAAGGTGGATGGACGACCTGATTAAACCGCTGGGCGCTGAATGCTGGCCTCTTCCAACCAGTCCTTTTGGAAATCAATGGGGAAGGCCTATGTCCAGCAGTGGACGTCCTGTGGCTGATATGGAGATCTTCTTCTTTATCGTGTGGGCAGTAAGGTCTAACGACCCCACACACCCTAGTATCAAAGTTTCTAAACCGCCTCAAGGGCCTCTGACATGGTTACCGATGTCAGTTATGTTCAAGATAAACTTCGAAAGTACATATTATGAATTAGAAAACGTCACATTGGTACTTACCCGTGCCCGGTTGCCACCCATAACCATACGATGATGATACCAAAATACCATAGCATAATCTGCAGTTTATAACACGGTCCTAGTATGGCAGACAGCAGGGGACCAAAGAACATGCTCCTACATTAATTCTCCATTACCATAAGCAACCTCCAGTTACGTCAACGGCGATAATAAAGCAAATGGTGTGTGTAACTGCGCGCCGCACTCGCACTTAGTCGCGGGTCCAAGGGCCGCGGTGAGGCACAGCTGGCACCGCGACAGAATATGGCCAGTGTAACATATTAACTGATCATTAGGACGCAGTAAATAACTGCCTTGTACTCGTATGCTAAACGGATAATAATACTTTTCGGTTTGCTACGGTTTGTTTTGTTATTTCAAACTAAGTTTTCCCAAATTGTACTGTTTGTGCGAAGCTTTATTGGTTATAAATTACTTGTACCATATGCCACTACCCAACGTGTACTAGCGCTGTACATTTAATTTAGACTTCAGGATATTTTACGTGTGCAATGGCATTACCGTAGCCAAGAAATAAGTAGTGGGATCCTGAGTAGTTTGTTAGTATTAGGTACACATACATCACGCCTGTATTCCCCGAAAGGTTTTGCAGGGGCATACTAATGTACACCCACAGTTCGCCGTTATGTTTAGGTCCCATGTAATAGTGGGCGAGCCTATTGCCATTAACCAGGCACAAATCCTAAATCTGAGCTGCTACTGAGAACTTCATAGAAAACCCAATAACACTTTTTGCTCGACCTGGGAATCGAACCCAAGACATCTAGCGTACCGACCCTTCGTTAAAAAAAACTGCACGAAAAAGTTTGTGGTCATAGTGATGTGGAGTGTGAATAGAATAGAATAGAATAAACGTTTATTTGCAAATATGGGTACACAATAGTTGTACCCATATTTGCAAATAAACGCGTGCGTTGCGTGTGGTAGTTTGTGATGTGTGTGGGATGTGGATGTGGTGGAGTGAAATAATTTCTGTTCCTCCGAAACCTCGCTTTGGAGTGTGGTCTTATGGAGATTTAAATAAAACAACGTAAATAAAAAAAAGAACATTTATTTTTGAACTATACATAGAGCATATCAACTAATTCACTTAATACAGCTCGACTGAAGTATACTGGGCACAGCGACTTGACTATCAGTCGTGGCCGACATCTTACACTACTAAATAATTGTACAAAGGAACCTTAAACTAAAGCAAAAAATGGATACGTATACTCTTTAAAAATAGTATTTAATGTAAACTGCAAGCTAAGTATCAAGAATATCGAATTTTTGACATAATTCGTAACGTAAATTTGTTCACAAGTGTTAGCTAGGCTATGTACAATGCAAGATATGTTTGTAAACACCAATGCTTTTCGCATATCTAGTTTATTACTTATACTGTCAAAAATCTAAGCGAAGGAAGAAAACCAGACAATTGTATGCTTATAACGTGGCTTCCAGGCGACTCACAACTACTAACAATACCACAGATTAAATAAGTACAGATACTTCACTCAGTAGAAAATTTCCAATACCTACTGCTATAATAGCCTACTCCGTCGCGTCAACTCGCGTCAGCAACCACTGCAAGCTAAAATGTGCCTAAATGCTCAAGCGTACAGTTGTGATCGCTTCGCACCGCGCGATCCCACAACAATCGAAGGGCTGCCTCTTCGATAAAATTAAATTAACATAACTTTTTGTGTCTATGTTATTGAGAACTGTGAATATGTTCTGACTTATATGTGGCAGTTTAAAATTGTATCGTAAATGTTTATAAAATATTTTTTTTTATAAATTGGTGCTGACTGTGCAATACATCTAGATAAAACATAATTATTCCTTCTTTTACTTGATTTGCACCCATCTACAGCACATAAGGCACCAGACGGCATCGTAAGTAACGAATGGAACTATTAAAATGTAATAACGTGCGTGATGCGCTTGCGAAAACCGCACTGAATTTGGTTCGCAAACGGCCCGAGACCGCTCGGCCGGGCGGTAGGCAATTATAGCGCGCAAGTACATAGAGTGACGGAGGCCTGACAATACTTTCAACCGACATGCAGTAAAGGTAAAGGAAACAACGTCAAACATTCCGACGCGGAGTATATCTTGTAAACATTTTGTGCGCCGCGGACTTGCTGCAGGAGAAGTCTGTCCACAGGCACAGTCTTTAGGCGAGTAAGGTTGTAGCGCTAAGTGTAGAGTGTACACTGTATGAGACAGTTCCTACTAGGACACAGTAACTAAATTGTGATATATTTTAACAAAAACAAGCACGTATGCACATAAGTGTTAATACAACAATTTTTTGCATGTGCAAGACATGCCATACACTGAACTGATGGGAGATTATTTTAATAAAATTCATATTGAATAGTAGATAATGTCAGCCGCACTCGTTCTGTTCGTGCTAACCTTAATTCATATGATATCAATAAAGTAGCGGAAACATAGTAAAATAGTGCAGGTGGAACCATGTATCTAATTGTGATGAGATGAGCTTCGCCGGTAGCGCTGCCATAACGTGGGAATAATATAATCATTTTCGTAACTATATGGTCACTATAACGAATTACGAGGTTCTGTAAGGTGCCGTACCGTAGGTTAAAAAATAGTACACAATGTTATGTTGGTGTATCACGTGTAAACTTATTGTGTTCATGTACGTGCAACAGTTTCGTTTGGTTCAGTATCCATCACCACGCGTGTCTCCTCACCGGTGCGTGTTCACGGTGCGTTGTACCGACGACATGCCATCCACAAACCGCGTCCTGAACAGCACGTTAGCGTTGTTGAACATGCCATCCTTTAGAGATACTATAATAAACTGAAAGAGAAAATTATCGCGCTATTATTAAACACGGCCGAAGTCATAGTTGCATTTCGGGAGAAACTTAAGAAAAGTTCAGTTGGGGAGGTCGCTCGAAGCTTGCCCTACCTGAGAGTGTCGGAAGTGGTTCTTGAGCATCTGGCCGATGTTCTGCGTGTGGCTGAGGTCGAGCGCGGCGTCCACCTCGTCCAGCACGTAGAGCGGCGCGGGCGAGAACAGCAGCATGGCCAGCACCAGCGACAGCGCCACCAGCGAGCGCTGCCCGCCCGACAGCTCGCCCAGCGACTCCTTCCACGTGTTGTTGAACCCCACCTTCACCTGCACACAGACAGACACTCGTAACGTGTTACAGGTGCTCACCTAGCGAGCTGCGTGCGAGCCTCACCTCGAGTCCGTCCAGCACGCTCTGTCCGTCGGGCGGGCGCAGCTTGGCCTGCGCTCCGGGCAGCAGGGTGGTGAATATGGACCCGAAGTCCCTGTTCACCTGCTCGCACGCCGTTATCAACGTCCTCTTCTTCTTCTCGTCGAGCTCCGCCATCACTTGCACTAGCTTCGCTCTATCTGCTTCCACTATCTGTTTCTTGCGCATCACGTCTTGATACTGAAACATAAGTGTTCAGTTTTACCAAGAAACCCTTAAAAGATATGAAAGTGTTTGTTTTAGCAGCATAGCAGTTAGTCAGTTACACACTGACTTTTGGAAAAGAAATTCTATGTTCCAACGATGAATTAGTAGGTCCACCACACATCAAAAGCAATACTACTACAACACTTACGAGGTGACATATTTTAAAGTGAACAAATAATGAGGTGAACAATTATTCTTAGCTGAGTGCCATTAGCTTTTCACCTGGAACTAAGTAATATGTGAACAGGATTTCATGGGTACTTTTTTGCTGCTTTGCTTTTAAACCTTGTTTAGAGAAACATTTATTTAAGAGTTCATTTTCATGCTTATAGTGTGATCTAATTACATTTTTTTTAGTTTGGCGTGATTATAAACTGATTTCGAGAAATAGTGTTTTAATAGTAAACTCGTCTTTTTTTAAATCAACTCGTACTATATATATTATTATATCCACAACATCGAATCCAAACTCAGCTTACACACTACGAGGCGGCGATCAAGGTCTGCTCCCTAATGTATGTATTGTACTGTTGCTAAAGTTTAATCATGACTAAGTTTTATCATGACTTCTTACCTCTTCCACATGAGTGGCAAGCTGCGTCGCAACAAACAAAAATCTCCAAATTATTTAATTAATACAGTTATTACAACAAAATAATTTCTGAATTTAATTAATAACCTCTTACAGTAATTCTAGTATTTGTTACTGTACTTTTAACCTTGCAGTGATCGCCTTAAAAAGTCACGTGTGTGGTCGCGCAGATTACATATTATGTAGACCTATTTGTTTTGTCGTTTTTTTAAATAAAATTCTTTGTAGTAATCCCTTATTAATATTCTAGTTCATTAGTTAGCCATATTTCTTATTTCCATACAGTAATATTGTCAAATTAATCAAAACAGGGAAATATTTGACAGCTGTTTGCGACGTTGCTAACTTTCTGTACGTGCTTAAATCAGCTATGAAAAAAAAGTACGTGAAATGCCGCGTCAGTTTAAGAGCGCGTATACAGATAGTACGCAACGTCGCAAATAGCTGTCACATATTTCCCTGTTTTGATTAATTTGTCAATAATACTCTATGAAAATAAGAAATTTGGCTAACTAATGAACTAGAATATTAATCATTAATTGCAATTAAAACACTGAATTTGATGTTGTACCCGTTTTAGATGTAAAAAAGGCATTTGTAAAGTTTCCTTTTTTACATCTAAAACTAAATATTCGGTGTTACGATATTAATTGTTGCATTTCATCTATACTAATACTAGCGGCCCCGGCAGACGTTGTCCTGCCCTGAAAGTTCAGTTCTTGCCTACCCTACCCCACCTAACTACTCCATCAACCTACCTACCCACATACTTACTCTACCTACCTATCTACCTACCCTACCCCTACATACCTACTTACCTTCCTACCCTACCCCTACATACCTACCCTACCCTACCTACCTACCTACCTACCCTACCCCTACATACCTACCCTACCTACCTAATTACCTTCCTATCCTACCCCTACATACCTACCCTACCCTACCTACCTACCTACCTACCCTACCCCTACATACTTACCTACCTACCCTACCCCTACATACCTACCCTACCTACCTACTTACCTACCTACCCTACCCCTACATACTTACCTACCTACCCTACCCCTACATACCTACCCTACCTACCTACTTAACTACCTACCTACCCTACCCCTACATACCTACCCTACCTGCCTACCTACCGACGGGATAAAAAGTATCCAGTGCCCGAACTTTCGAGACATAGACAATAGCTCAAAGAGTATATAACCACTACGTATGAATAGCTTATCAAGAAAAATCATAGACAACCTATAAAAAGACATTTACACTTTTGTTAACCTGTAGTTTTTTTTTCCTTAATCTTATAACCTTTACCAACTGATTTTTTATTCCCTAAATTCCGTTCCTTTCCGATGATTTTATGTTTTTACTGTAGAATAAATCTTAGGTATTATTTTCGGGAATAAAAAATTAAATAATTAATAAATAATTTTCGAAAATTAATGTCTAAAAAAACAAACAAATATAACAATACCTGAACTTTGTAGACATTTTACAAAAAATAAATTTCTGAACGCACACATATGTCTTCAGAAAAAAATAAAGGTCTCAGCAAACAGGCCATAAGCTCCAAAAAAAAAAATTGTTACACTATTTGACAGGATTGGACAACAAAAGTTTGACATGTAATAAACAAATCAGCATCTATTGAAATGATTAATTATTTATTACACATATCGAGTTTTTATTGTTTTTTAGATGTATTCTGCTATTCGGGACGGAAACAAATCCAACAAATCAAAAACCATGGCAATCGGTCCAGCCGTTCTCGAGTTATAAGTGTTGTAACAAACACGACTTTCTTTTATATATATCTATACTAATATTATAAAGAGGTAACATTTGTTTGTAAGTTTGTAAGTTTGTAAGTTTGTATGTAGGGGGTAATCTCTGGAAGTAATGAACCAATTTTAAAAATTGTTTCACTGTTAGAAAGCTACATTATTCGTGAGTGCTATAGGCTATATAACATCACGCTACGACCAATTGGAGCGGAGCATCAATGAAAAATGTGGCAAAAACGGGGAAAAAATATTCTTTTTTAGGGCTTTTGTTGCGTGCGCTGCGTAAACGGTTAAAGTTACGCAAAAATAATGTATCAGAGAATTGTTCCTCTTAGAATATTCTAAAAAAAAGTCCGTGGTAGTACATGCCTAACTTTAAAGGTTGACTCAGTATAGCCATTTTTATGGGCAGACAATTTGTTTTAAAATAATGCATTATTTGCGAAGGTGTTTTTATAAACATAGTTTTAATCCTTATCAACATAAATACGTTATTCATCACAAGTGTTTAATTTTGAACAAAATTGCCCTTTACATCATTTAATTTCAATAAATATCTTAGGAGATATCACCGTTTTAAAATAACTTCGCAGCAAAATAATGACTCTGCGAGACATTCCGTAGCCTTTACCTTAGTTGCCTCAGAATAACAGATTATAGGCTACATAACATCGCGATTTGAGCCACGGGAACGGAAAAGTAACCAAAATCCTAACGCAACGCGGGTGATACCGCGGGGCACAAGGGGGTAATCTCTGGATCTACTGAATTGATTTAAAAAAATATTTTACCCATAGAAAATACGTTATATGTAAGTGTTATAGGGTATTTTACATCTCGCTATGACACACGGGAGCGGTAACCCGAGACGTATCCTAGAGGGTGAAATAAGCCACGCGAACAAAGTCGCGGGCAACAGCTAGTAATCAATATTGTAGTTCATTAGTTAGCCATATTTGTTATTTCCATACAGTAACGGTGTACACTCGCCTGGTCCTCCTCCTGCCCCAGCAGCGTGTGCGCGCGCGCGTTGAGCCCGCGCGCCAGCCTGTCCCTCCTGTCCCGCAGCTGCTGCAGGCGCGCGGCCGCCACGCCCGCCTGCCGCGCCGCGAAGTCGTACAGCCCGCCCGCCGCGCCGAAGTACTGCCGCTCCGACGAGATCCACGGGTTCTCGTCCTCCATGCCTATGATCTGGGGACATCACGCTTATATGATTCACGGTGATCGTGTCTAATTGACACTTACAAAAAAAAAAATACGTTGCCCCACGCTACAAATTTCTCCTGCATCATGGGTGCTTTTACAAACATATAAACTCACAGCTGTTCCGGGTCTAGATGGTTGTCCATCCAGACCCGGAACAGCTATCTGTGGATCATACAAATATTGTTCCGTGCAAGAATCGAACCCGCTCGGCCACTGCGCCAACCGTGTAGTCATCACTTTCACAAACTCAACATAGACAGTTACAGTACAGAAGGTCGCCTCCATGCAGTGAGCGAAAACAGCACGCACATGAACATAACAAATACAGCGACTGACATTCAAAGTCAAATCATGTATTCCAATTACACACGTGATTGGATCGATGTACGTACGCATCTGTGTCCAAGCGTTTTTACCTTGTCCCTATGTATAAAATACATATAAATGGTCAAAGGATAGTGCTAATGAATATGAACAATTTATACTAAAGAAGCAAACCTAAAAAGAAAAATAACAATTTTGATTGTTTTAGATTGCACTTTTGCTTGTTTTTTGTCGGTTATTTGAATCGGATCTTTATAGTATAACTGCCTCGTTAGCCTAGTGGTCTTAAGCACAACTGCTACGCTAGAGGTCCTGGGTTCGATTCCCAGGTCGAGCAGTGTTATTGGGGTTTCCATGAAATTCCCAGTAGCAGCTGGGGAGTTTGGATTTGTGGCCGATTAATGGCAACAGACTCGCCTCCTATAACATGGGACCTAAATATACCGGCGAAATGTAGGTGTACATTGGTACACGTCTGCCTAACCCTTCGGGGAATACAGGCGTGATGGTATATATGTGTACAGTATACCTCTGCCTGCAGCGCGGTAGCCTCGGTCTGCAGCTCCTTGGCGCTGTACTCGAGCGCCTTGATCTGCAGCTCCAGCTCTGCGTTTGTCGTGCGCAGCTGGTCCTTCTTCTGCACGATGCGAGATATCTCCGTGTTGCGGCTCGCTATTTCACTCTTCTCACGCTTGATGCGGGACTGTAACTCTTTTACGGCTTCCTGTGGGAAATAAACAGTAGTATAAAGTAATGTTTGTTGGTGTGTCCAGGTGAGCGTGGTGGCAAGTGCCGCGAGGCAGACCGTGGCAGTGCGCTGCTGCAGCTCGGCGTCGGCCAGCGAGTCGCGCAGCTGCTGGGCGGCGGCGCCCGTGTCCGCCAGCTGCTGCTTGCTGGTGGCCACGGCTTTCTCCAGCTCGGAAACCTCCAGTTTCAACGTCTCCAGTTCTTGTTCGCGATTTTTCCAGGAGCTGCCATGAAACTCTGCATCCTTCTTGGCTTTTTTCAAAGCCTCTTCAGCTTTTTTGAACTCTCTGTGAACAAATTATAGATACGACTGATATCGAAGAATTATAAACTACAGCCAGATGCTCATATAAAATCCTACTCAATCTTCAATATCAATGGAGTGAAGAATGACTGAGCAATGTAGCGCACAATGTAATACTAAATAAAGGATACTTTGGTACACATAAAAAAAGAACAGGTGTAGGCTATTTTTTTATAACCAATATGGCAATAGGCTCGCCCCTTATTACATGGGATCTATACAGTCGGTAACAGCTCTGCCTCACTCCTCGGGAGTACAGGGTGCTCACCTCTCGCGATGTCCCTTGATGTCCCGCAGCGTGTGCTCGAGCTCGGCAGCCCGCGCCGCCGCCGCGGCCTGCAGCCCCGCGTCCTGCGCCAGCGCCGCCTGCAGCGCCCGCACCTGCACACCACACCCGCACGTCACCACACGCGCACTACACACGTAGCTACACGCGCACTACACACGTAGCTACACGCGCACTACACACGTAGCTACACGCACACTACACACGTAGCTACACGCGCACTACACGCGCACGCCAGCACGTACCTGTGCCCGCAGGCTCTCGATCTCGGCGTGCGTCTGCGCGTGCGTCGTGGTCGCCAGGCGGGCCTTCACTATGTCCAGCTCGTGAGACATTAACTCGTATCTGTGAAACGATTCAAATATAATTATACCATTTACATTTAACATTAGTCAAGAAAAACTACTAAACAAAGATAAATTAATTTGAAACTATACAATATTAAATTATACCTAACTAGCTTTCGCTCGCGACTTTGTCCGCATAAAAGTCAGTTACCGCGGACACAGACAAAATGGCGGAATACAAAGTAGCCTATGTCTTTTGTTAATACTCAAATTTACCCCGTACCATATCCATCCCAGTCAGGGGACTTGCGCTCTATGAAATACTAACTTATCTAAAAAGTCCCCTGGCTGCGATGAAAATTTCAGTTTGGTAGATCAAATACCTAGTTTTCATATTTGGTCTGTGTGAACCTTAGTTTTGTGCTTTTTAGTTCGTTATTTTGATATTAATATGGATCTTCCCCTGATTTGCCGGGGAGTGCTCCGCATTTCCACTATTGTTTTCTTTTGTTCTCACAAGCTATGTTGTGCGAACTACAAATGTGGCAACATCGTGCATTTGCGCATTGGAATTTTTGCAACTTCGGACATCCGATGTCGGATGGTTTAAATTGTGTAAATAAATCAAGGGATTTGCTGCTCTTTAAAATTTATCTCGGGATTTAAGGCATATCCACTTTATTCTTTCGCTGTGTGAAATCAGTGTAAGTACATAAATAATTGCAGCTAATTCCGACCACTCTGGTAATTACCAGAGCTATTATAGAGTTGTTTTTAGCCATAGCAAAAAAGTTGCACATAATTTATACGTTATTTACTTAAGGACGCATTTGCAAATCTGATAAAAATAAGTCGTTTTTCGGTGTATTGTGCTGCAAAACGGAACTAAACCACATGTAACTAATAATTACCACAGATAGATTACTTCTTCATCTTTAAATCGTGGTAACTTTTTATTCGGATATTTTGATTTATAATATTTTAAAAAATTATTTCCGTTGCCACTTCACACGAAAATAACGATATCGTGTTGACTGTTGAGTTTTGGGTCATTTTTCTCCTATTTAATGACATAAACTTATTTATTTTTAAATATTATATGAATGCAGACATGTTCAACTCAAAAATTTAGGGTAAAGAATTATCAAAATGTTACAAAAAATATCAGAAAATAAATAAAAATCAAATCTATTTTTTCACTTATTTTGTTCTAATACGTGAATCTTAATGGATTGAATTAGGGGTCATTTTATTGGTCGCTTTCTTTGTTTATTCCAAAAACAATTGACATTGACATGACATGACATTTTATTCTGCGCTCGGGCGCCGTCGTGGGTGGACACTGTGTCGATTGTAATCAGCAGCTCGTGTTGAAAAAGATCGCTGTACGCATACAAAATAGTTGACATACCAAACTTGATACTTTAACATTTTATACGGTCCACACATCCAAGGAAAGATTTTATTCACAGTTTTTTTATATTTTTGCTAGAAGTGGGGATTATAAATTCATATTTCGTTTCGGACTTGATGGAGTGACCTGACGTTGTACTTCCAAGTCTGCTGGTGGAACAAATAGACGAGTAGAGCTACGGGTTGAAGTTTAGAAACGTGCTGCCTCGATAGGGTTCCATGAAGTAGTGGGGGGGGGGAAGAGGAGGGGAGAGGGGAACTATCCCCCCTAACTTTGCTTGCCGGAAATGCGTATATTTTTTAATGTTTTTTAATCGTTTTGTCACAGCAAATGTAGATTCTGGAGGTTCTGGGGGTGACGGAGGGCATTAAGCACCCAACCTAATCCAGTCAAGTTGGTCTGAGTCGGACTCCGGGCGCACTCGGAGCCAGACATTACGACGTAAATTCCATTCCTAACCTAAAAATTTTGGACTTTTCTTTAAATGCTTTTGGTTAAAACTTCGTCTCTAGCAAAAAAAAAAATGTTGCAAACGTAACAAGCCCCCTAGAAACCCCTTATATTCTCACATTTCCTCCAGCGAGGCAGCACGTTTTAAAACCGAACCCGAGCTACGTGTGCCGAGTTTGGACTCCTTTTGTTATTAGTTATGTCAACACCTTACAACAGGACTTCATAGAGTGACCTGAAGGTGAACTTCGAAGTCTGCTGGAACTAATAGACGCGTGGAGCTGGTTGTTAAGAGTTACTTTAAAAACCTCTTATAACTCAATTGTTTTTATAGATGCCAAGGCCTAATACGTTTTGGAATAGCTCTCGTAAGAAGCTTCATGCCTGTAGGCGTAAAGCAGAAAAGCGAATACGGTTTGTACTTATTTGATTATCAAAAATACATGTACGTTATTATGAATAAAAAATAAGTATTAGTTTCATTAAAATAAATTATTATTATTTTTATAGGCAAAATTCTGAAAGTAGGCGTGATACTAGTATCGCGACGTATGTAACATCCGAAATGTGCCCGGAGAGAAATGACCAAACGAGTTGTAGTATTCCTAATGAGAACAGTTTGGAAATATCTTACGGAAGTTTAAAATTACATACCTAAAATTACTGATATATACAACTTTACTGTTATATTCAAATACTTTTTTACTAAAAAATAACAAAAAAAATACGTCACGTTGGGGGACCGCTCGGGACGATCGTATCCTAAATGCAACATCGGTCCCCCAATGTGACGTATTTTTTTTGTTATTTTTTTACTTTTTAAAGGGAACTTAGGTTTTTGTGTTGGGGGTTTTTTAAATTTTTAATTTAATTTTTTATTTTATGCTTTTTATAGGTACCTACTTATTATAATGTCGATTTTATTAAGTTTGAGACCCCACTCGAGTATATTTACAGACATTCGGTTTTTCTTCCCTACTTTCACCACTACAAATCACCACAACTTTTAAACGGCCCAACCTATTTTCATCAAACATGTCTAAGAACACTCGTACGTAAGTTACCTTTAATACAAAAAAAACTAAATTGAAATCGGTTCATCCGTTCGGCAGCTATGATGCCACAGACAGACACACCGACAGACAGACAGACCCCTCTTTTTGCGTCGGGGGTTAAAAAACAATAATAATATATATTGAATCTAGTTTCCCATTCCAATAGGAATTTTTTGGAAGTGACAAATGTATGTAAAACCCGTAATGATATGGTACCATCGAACCAATCTGATTATGATCTGACCTGAATACTACAAAATGTGCCAAATCAACTTCATTTTCTTTCTACTTTTTGACATCCATATCAAATAAAATAAACGCTTAAAAATTAAATAAAAGTATCAAGCCGTGTCAGTTTACTCATAATTTCGCCGCTTCGCGTGCATGTCGCTGTGTGTGTAAGCCGTGCACATGTAGTAGTAAGACTCAATACCTAGAATTGAAGCGTGTCAATTCGTAAATGCGTCCTTAACAGTATTTTTACACGACGTTTTTTATTACCAGTTTATTTCTAGACGATAGTCATACATACAAACATGCACAGTAAAAAAAATTGAGGCTGGTATTAATTTACGTTGCAAAGTTGTATTTTTATTTTTTACTAGTCTGTTACTCGGAACGATGCAAGGATTGTAACGATACCTCATACATCTAAATCAGTTCAGGCGTACAGAAGATATATGGCGAAATAAAGAAACTCACATGTGCATACATACCATTAACCTTGAAAACAACACTTTTTTTGGAGAAGAGTCGTGTAAAAAAACATAACACTCTTATTTTGTTATGTAAAAATGTAACATGATAGAATAAAATAGATATTAACTAAAACGCGTTACTTTTGCTGTATAGTGGCGTATTTCTCCCCGGCTTGCTGCATGAGGTGCAGGTCGGCGTTGCACTGCGCGAGCTGCGCCTGCGCGCTCTGCAGCTGCTGCTCCTCCTCCTTCAGCTCTTGCAGGTGCAGCAGCACCGACCCTCCCTGCAAGGGTTGCAACTAACATTACTCCACTGAGACAGGGACCACGCTGGCAACGCAGCTTGGAACTCGGGAGATCATGTTCTCATCATCTAAGCTTGGGACGCTCTTTGAAACTCGATGAACTGTTAGTTTATGTATTCATATGTATTTATTTGCCACAATACTCATGCGAAGATTTTTTTATTTTACCGATGGGAAATGATCATATGACTTCCCCCGCCCTAGGCGGGGCGGGAGCGAGTGTCAGACTTTTACTGACTAAAACCCACCCGTGTTCGTTCTTGTGCCCTTTGCTTTCCGGGGGCGAGGTATCTCTTTCGAACAACCCGCAGCCCCGGTACCATCGGCCCTTAGTGGCCCCTCCGAATGTTTGCTGACATCTCTTTGAGGCGCGCGTGGAACAGGAACGCGCCGTGGACTCGGTATGCTAAGCTTACCTTGGTCACACGAAGGTTATACGTAGGTAAACAGTTGGAAGTCAGTGTCGTACCCTGATGCTAGCGCCGCCGCTGAGCGTGCCGGCGGGGTCGAAGGAGTCGCCGTCGAGCGTGACGGTGCGGCGCCGCACGCTGGGGTGGAAGGTGACGCGCTTGGCCGTGTCCAGGTCGCGGCACACCAGCATGCCGCCGAACACCCACGCCATGGCCGGCCGCAGGTGCTCCTCGAACGAGATCAGGTCTAGCGCCAGCTGCACGTTCTCCGGACCTCCGCCCTGACCATGTGCACACTATTAAGTCTACAAAAATCTCGACAATTAACAACTATTCAGACCAGATTCGTGTCAAACCCTTTATATTTGACCATGCGATAAAGAAGAGTGTTGAAGACTCACGATCTGCTGTGCGAGACGCACGGTGCGGCTGTCGATGACGCGCGGCGTGATCTTGTTGAGCGGGATGATGGTGGTGCGCGTGCGCAGCTGTCCGCGCTGCAGCAGCAGCTTGCTGGTCGCCTCCGTGTCCACCACCACGTTGTACAGCTGCCACAAGGACATGCTGTTACTATCTGCTGCACGACCTATCACTACACTACTCTCATGACGTGATCTTGTTGAGCGGGATGATGGTGGTGCGCGTGCGCAGCTGTCCGCGCTGCAGCAGCAGCTTGCTGGTCGCCTCCGTGTCCACCACCACGTTGTACAGCTGCCACAAGGACATGCTGTTACTATCTGCTGCACGACCTATCACTACACTACTCTCATGACGTGATCTTGTTGAGCGGGATGATGGTGGTGCGCGTGCGCAGCTGTCCGCGCTGCAGCAGCAGCTTGCTGGTCGCCTCCGTGTCCACCACCACGTTGTACAGCTGCCACAAGGACATGCTGTTACTATCTGCTGCACGACCTATCACTACACTACTCTCATGACGTGATCTTGTTGAGCGGGATGATGGTGGTGCGCGTGCGCAGCTGTCCGCGCTGCAGCAGCAGCTTGCTGGTCGCCTCCGTGTCCACCACCACGTTGTACAGCTGCCACAAGGACATGCTGTTACTATCTGCTGCACGACCTATCACTACACTACTCTCATGACGTGATCTTGTTGAGCGGGATGATGGTGGTGCGCGTGCGCAGCTGTCCGCGCTGCAGCAGCAGCTTGCTGGTCGCCTCCGTGTCCACCACCACGTTGTACAGCTGCCACAAGGACATGCTGTTACTATCTGCTGCACGACCTATCACTACACTACTCTCATGACGTGATCTTGTTGAGCGGGATGATGGTGGTGCGCGTGCGCAGCTGTCCGCGCTGCAGCAGCAGCTTGCTGGTCGCCTCCGTGTCCACCACCACGTTGTACAGCTGCCACAAGGACATGCTGTTACTATCTGCTGCACGACCTATCACTACACTACTCTCATGACGTGATCTTGTTGAGCGGGATGATGGTGGTGCGCGTGCGCAGCTGTCCGCGCTGCAGCAGCAGCTTGCTGGTCGCCTCCGTGTCCACCACCACGTTGTACAGCTGCCACAAGGACATGCTGTTACTATCTGCTGCACGACCTATCACTACACTACTCTCATGACGTGATCTTGTTGAGCGGGATGATGGTGGTGCGCGTGCGCAGCTGTCCGCGCTGCAGCAGCAGCTTGCTGGTCGCCTCCGTGTCCACCACCACGTTGTACAGCTGCCACAAGGACATGCTGTTACTATCTGCTGCACGACCTATCACTACACTACTCTCATGACGTGATCTTGTTGAGCGGGATGATGGTGGTGCGCGTGCGCAGCTGTCCGCGCTGCAGCAGCAGCTTGCTGGTCGCCTCCGTGTCCACCACCACGTTGTACAGCTGCCACAAGGACATGCTGTTACTATCTGCTGCACGACCTATCACTACACTACTCTCATGACGTGATCTTGTTGAGCGGGATGATGGTGGTGCGCGTGCGCAGCTGTCCGCGCTGCAGCAGCAGCTTGCTGGTCGCCTCCGTGTCCACCACCACGTTGTACAGCTGCCACAAGGACATGCTGTTACTATCTGCTGCACGACCTATCACTACACTACTCTCATGACGTGATCTTGTTGAGCGGGATGATGGTGGTGCGCGTGCGCAGCTGTCCGCGCTGCAGCAGCAGCTTGCTGGTCGCCTCCGTGTCCACCACCACGTTGTACAGCTGCCACAAGGACATGCTGTTACTATCTGCTGCACGACCTATCACTACACTACTCTCATGACGTGATCTTGTTGAGCGGGATGATGGTGGTGCGCGTGCGCAGCTGTCCGCGCTGCAGCAGCAGCTTGCTGGTCGCCTCCGTGTCCACCACCACGTTGTACAGCTGCCACAAGGACATGCTGTTACTATCTGCTGCACGACCTATCACTACACTACTCTCATGACGTGATCTTGTTGAGCGGGATGATGGTGGTGCGCGTGCGCAGCTGTCCGCGCTGCAGCAGCAGCTTGCTGGTCGCCTCCGTGTCCACCACCACGTTGTACAGCTGCCACAAGGACATGCTGTTACTATCTGCTGCACGACCTATCACTACACTACTCTCATGACGTGATCTTGTTGAGCGGGATGATGGTGGTGCGCGTGCGCAGCTGTCCGCGCTGCAGCAGCAGCTTGCTGGTCGCCTCCGTGTCCACCACCACGTTGTACAGCTGCCACAAGGACATGCTGTTACTATCTGCTGCACGACCTATCACTACACTACTCTCATGACGTGATCTTGTTGAGCGGGATGATGGTGGTGCGCGTGCGCAGCTGTCCGCGCTGCAGCAGCAGCTTGCTGGTCGCCTCCGTGTCCACCACCACGTTGTACAGCTGCCACAAGGACATGCTGTTACTATCTGCTGCACGACCTATCACTACACTACTCTCATGACGTGATCTTGTTGAGCGGGATGATGGTGGTGCGCGTGCGCAGCTGTCCGCGCTGCAGCAGCAGCTTGCTGGTCGCCTCCGTGTCCACCACCACGTTGTACAGCTGCCACAAGGACATGCTGTTACTATCTGCTGCACGACCTATCACTACACTACTCTCATGATTGCAATACACACATACGAGTTTCATTTTCACAAGAAGAGTAAACATAATAAGCGTGAAATAGTAAACAGTGTTTTGGCCCCACATGTGGAGAGCATCATCTTCCTGCCCTTATCCCATTTTACTTGGGGTCGGCGCAACATGTTTTCTTCTTCCATGCCAACCTGTCAACCATCATACTATCACTGACTCCCTTCTCTTTCATATCATTCTTCACACAATCCATCCATCATTCATTCTCTCACATGTGAGAGCATAATGGCCTAATAAAAATAATTTAATTGAAGAATAAAAACAACAGCAAATAAAAGAAGTCATTTTAAAAACAATGTGTTATTATTATATTTTGTTAAGTAACGTACCCGTCCTGCCGCCGCGGTCTCCAAAGCAGTAAAATATACCGGATCGCATACATTTACTAGTTTACAGATAGTTCCTGAAACAAATTATTTGATATTTTTATGTCGTTACTTTTATTCATTATAATTATCAAAAGCGATAAGAGTGCAACTAAAGTGTTACATCAAAATAATTTATTTATCGATTGCTGAGGTGTCGGTAGCAATCGGGGACTCGCTCGCTTTTAGTAACAGATCTAGCTTTTGCCATCCCAGATTCGAATTAAAAATAGAGATATAGTCCGACGACGAGCGTCACCCGTCGGTAGAGGGCATCGCGAGCGGCGACGTGAGGCAACAAATATGCGTACCGTACACTCTGCTGGCGTCGAAGTCCCGCTCGGGCGGGTCGTAGCGGAAGGCGGCGTGAGGCAACAAATATGCGTACCGTACACTCTGCTGGCGTCGGGCGGGTCGTAGCGGAAGGCGGCGTGAGGCAACAAATATGCGTACCGTACACTCTGCTGGCGTCGAAGTCCCACTCGGGCGGGTCGTAGCGGAAGGCGGCGTGAGGCAACAAATATGCGTACCGTACACTCTGCTGGCGTCGAAGTCCCGCTCGGGCGGGTCGTAGCGGAAGGCGGCGTGAGGCAACAAATATGCGTACCGTACACTCTGCTGGCGTCGAAGTCCCGCTCGGGCGGGTCGTAGCGGAAGGCGGCGTGAGGCAACAAATATGCGTACCGTACACTCTGCTGGCGTCGAAGTCCCGCTCGGGCGGGTCGTAGCGGAAGGCGGCGTGAGGCAACAAATATGCGTACCGTACACTCTGCTGGCGTCGAAGTCCCGCTCGGGCGGGTCGTAGCGGAAGGCGGCGTGAGGCAACAAATATGCGTACCGTACACTCTGCTGGCGTCGAAGTCCCGCTCGGGCGGGTCGTAGCGGAAGGCGGCGTGAGGCAACAAATATGCGTACCGTACACTCTGCTGGCGTCGAAGTCCCGCTCGGGCGGGTCGTAGCGGAAGGCGGCGTGAGGCAACAAATATGCGTACCGTACACTCTGCTGGCGTCGAAGTCCCGCTCGGGCGGGTCGTAGCGGAAGGCGGCGTGAGGCAACAAATATGCGTACCGTACACTCTGCTGGCGTCGCAGTCCCGCTCGGGCGGGTCGGAGCGGAAGGCGGCGTGAGGCAACAAATATGCGTACCGTACACTCTGCTGGCGTCGGGCGGGTCGTAGCGGAAGGCGGCGTGAGGCAACAAATATGCGTACCGTACACTCTGCTGGCGTCGAAGTCCCGCTCGGGCGGGTCGTAGCGGAAGGCGGCGTGAGGCAACAAATATGCGTACCGTACACTCTGCTGGCGTCGAAGTCCCGCTCGGGCGGGTCGTAGCGGAAGGCGGCGTGAGGCAACAAATATGCGTACCGTACACTCTGCTGGCGTCGAAGTCCCGCTCGGGCGGGTCGTAGCGGAAGGCGGCGTGAGGCAACAAATATGCGTACCGTACACTCTGCTGGCGTCGAAGTCCCGCTCGGGCGGGTCGTAGCGGAAGGCGGCGTGAGGCAACAAATATGCGTACCGTACACTCTGCTGGCGTCGAAGTCCCGCTCGGGCGGGTCGTAGCGGAAGGCGGCGTGAGGCAACAAATATGCGTACCGTACACTCTGCTGGCGTCGAAGTCCCGCTCGGGCGGGTCGTAGCGGAAGGCGGCGTGAGGCAACAAATATGCGTACCGTACACTCTGCTGGCGTCGAAGTCCCGCTCGGGCGGGTCGTAGCGGAAGGCGGCGTGAGGCAACAAATATGCGTACCGTACACTCTGCTGGCGTCGAAGTCCCGCTCGGGCGGGTCGTAGCGGAAGGCGGCGTGAGGCAACAAATATGCGTACCGTACACTCTGCTGGCGTCGAAGTCCCGCTCGGGCGGGTCGTAGCGGAAGGCGGCGTGAGGCAACAAATATGCGTACCGTACACTCTGCTGGCGTCGAAGTCCCGCTCGGGCGGGTCGTAGCGGAAGGCGGCGTGAGGCAACAAATATGCGTACCGTACACTCTGCTGGCGTCGAAGTCCCGCTCGGGCGGGTCGTAGCGGAAGGCGGCGTGAGGCAACAAATATGCGTACCGTACACTCTGCTGGCGTCGAAGTCCCGCTCGGGCGGGTCGTAGCGGAAGGCGGCGTGAGGCAACAAATATGCGTACCGTACACTCTGCTGGCGTCGAAGTCCCGCTCGGGCGGGTCGTAGCGGAAGGCGGCGTGAGGCAACAAATATGCGTACCGTACACTCTGCTGGCGTCGAAGTCCCGCTCGGGCGGGTCGTAGCGGAAGGCGGCGTGAGGCAACAAATATGCGTACCGTACACTCTGCTGGCGTCGAAGTCCCGCTCGGGCGGGTCGTAGCGGAAGGCGGCGTGAGGCAACAAATATGCGTACCGTACACTCTGCTGGCGTCGAAGTCCCGCTCGGGCGGGTCGTAGCGGAAGGCGGCGTGAGGCAACAAATATGCGTACCGTACACTCTGCTGGCGTCGAAGTCCCGCTCGGGCGGGTCGTAGCGGAAGGCGGCGTGAGGCAACAAATATGCGTACCGTACACTCTGCTGGCGTCGAAGTCCCGCTCGGGCGGGTCGTAGCGGAAGGCGGCGTGAGGCAACAAATATGCGTACCGTACACTCTGCTGGCGTCGAAGTCCCGCTCGGGCGGGTCGTAGCGGAAGGCGGCGTGAGGCAACAAATATGCGTACCGTACACTCTGCTGGCGTCGAAGTCCCGCTCGGGCGGGTCGTAGCGGAAGGCGGCGTGAGGCAACAAATATGCGTACCGTACACTCTGCTGGCGTCGAAGTCCCGCTCGGGCGGGTCGTAGCGGAAGGCGGCGCGCTGCACGCGTGCGGCCAGCGCGTCCACTGCGTCGCGCCGCGCCCGCACGTGTGCCGCCAGCTCGCGCGCTCGCCCGCTCAGGCGCGCCTGCTCCTCGGCACTGTACTGCTGCGCCGCCAGCTCCGCCTGCGCAGTGACACGCTAGTACGAGGAACTGTCGCTAGGCGACCGCGTCACATATTTTTTGATTTCCAAAGAGTCATTTTAAAACATATTTATATTTATTTAAATGTTAAAAAGTCATTTTGTAGTTCCTAAGTTGTCTTTGTTTACAAATTAATTATATCTGATTTATTTTTTGTTGATCTAAGTTTATGTTTTGTTTGTTGTTTCTAATTTAAGTTTTTATCAGCATTATAACTATGTAATTTATTGTAGTGTAATTAGCATAGAAATAAGCGATTTGGTAAAACACTGAGCTTATTTTTATGAATAAATAAATGAGTACGAGCGGTAGTGTCCCTGACCTGCAGCTCGTCGAGCTGGTCCTGCGCGCGCACGATGTCCTGCTGGTCTCGCGTGTACTGCGCGCTGTCTCTGTTGAACTCCCTCTCTAGAGCTTTCAGACGATTCTCCGCGTGTTTTTTCTCCATCTTACTTTGTGAGATGCGGGTGGCGGCTTCCGACGCTTCTTGTTTGGCAGCTACAATATAGAAACAGAAAAAAAATGAAAATAAGTTTATTACATAATATCATATTTGGCTTACATTGCATGACGAGGAAGACTCCTCGTCATGCAATGCACAGGCATTTTCTATGCCTAAATGGAGACCCATTTAGGCATAGAAAATGCCTGTAGTTGAACTCTCCACTCTTTTCTTACATTATTTTATAAACGTGCAAATATGTAAATAAAAAAAAAGAAACAAAAAGATAAAAAAAGGAAAAAAGACACGATCAAATTGTATAAGTGTGAGGGTACAATAAAAAAGGGTTCGTGAGGATCGTGGTGATCGTGTCGTGGAGTGAGCTGAGCGGGCACTCGCATGCACCCACTGAGTATACGGCAGCAATACCAGGCCAGCGTCGTGTACACCCTTTCACTCGGCGGAACAGAGTAGTAGATAGTAAACAAAGCTACCATACCCATGAGCTGGTCCTGCAGCGAGTCCGACTCCCCCTCGAGGCCGGTGCTGACGGCGAGGAACCTCTGCTGCGCCTCCTCTAGTGCAGCCTTGCTGGACTCGCTCGCGGCACGCAGGTTCTCAAATGTGGATTCAACCTTATGACAAAGATACATTTTACATTGTCCAGTCTTGAAAAGGCAAACATTCTTAGATGCGATTCAAAAACTTCAACGAAACAAAAAATCGACCCTATACACTACACACTATACACTACAAAAATAACCTGCAATAATAATGCATATGCATTGCACAGAAGTTGAAACAGGTTATTTTTAATGCACACTTTGTAACAAAAATAACAAAATCCGGCTCGAAGGACCAATGTTCGGGGTTAGGGTTGGATTAAGATATACTAAGATTGAAGATTGTAAAGATTGATATATTTCAGTAATATAAATGGGATAACAATTAAATCTAATGAGGTGAATAGGATGAGATTGAGTCGCGCCCGATATGCCTTCCGAAAGCGTACTGACTATTTTACTTAGGTGATACATAACATATTCAATGCATATAGCGCGGTGTCGCAATTACGCTGACACGTGTTTCTTATTGTTCGGTGATTGACCCGAACAATTATAATAAGCATGTTACAGTTACGATAGACACCGAATTTATTATAATATTTTTTTACAAAAATATTAATTATAATATTTTTATAAAAATATATATTAAAATTGTTTTAACTTATCTTTGGAATAAAATATTTTGGATTCCTATTTCTACGCGCCTCTTTTTTCTAATGCTATTATAAATAAAGTATCATTACAAACAATGTCCATCAGATCAATGTTTGTTTGCTTTTTTGTTTTTTTTGTATGTCTCAAAAAGCTGCTTTTATATTCTGTGGGATCAAGTTGAGTTTTTATTGCCAATTGCTATAATTTGAAGGAATTGTGTCTATTGCATGCATTGAGCCTGCGTCAGAACAAGTGATGAGCTTAAAGTTCCACTGACCTGGTCCAAGGCGCTCTTCTTGGCGGAGAGCGCGGCCTCGTCGTCGGCGAGCGCGCGCTGCAGCAGGCGGCCGCGCTTCTCGTGTGACGTCACGGCCTCGCGCCCCGCCTTCAGAGCAGATGATGCTGACGCCTCTGTCCTCTCTAAACTCTGAAGCTCTTGCTCGAGCTGGCTCAGCACGCTGGCGCTCTCCTAGGAATTGTCAGGGACATTGGTGAAACAAATGAACAAACAATGTTCATAAATTGCATGGTAATCAACAACTGACGGCTAAAACCGAAAGTATGAATAATCCTGATGCAACAAAAAGTTTTGCAAAAAGTGACTCAATACCATCAGTCCAACTAAATAAATACACAAAAGAATATATAGCTCAAGGAATGAACATTCTTCAATGCATTAAACTTTTCAAAAGACTTTATTTGTTATTGGTTTTCTAACTTGTCAATTTTTAGTTGTCAATAAATTATTAAGTTAAGGTGGAACCTTCACGGTAGCCCGCAAAATTCAAATTTTCTTACGTTTTTGCAATTTGCAAGTCAGTATTAGGTTATGTTATATTGATAAAAGTATGATTCGCGGGCGTAAGAATGATGTATTTTCAAAATTGTAACCATTTAAGTCAGCAATAAAACTCCATAGGGCCAGGTAACTCGAAAGAATGACTATTTCATGAAATCTTGACATTTTGGGATTATACCAACTTATGGAGTTATTTTACTGATTTTAATGGTTATAATTCTGAAAATACATACTTCTTACGCCCGGGAATCATATTTTAATCAACATTACACCTAATACTGACCTGCAAATTGCAATAAACGTAAGAAAATTTGAATTTCGCGGGCTACCGTGGGGGCTCCACCTTAACAATATTTTACTTATTCAATAAAAAATTAACTACTATAACTTGCCACATGCTACACCCTATACTAGCCGAATGGTTAGTGCCACCGATCTTGGCTCCATTTTTACCGGACTATGGCGAAGCAAAATGCAGGTGTAATAGAAAATGACCCTTGTCAAATAGTCCTAATGTCCTAAAAAGCTTATAGTATCATAGCATGTCAATTTAATGAGTTTTTACATATTACCTCATTCAATGTTCTGTTGATATCAGCAATTTGTTTGTCAAACTCTTTGACCTGCTTTTCATTTTCTTTTATCTGATCTTTCTTACTTTTAATTTCATTTTGCACCTCTGTCACTTTACCTACAGCCTCTGTTGCACGTTCCTCTGCTGTTACAAACCTAAAAACATAAAAGGTTTGACTTATGATGCTTCAGACAATGTTCAATCTAAAAAATATATATTTGTAATAATAACTGATGATCAAGTTCTTAGTTTCCCAATCAATCAATCAACAATCAATCAATCAATCAATTCAATTCAATTCAATCAATCAATCAATTCAATTTTTTCATTTTTCAATTTGTCTCTGCATCACCCTAAGGTTGACTGGTAGAGAATGCCATTGGCATTAAGTCCGCCGCTGTACATTTTGTGTGCATAAAGTGTAAATAAATAAATAAATAAATAAATAAACAATGCCTTGTTAGACAAGCTAAAGGCTTTGTCGGAGTATGAAAGTGCCACTTCAAGTTTAGACAGGATAAGATTGACAGAGATGAACCATCCGTAAGCCGATTCGCACACTGTCTCGCATCACGGAGCGTAGCGCGGGAGCACGCTGTTTGCAAGTATTTGTGTTGGTATAGAAAATACGCAAAGTCCAAGACACAGAAAACGCGTTCACGCGCAGTGTTGCAGGTCGCCAGAGCTCCGTCGCCACGCACCACGCAGCGAAGCGAGGGGCAGTGTGCGAATCGCCTAAAAGTCACTGTGCAATGTGAACAATATACAAGTATAAAAATAACACATTTCCGTTTGAGTACGAAGTAAATGTTGTATTGTAATATGTTTTGTACCTTGATATTAAACCAATCAGTATTATTTCCTACACTTACTTATAAGCTATGTATAATCTAGTGAGATTCTCGAGCTCCCTCACAACTTTTTGATACTCTTGGAACTGAGCTCGTTCATCTTGTAACCTTTGTATTTTCGGTGCTATATTTTCACGTATTATCTGAAACAAATTCATATTTAATTCTGTATGATGGATGGAATTTATTAACTAACTGTCACAGTCATACATAGTATTTTATTGGTAACGGATTCTTATAAGTCATATTATTATACACATTACATCAAAGTAAAAAATAAATAAAAATACATTTCATACATGCATTGCATTAGAAATGATTAGTAAAGGTATTACACAAAACACCTACCTCATTAAGTTCTCTAAGTTTGGCATCTTTCTTCTCAATAGTTTTCTGTGCAGCCTGTTTCTTTGCTTCATACATCCTCGTGCCAGCAGCCTCTTCTACCATTGACAGGATCTACAAACCAAAAACATATACATATTTAAAACACTCATCTACAATTATTAGTCATTATCAGTTGTATTTTCGATAATATTAACATGTTATCAGCACAATATTATGAAATGTTTGTTAAAGATTGACAAAGTAATGTGACAATAATTGCAGTGCTATTCTATACATATTTCTCACAATGTATGAATGTGCCACTGTGCCTGGTAGAGTGACAGCTCAGCCCTAGTGCACTCTACCTATATTCAACAAGGGAGTTTGGTAAAGAATACATTACTTACTTACTTAGCCACATAGGAACGGTCAATCCCCTGAATTGCCTGACCCCTTTTCCCATCATCTTTGTTAAAAAGGTCAGATAATGTAGGGCATTGACTACTATTTAAGCTCATATAAGATGTTAATCATGAAATAAGTTCTCCTAGTAGAATAGGTGTGTTTTCACAAGGGACAGTAACTAAAAGTGTGGCCCTGTCATGTTGTGTTAAGAAAATTACAGCACCTATTGAACTTTGTTGTACCTTTAATAAGAATCATAGGAGACCTTACCTCAGGAGGCTTCATGTTCAACACCTTGGTGATCCTGCCCTGCATGATGAGGAAGTGCGGATTGTTTACGTTAAGCTGCACGGAACAAAACAGATCGGACACTCTCTTGTTCTGCACATTGATGCCGTTGATCATGTACTTGTTCCTGCCACCCATGACAACCTGATGAGTTTTGTGAATAATATGTTATTAAACAATTTATTTGTTAGTTGACCTTAGTTGGCCACTAACATATTACATACACCATCTGTAACAAAGTTAATGATAATACCTGTCTTGTAACAGTGATCTCATTTTGGGTCTCATAACCGATGGGGCACTGCCCCCTGTCCCGGTTGTCAAACGTTATGCTTACTGTAGCCTTGGTAATACCAGCCTGGCCATGCTTGTAGATCAACTCTTGCAAACTGCTTGCCCGCACCTAAACCATTGCCAATCATGCTTTATTACAAAGAAATATCAAATTATGGAAATTCTAGATTGCATGTACTTTTGAGTTCATAAAATAATAATGTTACATAAGGAAAGGTCTGTAGACTAAGTCCAAAAATACATATAGAGAGATCAGTTTAATTTGTATGGTAATAAAATCACAAGTCTTTCAAAGTATCACGATGTTCCTTCCAGACGTGTAAAACATGATGCCTGCAAAATCGACAAATATTCAACAAAGAAAGACGGGAAATATCTTAACCAACACATTGTTTAACTACTTATAGAAAATTTGTTAACGGGTACTTACGTTTGACAAATTTGAGATTCCTAAGACAAAACATATCGAATCCAATATATTCGACTTCCCGGTGCCGTTCAGCCCAGTGATGGCATTGAATTCAGGATCAAACCCGGTGATCTCCACACGGTTCCCATACGATTTGAATCCGTCCAATAGTATAGACTTGATATACATCTTGACGACGATCAATTCATCGGGTAATCTCTATTAGAACCCAGGTTTGTTTTGAATTAAACTAAAACAAAAACTATAATATCTCTAACTGAAACCGTTGGAAAATACAAGACAATTTTATCAACTGTCAAAAGCATCAACGAGCGTCGCTTCGCGGTCTTTCCGTTCCATTATCCGGATGTATTTGGAATTGGAACGTTTCACATAGTTAACATTTTCTTTTATGTTTTTCTTTTACATAATTATGGATTTATAATTTTTAAAGTTATAAATTTTTAATTATTAATTATTTAGCGTGATGATAAAATATAATAAAATGTATTTATTTAATTTTCGAAAACATGTTCCGCACTATTTAGACTTATTGTATGACGTTACTGTAAACTGGAACACATTATATTGATCGATCTTTTTGTTTGACGTTTTCAATTGAACATAGAGCAACTATTTATAGTTGTAGTTTGATTTTGAATTAATTTGTGCTGTTTCGGTTATTTTGCGTATCGTAAGTTTAAATAAAAATGGATTATAGTAGCACAGGTGCAATGAGAAGCCCGTTCTCACCTCGGGTGAGGCAGTCCATTACCGGGCGACGGCCCATTGGGCTCTCGTCGGCTAAAAAGAACCAAAGGTTTGTACATAACCTATTTTGCCTAATGTTCATGTAAAATAAATAATCAATGCATGATATTTTCCACAGTAAATTTATGCCATCTACGGGCGAACAAGCTGGTGATGTTGTGTACAAAACACCAGTAACCACTATAGAAACTTATGGAATGCCCCTCCCTGTAATGGTCACAGAAGCCCTTACGTTTGGTAAGCACAGCCGCTGTATTTTACATTATTTTATTTTTTCAACAGCTCTTACCATAAGGTATGTCGATAAGTTGCAGCTACAAATCGGTAAATTCAGTGTACTAATATTGTAGTATTCTAACGATATAAATCACTTAATTCTGCCTATGACTTTATCCACATGAAAGTCGGAAAAATGATATTGTAACGACGATGTTAACATAAACATGTTAATGAAAGCAGTTTGTACTTTTTAGGGTTCCGTACCCAAAGGGTAAAACTAGACCTTATTACTAAGACTTCACTGCAACTATCTACATCTGCACCTTAGAGCGCTGGTGTCACTGAGGTTACTCATTTATCTTAAGTATCTGCTTATGTTAGCCAAACTTCTGGCTGCTACTTTGTCAACATAGAAATGGGGAAGAATATATATGTCACCGTAAAATTGTAAAATCCGTTAGATTATAAACTATCTCGCGAGTTTGTAAACTGTCGAAAGATTGTGAACCTCAAAGTACTGCTTACAATTTAACATATTATTATTCGGTAGATTGTAATCTATCGAAATGAAACCGTCAAATTAAAATCTTAAAATTGTGAAATTGTCAACTGTCCAAAGGCTGTCCCTGATTGGTCGGCTTTATAGTAGACCGTTCTGGGTCCATAGAGTTGGGAATGAAACACAGGTATCAGTCAAATAAAATGAATGCACTTCGAGAATTGTGCCATCAAGTATTTTATCATTTTTATTGGTGCAATTTACTTTCATATTTTTTATCTAATAGACAATTTTGTTACGTTTTCGAAACCGTTAATATGTTTTTGATTTGCTTTTTAAATTTTGATTTCATTTTGTTATCGTTTTTTTCTAGGAGAAAAATTCATTATTTTTCCAATTTTAATTTGTGTTTGAGAAGAAAATATTGTTACCTTTCTGTTTTTATTTTTTATTTTGATACAACTTTTTCTTACCATGTGATGTCAGAATTATTGATTACCAACTAAGCAATGAATAAATACTTGATGTCACAATTCTTGAAGTGCATTCATTTTATTTGACTGATACCTGTGTTTCATTCCTAACTCTATGGACACAGAAGAGGTCTACTATAAAGCCGACCAATCAGGGACAGCCTTGGGACAGTTGACAATTTCACAATTTTAAGATTGTAATTTGACGGTTTCATTTCGGTAGATTACAATCTACCGAATAATAATACGTTAAATTGTAAGCAGTACGTTGAGGTTCACAATCTTTCGACAGTTTACAAACTCGCGAGATAGTTTATAATCTAACGGTATTTACAATTTTACGGTGACATATACATTTAGTGATGGTTCCATGTGCTGACCTTTACTGGTTCTGGGCTCAGGATTCTGAACTATGCACAAGGCTTTGACTGGTCTCTACATAATGCACTAAATAACATTGTTTATGTATTAGAATCGAAATTAGGATTTCAGGCTACAACCTAAACATAAAAAAAAGGTTATGTTAGAACCTAATAAAAATATCAGTATATCAGATCCGTGTAGACCTACATCAATGCATGAAGCAATTGCAAAGCTGATACTACTACTACGTTAGTCATGTGCATTGATTAAAATGTTTCCTGTAATATAAACTAAAACGGACCTTTTAAAATCTTATAGTTAGCATATAAAGCACCCGAACAGCTCATTTATCACTTGTTAATAATATAGCTTTCGTTAATTGAAATAATTTTCGTAATGAGGTAAGTAGGTACTCCCAGAGTTCATACACAAGCAAACAATTTTACTCCTCACTTTGTAAATATATCAGTTTATATGCAACAAGATACATTTGTTGCAGCAAGTGGCGAGGTGAGCGTGCGTCTGTCGGCGTGCGGCTGGTGCTGGGTGGTCTCGGGGCGGCGCATCATCTCCTGGCCGCGCAACTCCACCGTGTCGAGCA
Source organism: Caradrina clavipalpis (assembly GCA_932526535.1). Taxonomy (NCBI): domain Eukaryota; kingdom Metazoa; phylum Arthropoda; class Insecta; order Lepidoptera; family Noctuidae; genus Caradrina; species Caradrina clavipalpis. The sequence goes on along the minus strand of OW052107.1, from coordinate 267,260 downwards.
CCGCGTCGGCCGCGCCCGCCAGCACGGTCGCGCGGGAGCTGTCTCTGCCGCAGACAGATCTCGCTCACAAGGCTGATCTAGTGGTGCTGTTCTACATGGAAGGGGCACAGGCAAGAGATGCTACAGTTTTTTGTACTTTCGTAACACTGTATTAACTGTAATTTCCCAAAACAGAGCTTCCTTTCTCTTATTGCTGTCCCCAATAGGATCCACCGCGACCGCAAACTGCATACTTGTATTTCCACCAACAAATAGTCGGACGGAAAGAGACAAGTATGCAGTATGCGCTTGCGAGTTTAACGGTCATTAATAGGTCTGTTCCGCTCGCGGTGGAAACCGTGCTTTATGATCTCAAATATCGATACCTCCCACTACCTACCCCTAATCACAATGAATTTTATAGAATGGTAGTTGAAATATTGAATATATTTATTTATTTATTTATTTAAATTAATTACAACGGCTTGCGCCAATTACAGTAATTATGTAATAGGTAAACATAAACACACATATTATCATTATCCAAGGTACAGCATAGTGAAAAATTCTTAATTCCTAAATATTCCTTAGATGCCCTCCTGCATTGGAGTATCTCCTGAAGGCACGGTGCGCTACTGGCCGTCCGTGGGGCAGGAGGGCGTGTACGTGGACGTGTCGTGCGAGCTGGCGGGCCAGGAGTGCGAGAAGCTCGGCGACTACACGCCCGAGGGGCTGGTGCTGGCCACCACCACCTGCACAGTCGTGCTGCTCAACCCTACCGTAGTTGGCAAGTTCCGATACAAAACTAGTAACTTTACTTTTACCTATTTAGGGAGCATGTACATATAACTGCAAAATAATATGTATTAGTGGCGAGGACTCCATACAACACGATTCCTACAGGCATCCCTGCGAAAAGTCGGAACAAAATTTATTCGATTGCCATTGAAAATCTACCACAGATTAACTAATAGTTCCTATTACTAAATGATATACCAAGTCATACTGCAGAAATTTTAATATACCATCAAAAAATCCATTGTACCTAATTGTACCTATGGGCTTATGAAAATTGATCCAACGAGCTTTACATCATGCGCTACTTCAACGCGCATGAAATAGCTAATACGCATGAACTACGTTTCTCCTCTATCTAGCAATCCAGCCTCGGATCCTGCTCAATTTACGAGCGAGATCGTGCATATGACATACGGGTTCCCGTTATTTTACTTCCTTGTAGCAATTACTCGAATTCGGAAATGACAGTCCACCTTCCGTACCTCGAGTGACCACTTAGACGGGCACACGTTGACTGGTGGTTGTTTGCAGACGGTCGCGCGACGGTGACGTGCCGCACGCTGCGCCCGCCCAGCGGCTGGCTCGGCGGCATCGGGCGCCGCGTGTCGCTGCTGTTCTTCGGCTCGATGCCGGCGCATGCAGACACGGTGAGTTTTGGCCTTGTAAATAATGAGTGGCCCGTTTTATGAAATGCTTTTTATATGAATGCTGACACAATGCAATTTAAACTGTTCAATGAATATTAGGCGGTATATCTATAGAAGAGGCAGTTCTTTTTTTCAGTTTTTTATTTACATACAGAGATAATTTAAACTGCAACATCAATTGTATCATTGAACTTACGTCATTTAACCTACATGGTTGTTTGCTGCATGGTCCCTGAATGACGAGGCATGTACGGTTAAGAACAAAAGTCGATTAACAATGTTGCTTTTACATATCATTTAATAACATACTTCAGAACTAGCTTTTGCCCGCGGCTTCGCTCGCGTTAAGAAGTATTATTATTAATTAGGTATTTCGTTCCATTAGGTACTGATAGGTTCAAACTAATATGTTTACATCCTCCATCATCCCTTATTTTAACCCGATGGGGGTTCAATTTATCAAAATCCTATTTAAGCGGACGTCTTCATCATAGTAGCTCCAATCTTTAATTTCAGTTCAATCAGTCGAAAATCTAAGAAGATTTATACAAACTTTCATCCCCTATTTTATACCCTTAGGGGTGGAATTTATCAAAATCCATTCTTAGGGGATGCCTACGTCATAGTAGCTTTATGCATGCAAAGTTTCGGCTCGATCGGTTTAAAATTGACAAAGTTTCATACAAACTTTCATCCCCTATTTTATCCCCTTGGGGGTAGAATTTATCGAAATCCTATTTAAGCGACGTCTTCATCATAGTAGCTCCAATCTTTAATTTCAGTTCAATCAGTCGAAAATCTAAGAAGATTTATACAAACTTTCATCCCCTATTTTATCCCCTTAGGGGTTGAATTTATCAAAATCCTATTTAAGCGGACGTCTTCATCATAGTAGCTCCAATCTTTAATTTCAGTTCAATCAGTCGAAAATCTAAGAAGATTTATACAAACTTTCATCCCCTATTTTATCCCCTTAGGGGTGGAATTTATCAAAATTCTTTCTTACGGGATGCCTACGTCATAGTAGCTTTAAGCATGCAAAGTTTCAGCTCGATCGGTTTAAAATTGACAAAGTTTCATACAAACTTTCATCCCCTATTTTATACCCTTAGGGGTGGAATTTATCAAAATTCTTTCTTAGGGGATGCCTACGTCATAGTAGCTTTAAGCATGCAAAGTTTCAGCTCGATCGGTTTAAAATTGACAAAGTTTCATACAAACTTTCATCCCCTATTTTATACCCTTAGGGGTGGAATTTATCAAAATCCTTTCTTAGCGGATGCCTATGTCATAACATCTACCTGCATGCCAAATTTCAGCCCGATCCGTCCAGTGGTTTGGGCTGTGCGTTGATAGATCACTATCTCAGTCAGTCAGTCAGTCAGTCAGTCAGTCACCTTTGAATTATATATATTTAGATTTCGGACAATACCTAAGAGTTCATTCTAGCTTAATTTTAGATCCATTTTGTATTTTAATAAGGATTTAAAAATTTGAAATGTTAATCTACTTTTGTTGCTGAGTGCATATGCAGTTCGATGTCCAGTATTAAGTAATGTCGACAGGCAGCAACCGCTTACCGCACCGGACGGCCTACTGGATATCATACCTTTATCGATCACTATATCAGCATGTTAAAATTGTATTGTTGCAGAAACTAGTGGGCGTAGTAGTGTTACCAGGCAACGAACAGTCGGAGAGCATGATCGCGCTGGTGTCGGGCGGGCCGGCGCTGCAGCTGTGGCGCGGCGCGGAGCTGCACGAGCACGCGCTGCGCCGCGCGCTGGCCGAGCCCACCGCGCGGGCGCTGCTGGCGCCGCACGCCGACCTGCCCAGCCTCGAGCTCATGGCGCTCGACGTGCGCCCCAGCGGCCGCGCCGGCCTGCTGCTGCTCGTCGCCGCCGTCAACGTCGCGCGCTCGCCCGACATGAGATATGCAATCGGTAACCACGTCACATTTCTTAAAAAAAAAAAACTTTTCCCCACACTTAGGAATTTTTCCTGTATCCTGGGTGCGTTTACAATCACATAAACTCACATACACAAACAGCCAGACCTGGATCTCTAAATCATACAAAAATTTGTTCCGTGCGGGAATCGACGGAAGCAGCGCAGCAGTCGATCGCACGGCCACTGCGCCAACCGTGTCGTCAAACGATTGTCATACGTCAACCTCTGGGATTACTTGAGCGTCCAATTCTAAGATTTAGGTCCATTTTTACCAAAATCGTTTAACATTTTTAGCGATAAATATCTTTAAATTATCGTTCTGTTTCTGTCACCTTCTAACAATGTGTCAAGTATGCAATGATGTTCTAAATACGTTTAGGCACTAAATGCATTTAGTGATTTTGGTGAAAGTGGGCATTAGTTTATATTCCTTTGTTCACCTAATGAACCCCAGCACACATCTGCGTGGAGGAGCCGAGCAAGCCGCGCGTGACGTCGGTGGTGTCGGCCCGCGGCTGGGCGGGCGACGCGGACGAGCCGCCGCGCTTCCTGCCGCTCAGCAACCGGGCCATCCTGTACACCAGCAAGTACATCGCCATCGTGTCCAGTAAGTGCTACAGTTAATACAAACAATCATTTATTTAGATTAAGATTTAAATGAATGAATGGCGTAAGAAACATGAAATTAGATAGGTACAAATGAATATTTATTTATGTTTATTTGCAACAATATATTATATTTACTAGCTTCTGCCCGCGACTTCGTCCGCGTCATAGTTGATGTGTTATCCTACGGGTACCGTACATTTTCCCGGGATAAAAAGTAGCCTATGTGTTATTCCAGACTATAATCTATCTTTGTGCCAAATTTCATCCAGATCCATTCAGCCGTTTAAGCGTGAAAGAGTAACAAACATCCATACATCCATACATCCATACTTACAAACTTTCGCCTTTATAATAGTAAGTAGGATTAGGAAAGATCTTATAACCTTAAATTCACTGTATTCTGCCTGCAAGCAAGTATACAAATAATTTTATTTTGACATAAAGAACAAACTGTGTTCGCAAGAAAAAGCGAAGTCGTCTACGATCGAGATATATTTATCCCGAGTGGTATACGGGTGAGATAATTCGCGAAATAAAACTCAAAGCTGTTCTTCATAAAAAATATAAAAGTAGTGGTTTAGGGAATAATTACGAAGCGTTTGCTCAGTGTAGAACCCTAGTAAAAGTAAAGATTTTAGTAGCACAGGAACAATATCAGCAACGTACACAAAACCAAATGTTGAGTGACCCTAAGTCTTTTTGGGCTTATGTTAATTCAAAAAGAGGTAAAGCTAGCAGCCAAAAGATTTTAAAAAACGGACATCCCTTGACATGTGAACAAGCGGCACAAGAATTCGCTGAATATTTTTACTCAGTATACAATGTAGAAACACCTAGATTGGATGTGGATGCGGCCATATTGGAAGCGGGCAGTCAGAACGGAGCGGGGCGGGTTCATCTTGACAGGTTGGAGCTGAAAGACGTTGTACGCGCCCTAAGGAAACTTAAGCCGAAAAAATCGTCAGGGCCTGATGGTATTCCGCCGTACATTTTTAGGGATTGTCGAGAAGGTTTAGCGAGACCACTCTTGCACATCTACAATCTTTGCCTTCAATCTGCTGTGTTTCCCGAGATGTGAAAGATTACCCGGGTCATACCGGTACCGAAGAGAGGTTCGGGAACTAAAGTTGAAGAATACAGACCGGTTGCAGTATTGTCAACAATGGCTAAAGTGTTGGAGTCTGTTATTCATAGGAGCATTTTTCAGCAAGTTAACTCGCAACTCACAGACGCACAGCATGGATTCCGGCCGACTTAGAAATACCACCAGTAATTTACTCTGCTACGTGGCAGAGGTGGTGCCGGTAGTGGACAGTGGGGGACAAACAGATGCTGCATATTTCGACTTTAAAAAAGCGTTTGATTTAGTCGATAATGACGTCTTACTGAAAAAACTAGCGGGGGTAGGTTTTACTCCGCATTTACTAAAGTTCTTTGCCAGTTATATGAGTAGCCGGCAACAGTATGTTGATTTTGCAGGATTTCAGTCGAACGCATATTATACTAGATCTGGGGTAAGCCAAGGAATCAATCTTGGGCCACTAGAGTTCCTTATAATGATTAACGACCTACCAAACGTTCTGCAAGATGCTAGGTGTTTACTGTTCGCCGACGACCTCAAGCTTTATCTTCCTATCACAAACGTGTATGACTGTGAAAGACTGCAGAGAGATATAGACAGAGTGGTGGCTTGGAGCAAGGGTAATCTCCTGCAGTTTAATTCATCTAAGTGTGTGACCATAAGTTTCTCGCGCGGGCACACACCAATCACATATACATACATGGTGGACGGAGTGCCGATGAAAAGGGTCATGGAAGTGAGGGACTTAGGAGTTCAGTTTACCACTGGGCTCACGTTTCGTAAACATATAGTAAAAGTTTGCAAAAAAGCATACAGAAACTTAGGATTTGTGCTTAGAATGGTTAAAGGCTTCACAAATATTAAAGCCATAACGGCATTATATAATGTTTTAGTAAGAAGCCAACTTGAATGTAATGCAGTTATCTGGGCTCCACATGAAGCTAAGTATAGTCTCATGTTGGAGAGAGTTCAAAATAATTTTTTGAGGTACAAATACATGAGGGAATACGGGGTATATCCATTTTACCTATTGATGTATCCAACTCTATTTGTCTTGGGTATGGTCGGATATAATGAACTAAGGGTCAGGACGTAACTCACACTAGTGATTTATATCTTTAAGATAATTAGAGGGAAGCTTCACAATGCGGATATATTGCGAAGGATCGAGCTAGTCGCGCCAGACGGGTATGTGGGACGTCGTCGGCAGCCGCGGCTGCTGGCGGAACCGCGCGCGCGTCCTAACTTACTGCGAGAGGCGCCGCTCACCAGCGCGCTCCGCACTCTCAATCTCATTGCTGATGATATTGATATATTCTGTTTCTCTTTAGGTGAATTTGCAAGAACAGCTGTAGTGTAGTAGATAATAAGTACTATATAGACATGTACTCCATAGTTGCAAGCAATATATATTCAGCTACATCCAAATAAACAATCAGTACTATTCTAGCAGTCCTGTGTTTCATTGATCTCATCCCTACATGGCGACCCTGCCGGTAGCGCGAGAGACGAGTGTCGAATTTCGTGCGTGGCTGTAGATTACTTTAAAAATGAAATACGTGATTAAATAATTTCACCGTAATTTGATAAAATTAAATAATTCGTGATGTGTCAATCATATCAAACCAAGGAGGAGGTTTTCCTGGCCCAGAACGCTGCAGGTGCTGGCAATAACGCGAATTTACAAGAAATTGGAGCGCATATGAACACTCAGACCATTATATCAGTAGTTGTTATATGCATGGTCGCAGCTATAATGCTGTATTTCGGATATAAGGCGTATAAGAAATGCCATACACGGTGGATGCGTCAGGAGATAAACCAGCAGGCCTTTAGGGGCTTGAGATGGTCCGGACGTCGTCGGAGCTTTGGCCAACAGAGGTCGGCTGATTGCGCGTGCCAAACTACATCCATGAACAAATAATACACATGAACCCTATCGTATTTCTGATGAAGTGTTGTGAAGTGAATAAAAATCAAAGTGTTTAAGTGCGAAACTCGTTAACAAAAATAAAAGTGCGCGTTATGTACCGGTATGTGAAACAGTGTTTGCGGTACGATTAAAAGAACATAGGTGTTTATGGCTGAAGGACTAAAAAATATATATAGTGATTTGTACAAGATTAGACAATACTTGGTAAAGGTAGGTCCCAAACGCAGGCGCGAATCTAATGTATGTGGTAAGAAATTAATTGAAGCAAGTACTTTATATTTATCATTTGAAAAGCTATGGATTAGTATTGAAAGTAACATTAAATATTATAAGAGTGAAGAGTTAAGTATAATACATGATTATCGCTTAAAAATAAATGAATTGTATACTAATATAAAAGAGTTATGTGACTCAGTGACTAGTAACAGTAGCTCTGATTCAGAAAGCGTCAGTAAAGAGGAAAGAAAATCATTGCCAATATTGATTTAAAAGTAGCACTAAACTTGGTGCCTGTTATGATAAATAATGAGGAGCATACTGTTAGACAGGTCATTGATAGTATAGATTATTACAGTTCAATATTGGACGTAGAATCCCAAAAGGAATTGATTGTGTTTGTATTAAAGAGTCGGTTGTCTCAAGCAGCAAAATTGAAACTTAGTACTAGCTATGACTCAGTAGACAACTTATTAAAAGATATGAGCATTCAACTACTGCCGAAAAAGTCCCATACAGCATTACAAAGCAAATTACATTCTTTTCGTCAGAATGATTTAACAATTGATGATTATGGCAAAACTATAACCGAAATGTTTGTTGATCTGACTGTTTCGCAATCAGACGGTAAACCCGAAAATTACAACTTCTTAAGGCAATTAAATGAAAAACAGGCAATTAAGCGATTTGCCGACGGATTGCGAAACCGTCGTCTAGGCACAATTATTACTGCACGGAACTTCGATTCCTTAAAGGATGCCATTCAAGCAGCTGTGGAGGAGGACACTACGACGGCATCTTCTTCCCCAGGTGAAGTTAGAACATTTCATAAAAACAATTACCATTACAGGCGAGGGACAAATAATTATTTTAGAGGCCAATCTGGACGATACTTTAGAGGGCAGTCAAGCAGAGGTCAGGTGCGAGGTGGACATTACGCGAGCAACCAGGGAGCTAGCCGAGGTCATGCGTCGCGAGGTTCGTGGCAGAACGGACCTAGAAATAGACCTTATCGAGGTAAGACTTTCTTTTACAATCGAAATAAGGGGACACAAAATAATGAGACGATGCGTGTTATGACGGAAAATGAAAAGAAATCAGATGGATCAGGCAATCCGAACCAGTTTTTTCGTGAATAATCGTGTACCAAATATTTTATCATGTAACAGTAGCATAACGATATCACTCTCCGTAAATGGTTGCCCATTTCAATGGTTATTAGATACGGGTGCGTCAATCTCGGCCATCAAACATAAACATCTTGTTGAACTAAACATTCCCTTTTATAACAAAACTTCAGAGATCAATGGACTAGGGGGCAAGGTACAATCAATAGGCTATGTGTATTTAAACTTAGTAGCGAATGACGCCACCTTTAACCATATATTTTATGTATTTAAAACATTGCCATGTTCGGTGAATGGCATAATTGGCGATGACTTTTTGCGCAAGTATAAATCATTATTAGATTACAATAACAACAATGTAATTATGCGTAATCAGGTTGGAAACATTATTACGTTACCAATTAAGACGAGTGACAATAATTATAATAAATGTTTTGTCATACCTCCAAGATCAGAATCAATACATTTTATACAAACAGAAAAATTAGGTGAATCTGTTGTTTGCGCAAGCGAATTGAGTGAGGGTGTGTTCATGGCTAGCTCGTTAGTAAGACCAATTGATGGTAAAATACCGATACGGGTTTTGAATACTACGGAAGCCGAATTAACTATAGATAAACTACAACCTGTTATACATAGCGCTTCGGATTATAATATTTGCAGTTTTAACAAATGCGACAGAAATACAAATCGAGTTAAAACTATACTTCCGATGTTAAATCTTAAACATTTAAACAAAGAGGAACAAATGTCGATTGAAAGTATATGTGCTAAATATCCTGATATTTTCTTCGTACCCGGGGATAAATTAACAACTACGCACATATACCAACATTCAATTAGATTAAAGCCGAATGCCGAACCAGTATTTGTTAAGCCCTACAGGTTACCTCACTCACAGAAGGTTGAGGTAAAAAGACAGCTCGATAATATGATAGCTGAAGGGATAATAGAACCGTGCACAAGCGAATGGTCGAGTCCGATTCTACTAGTGCCTAAAAAATCAGACGCTAGCGGTGAGAAAAAGTGGAGGCTAGTTATAGATTACAGGAAGCTCAATAATGTCATCGAAAATGATAAATTTCCACTGCCAAATATAACCGAGATTTTAGATTCGTTATCCGGTTGTATCTATTTTAGTCACCTTGACTTACATCAAGCATTTTACAATGTAAACTTGGAACCAGAGAGTAGAAAGTACACATCATTTTGTTCTGGTCAATACCAAATGACTAGGATGCCCATGGGTCTAAAGACTAGTCCTAGTTCATTTTCCAGAATGATGACTATAGCAATGGCGGGCCTTAACTATGAAAAATGCCTTGTTTATCAGGATGATTTGGTTGTTTATGGGAATTCGCTTAGTCAACATAACAAAAATTTGATAGATATCTTTGAGCGGCTTCGGAAAGTCAATTTAAAGCTGAACGCAGCTAAATGTGTATTTTTAAGAAAGGATATGTTATATTTAGGTCACATAATTTCAGATAAGGGCATTCTCCCAGACCCAGAAAAAATAAATGTAATAAAAAATTATCCAGTGCCGCAAACTGTAGTCGAAGTAAGGCGTTTTGTCGCGTTTGCCAATTATTACAGAAAATTTATCAAAAATTTTGGACACATTGCTCATCCATTAAATAATTTAAGTAAAAAGAATGTCACCTTCGTATGGGATAAGGAATGTCAAGATAGCTTCGAATCGTTAAAACAATGTTTAATTTCGGCACCAGTATTACAATATCCCGATTTTTCCGACAGCAATACGTTCACTTTACAAACTGATGCATCGGGATACGCGTTAGGCGCCGTGTTGTCTAACAAAGACGGCCGCCCAGTAGCTTATGCTAGCCGAAGTCTAAATAAAGCTGAAAAGAATTACCCGACTATAGAGAAAGAGCTACTTGCTATAGTATGGGGAGTAAAACATTTTCGACCTTATTTATACGGCCGCAGATTTAAGATTAATACGGACCACAAGCCGTTAGTATATCTGTTTAATTTAAAAGACCCGTCTAGTAGGTTATTAAAATTTAGACTGATTCTGGACGAATATGATTACGACATTAGTTATGTGCCAGGAAGAGTTAATGCGGCTGCAGACGCGTTATCTCGAGTGTGTTTGTCGTCAGAAGAATTAAAACAGATGCATGAATGTGTCATAAATGTTATGACTAGAGGACAGAAAAAGCAATTAATAGGGGACAGCTCTTCGGATGCTATGGCAACCACTGACGATTGGCCTGATCAACCAAAAGTTGTGGAAACACATAGTAAGCCGAAAGAATCTGTTGAGTTGAGATTCATTAATAAATATGAATGGAATAGATTGCAATTAAATAATACTGATGACACACAAGTCAGTAGCACGGGTACATTATACTATTTACCGTCTCAAATGACTATGTTTATAAAACCGGCAACCCGATCGCAATTGACGCCAGCCGCATTTGCGAGGGAGCTCGGAGATTATTGTCTTTCATACAATATTGAAGAGATATATTTTATTAAAAATAACACAAATAATATTTTCATAGAAAAGTTAGTGAAAGAAATAAAAGATAATACAACGTGGTCCGGACCGCGAATATGTGTTTTAAAGGATGTACAAAGAATTATTGACAAAGACGATAAAAGAGTTATTATTAATGACTTTCACTTATTACCCACAAGTGGCCACGCGGGTATTAGGCGAATGTTAAATAATATAAAAAAATATTATTTTTGGCCCAATATGGAGAGAGATATCTATGACTTTGTTAAAAAGTGTCATAAGTGCCAGACACAAAAGTATTCTAGATACACGAAAGAGCCAATGGTGGTGACCACCACAGCCCACACGGCATTTGAGAAAATATACCTAGATATTGTAGGACCTTTAGATAAAGATATTAATAATAATTCATATATTTTAAGTATTCAGTGTGAGCTTTCAAAATTTGTAATAGCGTGTCCACTCGTTTCGAAACACTCCAACGAGATTGCAAAGATATTCGTGGAGAATTTTATTCTTAAATATGGTGTTCCTACTAGCATCGCAACTGACAGAGGAGCGGAATTCATCAGCACTACAATGTCAGAGGTTTGTAAACTTTTACAAATTAACAAGTTACAGTCTACTGCTTATCACCATGAGAGTATCGGTGCATTAGAGAACGCACACAAACATTTAGGCGCATATCTAAGGATACAGTGCGATAATCATCCTCAGACGTGGAGCACATGGTTACCTTACTGGTGCTTCTCATACAACACATCAGTGCACAGCGCTACTAACTATACTCCATTTGAATTGGTATACGGTAAGAAATGTAATTTGCCTAGTAATATATTATCATCTGTTGAACCATTGTATAATCATGACGATTATCCTTTAGAATTAAAATTCAGGTTACAAAGTTCGCAGAATGAAGCTCGTAAAAATATTATTAAACAAAAAATTATAAGAAAACAAAAGTATGATGCCAGTATTAAGCCTATTACATATAAGCCAAATGATCAGATTTTATTAAAAGAGGAAACCGGCAATAAATTAAGTCCTATATTTTCTGGACCGTATGTAGTTGTAAGAGACTTGTCACCCAATGTAGAAATTATTAAAAAAGGAAAGCTCGATACAGTTCATAAGAACCGAACTAAATTATATTATACTTAGAAATAACAATTATATTATTTACATGTTTTTGTATACTAGTTATAATCATGTACTAAATAAAATTATATTATTCTCTGTATAAGCATTTTATGTTATTCAAAAAAAAAAAAAAACTTGTCAATATTTTTTTTGTTTTGTTAAGGGGGAGGTGTAGTGTAGTAGATAATAAGTACTATATAGACATGTACTCCATAGTTGTAAGCAATATATATTCAGCTACATCCAAATAAACAATCAGTACTATTCTAGCAGTCCTGTGTTTCATTGATCTCATCCCTACACAGCTACCTATAAAATTTGTTATGGTTAAATAGCGGAACTATGTATTTTTGTATGTATGCTACAATATCGCATTGGGTCTAACCTGTAAGGATATTTTTATGTTTATAGTGAATAAATAAATAAATTAATAAATAAAAGACACAATTTTATTATTCTATTTAAAAACAGTTATTTTTAGTAACAGCCTCGTTGTCTAGTAGTGGCCAGTGCTACTGCTGAACTATGGCCCTGGGATCAGTTTCTAAGTCGGGTAAAGCGTACATCTTTCCCAACTCTTTCAGAGATGAAAACCTGATGTTATGTGGCTTTTTCCTTTATCGTGTGGGCAGCAAGGTGTAACAACCTCACACATCCTAGTGTCATTTTCTAAAACGCTAATTTTCAGAGCCTCTGACATGGTGACCAATGTCAATAATGACCAAGGTAAACTTAGAAAATGCATATGAATAAAAAAAACGCACATTGGTACTTGCCCGTGCCTGGTTGCGAACCCAAAACCTCGCGCATGAGAGCGGGCGCCTTAACCACTGGGCCACCACGACACCTTTATATGTGTGTGTAATGTGGTTGAGGAGATCGCAATGTGTTGTGAACTAGAAGTGGTATTGTTTCCGGCAGCAACAGTATCTAACGACAAGGTGGACTACATCGACGTGTCGGCGGAGGGCGACAAGCTGCTGGGCGCCGAGCTGTGTGGCGGCGTGCCGCTGCTGTTCAGTCGCAAGCACGGCGTGCTGGCGCTCAGCCAGCCCGACGCCTTGCACGCCACGCCGTGAGTACACACCCACACACTACACCTGCACTAGTGTAGCACCTCCTACCACAAGCACGGCGTGCTGGCGCTCAGCCAGCCCGACGCCTTGCACGCCACGCCGTGAGTACACACCCACACACTACACCTGCACTAGTGTAGCACCTCCTACCACAAGCACGGCGTGCTGGCGCTCAGCCAGCCCGACGCCTTGCACGCCACGCCGTGAGTACACACCCACACACTACACCTGCACTAGTGTAGCACCTCCTACCACAAGCACGGCGTGCTGGCGCTCAGCCAGCCCGACGCCTTGCACGCCACGCCGTGAGTACACACCCACACACTACACCTGCACTAGTGTAGCACCTCCTACCACAAGCACGGCGTGCTGGCGCTCAGCCAGCCCGACGCCTTGCACGCCACGCCGTGAGTACACACCCACACACTACACCTGCACTAGTGTAGCACCTCCTACCACAAGCACGGCGTGCTGGCGCTCAGCCAGCCCGACGCCTTGCACGCCACGCCGTGAGTACACACCCACACACTACACCTGCACTAGTGTAGCACCTCCTACCACAAGCACGGCGTGCTGGCGCTCAGCCAGCCCGACGCCTTGCACGCCACGCCGTGAGTACACATCTGCTAAGTGTACCTCCGTACAGAACGCACGTTCAAAGTTGATAGCACTCTCATTAAAAGTACACAATAAAATAAATATTTAAAAATCAACTACCGACTGCGTCAAATAAAGAAACATCTATACAAAAAAAGAAACATCGTAAACACATTAATTACCCTTGGAGTCGCGCAGTCGGGTAAATGTATTCCTTAGGCTAAGAAAACTTGGATATTATCATATTGTATTTAAAACCGTGGTGGTTCTGTTATCAGGTCCATGTGCGAGAGTCCGCTGGGGTCGCCGTGCCCCTCCGACATGTACGACGGAAACCTGTCACTCTATGAGATTGATCCTCATGAGGTGAGTTTTTTAATAATGAATGCTGCCGGCCGTAAAATCGCTACATTTGGTCTTAGGGTCAGTTCACACCGAGACGCGACGTGCGCATAGAGCTACTCAAAATATAACTTAATTTACCACACGAAAAGATACACATTTAATCGTGAGAACGTGCAACATATTCTGTATTCAAACAATGAAATGTGTATCTTTTAGGGTAGTAAATAAAGTTATATTTTGAGTATAAAAGGTATACATGTAGGTGTAGGTGTTTATAAGTGACCCTTAGCACTGGTCGTTGTGTGTGTGGTAGGTGAGCATGGTGACGACGGACGCGTGCGGCAAGCTGAAGAGCGCGTTCCTGTTCCACGTGCGGCGCGACGCGGCGGCGAGTCGCGCGCTCGTGGACGAGCTGTTCCCGCCGCGAGCGCCCGAGCGCGACGCCGACAGCGTGCTCGACCGCAGCGTGCTGCGCATCGCCACCGAGATGCTCGACGACATACCCGCCGGGGACCCCAGGTCAGGATACACATCGAACATACATACATACACTCACGGCAGAAACCACAGAACGCCACCTGCTACGACCCCTTTCATACTACTTTCGTTTCGTCCACGTCCAAACATCCTGGTTATACAAGCACGCCGGTTACAAGTACTCGTACTGCGCACCCGACTTTTCTAAAGAACCTCACAAATAAGGTCAGGGTAGGTCTTTCTAGGACGTCCCCACCCGGCGTTGAAATGGATAAATAAAAGTAAAGTGTTTCAGATTTGGAAAAGCCTTTGTTTTGTGCTCGGTTAGCTATGAAACCGAAGCTTAAGTGATGTTGGTAGTACCCGTGTATCGCAGATGGAAGCAGCGTGGCGGCGCGGCCACGAACATCTGCCTGGGCAGCTCGGCGGCGCTGCAGGTGGCGGCGCAGCTGCGCGACAAGCAGCGCGCCTTCTCGCTGTTCTGCGAGTTCCTGCGCGCGCAGGGCTTGTGGCAGCGCCTCGGACAAGTTTCCAGAGGTGATGGCTCACATTTCTAACCGCGTATTCTTATTAATATGGGAACACACAGTTTCTAAGTAACACAAAAATACAAAAAAAAAATTTCGGGTTCAGAACTAGTTACGGCCGACATATCTTGACGAGTCTGAAGTTAGCCGTTTGATTGCGCAATGGAACTTTTAGGAACAAAATTGTCTACTGCGAATCTAACCAGCTAACTTCAGACTGGGCAGGATACATAGGCTGTACTGTATGTTCACGATGGTCGGTACGGGCAGAGTCGGGCGGCGGCGTGGCGAGCACGACGCAGGCGCTGGGCGCGCTGGCCGAGCAGCTGGCGGCGGCGCTGGCTCTGCGCGCGCTGCAGCAGGGCCCGCACGCGCAGCTCGTCGACGCCGCCATATACCAGGTGGGTGGCGGACTGTTTACTTTTTGTTTACAAATCAATTTATGAAGCAAAAGAACTAAACAATAGTTTTGGGTGGCGGTAATTTATTCAGTAATATATTTTTTGGGGTGCTGTAACAATTGAGCTTAAAATCTAGTGAATTTGTCACTTATAGGTGTGCACAGCACTTACATATTCCAAGTTTTATAATATAATGATGATGATGATTAAAGATTGAAGAAAAAAAAAACGGTAATTTAAAAAACTAAAAAACCCGACTGCTATTCTTTAAAAATCCCTAAAACAAGATAAATTGTAGCAGTCGGGACCCATTCTAGAAATGGAGGATTAGTGAATTGAGAGCACATACCTATATTACATTGCAGATGGTCCCGAATGGGTCCCGACTGCTACAATTTATCTTGTTTTAGGGATTTTTAAAGAATAGCAGTCGGGTTTTTTAGTTTTTTAAATTAAGGTCAAGGTGGCAGGTGGTAGGTTCGTCTACGTGGGAACACCGTACAACGTCTTTCTAAGCTGTTTTTGAATAGCTACGACGTTGGTAGCTCGGTCGCTAAAACTGAGTCACTAGTTCGTCCTACCTTTAAATTATAGATGTCGTAGTGTGGAGTTCAATAGCAAAAATCGGTCTCCAAATTTTTTTGTCGTTGACAATTTGAAATACGAGTGAGTTGCGTCGACGTTTTACCTAACGTGAAATTTTAATATCAACAGATTTTTACGTTTTGTAGTGGTAAGTGTCTAGTCTGTATTACATTTTATTGTTTTACTAGCTTTTGCCCGCGACTTCGTCCGCGTGGATTAATAGTTCCCGTTCCCGGGGGATTTCCGGGATGAAAACTATCCTATGTCCTTTCTCGGGTCCCAGACTATATCTGTACCAAATTTCATTGAAATCGGTTCAGTGGTCTAGGCGTGAAGAAGAGACAGACAGACAGACAGAGTTACTTTCGCATTTATAATATTAGTACGGATTATATCCAAGTCGAATTTAAATCATTATTTATAGAAATATTGGTTGTGATAAAAACTTAACTTAAAAATTAAATATTGGGGTAAGACTGTCTAGTATTTTAGGGAAAGGCCGTCATGTGCCGATCTTGCCCCAAGTCAGATGTGGATAACCTTTTCTCGTATAAGTGTTTTCTTTGAATATTGTTTTATAGTTATACAGTCAACGCTACTTATTTGCAGGTTTTCTTTTCGCCAATTATGAATAGGTTATACTGTTATGATATTAATAGTGTCTTTTCACTAGAAATATAATGTAATTAATTTCATCAGTCATTTAACCGATTTAAAATTAGTTTATTTTATTCTTCAGGTAAAATAACAAAAATGACTCAAAATTACTAGAGAACAACAACAACAAATCGTCTTACACTAAAGAAAAATTGCTAGACGCTGTACAAGCTGTCCGGAATACAAGGCAGCTCGTATATACCAAGAATGACAATGACGTTGTTTTTCTTTCAATGTATTTTTTTATTATAAAATAATTCTTTTGAATAAAAAAAAGGAAGAAAAAGAGGTTTTTATTATTGCCTTTCATCAATATGCTATCTGCCAAAACAGTACTAATATAACCAAGTGTTAGTTTGTTACCATTTCGTTTTTTTATTGTTTAAAGACCATCTGGATCTGGTTTGTACACCTAAATTTCAAAACGTATGAAAGTTCATATCGCATTTCACCTCATAAACATACTTACCTATACCCTACAAAGAGAATATTAAAAAAAAAAAATGTACTGATTTTAATGTTGACGATCCCCGCCCTTGCAAATATACCGGACTTACCCCACTTCATGATTTTACCGCTACGTACCGTGATTCCTACCTTATATTGTGGAACTGAAAGCATGTATTTGATTAATTTTCATTTTCGAATATTTTCTGAATACGACTGCTGCAAATATCGATCAAATTACAAACAAATCATGCTTGTGACGGAGTTACCCCAATTACTCGGGAAAGTCCGTCTAGTGCCCACCTCTTAAAAAAACACGGCTATTTCTATATTGATATTAGTTACATTGATGTTTGTAGAAGTAACTGATAAATGAGGAATCTTAAGTCATCATTAATATATAAAACATACAATTAAGCAAAAAAAACAGTCATACGGTGTTCATCAAATCAAATTTGCAATAAAATATGCCGGACATCGACACCTTGACTTTACCGTTTTTTATTTTTTATTTTTTTAGTGTTTTAAAAAAGAAATTAATATACCCAGTATCACTCTTACAGTAAATACGAATCTACCGACACCTCTCAAGCTAAAATCCATCGAGCCGTTCAGCCTGCAGAGCGAGCCAAACATTAGAATTTGGCGCCAAAAATCCGCCATTTTTTTTTTTTTTTTATATATACCCAGTGTCACTCTCACAGTAAATACGAATCTAACGACACCTCTCAAGCTAAAATCCATGGAGCCGTTCAGCCTGCAGAGCGTGCCAAACAATTATACATACAAACTTACATACATACATACCCTCGAAAACATAACCCTCCTTCTGTCGCAGTCGGGTAAAAAGAGAAGAGAATGAAGAGAAAATATTTAAAAAAAAAAGAAAAAAAGTGTTAAGAAATGAAATGTTCGTAAGTGTAACGTCCTCGTGTGTCAGGTGGTGTGCGGCGAGGAGGCGGAGGTGGAGGAGGAGCCGGAGGTGGAGGCGGCGCTGGCGTCGGGCGCGCTGGCGCCGGCCGACGTGTGCCTGCGGCGCGCCTCGCGGGCCACGCGCGTGCTGCGCGCGCTGGCCGCCGCGCCCGCCGCGCAGCACGACGCCAGAGCACGCGCCGCGCACGCCGCCAACACCATCAACATCCTCACCGTGCGTTATATACCCATCTGTGCTCATACTTACTGTAGCTTTATTTCGTAACCCCAAATGAATCGATTTCAGCTTCCATAACATACCATCACATTTGCATTTCCCAAAGGCACATAGGTGTACCAATTTACATCCACAGTTCGCTGGTACGTTTAGGTCCTATGTAGTAAGCGGTGAGCCTGTTGCCATAAACTGGGCACAAATCCTACCTCCGAGCTACTGAGAATTTTATTTATTTATTTTTTTTGTTTTTAAAAATAAGTACTGAATACTGCCACGCAACAATTAGCTTACCCCCTGTATTGCAGACCGTGCTGAGCGCCATGCACAAGACGCGCGCGCAGTGGGTGGCGGGTGGTGGCGCAGCGGGTGGTGCTGCGGACACGCTGCTGGGTGCGCTGGCGCAGCTGCTGCGGCGTGCCGTGTCGCAGTGCGCGCGCGCATGCACACACGCCACGCTGCGCGCGCAGGTGTGTGTCACACTGTTACTCACTCTCACTAACACTGCTGGGTGCGCTGGCGCAGCTGCTGCAGCGCGCCGTGTCTATGTGCGCGCGCGCCTGCACACACGCGCAGGTGTGTGTCACACTGTTACTCAGCGCCCGGGGTATGTCAGACTGTTACTGACTCAAACCCACCCATGTTCCTCCTAATAATGCCTTTTGCGTTCCAACACCAAAGTAACTGTTTCAAATAAATTCCGCAACCCTAGGATGCCATCATCCTAATTGGTCAAAGCGACCAAACCGAACCTTATTACAGACGCAAACAAAAAAAAAATACTATGTCTATACCATCATTTTGTTGAACAAGTCAAAATGTGGCATTTTGTGTAGACTTAACACCGCATATTATCAAAACTTCACGTGACACCTCTTTTGATTAAAATATTAATGATATAAATCTAAATTCTTTCAGATTTAAATTATATTTTTTAATCTAAATTCTAAATTAAAATTTCAAATTTCGCCAATATCAACATACAACGAACACAACGTTTTGAGTCTGTTCATACACTAATACCAACTAATTCTATGATATAACCTAGGTGTACGAGGCAGCGGCGACACTAGCAGACTTGATCCTGACTGACGCAGAGCATCTTAACAGCTCCTCGCAGACGCAGCCCGCGTACGAGCGCATCAGGCGGGAGGTCATACAGCCTTTCAGTATGTATACCAATATGTTATCGTCAACGACTATATATTACTAGACTCCTAATAACAGGCGACCGATGTCTGTCAACACATCAGGCAAAAAAGTCTTATACCCGCCGTGACTCACCAAGTTCGTATTAGTTTCGACCACTCCTGTGAGCCGTAAACACGTCCGCGTTACTCTTGTAAAAAACCGAGAAAATTTAAATAATAATGGCCCCGTGTACAATACGTTTTTGTGATAAAAAAGCCAGACTTCTAGTTTCCTAAAACACGGTATCACATTTCATCGGTAAGTTAATAGTTCCATAATCTAAATGAGATTTAATTTCTGACAATATTTATCGGGGTTCACCTTATACTGGTCGTACTTGTATGCATGGCACATTGCGTCTCTTTCCTTTGAAAGTATTTTTTTTGCTATCTCTTTTCCTCGATTTTAAGTAAAGATACTTAGTGATGTTCCAAATTGTGCAACCACTTCTGTTGTCGATAAAGCAAAAAAAAACCCTATAAATATTTATTTATGCAAAAAATATTTTTTTAATAATTAGAAATTACAACAGATACATCTGATAAATTGTGAAACTTTAATTTATTAATTTTAGATATCAACACGATCCCGATTTAAAAAATAAATGGATAATTGCAACCAAGCGAGAGAACTGGATCCCATCTACTTATAGTGTAATATATATATTATGTTCAAGTCATTTTACCGAAGATTGTTGTATCCCTATGAAAAACCGTCGCCGCCTACTAAGTTCAGCAGTACCAATTAAGTATTTGCCTCTTTTGGTGAGTTTAATCATTGTACTTATTTTTTTCTGTTTCCTAGTAAAAGTATATTTTACCTACATGATTCAATCTTAATTAGAGTTAAGTATGTTAAGACATGTTTTATTAAATACAATTAAAAACTATCGATACTTTCTTGTTTGATTTAAAACTGTCCCATCCCTGATGACATGCGCTGACGTCACATTGACCTTGAGTTAGCCAATCAGAACGCAGTACCCCGTCCCCCTCGCTTACGTAGTACCTCAGCGAATTGGCAGAAAATTTTGTTCGTTAGATCGTGCAGATGCGGAGTCTAGTAATATATAGTCGTTGGTTATCGTCTTTATACCACATGTTTAGATATTGCATTAGTTAAGTTTGTTATCGATACAGTTTAGAATAGTGATGTGATTTTGTTTCCAGTCGATGAAGGACAAATGGAGCGCGCGGCAGCACTCGCCGAGAAGTTCAAAGACTTTGAGTTGCTGATAGAGATGTGCGTCAAGAACGACGACATGGAGAAACTGTTTTCTTATATTGACAAGTATTCCAACGAGGTATGTTCCTAGTTTAAATGTTGTTTTTTGTTGTGTGGATGAACATTAATTTTGAAGGGAGGGTAATGGTATAAGCATAAAGTCGGAGAAATCGCATAGTAGACGCCGGCGAACTATACGGTAGGCAGATTTGTGGATTCGTTTAATAAGTTTAGTGTTGCGCTCGCAGGGCATCGCGGAGCTAACCTTCGCGCGGCTGACGGAGCGCGGCGGCGCGGTCCGCCTGCTGCGCGCGCTGGCCCCCGCGCCGGGCCCCGGGGCCCCGCCGGGCGTGGCGCCGGGCCCCGGGCCCCGCCTGCGCGCGTGGCTGCGGGCGGCCCCCGGGCGCGCGCCGCTGCTGGCGCTGCACGAGCTGGGCGCCGGCAACCTGGCGCGCGCCGCCGACGCGCTGCTGCTCATGGCCGAAGACGAAGTGGACTCCGTCAACAGGCTCACGGTACGATATGGTCATATACATGTCAATCTTTGACACCTATCACGACGACCTTTATCTCCATACGTGGGCAGTATGTAGCTTCAGTGTGGTATGCCCGCAGACGACGGCGTCGCTGGGCAAGCTGTGCCTGGCGGCGGCGGGCGAGACGGGCGCGGCGTGGTCGCGGCTGGAGGCGCGGCTGTCGCTGGCGGCGCACCACGCGGGCCTGCCGCGGCCGCTGCGCCTGCACCACGGCCTGGACGACCAGGACACGCGCGTGCTGCCGCCCGAGGACATCATACAGGTGAGGAACACTACATGTCCTCATTTCTCTTTAATTAATGATGATGTACGTACACTCCTCAATCTGTGCCCATTTTTTTACCGACTTAAAAAAACAAGGAGGTTATCAATTCGACCCGTATCATCATCATCATCTCAGCCATAGGACGTCCACTGCTGAACATAGGCCTCCCCTTTAGATGTCCACATATACCGGTTGGAATGTATGTAATATTTCCAGAATTGCCCAGTTTTCGTATATTTTAGCTATATCAGCGTCTGAACAATTGTGCCAAATTTCAAAAGTGTATGTATGTAAGTTTTTATGTTTGCGTTCGCATATCTCCGTAACTACAAATCCGATTTAAGTAATTCTTTTTTTGTATTAGGTATTGTTCAACTTAGGGAATACTGCAAGTTTCATCAAAATCGGTTCAGTAGTTTTTGAGATAGGGAATTTTAACTGACTTTTTATTATATTATGTTTGTTCGCGGATAACTTCGTCGTTTATGAACCGATTATGATGATTCTTTTTTTCTTGGTAAACTTCCCAAATGGTCCCATTTAAATTATATTTCATATAGATCTGATGATGGATTCCGGAGACAGACAACGGAACTCTTCAAAAAATGACAGCAAATCAACCGCGATTGCTGCTATCGCATAAATATGCATTGTTTACGCAATCACACAACATAACATCACGCCTGTACACTCAAAAGGGTTACACAGACGTATTTGAAAAATTCTAATCAAAGTAAACGAAATCGCTTAGTTTGCTTTCTTATGACTTCTTAGTGGTGTCTCGTTAATTTACATAACATGACAGTTTCTTCATGGATTTGGATGACAGGAAGTTGATACTAAAAAGCGAGAAAAAACTTTTTAACCGACTTCAAAAAAAGGAGGATTATCAATTCGACTGTATTTTTTTTTTATGTTTGTTACCTCGAATTTCCCGACTGGGTGAACCGATTGTCATGATTCTTTTTTTATTTGAAAGCTGGCGCTTTCCGTGTGGTCCCATTGCCACCATTTCAATATCTGATGATGGGATCTTGTAGAAATCGAGGGAACTCTTCAGTAAATAACAGCAGATTAACCGCGATTGTTGCTATATCATATCTAAGCATTGTTTATACCATCACACAACATAACATCACGCGTGTACACTCGAAAGGGTAACACAGATATATTAAGTAGTATTCGAAAATTTGGCCTCCAAGTAAACGAAATCCCATAAGTATTCTGTTTTCTTATGACTTTTTAGTGGTGTTAAGTTAATTTATGTAGTATGACAGTTCCTTCATGGATTTGGATGACAGGAAGTTGATACTAAAAAGCAAAAAATAAAAAACTTTTAAACAAAAAAAACAACCAAGCAATACAAAACAACAAACAGAACCAAAGCCACCGACTTCCAAAGCTAAAGTTATTTTTCACTTTTTAGTTTTTGAAGGCGGTTGTTTTTTTTGTTTAAAAGTTTTTTTTTAGAAAAAAGACAACCGCCTTCAAAAACTAAAAAGAGAAAAATAACTTTAGCTTTAGAAGTCGGCGGCGGCTTTGGTTCTGTTTGTTATAAAAAGTTTTTTATTTCTACGGTTAATGATAAACGTCGTTAGATACAGAATGTTACAGTTTTAAGTTAATATTTAGTTTATTTTGACTCTGCTCTGAGTGAATGCTACTTACCCGATTACAACAATAATCGGGTAAAAGTAGCATTCACTCAGAGCTTATACAATGTTAACTTCGCGCTCATTTTGCTCAATAAAGAATCCTCATTTTCACTTCGATCGCCTAGGTAGGTAGTGTCACTAACGGCCACTTTTTATAAATGTTTGCAATCTTAGATTGCGGTAGTAGATACTGCAATACATGTAGAGATACATTATTAAACCTGTAACACATAATGTGGCACACTCTGATATGTTGCCTTACAGATGTACATCGAGTCGGAGAGCAAGGCGCTGACGGAGTACGACTACAAGAAGGCGCTCGACCTCACTGACTTCGTGCAGGACATGGAGCGCCGCGACGATCTGCGACTCAGAGTAACTTACTTGTTTGCTTGTTTTTTTTTACAACAAATCGTTAACAAAGATTTAAATTTATACTAAAAACGGCCCATTTTTTTTTCCAATTGTTTAATTGTTGACGATAAGGATGCGGTGTATACCGATACACCGCTTATTTCGAATCAGTCTGGATTTGAAGTTTGATAAAGTATATGAGCCCTAGTAGTATAGCCGGCCTGTGCACAGGTGTGGTGCGCGAGCGTGCTGCGCGACGACTGGAGCGCGTGCCGCGTGGCCGCGCCCGCCGCCGAGCTGCACGACAAGATGTTCTTCCGCCTCATCGACCTCGTGCACGTCATGGGTGAGCACGGAGACCACGCCGCTCCGATCACATCTACTCAAACCGCATTATGATCTCATTGCTGATACTGAAAGTACTTCAAACCTGAAGACATTCTTCTAAAACATTGTGATTGCGTCCTCTAGGCGGAGACCTGGAGCTCCTGCTGCCCCCCGTGGAGGACATCCTGACGGCCCCCGAGCTGGCCGAGCTGGTCTCCGACCCTCGGTTCCACTTCATCATCAAGTACGGCTACGAGTGCGTCGACACCACGCGTAACGACTCCATGACCGAGGGGTAAACTTAACAAAAGTTAGTCTAACGTACACGGTCAGCCACACGAATATACGAAAACTGCCTTTACTGATACCAAATAAAGGCGCTGTCAAAGTCGAATTGTTACCATGGAAATGCGGTTGACTGTGAGTTTGTGAGAAAATAATAATAATAATATAGTTGTATAAGTACATAAATGCGTAAAGACTACTGATATTGTACAGGCTGTTGGTTTTTTCGCCTGCATCTGTTATGGAGATATGTATTATGTAGCCTGTAGGTACCACTATTGGGACTTTAAGGTAATTCCTGTGTAGCTCGCGAAATAAAAAAAAATATTAGGTTTGTTGCAAATTGCAGCGCTATTCTACGTAGTAATCAACGTATCAAACAGTACGTTGATTCTTTCTAAATTTGTTGTGCAGTAAACGTAACGTAAAAAATTGCGAACTACCTTGAAGGATTTTCCTTAAACGTTATTATTTAGTAACCATTGTTTGAACTGATAGAGCTAGCTTTGTCAGAGCGTATAACACAAGTTGGCACAGTAAGACGAGCTAGAGATAGCCATTTGCGTGTAAGCTGGCTCTCACGCTCACCGGTGGTGGCGCCGGGTGAGCTCACTGCATGCGAGGGCGACACTGAGCTCGTTTCGCAGGCCTCTACAGCTGCCGACACACGTGCTCATATTACTTACAAGTTTAATGTAGTATACCTACATAAACTGTTATAAAAGAGGTCAGTAAACAATGGACCCCATGTAATACATTGTCTTGAAAGACTTACTAAAGTCTGATAATTTAGGATAGATTCTTAAAGCTTAGTAAATATAAGTATAATTACCTAGATTTGTAGCGAGGTTCAACAGATGGCACCTCTGTCGCCCTTGTTATTTGTTTTGTTTTCGCCAATAACACGCTCGCAGTCGTTAATATGGCGCAACGATTCATAAGTAAAGTTCGGTTTTGCTTAGCGCCGTCTCTGTCATGCATATTTGTATGACAGTCTCTTTCTAAAGTTCGTTTCACCATATTATGGCCCGAATACAATAGATTAAATTAGTTATAAATAGTTTGTAGTATATAGTTTAATTGGTAGATATTAGTTAGTAGTGTTAGTGTCGCTATCCGCTATACGGTTTAACACACTCAATCAAGTTTTAATGTCATGTGTACTGTTTGAGACTGCCAAGTTGTTATATTAGATTGCATGTAACAAAAAGTGTTCACAAAATGTATAATAATATTTACTTTATTTATTTAAAAATATTTTCTCTGGAATTCGGGAAAAAAATGTCTTCTTAGATGTTTTTGAAGTTTTCGTCCGTCGACGGCAATTTTGGTGATGGCAGCCGTAGATCCTATCACACAATATGTGTATTGTCGGATCAGCCTCTATTAATACTGTACCAAGAAATTGATACGTATATCGTTACAGCATAGGCAGGCCCAACAAAAATATATAAGGTAACCCTCTATCATACCTTGCCTAGTTAACAGAATGAATTTGAAGAGAAAATTGTCGAACATTTGATAGGTGTCTGGAGAATAAAAAGTCGATGACTTGTAGGAGTTGTAGGTACATCTGCACTCCGGGGGCCGATTCATTATTAAAACCGCCGACTGCAACGGCTGCAATGACCGTACGCCATCGCCGATGCATGTTGCTTTCATTCCTGTCACAACAAACAATCGTGTACATTGACGTGTGATATCGACAGATTATTTAGGATGGCTTGCAGAAAGCTGCAGTGTATCCAGAACCGCAAATAGTGAGAGATGTTAATGATAGATATTATTATAATAAGCTTAGGATATAAGTTAGATAATTCCCGCTACGGCTGGGTTATCGAATCGCGTCCGACTGACATTCTTGACTAACATCGTAGGTAACAACCTACTACTGAATCCAAACAACGACCAACTTTATAGCAGAATATGCTTTCCTAAATGTTTTAACAGCAGTAGTGAACGAAATGAAGTACCGGCCTGGGGCAAAGCGTGGATTGTAACCTGCAACTGATAAGTCGAAACGTTCACTACTGTGACCGTGTACTTAAAACATTACATGGACTTGAAATAATCGTTAGAAGCCTACATGAATGCTTGTTAAAAAACGAAAAAAATGTTAAATCGCCATTTGCGTAGCGAGGCAAGAGTGTCAGTCGAATTGCAAACATTATAACTCACCATTCGATGATGTGCTGTCAGACTGATTTAGATGTAATTAAAGTTAGTGTTCGGAACAGAGCTGCAGATAACGGACCTTTATAAAACTAAATACAGTCACGGGAATGTTTTGTTTAGCAGTTTGACAATACTTAAACATATGCCGTGTTGAAGCCATTTCATACGACTGATAAAGAATTACTGTTTTGTAATATCCACATGAGCAATTTAAGTTCAGAGTCAAATTGCTAAATATTGATTTCTCTGATAAAACTTATTCGTCATTATAAAGATTTTAAGTAAGATACAATAATATTTCTAAATAAACGTTATATGTTCACGCGATAGTCCGGTATTTCATGGAACTTCCGCTTTTTAACTCGAAAAGTGTGTATGGTGAAAAATGGTTATTTCGACTACCGAGACTGGTGATGAGCTATCCAGGACCGTTATAATTGTTCATTATCTGTAGATATGTTCCGAACTAGTAGTTTTAAGTTTTACTTTATTGAGAGCCAAGACAAGAAATACTAGGTATACTCGACAGTGCGGCTGCCATACAATGTGTTCGGGAACTTACCCCCTCTTAGGCTTGTAATTCTTATGAGAATACGTTACTAAAAGGCCTAAAGCCTGAATTGAACTGAATATAAGAACTGCTATCGTTTCTGCTATGGCTCTCATAGAATTTAGGTAGAATACATTGTTCAATTTTAGCTCAGATAGTTTGGTACACACTGGGCATACCAGGATCGAAGCGTAAGACCAGGTTACTAAAAGAAACACAATGCTTGACTACAATTTGGTCGCCAAATGTATTGAAAATGCAAGGTGTTGCGCAAATCCTAAGTAATATTATGGTACTGTGAGGTATTTTGAGCAAGATTGGACGATGTAATTCTTATTGTTAAGTATCGTATTAATTGTGAAGGCGATGGCGGATCCAACAACTCCTCTAGACTGCTTCTAAAGATAAACATTTGCTACAAATTTAAAGAATTTCTAAAATGGAAAGCTAAATGTTGTTCCGCCACCGTCGGATGTAATGGGCCAGGCATAGTGTACGTGCTTACTACCAACTAACTCGTAGGAGGTAGGAATGTACTCGAGATCTGTACGCGAACGTTAATAGAGAGCAATACAATTTGAAGACTGTTCATTTTACATAAATTTAAATTTCAGCAATAGGATAAGATATTTTTTTATTAAAAGGCTGAATGTTAATTGATCAAATTAAAAAAGATTGCTATTTATGTACCTATACTATACTTTAGAGACCAAAAATTCTAATTTCAAATGTACAAATGTTAACGAAATACAAATACTTTGCCTTCAAGCTTTCTCTTAGTTTTACTATATTGTATGTATTTGTCTTATTACTAATTATTATCTTAATTAAGTAGAACAGCTTGCTCTAGTTGTAATTAATTAAATTAACATTACCTTCAAAAAGTAAGTTTATTTTTAACTATTGATGTTTATTTTGTTGTAAAACTCTGTGTCATTTTGTTGTTTTAAAATTATGATTTTTGTTGATCTGAATACATTTAAATAAAATTTCGTTGAAACAAAATGGTCTGTCATTTTCCCCGTTTCCCGCGTAGCCGGGCGCGGCGGCGGCGAGCGCGCCAATGTGCCGGCGGCCGCGACCCGGCGCGCATGCGTGCTGCTCGCCGCTCTAACTGCGAACCTTTTGTTTACCTATCTGTTTCCACACGACAGTTATCGAAGCCGCGTCTCGGGACTCGTGAATAATATTAATACACTTGGTTTTGGATTAAATTCAGTAATACATTATTGAGTGAGTTTGTATTAGTGTGTGCTCTCTAAGGATAATAAAAGGGGTCGCAGTTTCAGTACAGCGTCGCCGGCTCAGCCGTGTAAGTATTTATTAGAAATATATCTCTATATTTTTTTTTCTTCATAATTTAACTTAAATAAGTGAATACCTACCTACCTTACAATAATTTTTCACACCGATTGCTTAAGATTCGTAAACTTTAAATCAAAGGTTTACCCGAAACAGCTGCTAAACTTAATCTATATTTTCTTCCTGTATTATGCAGTTACTAAAGGACCCTTTTTATTAAAGCTCTTGTGGATCTTACTTTAACATCAAACACTTTCTATTGGTAACATTTAGATTCCAACTAGTTTCATGTTAGAATCTAAGCAAACCGGAATGCTGAACATTTTATATGATCATCATCATCAGCTGATCCTCTTTACAAAAATAGCAAAATAAAAGCACTTAGATCTATGTACCTACATTGACTCATCTGGTGTCTTATGTTTTAGTCATTTACTCGGGATGTAGGCACCAATCTGACGAAATCTAGGTCAATTTCTAGGGTGTAAAATCAATAATTCAAATTTTAAAAACCAATACTTAATTTAAATCTATATTTGAAGAATTGCATAAAGCCAAGCTAAAACCAAATAATACTTCAAAAAGCTCAAAGCTTCGAAGCGTGAAGATAAAATTAGTACCTACCTATTAAAAGTCAAAGCCATTTGAATCAACTCATTTACAAACACTTCAATTGTCACGGAGTCTGTCAAATAGTCAGAAACTTGATCTAGTTGCTCGTTCCAAAACGTAGAGAGGCCTATCCTCTGTGGAGAAGAACGAACGTATAACTCATCAAGTAACATTTTTGCTGCTTCTGTAAGTGATAGCAATGCGCGTATAAAACAATATAATTTAAAAAAAAATGAATAAAGTAAGACAACTATGATTTACCAGTGTGTGTGTCATTTTCTTCAGTTTCCTGTGTTAGCTGCACTTAGACCATCTTCATTACGTCGCTCACAAATTGTATAATGAGCTCATGTTCAACTCCTTCAAGACAGATGTATATCTACTACCATGTTACAGTTTTAGCTGTAAGTGGCGCACTTCCTGCAGCTAGGGGGTGCATACTCGCTAATGGTCGCGTGTCGCAGTTAATTCAACGTCGTCGCCCAGTTAGCCAAGTCAACCACTCTTAATTGGCACAATTCTCCACGCGTTTGGTAGATTCGATTGTTCTAGCTGTGTTAAGTCTTTACACAAAATCCATAACTTTGTTAGGACTCGCCATAAAATCTCAAAGGCATAACAGAAATCGTTAACGCTCAGACATCGGGAAGTAAAATAGACAAAAGATATCTGTACCTTTATTCATCTCTGATAATCTCTGTAAAGATATTTAGTCTAAGGAATTGTTAGTTTGCTAGAGGATAGCTATGGTATACGGCGTATTCGGCATCAGTATTGGCATAATTAAGGAGTTCCTTATACTTAGGCATAGGAACGGTTGTCTGAAGATGATGATTAGATCAATTAATAATAATGGGTTCCCTTAAGTTTCACTGCAGTGACATGTCATTCAAGACATGATGATAGGTGACAAAAAATGACGAAAACACAGTTTGCAATGTAAAATTTTAATTGAAAAGCCTAGCAACGAGTTCCATGAGTCAAGTTCATTTATTTTTTCTATTACCTTTACCTAAACATGAATTTCATGGGGAGCGCGATCGTCTGATCAGCAGTGACCGCTTAGATTACCGACACGCCACACCAGTTAGCCGCCATTACCGGCCGGCTACCTTGGAGCGACCTCACCGTTTCATATCTGATACCCGACACGAAACCAAGCCAGACGGATTTCAGTGAAATTATCCTAATTAGGCAACAAAGAATTAACTAAGTAAATGTTTAGCAAGGACAGAGAAACACTTCAGGTAGGTAACATAGGTCGAGCGATCAATACTTAGGTAGGTGCTATATTGACATATTGTGGCTAGTCGTGATCGTGAATCAAAATCCTTGCCTTACACTAGCAGTCCTTTGACCCACTCCTTCCCCTCTGAGTCGCAAAGCACCGCCTCGCTTATCAAGCTCATATTGTGTTAACCCTTGTGTACCTATGCTGTTTGTATGCCAACTTTCCTATTTCATACTGTTTTTGTTTCTTGCCAGGTAGGTTAACGGTTAGGAAAAGATAAAATAAAGATTATCTGTTACTTTATTTAAATAATTAAATATATATTTGAAGTTGACGTGGGTCCTCAATTATCGGGGCTCACTCATTATTTTACGTGGTAGGTACTTAAACACCAGGCTGTGCGGGTAAGTTGTGAGACTTTGTCGCAAAAATAACGGACCAATTAACATTTCGTTTACATTAATTAACATCGACACAAATAAATGACGTTCGTTTCAGGCGGAGTCTTATCTTTAATGGCAAATTTCACGAATTTGTAACTTTACATTATAAAGGTTATAAACTTATAACGTACCAGTTTAAAATACAAACACATTGATCGACCACCATTATAGCTACATTAAGTACCTAGTAGAGGCGCCATTGCAGCCTGTGACGTCATCAGGGCACTTCGCACACGTCACAATTCGAAGGGGTGCCTATGTGTATGTATAAGTAATCTGAGAATAATTCAATTATTTTATTCCCCTAACTAATAGATTTAGGTCCTGTGTCCGTGTCTGAAATTTAATTAATGTAACAAGGCAGTCAGTTTCATTACAGGTACCTGTAATAGTTAGCACACGTTGGGTAGCTAGCCAGTAGCTAGCGTTATCAGGCCTTTTATTGGTACTCTACAAATATTAATTAGGCCGCGGTTTAGCCAAATTAGGAGAGTTCCATATCGTACATTGACGTTAAAACTGATTACATTTATCTACCTGTTATAACCACTGACTCTCTTCTGGTTGCAAGTAAGTAAGTACCTACTTACTCGTGCCAAACTTTAAAAGATCTTATTCAGAAGTGAGTCTCTGTACAGGCTATAACCCGAATAGTAACCCGGGTAATGAGAAGTCAACACTCTAGTCAGGTCACACTATTGGTTCGTAATTCCAAAGAAACTTGCCAAGTGTGCACGCGGTTACTCATTGCACACATTAAATGAAATAGGGGAAGTTGGGTGATGGATTTAATTCGTGTGAATACCCTGCAGCGAGCGCAGGAAGGATTGCATGCCACGCCAGCATTAATGACATCATCTTTCGTATTCTTTCCTTTGCAGGAATGCCAGGTGTTTTAAAACCCAATAGCTAGGCATGCGACAATTGGAACAGATCGGATGGGATTATGGGATTGGGTAGACCTTTGCTGTGGGATGCAACATGTGTCGAAAAACCATGTTCTATTCCATCTTACAATCTGTCCATCTATTACATCTTGCTGTGCTGGGGCAGTTGCTGCATGGGCCGAAAACCGCAACCGGCCCAAATATTATCCCTTATCTTCCCTATCCTTGACCTATCCTTGATGTGTGTTACTATGACCTGAATGCAAATCTCCTCAATAAGCTTGACCGACTTCTTAATAACTGCATTCGATTCGTATTTAATCTCCGTAAGTATGATCCGTGTCCGCACATCGGTCGCTCTTAAAGTGGTTGCCCATCAAACAGCGTACGGCATTAAGGGCCTTGACAAGCTTATTCTCACTTCTAGGTAGGTCTAGTTCTCCCTCCTATCTGACTTTTCATTTTCAATACTTGTGCTCCGCGCACAGTAAGAATCTTCGTTCCTCCAATAATCGTCATTTACGAAGTCCTTCCCACCGCACTGGTTTTCTTAAATCTTATTTTCCTGTCCAGGCAGTTTTCCTTTGGAAGGCGTTATTTTCTGTTTCTGTTCCTTTTTCTTGCACCTACTATGTTTTGTCTCTGCATCACCCTGAGGTAGACTGGCTTCCTTTTTTATACATTGTATTTTTATTCATAGATTTCGTGTATGTACCTATATGTAAATGAACCTGATTGATATTCATAATCGCTAAGTTAGTCGTACCTACTTTGCACCTAAAATACATAATAAGATATCGTTGCAACTGATTAAAGTTAAAGACACCTTACGCCTACGAATTTGCTGGGGAGGATCGAACAAACTATATTGTGTTGTAACTTTATAAAACAAATCCTGACTACCTATCAACACTATTCTAATTCAGCAATAATCAATTCGCAACTCGCACATAACTGATCTTTAGCTCGAATATCTTGTACATAATAGAGCAGACCTAGTTAACAATTAAGTAACAACAATGCTTAGTATACGCACTACGTCAGCCTCGTGAGAAAGTTGCCTAGTCAATCATGGCTGTGCCACTGTGCGCAGTTGCCCCATAGGCCAAACGTCAGGTTTTGTTCGCCTATTGTGTGCTAATTAGGTGGCGCCTCGTCATACTGATATCTATTCTATAGCTTCTAAAAATAATAAAACTAATGTTAATTGTGTGTTAAATATCATCAGCCAGTGCCCACTGCAAGGCGAAGGCTTTATCCTCTGCGGAGTGGGACCGTTGATTGGCACACCGTCACTAAGTGCTGGCTATATGACTGTTACGTATCCTCACGATCTGTTCTTGTATTAGTACGAGTAACAGAGGAAGGAGCACATAGATTGATTTATATATAAAAATTAAACCTTGTGAACTTCGAAGGATTGCGCTTGCAATTCTGCTCGGTTGCCACTGTTCTGCTCGTTGTCGGTTGCTCATTGTCAATTCATCTTACGTTTCCTGCTGTGCTTATACAACACGTAAGCAGTACCTATTCAATGATATGTAATTCCATCCACATCAATCCAACAATGTGTCTCTGTTTTCCTATCAAACTGGGAGTCTAAATCGAATCCAATCTATTTCTAAAGAGTGGGTAGGACTAATTAATAAATAAATAGGTACATGATGATGAACTGCCCCGTTGGTGTCGCGGTCGCAAGTACGACTGCTGTGCAAGGGGTCCCGGGTTCGATTCCCAGGTCGAGCAAAAAGTGTTATTGGGTTTTTCTATGAAATTCTCAGTAGCAGCTCGGAGTTTGGATTTGTGCCCGGTTAATGGCAATAGGCTCGCCCCCTATTACATGGGACCTAAATATACCGGCGAACTGTGGGTGTACATTGGTACACCTCAGCCTAACTCTTCGGGGAATACAGGCGTGATGGTATAGGTACATGATCATTTTGTCACGATATCTAGTAATCTATTTTAGCGAACAGCCCATGGGCTTTCTACAAGCAAAAGTTCGATCATCAGGTATGTTTGCGTACATATTGACGAGCACGCACACGGCACAAGCGATACGGTTATGTTAGACAGTGGTAGGTAAAGTATTTCCGATTCCAACAAGAAAACACATTATACGCCACTTTAGGTAATACGGCTCATTCCAGTAAGGAGGATTTCCTCCATTGTTGGAAATCATCACATAATGCAATGATCCGTCGCCAGCATCTCTGATAACTGTGACCTCCACGACAGATGATTAACTAATCATCATTGAATGCACCATC
Organism: Caradrina clavipalpis; assembly: GCA_932526535.1. Classification (NCBI taxonomy): domain Eukaryota; kingdom Metazoa; phylum Arthropoda; class Insecta; order Lepidoptera; family Noctuidae; genus Caradrina; species Caradrina clavipalpis. The sequence continues at coordinate 233,723 of OW052107.1, read as the reverse complement.
ATCACCCACTTGTCCGTGTTAGTGCTCATCATTAGCCCCAGTTCGCACTAGCCGTGCAATTTGTCGTGCCCACAAAATATTAAGTAAGTGAACCATAGTCAAACTAAACCTAATAAATTATTTAGACCAGGCGCTTCGCTAAGTCAGTCCAATTACTTACCTGTACCAATTAAGATGGATTTATACCTAATAGAGCGTCCTAATCATTCAATTACTTAGTAGTTTATGATAATGATCTGACATCATCTGAAATTTAATGACACTTATGAATGTGTCGTTTAGCAGTAAAACTCATTTAAGTAGGCACTGTCCACACGCAGCGTATTTACGATTCAGTCATTATTTTACGTTTTATATATATACCATCACGCCTGTATTCCCCGAAGGGTTAGGCAGAGGTGTACCAATGTACACCCACAGTTCGCCGGTATATTTAGGTCCCATGTAATAGGGGGCGAGCCTATTGCCATTAACCGGGCACAAATCCAAACTCCGAGCTGCTACTGAGACTTTCATAGAAACACCCAACATTTAACACTTTTTTGCTCGACCGGGGAATCGCACCCAGGACCTCTAGCGTAGCAGTCGCGCTTAGACCACTAGGCCACCGAGGCAGTATTTTACGTTTTATAAGGTCTTTGGTCGCGAAAATCGGTTGGATGTCAGAACCAGAAAATCGATCATGGCGACGGGCAGTCTATGTCCTGCAGCGGATGATGATTAAGATATTTTTTATTAGGTACTACGTTTTCTGCTTTCCAGAACTAATTTCGCCAAATTAATGAATGGTTCCACTATCGGTGTGGCGGCGCGCGGTGCGCAGGCGCATCCTACTGCATAATTCATTGGCTTTGTTTGGAGCCGCGCCTGGTTCCGCGTGTGCTCCGCTTGCATGCACCACGGCTACTTAGCTCATTCATATCGATTACAATTCATATGCCCGTTTTCACTTACACTAGCTGACATCCAAATGTTATTCCGAAATTAAATACATACAATATAAGACACATCACAATTAGCCGCATAAATAAATACATATTGCAAGCATACAATATAAAAACCCAATAACACTTTGCTTGACCTGGCAATCGAACTCAGGACGAGGCCAAAGGGGCAGTTAAATAAGTTACATTAAGCAAAAATTATGCTGGGGTTCAACTTTTATGACGCAATGTAACGCACGTAAAACATAGTGTTTATCCCGTGAATGCAGGGGGGTTATTTAAAACTTGTTTTAACCTTCAAATACGCGTGAAAAACCCTGTCTGTCGCGCACTCGCGTGCATATAAATGTTTAATAAAGTCGCTTCATGTGATAATTGAACCGGCAAATGAAGATGTCGTAATTTTCTTTCAAGTACAATTTGTCAGTCAGTTATTTTTCAGTAAGTCGTGAGTTCTATGACCTTGTTATGTTACTCGTATCTACCCACCTGTTTGTTAACAGGTTCTCAAAAGAACATTATACAGAAAACTATTATCACTTTTCATTTATTAATTCTAGTTACAGTACTACAGTAGATAGGTTGTGTAGGTGCTACATTAAGTAGTGTCTATGTTCTTTTTTACAATTCTATGCTATCAATAAAACCGTGAGACCGTTACAATTGCAACATATACCTAGGTTGACTCTATACCAACACACTTTTAGCTGCGGAAATACTCTGCAAACAGACCACGGTATCATAAAATAAATATAGTTTGCAAGCCCACACCTATCTGTTTGCCATTGCTAGCTCCACAGAGCACCTCCAGGCACTACGTACTTCGCAGGTATTGTGTGCTGATATAATGGTGCTGAACGAGGCATTATGTCCCCGCGAGCAGCTGTGAGCCGGCCGGACGCGGCTCGCGGACGGGGAAGCGACGGCGGCAGCGAGCCAGTGTAAAGGGGTTCTATGTATAAAATTGTATGGCTGTCCGCTATAGGCACGTCTTTTGTGATGGACGTGACTACAATAGCGCTAAAGTTTGCACCTGTTGTGTTCCCGCGGCTGACGTAACCGGCATGCACACTGATGCCTGACGCATGAATCAATGAGCCGCGTGTGATAGACTATCTAATTCTAAAGGAATACTTACCAACTGCTCATAGAAAAATGTGTGATATAATAATTTTCTTTCACGAATATTAAATAATGAAAGTTCTAAGCTTTTTGAACGAGTCTGTTCAGATAGTTTAACTATCAACTTATCGCTGTTTACTTTGTGCGGCAGTTCGCAATACCGCCAATATGACTCTTCGCGACATCTGATATTTATAAAACCAAGTTTTTAACGGTTGACTTAGCCAGTCAGTCACCCCGGTGACCTACTTTCCAAACTTGGGGTCCCACCGCCCAGCCAAATCGCGACCCTCTGCAAAGGGTAGCCGGGTTCGATGACCTCGTGTCTGAAGGTCAACGTACCTCATTTCTTGGATGGTTCCTTATTCTTAGATTAAAATGTTCGTTTGTTGTAGAAGGAGTGTTTACTTAGGGTATCAGGAATCGATGCAAACAACTTAGTAAGCGCTTAGTGACAGTAAACTTACTTCTCGGGTAATCAGCAATATCAACAATTGCATTTGAAGATGGCATAACTTCTTTAGTTAAGCCACGCTTAAGAGAATATACGAAGGCGATTGAAAACTGCAGCCTAATCTTTTTACACATTTTACAAGGGCAGATCCTGATAATTAAATTGGTACGTAGTTGAATAATAAAAGTAATATGAGTGGGTGAGTAGGTACCTAGGAGCATGCATTATTAAATCTCATCGATGATGGTCGGACACTTTGCTACACATCTTCGCTGTGACCCGCATTCAAGACAATCAAAGTCACGGTGCTAAGGCGCTGGTCCTGCGTGAATCATTGGCATACTTCGGTGGACAGCGAGACGGCGTGATCTCGAGGCTCAAAAACGCATGGAGTCATAAGCAAATGGAATGCTAGAGTGTACACGAACCCTCGGCACTGTGCGGTGGACGGTGCGAGGTACATGTCTACTGCAGTCGCCGTTATATCGTCAAGTTACACATCAGAAACATTAAATTCCACTGTTCGTGAGTCAAAATGTAGGGTTAACAAATTGCCTGGTAGTTGTCTAGTATCCAGCGTTATTTCTCCATTTGTTTGGTGCGCCGCTGTCAGCGCGGTCACGGTCCATGGGCCCCGCCCAACGGTGCCGATATGAGTGACCACTGCGCCTTCGTGCCCACTGGAGCGTGGCGGTGCCGGCTCTACTTATCTTGTTGATGATGCCAATAACTTCTATACACTTTACTTTCTCATGATACGGATGTTTACGGAACTAAAAGCGGACATGCACACCAGCGGCGGCTACAGACCGCACATTACGTATTTCTGCAAGATTATCATGAACACAATAGTGAATAACAACTTCCAGAGAAAGAGGTCAATACTAGTTATATTACAGCCACTGCTAAAGATATGTCGGGAAAATGTGTCAACTAAACATATCAGCATCATCTACAGCCTGACTGGACCCACTCCAGTACTCCTGGCTCACTTTTCAGTACTTAATTAAGTATTCATTTAGGTCAGGTGTCGTAACCGGCGGTGCTTGTATGAGCAGATGTATGAATGTGGATGAAACGAAAGGAGTATGTAAGGATCGTAGTAGGTGACGTTCTGTGCCTTCCGTTCCGTTGACGTTCTGCCTATCCCCATGGGAAAAAGGCGTGAGTTTATGTATGTATGTATGTTGAGGCTCAATTTAAATACATTTATGTTTTTTACAATAGGTACTATTGGTGTGTCGGTGGAAATAATACAACCGTCTTGCTCGCTAGCTAGTTTAATACTGAATATCCACGCGCCACGCAGCGCGGCGCTGCGTGTGCGCGATGCGCGTAGGTACACATATTACGCGCGAAACACACATTATAATAATAGTATAACTAGGCAGATAGTACATACAGTTCATCCCTCCAACATTAATTTGGGAACCTGTAACAATACAAAATCTTCCTCACTACATAATACAATTATTTACCCTAATAAAACACTCATTAGCTTAATTACCTACCTAAAAATATTTCCTATAACAAACAGGTTTTCGGAGTCTCTTAGAGCGCTCAACCGGGGTAGGGTTTACAATACTTGGCTTAGTATGCTCATTCGAGACGGAACATTGTTCAACCGGTTGAGTCTCTTCATCCATCACCTCGCAAGCCTCCGCCCACTCGTCATTGTCGGTATCCCTCTGTTCCATTACTTTATCGTGGCCATATTCTACTGTGCCAGACGCGGCCCGCAACTCTCTCTCTTCCTCAGCACTAGCTGACGGAAACGAAAAAGGTGCCTGTGGCGCCGGCCTCGCGGGGGATTGTACATCGGGTTCCGTCGTAGGGAGCGGGGGCTGCGGCGGCGGCGCCGGCACTCGGTCGCACAATACCGAACTGTCGACGCCGGACGTGCTTCCCCTAATATCTACATCAGTATCTTTGCTCGAATTAGTATATTTCCTCATCTGATCTATGTGTCTATTACAACTAGTTCCGTAATCCTTAAAATAAATTTCAAACATTCTTGTACCTATAATGTTTTTTACAATACCTATACTCCAAATACTTTTCCTTGCAATGAACCACTTAGCCCATACAGTCTCACCTATTTGAAAACATCTGTTACATTTTAATGCCGATTGTTCGGTGCCCTTATCAATAGATTTAGCCTGTGGTAGAATTAAATCTAATCTGCATCTTAAATTACGACCAAACATTAACATCGCCGGGGTGACGCCAGTGGCGCAGTGAATAGTGTTCCTAAAATTAAATAAAAAACTCTGTAGTTTTTCATGAACGTCTTTTTGACTTTTACCCTCTGCTAATATACATTTAATCATTTTTTTACATGTTTTTACTGAGTTTTCCGCCTGCCCGTTGCTGGCTGGGTGATAAATAGGCGAGTTAAGGTATTCAATGCCATTTGCTTGGCAAAAGGTATGAAATTCTGATGAACTAATTTTCACATCATTGTCCGATACAATAACATTAGGCACACCGAACCTACAAAACATAACCTTTAATGTTTGAATAAGCGCATTACTCGAAGTACCACGGTCCATTTGAACACATTCCAGCCACTTAGAATACGCGTCTACGACGACAAGATATACCACCTGACCTATGGACATGTAGTCTATGTGAATGCGGTGCCACGGGCCCGGTGGCCGCGGCCAGGGCGCGGGGGCCGCTCGCGGCGGCGCAGCTCGCAGCGCCGCGCACGCGCTGCATGCTCCTACCCACCGTAATATATCTCTGTCAATTCCAGGCCACCACATTCTACTACGTGCGGCACTTTTAGTTTTAACGACGCCAAAATGAGCCGAATGCAATTCTTCTAGCATCCTATCTCTGTAGACAGGCGGAATTACTACCCTATGACCGCGGAACAAACAACCATCGCTTAATTCTAAATCCGATTTGCATTGAAAATACGGCACTATAGATTTACATTTTATTTTCCTAGGCCAGCCATTAGACATATACTTAATTACAGTTTTCAGCACACTGTCGGCGGACGTTGATCTTTTTGGCGTGAAATGTTTGTTGAGTACGTTCACTAGCTCACTAAAGGCGATTCCTTCGAGCTTATTCGGATGCACTAAGTTCCGAACCAGACGGTAGGATTCGTCCGACAAATAAGTTAAAAGCACTGCACTTTGATTATCGTCAGAAATGTTATTTAACTTTATAAACTGTATCAATCTACTGTGAAACACGTCCCATTCGTGGATTTTATGATCGAATACACTTATATTTCCAATGTAATTCGCCATTTTGTTAAAAAAAACACGTGCGTTGATCGCAATATCCTCGTCGCCAAATGGTGTGTCGGTGGAAATAATACAACCGTCTTGCTCGCTAGCTAGTTTAATACTGAATATCCACGCGCCACGCAGCGCGGCGCTGCGTGTGCGCGATGCGCGTAGGTACACATATTACGCGCGAAACACACATTATAATAATAGTATAACTAGGCAGATAGTACATACAGTTCAACTATACTTTGTTTTCAGCTATATTGAACGCTATAAAATACGTACCATAATACATAGTTTTACACCTCATATTGTCTGGCGTGCGTGCAGTACGTTGTAGAAGCAAAATATGGTGATTAATGTGGGTCATTTGTATTGCTGCCATACATTATGGTTGAATGGGCCAGGTGTAAGCGAGAGCTTCTGTTGCGAGCTGATTGATACATCTGACGCGCTACATTGCGTAGCCACACGTGACGCTGATTCATGTCGGTCGTCATTGTTCTGTAAGAAATAACTTTAATGAACAGTTTTCTTTAAAAGTTGTTTATTTTTATGAGAACTTGGGTATGATCCACCTGACGTTAAGTAGTAACGTGCCTAATACAGACTGCGATACCTCATAGAGTCTGGCAGAGTCTATTAACGGTCGATAAACTGTAAGAAACTGCTAAAGAAAGACAATACTGAACTGCCAAGCGGGCGCGTCTTCACCGTTAGCTAATTGCAGCAAAAAAAAAATGAATACCACAATTCTCCATCGTTCAGTGGTGCAATTTTCACTTGAGTAAAAGAACAACATGAACAGCAAGATATTTACCTACTATCAGTTATTTGTGTAGTCTGCCAGCACAACGTTCCACTCGCTTCATCCCAATTTGTAGTGTTATTTTAACTAGATTTATTTTACAAGTACCTACTAGTATGTAGGTACTTGTATTAGTTATGACCTCTAATTAGGTAACCGTCAGTCAACCCGCCAGGGATCGCAAAGAGAGATTTCCAACTTACGTATGCAAATTAATGGTGCTAGTAGGTAGACACTAGCGGTTACAACGTTGAAAAGTTGAATAGCTGTTATACTAGTTTATTCAGAATACTGCTAGGGGTAATTTCTGTCCGTTACCCCTAGCAGCCGGCAGCCCTAGCCCTAGCCTAAATAGGTAAATACATAAAGTACTTACATGATGCTGAAGGTAATCATATTTTACACCTAGGATATCCATTGATGTGAAGCCTATACGACAAAAACAAATAGTTTTTTCTTTTTTCAAGAGTTTCAAAAGCTTTAAATCCCAGTGAAAGTCGGGATCATATCCTGCACTGCTGGAAAACAGTTTTACTAAAAACCAATCCCTTAGCTGTACCTCTTGCCTGCGTCGCGTCGTTTCGAAATAACTTGTCACACTTAAACCTCGTTGAAGCTGTCACTCAGTCCTCGCTTCTACTTACTATGTTTACTGTAACATCGTAAAAGTAAATAGGAAGCTTATCACCGTTCACGTAGGTTCCATTCAAGTTGCACGATGAACTGGTGCGAAAGCCCGGCCCGCCACGCCGCACAGTGGTCTGAAAATCGAGCTCCATACTCATAGAAACTTAAAGTAACGAATTAAAAAAATAAAAATTGTAATGGCTCTGGTATACCTCCCTTTACATTATATTAACGTATGGATGGTACAAGTCACAATACGCGTGAGAAAAAAAATATTTATGTTTTTTTTGTATGGGAGAAAACACAAAAAGTCCGTTTTTTCGAAACTTAATGGAACTGTTAGGCTGGTGCTTACACGAGCTATAGTCCCATACACGGCGATCAAGATGACATACAATTCATGTACCTTTAGGCACCGCTTCGCACGTAGCACATTTTTGAAGTTTTGAATTTTCGACATGTGATTTTTCAAATCTTTGCCGTGGTTAAATGTCGTTGCCGATTGATTTACTAATATTATAATTAGATTAATGCTGCTAATGACCTTTATGATGACAATAATTAAAAAAGACATTGATTGTATAGGTTTTTTTGGTCAAGTTTTTTTTTTATTACAAGAACTAACTCCTTTGTTAATTGCCGTAATTAAGGTTGAGATATAATTAGATACTAATGACAAGAGATGAAGCTCACTTTGAGATCTTCTCCAACTTATTCATGTCCGAAGGAGTAGCTTTACATATATCACATGTCCGCGATGAGGTATGTGATAGCTGTGAAATGATTTTGCCATCTATCATGGTCATAAGCATTGAGTGCTTTACAACATGTTTTTCCATATTAGAAGGCTGCAGTGCTTCAATCTCAGCCTCAATCAAAGCCTGTTCTTCTATTATGTTTAATTTGTATTCGTTTGAAAACTTAAAGCCTGCAAAACAAGGTGGAAGGTGACGTGCTGTGTTGGAACATCAACATCAGTTGTGACGCCGAGAAAACCACTCGTGGAGCTAAGCCCGCTACAGAAGCGAAGAAGAGTGGAAGAGCTCCTAACGCATAGCACTGAAAGCCTTGCTCATGCAACTGCTTTGAGCACAAAACAAGAATGTAGCAGATATCATTAAACTGGTATCAGAGCATCCTGGAGAGTGTTGGTCTGAGGTGAGCAGAACTAAGACCGAATACTTGTTCTGCGACTTTGGCGGTCTCTCTAGTCCTGTGCCAATATCTCTCGCGGGAACACCCATACCAACCTGCTCTGACTTTTGGTACCTGGGGTCGCTTGTCCAAGGAGATGGCGGAGAAGACCGCGACTTAACGCATCGGATCAACTCAGGGTAGATGAAATGGCGACAGGTCACTGGAGTAACTTGCGATCTTGGAAAATTTACTAGTCTGTGATAAGACCTGTCGTACTGTATGGATCGAAATGTTGGGCCGTGAAGAAGACGGATGAACAAAGATTGCATGTAGCGGAGATGAGAATGTTGAGATGGATGTGTGGTGTGACCAGAATGGATAAGGTAAGGAACGAGTATATTAGAGGAAGTTTGAAAGTAGCGCCAGTGACAGAAAAGATGAAAGGGAACCGTTTGTCTTGGTATGGACATGTTAAGAGGAGGGATGAGACGCATGTAACCAAAACAGTTATGAATAAAAATGTGGATGGAGAGAAAGAGGGAGACCAAAGAAAAGATGGATGGATTGAGTGAAGAATGATATGAAAGAGAAGGGAGTCAGTCATAGCATGATGGTTGACAGGTTGGCATGGAAGAAGAAAACATGTTGCGCCGACCCCAAGTGACATGGGATAAGGGCAGGAAGATGATGATAGAGCATTCTGAAGAGACTACAAAGTAAGAAATTGTTAAATACAAAGAAAACTGAGCCTATATTTTCCGCTGATTTGTCAGCTTTAGGTATTTTGACCTCATTGAAGCTTTCGAAGTGGCAGTACCTATATAACATTTAGATCTTGCGCAAAAGAAGAAGGAATACCACTGTATCCTTCATAAACTGCCATCCTCGAGGCGAAGAAGGACTGCTACCCCTTAAAAGATACCATAGACATCACGGCAAGAGAGGTAAAAGTAAAGCTCCAAGCAATTTTGGACAAAACTGTGGCTAGGCTTGGAAAATTCTTACGTGTGGAATTTTTGCTGGCTGGCAAAGAGTTGACAATTATATGCAAGTGGGTCTTTGATGGTGCTTCAGGGCAAAGTCTAATTATATCTCAACCTTAATCACGATAATTAACATATGAGTTAGTTCTTAGAATGGCCAAAAAAAACGTAGACAATCAATGTCATTTTTAATTATTGTCATCATAAAGGTCATTAGCAGGTTAAATCTAATTATAATATAAGTAAATCGATCAGCAACGTCATTTAACCACGGCAAAGATTTGAAAAATCACATGTCGAAAATTCAAAACTTCAAAAATGTGCTACGTCCGAAGCGGTACCTAAAGGTACATGAATTGTATGTCATCTTGATCGCCGTGTATGGGACTATAGCTCGTGTAAGCACCAGCCTAACAGTTCCATAAAGTTTCGAAAAAACGGACCTTTTGTGTTTTCTCCCATACAAAAAAAACATAAATATTTTTTTTCTCACGCGTATTGTGACTTGTACCATCCATACGTTAATATAATGTAAAGGGAGGTATACCAGAGCCATTACAATTTTTATTTTTTTAATTCGTTACTTTAAGTTTCTATGAGTATGGAGCTCGATTTTCCGACCACTGTGCGCCGGCGCATGGGCTTGTCGAGATAAGATAGCTAGTGTCACTACACCGCAGCACTGGACGCCTTTACACATCTACGTGGGTAAACACTAGTTTACGCACGTGTAAAGGTACATCTTGAGTGTAGTCTGTACACCTTAGTGTTAGTTGCACAATAGTAGCTTCTACTTAGTGACGTAACTTACTTTACTTTCCAGAGATAAAACCAAACAAACTCTTGACATTGCCATTATTCTTTGCGACTTATCTAGAGTGCTTTCTCCGTAAACAAAACCTTGTTGGTTTTGTTCACGAAGAAATTTCTCCTTTAGCGCTCCTAGTCAAATCTTACAACTTTCGGCACGTTAACATCAACCGATCGCCCCGCATCCGCAGAATTAACCTCCGTTTTTTATTATTTCCTAAGTAGAACGTCTTTAATGTAGCTCCAATCATCAAAGGGCCACGTAATTATCGAACAGAAGATCAACCGCTAAGTGGTATCCAGTAGCGGTGAGGCGGTGTACATGACAGCGGAAGAGGAACTGCGTCCCGCGGGTGTCGCCTTACAAACTCACTTGGCGGACGCGCGGCATGACATACTTACGTAGATGCTTAGCCAAGTCGGATGCGAGCGCTGCATCTCGCGCCGTCCGACGTCTCCGGGGAAACTGGGCCAGCTCCAGTTGTGTTGTATAGCTTTGACTTGAAACTGTAATGTAATAACTGTGTCATTTCCAGCAGAGTGTTCTCGTCGTTCACTGCTGGGAATACGTTCTTGTGTAACTCAAACAAACATTGTGATATTCATAAACTGTGGCTCTTTCAACGGCTTCATGGCTGTTGTGCGCTGAACTTTCAGTAGAGACTATCAAACTTTTGCATGAAATCAAAGGTAAATTATCTGGAGAGGTAGTTCAGCTGAAATAGAGCCACTTTATCGCGAGATCAAAACTTTACGATGATTTTATGTTTTGAAATAAAAGACCGATAAACCTTTCAGCAGTATTCATAATTTTTAACAATTTTCAAATATGTTCTCTAATAAATTCGAAGGTGAACAATATTTTTAGTTTACGACAATCTATCGGCAACGTTTTATTGATCTTTTTATAGGAGAATGAGTGGATGGTGTGGTTTATAGGATGGTCCTTGAAGCTGCATTATCTGAGATCATCGAACACTTCGTCTAGCCACTTAACGTTGTCGTAAATCGCATTCTCATGAAAGTAATAAATTGGAGCACTCGTTACTCAGCTTAACTATCATATTCTACAATTTTTAAACAAATGGATTGAGTAATCAATTAATCATCTCCCAGCCTACTCGTAAATATGGGTCATATTAACGACATTGTTACTACTGAATTATTCTTCTTAAATATTTGCTGCTTTCAGAGCTTCTTGCGTAGTCAAAGAGGAGGAAGGACCTATATTTAACTGTTTACCATCTGAAATAATAAGCGAATGTTTTGCTAGTCAGGCTTAACCGCCACATCATCTTGCACAATTGGTTTGATTTATTGAACCATATCTCTCAACGTGTTTATAGAATCGTTAGCAACACTGTTTACTGTAATATTGGCAAACATTTGTGTAATATTTACAACGATTTCACAAAGATCTTTATGAACGTAAACATTATGTTTGTGGCAACCAATTTAACAGTGTAACACAAATTATTTAAAATAATTGTCAATACTGTGGAGAGTTTTTCTCAATCTGTTTACGTGATCGGCTGACAGTTTTTGCGGGAAGCCGATCCAAGGTCGTGTTGTTGTCGTCGATTGCTCAACACTAGTTAGTCTCGCCTCGATTCTTACGACGAGGATACTAATTCAATATTTCTGTATTGTTTTCCTGTCTTCCGTGGCGGTTTCCATTTCACTTGTCGTTTAAATAGCGTAGGTAAATAAGATAAGAGAAGCTTTATTATAACTGCAGTAACCAAGAGTAACTATGATATAATAAACATGATACAAAACGTTTCACTATATGAGTCACACAAGGCTGATCATTCCATAATATAGAGCTACCCAGCTTCAGTGATTGCCTGTGTTTGCGCGTAAAGGAATTAAAAACAATATAATATTACTATCGCACATTAAAAACTCACAGTAGCGACAGCAAAACGTAACGGTATTATAAATCGTAAGCAGGTGTAATCCATGTCGTACGTGCGATGCGTCACGCCGGGCCCTTACACCACTGACCCATTAGTTTGACACCAATACAGATTCAAATAGTGTCAGGCCCTTTAGTAGTAACGAGTAACTTCAAACTAACCGTACCGAGCTCGTATTCCTGCCAACTTTCCAATCGATGAAGCTAAGAAATAAAAATAAAAAATAATTTCTGTCTAATCTTTTCTTACTTCTCGCCTACATTTTAGAAGACAGCCGTAAGAATGCATTGAATGCAGTTCCAATAGTTTTGGCTGTGTTTAAAAATATGTACCTACAGATAGAATAGTAGGTAAATACTCCCACATGTTATGTTTAGCACAGTGGGTAAGTCCTCATAGCGTAGCTCAAGAGACACTGTTTTTACATCTGGGAAGAACATTGGCTTTCCAATCTTTTCGACCGATTAATAAGTAGGTAGGTTGGTAAAACAGGCCGTTTGTCAGAGAAACTGGAATAAAATATTAATTAGTACACCATTAAGTTCGTCAATAAATTAATATAACAGAACTCTCCCATATTCGAGTGGTTTGACAGCAGCGTACTAATCGGGTAGCCTTTCCAGTGCTTGGCATGCGTTCGTACGCCTAGCGGGCGTCTCACGCGGCCCGCATTCCTAAACATTCGGCACTGCACACTGTTCACTGTGCAGGAACACGCACAGCAGAAGTTCTACTTGGCTTACTCTAATATCCACAAACATGTACTGCTGATAAATCCACGGTATTCCGGTGAAAGTTAAAAATGTAGTAGGTAGATTGAAAGGAAATGCAGGGCAAGCATGCGAATTTATACATAACTAGCTGACCCGCCACGACTTCGTTCGCGTGGTATCCTACCCCTACCCTACCCTACCCTACCCCTACCTTACCCGTACCCTACCCCTACCCTACCCCTACCCTACCCCTACCCTGCCCCTACCCTACACCTACCCTACCCCTACCCTACCCCTACTCTACCCCTACTCCTACCCCTACCCTACCCCTACCCCTACCCTACCCTACCCTACCCCTACCCAACCCCTACCCTACCCCTACCGACATTATAAGTATTATCACAAATCTTTTGTATGGGAGTATAGAAAATTGTTGTTTTTAGACTTTTTCAGGTCTTTTTTTTTTACAATATTTCTCCCCGTAAGAACCATCCTCGTACTTCAAGGAATATTTTTAAAAAAGAATTAGCGAAATCGGTCCACCCGTTCTCGAGTTATGCGCTTACCAACACATTCTGCGATTCATTTTTATATTATAGATGTACGGCCGGTGGACGTTTCAGGGACTGATGTCAAGTATTTCGATAGGCAGAGACTTATGCAGGCCGCTTCTAACCGGTCTGTGCCGGACGGGCGTGATCGCTGGATACTATGGGTTACGAATACTTCCAGACGGCGCTGACGTCCTACACCTATAGGTTCCGGAGTGATTTCCTTGAAGTGTTGAAGTTTCTGAGTGTTCGAAGTGCGCCAGGCGCTGTGTAAGGGAAGAGGTTTCTATGTTGAAATTAAAGTCATTCAGCTAATAAGTCTTCATAACGTTTCAGGAAGCGGTCTGCGTAATCCTTCAGGAGTACATTAGTGCGATAGAGGGCGCTTTAAAAGTTCCTTGCCAATGACTACAAATTCGTGGTTTTTGCGCGTGCGCCTAAGTACCACGAAACTTTACCGTAACGAGAACCGCAGACCGCTTGCTAATTAGTCGCTTTATTTATAAATATTTTTACAATGTTTGTGTGTAAATCGTGTGTTTTCTTTATTAAAATACTATAAAACTATGGTGTGTGACCTATCATTAGAATCCTCCTGAAAGCGTCCGTCTCCTGAAACTGTAACCCCGATTGCATCTATAAAACTGAAAAACTATAGCAGGTGTAAAGCAAAATATTCTAAGAAAACGGGACTATTATTTTACTTTACGGGTTACTGTTTCATGAAACACTATAGTAGGACCCTAGTTACAAGTGGCTTTAGGTAGCCTGACTATACTATTACATGACCTAGGGCTTACATTCGACCTATCCTTCTATTTGAGTGTGTCACACCTCTATAAATGAAACAACGAAAAAATAATCATTTATTTAAAACAACAAACTATGTACGCGCGCCTTGCAACGTCTATCAAGTGGGCTACTGAAACACTATGACTATGAAAGTTAGGTCCAGGGCTAGGTCTCAATCTAGGGTACCTGGACGCACTATGAGCAAAACTATATACTATGAACTACCCACTTAATAGATGATACAAAGAGCGCTGTACTTACGGTTTTACACACAAACTTGAATCTAGACACTATTTAAGCACTATGGGTTGCCATTACACTGTGGAGCGTGGGAACGACTCCTACTACGAAGTTACATTGTACTATTTACTCTGAAACGTTACACTGATTTTAACTACAAGTCTATATGAGTCTATATTGTTCTATTTACTATAAAACTATCACTATATGGTGACGTGCCGTCGCGAACACGGTCGTATTCGAATTTGGAAATCTATGGGGGAGACAGCTATGTCCAGAAGTGGGCGTCCTGCGGCTAATATGATGATAAGACTTCTCATTGGAACAATGACAACTAAATTTTGTTTACCAGCAGACATTTTTAGGGTATCAACTCAGCATAATGTCAATACTGGTCCTTATGTAGTGAGATGTGGGATCTGAACCTCCTCAAATTGTAACTGCCAATTGGCAGCCCTCGTTGCTGTAGTACATAGCTATACCAGCTCGACAGTACCTACTTAAGTAATGCAGCTATTTGTACGACTTGCAGGTTTCATCGAGTGTGCTCATGAGCTTAATGATACTTAATGGTAGAAATCGCCACATGATTGCAGTTCGTCAGCAACCAACAATGCTTATGACGTGTTATAACGTTTTGTTATGAAGGTATGCATTATTAAGTGAAGGGACAGGAATATCGCTGCTGCAGTGTCGGTGCTTCTGGTCCGGTGTAGCTAAAACTTGTACGTGTCTTGATCGGTCACCATTAAAGTGGTATATGTTTCATACAGGTACCTGCTGTGGGACCCATGGGGTAATTATATTTTTGGTCCTTCAAGTAGCATCTGCAGAATTGCGGTCGTCAAGCTTAAAATTGTACATACAGATTGACTACGCCTAAGATAAAAAAAATACAAGTTTGCAGACATCCTGAACAACATATTTTTGATTGAACATAGTTTTGCTAACAAAAAGTATACGTTTCGTGGTTGCAGTGTCTCGCAAGCGGTTGAGCGAGCGATGGTATGGTGTCGCCGCGGCAGCAGACAGCGCTGCGCGCGTGGCTGTGCGCCGGCGCCGCACTAGTGCTGCTCACGCCGCTACCCGGGCAGGCCGCCGCTGATGTTATCTTCAGAGTACCTGAAGTACTGGTGAACCATGTTTTATTATTTACCTTTATTATTTACGAGGTGTTAGGAGCTCAAGAATCTGGCTACCGGTATTACCATGTAGAGTCGTGTTATCCGGTTACTGAGTTGTGGAGGTCATACAGTCACCCATGTCAAATTCAGCTGCATAGGGTAAGGGTGGTTGGGTTATGAGAATGATGAGAAAGGCGAGGCAGATATAATGATGATGATAGCTAATGTACTAAGTAGAAGTAGGTACCTACCCACCAGGACTGATTAAGTCTTCTTAGTGAAACAATCGTAGCTCGTAACACTTTGTCCATCCGGCAGGTGCGGCACGCGGCGGCGTCCAAGTCGGTGGGCACGGCGCGCGGCAACGGCACGCGCAACGACTCGGAGCAGTGGGGCGCGCCCGACGCGCTGCTGGAGGTGCGCTACGAGGAGTACTTCGTGGAGCACGACGTGTCCACCGCCGCCGCGCGCCGCGCCGCCGCGCAGCTCGACGTCAATGACGGTAAGTGGCACACGTCTCTCATTTGTCCCCCGGGTGTGACTAGTTTGGTAAGGAGGTAGGTACCCAAAATTAGTTACTATCCATGCCTAATCAGGATGCAGAGGACCGCAACAGCAATAACTAAAGATGTGTATACCGCAAAACCATACCCCTAATTAAGGAGCGTTTTCATGGTTTCATTCAACTCACGTAGACTACGAAATGATAAAGAAGTACCTAATTAGTTGAAACCGCATTAATATTCGATTATGTGAGTAATTCTACGCTACGCCACATATACATTTGGAGTTTTAGTTAGTTAGTTCTATAAGTATACTACCTGTACTTACGTGAGCTTTAGTGATTATCTACTCATCGCTATAATCCTCAAAGTACTTCGAGGATGATCTGAGTCCCGGTAGTTCGATGTGCTCAGATCGTTCTCTCATAAAACGAGCGAAGTAAGTGACGCAACGACAATTGCTTGAGTTACTCCAATTAAACACCATCAGCTCGCGAATTAGAACAATATTCAAGGATGCGGGATTAAAACATGCCCTCGGGAGGTCACGGGGCACGCAGCAGTGTGTACTGCGGAATTGAATACAGACCTTTCTTACGTGTTCAAGGTCCCGTCAAGTACTTCCATCACGGCATCGGTGTTAGGAATAAATACAAGTAAGGATCCAATAATAATAATATAATTTATTCTGATTTTCATAACAAATGTCGAAATATAAAAAAAAAACGGGAATATATATACCAGACAAGAAAGGGTGGATGAATTCTAATAAGTATTATATTGGTGATCATATTACTCAGGAACCCTTTTTCCCCTGACGAATATGATCAAAATGTAGATATCAAAAATACGAAACTAATTCTAAACTGAACTACTTGTTGCTGGAGGAGCGTCCATGTATAGCCGCGGTTGCCTCCAATTAATCCGTCTGATATGCTGATGTTTAATTGACGATAAACTCGCTGATCAATGAAGTCTATTAAATCAATTGATCTATATTGCTTTGTTATTACTTATAGATAGTGTAAGTGTTCTTCTTGAACTTTGTTTTCTTAACTTGCAGAATGTTTACAATCTGGAGGAAATTGTCGCGGTAGTAGGTACTACACAATATAACACAATAATGTATATGTGTAGTTAATTCCCCCGACTCGACGCCGTACGCGATCACACAGTGGTTGCGCGTCCATTAACTGAAGATGATACCTCATCAACACATCATCTGATACCCGAGGACATGCACGGGTCTGTACTCACGTACCGGCGCGGTGTATGTTTACTGCATTTTTCAATGCAATTATGTTTGACGGAGTAGCAGTAGCTTCTAGTAAGACTCATTTGACGTGACCTTTGTTGCTTTGCAACCAAGTTATTGGTGTTCTTCAAAAGCTTTAATAATCGCTTGTTCTATACCGAAACAAAACCTTGAGAAATCGCAGAACAGCGTCGCAATTAACTTATAAAAGATTCCACTGAAAATCCACTGTACAATCATGTGCCTAGTTTGAATGAGTCAGTGGTATCTTCACGGTATTGTCGCCGGCCACTAATTAGTCGGACGACGGTCAGTAGAGCGCGGTCCACACGACGAGATGCTATCACGCGGACAAGGTTGGATCAGACGTAAAGTGCAGCATCATAGCGTCATCATTGTCACCATTATCTACAATTGCACAATCAAATAATATTACAATGTTTAATCGAGATTATATCGTTTAATGGAATAAATTCAAGCCAATCATAATGTTGCAGTGCTAATTCAGAGAATCATGAAATGTAGAATGTAGAACATGTTATCATCGTCTCCTAGCCTCATCTTCGTATACTTGTGGTCGGCGCCACAAATAATCTTCTACTTCCAATACGTCTCTAATAGTCATCTCCTTCCTCGCTATATCATGTTTCACATAAGCTATCCATCGTTTCTCTGAGTTCCGCCTACTCACAGTGTTGTAGAAGTGGCATGGCGTTATAAGAGCAACATAATTCTGAGCTCAATGATTGCATAGCCAGTACAAGCTACAAATAACAGGAACTTGTCAACATTAATTTATTTTTTTCTTTTACAAGATTTAGAAATTGGTAATAATTTTCTATCGTTCTGACAACAAACTCTATTGCTTATTTTTTTTTTTAAGATTTCACCTACACCTAAACTTTATTGGCAGCAATACTCGTATGCTCTTTAGTCGCTGTCTAATATACATATTACTCCTTCAACAAAAATGTTGGTCACAGACTGTTCAGGTTTTCAGTACGACATCACCAATATTTTAAGCAGAATTCAATACTTATATATAAAATATATATACCATCACGCCTGTATTCCCCGAAGGGTTAGGCAGAGGTGTACCAATGTACACCCACAGTCCGCCGGTATATTTTCAATACTTAATACAACCAATTACCTATTCCCTCCGCCAGACAAGCGCATATTTCATGCACTTGCACATGATGGTACAAATTACAGCTGTGCGGAAGGTCGGCGGGCGGGCTGAGTCTCCGTAATGCGTACCCTGGCAAGGTCTGGGGGCGGCCGATCTGTCACACCATTGTCCAGCACCGTGTCATTGTGTGCCGCTGTATGTCAATGTTACACTACACACCGTGTGGATATTGCGTATTTTAATATTATAGGTTTGGTGGGTCGTGTTTCGTAGGTGGCATAGAGAATAGAATACGTAGCTCACGGTAATGATCTTGAACTCATATTATGTAATGAAAGAACTTTATATTTTTATTTTTCTCAACTCTTAAAAGTTTCAAAATCAGTTCTACTGAACGCCTTACCGAAATCACAGCACCACCCAAGCGATCTCGTGAGCACGTAATGTTATATTGTTACAGCACACACGTTCTGGTATTAATAGCGATTAACATTCAGGAAGGAAGTATTGTAGCCTATGATGTGAGAGCTATGTAAACAGTGCTGGGTGGCCGGTCACACTCTGTCGGCTTGGTCACATCTAAAAAGGTTTTTTGCTGAACCTTCGATTTGTCGCCGTGACGTCACGATTCTCGACCTTAACGCATCGGTAACCACATCTTATTGAAAAGTTTGCCTTATTGTGTTAATAAACTGGAAAATTGATATTGATACCTTTACCTAAGACTTAGTTTTTGTTTGATACTATGGAATAGGTTCCAGTGTTAATTCTTGTTAGAAGCAAATATATTACGTAGAGGCGGTTACCAACTTGAGGAAGTTGTCTCTATTTGCATACGTAATCAACAGTTATTATCATGAAAATTGCATTACTTACGTTCAAATTGTCAAAGAAAATAACTTGTAAATGAAAACCTCGGCTTTCAATAATGCTTCTCGTGCATTATCGATCGCGCCGCGCCCCGGCCGGGATGTAGGCAGCGCGGCGGGGGCCAGGTAGCCGTCTAGACCCGCGTGCCTCATGAATCAATACCAGACGCCTGACGACACATGCGTCGACGTGCTCCACCACCCCATGCACTTCAACGCTGCATCGCCGGTAGATGGACGCATGTCACACACACGCGGGTAATTGCCATATTATTTTTTACAAAATGTTCACCAAATTTTCATTAAGTTGTCTTGAACCGTTGTTGGGTCACAAGTTTGGTCTAAATAGTAGTAAAATAAGATAACTAATAATGAAAAGACATAACGATGGATTGTTACGGGATAAAAAACGTCCAGCCATATTCTTATATCGTAGACTTAGGATATCCTAGGCGGGACAGTGAGCCTCGGACAGGAAGGTCGCATGACATGACTAATCTGTGTTAAAATTCATTAACACATTTAAGCTCACCAGCACGTGCGAGTAAGGATCGAGTTCCACCGAGCAAAACGGTCGCGTCGCTTCTTGTCACTCGCGTCGCTTCGCATTGTCACGTTATAGTACAGTAAGGCGATGCCTAGTGCAATGCAATCGCAAACACGCGAAATTGGATCGCACTTTGAACTGAAAGTAAATATACTTACAAAATGCAATCTATCGCTCTAGCCCTCAGCAGGCTCGGCATTGTAGTGTACAGAGCGTCGCGTCGGGCGGCACGCCATCGGTATAAGCGCGGTGTGCCTCCGCCCTAGACCGCCATTGTTAGCCCGTGACGCAATATTGGCATTCATAGCGCGAATAACAATTACTTAGCTCTGCTCAGTATGGTATTTCTTACTCATTACATAGGTATGATCCCAAATAAAACTTAAACTTCGCTAATTGGGTTTATTCTATGTTTGCATAGTGATAGTGCTTTTCCAAATAGATCTGCTGTTCTTTTCACGTTCGTTGAAAAAGTAAAAAAAACTATTTTATAAAAAAGAGAACCGCCTTCAAAAACTAAAAAGAGAAAAATAACTTTAGCTTTGGAAGTCGGTGGCAGCACAAAACAACAAACAGAACCAAAGCCGCCGACTTCCAAAGCTAAAGTTATTTTCTTAACTTCGTAACTTATGACTACCTGTCTAAGGTAGTAAAAAATTCGATGTTTAACAACAGCCGCTATCAGTCGGTCTAAAGGAGCAAGTCTGATTGTTCTGCACCTTCGCAGTCTCCTACAAAACTACCAAGCTCGGTGTAAGGAAATTTCTATGTTTATCTTGTGGTGAACTACTGTATTCTCATCATCATCTGCTTAGCCTTTTCCCAACTACGTTGGGGTCGGCTTCCAGTCTCACCGGATTCAGATAAACACCAGTGTTTTACATGGAGCAACTGCCTATCTACCTCCACAACCCAGTTACTGGGCAACACGATACCTCTTGGTTAGACTGGTTGTCAGACTTCTTGGCTTCTGACTATCCGTAACGAATGTCAAAGATCTACGAATGACAGCCGGGACCAACGGCTTTACGTGCTTTCCGAGCCACGGGGGTGTCACACCACCAATTTCCAAACTCTGGGCTGCTACTGAAAAAATCCTAATGGAAAATCCCAAATTTAACGCTTTTTGCCCGACCTGGGAATCGAACCCAGGACCCCTCGCTCGGCAGTCGTGCTTGCGACCACGAGACCAACGGGGCAGTCGGTGAACTACTGTATTCTGAATGGTGTAATAGGTATAGCGCGGCAGACGTATCTTGACGATTCTGAACTTCGCCGATTAGCTGCGAAGTAGACAAATTCGTTCCTAAAAGATCCATAGAGCGCAGCCAAACAGCTAACTTCAGGATCGCCAAGATACGTTAGCCGTACTGTATAACATACAAAATAAAGCAAAAAGCCTGCCCAGCCATTGCAGCACCTGAGACCTAGAAGCCTACCGTCATGTAATTTGACCCGTTCTCTGCCTGCAGTGCCGGCGAGCCGGCCAGGCTGCGGCACGTGCAGCCAGCGCGAGCTGGAGTACTGCGAGACGCGCGTGCTGGCGGACCACTGCTGCTGCGAGCGGCGCTTCGTGCGCGAGCCCTTCCCCTGGCTGCCGCACACGTGCTACGTGGGCGCGCGCCGCTGCCGCCCGCTGGCGCACGACTGCGCGCAGTACGCGCGCCTGAGGGACTGCTGCTGCTACAGGAAGCTCGCCGAGCGATGTCAGTTCTACCTCCACATTGTATTAACAACATAGTTACGTAGCCTGCCCGCAGCCAGGAGAGCACGCCTGAGTGGCCGGTCATCATCAAAACAGAGCTTTCTTACATCACACTTATATGCAAGCTCGATACCTATGTTTGAGCACAGTGTACAAAACGACAAGTTAAATAAGTAGCTATGTAGATACCTGCCTAATGAAAATCTAGTATAGATACCTGTATTGGATGCGTGGTGGATTGTATACAGCCCACTTCCTCTCACAACGGAGGCCTAAGGACTTTGGCCAAGCAATATTGACAATATGGCCGTAGGGAATATCATCGGCTGAGTGTGTTCGGGGTAACTCGATTGTCCTATCCGGAAGGATGGATGGATGAGATAGCTCGATGTAGCATCCATGTGACAAGTGATAACGTATACAATGGCGTGCCTTCTGCATCCACAGGGAAGGGCATCCTGTCGAAGTCGACGCGGCTGGGCGTGAGCGGCGTGTCGCTGCTGCTGCTGTCCATGCTGCTGTTCGTGGCGTACCTGTGACGGCAGCTGCCGCCGCGCCCGGCGCACGCGCCCGCGCTCGTGTGAACCCCGCGCAGTGCGGCCCTGGCACCCACCTCAACGAGTGACTGACTCTATGAACACAACAATTCTTTGACAAACAGTTTCATAGATTCTGTATGAGATTCAATGCCAGTTTACCTTTATTCGAATTAGTTGAATGATACTTGTAATGAAGTAGTGAATCTCTTTACCACATTACAATAATCCTTACAATCTTCTTGAAAGTATCTACCTAAGCAAGGATTTCGATACCTAAAATTAAGGTGCACCACATGTAAACAAATCTTAACCATTGACTGCACGGTAGCGCGGTAGCTTTAAGAAAAATAAATTCTATGTATAGAAAAACAAAAAACAACTACGTTTGTTGCCAACGCAATGTTTGACTTCACCGACAGATTCTTGCGAAGCCTTGCTTTAATATCTTTCATACGTTGTATTTGATCCTCTGGATTTCACAGAAATAGTAAAGAAAGTCAAGCGTGCCTGTAATACGCAAAGCAAGTGTCAGAGAGTTGGTACAGTGCGAGCTAGTTCACGCGGAAGCGTTGACACTGCTGTAAACATTGCGCGGGTGATTTAACTCTCACTAATATATTTATTTAGCTCTACAAATGTATAGTATTATGTACAAACATAAGTTATTTATTCCTAAAGTTGTATGTATAGTTAGCTGCTTATCCACAATTTAAAGTGGTTTAAGAAATAGCACCACAAATAATTTACGATTATTATCGCTCAGCCGAAATGTATACCACACAAGTACAAGCATTCATATCAATCTACATTAGATAATATCATTACTTAGATATAACTATAGGGAGACAACACTTCTTGAGTGTCCGTGGTCCGTGGCTCATTACGTAGATATTCACGTAACTACACCAATAAAGTGTTAATGTCCTGAACAGCTCATGAATTTCATACAAAAATATTAAAAATCTTCTGAGTTAGGTATATCAACAAACTTATGTAAAATAGTTAATGTAGCCACTTCTAAAGCAATGTGTTCAATTTCAAATATTGTCGTATAAGCATTAGAAAAATAACAAGCACACTAGTGCGTATCAGAACTTGACGTAATTTGTAGCTATGAGCTATAAGGTTCAGTTTAGTTCAGCTGTATGTACTAGATATTGTTAGAGTGAGGCTTCCGTTCGTCTTTGTTTACCTAGACCGATAGTCTGTGTAAGACAGTCCTGCCTCAGGTCCAGTGTATGACCCCTGCGAATATCTAGCTAGTAGTGAGGGTACTACCTGAGTAGGTAATATTATAGTACATTGTAATGAATACATTCTCGCCACTGTAAATATAGAGCGACACATTACAGAGTAACATACAGGTAAACTTAAAGTTATTATCTTAGATATTTATAACTGTAGCTAACCGTATAATTGTAAGCTGTAACCTTTTATTTTATTTATTACAGAAAAAAAAAGAAATTCAAGAAGAAACTTTTTTAAAATAAAATCATAGCTGACCATTCTCTCAAATTAAATCAGCCTTTTTATAACATGATGACAATCATGATCAGAACTTTGTCTGTACATAAATTAAATAAATCAAAATTGAAAAAATATTAATACTTTCTTAGGGTTCTGTGTGAGCCAAAAATCTTAATGATTTCTAGTGAGAATAATCTACTTAGAAGGCTGTAAGCCATTACGTTGTAAGATATTGCTGTTTTGTAAATATAAGCAAACTGAAGGACGGCCATTTAATACAGTAGCTGTACAGTGCAGTACCGACACATTGTGGCGTGTATATGAGTTGAAGTATTATTTATGTCAAACAATGTTATTGTATCGTTAACTTGCTGGCAAATTTTAGTAAAAGGGTACGAGACAACCGTGGCAACGGACTATGATATCCATAATTATGCGTAAACTATTCAAAATCTATCGCCGTTTGGTCTAGTATTTATCTAGTGTCTGTAAAGGATTGACTCTTATGACATAGTCCCCCGGGGCAATGTGTTCACTTGTAGGTACACATAGGTACGTTGCCGGTAAGCTACCTACGAAACTACATGTGTCTTGAAAGACCGTTCACAACATGTGATGAGACGGTGTGCCTGGTGGTCTCTGTGGTGCTTGTATTACAGAGAAACTTGCGGTAAGATACTACTGTCTTCTATCCAAAAGTTTAAATATTGATAAGAGCATGCCATTATTATGAAAATTTAAACTTTTGATATGGTCATAAAGTTAGTATACGTATTTGATGTGATTAAATATACATGTATATTCAGGAGCCAAGAGCATTCGTGATAGAGCGAGCACATCGTAAGAAATGAAGACACGTAACATTTTCAACTGACAATGTAGGTATGTAGTAAATTAGTTATTAGCAGTAAAGCCAAAGGCTTAGTGTTAGGTATTGTTGATTGTTTGACATGTTCATTATTTATTAAACCGTATGGGTATTGTATGGTGTGTGTAAAGGCAGTGGAGGGTCGGCACTGAGCACATGTTACCGGTGGGAACACGACTAGTATTACAATACGTACTATACCTAATATAGAGCTTTTATTTTTTTAATATAAATATTTACGATTTAAATTATATAATTATATTTTTGCTTCATATTTATTTTATAGCTGTGTGTAGTATTGTTGTAAAAATATTGAATTTTAAACTGCTTATTTACTGTTTAATTATATTAAAGATAAGTAGGTAAGTAGGTACTATGATCAAATGATTGTAATTTGACTAAATATTTCATACAGTTACTAGACATGGAAGTAATAATGTAATGAAAGGAACTACCATACATCGTGTACGTGTCACTGCCTCTTGTCCTACAGAGATGGCACAATTCATCACCAAGTCTAAAATCATTAATTCGCCTTGGGCTGTGGTTACTTAAGGGGCATTCATGATTTTAGACTAAATAATATAAATCGATGTTTTCTCACGATGTTTTCCTTCATCGATGTCAGTAATGTCCAACATAAACTTAGAAAGTACATAATTATGATTGAAAAATACACATTGGTACTTGCCCAGTATCGAACCCACAACCTCGCACTCGAGAGGCGGGCTTCACGACTAAGTCATCACGACTCTATCATATACATCACATTACTATATAATTCTTAGTGAGTAAGTATGAACTTCCAAAGAAAACAAGTATAGTAGTTGTAAATATTTTAAAAGATAAATCGTTGTCTACCATATTATTGTAAGTATTAAGTAGATAGCCGATTGAATTGTATCTGTGGAAACTATGGATTACATTAAATTTACTCTGTTTACTAGAAAACGATATCGATGTTGTACCAACGTAATATGAGGCTAGTGCGTGAACAACCGCTAGCAGTAGTTGCAGTCATGAAATAACGTGAAATAAAAGTTACCAAAATATAATGATGTTTTATTTATATATCAAAAACTAGAACAAAACAGGACAGTACCTACACGTGTAGCACTAACGTTAAGGCCTATCGTAGCCGCGTAGCGCGTAGCCCCCGCTGTGCTACGAATGCTACGAAAATATTATGGATGTAAATTCAAAATTATGAATGTTTATAACTTTTTGCAATTGGTATATACCTAATCTGTATGTTCAAGGCACACCTGTGTACTGCACATAATATATAAAACATACGTTATTCGTGCGAAAGTAAGTTTATCTGTTCGCTACCTTTTCCCGCCTAAACCACCAAACCGATCATCCTGATATGCATATAAGTTATGTACAGAAACGGACATAGGGTGCCTATCATCCCGAAAAAAGTACTTTTCCCGAGGAATACAATATTAGCGTTCTTATGATAATAGATGACGCCACGTGTCTTTTGAATCATGATTGTATTTTAAATAAAAAGTACCACGCGGACGCACTCGCGGGCAAAAGCTAGTATTCAATACACAGAGATCTCTGCATTAAATATTTTAACATTTTACTACAATATTTTTAACTACAAACAGTAGCGATAAAATAATAAATTATTCAAAGCCAGTCAATTACTCGTTTCGTTTTAAATAAAATCTGATTGTAGTCACGGAAGCTCTGTCGCACCTGTCTGTCTGTCTGTGACTTTCATAGCTATTAGCTGCGCACTGCACAAAGTACAACTGTATTTGGATATAAACACCAGTGAAGTTACAAGCTGAGCACCGTGAAACCACGCCAAGTGGAAATGTTACCAGCAATTTTCCTCTCTTAGATATTCTCGAAGCAAAATGCGTACAGTGGACCCAGAGAAGTGGGCTCGCAAGGTGCGGAGACCGGTGGCGCAGATGACGAGGCAGACGAGGTTTGGGCAGCAGCAGGCAGCCTGCGGGCTGGAGACCAGGCTGAGGGAGAGCTTCCGGGACGCGGCCGACGAGTTCTGGCGCAACTCCTCGTTAGGAGCTGCTAAGTGCTTTCAAATCGACCGGGCGATCGCTTACGAGAGGTAGAGAAATGGTGTCAAACCAATAAAAACTATACATTTAAAAATGTGTGCCCTTAACCCTTAGTGCAGACCAATTCAGCCAATTCAATGTAGGCAGTAGGCATATTCTAAAAGAGACTAGACATAGCCAGATAGACATATCTTATTATGCTGTGTAATAAACATGTTTACGTGAATAATAATAAAACCTAAACCAGTCAATTTTAAGTCTTAATCGGTTTAGACTTTAAAGCCTACTATCATGAGGAATTTCCGGCAAAGCCTGAAACTGACTGGTATTGCACGTAGATGGCGCCACGTGGCCGCGCTGGTGCTGTCGCTGGTGGCGGGCTGGCTGCTGCTGAGCCACAACAACGCGGAGCAGGCGGCGCGCCCGCCGCTCTTCATCAGCCTGCAGACCGACGACGACTCCATCACGGACTACAAGTTCCCGGCCGTCGCGCTCTGCAGCAACAACATCATCAGCAGGGCCGCGCTCAACAACCTAACCAAATATCTGTTTACGTAGGGTAACTTAGCCGGTTTTCGGCCACTTAAGCGAACGTGTGACTTTGTGACGATTTTTCTCCATGACATTAAAGTCGCAGACTAGTTTCTTAAATATTTTTTAACTCGAAATATAATGTAGTTTTGATATTTGTAGACCTTTTACTCGTCAGCGTTAAATTAAAATTACTGAAAATTAAAATGTCTGAAAATAGCGATTTCGCCTGTTTTCGGCCACCTGTTTTAGTTTCCGGCCATTATTTTGCTAGTTCTCGGCCACTAATCTGCTATTTGAAAAATGATCTATATTTGCTAACTAGTAGGTTCTATAATGGATTAAAAGCAAAAAATACGTATGAATCAACGATTTTAATTAAAATATTAAACATATAGAAACATTTTAAACATAATAGTAGGAACATTGGTCAAAAAGGGAAAAGGATAATATGGCATAGCAAAAATAATTGAGATTATGGAAAAATATCAGCTTTTTGGCTGGCCGAAAATACGATTTTTTAAACTGATTTTCGACCATCCCTTCAAACACGGCCGAAAAACAAATTTAAATTAATTAGTTTCCGGCCGTTGATCAACTTGCTTAATTTTCTAACTTCTACGAGATATACACTACGCCATAAAAACAGAATAAACTTACCAGGCTCTAAACTAAAAATGCTCTCAATAAGTACTCTAGCTATGTCAATAAAAATTTATAATAAATTACCCGATATAATTAAAGAACAACAAAAAAATAATATATTCATAAATAAATTAAAACAATTTCTATTAATTAAATGCTATTATAATATCAACGAATACTTTGATGATAAATGCTAAATTAAATAAGGTATGTACATGCTTAAATAAATAATTGCAATTCATTATAGATACATTTAGAAATATAATTTAGACAAATAAAAGCCCTCTTCCTCTCTCCTACCATTTGCAGTGCCCGACAGGGTCCACAATGATCAATATCTTTGTAAAACCTACCATCTAAGTGTACTTGTGGAAGCAATAAATATATTGAGTATTGAGTATTGAGTAACTAGCTAATAAGATAAATTTTGGGGAAGTCCCTTTATGCCTGTATTGTTCGTGTGAGTGATGATTTTGATTCAGTTAATTGATTTATTATCGTTAGCTTTTATTGGCCGAGAATCAGTTAGTAAATTATTAGTTTTCGACCCTATCGATTAGCTTAGGCCGAAAGGTAAATATTAAAATTCTAATTTTCGGCCGTCAAATATTAAATAACTATAAAGTGTTATTACCACATAATTAGGTCAAAACATGCGGCCGACATCTGACTACACAAATGAGAAGCGGTTCTACTTTGTGTATAAAGCATTTCTTTTTAAAGAATTCCTTATTTAATAATCAAAAGAATCAATTAAATATAAACGGTCTTCTTCTAGTTTTCGGCCGGCCGGCCGAGAAGTAAATAGTCCCCCAAATCATAATCTAGTTTACCGGCCATCAAATTTAAATGTAAATAACATTATCTTTCTTCCATTTTAATTAAAATAACACTAATTAAACTTATCTCCCGTGCACAGAACAATAATTATATTTATAAAACCGATAAACAACTTTGTAACTTAGGTTGCAAAAATTATGCGCGCACTATTTTTTTCACTAATTTCGACACACGCGTGCACTGTAAGACTTTCGGAGGGTCACAGACGACACAGTTGGATCATTAAAATTCTACAAAATTCAAAAGTTGTAGGGTTTATACCCATACATTAAGTAGGCGTTGTTTTTTTAAATGGGTAGGTTAAAGTGTCCTTATTATATTAGTATAACAAGGTACTGGCCGAAAACCAGAGGTGGCCGGCAAACCGGCTAAACTACCCTATGTGGCCTCAACTTCTTAGAAACTGTAGGATTCATTAATAATTAAAAAAATAAAAAATAATAGCATTATCTATAAGAATAAGAGAAGAATTCTACAATATACCTACACTTAACAAGAATGCATTTATCACATCGTATATTAAATACCTACACAACTCAGAAAGAACCATTAAATAACAAGACATAAACATTTTGTATGACACACTTTCTAATTTGTACAGCGGGATTGAATTAAGGATACGTTCTTATCCCCCCTCTCTATAGCATAGTTCAAATCAACCTTCCGATGGTTATTCCTTATGGTCTTGATTATGTTTCTGTCTAGCCACCCGAAGAACAGTCAGTACGGGTACCGCGAGAGTCAGATAGAGCGGAACCTGCTAGGCATGGGGGCGCTGCTGACCCTGTCCTTGCCGCCGGTGAAGGTCGACTTCGAGCAGTTCTTCCGACACGTGGAGCCCGACTTCAATGTCACCGACATCATGTTCAGGGTATGATGGAGATTTTAATAGCGGTGAACACACACGTCCATAGTGTGAACATTGGAGGACTAATGAATCGAAACTGTATGTCGATAAAAAAAATGCACAAGTTCATTTAAACTGCATATTAATTGTATGATTTACCACTTTCAGTAAACTTTAGGTTACCTTATCTGGTGAATAAAAATCAGGGCGCTATTTGCTACAAAATATGAAATGGAAGAACATTTGTAGTTCTAAATTAAACCCCCATGACTCTATGAGTGTGTGTTGTCCAGTTGTCGGTGAAGTGCTCGAACATCCTGGAACGGTGCAGCTGGCGCGGCGAGCTGACGGATTGCGAGCGCCTGTTCGCGCCCCGGCTCACCGCGCTCGGCTTCTGCTGCGTCTTCAACTCCAGATATCAGTGAGTGCATGAGTGCATTATCATCACTCTCCCGTCTTTTCCCACAGTTTATTTGTGACTGGCGCAGGATTACATCTCTGTCTATTAACCAACATCTCAGTAATCGTCCCTGTATTGCCATATAATTCCGCACAACTGCAACTGCAGCCGCTGAATTGCAGTCGCTGTGACCAATATCGGGTAGATGGCATCATCTTCATCACATACACATAATATTACAGTATTCAAATAATCCATTCAAGTTTTTTTTCTCTGACGCCCAGACCTGCGGACTTGGACCGCAAGCCTGCCGTGCTGGACCTGATCGGTCAGGACTACGGGCTCGGCGTGGTCATCCATGAGGTGCGTGACGACTTCGCGTATGTGCGGCGACCAGCTTATGGCTTGGAGGTGGATAGATCAAAATAAATTTTGGCCGATGAAGCTAAAACGTGTCTCAAAGTACTTTGTGGACTCTATTGTGTGTTATGTGCAGATGCTGATATTCGAGGGTAACGAGTTCCCGTTGATAGAGAGCGGAGACGTGCGCATGTACCCCCTGCCACGCAACGCATCCGTGTACTTCAACATCCGAGCGCACTCGCAGTACCCGGCCGATGAACTGCGCTACTACTCCGAAGAAAGGGTATATGTTATGAAACGTCCATGTAAATACTAATAACGAAATTAGAAAAGATACGAACTATCGCTGCAAATGCACGATTGCTAAACTGTGATCAGAGATCACAGTTCTACCGTATATAGCAAATAAACTGATTAGATTAGATTTATGCTGAATGTTGTTGTTGTGATAGCGCGGATGCCGGCTGCACGGCGGCGGCATGTCGTGGTGCCTGGCGCAGTGCCGGCGGCACACGGCGGAGGCGCTGTGCGGCTGCGTGCCGTACGCGCTGCAGCCGCAGTTCGTGCCCGAACAGGTGCCTACGTGCACCCTCAACGAAATCGGCTGTCTCAACAAACATAGAGGTATCAGTCATGTAGTCGGAATTATTACGTTATTGGATGTCAAACCAGCTGACCACCTATCTGATGTTAGTTGTCTATCATCACCCTCCGGAACACAGCAACACCATGACAAACCGCTTGTAATTGTGTCGCACAGAGAAGTTCCTGTACGTGTTCCCGGGCGAGGACGCGCACCCCTCGCTGAGCCAGGAGCTGCAGGACGCGCTGGACTGCCCCGACTGCCTCGTGCTGTGCCGCCGCCAGCTCTTCTCCGCCGCCGTCTCCTACTCCTTCTACCGCAACAAGGCGCGCGTTTTCCGGAACTTTCTCTCGTAAGCATGACTAGGCAGTTGTTGTGACAGACTCCTAGGTATTCTTCTAGAAACATCATAATCAGCAGGCGATTCCTTTTTTGAGACACATACCTACAAACTTTCTTTAATATTAATAAATACCAAAGTAGATCTGTCTATAGCTCTGTCCGATTTTCATGTAATTTGTTAGATAAAGGGTAAGTTTGAACCCCAGGATAGGACTGAGGCTGCTTTGTACCGCAACTTCGTATGCGTCCGCGATAACCACAGAAATATTATATAAAAAACTACTTCCTTATATCTGTGGCGATAGCCGACATTTACGTGGAGGAAGTAGCAAGCAATATTTGTATCTCATTCTCAGCGCGAACCTGTCGACGGTGAACTCGACGATTATCCGGCTGTTCTACAGCATCGACCACCAGGGGTGGTATAAGGTAGAAGCTTTAACGCGCTGGTCTGAACACTTCGGTAAGTAACACTTCTTACACTGATATCTATTGACCACACGTGCGGTTCAAGTAGTGTTTAACAGAGGGAGTTTTGATATTCCCAAAATAGTCCGAAAGCTTCAAAAGATGTTGTACATAATATGTATATGTGTATATATCCAAAATGTTCTAAAATGCCTTTCCACATCAAATAAAAAATAGCTTGTCTTAATACAACTTATATTATGAAATGGGCTCAAAGATACACAGAAATACTGTAATTTTCAACTAAAGTTCTTCCGTTGCAGTAAAGCAAGGTACTCAATGGATGATGGTAACTGGCGTGTCGATCCTCTGCTACTCGGAGCTGCTGTACCACGGCACCTTCAGGTGGCTTCACCACTTCATACGTCACACCAGAATCGCTAGAATGCAACAAGCAGCGACATCTACATAACACTTCATAAACGAACTGTGGAAGATTAGCGACATCTATTGCTTAGTGCACAAGTTATTTCAAGTAATAAAATTAAAATATAGATGGCGCTATAAGTCATAGTTTGCAAGCAAACCAATTCATTTTTTACCCACGAAGCCTAACATTGTATGTAGCAATAAAATTTAAATTGTTATTTACAACAATTTAGTATAATAGACAAAAGCGCTAAGCATTTATATTTCTACCTATCTATGTATTTGCACAACATTGTGGTTACATACAATCAAAAAATGTAAAAGTAGGAAGGTTTTTGGTAAAAATAAGTAAGTTTTTGCTAAGTAACATTATTTGCAATTCATCAATGGAAAACTGTAACTTAATTATTAAAACATCTATGTATACTATACAAACGAAATACATGATTTAATGAAATAGTTTGCTTTGTTTTATAACTTCGTAATATTTATAACTACAAAGCATAACAAATATAGTTGATGCAGTGGATTCTATTTTCGAGAGTTGGTTACAGTGCGCTCTCGGAACATAAAGAGAGTTCTCCGGTAAGTAACGTGTGGCATGTGACATGGCATGTGGCGGCAGCTCGCCTGGCACTGCCACTATCACCGCCATTCATCAGAGCACGCGCGCGGGGGCGGCGTGGTGGCCACGATAACGTGACACGCGCCTGGCATGGCCTCACCATAAATACGTACACTGCACTACTGAAGTTTATTGAGCTCTTGTTGAGCTTGTGCCTGCGTCTGGTAGATAAGGATCTAAACCCACGTAATGCTAATCATCCGATCTTATTCTGCTTCGCGAACAGGGATCATTTCTAGACATGTTGTGTTGTAGAAAAATAAACGAGTGACACCTGTGCTTGTAGTGCGGTGCAAAACCTTGTCTATTAACTAGGTATACAAGGCGTTGATTTGCAACCTCGTCAAATTCAAGAAATCAAGTATGCTCGTGATTCTTAACACGAATCAATAAATAAATAAATTAGTTTTTTTTTACCTGATTTTCAAATTCGAACTAGCCATCTCGGCAGAGGGTTTAGGCGCTATGCACACATTGATATAGCCGCGTGACAACTCTGCCTACCGCATACGCAACTGGGCGATTCTGAATTTTGCAAGAGGAGTATTCTGGAATACTGTTATTTGATAGTTGCAACTAAAAAAACAAGCATTTATTAGATATTGGCCAGGTATCGTAATTATATTTGATTACTTACTTCTATTTTTTTATGACAAGCTCCTTAAATTTGACGAGGATGCAAATCAACAGCTTACATGTATGCCCATGGTTTCTGCGAGTTTATCTGGACAGGCTCTAAGTCACTCTTACGAGCTATTGGACACGTATCTTAACAATTACGTGTGAAATACCAAATGAAATATCGATTTCACAACGTACATACACTTTTAGTGTCTTCTAATATAAGAATATTAGCTATCTAGTCAAAGTCAAAGCATTTATTTCAATTAGACCATTTACAGGCACTTTTGAATTGTCAAGAAGTTACAGTAAAATTGAAGCTAGTTGCTCGTTCCAAAACGTAGGTCTTTATCTAGAATATCTGACTACTACAAGAAACTGTATAGAGTTGAAAAGAGACTTTGACCTCTAAGTTTATTTCTCAAGTAGTCGGCGAGACAAACACAACACCGACCATGTCTAAAATAAAAATATGACGTGAAAAATTGTATTTTTTTCTATTTACAGAATAAATATCATTAATCAAAGTTTCCATTAAAGTCTCCTGAAGTGTGTTGCTAGGTAGTTAGGCAGGTACATAAGTACGGAATAGTCATAAATTATTTTGGTCAAATTTCCTAGATAAATCAATGTAGGTATGTGAGCTAAAGGTTCAACTACAAGTAATCGTTGTGATCGTCTTTCATTTTATCCCATCAACGGGTGTTAGGGGTTTTTTAATTGACTATTTCCTCTTTATTTTTGCTATTGCATGGCTTTTGTGGTATCACTGACCAGGCGGAATGCTTGTACAGATAGCTGTTCACATAACTAGCTTATTTATGCCCGCGACTTTGTTCGCGGGAGTGTCGATTGTCACAGGTTTATTTTGTTCTAGCGCAGAATTTCATTGCTATTTCTTAACTAGAAGTAGCCTACTTCACTACTTATTATCACCTATCTGCTAGCCTCGTCAAGAGCGCTCCAGAAGTAGGCATAAGTGATAAGCCGAAACAAACAAACAGACCGACTGACAGACAAAATTATTGTAAATTGGTGTTTTGATATTGGTACCATGTAATAATTCAAATATATTTAGTCAAAAGCTGCTACTTTGACATTACAAACAGACATGTCAATGTTATTTATTTGTCTAAGTAGATTATTTACTTGAACTCTCCCGTGTGTTAATGATCCCTCGTGACAATGCTTGGTCCAAGTACATGAAGCATCGTGTAATATCTACAGAGTAGGTAAGTGTTCGGAAATGTTTCAGGTTCAGTCCTGACGTCACTAAAACATTTCAAGTTGAATGAACCACTTCAGGCATCACCCACTCGGGGTCTTACCATCATAACATTTACCCTTGACAGAGACAAGAGCTCAAATATTACTTTTAAACAAAACAGCCGAATCACGATTGGTCCCGAGTAGTTCCGATGGCTGCCCGATGGCCGGCAGCGGCGGTCATACAACGAACCGGGTCAAGGAGCCCACACTAGACCATCAGAGTTGAACAAACTCAACTAAGTACTACTCAACTTTGACATTCATTTACACCGAGTATGTATTTAACATGAATTTGTTTAATCTTTTGTCAATATTTGATTATTTTATGCATTTCTGAGGTTAATGATGAAATACATAGCACACTGCATTGTAAATATGAATGTTAGTTAGTATGTGGGTGTTGCGACGACATTCAGGTTGAGGAACTGAATGAGTCATTGCTGCAGTTTATAACACTGGCTTAGGCTACTCAAACAATAAATAATTATCAACCTCTTGTGAGCCATCAATCTGACTGTGGCCTAGGATATGACGTCACGCATTGCTACACCTACGTACTGTAGATGCCTATTAACAAAAATAATTGCGAGATGAATACACATATTACAATACGTAATCAAACTCATCAACATAACAACGCATTGACGTCGGGAACCCCTGCCTCATTATGCAAATACGTCTATAAATTATTATTATTATAAAAATATTCGACGTTATTGACCTTGTTTGTACATGTCACTCCTCGACTACCCACCGAGCAAATATTATTGAAAACATTGACGAGATATCAACGACTCTTACCGACACCAAGTATTGTATGATTTAATGATTTTGGTATGATTTGTGTTATAGGAAAGTATCTCATATTGTATAAGTCGTGAACGTTTAAGCTTTACCCTACAGAAAGTATATTTATTTTTGTTCAATAATTAATCATCACGACCAAAGAGAGAGGGTATCTAAGTACTAGCTTCTGTCCGCGACTTCGTAGCAAAAAGGAAATAATTAATTGTCAAATTTGTTAAACAATATATATTATGTTCGTAGGTACCGTACATATTTCCGGATGAAAGTATCCCGTGTGTTATTCCACACTACAATTTATATCAATGCCAAATTTCATCCAGATCCGATCAGCCGTTCAAGCGTTAAAGAGTAACACACCAACATATAACCATCTATCTGTGCATCACAAACTTTCGCATTCATAATAATAAATAGGATTAGCAGGATTATTATTAAGTAGGAAGTAGGATTCGTCTGCTATTTATTTGGCAATCGAGAATCGCCAAGTCTTTCATGACACGCTGCTTCTAAGCAGGAAACATGTCCCTAATATATTATAGAAACATAAAAACATAATGTCTGTGTGTTATCGATGACGTGGCCGCCATACATCACGCCGATACCGAACATGTTTCATCCGCCACTAACATTACTCATCTCTATCTCCTCTCCCGTACATACATACATACATACATATTATATACGCGGATACATACGAACCGCCACATTTGCATACATTTAAATAAATCAGATTGTTGCAAATATTTATTAACCTTACTCGTAACTTAAAACTTAGGCACACAATGTACGGAAGCCGTTAATATTTACAATGTTAATACAAAAACCCCAATTATTTCACACTAATATACTTACTAAGTAGTACCTTTTTAGATTAATGATCTCCCAAGATTATACATATTTAAAATGGAAATAAACATTTTGAATTAAAACAAAAAAAAAACCTTCACAAACTTTTAGAGCACTTTCCGTTTTTTTAACCAACTTCAAAAAAGGAGGAAGTTCTCAATTCAAGTGTGTTTTTTTTATATGTTTGTTACCCGATCATTCCTCAAAATATGAATTGATTTTGATGGTCCTTTTTTTCTGAATGAAGCCTGAAACACTTGATAGCGGACAACGATGTCGAATAGTAACGTTTAAATCTAGAATTTACTGGTCTAGAAGCTGCAGGATGCCCGGGCAACGCGGGAAGACCCCTCAGTTCACAGATGACTGAACCAGGCCTCCGTCACTCTATGTACTTGCGCGCTATAATTGCCTACCGCCCGGCCGAGCGGTCTCGGGCCGTTTGCGAACCAAATTCAGTGCGGTTTTCGCAAGCGCATCACGCACGTTGTTCAATTTTAATAGTTTCATTCGTTACCTACGATACCGTCTGGTGCCTTATGTGTTGTAGAATTGTAGATGGGTGCAAATCAAGTAAAAGAAGGAATAATTATGTTTTATCTAGATGTATTGTACAGTCAGCACCAATTTATAAAAAAAAAAAATTTTTTTAAACATTTACGATACAATTTTAAACTGCCACATATAAGTCAGAACATATTCACAGTTCTCAATAACATAGACATAAAAAGTTATGTTAATTTAATTTTATCGAAGAGGCAGCCTTACGATTGTTGTGGGATCGCGCGGTGCGAAGCGATCACAACTGTACGCTTGAGCATTTAGGCACATTTTAGTTTGCAGTGGTTGCTGACGCGAGTTGACGCGACGGAGTAGGCTATTATAGCAGTAGGTATTGGAAATTTTCTACTGAGTGAAGTAACTGTACTTATTTAATCTGTGACTGAACTGAGACATCGACTGAGGAGAGACGGAATACTGTCTTTTGTTGACAATCTTGGAAGACATAGTTAGTGCATCAGCTAGAGCTGTTTGTCGCTCATGTTTACAGGATCGTTGGGTGCGTCGAAGTCCCCGCCGCCGCTGGCCGGCTCGTAGCTGCCGAGCGGAGGCACCGGCTCGCCTATGATCGCTGGTATCACCTGGGGAGGCAAAGCAAGTTATACAGAATATGCACTCCTTTGTGCCTATGGTCATAATTATAACAGCTATACTCCGCGGTTTTACTCGTGTTGAGCTATGTCTTTGGTTACCGCTTAGATCCCATGTATCAGTAGTCTCATAGCGTGATGTTGTTAGCCAGTAATAAACCAAATAAACAAACAAACAAACTTTTCAGCTTTATAATATTAGTATGGTAAAGAAATATAGATAACATATATAAATCATAGCGTTGGTGATAACTTTTCGTTCGTACAAAACGGCGGCAAAAAAAAATACCAACGTTAATAATAGTTACACCAGAATCACGTTGCAGAAAAGTTGTCAGAAAAAAAAGCAATACAATTTAATACAATGAATTGCAAAGAAACCCATTCTTTGGAAAGGATTAGGAGTTGTCGCCGATGAATAGGGAAAGGGTCGCATTTGATTTGAACCCTTTTTTATTTTACTTTGGAATCCAATACCTTATTTATTGTTGAAAATTACATGAGTATCTGTTCTGTCTATCACGCTGGGGATTTAAACCGTGACCCGACACACCGGTAATCCTTTATTTGTCACGTTTGTCACTTTATTTATTTACGATTTATTGTTACTGGCAAGCTCTGGACGTCCGATCGTAATATATACTCTGCCTATATCTTTACAAATCAATCCGTGTTTTTTGGACAGGAAAACCTTAGTACAGTCATTCTGATTACACCAAACCATGACAAACCATGACTCATTGAAAAGGTGACCAAACACAGATGAGATAAAAGTTAAGCAGGTGATAATAAACTCGACTGAACTGCCTTGTTAGCCAAGTGGTGCTACGCGCGACTGCTACCCTAGAGGTCTTGACTTTTGCACTACCTGGGAATTGATACCAGTTGGAGCAAAAGTATTATTGGGCTTTTCTATGAAATTCTCAGTAGCAGCTCGGAGATAGGATTTGTGCCTCGTTAATGGAAATAGGCTCACCACCTATTACAAGGGACCTAAACGAACTGCGGATATTGGTACACCTCTGCCTAACCCTTCGGGGGATACAGGCGTGATGGTATGTGTATGAAAATTAATAATGTGCAAAGCCTATAAGCTGTTAAGCATGTATCGATCACCTATGATACTAAGTAGTTGGGTGCACGTAATCTAGCCGAGTACCTGTTGTCCGAGCGTGACGAGGATCTGCGCCACCTTCTTGATGGCCTCCAGGTCCTGGGCGGTGGGGAGGGGGGGCAGCGAGAGGCGCGCAGCGTCCTGTAGGCGCGAGGGGTGGGTCCCCAGGCGGGAGGTCAGGTCCGACACCAGCGTCAGCGGGTGCGGGGAGTCCGACTGGAGAGATTGCAGAGGCTGGGAAGTAGCACAATGTTCAACGATAGATAGAAAGAAAGAACGAAAAGTAATTATTTGGTTCATAGAAAGAACACGGTTTCACAAGATTAAGATTACAAACTCATCACCATCTTCCTGCCCTTATCCTATGTTACTTGAGGTCGGCGCAACACGTTTTCTTCTTCAATGCCGTCCTGTCAAACGTCAAGCTATCACTGACTCCTTTCTCTTTCATATCATTCTTCACACAATCCATACATCTTTTCTTTGGCTTCTACAAACTAACGTACTTACTTAAAAAAAAATATTGTGTGGCTCACAGCTCCATTTCAGTAATAATGCCACAGATGGTGTCTGATTCTGGTTTTCAAATGAGTTTCTTTATAGAGAGGTGCCGGATGTGGTTTTGTGTTGAACATTATTCATAGACTTT
Source organism: Caradrina clavipalpis (assembly GCA_932526535.1). Lineage (NCBI taxonomy): Eukaryota > Metazoa > Arthropoda > Insecta > Lepidoptera > Noctuidae > Caradrina > Caradrina clavipalpis. Next base: position 194,857 of record OW052107.1, on the reverse strand, counting down.
AAATAAGGAAATAGACAGGCATCGACAGACAACACTAGTTCTGGTAGAAAATTGAGTTATACAAAAAATACACATTCAAATCGTCGAAAATTTAAATAATAGATATTTCTCTTTTAAGTACTTATACAAAAAGTTTTCTCATGACTCATTCAAGCACTGCCATTCAGGACTTTGTTAAGTTACCTACAGGCACATGTAGGTAAGGGAACCACGTTTAGTCTTTTACAATTTGTTATTGCTGTAATGAGCCAGCACTCACCACGGGGTCGGCCCACGCGTGCCCCACCACCAGGCCGCTCACGAGCCACCACAACGCCACTGGCGACACCATGACGACGTACTGTGGCGCCTCCACACCCACGCATCTTATAGCCTCCCAGCACACCGCAGTAATAGACCAATCTCATCACAATTGGAACCACTCGGCAAATTGACACAAATTGGATATTTTCCTATGTTTCATGCAATCATATCGATGTGATTGTATTGTCAGGCTATTTGTGGCATTATTTGTTGAATAGCCGCTCATATTTGTACTTAAGTACCTATTTGTTGAACATTTATATAAGAGTTGATCCACCGCGCCCTCATATTGTCCCTCATCATGTTCTCGAGTCCACTGGGTAACTCGGAACAAGTTAAATATTAGCTGAGGAAATCTATTCGCAAATCTGAAAAACATTTTTTTATTTCTGACACGTCTGGAATTCAAAGACTCGTTTATATCCTGTCAAATTTAAAACTATAAAATTAAAATAACAATAAATAGTATGAACAGTAACCACCTCCACACTCGGACACTCACTAAAGGCAGGCCTCCGTCACTCTATGTACTTGCGCGCTATAATTGCCTACCGCCCGGCCGAGCGGTCTCGGGCCGTTTGCGAACCAAATTCAGTGCGGTTTTCGCAAGCGCATCACGCACGTTGTTCAATTTTAATAGTTTCATTCGTTACCTACGATACCGTCTGGTGCCTTATGTGTTGTAGAATTGTAGATGGGTGCAAATCAAGTAAAAGAAGGAATAATTATGTTTTATCTAGATGTATTGTACAGTCAGCACCAATTTATAAAAAAAAAAAATTTTTTTAAACATTTACGATACAATTTTAAACTGCCACATATAAGTCAGAACATATTCACAGTTCTCAATAACATAGACATAAAAAGTTATGTTAATTTAATTTTATCGAAGAGGCAGCCTTACGATTGTTGTGGGATCGCGCGGTGCGAAGCGATCACAACTGTACGCTTGAGCATTTAGGCACATTTTAGTTTGCAGTGGTTGCTGACGCGAGTTGACGCGACGGAGTAGGCTATTATAGCAGTAGGTATTGGAAATTTTCTACTGAGTGAAGTATCTGTACTTATTTAATCTGTGCTAAAGGTTAAAGTAAAGAGCACACAAAGAGCATCATTATCATTGATTCGTAGTTATAATGACCCCCTGTAGTTCGACTGCTCTAAAGCTAAGGTAAACAACAGCAGTAAGGTTGTAGCGACCCCCTCACACGTTCCGACATTTAGCATGATGTACAGTCGTGCACAGCGGCGCTTCGGCCAGCCTCGGCCGACGTCAGCCGATCGCGCAAATTGACCGATAATCAACAATACTGACGTGATGAAACAGCGTGATACAGCATGTTTTGTGTTCATTCTATTAATACCTAGTACCTTTTCGAAGTTAACGTCACGTTCATAGTTCAAATGTCAAACTATCACATATGACACAGCGGTTTTACCACAAAATAATTCGAAATAACGAACATGGTGTCCTCGTCTCATTGAAAAGCGATGCACTGATCGCAGTATACGCAGTAACTTTAAGTTTCATAGGCTAAACCGTAATGATTTAAATGAACGGAGCCACGAGATTGATAAGAAAGAGATAACTGAAAGCAACTACATTCTTACTAACTGATAGAAACCTTTCAGCAGTAGGTACCTAGCAGCTTTATGCCTCGTCAAAATTGTCAAAAGCTTTTCCCCCACCGAGCGTCACGAGTACTTGAGTATGACAAGCCACTCTACGTTACTCACGCATTCTATCAATCAAGCCTGCCCCGGCCACAGATTAGCTGGTATCGGTTATCGCTGGGATACCGCAGACTCGATGCGAACGGAGCACATACTATTTCCATGATGAAGCGACATGGCGGCGCATAGCGGCTCGGATTACTATGACAAGCCGTCGTCAACCGAGCGCAGCCGGGCTAATTCCGTCCCTAGCGGACATCTATGTGTTACACACGACCTCCCGTGCGCCCTTGCTAATTATTTATTTATTTATTATTATCCTACTACTATTATAAAGGCGAAAGTTTGTATGTATGGATGTATGGATGTATGGATGTTTGTTACTCTTTCACGCTTAAACGGCTGAATGGATCTGGATGAAATTTGGCACAAAGATAGATTATAGTCTGGAATAACACATAGGCTACTTTTTATCCCGGGAAAATGTACGGTACCCGTAGGATAACACATCAACTGTGACGCGGACGAAGTCGCGGGCAGAAGCTAGTACTATATACTATCCTACTACTATTATAAAGGCGAAAGTTTGTAAGTATGGATGTATGGATGTTTGTTACTCTTTCACGCTTAAACGGCTGAATGGATCTGGATGAAATTTGGCACAAAGATAGATTATAGTCTGGAATAACACATAGGCTACTTTTTATCCCGGGAAAATGTACGGTACCCGTAGGATAACACATCAACTGTGACGCGGACGAAGTCGCGGGCAGAAGCTAGTTATTTATAAAAAAGTAAAGTTGTGAAGTGTGGCAGTTTGTTAGCGATGAGCAACACTCTGTACCAAGAATTTCCCTTCATCCGATATTCTATTGTTAGCTGTTTTATCTAAAACTCGATGTTTACGCATAAATAATCGAGTGAGACAACTCCATCGAATTCCCGGGACTTTGGGCAGAGGCTGCGTCGGCGCCGCCGCAACGTAACAACATAAGAATTCCTTTTTAAGATGTTTAAAATTACAAAGGGAACATAATTTATGGTTAATTGAACTTACCTAAGTGAACTTCAACCATAATTATACGAGTTGCTGCATCCGTAGAGATTTAATAAACCATGTAGTACGTTTTCCGTTGTACTGCATCGTCACACGAATTTTAGATCTTAAATAAAATAAAAAAAGGATTGGTAATTGGCAACATTACTGTGACATCCTGCCGACAGGTGGCGCCATCATCATTCGTTTCAGAGTCATATAACATTCAATTTATCATTTTGCAATTACTTGGGGTTTTACTCTTCAGGGAGGGTCGGGTTCTTAAATCTCTACGGATGCAGCAACTCGTATAATTATGGTTGAAGTTCACTTAGGTAAGTTCAATTAACCATAAATTATACTTCATTGCTGCATCCTAGGAGATTTAATAAACCATGTAGATGTTTAGCGACTGATTGCAGAATGATAAATAAACAGATTTCAAAAAATACCAACTTGTATTGAAAATAAAGTTTATTTAAGAAATTTACCAGGTATACAACTCCCTTAGAAAAAATAAACTATCTAAAATAGCATTTTTGTCTCATTTTGATCTAACCTACCTAATTCAAACAAACCGCCGGTAGTCCAGTGAATATTAAATCATTTATGCACGTTAAGCACAGCGTCAGCGAAAGCTCTATCATGTTGTGAGTCTTTCAAAGGTAAGTTATAAAATTTCGCGAAGCATAGAGATGTACCGTTCCAGCCAGCCGCACGTTTGATTACGTCTACGGAGACGCCGGCACGCTTGGCCGCCGAAGTGGACGCGTGTCGCGTACTATGTGATGAATAGACGCTCACGTCGATACCACTATCCATAAGGACTTGTTTTATCCAGCGGCTAACGGACTGGGAACTGGCGTTGCGGATAGGTTTTTTGACAGTTAAAAACAGTTTTTCTGTACCTGATTTATTTCGAAAGTCCCTTGTCTTATCTAGGTAAACAGAGAGAACTTTCGCTGGACAAATATGTGGTTGTTCGTGGTAGCATGGTATGAACAATTTAGGGTTTGCCCTATTGGGTGCCGAAGTTTTAACAATTTCGTCTATTGTAATCTGAACGCCTGCTTCACAGAACGAGATGTTGTTTATTTTAATAAGTGACAACGTTTGAACTCGTTGTCCTGTAGACAACGCAAGCAAAGTTGCGAGTTTTTTAGTAATCATATCTAGACTTAATGAATCATTAGGATTTTTATCACTTAAGTAAGACAAAACCACATTAGGGTCCCAAGTGTTTTGGTATTTAGGTAAATTAGGCCTGAACTTAAAAACACCTTTTAAAAATCGGCTGACACAGTCGTTTACACAAGTTTCTTTACCTAAGGTAAGTGACAATGCTGATCTAAATGAATTTAATGTGCCATATTTAGCACCATTTTTATACTGTATAGTAAAAAAATTAAGTAATTCTTGAACTGATACTTTAAAAAAATCTAAATTATTGTCTTTACAATAACCAAACCATAATTTATACACAGTATTATATTGTTGCAAGGTATTATTAGATAATGACTGAATCATTATATCTATGGTATCACTATCTGATGTCTGTCTGATGAACGCTTCCCTGATAACACTGCGCACACCAGGATAAGGCTTGGCCATAAGGGGTGCGCCGTTCTGGAAGGAGAGAGTAACAAGTTTTCATCTGGTCCACAATATAATACTTTAGAATTGACCAAGGACATATACAGTGGGAACCATGGTTGACTCGGCCAATCAGGCACTACTAATATACCAGTTGCCTTGTCATTAATTATCTTTCTAATGCATTTCAAAATAAGAGAAAAAGGAGGGAAGGCGTAAAATTTAAATTTATCCCATCTTAGGGAAAAAGCATCTATGTCATAGGCATCCGGATCTCGTTTCCAAGATACAAATTTTGAACATTTATTATTAATCCGAGAGGCGAACAGATCAATTTCTGGTTGACCAAACTCCTTTGCTATAGTTTGGAAACAAGATCCATGTAGCTCCCATTCAGTATCAATGTTAGAGAACCTTGAGGCTTTGTCAGCCTCAGTATTTTCACATGATCTTATATATGATGCAAAAATGAAAAGTTGCCTTCGTTCACACCACTGCCATATCTCTCGCGTTATATTATTCAAGTGTGGGAACTGAATCCCACCCATTCTATTAATATAAGATATGGCAGTGGTGTTGTCAATTCTTAACAACACTTCTGAATTGGTGATGGTTTTACAAAAGCATTTAAGTGCCATAAAGGCAGCAAACAACTCCAAATAATTTATGTGATTTTCCTTTTCTTCCTGTGACCAATAACCGCTAACAGTTTCCCCATTGCAAAAACCTCCCCAACCAGAAAGAGAGGCATCCGTAAAAATCTCTAATTTGAAGTGACCAGTTCTAATTGGATTAACTACTGAGTTAATGTTTATTTCCCACCATAAAAAATCATCTCTTAGCGAAGGGTTGATTTTCATCCTTGCATCATAATCTTGGTTTTTCAACAAGGCAAGGTATTTTTCTCTCTCAAAGCGCTTAGTATATAGCCAGCCATAGGCTATGGCTGGACAAGCAGCAGTTAAGGTACCTATAAACTGAGCAAAATCTCTTATTTTAACTGATGATTTGGCCGAGATATTCCGAACCATATCATATATTTTACAACGTTTTTCGTTCGGTAATTCTAGAGTCATATATTGTGAATTCAATACAATTCCAAGAAATTTACACATTTTGCTAGGTATGACAACACTTTTTTCATAATTTATTATAAATCCTAATCGCTCCAGAGTATTAACAGTGTCTGTTATTGTATGTATGCACAATTCGTAGTTGTCTGCCATACACCATAGGTCATCTAAATATGCAACTAAAGTATGGCCTTTGCTGCGTAAGAAGGTCAACACTGGCTTCATTAATTTAGTAAAGATAAATGGAGCAGAGCACAACCCAAATGGAAGACAGGTAAATTCATATAACCTACCGTCAAAACGAAATCGTAAGTATTTCCTATAAGATTTGTGTATTGGTACAAAAAAAATATGCATCCTTAAGATCTATTGTTGCCATGTACACATCATTAGACAATAGTTTTGATACTGTGCGAATATCTTCCATTTTAAAATGTGACTGTAATATATATTTATTTAGTGATTTTAAATTTAGAATAAATCGGTATGTGCCGTTACTTTTCGGAGTTAGGAAAATAGGAGAAATAAACTGACCTTTACAATCTGTACAAGGCACAATAGATCCTAGATTTTTAAGTTGTGCAATAGAGTTTAACATTTCAGTTCTTGAGCAAGATGGGTTACTTGGTTCCGTAAGTTGTATAGGGATTTGAATGAATTTTAATTTATAACCCTGTACTACCTCCAATATTCGGTGATCCGTTGTTATGTTTAACCAATTGTGTAAAAAATACTGAATACGACCAGCGTGTGGTACCTCTAGCGGCGTCCGCGACGGTCCTGCACGCGGCTCGGCTGCGGCGGCGGCGCTCGGCGCGGTGCTGGCGGCACCCTGCTGCTGGCTGGCGGGTGAGCTGGCTGGTAGTATCGAGCGTGGGGCGCTCGTGCAGCTCCTCGCCCGCTCGATTGACGCGGAGGCACACGCGCGTTTCCCTGCACCGCACCCATGGCATTGAATCTTCGAGGTGTAGACTGTTGTAATGCAATTGATTTCTTGATCTGCCAGCTGGATTGTTCTATTTGTTTGGTCGCCTTAATATTTTCGCCCAAATTATCGCCAAATAGGTACTTGTCACGTTTCACACCTTGAATTATTCGAAGAAATCTTTTATCTAACAAAGGAATAATGAGTCTCCTGCGATTCAATGTTTCCTCATAATGAAGATCCAGCAGGATCTGATTTATCTCCGCTATTTGTTTAATCATATCTATTTTACTGAGATCTTTGGTAAGTAGCTCTGATGTTAAATTGGCCAAGCCAGCAATACTTGATCCCAGTTGGTTCTGCAATTTTTCCAAGCGCTTGTCCCGGTTTTTGGTTGGTTCATTGACAACTGATGCAACTTCTGCATTTAACTTAGGGGCTTTAGCGAATTGAAAGTTTTCTGGTATCAGCATTTTATTCAACAAGTTCTCCTTTTGATCGTTTGCTAGGCCTTCCAGTAGGATTCTACCCCAACGTTCAGAGACCTCCGTAGGTATTTTCTTCCCAAGAGTTTCCTCTGACTTTTTTGCTTCTCCTAAAACTGCCAAGACTTCCAAAGGAATTGCATCTTCCTCACCTTGAGCCAATGTTGAATCTTTGTGAGGCTCTTCTGCCAATTTTTCAAGGGAAGGGATCTCAGGGCCAACTGAGCCAGTTGTAGATGTCAGCATTTGAACTACTGATTCGGGCCAATGATGCTCCGCACTTGGTTCATAATCATTGTCACTACCCCTGCTTCCATCATGAGCTTCAAACTCAACTTCATGGTCATATTCGAAGTCGTTTCCATGATCTGATAGGAGAGCAAACATTCATCAGTATGATATATTTACGTCCGGGTGTATTTATTATTATATTTATTTCCGGGTGACATCTCGTGGCACCACTGAGGAAATAATAATAGAATGGCCTGTAGTTTTTATAATAATCCTAACTTTCTGGATGGCATCACGTACCACCACGTTAAGAAAGTAGGTAACATATTCCCGGGTGACATCTCGTGGCACCACTGAGGGAATAATAATAGCCTGGCCTATAGTTTTTAGTTTTTATAATAATCCTAACTTTCTGGATGGCATCACGTACCACCACGTTAAGAAAGTAGGTAACTTATTCCCGGGTGACATCTCGTGGCACCACTGAGGGAATAATAATAACTTGGCCCATGATATTTCTAAGTTTTGATAGGAGTTCTAACTTTCTGGAGGCATTCAAATTCAAATTAGCCTTGCATACCACCACGTTAAAAAGTAGGTACCTAGGTATGTGGGTAGGTAGATTATTTCCGGATGACATCGCGTGCCACCACTGAGGAAATAAAACTACGTGATACTTATTTGGCAATATTATGTGGGTAAAAAGTTATTAACGTTATTACTTGTGTTCACTTCACATTAATGCTATTCCGAATGCCAAAAGTAAACTTGATATATCATGAAAAAACCAGTGTAAGTACCTTCATTTTGAAATGGCGGCGGTGATTTTTGTCTGGACTTTAATTCCTTTTCCAAACGTTTAATTTTGCTTCTGATCTCGTCATTGGTTTTTTCTTTCGTTCTTTTTCCCATTTTCACTTTTAAACTCACTAAAACCAGAAGTTTTTACCTAAAAAGAAAAAACTTTACGGAGCACGCGCGGACGATGCAACACACGAGAAAACGAATGATGATGGCGCCACCTGTCGGCAGGATGTCACAGTAATGTTGCCAATTACCAATCCTTTTTTTATTTTATTTAAGATCTAAAATTCGTGTGACGATGCAGTACAACGGAAAACGTACTACATGGTTTATTAAATCTCCTAGGATGCAGCAATGAAGTATAATTTAAATGTTTAGCCGCTGTTTCGTGCAGTCGTAGGCTGCGAGGCCGGCGGGAATGTGCGAGGGAGACGGGGGGGCGAGGGGGCTGCAGGGGGACGAGCGCGGGGGGCAGGGGGTGGGACGAGGTGCGTGCCGAGCGTGCCAGCTAGAGATGGGCGTTTTCGGTTTTTGTCGCAAACGGATATGTAACCGATATTTAGTTTTCATATCGATATCGAAAACAGTTTTCAGATATCGATATCAGTAGTACGGTTTGCACACGTAACTGACGTAACCGTGGAGCAAACGCAAGGGGAACGATAACAACAAACGCAAACGCACACTTTTACCGTTAGTACATCGTTATAAGTACTTACTAGTTATTTAATTAATCAATTTAGCTACTTGTAACTACGGCGATTTCCCTTCATGCTTTACTAGGCTTAGGACTAGCAGAAGAGTTTTTGAATACTGTAATTTTATTATGTTAATTAACTGAGATAACTCTTCTGGCGCATTTAGAAATCGACCTATTTACAATGATTGTATTTTCAATTTTACATACATTTTATGTAATTAATTAAAGTTTGATAAATTTGCATTTAAAAATGCAAGCTGTTCTACTTTTTTGGGCTTGAGACGACATCTTCGATCATTTATAATAAGCCCCGTCTTAGAAAACAATCGCTCGCAGGGAACAGATGTTGCGACAATATTGCATTTAGTTTTAAATAAATGTGATAAGTGAGGATAAATTATTTTGTGATCTCTCCACCATTGCGATGGGCTATTCCATTTGCCCTCGCCGTTCTTACGAGGTAGCATCTCGTCATCCAGGTACATATGGAGTTCTCTGATGGCTCTCGCTTGGGGATTGCCTTGGGGCTTGCTTTTTTGCAGAAGTTCGTCGAATTTACCCCAAGCGCTAACCTTTCCAGTAATTACCGTTTTCTCTTCTTCTATCTTATCTGTTTCTGTCAATTGGTTTTTATTGATAATACCAATTATTAACATGTGCACGTGTCTTTTCAATTCTGCGACAGCTTGTTCGTTTTTGAAACATAATAATTTAAACCTAGGGTCTAATAGCGTACAAAGGCCAAAGGTTTTGCTGTGTTCGACGCCAGAAAATCGTTCTCTCAAACCTCTTTGTAGAGATGTGATCACATCCACAACCACTGGATAGAGGAGCTTGTATTCCTCTTTGTTCAAAAAATCATCACAAACTTCTTTCAAACAGTTTGTGACCACTATGACCAGACTTCCTGTTAGATATTCATCACCACTTATGGAAGAAGTGATTTCTTCAAAAGGTTGCAAGACTGTGCATATTTCGCCCATTGTCTCCCAATCTAATGCGCTGATTTCAGGCCAAGCTTTCTCAATTAGCGCCATACAATGTTTTACAGCTTCTTTTAGTAAAGTAAACCGGCGCAGCATGTAATATGTGGAATTCCAACGTGTAGGCACTTGTTGCACTAGCCTTTTAGGTTCACCACTGTCTGTCATATTTTTTAATTGATAGCTGAGGAGCATATCAGTAGCACTTGTACTTTTTTTAAAATGCGCCACAATGTTTTTTATTTTGTTTATTAATTCTTCTACTGGTTTTAAAGCAGCCGTGACTATTAAATTTAAAGAATGTGCATAGCAGCCATAGTGTTTCCATTCTAATTCGGTTTCTATCGCCTTTACAATATTGCGAGCATTATCCGATATAGTAAAATTAACTTTTTGTGTTAAATTCCATTCGTCTGTTACTCTTTTCAATTCTCTGGCTAAATTTGAACTAGTATGACTTTCATTAAGACATTTGCATTCCAATAAGACTTGTTTTGGTTCAAAATTACTATCAATATAGTGAGCAGTTACACCAATGTAACTTTCTGTTTGGGATGATGTCCAACAATCGGTGGTTATGCATACGGACATAGCGTCTTGAGACACTATTTCTTTCATTTTATTTAACGTGTCTGTATATAAAGCTGGAATCATTGTAGTAGATATAGTTTTTCTGCTGGGCAGCGTATATCCTGGTATGTTCTTCGCAAATTTCTTGAAACCTTTATCTTCTACTATTCTAAATGGTTGATAGTCACTGATAAATAAATCAAGCAAATCTCGATCTATGCGTTTCCGTTCATCACAAGTAATTTTTTTAATAGTATAGGCTTGCATTGTCCTTTGTCGTTTGCTTGGCGGCTGCATTAATGGGTGGTTTTGGTTCATCTGATTCACGGCCCCAGTGCTGGTAGAAGCAGTCGCTACATCTGCTGCATTTGCTTCTTTAGACGTACTTGGCACAGCATTTTCGATAAGCTCAGATTCGACATTAATTGTGGTTTGCTTCGCCAAATAAATAGAAGCATGTGATCTTTTTAAATGAGAATTCAAATTCCCGGTGGTTGATTTATAGGAAAATTTGTTATTACAATATTTACACACAGCTAGACCAACAGCATTGTCTTTTTTATCAAAATGCGTCCATATCTCACTCGTTTTACGCGACATTGTCTATGAAGAATTGTTTATATCTTAGTATTTACACTAACTTAACTATACACAAAATTTACTTAAAGACCTATTTTAAAAGTTTTATACACACACTTTTTATTTACACTGAATAAATACAAACTACAAAACTAAAAACACGCACAGAATAGTTTTTAAGAAGGGCACGTGTCGTCAAGGTCAAGTGCAATTCAAAACTATCACAATTTCACAAACAAAAAAATAGGTACAATTAAAAAAAAAATCGTACTCTCGAAACAATTCTTGCAGCAAAGCAACTTAAATTCAACCTTATAACTATGCAGTGTAGTTCTATTTTTTACAGAGTAAGTTTCTTACTAATATCGACTTATCGACAGCCGCCGAAAAATCACCAACTTACGGACTCGTTATTGTAACTAAATAAATGGAAACTAGACTTTATTTCTGGCGCCTTAAGATATATTACGCACGCATTGCATTAACCAAATAACCAAGCAAAGATTAGCCAAAGTTACGTAATATTCGCTTCATCTCTTTTACACCAGTAAAAATTTAATACTTAGACAGTGACAAAGCGAATATCTGTTTTGATTTCATATCACTTGTGATGTGAAGTTTGCGTTTTGTTCGTACTTCGTACGTTCCCATTGGTTACCCTTTTGATATAACTCAGATCTCTCGATAAAGTTTTTGTGATATCGGTTATGTAGATTCAGGTATCGATATGTTATGTTATTAAACACATAACCGTTATAAGTTACGGTTTGATATATCGAACTCATGCCTAGTGCCAGCACAGCGCGCCGATTATCAGCAGCATCCGAAGAGCGCCGCGCGCCGCCCCGCCGTCACGAGCGACCGCAACCCTACCCGCTGTAGCTAGTCTGTAGTTAGGTACACTACCTGAGCCTAGGGCACACTTACAATAATACTCCTTTGTCCGCAGGCCTGTGACCGCAATGCTAACTAGTGCTTGGGAAAGGTCAAATAGTCTCACGAAACACGATTGTACCGAATGTACTAATTAATTGCAGATACGGAACGGGAATGTTGTCGTAAATGGATGATAACAGTCGCATTAACTATGCACTACTTGTTTGTCGTAGTCGCAGCTACGAGCATGCAGTGTGCACTACTGTCGTGCGGTGATACCTAATATCTAAAGTTGTTTAATTAATCTGCATTGTTAGATTCTGGGTATTAGCCGCTTCGGTGCCGCTATTCAAGGCGTTCATACAAGATGATTTTAATAAATAGCTTATCGCGGATCATGCCGATAGCTCTTCGCTAGAGCACGTTATCTCCAGGCGCACGCTGAAGTAGCGCACGTACGTGACGGCCGACTGGTCTGTATATCACATCGGAATCTCATATCGCTATGGAGAAATTATTAGGAAGGCCGGTCGTGCCGCGCTCCCTGCTCTATAGAATTTATATTCGATCATACCTTACGTAATGTTTACATAGGTACACATCATTTGGCCATTATGTACGAAACTCACAAAGGTTACCCATTGTGTCATTGACCTTCTGCGGATGTGTGTCAGTGTGTTTTGTATTAAACAAGTTCACCTTAAAATTAATACTACAGCACTAAAATGATCCGTGGGCGAACAGATGCATTGAATTAGTTCCGGACGCTAATGCTCTTCGGATCACGACTAGGGCATGCAAAAACCGGGTTTATTAAAGGACACGGTTTTTTCGGGTTTTTATTTTACAAAACCGGTGAAACCGGTTTTATCGGTTATTTCGGTTTTTTTCCATTTTTATTAAAGAAATCAGAAATACGTGTGTAAAAAAATAAAAATGCTAAATTTTAATCAAAATGGCGTGAGCGTGGCATAAAGTAGCGCGACAATGATCTATCCGAAACAAAAAAAAATCGAATTCGAGATCAAAAATCTAAATAATAACTGCCAATTTTAAATCATAACTTCAATTGTGCAGTTTGCCCAAAAGTACTATTACATAGTTCTAAAATTGTAGGCATACCTTTAACAATTAAAATATAATATTACACACAGTTTTAAACTAAGTGACGTAAACGACGATCCAAGAATATAATATTATAGCTGTTTGCAATAAAATCGTGCAAATGTTTTTTTCTTATTTTTTCTATATGCAATATGGCAGTGGTCATAAACATTTACACTTCATTTAGTGTTTTCTAATAGCGAAACGTAAATTGTTAAAACAAAAAAAAAACTTTAGTGTTCCTTTCGCTTACCTTTCCTATAATATTAGGACTAACCTTAGGCTATATTTCATATCATAGTTCTTCCAAAACCATTAAATTTAAAAACTAATTCAATAATTTGAATTACTAGGGAAATGTTGAGTAACCCTAAACTGTCACTTTGACAATGACATTTCTTTGTTTTACACTAGCTTTTGCCCGCGGCTTCGCTCGGGTATCCCTTATTTTATTCCCATGGGGGTTGAGTTTGTCAAAATCCTATTTAAACGGACATCTTCATCATAGTAGCTCCAATCTTTAATTTCAGTTCAATCAGTCGAAAATCTAAGAAGATTTATACAAACTTTCATCCCCTATTTTATCCCCTTAGGGATGGAATTAATCAAAATCCTTTCTTAGCGGATGCCTACGTCATAACATCTACCTGCATGCCAAATTTCAGCCCGATCCGTCCAGTGGTTTGGGCTGTGCGTTGATAGATCACTGTCAGTCAGTCAGTCAGTCAGTCACCTTTGAGTTATATATATTTTGATTTTAGATCTCAAATTCGATTGTTCGGTATAAATTAACGTTGCCGGCCGTTAGTGCCGTTGGAAATAACGCCGTCTTGCCGTCCTGTCGACGTTTGTCAGTGATAAATTTAAGATTTTGTTTGAAAAGCAAAACCGAAAAATCCGAAAAAACCGGTTTTGGTATCATAAAAAGCCCGGTTTTCAAATCAGTCGGTTAACCGGTTTTTTCGGTTATCCGGGTATCCGGTTTGCATGCCCTAATCACGACCTTAACGCTCGGCCCTCAGGCGGCGAATATTGTGATTTAATCACAATCATGTCCTTAAATATTGCACAAGATTTATTTTTAAACAGCCATGCCCGCAGCGTTATGTTAGAGGCACCGAACTGATGCTAGAGGCACCGAATAGCAATGAGAGTGGTGTTGTTTTCGAAGTTCAAATCCCGCTTATTGACCTCGAACCCACTATCTGAAAACAAAGTATGACGAGAAGACAGCAATCATACTAAAAATACCATAGTTAATTGTTTACATTACTGTAAATAAGCAGTAGATGTTACTGAGCGTAATAAACAACATAGATTAGATTGAGTTGTGTCATGTCCAGGGCAGCGGCAACAGCCGTCTGCCGGGAGGGGGCGCCGCCGGCGGGGGAGGGCTCGCCAACATGCAGCCCTCACTGTGGTGCTCACCACCACCACGTTACGATGTAGATGCTGCATCGTTATACTTATACACAATCATTACATTTATTCGTGAGCTTTAAGAGCTCACGGCTACGGGCGAGTGCTCCATTTTGACATTGTTCCAACGAAATGTGGGGAGGTCACGAGTAAATGTTGATTGGATTCATATCGCGGTGGATGGAGAATAACAGGTAGCGATTGTGGCATTGTGGGCGACATTCCGAGTTTGATTGTAATCATAATCGTTTGCAGTCTGTATAAAATGGGTTTTCAGCTAGTAAAGTAACTTAGCTAAAATATCCTGTAGTTATCTAATGTTCTAAGCCGGAAATAATGATAACTTGCAAATAGGATGTGCTGTTTGAACTGAACAAACATCAAATAACGATACTGACGATGATCAGAAAGATTAATAAACAGAGAAGTCAAGAGCAATGATCACCGCAGTTACTTAAGAGTTAAGGCAGATTGCAGATTTTATATCTGGCACACTTTTTCGATCCTTTATGATTGTGTGGTAATAATATATTTTTCGAAACATTATATTTAAAGTAGTTCACAACTTCCTCATTACACAAAGGCATGTATGAAGCCGGCATGTGGATCAGTGTGCACGTTATCAGCGTCTGCATCAGTTCCGAGTGCCACATCACCGTGTGCGCCGACCTTCGGCTGGCGCTGCTCCGTCACTGCATGTACTTACTACGAGCCGGTACGTCCGTCAAATAACACAGGTATTAGCTATTCATTGCTGCTGTTTAATTATCAGATGTGGAAGGTAATGCGGTGGCTGACGGCTCTTTGTGATGGTCACAATTTTTGACGTACCTATCTACGAGGATGTTTCTACACGGTACATATAAAAGATAAAGATTCTTGTCTGTCAGCTCGTTTGTTCAGACTATTATTCGAAACGGCTACGGCTGGATCGATTTCAACTGGCAGATAACTTATGTTTTCTGGAGTAATTGATGAGGCTACTTTTTTTGACAGCATGTTCTGACCCGGAGCCGCCTCTGGCAAACGTCTCCCTGCACTCCTTCCATCCTTCACGGAAACTTTTATATTATTTAGAAAAATAATTAGAGTTTCGAGCAAGAAAATTAAAAACCCTTGAAATGTTACACAATCCTATACGTAACTACTAGGCGGACGAAGTGCTGGATATTGTTGTATTGGCTTGCGTCCTGTGGCTTTTGACATCTACCCAGCAAGTTACTGTGAAACGGTCAAGTGGAGATTATTATGAAATGTTTCAGTGCTGTTGAATGTTGGTGTTGCTAATGGTATGTCCACAACGTAAATACAAAGGTAAGCTCCAAATCGTATTATCCGCCATATCAAATGGACATCATTATTGAGATTACTTTCTATAAATATCTGGAAAACTGTCACAAATACGATATTAGGTAGCTACTTACTAATTCATTTAAGACAGGATATGATGACTAATTTCTTTCTTACTGGCGAAAGCAGAACAGCTGGTTGTACATATTTAATCATCGATTAAGCCAAATACGTGATGGCACATAGAGTCAGGTACAACGTGACTAACCTTATAATTGATGTTTAATTTCTTAAGTTGTAATACGAGAGAGTTTAATGATCTCAGGAACTGTACATCGTCAGAACGGAAGGCGACTGCTGCTGGCTGGCATGGCTAGGCCAGAGGCCGGAACTCGAATAAGTAGCCACGTAAGGTGTTCTTGTAGTCATCGAGTATCCTGTGCGCTTTGGCTCCTCCTTCGTTCACTTACTACGGAGCAACGGATTGCTTACATCTATATTAAACTAATATTTGCAGTAACACATCCATACAAATATAATAAAACTGATGAGCTTCTCGGTTTCTTTGTTTAAACGCTCTAATCTCTGGAACTCCCCGTCAGATTGCAAAATACTTTTTGTACGTGATAGCCAGATTCATTTCGCAATAGTAAACGCTGTACAAAATCATACTACGACACACGAGAGCGGAGCAGAAACATCATAAAGGTAATATAGGACCCAGAATGATAGGCTTCCTTACTTTTCCGAAAAATTTACCGTTCATATAAGTTCAACAGATCGCGGGGACGAAATCACGGGAAAAGATAATATTGTCCTAGCTAGAGTAAATCGAAGTACAAACACATAATAAAAGAAGTAACCTCGACGTTCATGGCACATTCAATTGATTTACAGTTTCATGTGAAACATTCTGCAACACCGCTATCTAATAAACTTATAGCGAACTGGGGACACACTCACACACTGTGTTGTTCGTTGTTCTACACGTCGATCATTGTTGTATCTGATCTCATTGTTGGGCTTTCGGTAGGCTGTGGGACACAGAAATATTATCTGTGCTGTGGGGATAATAAAATAGTGGCCATTAATATGGTTACCTTCCTTATTTAGGCTAAATCTCTTAAAACTCTTGTTTACAAACTAGATTGTTTTGGAAGAGTGCCGAATTAATTGGTGTCAGTCGGAGTAACGGTGCGGGCAATGTATCCCGTTGGCCGGTGCCCACATGCGCTGTACATACCACCGGGCATGCAGTGCCCACACAGCTAGTAGCTTGCCTTCCAAACCGTCGCTTTGTATGCGAAGCCGCGGACACCCGCGCCATGAGAGCGGCCGCGATTTTTGGTATATCGCCTCTCCACCGCAATTTCGATTTGGCAAGGTTTCAATAGTTGATAGGATTTCAGTATAATGTATGGAAAGCATCATACTGGCACTGGCTGAATGAAAACGTTGCACACTACACGATGCACCGAGCACATCTACGAGAACCTACGCACTGACACTAAACTAAATAAGCAGCGCATTAGTAATAGAAAGTGTACTTCCTAAATTCCTAAGTAACTACTTAACGTTACTTAAATTAACGTTAATATTAATAACCTCCCAAACAAGAACTTGAGACTAATATTATTTCTTAGAATGAGGCAAGTTTTTTTACCTAAAACTTTTCATGCATGAGAACATCTAGGTTACCATAATTATTCTAACTGTTCGTTTAAATGTCGTGCTGGAGTGTGTTGACCCCTAATCATTAGCTATTATTATATGCAGTTGCATTGCCAGGCTCGAGTGGCCTTGACACAGATATCAATAAAATTATATCATCATCATAAATATCAACGTGCACGCGTCCATTGATGAACACGAAACTTGTACATTATTATTAAGTATATCATCAAGTCAAGGACAACACTCAGACGGGAAATTGCTGTAACGAACCAGTTCGCGTTCAAGATAATTGTAGATAGACCCTTCCCTACAGTTTGTTGCAAGCAAACCAGTCTCCAAGGGATCGGACGAGTGATGCGCCCGGGGCAGCACGCAGGGCCATGCCGGTACCTATATCATATGTATATGCTAACCACAGCACGAGCTAGCCACTACGGTAGGTACTCGAAGTTATTAGTAAACAAGAGGACACTGCTAACCATCTGCTTCATTTTCGCTTGTTTTCGTAAACAGCTACAGGAGAATCCTTTGGTTTCTTCGCGTTTAGTAATCGCACTCTACAAGCTCATCATCCTTCATCGCCGTCCTATTTAAGCTCATGCGACGGATGCTAGGCAGAGGAAGGCCAAACAGTGATGTAATAATTAGTTCGAAGACTTGTTGACCATAGAATTTGATGAAGGTCACGGTACAGTTCCTAATACACGCGATACTTCTAGTGCGTAGAGCAACATCACAGACTTATTTCGGAAATGAGTATTCAATGTTACAAAAAATCTATTATGAATTAATGAAAGCGATAAACCGAACTTCCGTGCGACTGTGGCGGTCAGAACACTAAAAAACACAAAGATTATCTAGTATATTTTACCTACCTAGAGTTAAAAAACTTGAAGTATACAATAACAACGCTGTGATCAGCTCTTTAATTATGCAGAAATCCGTCGGAAACAACATATCTCGGAACTTTTTACAACTATCATTATTGTAAATGCCTACGTTCTTATAGCATTACAAGCGAAAAAATGTTCACAAAAATATGTATGATTTATATAAATAAGTACAATACAATCATAATAAAATTGGTTACAAAATTCACACCATTTGAACAAAACATAGGTTCAGAAGGTTCACAAAGAATCGGAAAAAAAAACTTTCAAAATAAAGGGATTACTTTTGGTAATGTGAATTTTTGCTTTTTAAAAGGTACCTTGTACCTTAAAGTGTGAATTTAATCCTCATATACTATGTCACTGCAGCGTATACTGGTGAGCACAGTAACGCACAGGGCCCATGTTGTGTCGCACGGTGCGTATTGTTTGTATCCCTGTAGCCGGGTGCTGGTACCTATGTATGAACTCTACACGCACGGTGTAGGAGTGGATCTTTTAAACTTGCCATTTCTCGTTGTTCGTCCGTGGTTCAGTATCAAGGGTATTGCTCGGCCGTTGGTCGCCGTTGTTTATAACTAAGAGTTACGTAAGCGCGGGCGCAGTGGTGGGCATGCGACGCGCGCGGAAGGCAGCGCGTGCGCCGGCGACGTCGCTGGCGCACGCTGTGACAACACTGGCGCTGGCAGTAGTGGCTTCAGGAGCTACGTTCCCATCTCCCGACACCCTCTCGGTGCTGGGCGATATCCTGCCGCCCTTCGTCGGAGAACACTTCAACGAGCTGGTGAAGACGGCCTCCGACACCTGTACGTGTTTGTTGTGGACGGTATTATTCTGATGGAGTTGACAGGAAGTGATGCAGTGTGATTGTGTGGTGACCGGTAGTCGCTCAGTGTGCCGCCGCTCTGAAATAGCTGACCATCGCATGGTCAAAAAGGCAGGATTATCATCCACAGTTCCGTGGAAAAATTAGAATGAATGTGACGAAAGTGACTGTAGATCGTAAGATCGTTTGATGATAATGAATTCAACCTCATCAACCCTTAATGTCCATCGCCTTTCAACTTGATCTGGCATGCAAGCGGCAGGCCCCCGCTACGTAAATAACTAGTTAAATTAATGCACAAAATATTACTTCTACACCTGGTACATGCCGGGGCTGCGGGTTGTTGGAAAGAGATACCGCGCCCTCGGAACGCAAAGGGCACAAGAACGAACATGGATGGGTTTTAGTCAGTAGAAGTCTGAAACTCCCTCCCGCCCCGCCCAGGGCGGGAGAAGTCACTTGATAGTTTCCCATCGGTATAAAACAACACCTGACAATATCAACCCATAACAATGGATTAGAAAATTTCGTGCAGCAGCCGGCTGAGATTCCGTTTATTATAATTCAATATAACTCTGAACTCTAAAATATACTACTCTTTAATTATACATTTATACTATTAGGTAATACATACATGTGCTCGATATCTTCGATCCCCCCTTCGCTCTTCACTATGTGACTTCTTGCGTTTGCCACAAATAACTTACTTTTGCCGAATTAGGGGGTTTCCCAGGTAGGTAAATCTCCTAATTCGGCATAGTAGCATACTTTGGTATCAGAAGTTAACGTCCTTTACGAAGCGGTACGTATTTATAGCTTACGTGTGACATTATACGCCATAACTCATCATCAGCTAAAAAATACGACTTTTACTAAATTCAGATGATCTTAGCATTCTACGTAACTATCATCTTGAGCCGTGGGGTTGCTAAAACACGCGCCTCTGTCGCCTGTCGTCTGCACAAGCCACGCTAGTGTTTTATCATTTTTCACACAATCCATTGCTTTTCCAGTGTTCACTCATAAAACATAAACTTAGATATCAAAAGGTTTTCTTTCCTTTCTATTATGATAGTCACAGAACCTGTTTTTTTTTTGTTCGGATGGGTAATTATCAAATGACTTGTCCCACCCTTAGTGTCAGACTTTTACTGAGTAAAACCCATCCATATTCCTTCTTATGCCCTTTGCGTTCCGGGGGCGCGGTATCTCTTTCGAAAGACCCGCAGCCCTGGCAGGCATCGGCCCTGACTGGCCTCTCCGAAGTCACAGGATCTGGCTTAGATCTTTACGAAAACTAAATAGAGTAAACAGTAGCTGACTGTGTGCTAACCTTTTCCAAGCGCCTTCAAGTAACACAAACACTATTAAAGAGCATTAAGAGTATATTAGGGGACCTCCAGACATCTCGAACAAGATCACATTATAATGTACGAGTAGTACGCTGCTTTTACTACCTCAATGACTTTGAATAATAAATGTCATCCTAATCAAATCTTAATATCACAGTGCTAATATTATCTAATAATAATGAATGAATTAACATCTAATCTTATTGGATCTGAATTTATTATGTACAATATACATCGACAAAGGTCAATGTTAGTTAGTTGAACAAAAACAACAAAAAAATCCCGCTGAGAAAGCAACGAGTGGGCGGGTGCAGCGGCCAGTATAACATGAACCACAGCGAAACTGAGAACTACACACAATGTACTGAATTTGGCAAATATTCTGTATATACCGTTTTTAAGCAACGCCACTACGAAAGTTCCAAGATTTGCTGGACGCTTTAAGACTTTAACAATGTATTAAACCATGATTTATGAGCGATAACTATAGATTATATTGAAACTTAGTAAATCATTACATTCTAAATAACTTTATGATCATGTAAATCATTTGATTTTGTTCATGAACTCGTTCTGCCGCATTGTGGTCAGACGCCGCGGGCCGCGTCGCCGCGTCTCGTGCGTTCATATCACTCACAAAGTTATACGTGAACATCTACTTAAAACAACTTCTTTTGTTCACTCGCCAAGTTATACACTTACGCCGGCGAAAATTTGAGTGCAATTGCACAAGACCGGATATCAGTATTGTGGTTGCTCAGGGAATGTAGTTGTCAGCCAATCAGCGCCTCCGTCAGCCCATATCGGATAATCAGCGCTCATTTTATTTGCTTTATTATGATATATCTTTATTATAGCTATATCTAATAAACTTTTATTGTAACTATATCTTGTAAATATATAGCTGCAATAGCCGAAATTTTGCATTGATTCCGGAAATCCAGTTTTTTGCAATTGTCTTAGGATTTTTGCGATAATCGATTTTAGGTATACACCTACACAGACACTCAGTTCCCTTTATAGTAGGCACTAAAAAGTTTAATTCCGTATTTAAAATTACAACAACGTAATTAATACACCTTATTCATTTTTTATTACAGCATACTAAAATGATGTACAAAACCTAAACATACCGGCGAACTGTGGGTGTACATTGTTACACCTCTGGTAACCCTTCGGGGAATGCAGGCGTGATATTATGTATGTGAAATGATGTAAATATGGCATACTCTGAGTGACTGTAACGTTCTGTTCCTCCAGGCGAGGTGATCCCGCAGCTGCTGCTGTTCTCGCGCGCCGCGCCGCCGCGCCCGCCGCCGCAGCTGGTGCGCTTCACGCGGGGCGGGCGGCGCGCGCTGAGCGTGGCGGGCGCGGCGCAGCGCGTGCGGCGCGGCGACGCGCTCGTGCTGTACGTGCCCGGCTGGTGGAACACGCCCTCCGACGCCTCCTCGCGCGCCATCGTGCGCGCGCTCATGACCAGGCACTCCACCGTGCACCTCCTCGACACGCGCTTCGCTTTCTGCCGAGGATACGTCACCGCCGTGTCTAACGTCACGCCCCTCTCGCACGCGCTCTACGGCTTCATTAAGAGGCTACACAAATCAGGATATCCCCTATCCTCAGTTCATCTCATAGGTTTCAGTTTGGGCGCACACGTAGCCGGCGTGACGGGGAAGTTGGTGAGAACTAAGCTGAACGCCACGCTAGGACGCATCACCGCGCTGGACCCGGCGCGGCCGTGCTTCGCGCGCACCGAGCACCGGCTAGACAAGACCGACGCCGAGTTCGTGCAGGTGATACACTCGAGCACGGGCGTGCTGGGCATCGCGGAGCCCGTGGGGCACGCCGACGTGTATCTGAACGGCGTGGCGGGCAAGCACCCCGAGTGCCGCGACCGCAGCATCAGCCTGGAGTGCGACCACTCGCAGGCGTGGAAACTGTACTCGGCGTCGGCGACCGACGACAAGTCGCTGATGGGGCGCTGGTGCGCCAGCTGGGAGGAGCTGCTGCGGGACGAGTGCAGCGGCCGCGAGACCGTGCTGGGCTACGCGTGCAGCCCCGACGCGCACGGCATGTTCCTCCACAAGTCAGACGACAAGCCCGAGCAAAGTCGAGGACTGCTCGTGTTCGACCCGATTAGCTTACTGAGTTGGCCCTTCAGGCGCTGGCTCAGTAGCGAGTAACAAATAAACAATAAACAAATTATAGTTAAACTGTGTTCGTGAGTCGTGACAATGTTTGCAGCATACTTTATGGTTAATTGCTACGTAATTGGCCTGTAATATCTAGGTACACAACATTGTGATTATGTAACTGTGATATTAGTTAAGAACATTTGTTAATGCCGTTTAGTTTTAAAAAACAAAATACCGCAAATCGTGTTTTATTTTACAAATGTACCTACAGCCCCGGCGCCGTCTACTTGTCTGTCTATATGGCAATATATTTTTAAGCCATGTTTCTAAATCCAGGAGCAGAGCGGCGACTGTACTTAGTCTAGATTGATGGTCAGGGTCTGCCAACCAATAAGTTGGGAAGCAAATTATACGACAGATATATTAATTGAATCAGACACATAAATTGTGGTTATCTGTCGGTTCGTAGTCGCACCGTACTTCCTTGAGTGCTAACTTCTCGTGAACGAGTATCTTCCGCTCTTCCAAGTGAGACTACAGCGTCATTGTACTAACTATAGAGTAGACTTCTAAAGAAAGTAGAGAAAACAACAAGTTGAGGAAACTTTCGGAACTGCATGGTGCACACAGTAACGAAAGTCGGTTCAACTTTACACGTCAGTTTTATAAATCGAAACATAAGAACATTATATTAAAATACACACGAGATTGTTAAAATAACATCAATTTTCGACGTAGAAACAAGAGCATCGCATTGATCGAATCAAATTGTATCAATGCAATTGAAAAGCTAGAGCTAACCGAGTTTCGTTGCTGACCATACATACCATACATAAACTTCTAAACTATAATATGTATTGAATATACATAGTTGCTTAGAATTAGCAGTCGTCGTAGACTGAACGTCTCTACTGTTGTTTAATAATAGGTGAAGCGATGCCGCCGGCTAAGGCGCCTCCTAACTAAACTATTCAAATCAGATTGATGGCTTTCCTTTTGGGCGTGAAATTTCATTAACCTCGCTGTAGTTGGCGCAGCTATTTGGTAAAATATCACGTTTCTCAGGCCATTTATATTCCATCAGAGCTCATCAATATATCCGGGGGCAGCACATCGTGTCCATGACGGCTGATTAATGGTACTCAGCGGATCGGGGGCGGGCCGGGGGGCGGCTGCGGCGTGCGGGGGCGGCCCCTCGCCCCCGACACCCGGCCGCTCGCTGATAGTAGACCCGTCGAGTCCAGATTGTATAATAACTACTCCGTCCATCTATTTTTTATCGATTTGGTTTCAGATGGCGAGCCAGGTTGAATGTACGTCGGCACGTCATTGCTCAGCGGTATTCGTAAGGCACCTGGCACTGTGAACTATTCGCAACTTGACGCACACAGGAGACTATCTTTGTCTTCGTATCAATCTAATAAGTTTGTTAGAACTAATAAACTACGGCTAAAGTTACGAAACTAAACATATTAATTTTGAACACATTTTAACTAGAATAGGCACCGATTCAAATAAAAAATGTGTAAGTTTCTAATATTTTTCGAAAAATGACGATACACTATTTCCACGGAAGACTTCTTTCTCAAGCATGTGGGTTAACACACGTACAATACTATTTTTCAAAGTTAATTATTTTGGTATCTCGGTCACTGGAAGATTTTTCGGAACGCAGAACTGTGGGCTCACTAGATCATAATACTACATCCTAAACAAGTACACACATACCTGTTAAAACCGAATAAAAGTAAGAGTACAAGTGGAGGAGGCGGGCGGCGCCGCGCGAGCACCTTGTAGCTGTCAGTTAGTGTTAGTTGTCAGTGAGAAGTTTGCGCAGAGATGGCGGCAGGTGCTGGCTGTAGCGCTGACTACTGCCGACGCGGTGGCCAGGGAGCTCCACGACTCAACTAGTTTCTGTCACATTCTAGTCAGCGGGGTGGCGTCGCACAATGCCGACTGCTCGATGCTCGACACTGAACTACTCGGACACACGGGCTTGCGGGAGTGCGGCTCACTCTCGGCTTGTGCCCATTATTGGAACATACCGAACTACTTGTAGATGTAGACACACTTACGACTACGACATGTTTAGTTGAAATTATTAATACATAATAATATAGGATATAAAATACATATTATACAAAATACATATTTTGTATTTTGTACTGAACCATCCAAAAGTAGGTTCCGACCAAGTAAGGGTGACAAACATATATCTTACTAGCTTCTGCCCGCGACTTCGTCCGCGTCACAGTTGATGTGTTATCCTACGGGTACCGTACATTTTCCCGGGATAAAAAGTAGCCTATGTGTTATTCCAGACTATAATCTATCTTTGTGCCAAATTTCATCCAGATCCATTCAGCCGTTTAAGCGTGAAAGAGTAACAAACATCCATCCATACATACAAACTTTCGCCTTTATAATAGTAGTAGGATTTCTGTCGACACATCAGTAACACAAATAGCTTATTCTGAAGTTTGTTTATTTCAGCCCGAATTTCAGCAACACTCCAATGTTACAGAGGCTGATGTCGACACTTAGTAAGTTGTGTACTTATGTAGTACTTACTGCTGCTGTACTTATGTAGTACTTACTGCTGTACTTATGTAGGTAGATAAGTACTGCGACGGATTTAAATAGGGGTCAAATATAGGTCAAACAGTACAAGTAGCGTGATAGCGCGATATTAAATAAATAACCATTATTACAAACAAGATGTTAAACATTGAGTGAAGAGAAATTAACTGCTGTAGATAGCTGGTATACAGTGACCGTCCAAGCTCACTTCAGTAACAAGATTATGAGAACACAAACTAATGACTTTTGCTGCGAATCGCAACTATCTTGAGAGTACTTTAATTAAGCCTGCCATCTAGCCAGCAGTGGGCCCATAATCTCCGGGCCCCGGGGCGGCAGGTACCCGTGGAGGCACCCCCGCGGCCGGCGGCCCACGCTAGCCACTCCCGCCGTCGCTCGGTTCCAGGAACATGTAATTAGGCGCGCAGTGACGTGCGGCCGCGCCTTCAGGTACGATATGTACTGGCATCACACGGACAACTGCAGAAGGTTCACTATAAGGTTCGTTACTTAGCTACACCTACCGATGGCTCATTTGTAGTAGCTAATGTAACTTTTCAATGTAGTGGTATTTTATTCTGGCAAAAATAGAATTCTACATATTCTAAATTCTACTAGTAGCTGCACAGTGCCCCGCGCCTTCACCCGTTTTGTGTTTTCTACAGGTCCATTTTTAAGTGTATAAAAGGTCCTGAAAACATCATACGTTCACTGAAAGTAAAAAAAAAATATATTAAATTGAACCAGTATTTTTAGAAATTATCTTATACCTTTTGAACATACATATAAACACAAGTATCATAATTAATTTAAAAATTTGGGGAAAATCTACAAACTTTTTGAAACAATCGCATACTAATCTCAGTCTCAATCGGTCCAAAGTAAAATGTAGCTAAATTATAAGGAATGACCTTCTGATGTTGATTTGCCTTTTGCGTTCTTTCTCCGCAATGGAAACAAAGTTATAACTTATGATCTTGCACATTCAGACAGAGGCGAGTTATATTTAATATTCAGAACAGTTACTGATGATTGTGATTGTGAGCCTTCTTTCTTTTCTGTGCTCTTGCTCTATTAATAGTATTCCTTTTGGTATAGGAACCAAAATAACAGTCACGAACATACCTTATCACAATCTTGTAACCTGTGACGCCAGCAACCAATCTCCGAGCTTCATCATTAACTAAGTTAGCGTGAGGTTCTAACAATTATTTTATAGACATATTTGACAGTATAATTTGTGCATAATTATTATGTATACTTGTATATATACCTACCCTTTTTTACACTAAATATTTAATAATATGTATGTATATGTAGCTAGAGCTACATATATACACATACATAAAAAACGAAAGGTTCTTAAATTGTTCTGTTCGACTTCAGTATTTTCAGCAAGAAGTGTTTCGGAGAAATTAGCTTTACCTTCAACTGAATGCACAGAAGATAAAGAAAGTAATGGAGCTCCAACTCTATGTACTCCGGAATAATGAGTTCTTTTTTATCTAGTCTGTGATGTCCCACTGCTGGGCAAAGGCTGCCCCCATGTCCTTCAGAATTTTTTGATTAAAAAGCCGTCTTTAGAAAACAGTTGCTACAAATTGTAGAGCACAGATGTCGGTCATTTACAATACGTAATTTTTCTTAAAAATATGTCGAAATAGTAGGTAGGTAGGTACCTAATAATATGTATTAACTAATGATTTAAAATATACAATTGCTGGCAGTTAATTCTTCTATCCTACATTCGAATTGTATAATGTCGTAACTGCATGGGATGCAGTCGTAGGTACAATGCAATACAACGTATATGTCAGAATACTGTGCCGACACGTAGCCGCGTGTTCCTGTGAGCCACGCGCAGACGAGCAGGCGCTCTATAGCTCATTCATAGCTCAATGGTCGGTGTAATCGCTAATAAAATACTTAACGTCTGAGGCCAATGCTCATTGGTCAACACGGCGTATAGTCGCCGCCCGAAGCGCGTGCGCATACCGGCTTCAAATTATACCTCTATCTTGTTATTACTGTTAAGGGATACAGCCTAGACAAGTAGGTACTAAACGAGTACAAATCAAGACATTTCGTGTAGTTATGGTACTCTTATAGAGCTACATAATAATTATGATTATGTTCAAAGTTTTCTTCAATAGAGATTTCTCCCCTTTCATTAAAAACTGGTACCTAGTCTGGAATGCAAAGTATTTGGTTGCATCGTGCGGTAAGTTCTACTCAATTCAATTAACTCGTAAAGAAGCACTGAAGCTAAGACCGAATTGCATTCGGATTCGATAAACCTATGAAAATAAAGCGTTTCGACAATAGATTTTTTACGTTTCAAAAAAGCGGCGAGGATTAATATACATAATCGTAGTAGGGTATCAGAAATACAACAATAGTATGGAATTATTATTAGTACCACATTGTGCCAGCCGCGGGCATTTCCCGAAGTGGCCGGGTCGCGCTCGGCCGGGCATTGTCGCCGCAGGACTATTGTACACGAGCTGATATTGTGATGCGACAGGTTTCTTGATGAGAACCAACTGAACGTTACACTTACATCACCGAATTGAGAAAGTATTTACAATTGACTCACGATTCTCCAAGTTATGTGAATCCGGCGCGCTCCCATCCATCGATTAACGTTATTGTTGTCAGCCACGTCACTGAGTGCGGCTACAACACAACCTCGTTGAGTAGGTACTTCACAGGTTAGCAAATTACTTTGTATCAGGAATTCGGTTGACGCACAATGCAACTATAAATTGAATTCACTTAGTAAATGAATCAGTGTTAATAAAATAACCATTAGTTACAACGTCATACCGACTTGGCTAGTCCTAATTAAAGCGAGCCGTAACTAACAACGTCGTTTAGAGTTGATGCTTCACTAACTTGGGATTAGAAAACGCCTATTTTAGGCGGTGCGTAGGTTTAGTGCGAATGGGTATAAGTGACGAGCGAAGCGGTATCTAGCCGTCGTCGCGTCGTAACTAACAGTTTGTTCAATCTTATGGACTTGACTTAAGAATGTTTCCTGTTGAAAACTGGAGAAAAACTTAGTATGTCGGGTGCCTGCCATCCCATACAAGTTATTACTAGCTGAGGGAATTAGGTGAACGCGCGTCTTTTAGTAGCGGTTTACTTCATAGGTATGTAGTGTATGTAGGTACCGAAGTACATACTTTATACTTCTATAGATGGAGCATGTAACACGTGTCTTCGAATGCATTCAGCGCCGGAGCTTTGTGGAACGAGAACATCCGAGGGTGAATACAAAACGTACCGGTACCTACGTACAGGTATCTCTGTAGCGCTCCTTAAGAAACTCAACGGTTCTAATACGAGATCTTGTTCGCCGGACGTGACGTGCATAGCGACGAGCAGTAACGTCAACTGTGAGCTCAGCAGAGAGCCGAGATCGATATACACGAGCGGAGGAACTAATGACATTCGGACGACGTACGTGTGTATAGGCGCGGCGCGGCGGGCGCACAGGATCGCGTTTGTTCTCTAATGGACTTTTGATACGAGCCCCTTGGACCGGACGCGGCCGACATTAGGCGCGACTCAATTGGACGCGCCCAACTAGGAAATTATCGTTTTAGCCGCGGCTAATGCACCTACAATTCTCGAGGTTGCCAGGAAACTAATAACCATGGTTTCGTTAAATACGCAGCGTTAGTTAGGAAGTTACTTTTTTCGAACTGTGCGTGAAATATATACGTTGATGACAAAAAAGTCGAAAAGTTTCCTCATTCAAATAGTTTACAAAACACACAGTTCTGAAAACCGCTGTGTACCTATGTGCCTGTAACGTCATTCTAGTTACCCGGTTATTTATAGTTAGTCGGTGCCGCGTTACCCGTCGGTACGTCAAAAGTGTCATAGTGTGCAATTAGCGAGATAAGGGCGATTGCAGATAGTCGTGCATTACCGCGCGTACGTGCGCGTTATGCGACGGAAGCGCGCGATTTAATTGATACCCTCCGACTAGCTGCATGCCGCTGCGGCAGACATGCTATTGGACAATAAGCACACAATACTGTTGACAGTTAGTGTACATGTGCCGCAGACGCTAACACATTGGCTCGGCTCGATTCCTATCTTCAGTTTTCGCTGAACTTGTGCTGTGGGGAATAAGTTGTTTTTTTTTGTAAACAGGACGCAACGACTTATCACTAATGTAGCATGTGTGACATCGCGATCGCACGATAGCTATGTAGGTAAGTACATAGGTTCCCCTACGACGACTCCCACCAATGACTGTGGGGTCGCCAAACATGGATGCAGCATCTATCGCATTCGTGCGTACCAAACAAACGGAGATGCCATCCAGTATGTATGAGGTACGTACCGGCTCCGACTCGTGTGTTGCTAATTGCCAGCGCTAAGGTAGTATCGCGTGCGCGCCGGACGTCACGTTCTGCCCTGTTATTTGCGTTCCCTCGTAATTGGCCCAAAATGATTGGTTACTTGCTATTCCCTTTCATGTCACATCGACTTTTTCAGCCTAGCAAATGAACTGTCTGCCTTGAGCGGAGCGCCGGTGAAAACCACTCGAGCTATATTTAGAGCTGCGGTTTATACGCGGTTTGCATTGACAGTCCGCGAGCGACCGCGCGGGCCCTTACCTTTCCTAAAAAGAGTTCGAACCAGAATGAAGTTGTATCGATGGCTCGTTTCTCAGAAACAGCGGGACTCGCCTTTGGGTGCGTCGACAATGTAGGTACTGTTTGACTAATGGGAACTCAGTGCGAAGTATTCTCATATTGATGTGTGGCAGGGTGAACACGCCCAGCAAGAAAGTGAAATAAAATATTATAAGCCTGTCATTGGTCATCGACTCCCAACTGAACATATGGTGTAACCGCCATAGCTCTCACTCAGGGTGGAGTTACTAATAAGGATTCATAATTAACGTGCCGGTTTCCTCGCAGTATTTAGCCCTGAATCCGGTAACTGTTAAACATGCGCCGGTGGGTAATTACTGCAGCCATGTCCGATACTGATACCCTTAACCGCAGGGTTACCTGTCACGGCGCTGTGCGAGCAGTGGGTGAGGCAGCGGGCGCGCCGCAGGATGTGGCCGCCGCCGCTACTCACCCGTGACGCACGATACATCATTTATTAAATAAAGTGAGTCGACTGTTTTTAATTATGAACATAAAAATTCACGCTTCAATCCAGTTTAATGATACTCTTGAACATGTTTGAGTGCTAATGCAATTAGAAGCAGATATAAGAGCTGCTCGATAAATTAATTAGAGAAGCACGCCGGAACACCGCGCCGCGCCCGCCTCGGGGGGAATACTGAAATATATTATACTGGCGCGGTTCATATTTATGCGAATATTATATTTAACTTTCAAACTAGTTTTATGCATAACGCATTACACGTGCGTTATTCCCAAAGGGGCGTGGCGAGTCCGTGCGCCGGCCGCGGTGACAGTGTGGCGACAGTGCGGCACGACCACCGACCATGATACTTAAATAACACTACTTACGTACAGACAGGTGTCTATAGACTGAAACCAGAAACACACATCCTCCATCAGAGGAGAGCCCATAGGTACATGTATTATGTACATCATAATGCACCTGAACTACACTTACATTATTTAAACATTGATATGGACAAAAACGTAAAGTTGCCTCTGTTATTACAGTTTCGCGCTGTGTATCGCGATTCGCAGGTTCAATTTCCTCACGGAACAAATATTTGTTGGCCTATAATAGCTATAGTTAGTTGATAGAAGCGCAGCTACGATACAGGAGAAATTCCTAGTGTGGAACAACTTTTTTTTTAAATAAGTTAGGTTAGGTTAGGTTAGTTAGGCATTGTTAGGTAGTTAGACCTACCTCCTGTTAAGGAGCTCCAACCGCGCAAGGTACTGAATGTTAGAAATCCACTATGCTAGTTAAAAAAGCTAATATAAATAACAATGAAATATTCTATTTATTGTGTAAAAAATATTATCTTGATGGCCCAGTGGTAGAGGCGCCCGCCCCTAATGCGATGGGTTCCCAACCAGGCAGCGGGAAAGCTAACTAGTATAAATGTTATATTTTTGTGTATTTTTTTAATTTGACCTTGTACAACACTGACTTCGGTATGAAAATGTCGTATCATGGGGAAAAAAGGCAGTCTGAAATCGCCAATCCTTGTTGCTTGAGCAAGTTTGGTGATTAAGTCTTCTCTGTATGAGAAAGGCATTTACCTACATTGGGAAAGTAATAGGCTTTTTTGTATGTTTGCGCATAACACATTCCAGTTCCGTAAATCAACATTATTGTATAAATACTATAATAATTGTACGTTGGTATCTAATTTACCTCAAGTGGTTTCCGGGCCCAGTTAACAGAATAAAAAACGGCATTGAGGGCCTAGACCCGCGCGCCGCGGTCCCAGTCGCCGGACCCCTCAACTCCTCTTGCTCTCTCCCCATGAAACGTTACGTAGTACCTACCGGCGGTACAGTCGCGTACAGTCGTGCGTGTAATGAGTGGTTGTGCCGATTGACAGCTATCCACGTAATAAGTAGTTGCTTTCATTGTCAGATTGATGTAATAAGCAGTCACGTTGCATTAGTTGGCGACAGATGGCGCTACCTGTCCAATTCTCAGGGTAATTTACAAAATTATCAGTTTTACGTAAGATAGGGGTTTTTAATTGGTGCTTTTCTATTGAAAAGCCTACACCTATTCAGATTGAAAGCGACGTGTGTATCATATACTACACTCACCTACCTCTCGATAGTCGATTGGTTCGTTTTGTCCTTTACAGTTGTATCTAGACCGGGCAAGTATCTGATGACTATCATAATGCCATGCTCATACATTCTAAAGTCTGTATTATTCATTCATTATATAGGCGCATCTTTCTTCTAAGTCTTCATTGTGACTTTTTCTTTTCAAAAACATTTACTACAGGCCGAGCAGGTAATTCAGTTGTAATAATTATATTGTTCAGCTCTAAATTCAAATTCATTTATTCGCATTTAAATATGAATAATTAAGTAGATGTAAATGAATACGTAACTAATTGTAATTAGTTCATACCTATAATAAATCTGCGGGTTGTTCGAAAGAGATACCGCGCCCCCGGAACGCAAAGGGCACATGAAGGAACATAGACGGGTTTTAGTCAGTAAAAGTCTGACACTCCCTCCCGCCCCGCCCAGGGCGGGGGAAGTTATTTGATGATTTCCCGTCTATAAAAAAAAAAAAAAACCTATAATAAATACGTATATCTTTAAAAACATAATGACACCGACCCACTGTATAGTTCAGACAATGAGTTCGCTGAATCACCGGATATCTATCTAAAGGTGCTAATATAATAAAGCCAAACAATTTTTCTTTGTTTGTTTAAACGCGCTAATGACTGAAACAATAGAAAATAAAAAAGAGTACTTGGTAGCCAGATTCAGAAGAAGGAGAAATATAGGAATAATATAAGCTAAACAACAACCACGGGAGAGGCGCAGTAACCGAAGACGTAACTGAATACGGGTGAAGCCGCGAAGTAGAACTAGTAATATGATATTTGTGTAAGTAGATAAACTCGTCGTACAAGTCTCGAGAGAATTTAAGTTTGTTGAGAATTTTCATTTCTAAAGAATATTATTGTTCAGTAATGGTGGTATACCACCCTGCTATTGATACTGCGTACACTTTTAGTTTTGTTTATCTTCAAGTCTTTTATTGAACCACATTGTGCAAGTCAATTTATGTATGTTAAATCGATTGTAGCCGACCATTTCACTATTGGCCGCGCATATCTCACAGAATCTTCACGTGTCTGATATATTGAAAGCTATTGTAGCTATCTAATAAATTACCGCGCATTATTGCGCACAAACAGCCGGTACCTTTGCCCCTCTGTTTGAAAAAACACCCTGCGAATGTATCGTCGCTGACAGTTCGTGTGACGTCCGCAGCTCCATGGAGGTGCGCCCACTTGTCCCCGGCAGATGTGTCGGCAGCATATTGAAAGTAACGAGCATTGTTATGTTTAGATATTTACGTTCAGACTACAATTGAGGAGCATACAATTACTACGACGAGCAGACTGTATTATTGTCATTTGGTATACCTAGTCTGTACGAGGTTCGACTAACCTCGATTATCCGAAATCTCAAATTTATAAAAAAAGTATAAAAATATCCGATCGCTTAATTATCCGATAATTCTCCAACGGCTGCGGGACTTGCTTTTTTAGGTGTTTTATATTTCAACGTTAATATGTATGTCAAATTTTAATAGACTGTACTGTTTTTATGTTGAAAGGTGTGGTTTTTGTTTGATCTTTTCCTGAAAAACCCACATCTCGATTATCCGAATGATTATCCTAGTCTAGGTCCCAATTACTTCGGATAATGGAGATTCTACTGTATACCTAATAAAAAGTATGATAATCAAAACAACCTCAACAGAATGCGCTGTGTGTCACACCGCGGCGCCTCCTGCGTGCCTACTGCCTGCTAGTAGCTCGTAGATGCCCCCCGACGACGCAGCTCAGTACGAGTAGGGACCTACTTCATTCAATCTTAACATAATATCAACTTCATTCGCACTGGAGCAGTCGGTTCGTAATGTTAACACAACACACGACTACGAAACTTCTAACTTTAGATGGCGATCGACGCCTTATGTTATACATATACGCCTACGGCACAAACTAATTACCCTCTAACATATCGAATATCTGCAACTGTCTATAACGTCTATACTAACATATTCACTAATGATTGCTCACAGAGTTGAATGACACTCGAAGTCACAAGTAGTAATAGCCGAGCTAGTTTGTACTGCCATCGGAATAATAAACTACACTGTGTATTTATTTTATTGTTATAATTAAGTTACAGAACGATAATGAGTACACGCCGGATCATCTCTCACATCTGTTGGTGTACAGTTGTGTGAGTGAATATGTTAGATCTGCGCTGAGGCTCTGCTAATGTGTTGCGTGGCCGGTCTCACGAGAGGACCCGCCTTGCTGTGTTATTATTATTAGTTAATAACACGACTTATCGCTAGGTACGACCACAGAAATATCTTATATCTGTGGCTACGACCAATCTATAGATACCTCAATTTTACAGACTGCTCATCCAATAAGTAAACAGAGACAAACGTAGCGCAAGCGTGCGTGATCTTCTTCGGTGTGGAACTGCAATACCAACGTGATTAATCGACATAAACAACTACATAGTTTGTACAAATGTATGTTTACTTCAAAGGTATCCGTTTCCAAGAAGACTGCTCGTAATCGATACAAAACACAATACTCCTGGAGACGCCGTACGTAGACCACCCATAAATAACGGACGGCTTTGTCCGGGAAACTCATATTTTTCACCCGGACACCGGACACCCGGACACGGCAACACAACGGACACGAGACATGATGTATGTGTTGAGAATTATGATGTCACTGCTGATACAGCGGACATCGTGCGTTTTCATGAAGCTGTGCATGTAAATCAGCTTCTAATTTACAGCATCGGTTGTGTGACACCTTTGAAGTACGTATAGATGTTATGAATGGGCGTAGGGATTGCAATCCGGATTCTTCGAAATTCGAAAACAACTGAAAAATCCGGATTTTCTTGCCTTTTTTAAATCCGGATTTTCAGACTCAAATCCGCTTTTTTCGGATTTCAGTCAAAACTGATTATAACGCATAATATTTGTAATTAATTTTGATTATAATAATTATTTTGATTGTAATTAATCGGTATATCGATATTACCTACTTTAATGCGAAAATAAGAATAAAAAATAAATAAATTAAATTAAAAAATATTGGTCCATTGTTACAAGACAAAATAAACTTAAAAGTACTTCATATTATGGTATGCTATTCTAAGTTATAGCGAACTGCATGCGACTTCGTACGCGTTGCTTATTTCACCCGCCATAAGTTACGTCTTTGGTTAATGCTCCGCTCCTCATACATACAGGGTGGAATTGTATAATGCTACCTGGAGGGAAAGTACTCTTAATACTTAAGTTAGCAAATTTTACTGAAAGGAAACATTCCTTTATTTTTAAAAAGAAACAAAACTGCATTTAAATAATTTTGAAAATACACTTGCCACACCCGGGAATCGAACCGACTAAACTCCGAAAAAATGGCATCCTGTACTTTTATGGCACTAATCGATAGGGTCAATCATAATGATCAAATCTCATCATGAAATTTTAATCTAAACATATTTTATTTGGACGAAAAAAACGAGTACTTTTATGCTTTTCCAGCTCCTCCCCACTGGAGTGCTGGAGTATCAATGTTTAAGTATAGTTTATGTTATGTAATGATTATGTAAATTTATAACGAGAAAAATTACTGATACCCAAAATTATTGAATATTTTAGTTAATTTTATTCTGTGGAGCTGTGAATTGAGCCAATTGATGCAGATTTCAATTAATTTATACTATTTTATATAAATTTTAACAAAATAACTTAAAACACCAAAAACTTCGAAAACTCCGGATAATCCGGATTTTAATCGGACGAGAAATCAGAAATCCGGATTTGAAAAAACTCCGGATTTTGCAATCCCTAAATGGGCGTGATGACTGTGCTATAAATTAACTTATAATTTGAATACTTTAAAAGATATAACAATGTTATTTACATATTCGTGCCTTTATTATTAATATATAATGTATGTATCACTTATTGTTTTAAATTATTACTTTATCAACCATAATTAACCATATTGTTACATTTATACTTAGTTTTTTTATGTTAGTTTACATTCTTCTAAATAGTTAAAATAGAAACAAAGGTAGAGATCGAAGTATGAAATAATTGATAAAGACAAGAACACAAGGTAAGTAAAAATGCCAACTCACAACATATTTGTCCCGGCTGCTATTATTTTTTAGTACTGGATCATAATAATATGTAATGTTTATAACTAAACGTAATTACGTACCCCTCACAGCGACCCCTGCACGGCCTGTACCTCTGCATGCACCCTCAGCACGCACAATGTTATTACGTGCGCGTTCCGTGTCCTGAACAGTAATTATTTTTGCTCAATCTTACATAGTTTGGCGGACAGAATGCGTAGCTGATGGCGTTTCACACACTATGCCACATATGGCAGTATCAGTTGTTGTCGCAATTTACTGCACACCACATTTTAATGTGTACCATATTGTGACAAATAAATGATTATGACACTATAGCATAGCAATCCTACTGGTAATCTGGCTAAGTGTATTGCCTGAGTGTACTACTAGTACTATATGCATGGGTGTACGTCCACGAGTACTACTACTGATGCAATAACCTACTCATAGTCATACTGTATGACTATGAGTAGGTTATTAAGTACGTATCTATGCACCGAGCAATATTCTTTAGAAGTTAGATTCCACGCCATCGAAGTTCCATGTAAGAGTGGTGTGGGAGGGGAAGGTGGGTGGGGGTCTAAACGCAACGTGCCCAACTTTAGCGCAATAGTTCCCTGATGCTATTTATTTTCATACTCGAAATGGGGCACAGTCAGGCCTCTAGCCTGGCGATGCAGCTATCGTTACATGTACGTTTGATGTGGCGCGCGGCGGGGGCTGCAGGCGGTGCAGGTTTGCTGCAATGCTCCACTTACTGCAAATGTATGAGCATCCAGTAGTGTGTTACAATATAGCCATTACCTTAGCACAGGGGTTCCTTAACTTATTTATTGCCAACCCCCTGGCTATAAAGAAAAAATATCCGCGCCCCCCTGCTCAGATAACATAATTTTAACTTACTGTCGAAGACTACACAGACAGAAAAAAGCATTTAAATTCTTTATTGCGAAAATGTTCATAAGTCTTACTTTTAAACCTAAATTATGTTACTAAGTGTGTATGAGATGCCGTAGGTAAGGCGCGGCGTAAACGCTAGTAATCTGTTAATCAGGTCTTCAACTACTGTCAACTACACTGATGGTTCTTGCCCCACTTGGTGGGCGCGCCCCCCACTTTGAAAACCCCTGCCATAGCACAATACCCATACAAAGTGTCAACACTGCTACATGACATAGCTGCCAGTCTCCTGGGCAATAGTCATAATATATGACAGCGACGCAAATGTACATATGTTTTGT
Source organism: Caradrina clavipalpis (assembly GCA_932526535.1). Lineage (NCBI taxonomy): Eukaryota > Metazoa > Arthropoda > Insecta > Lepidoptera > Noctuidae > Caradrina > Caradrina clavipalpis. The sequence goes on along the minus strand of OW052107.1, from coordinate 157,640 downwards.
GAGTTCTAGTCTTTATTAGTTTATAAGTTAATATTATTCAAAAAGAACATTTGTTCAGGTGTGGGCAATTGCAAGTCATAAATAATGCAATACCTACTAATAATGTAGTGTCGGACATAAGCAGGCACAGTGTTGCCCTCATCACGTAAAGCAGGTGGCGTAGGTATGTAAACGGAACTACTTACTTTAATGTCGTCACAGAGCACTAGGCAGCCTGCCCGGCTACTGCGGGCATGGTAATTACCCGCGTGGTTCAGCGCAGTGCCTCCAAACGTAGCAGATGCCACTAAATAAAAGCTAAAATACGTACATTACAGCAGTTATGCGCGCATAGTAACGAGGGCGTTAGCGAAATTTGAATAATTTGCGACTCCTTATGACTGGTGCTAGTTTAAACGAGCTCACTTCGCTAGTCGGCTGCTCACGCCAGCCGCCGCCTCCGCGGGGGACCAGCGGGGGGAGAGGGGGGGGGGGCGACGCGCGCTAACAAATTAATGCTTAAAATATTTAATTAATCATCCCGGGTTTAATGATGCGTCTGCCTCGGCGTTGCCATGACGACCTCAGAGCATTACCAATTATACTGTTGTCAGCCGGCATCGGCAAGGAAACGATTGGCTCCTTAGTCACGACCTTACAATTGAATCGTCTTATGAATCGTGTGCGGCGACGTGTGGGCAAATACCTTCACATTTTTCCTTAGGAACGCTATCGATTGTACAACTACAAACCTATGCAGGAGAAGTACTCGGAAAACAAACAAATACTTTACGACTACAGCCATTCGCGTTTCGCACATAAAACAATATTACTGCATTTGCCAGTTGCGACCATTTTAATTACTTTCCATCTGTAAACAAAGTCGTTCCATCCTGACGACGATCAGGCGCAAGGATTTGTGTCGGAGGAGGTTCTCAAATAGCTCCCCGGTGGGGGGCGCGGGGGGGGGGAGCACGACGACTCAACTAGCTTCTCCCTGTACAAGTGTACATATATTTCAGGTAATGCACGTAGCTTTGGTGAATAGTTTGGATTTGGATCCCCGGCAACTCTCTAAACGGGACAGTGTAAACGTAGACGAAGTTCTGTGATTATAGCCACGTATGTAGCTGATACATAAAGTGGTATTGGGGTGGCGATGGCGGCTCGGCTGCCGGCGACGATTGACTCCTAACGACTCAATATAAAACGGCTCAGCCGTAACTAGAGCCTCAGACGAACAATGCTATAGCTTTTAACGGTCATAATAAAAGGAGAAAGCCCATAAAGTGCGAAATATAAAACGCTCGCCGTAAAAAGGTAAGTTAAATAAGTTTATTGCGCGCCGTTACTTTAATTTGGACCTCCCGAGGTACCTAATGTTCTCTAGCTATAGGTGTAGACACCGCACTCCGCCTAACAATGGTGTGAGGCCGTGAACAATAGCAGTGGTATGGTGCACTTTGTCGGCCCCGTTACGTGTTCAGTATCAGCTCATTGTCCTTTAAATAACACCGCCTTTATACTTTGATGTTTTTCAAAATGGAGTTCGCGTACGATTGCGAAAAGTTGCGACATTGCTCTCAGACGTCGTGCCGCCTTGGATGCAATGAAGCCCTTACAGAATAGTTGGCTAAAGTCGATAAAAGTAGCGTGGAAGCGACGACCTACTAACTAGAAAGAATCCCTACAAACTGTGGCAGGCCTTGTCGCAGGCGGTGCACGCGAGTGTATGTAAAGATAAATGTATGATGGAAATAAATAAATAAATGTGTGTGCTTATGTGAAGTAATAGCGTGACGTGGCATCGGCTTCCTCTCACTACAGCAGTGGATATACAGCGGGTGTCGACGTTATGTACTAATAGTCGTGTTGATTGAATTGATTTTTCTCCGTCGGGTAGAGTAAAAGGGTTCACGTGTTTCAGGATTGTTACTGACGGTTACCTACGGGTTATGAGCGGCAGAGTGCACTGCGTACGCGACTACGCGTACATACTAGTGCAGGGCGCACTTATCTGTGAGATAGGGTTTCAGTAGACGTAGCGAGCGTTTTTGTTTGACCTTACCCACTAATAAATGAAGAAATACCGCCTCGCCTGGGCACCTCACTTTGGACGAAACTTTCCGCGATAAACACGAGGCAGCACTACGCCGGGAAACATAAATGTAAGTACCTACTAATGCCAGGTACTTGACCTAATTTATGAATAATAATAATAATTGTAATGTTTGTTTAAGTATACTCAAAGTAAAAAGTTACTGTGCAAATAAATGAATCGGATAAATGAATGAATGAATAAATGAATTTCGGAACAATAATGTATTGTTACGGATGTATACATATCTTGGTACTAATAAATACATAATTATGCAGGAGAAAATACAACTTTAATTTCGTCATCAACCAATTGCCGCCCACTAGACACAGTAGACACTAAACGGAACACAATCACGATGGCTGTCTGTCTACTAGTCCCGCTGTATCGTTAGTGTGCAGTCTTTGTGTTTGTGGTTTTCCTGTAGGTAAATTATTACGAGTTATTCATCCAAGAAAACAGGAGTGTCAGGTGCCTACATTGGTGTGTGTCGGGTGGAGGAGCCCCGCGCTCCGGCGCTGCTGATGCAATACCCTTGAGAGCGCTTGTTTGAACAGCTTCCTCGCGCAGCCGAGCACACACTACATACACAGATTAGATTAGATTGATTCGATTAGTCTCGGCTTGTTTGTGTTTGTTTGTACACATGTGTACTCGCGAGTACATATCGATCACACGGGATGAAGACCATCACGGATGCTGGATACCACATGATATTCTGATTCTGTTATTAACTAATCGTTCAATTCCACAATATGAACTAGATTTACAAAACTATTGAATCATTGTGCCGAGCATAACAAAGTAGAAAAGTGGAACTTTGGCAATTATAGAAATCTACGAACAACACTGTTTGTCTCCTCTTTTCATATTTCAAATTGTAAAGAATCTTCCTCTTTGTGTGTACAACACCTACTATGAAGAAAAGACGAGTAATAAAAGAAAGAAACCATGTCGCCACTAGCACCGAGGCCGACAGAATGCTCAATATGTGTGTGTGTGTGTGCAATATTCCGGGAAGAGTTTCAAGCTGTGTGTAAACACCTTTACTATGCTTTGTGTATTATTCCCCGTTCGGCCGGTCAGGTTACATTGTTAGGGGGCCCGTCGACCCAACCTTCACCATAACCGCTTTGTGAAAACATTTTTCTATTATGTTTATAGTATGTATATGGTTCGTGTGTGATAAATCCATGGATTATATATAAAGAAAGTAGGCGTTTCTGTACCAGCAGGTCTTTTCTAAAGTAAAATCTCCGTCGGTGAATTCAGGTGAAGTGAGCTTGTGTCAGCGGAGATCTCACCTGTAGTGCGATTCTCTAAAATGCAAACTCGAAAAGAGTCTCACTAAGTGATCGCGCTCACTTCGATAACGAACCAACTTGTCATTGGTTTAGTATTCGTTCGCCGTGGTGACGTCACCGGCGTGATCGTGTTTAACAGAATACCATTTTGTAATCTCACTGCGGATTCAGCTTTCGAATTACGAAGTGAGGCTTAGAGAATCGCACTGCTGTACGCTTGATGTTGACAGCTGTTCTATTTCTAAAGAATAAGCCGGCTTTCAGCGGAGTTTCCTCCACTTGATATATCGATACCAAGATAAACATAGCGTCCTCTTATAGGCCTCGGTTACAATCAATTTCAATCACCCATCAGTTTCCCGAGCATCATACCTAATCATAGCAATATCCCATTAGGTATTACTATCAGGCTCTTGGTCGGCTGTTAAGTTTTGGCTGGTAAATTTTAATTCATGAATAACGAATTGGACAAAACCCAATTATTTTAATGTCTAATCAACTTCTATTGTTGAGGAAATAATGAAAAAAATCCTACGTCTACAGAATTTTACGATATCAATCCAAAACAAACGATAAAATACAGCATGGGATATGCATTAGTTACTATGCGCTAGGCACACCGGTAGACAGTCCGCTGCCTACAGTCTGCCCTCGCTATCAAGAGGAGCGTAACACCTCGTCAGAAATCAGGAGGTCGCGGCGGAGCCGGAGGGCCCCCAACGCGCCACAGAGTAACCACGGCGAATTATATTTGTGGAACTGTAAGTAAGTCATGGAGGTTTCAAAGCATCGAACTACATCAAAGTCGAACAATTCAATATTATTTTTAATGGTTTCGTGACCTTTGAGCATTAACCACTTACTAAGTGAAAATGATACTTGTGCAAATTGCCATCACTTTTATCGTCGAGGTGTTGAATATAATAATCTAAAAAATATTACAAAAAATTAGTATGTAAAGGGCGATGTCCTTCATTGTTGAATATTTTGAGCGATAATATATGAGAGGCATTGAGTGCAGTGAGTGCAACCCGGGCACGGACAATGGCGGTCGGGGGCGAGCAGACAGCGGCCAGCACTCGGAGACGTCGTTATTTATCTACGAGTGTACTTCACTGTACGGTCACCAAAACACACACTTCAGTTTTTTTTCATTCTACTTACTGAGCGCAGTATTAAAAGAAAGCGGAAGTGAAATCTAGATGAAATAGGTAAAGACTGAATATTACCTGAAAGGCTGAAAAGCATTGTATTATTTCATATTTCTTTAGATACTAAAAGTAAGTGTTACTTGACATTTGTTACTAATAAAACAGCTGTACTTACATATACCTAAGTATAGATCTGCATATTCACAGCTATTCCTATCAAATCTAAATGTATTTGAAAGTGAAACTGAAAAGAGCCTGAATCTGTAGATGTTAGAACACAGTATTGTTCTCGGTAGCTGACGAGAGATGAGACAGACAAGCCACAATCGACAAAGTTACATTAAATAAAACATTTGTACACTTGCCATTTTACTTCATACGCTATGTAGGTAATGTAATATCCGTGAGAGCCTGTCGTCTCCGCACATCTATCAACTTATTCTGAGCGGGGACTTCCGAGTTATCAATAACATATCTCGCCTAAGGGCAGGGCTACACACTCACAGAAAAACATTTTGTTAGGGTAGTGTTCTGTCGTCGTCCGGGACCCGGGGGTGGGGGGGGCTGCCCCCTTCCCCTGGGCCGCCCTCGCCGCTTTGATCTCTCTGTTCTTAATTACTGGCTTCTAAAAAATCCGGCGCAAGTTTTATGGAAGTTATAAACGCTCCGGTGTAGCCAGCTACCGCACCTCTCACACCGGACACATGCACAGAAGGAGCAGTTCACTCGGTATTTACATAAATACCAGTTACTTATACTATATTAAGAGCCACTGATCGCTACGGTATTAGGCCGGTTATAGTGCTCCACTGACCGTCAGTACGTACGGTCCGTCCTGACGATACGCTTGAACCGACCGTCAGTTTGTATCATTCAGTGCTCTCCTGACCAACAAACTGACCGGACTGGTACAGTCGCACGCAATGGAACCGTTTACGAATTGTTTAATAGCTGCTTATTATCTTCGTAGACGTTTTAGGAATAGAAGAAGACGTAGACGACATCACGATATCACGGTCTTTATACAAAACGTGGCTTATGTTCCAGAGTGGTTCACGAAGACGAACTTCGGTGATTAATCGTTCGGTGTCGATAAATTTGTTCATTTTAATTTCATTCATTTTTTTTGTACGAAATAATTTTTCGTTAACGATGATACGCACATGCGTGCGGTCGGTCCACCGGTCGGTGCAGCACTGAACGCGTTCATATGTTTCCATAGCGCGTCGGTCGACCGACGGCACGCATGCGGACGCGCTCGACCGACGGTCCACGTACGCAGTGCGTACCAATGTACGCGTGCGTACGGTCAGTCCAGCACTGTACGGTTTGTGAATTTTCATACAATGACAAGCGCGACTGACGTACGCACCGACGATCGGTCAAGCACTGTAACCGGCCTTATACGTACAGGGTTACATTAAGATGCGACTTCAGGTCGAAATATAATATAAATAAAATTGACGACGCGAGGAACAGAAAAGTGACCTGCAGAAAACAAACCGTCAACACATCGATATGAGCCTTCTGCAGTCACCCACACAGTGGTGGCCCCGCCGCCGCCGCCGCCGCCGCTCCGGCGCGATCGATCCTAATGAGATAATTATTTCAAATACGCCGTACCTGTAGACTGGGAGTGCACAGTCACAAAGTGAGCACCGCCCCACGTGCGACATAGCAGTCGCGGAGTACGGAGAGCGACGCGCGGCACACGCGGCGCACACAGAGCGGACTATCAGTGGAACTGTCTTGACAAATTGAATACAATATTAGCTTACTGAGCATAATCTACGACAGTACTCACGGACTCACCAGCTTTAGCGCTATATCTATCGCAAACTAAGAGCTAAGAAATCCGCTGTGTCGTGCATAATACTGTTTGCTATGTATTATTCTGCTTCATGAGACCCTGCAAGGCTGCGCTTGTAATCATTTATAATTAAATAGCGTCCCTAAGTCCCTGGTGAAAGAAGCTCTAGTAAGCTAAGTACTAGAGCCATAGAGCGCAGAGCTATAGGTATCGTGCGACATCATATTATCAATATTACTTAGCAGGATTCCACTCGCATAATACTATTTGTCATGTACGTTTCACTGCGTCCTCGGCCCTTTCTGAATATAATCCCTAGTGCTAATGAACGGGGAATTAGCGAGAGCCCTATTGTACTCAGCACCCTGTCCTGTTCCAGCAGTTTAACTATTCAAACAAAAGCGGCCTACTCATAATTACGTAAATCCAAATTAACATTACGAAATCCCAACTTACGAAATGTAAGGAATAATTTTTTATTTATTCTGACGTTATTCTTGTGGAATTCGTTTATCGGGAAATAAAGCAATCTTATATTTTTAAATGGAAATAACCCATTTTCTACATACTATACCTATATTCTTAGTATTTAGCAAAACCGTGTTGTTTGTGAATCTGAGCCGGCTAGCCGGCGCGGTGCAGTGCAAGCAGGGTTGCCAGCAAATAAATCGCGGCTATACCTTTCAGTATCTGCAATTATACAAAATTTGATCGCATTATACAAAACCATTCTATAAATTGTTTTTTTTTTTCATAATTTCATAAAACAAACATATTTACCTGTGCTTTAATGCTGATTCGTTTTATGTATTACTTTTATAATCTCTGACTGAATAGTCTTGTAATCTCAAACAAAGATTGACAACTATGAAAGAAAAATCCTACACAAACTACAGAACGAAATCTCAACCAATAGAATAGAATAATATAATATAGAATATGTATTTATTGTAAAAACATGAGTACCTATACATCAAATAATTTGTGCAAGGTCTTAAAATAACAGTTGGAACTGCATGTTTTACCATATAATGGCGTTCAAAACAAAATATTTTAGGTTTAGAATAAACCATGATACAATTTGAGTCTATACTACACACTATAAAATTAAAGACAAAAAAGTACACAAAAAGAAAAAAAACAATATAATAGCATTTGGCTACAAGATATTTAGCCAAATGCTAAATATCTTATAGCCAACCCAAACCCGAACCGACCCATTCAAGCAGTCAGGAACAGAGAACAATCAGGAACTATGGCCACTCGAGTTCACACGACACTCCACTGTATCATAGTTGTCACGTTGGGAATACTTTATCTGCATCTCTGCTCATCCCATACAGATGAGAGGTCAATTTCGAAAAAAGCAAGAGGTGAACTCAGGTTCCATTTCATGCTGTATGTTTTTGTATCGTATTATACGAAATGATCATGGATACAATACACCGTCCGATTATACAGATTTTGTATCCAATTATACAATCTGGCAGCCCTGAGTGCAAGTCCTGCCACCGAGTACAAGTGTAGCTAATTTAATTATGATTGTAGCGTATCGGCTCTGTGCATGTCTACTCGCGACCGGGCACACCGCTCACACCCGGCATCTTGAAGTTCGGAATTAATGTGGTGAACATATTGTTCTGTCTAACATTCATAATGTAGGCACTCGGCACTCGCCAGTGGAAACTCCAACTGGTCATGGCTAGCTGGTTTCGTCTGTTTCCTAGTATCGCGTTCATTTGGGGAAAAATACGTGACGTCATCACGTGATAACACTTTAATCAGATTATTTAAAGCCTGTTTCAAGTGAAACGCGTTTCTGCTGAAACAATGAGTGTGTAAGCTAAACTCACAGGCAGCGTACAAAGTATACAAATATAATAAATACTGAGACTGCATAAGAATATTTGCCGACGTGTAGCGATTATTGTAACATTATGGTTTTACGTGTGTCGTGCAATAAAGTGTCGTTTAAATTGTAATGTAATGCGGGATCACGAGCACACGAGATTGAATTCCATCTGCACGTTCTAGTGTCGTAATCTGTGCCGGAGGTCTGCGCACACGGCTGGTACTATACGCACAACCTGCACACTACTAATCTTGGCTATTCTGTGAATCCTCACAATCGCATACACTTCAGCGACCTATTTAAAAAGTTCCTTCGAAGAAGCCATTTCCTTCACACGAGCAGGGGCCCATGCCCCGCCGCGGCACAGTTGCACGCTTATATTTTATTCACTCACTAATTCTGATAATTGGTCGGCTGCGACGCAAGCTCGCCAGCGGGTCGTGTCGCCGCGCCGCCGCCACCGCCGGGACCCATTCTGATAACCTTTCGATTCCATTGATTTATTAATCGTTGGCGTCCCCCCGGGGGGCAAGGGGGGGGGGCACCTCTCTCTGAACCATTATTTTTAATTATGAAATATCCGGTTTCAGCGCGGTTCGGGGGAAACTTGTAGCAACGTTCAACTAAGAGTTGCTACAAATACATTATCATTACCTACTTCTTAGATACCGGGATGCCGTTTCATGAAACTTTCGAAACATGTTTAGTACCTACTCCTCAAATAATAACGTACAGATTAAGTAAGGGGAATAATTACTGAACAGATTATATGAAGCCCAAGTAATTAAATAATAAATACAATCTCGTTGCCGGAGAGCACTGCGCGCGTGTGCCAGTGCGCACGTGCCACGGCGGCGCTTCACGTCTTCCATGAGCTCTGCATCGACAGCTGCCAAAAAATAGTACAAGGCTTCCGACTCGACGTTCAGAAAGCCACCTCTGTTAAGAAACCTTGTTTTTATAAACGCAATTATAATAATAATCCGTACTTCATTTAGAACATTATGATGTCAGATACATACCCAGTGAGCAATCTCTCACTGTTGCACAAAACATTATTTACGACGTCGTAACTTCCTGAACACTGCGACCAACCCTTCACCGCTGCACATAAAACTGCGCCGTTCTTTGTGGTTCCTCTACAATGTAGCTGTGCATGCAGCGAGCACGGCGCTGCACGGGGGGGTTGCCTGCAGCCGCAGCTGTAACTGATACTTTTGTACACAGCTATAAAGAGTTATCTCGAGCCGATATCTGTAGTGCAGTGGAGCGGACCACTGACGTCATTAACATAAGAATGCCTACAACGTGATCTAACGTGAACATCAAGATGAAATAGATTGAATGTCGTCTGTACCGGACGGGGACGCACTTGAAGGGGCGACGCCTTTGTATAGTTTCAAAGGTTATTTTGTTATGTATCAAAGTTAATGAATGCACATTAATTTGAGAGCGAGTATTACGCAGTCATGTGTATTTCTTTTAATAATTTGGTTCTTCTACCCTGTTATGAAGAGCACGGTGTTAAGTTAATTTAATGTCTTAACCTCTAAACTAAAGTACTAAACTACGTGCACACACATATGGCCTCAAAGTCACATGTCCAGTAGCGTAACCCATAGCCTCCATCATGAGCCAGGCTGACAGCGCCTGTTCAGGGAGGCGCCCAGCCTGGGGGTGATGCCGTAACCACATCGGTGCGGACCCAACGAGAGGTTACCTGTGCAAGTTACGTCAACTTGCTGGTAGCGCTGGGATGGTAACAATCGTAAGTGCTTTGTATAATATTGGTGATGGTTTTTTAACCCACTTCTTGCTAATATCTCCTAAACTTAAAAGGGTTTTCGACAGCATTATTTGTACAAAGCCAGGGTTAAAAATAAAATAATTAGTTTAATAAAATTCTACAATCTTTTTTTTTAATATCCAAATCCCTTACCTTACAAGACCCTTATTTTTTATTATTAAGCAGAACGGGCGATAATATTAAATGTGATGCGAGGAAGGGGAAGCCGTACAACAATGTACACTGTGAGGGAACCGCTCGAGTTATCGTCACTACAATAACATTAGAGTGGTGCGCTGTGTACTGGGGCCGAGCGCCGAGCCCCGACACCCGACAGCCGAATGAGTGTAAAATCGAACCTAATTAAAAACTTCGTCGAGATTACTACTGCCATTGTAGAGCGTTGAACGGTTCATGTGGAATAGCCTATTATCGAAAATGCCCCACGAAAAAATAACAAAGCGATCGCGATGCGCCGCGTTATGAAATGAAACGAGAAGGGGTGTGTTCAGGGAGGCGCGCGGGGGGGGCGGTGTCAGAGGGGCAGACGAGAGCAACCATTCATGGCACCGAGTACATGTATCTGTTACTGTAAAAGATGGAAAAACTGTAAATAATAACATTTTCCAATATTTTACTATATAAACTAGTAGCAATTACAGGTACCTACTATTCATAAAGGAGAACAATATGATCCTTTAAGATGCCCCTTTGCTGAATAATGTTTTCATTTTTCTCGTCTTTTTCTAGTCTGTTTTTAATACTGTCCGTACCACTGTAAAGTTCATCACAGTTACTTAGACATGTAGGTAAGTAAAATCGCTTCCATGATGTGACGATTGAGACAAACGCGGCTAGAGATCGAGATATTTTAATAAGTAATTCTTGTTTATTTACATTTTGAAAATCTTTAAATTCTCCTGCGGCTATTGGATTCGTAATGTGAAATGGTTACCAGGTCATATACAAAACCTAGGTTGTGCTGAACTCCAATGGTAACAACCCGGTCATATCAAACTTACATTTTCCAACTCAAGTTGGTACATTCTAAGATTGCCCAGGATTTGGTGTTTCACAGTAACATATCGATTCATTTAGTTTTTCTATTAGGCGCCGTCAGAGGCAAGTGACGCTGCGCTTTGATCGAGCCACGCACTGCCCGACTGCGGCCGCTACTCGAGGCTCGCTTGCAAATTACCTGCCTGCCAGTTAGTTACAAATGAGCAAGTTGCTACTTTGAACACGGTCATTTGTTTTTCTGGGTAAACTAGTAGACGACTAGCAAATTACAGTGTTTTGTGAACAAGTACTTACTGAAACGACTAGTTTATTACCGACGAAATTGTACCGTAACTGGCCAATTTGGAAAGTTTCAGTACAACAGCAGTCTTTGTAACACGCCAGCAAAGTAACCGAGTCCCTCACGCCAGTAGAAGTACCACACCACCGTACCACACCACACCACAGTACCGCACCACATACCATAGGGCGCTATTTATTTGCACAAAGGATCGGATTGAGTTCCTTCCATTATCATCATCATACTATCACGCCTGTATTCCCCGAAGGATTAGGCAGAGATGTACCCAAAGTACACCCACAGTTTCTTCCTAAATAAATTATGTAGGAGTGAAAAAACTACTCTCCAAAATCAAGCTTACCTTTCGTGATCAGCGCGCTCCTCTTAACACACATAAGTACAAAGTTATTCACGCTGGAAGTACATCGCGCTCCGAGACTCTCACGCTGCCCTACTGACAGAGTGCGGTCATCAATCAGTCTGCTAAACCCTTTTGGCCATTTATTGCAGCCGTCTCAGGTAAAGGGCTGTGCTTAGAGGATGTTCACAGTGTAAGGATTCCGCTAGTAGGTACTCCAAGGCCATAATCCCTGTGATAGGGCAAACGCGCTCTACTTTAGATGGACCAACTAGCCAGGGCTGAAATTATTAAAATATACGGGCTTCCCTTCATTGTGGAAGGTCAAGGGACTAACAAGTGCTCTTATAACTTCACTACACTATAACCGCTGGGCAACCATCGCACATCGCCACTCCGGCAATCCCCTAGCTAGGCAGGTAGTGCGGGTACACACTTAGAGCATGGCGTTCGTTCGTCATATATGCGTGTAAAGTACACAACATGCATGAAGTATAAAACGCGTCACTTGATCCAATATTTGACTAAACTAACAAAAGGTTCCGAACGCTCTGTTGTTATTCAAACTGTGTCGATATTCTCTGGCGGACAATGTTTCATTGCAAGTTGTCTTTCGCACCGCGCTGAGCCTGACGGACGTTCAAACAGCTTCACAATCCCACTTTAATTTATCACCAAATGTTGACACCGAATAGGGTTCGGCAATAGCACCGCTGAAATGTCTACCACGAGCTTACAGCATCGGAGAAATGTTTAACCTGCTTACCATTGCGCGCCTCGTTCAACTTTCCCTGAAAAATTGACATCGGAATGTGCAATGCACAGCGAAATGTTAACAGTTATCGGTCCGATTCGAGGTGACTGGTCGGCTAGGGCTCGACTCGAGTCCACAAAGTCTTTACTTTACAAAAAATAAAATAAAAACTCCTTTCATCTGCGATTGACGTCGCACCGACTGATGGGAGCCTGTTATTATAAGTTGCTTGTTATATTGAAATCGGCGGGATAATGGCGCCCTGTTCAACTCAACGTTCTTTATAATATCACAGAGCTGTGCGAAACACGGTGATTGTGTAGCTCTCGCCAGACCAGGCACCACGGCGCGAGGGTGACGCTCTCCCTTCTCTTATTACACAAATACATGGTGGACTGTTTACTTTCACATTTAATCACAGAACCTGATAGTAGTCGGCGTTCGCGACCACTGTGTCATTGAAAGCAGATTTAAGTGAAACGTTAGCATGAATAATAAAAAGCACTTTGGTTGTTCGCATTGTTGTGTATTACTTGTATCAATAGACAGGCAGGCAGCTAAAGAAAGTCAATATTTGAATAGAAGCAGTAGGTACCCCAGCTGCGCTGGGCGGCGTGATGGCGAGCTGCCAGACGGTTTCATCTCATATTAATGTATCATATCTGAAGGGCTAGACGGCCTCAGTAATCCTTCAAAACTCAGTGCTTACGTAAATACGGCACACAATACGTCTATTTCAACGAACATTTGCATTGAAAAGCTGAGCGCGTCGGGTGACAGCGCTGCTCTGAGAACACACAATGCAAATGACAGTAGCTTCTAAGAATAATACAAATAAAATCGCATCACAACGTTACCGAAGGCGTACAGCGCGAAGGGTCTGTCGCTCTGTGGCGAGCTGTACTCGTGTGGGGACAATGGCGGCGCACCACGTCACTACCTGCTCCACATGTCACGTGACAGTGGGGACGGATAATTAAAACGTTCATTAGAAGCATTTTGTCCCTGATTAGGTAATGAGTTCTGTTAATTGGTGTTTGAAAACAACTGTCCTCGGCAAAGGCGGTGATTTCCTTCTGAATTAGTTATCGTGACAAGTCTCATTAATTCGTTTATTGACTGATTAACTTTCTATTTATATCACCGTTTCCTAAATTATAACGTCGTATGATCATAGTTGGTATATCGTTATACACTTACGTATAAAATATATACGTCTTTCATAGTGTGGCCGTTTTTATTTCTCTACGAAATCATTAATTTAATCGGTTTCATAAAATTAAATTAAGTACCTATGCTGACGTAATCTATTCCATTGAAAAGATTTCCTGCCGTTAAGTACATTAGAGGTTGAGCTGAGTGACGTCACTGACGCAGACTGACGTCACATATGTGCTGGCGTGCAATAGGTGCCGGGGGCAACACGGGAGAACTACCCCTGAACTAAAACGTTACCTAGCCAAAATAGTTTAGTTTACTTCAATTTGTGTATTTACGAAAGTTCCTAAACAAGTGAGGTTAGTGTGCTGTGTGTGTCGCAGAGAGAGAGCCTGAATAGAATACGTTCGTTTAAGGGGAGTGTTCACCCGAGGAACGGAGAATGTTTTCGTTTAGCTGCACAACGATTAGATGCCTGCAGGGCGGACAGAGAGTGCAGTGTGCTTTGCAGCGGGAAGGCTATCGATATTGCTGCCAGCAGTGCCAGCGCCTTACTCCACGCTGAACACACGACGCCATATCAGCTGCGACACGCGACAGATACAGCAGAAGGATTGGTTACCTACATAATCATTCCAAGGTTTTGGCAACATTGTAGCATCCTGAGGTGTGGGTTTTGTGGAGGAGTGGCGCTCCTCCACTATCATTATCAACATGATGCTGAGCAAACCGCTGGTTCATAACATCGGTAATGAACACGTTAATACATATATGTAATCCATTGTACCATGTGTACCAATTTCAAATTCAAATTGCTTATTGTGAGAGCTGGTGCCTGAAGTAGGTTTGATTACTTGGCATCCTGTGGTCACGGCTTTGCTTACATGCTGCATGTTGTTGGATGAGCGCGGTAGCACGTCGCACAGCACTTCTCTCTCAAGTCGCACACGCTGGGCATGCCTGCCGCCTTGTCTGCCGCTGCGTTCTATAGCCTGTCTGTTGCAATGTATTCAATTGATTACCCACACTGAGCCATCTTGAAATGAAGTTTTCGTTTGATTGATCACGACCAAGTTCGTGCAATGTTTCATTCATGAGTAAACGTTTAAAAAATTCTAAACTTTCGAAGCAAGCGGCCTGCAGTCTGGACCGGACGTCCCCGGGGCGCGGGGCGGCCGCGGGGGCTGCGGGGGCACAGCTCACAGGGTTCCACAGCTCTGTTAATGGCTTCTATGACAACGACGCTTCGGTGACGATAAAAACACCCCGATTGTTGGCAGAGCGAGCCGCCCCCGGCTGTTGTTCACGGTGAAGCGTTTTGTTGATTCAGCGACCATTGTCACTAACAGAATAATGGTCGCTTATAAAATTCTGATGAAATATTGATATCGATATAAGGCCACAGACACACTTGTGTTATCCCAGGGCCCGGCCAGCCCCGGGCCCCGACTATCAAATGACTGTAATACCATAACGCAGACACGGAATATCAATATTTCCGAAGGAGTCATCAAACGGAACGATATCGGTTACGCAATAGATACGTATAACTCGAGAGGTACCCATGTGCTTATGTAGGATGATATTCAAATAAAGCACGTTATGGGGGATATAAAGCGGCGTTATTGTATTTTATGGCATTTTTATGCAGCCAAGTTTGTACTTAATGTATGAATAGTCTATATTTCCATCACGTTCAGGTCGGTACAGGTCGCGTTCATAAAGTTTGCAGGGCTGGCATCGAGCGCCCCACTTCCACCTCTTGGCCACGAGAGCCGACTCGCCGCCGACAGCTGCATGTACACTACTTTCATATTTCGTGATAAATTGTCGAATGTCGGTGCACTTATTTATTATCTTATTATTAGAAAAAAACGGTACAATCGGCGGCAATCTCGTATTCATGTTTCCACGGTGCGGCACAAAGAGCAGTAATGTTAATGGCTCCCCGAAGTGCTCGAGCACTAAACGGGAACAAAAGAGCACCCCAATTCACCACTGCGCGGTTCTGCAAGTAAATTGCTTGTTTTTTGTGCGAAAATGTTGGCGGCACCGGCGCAGCGCACAATGGCTCATTATAGTGCGCTCCCCGGGCTCCCAGCCTGCCCGCGCCTGCCCGCTCGCCTGCCCGCGCCTGCCCGCTTGCCTGCCCAGCCAGCGCGGCCGCGGCGCGGCACTGCGCTCTGCTCTGCCTAAACAACTTTACGACTTTTCTTTTACGATTGACAATTAAAATGTCAGCTAACGACTTACAGGGCTCGCCTCGATTCAGGGCTCGCCTCGATTCAGGGCTCGCCTCGATTGAGGCGGTAAGACCCCTCTTTGAGGAGTGGCTAGAGCGGCGCCACGGCGCCCTCACCTTCCGCCTGACGCAGGTCCTCACCGGACACGGAAGTTTCGGGAGGTTCCTGCACCTCATCGGGCGGGAGGAATCGCCCGGATGTCACCATTGTGAGGATCGCCCCGAGGACACGGTGGAGCATACTCTGGCGGTGTGCCCTGCTTGGGCTGAGCACCGCCGAGTCCTCGAGGCGGCCATCGGCGGCGGCGCCCTCTCGCGTCCGGCACTGGTTCAGGCCATGGTCCGGAGCGAGGGGGAATGGGAAGCAGTCGCCTCCTTCTGCGAAGCTGTAATGCTAGAGAAGGAGGCGGCGGGACGGGAGAGAGAAAGGAGGGTCCCCCGTCCCAGCGGCCGCCGCGGTAGACGATCCGGGCGTCGGGAGCCACGAGACGACTCCCGGCCACCGTAGACGCGGGTCTGTGGACGGTGAGCAATGGGTAGCTCGCCGTCCGTACGTTCACTAGCGACAGACCGTGTCGACGGCGCGTTCGTGTTCCACGCGCGCCTCAAAGAGATGTCAGCAAAATTGGAAGGGGCCACTGAGGGCCGATGCCTGCCGGGGCTGCGGGTTGTTCGAAAGAGATACCGCGCCCCCGGAACGCAAAGGGCACATGAAGGAACATAGACGGGTTTTAGTCAGTAAAAGTCTGACACTCCCTCCCGCCCCGCCCAGGGCGGGGGAAGTTATTTGATGATTTCCCGTCTATAAAAAAAAAAAAAAAAAAAAAAAAAAAAAAAAGCTAAAGAATTAAATTCGAGCGAGCATAAAAATGTTTTGGAACATTTTTAGCGAAGATTCTTTGAAAGTTTCACGCTCATAGTCATTAGTTTGGTTGGCTCCTCGCACACTAAACACAATAAATTAGTAATAAAATATATACCAAACTTTGCAAAAAAATAATGACAAGTAATTGAACAGAACAAGGCTTGTTAACAGTCATCAAAGTACATGATTCTGAAGGCTTCACTCCTTGAGACAGACGGACTGACCTACATGCAACATCAGTCAAGCAACACTCTGTTTTATCGAACTCAATAGTCAATCATTGATGTGTCCGCTCATCCGCTGGGTGTGAGTGAAGCCGATAGTCAATCAAAACAAATTCGTAACTTCTCGGAAGAAACTCGGCGACCCAAAAACGTGAACGGTTGAGGAAGTGAGCCGGGCTGCCGCCGCCGCCGGCTGTGCGACCGCCGCTCCGGGGAAACGCACCCGTGACTAATGTTTACATTACTCAATAACCGAGCGCCGCGCGGTGACGGATACGCACAACTAACATTTTAATGGTGCTACCGATTGTTCTGCTTCGTCACTATACTCCATTATATCTCTTTTTTCAAGAAGATATTGTTTAGAGGTAGTTCTGTAGAGACCAATACTACCCGTACAGTGGCGGATTAACAGTTTCCGAGGCCCTAAGCACAGAGCCTGTGTAGGCCCTCTATTGCTTAAATTTGGAAGGTAGAAAGTATAAACTGAAAGTTTATCAAAATAGAAAGTGTAGTAGGTTTAATTTAAAACTTAAAACATTTTTTTTCCTTGTCTTATTCACAGCAAACTCCGAGATTATAATTATATTATCGTCGAAATTTATCTGACGAAGTATGTCTGCCTCAATACACATTAATGCTAAAGAAATAAGCTTGTCTTGACGGATTTTAGTTCTTTGTTTGGTTTTTTAATCTTTTTAGTTGTGAGAACTAGCGACCCGCCCCGGCTTCGCACGGGTGCAATGCTGATACTAAATACACTACAGAAAAACTGTAAACGTTGTAAATAAAAACATAGCGGCCCGCTCCGCCGCAAACGCGACGTCCCGCAATTTTTAAATCTGTAATATCTTCGAAAATATTCATTTAACCTCGTAAGGCCCAACCTAAATTTAGGTCGCTATAAATTACGACCCAATGTACTAAAAATAAGTGCAAGTAGTTGCGGCCCAGAACTTTGATCTAGTAAAAAAGTGTTTAAATGCTTTTGGCTTAATTTTTTTAAGGGGTATTTCCTATAGGTATCTAAAGTTAACTATTTCATGCAAAAAATATGTTGAAATTATATGTCATTTTATTAGGTTACTGGGCCAAAGTTACATGTACAATATTATTGTGAAAAAAAATGACTAGACCTAAAATTATGTCATGTCATAATTTTAGGTCGCTGGGCCGTAATTTAATGATTTTAAAAACTGTCTTGGGCCGGAACACCTACTTATTTTTGTCATTAAATTAGGTCGTTGGGCCTTACGAGGTTAAATCATATGCTGTAAAAGGCCATATAGATCTATATAAAATCAACAATGTATTTAAGGTAAGTATTTAATTGGATAAGGATTAATGCTGTATTGGTTAAAATCGCTTCGAAAATTAGTTAATAAATTAATTAAAAAGTAAATGACAAAAAAATGTTATTGTGGGATATCCATAAGAGATAGACATATACCATCGCGGAGTTCTCTGTAGGCCTTTTCAATGTGTTCAATACTTAGTACATTATTTTGATAAATCTCGTAGGGTTCAGCCTGCGTTTGCAATGTAAGCGGAAAAATGAAATTATTTTCCACATCACATTAGAAACCTCAAAAATAACAGTATTTCTCCGCTATTTAATGGATGTTATTATACATATAAACCTTCCTCTTTAACCACTCTATCTATTAAAAAAAACCGCATCAAAATCCGTTGCGTAGTTTTAAAGATTAACGCCGCATCTTTAACTCTTAGTTAAGAAGTTAGTATCGCTATTTTTGGCAAAAATTTAAATTATAAAATTGTTTATCGCATAGGTAGCATCACCGTTGAGCGCAATACGTTACTGGGACCCGGCTCAGAGCAGGTGATTTTAGGCTAGCCGCACACACACAATAATATTGACAATCCAATATTGTCAGAATTTCAAGATGTATAGAACAATACCGCAATACAGGCCGCACATACACAATATTATTGACAATACGTACTTTATTGTCAATATTATTGCGTGTGTGCGGCTAGCCTTAGTTAGTAAGAGTCTGACACTCTCTACCATTGACGTAAACGATAGACACCTCATTGCCTTACGAAAAACTTCCGACAAAATATTGAGGTATGCGGGGAGGGGGGTAGTAATGGGAAACATAATGAAGAGAAATCATAAGCTTTCTAAACAATAAAAAAATATGAATAGGTACATATTATGTCGGCAGATTATATTCATCTATTTGGTGCACCAAAGGATTTACAATAAAACAAAAAAAAAAAAACCAAACCCGTGCGAAGCCGGGACGGGCCGCTAGTTGTATATTATAACAATGTGTTCTACTTATTACCTAGTTATTATCGATAATTTCAGTTAGTATAGTCGCATCTCTATCCGAAAGTTAATCATGGGAGCGCTTCGAGGAAACAAATTTTAATATTTTTAATCCCCGAAGGCCGAAACCAAGAAATCACAAGGCGCGAGCGGTCCGGGAGTGACCCTTCATACACCCCTGCAGGGCCCTGTCTCCTGCGCGTCCGCACGTCGCGTCGCTCCGCGATTCCGAGGTGATCCTCGAAGCGCTCACTTTGGGAGCGCTTGGAGGAACAAAACGGGAGTGGTTAGATGGGAGCGTTTCAAAACGGGAGCGCTTCGAGTTTCGAGGAATACCTCGGAATCGCGGAGCGACGCGACGTGCGGGCGCGCAGGGGACAGGGCCCTGCGGGGGTGTATGAAGGGTCACTCCCGGACCGCTCGCGCCTTGTGATTTCGGACATGTGGATGAATCTTGATAAAATGTAGGTATAAAATGAAACGCCAGCAGAGGATGGAGGCCCCTGCAGACCAGGGGCCCCAAGCACGTGCTTGTAGTGCTTATACGTTAATCCGCCACTGCCGTATGCTATTCTTTAGTCAGGGCCGAACGCAGCGAAAACCTCGGTTACAAATGACTGAATATACCAAACTAATCATGGATGGGTGTGCTAACAGATAGCCACCACGGTCCACACTCGCCACATAGAATGTTGCTAAGCCATTGGAAAGCAATCCCGCACTATGTAAGACACAAAGCTCGCTAATCCGCCCACGGGCTACCTCGGGGCCGCAAGGCGCGGGCGCAGCAGCTGATGTACTTCGGGTTCTTCGCTATCCGACCTGAACGAATTGAGCGAGTCCTGCTTGGCGACTTGTAAATATTATTATTTACGGCGACCCACCTCTCTTGTTCGGAATAACTTGTTTTCATTCATTGTCCAAGGCATAATATAATACCTATGTTTTGTGAACTGCCTGTACTAAAGCATTGGATCTTATGTAATACGAAATGTTGGACATTTCTGTTGTATTCAATAAAATAAGTGCGCCTGGAACAATGCGCGGAACGGATCGCGACCTGCTCCAGTGCTGAATTTTATTTGTTTTGTTTTCGTTCATTCTGAGTGCATACTTTTCTCAGAAATTAAAATACATACTACTTATGCGAAAGTCTTCCTCATTTTAATGTATACAAGCGGGCAAAGTGTTGTACTTCGCTTTTTTGTGCTTCTGTTGTTTGTTGTTGTTGTAGGTCAGTTCAATAAATACTAATAAATTCAAAATGCAACGTGTCAAAGTCCCAGTGAAAGTGTTATTTTTAACCGTCTTCAAAAAAAAGGAGGTTATCAATTCGACCCGTATGTTTGTAATATTTCCAGAACTGCCCAGTTTTCGTATAATGTTAGTCTATATCAGCGTCTGAACAAATGTGCCAAATTTCAAAAGTGTATGTATGTATGTTTTTATGTTTGTGTTCGCATATCTCCGTAACTACAATTCCGATTTAAGTTATTCTTTTTTGTTGTACTAGGTATTGTTCAACTTAGGGAATACTGCAAGTTTCATCAAAATCGATTCAGTAGTTTTTGAGATAGGGAATTTTAACCGACTTTTTATTATAGCAGCTCGGAGTTTGGATTTGTGCCCGGTTAATGGCAATAGGCTCGCCCCCTATTACATGGGACCTAAATATACCGGCGAACTGTGGGTGTACATTGGTACACCTCTGCCTAGCCCTTCGGGGAATACAGGCGTGATGGTGTATATATATATATTTTTTTTTTATTATATATAATAAATAATATTCATTTAAATTTCATATAGATCTGATGATGGATTCCGGAGACAGACAACGGAACTCTTCAAAAAATTACAGCAAATCAACCGCGATTGCTGCTATCGCATAAATATGCATTGTTTACGCAATCACACATCATAACATCACGCCTGTACACTCAAAAGGGTTACACAGATGTATACAGTAGTATTTGAAAATTTCTCATCCAAGTAAACGAAATCGCATATTCTGCTTTCTTATGACTTTTTAGTGGTGTCTCGTTAATTTACATAACATGACAGTTTCTTCATGGGTTTAGATGACAGGAAGTTGATACTAAAAAGCGAGAAATAAATACTTTTTTACAAAAAAGAGAACCACCTTCAAAAACTAAAAAGAGAAAAATAACTTTAGCTTTGGAAGTCGGTGGCAATACAAAACAACAAACAGAACCAAAGCCGCCGACTTCCAAAGCTAAAGTTATTTTTCTCTTTTTACTTTTTGAAGGCGGTTCTCATTTTTGTAAAAAAACTTTTTTTTAACATTTCTTTGCGTCCCGTCCGCTAAGTTTAACGAATCCATACGAAGCAGGCCCACATATCGTAGGGCGCCGTTGTAAGAGCCGCACATGACCTATATCTGCGCTGAACTCTGTCAGCTTGCACTCTATGCAGCGTGCATGTCTAAGTGGCGGCTTCGTTCATGTCTGATGTTGCACTCGCGAAGGATTGTTCGACTCGCTGAAACATTCATGTGATAACGATAGGTAACATGTGAGGGCTGATTGACGTTGATTTTAAGCTATCAGGGAGCTTCAAAAATACTACACGTCAGCTTGTCTCTTGATAATGAATAAAACATCAAGGCTTCAAGGAGATACAAACATATTTGGAGATTTTGCATTAAGATGTCGCCTGGCATCTATGCCTAACGTTGAAACTATTCTGCGTCTCAGTTTATTAATAGAAAACTTCCTCTTAGAATATCGGAGAACTACTGGACGAAACAATAAACCCCACTTAGCTTGCAACTTACCCAGAGCTAGTGCAACAGTCAGACTTCTGACTTCTTCACGTGGAAAAAGTCGGTTCAGCTTCAAATCTATCAAAAATACCTACTTACAGGTTTTCAGCGTTCGAATTTATCTCTATCATGATTGTACATGCTACTGTATTCACTAGAATTGGCCGAGATTTAAGCCACGCCTGTTTAATTCTTATACAAAATCTATGTTAAAACCTAATTGGCGCCACCATTTTGTAAATGTGCGGAAATAATAAACGACGAATAAGAAACTTCTACTCCTACTCTCCCTGAGTAGGAGTAAATGAGTTTGAGCAACGTGATTTTCTGTTGTTACTAAACTTGTAGCTAATTATATAAATATATGATATTATAGAAATATTTGTACGCCGATACTTGCGGCTAAACATGACTGGACCTAAACAATTAATTTTAATCTTGCATGCTCTTGTATGTATACCATGTTTATACAAATAAAGAATATCTATCTAAGTATCTATCTAATTATTCGGCAGAATGTTGGACAATCACCGTTCTATTTTTACAACATCATGTATCGATCTATGATAGAGCTGATCTGATGAAAAAACAGCAACCAGTGAGTTCCAAACACGACGTAATTCATGTCATCGTGACTATTGCAATCTATTGCTTCTTCCACATCGACTGATGCAAGTCGGTCCAAAACAAGTCTGATATTCAAATGGCAACGTTCCCGACAGCCACGGATCCAACCAGTTCGTCCCGCCGCCGCCGCCGCGTCTCATCTCACTGCGTCGTACAAGGAGGTGTACTCTCCGCGGCTCGGAGACGTTTCATCATTGTTCACGGGGTAGTTTTAATAAGCACAAAGCATTTGATTGGCAGCAACTCAAGTAGCGCTTCTTTTCTTTTCGAGTCGATGGTTCTGTATAGTCCATTCGTTTTTTTTTAATATATGAATTACACTATGAGTATGGGAAATTGTGGCTTTTGTAGCCCAGTTGTTTTTCTTGTCGAAGGCTGGAAAGGAACCGAATAGGATCCACGTTTCTGTGATAGACTATATTGAGATAGGAGAAACGAATTCAGCTTGCGACTCTATTCATCGAAGTCTAATAATACAGAAGACATGTATTAATTGGTTAAGACCTTTATTTTCTCGGCATTGTAAAGTAGTTTAATAATAGCCTAGTCTAGAGTATAGACCTGTAAAAGGGAGACTATGCCATTCTCGATTTCGCAATTCGAACGTAGTCACAGCTCCAGTATTGTCATCGAAAGTGGAAGAGAAACCAATTGGTCCCGCTCAAGCACCACTCTATCCAGTCAGCTGGTCGCGCGCGGGTCGTGGCACTCGGTGCTCGCGGTAGATACACTATGTAGCTACAACTACAATGTCATTGTCTGAATATCTGCTGATGCTCGTGATAACTGCGGCTAATACGGACGGCGCAGCTTATCTCTCATCTCGAGATCGCGTCTACTGAGAACTGATGTGAGCCAGCTGCGCCACCAGATAGATAGTGCAGAAGGCTAGCTGCACTCATACGACGAGCGAAAACAGCACACTCACGATAAGCCGGCATTATGCAAACTACCCAAGGCAATCAAATGGTTTTAAATCTATATTCAAGACGAGATTTGTGCTAGAGTATCGTGGTGTAACACCGCCGGTAATTAGGTACCTCAAACAAATTCGCTGCACGTGGTGCGTGTCTATGTGACCTCCTGTTCCCGTTGTTCGGAGTCAACCTTTTGTACAGGTGTATCACGTGGCAGCGAGCCGACACGCCCGCCGGCTGTCTGCGGCGGCCATTGTGCAGCGACCATATTTCATACACGCACTCATTTCCCCACAAAGAAGTGAAATATCAAATTGGAATACCAGCGAAACGATCACAAACATTTGTTGCAAAGCGGGTTTATACACCATGCGGGCAAACACAGGTATCGCTTCTAACTTACCGAAGTGGAAATAATCTGTATGATGTGGATCTCACGGACATGTGCGCAGGGAGGTATCGACATGGACCGCGGACGTGTCGCTCAGAACACAAACGAAACTATTATAAGTTGTAAAATAAAACCATCTTTCAATTTGAGGTTAGGTGGAGAAATGTTTGGACCACCATTCCTACATTATCTGGTGTCTGGTGGCTCTCAATACATAGGTATTGCATGCATGATCTAGCACGACTAGCAGGCAGCTGTCGGGTATTGCGTCAATTGATACATGACAGGTCTAGACGTAACGTATCGATCGCATCCCAGCAGGCATTGAACCCGCATCCTCTAGCGTCGCTGTAGCGCCCGAGCGTCACTTGTCAGCGCAGCGTTACATTCCATGAATGCTTGTGTTTACCACAGGAGGTATTCCTCGTAGCGCTCCCGTTTTGAAACGCTCCCATCTACGCGCTCCCGTTTTGTTCCTCCAAGCGCTCCCAAAAGGAGCGCTTCGAGGAACGATTAAAAATATTAAAATTTATTTCCTCGAAGCGCTCCCACGTTTAAAAATAGGGAAAAGCATGAAGTAAACGTAATGAATTATATCGATAGTTTTTAAGAACTTATGTGTGCATCATCGACATCGAAGTTGCTTAACCAAATTACGAAATTGAGATAATAATATCTTTTTGCTTTCGGCACTCTTATGTGTATACAAGGACCAATGTTATTGTATTCAAAGAGGATGTTATAAATAAAACGCATAGATATACTTAATATAAATTATATACGTATAATAATCACATTGCAGTAGGACCTACATAATAATTACAAAAGGCGTCACAGTACCGTGGCGTGGAGCTAGTCGCCAGTGGTACACACGAAGTACTCTTTAGTCGGCGGCTTTGGTTCTGTTTGTTGTTTTGTATTGCCACCGACTTCCAAAGCTAAAGTTATTTTTCACTTTTTAGTTTTTGAAGACGGTTGTTTTTTTTTTATTAAAAGTTTTTTATTTTTTGCTTTTTAGTATCAACTTCCTGTCATCCAAATCCATGAAGGAACTGTCATACTACGTAAAATAACTTGACACCACTAAAAAGTCATAAGAAAGCAGAATACTTATGCGATTTCGTTTAGTTTGAGGAAAATTTTTCGAATACTACTTAATATATCTGTGTTACCCTTTCGAGTGTACACGCGTGATGTTATGTTGTGTGATGGTGTAAACAATGCTTAGATATGCTATAGCAACAATCGCGGTTAATCTGCTGTTATTTATTGAAGAGTTCCCCCGATTTCTACAAGATCTCATCATCAGATATTGAAATGGTGACAATGGGACCACACGGAAAGCACCAGCTTTCAAATAAAAAAAGAATCATGACAATCGGTTCTCCCAGTCGGTAAATTTGAAGTACCAAATATTAAAAAAAAAACAGTCGAATTGATAACCTCCTCCTTTTTTGAAGTCGGTTAAAAATTATCGATTATAATTCATTACGTTTACTTCATGCTTTTCCCTATTTATAAACGTGGGAGCGCTTCGAGGAAATAAATTTTAATATTTTTAATCGTTCCTCGAAGCGCTCCTTTTGGGAGCGCTTGGAGGAACAAAACGGGAGCGCTTAGATGGGAGCGTTTCAAAACGGGAGTGCTACGAGGAATACCTCACCACAGCAATGTTACCAAATAATCTGAAACCAGAACAATTATCTACACAGAATTATGCAATTATATTATTGTCTTTGTTTAATTACGAGCAATCGACTATTTATTATCTTTACTAGAATGACATATTGGTTGGTAATTTATAATAGGTACCTAATAATGTATCTTCTATTGCTATAACTTTGCATGCCGTATGGTAAAATGTAGCGGAAGCGCAGTTACATATGTCACGATCTTATAGTATACCTTTCTCTACATTGTTGGCACATAACCATCTGGATAAGAATCCCGTAATTAAAAGAGAGCCCTAAGGTCGCATCTCGGGGGCAGCTCGCCGCGCCGCGAGCCTGTGCGTGCCGTAGCCTGTGCGTGCCGTAGCCTGTGCGAGCCGTAGTCTGTGCGTGCCGTAGCCTGTGCGAGCCGTAGCCTGTGCGTGCCGTAGCCTGTGCGTGCCGTAGCCTGTGCGAGCCGTAGCCTGTGCGTGCCGTAGCCTGTGCGAGCCGTAGCCTGTGCGTGCCGTAGCCTGGCTCTCGTGGCTCTCGCTCTTGTTCTCCTGCGGCTACTCTTCTGGATGCTCCTCATTGTGACGCGCTCGTTATTTATACTTGTAGCAATGAACATTTAGATTTATATAATTCATTCATGTATGTAGGTATGCATCCAAAAAAAAAATATTGAATGGGATAAGGGCAGGAAGATGTACCCAAAAGAAATAAAAAGACTGCTCCCTGCTCTCTGCGGCTTGCTCTCTGTGATGATAGTTGTATGTGTTTATAAATAAATAAATGTACCTACCTATACGTAAACAATTGCTGTCAAATCCAAGCTGAGATAAATGATAACTTTTATCTCTGAACAAGAACTTGTTCAGACATGGTTTCGCCTCCTAAGCCCGTCCTCTCATCATGTTCGTATGTGTTCGCTCGTTCGCTTTGCCGTGTGGTTCAGCTGGCAAGTGGTGCCACACGTCGCCACTTTGTCTGTAAGTCTTTGCATTAAAAGTAGTTTTCGTAGTTTAATTATTACCACAGTTGTGCCGTTACTTAAACACGCCCCGCACTAGGAATTTCTCCTGCATCATGGGTCCAATTATAAACATAATATAAACTCACATACACAAACAGCCAGCAGAACAACTATCTGCAGGCCGTACAAATATGTTGTGTGTGCGAAAAATCGAACCTGTGACACGCAGCGTAGCAGCCTCTCGCTCAGCTACTGCGCCGACTGCGCCGTTTAGAAGTGATTGATGAAGCCTATCGTCGCTTTATTGATGTCCATTTTAAATAAGTACTTAAGATAATGTACTAGGTATTACTTAATTGTCAACTCACCACTTATGATCGTACCTCATCCACATTCACGTATTTTTTTTCCATTAAATTAGGGGCTGTTACCTGCCTGAATATTGAAATCACTTTTAACAAGCATCATTAGTAGTTAGGTATACACTATCTTTTAATCTGTAATAGGATACCTACAACACATCGCCGCCGGCACTCACACTCTACCCCACTCCGACAAGACACAGAAGCTCCACTCCACCGCGCCGCTGCTGACTAACACGGGCCTGTCTGTGCCTCCAGGTGTGTCTGTATATCAGCGACGTTTTATGAACTGGTACTCCCAGGAGGCACCAAGCCATTTTTATGGGAGTAATATACCTGTTCTGAGCACGGTATAAACAATAAGGATTCGTTAAAACGTAGTCTGTTCATGTTAATTAATAAATAATACAACGAGAACCAGTTGGTCCTCGTTTGTGCGCTGCGTGTTATAGACCTTCTGACACAGACCGCGGGTATAACTTGCTCTGTGCCTTCTGACGATATTATTATAAAGTGTGGTTATAAGCGCAGCTCCGCTCGCTACAGGCGCGCCGGCCGCGGGCGCTCACATCAAAGTGTGCAGTAATTGCGCCGTGTCGCGGACACTCGCTGATCGCATCAAGCGCGCCCTCGGAGCCCACCACACAGACGTGGCGATACAATACCGTCTCCTAGTGACAGACAGCACAGCCCTGTGTGCCCCTCTGCGGCGGTCACCAGGCTCCCTCGTCATTCGGGAGAGAGACGTGTTGTATGAGTCGAGTGAGATAATTACCGTCCCGCCCAGGGCGTGGGAAGTTATTTGATGATTTCCCATCTCAGTACCTACTTATAAAAAAAAAACAGCCCTGGGGACTTCAGAGAGTAATGCTATTTATAGTCTTTAAAAACTGTCTGTTCCCAGTCTGTTTCGCCAAAGTCTTTATTTACAGAACTCTTTACAAAATCATGCATGCTGCTAGCTTGGTACCCATTAGTACTTATGCCACGAGCCAATTTTCTAAAACCACAGGTATCATGCAAGATGAAGTCCGGTTTTACACAACAGAATCAGCCAGGAACTAGTTGTTTAGTACAGAGGTGTCATGTCGTGAACGTACTGTGACACAACCCATGTGACAGCCGCTGAAACCCGGCCTATGTAAGAGAACACGGCGAGCACGCACACACACTAGCGCGCGTGCTTACTGTCAGCGACATGAGTCAAGCAAGCCTCAAGCAAAATGAGATAAGTACAAGAAAAGAAATCGGAACATTATACTCTTAGCTGAAACTGAAGAGCGAACAATTTTGTGTCACAATATGTTTTACGCAACTAACGCAACCCATCACCATACATAGCTAGCAACTGATGGGGATAAAACTATGAACAAGCAACCGTGTCGACGCATCGATGGAGCCATCGATGTGTAGCCTCACACGCACGGAGCGCGCACACACACACGACAAGCGGGCGTCCGTACGAGTTGTCGGTAATAAAACAAGCTTCATAATATGATACTTTATAGCCTGTATCGTTACTCTCGATAGTAATACTATAAGTCTATGAGGTTTAATTGTTCAGGACATAAAGAGATCTATTGAAGGTGTTGTTGCATTGCATCAAAGCCACCGCAACGTAATGTCCACGTAGCTCAACAACATGTATGTTTTCAGGGTTGGCTCCATACTACAAGATGTTTATAATGAAGGGTATAATGATCTATTCTCATGTAATGCAAATACACCTTGTATTGATGGCAAATTTTTGTTACCAACGAATAAAACAAGTTAAAAGGAGACAACATTACATATAGTTTACATAACATAATTATCATCGCGCGTTGTTTTTCTCGAAGGGTTAGACAGAGGTGTACCAATGTAAAGCTACCGTTCGCTGGTAGATACGTTTAGGTCCCGTGAAATAGGGCGAGCCTATTGCTATTAACCGGGCACGAATCCTAACTCCGAGCTGCTACTGAAGTTTCATAGAAAAACCAAATAACACTTTGCTGGACTTGGAAATCGAACCCAAGACCTCCAGGGTAGCAGTAGCGCTTAGGACCACTAGGCTTACAAAGCGGGCAAATAAAGTTTACATAAACTAAAATAGCCCTAAGTGTATTGTCGAATTACTAATTGTCTTTATGAAAAGCTGCGATCATTAAGCGAAGTGATCTTCGGGCACAGTGTTCATTTAATACTGACGAACGTTATCGGAATAGTTTGTAATTTCCTGTGCCTTGGGGCGTGTCGTAAAAACAGTACAATTAAGATAAAATATAGTTAATTGCCGCCATAACCTACATAACATACCATTATATAAATTGTGTGAATAATTAATAATAATATAAAGTACTCCTAGACACGGCGGGTATCGTTAGGAGATTCCTTTCTCAGGAGCCCTGACCACCGGTGGCTTGGACCCTGTTCCCGACGCCGGTGGGCTACTATTTTTTACATTCTTAAATGATTTTATATTTTTTAACAATATTTAAAAATGTAATTTAAGTATATGTTTGTTAATTAATGAATAAATGGAATAATATAAATAATACAACAACAACAATATATTATATTAATAATTTATTTCAGACATAAGTAATTCTAATCCATAGTTTTATACTCATATATTTACAACGTAATAACATTTTAATTAATAAAGCCCCAACATTTTAATTAATGTTTGGAATTTGGAATATATCCAATTTGTCCTCTCGATAATGCCTCAGTTCCCTCCCACACACGCTAGTAACCGCACCAGTCTGCACCCTGCACCTTCTGCCTGCACGCTCCTCTCTACACAATACATTATTCAATACGCTTTCTTTGATGCTCATGCGTCTATTGTTCAGCTTATCTGTATAAGATGTGTGATCGATGACGTCACGTGAAGATGCTTCCGATAATGAATAGTTCTCCCCGTCCGTCCCCATCCAACAAGGATCACGAAATGACAAAATCCTTTTAAAATCAATGCAATTTTAATTCTGCAAATAAATAATTAAATTTCAAGTACAATTTCAAGTTGTAATTTCAATCGCAGTATTATTATGACACCAATATTCTCGGCGATTTACGGACATTCGCTGTTTTAGGTAAGTACCTATAACTGTTATTAACACATAACTTTCCGCTCTTAAGTAAACATGGCGAGGCTTCATTCAATACTTTACATTGGCCGTAGGAACTAGGTATGTATTATAAATCTGTGTCATTGGCTAGCTTTTGAATTGTTTGGTACTCCATTCGGTTATAAAGTGTAAATGCATGCTTACAGTTTGCACACACCTGCGTTTGATTAATTAAATAATAGCTCATTGTTGTTCCCGTCGGTACTTACCTACTATTCTCATTATAATCTGTTGTTCATCAAATAGGTATCGTGTACTTATAATAAGCTTCGTGCTCTCTGCTGCAGCTGCAATGCATGATCGTTTCATCGTCGTAGGCTCATCCTCCGTATTACTAATCCGCCTCTCAGAACGAAATACCTACTTAGCAGCGGGAATAAGCGTCAATTAGAACGATATCTGTCAGGTTTGATTATAAAAAGAGCCCTTGCAGGAGTACAGGCGGGAAGAGTCCCGACTGCAGTCGCGGTCTCCACAGAACATTTGATGCCAAATGTACCAGCTCGGCTCAACTGAAACACTGGCAGGACAGAATGGATTTATAAATAAATGAGAGTATTTCGGGCCACGTCTTTAAGCCTTCGTTACTGTTCGTATGTCTCCAGCGGCCGAGTCCTGACCTGCCGCAAAGCCGCGGCACGCCACACTGCACATCGGTGCCACTCCGCGCGCCGCACGCTCCGCTGCCGCGCCGCGGACTCGCGGCCACGCGGCCCAACACGCGGCTCTAACTCGAGCGGCCTCTGACGTCACTGCAACCAACGATCCGCTGTTATTTATGGATAGACTTTTCCAACCCGTTTGTTTGTTCAAATGGCAGATTTATCATAATAGCTTAGCGATGCCTGTCCTTGATGTACCTTCTCACAACTCGCTTTGAACAAATTCCCATCAGATGGCATGTAATAAATTATGTATGAGTGATACTGCCATGTGTATGTGACATGAAGGGAGAATTTTTATAATAAACTGATTACGTTACTAATACAAGGGACAACAGTAGCACGCGGGGTCCCGGAGAAAGGACCCCAGTTGCATATGTTCAAATCTGAAGAGATGCAGTGTTAGGTAAACCTGGAGCCTAATAACTAACGGATGTAGCAAGCTGACTTGTCAATTTAATCTGTAATTTAGTCTCGATATATTATTTTGTGACGGAATCACAATACTCCGTAGGTGGGCGACGTTTTACATTTCTATATTCACCGGCCGCTGTACGTACACACTACTCGAACAAAAAGCTACAACAATGATATTGACGTCACCTTGAATTAATTATCTGTGACCCGTTTGAATACCTTCCCAGGGCTCCGCCCCCCGGCATGCGGCTCCATTTCTGGACCCTAGTGCGACGCCGTTATTGTAGCCCGGAGCCCTAGAGACGACAGGCTAGCGCGCGTTATACCGGAATACTTGTGAAGGGCAGGCTGTTCGACGGTGATATGTTAACCTGTACCTACCTATTTGACAACGGTACAGGTCTAGGCAGCGACCGTATGAAATATTGAAACCTATAGGAAAAGAAAGGTTAACGGACAAAATGTAAAGTGTGAGTGAAGCCGAACTACATATTTAGTTAGTGATTACGAAGAGAGTCACACTTTACGTACACAATACACAATACCCAATACATATTTATAATTATAATCGGTCAGAGCACTATGCACTCAATTGTTTTAGAACATTCAGACCGAGTACGAGGTCGCACGAAACTATGCAAGCATAATGAAACTTTACATTATGCATATAATATAGTTAACACTTGTTTCAAATTATTTGTTAAACGTATCTTGCTACCTTCATTTCTGCTTGAAATTCCAAATCTATAGATGTTCTAAGCTGAGCAGAGCAGTATTGCTTGTGTAAATTTTATATGAACGACATCTGTAAAAAGACCACTGGGCGCTTTGTTTTCCAATCCAGTTCACGTAGGTAGGTACCCGCTATATTTTGTTATTTACACGTATACTTACCATTATGCTCCGTGACATGAGAAACAACAGAACAACAAATCTGAAGCAATGTCTATTGTACGACCACAAAGGGGTTACCTACTTAGTGCAGTGTCGTAAACAACAGAGCTCGTGTCACCGCCCCCCGCCACTCCACCCCTGGCCCCTTCACCCCCCCGCCGCGCGCCGACCGCTGCGTGAGGCAGTTTCGCCATCCTCGAAAAAATAAATAAAAATAAGTGGGAGCGGAAATAGAAAGGGTCAATCTGATCTCAGCAGCCCGCGGCACTCCCTGGCACAGGCACACAAGTCTGCAAATCAATAGGGGCTCGCTGTAATTTCGTTGCGGGATCCAAGACAGTTGAATCCTTTCTCTGGGACTCGCCGAGCTTCATTGCTTCGGCGCTTTTCTTGTGGTCGCCACTGTTGATTCTGGCTTACAGGAGTTGCAGTGGTTTGGGAACAGTGTGGTGGGCTTGTCCCATTTTTAAAAAAGGGCTCGCTGTATGGAATCTCAGCTGTCGCAGCCAGCCACTCAGCAGGTTCTGTATTGAATGCGGTTCAACGAATTCCATATAAACCTTCACTAAACGTAGTGCGTGAGAACTTCAATTCGACCATTAAAAATGGTTCCGGCATCACACGAAAATTGTTAAACGGAATTTCACGGTTTGAAAGCTTGAGATCCGCAGTTGAGTCCGTTGTATCAATTATTGTTGAGAGTTGCGGAACCGACCGCACCTGAGGCAGTACCGCGTTGTGCGTTCAGAGTTAAGTGAACTAATGTAGCAGGTCTCGCCATAACACATTGTTATGTGTTATGGCGAGTGTTGTCGTTCTGGAAGGGCGATACCAATAAATAAATGCTTTAAGTTAAAATGTTAAGCTGATGCATGTACAATGTGAAACCAACCATAATTGTATAATTGCTAGAATCGAAAAGTACCTAACAATTTTTGGGAAATATTAAAATCGGCCACGGTGCCATGCCGGCCCGGGCTAATCGCTACGGCAAACATTTAACATTCACAATGAAGGAATTAAACACAATGGCTAAACGTTTGAATAACTCGGGGAAAATGGCCACATGCCCACCGGCTTCGAGTGCATTGGCATTAAGTATGAGAGAAGCGCGCGCCGTCCCCGGCCTGCGCCCGCGCCGGCACATCCATGTGCTGCCTACACGCTCAGCCCGCTCGCGCGCCATCTCTCCTGTATGGAGACCACCGCGATACAACTCGCGGCTAGTAGGTAGTAGAGGCTCCAGCCCTGACACTCATCTTCCGCCACAGCCCGTGAAGTGTCGATCTCACGCAAGGTTTAATGGCGTCACCGTCATGAACAATCCAAGGACGGAACGTTACCCAAATACATTTAATCAAACAAACCTTTCGATTTCTATTGAATTGCTAATATTTCATTATTTGTAGCTCTAACAAAAAATGTTTCAAAGCTGAAATAAATACAATAAGGCCCGTTTCTTTAGCTAAAGTTGTAACGTACGTATCCGATTACTTACACCATTTATATAGAAGGTACCTGAAATTCACTTCCTTTCATATCGACTTTAGTATAATTTGGTACAAAAAGTGTGTCTCAGTAAGATAAGCGGAGTAGATTTATTTCTCACTGCGGGACGATGGCGATGGCGCTATTGTGACGGCTCAGGCGGCTTTGTTTGTTTTTTTTAACATCGAATAAAATCATCCTCGCCATTCGTCGCTGCGCTTTGTAATGCAGCAGGAGAGGTACGTTCCACTCACTAGTATATTGCTTGTTGCAGATTAAACATGGCAAAAAATGATTTCACATATTTCAGAGTTATGGATATTAGTTATTACAACTGTTCGAAACTGTGCAACGTGCATGAACTAACACTGACTGTAGCACGTGTTCACTTTGTAGTGAGTACCTATATCTAGTAATTATTCATAAATATACATCCCCGAGCGTGGGCGTGACAGTTGGTAGGATATAGGGATACTCTGTATGGAAACATATTGTTATATCCTCATTAAATTAGAACAATTAGAAGCTTGCAGTATTTTGACTTTACCTGTTTACATTCAACAATCCTACTTGATTATAATTAATTGCCTTTATTTCCTGTTTATGTGGACGGTGTATCGAATCTTAACAGGTGTGTTCAAGAATTCTAAAGGCTTACACGTTCTGTGAGAAAATGTGACGTTAACAAGGCAGACGTTCACGTTACCGGTGAAGTGGCGCACCGTCACACATTCTACTGCCGCCTGTCCCCTCACGTTATACTTTCTAGCGATGTGATCTCCGGCTTTAAACAAACAAGTGCAAAAAGCAGTGATTGAACGTCCCTCCGCCGCCGGCGTGTGTGTGTCGCTGAGAGTGTGTGCGTGCGCACGGCCTGCTGCGCCGTGTCCGGTTTCATGAGATCGGATGCAGCCGGCCGCACCGCGCCGTATCGGTGTCCCGGCGGCGGCTGGCAGGCGGGCTGCACTGTGCCGGGTACGGTTACCACATCGCGGCCATGCAGCGACACGTTATGTCCTCAGTTGCACATGAGATAGGTACCTACGCCCTGTCTGCACGCGTTTCAATGATTTCTTGACAAAGAAGCAATTAAAAATGTTAACACAACATAAATATCATGCCTTGTGAATTGCTAAAATATTATTTAGTTTTGATAGTAGGTACGGTCAGCAACAAAAGTCGATTAACAATGTTACTTTTATTACAAATCATTTTAATAGACACTAAATAATACAATTCACTTAAATGCAGAATTTTAGGCCTAAGAGTTCTAGAAAGACCTACCCTGACCTTATTGGTGAGGTGCTTGTATGACCAGCTATGCTATTGTGAAATAGAGAAATCACTTCCAAAATAATCTCGCAAGTCATCTCGAAAGTCATCTCGATAGTCACACTTGCTTCGTAGAATATCAAATCCTATTGAAAACGTCAAAATACTCACTCGATATAACACTTCTCACTTACGTCATCACGTGGTGGCGCTAGACTCTAGCGCCACCACGTGATGCTAGAGTGAGATGCTAAAATCTCACCGCGGATTCAGCAGTGCGATTCTCTAAGCCTCACTTCGTAATTTGCAAGCTGAATCCGCAGTGAGATTACAAAATGGTATTCTGTTAAACACGATCACGGCGCCGCCCGGTGATGTCACCACGGCGAGCGAATACTAAACCAAAGACAAGTGGGTTGGTTATCGAAGTGAGCGCGCTCACTTCAGTGAAACTCGTTTTCGAGTTTGCATTTTAGAGAATCGCACTACAGAAGTGATTTCGCAATAAACTTTTTAGAATAGCCCTACAGATGTTATGAATGTGGAGGAGGCGAAAGGTGTATGTAAGGATCGTAGCAGGTGGGGTTTCGTGGTTTCTGCCTACCCCCATGGGAAAAAGGCGTGAGTTTATGATTGTATGTATGTGTATGTACATAAGAGTTCATTATATCGTAATTTTAGATCCATTTCGTATTGACATTGATATTGTGCTCAGTAATAAGCATTTAAAAATCTGAAATGGTAATCTACTTTTATTGATGACTGTACAAAGAGTACAAAGTTTCTACAAGTTGTGATTGATATTTAGTTATTTTAGTATGCCCGTATACCGCTACATCCATCTCATGGATTTCTGTTCACCGTCATCTACGATTTCATTTGAAACCCAGCATTATCCTTCTTCACGCGACCATTCATCTTTCCGTTGGTCTGCCTCTTTTCATAAAGCCATCTTGTTACTCGCATACTGAACAATTGTCTTGTAGTACGCTTCCTTTTCTCTCACTCTGCATGTCACTACAGTCGGTTCGTCCTCAGCTGCTCTGCCACAGGCACAACGTTTACACTCTCTTCAAAGTACTACACTTTCCTGCTTCAGTTCCAGGCCAGGCCAGAGTAATGTAAGCATTATTCCCTTACTTTGCTACAAGCTGTCTCGCTCACCCTGCGCTTATAACCTCGTTGCGTTGTTTCGACGCTTGCGGTTGCAGGCGGTAATGGCCGCCCTCGGCCGAGCCCCGAGCACGGCGAGTCGGCGACCGCACAGGGCGATCTCACTCCGACCACGCTTAACGTCCACCATGTTTCCTGAGTAGATACCTACGCCATTTTTTACAAGGCTACGTAAAATGTTTACCGCTTAACAACTCAGGTAGGCTTCGACCTAAAACTATTTGAGATGAAACCTGATCCTCTCGATGTGTTTGTGCTTGGATAGGTTTTCGAGGTAGACGTTTACAATGTGACGTCATAATATTTCATAGCTAGTGTTAACTCTTACACTACCCTACTTACTAGGTAATTAATGGGTTTGCATTACAGACTCACGCACATAAGTTAATCAAATTAATATTGCATGAACTAGGTATCTATTATAAAAGTGAAAAGTCATTCAGTCACTGACTAAACACGAAATCTCGAATAGTACCTACTCGAGTTACTTCACCTTTGAAGCTGTGGCCTAAGAACGTGACAGTTGTGCAGGTAAAAACTAGCAATCTATTTACAAATACCGCGATAAATTGAAACAACTAGGTACCGTATGTAGTTTTAATTTCCCGTGGCGCTGCTACTCAAAATTACAAAAAAAATGTTAATCTAGTTGATTGATGAAATTAACTTTTTTTTTTTTTTTTATTTATAGTTGTTCAAGTAAACACTCGTATTTCGTAAGAAACAAGTGACTTAAATACCTACATTATTTTTTAAAATACAAATCTAAGAACAGAACAGCGGCAAATCCAAGAGAATAAGTATTTGATAGCCGCGGTAATGAAACAGCGTTAGCTTCCACGGAAACTGGTGCTAGGCGGATCCTTGCTGCGGGGTAGTCCTAAGTTAAATACGGTTTGCCTGTTTTTGATGTGCCCTAGCCTAGTGACTGCAGCTCGCGCTTCTTTCTTTATGACCTAACCCGACCCATTAGTTCGGGGCCCCTTGCCTCATATACCGGGGCGGCACGTTGCCATCTAGAAACGCTAGACTTTTAAATGTCCGATTTTTATAATGTGTATTCCTGATTACGAGAAGTCTTCATTATTTTACAAACTTATTTCATAAGGTATTTGCTTGTTACATGAATTAATAAGATGTAAATAGATCCTACCGTATAGGTGCTACCACAGATATAAGAAATATTTCTGTGGGTGCTACCCTTTTTTTTATAGTTGGGAAATCATCAAATAACTATAACTTCCCCAGCCCTTAGTGTCAGACTTTTACTGACTAAAAAACCCATTTATGTTCCTTCATGTGCCCTTTGCGTTCAGGGGGCGCGGTATCCCTTTCGAACAACCCGCAGCATAGGTGCTACCCTAAGTCATGGTTACACCTACACATCACTTTCTACATCGCGCACAATCATAATTATCAACTTGCCTTCTAGGCACACCATGATTCTTGCCGGATTGCCTCACCATCATTCCACGGAATGCTTCAAGGATTACAAACTACAAATTAGTAAGTAAGTCAATAGTGTATAGTGGCCTGCGTGTGTATGTGTGCGCTTGGTTATCTGCGTGTGTACATAGACATCAGTGGTGGCTCGCGGCTGCCAAGCCTGGTCAATCGCCAACGGTCAATATTTGCGGCCGAGCCACTGGCACCCACTGGCCGGTGCCTCGGTGGGGTTTCGACAATTGTGCCACGTAGCTCGCCAGCCTCGAGCGAGCGAGTACCTGAAGTATCTGAAGGGCTACATTCTACATAACAAGTGGCTGATAAACATTGTTTTTTTGAAGCAGGTGTATACTGTTCAATCGCATTAGCTATGACCTCACGCTCAGGAGACGCGAGACCTATAACATTTAGAGAATTAGATAGAGGAATATGTAGAGAAGGAATGCGTTCTTGTTATGGTGGGTCCACAGGACACAGACTTAACACAGACTTCTATAGAATTTTGTCTGTACAACTAATCAGTACAGACAAATGTCGGTGTATCAGAAAAGTCGGAAGTCTGCGTACATGTCTGTACGATTGTCGGAGCAAAACTCATGATTATTGAATTACTTAATTTATTCATTAAAATCGAAGTCTGAACTGATGAAAAGTCTGCACAGACATTTGGTAAGGACCTCTGAGTAAACATTTTTACTCAGACTTTATAGTCTGTGCAGATATCTGTACTTACAGACAAAAGTCTGTATTGTGTGGACCCACCATTAGTAGTTGCTAGCTCGTATGCTGGGCCGGCTAGTTTTCAGGTAAGTATTAGTTATAACAAAAGGTATTTTCTTCTCTTTCCGTGGGGTTTTTTTTTTTGTTTTTCTTCGGTTGCGGAATCATCATATGACTTCCCCGGCCCTAGGCGGGGTCTGAGGGAGTATCAGACTTTTACTGACTAAAACCCATCGCGTCTTTCCGTGGGTAATAACACTAATAACACCAACCAGGCGCCTTAAAGTTCCGATATTTGAAGTATCTGTCTGAAGTTAGGACCTAAGACAAGTTTAGTGTCTAATACCAATAATGAATAATGTTTTTCTTTGAATAATATACTGTGAAACATTATAACAGAGCCATCGTACTTGAACCTAGGGACCTTTTGTACTTCAGTACTTACATAGGCACCTAACAAGTTTAGAGGTCCCCTCGCCCTCTCGTTTCGTCAAATACAGAGATGTGATTTATTTGAAATACCTACTTACTTCATTTTAAATGCAAATAGAAAATGCAGCAAAGGAAGTTGATAATAAAAAGCGAAAATTCAGCAAATGTGGCAACAAAACTACAAACTTCCAAAGTTAAAGTTATTTTTCACTTTTTAGTTTTTAAAGGCGGTTGTCGTTTTTTTGTAATAACCTTTTTTTCGCTTTGTTATTGTCGTGAGTTCCTACCTACTTACTTATGTGAATTGTAGCTTCAGGTTTTTTTTTGTGGTTGCGTTTACAATCACGTAAACTCACTGCATACACAAACAGCCCGACCCGAAACAACTATCTGTAGATCATATAAATATTTGTTCCGTGCGGGAATCGAACCCGCGACACGCAGCGCATCATTCGATGCGATCCGCCACTGCGCCAACCGTGTCGTCAAAAGTTACATACCTATTACCTACCCGTTCATTAAATATAGATAGATACCTACCTAAAGATCTGTCGACTTCGACGCGGGGGAAGGTTCGCACAGAAGCTAGCGTTACATTACATACTTACAAATAACACTAAAGTTTGTTCCTACTTGGAAACGACGCATATTACCTACTGTTGTTATGCCAACAATACCTTGCAGGCCATGCACTATACACTGCTCTTCATAACTAACTACCTACCTCTTAGTAGGTACAAGTACCTGTCAAATATAATATCATTTAATATACCTACTTGTACTTACTTATAGGTATGCATACTTTGTAAGTAAGTAACTTTTGCAGGCACGGCGGCGGCGGTGTTTTACAATCTTTGATTAGGTACCTTAATTAAGTTTATAAGTAGGTAGGTACCTACTTGACTACACAATAATTAAATCTGATCTAGCCGCCGCCGCGGAGCTGGCATTCATAATAATAGATAGCGCCAATAAATTATTGTCACTTCCCCAGCAGCAACGTGGTGCAACTGCGCTGCTCTTGTTTAATATTTTGAACTTCTTTGTAGTCAGCTGTTTGACAATCATATCCCCCCGCACCCCGCCGTCGCCCCCCCCCCCCCCCCCCCCCCCAGCCCGCACCCCCTCCGCTAGTAAGCCGTGCGTAGTGCATCTCTGCGCAACGCTCGCATCGCTAGTTACGAGTCATCGCCATTTTTATCGATCTGTCGACGAAATTTCGTGGTCGTCGGCGAGTCGCCGCCACCCCTCCCGCGCCGCGCCTCTCCCCCTCGACTCCCAGCAACGTCGCCAGCCAGCGGCAGCTATTCAGCACGAGCACCAAGCGGCGGAGTGCGCCCGACGCAGCAGGGGTGAGTCCGGGCCGCGGGGGGCAGCCGGGATGAACGGCTCCCCGCCGGCGTCGCGGGGGGCGCGCGCTAGCGAGGGCAACGTGCGGGCGGCGGGCGCACGGCGCA
Source organism: Caradrina clavipalpis (assembly GCA_932526535.1). NCBI lineage: Eukaryota > Metazoa > Arthropoda > Insecta > Lepidoptera > Noctuidae > Caradrina > Caradrina clavipalpis. The sequence continues at coordinate 117,682 of OW052107.1, read as the reverse complement.
GGCGCGCGGGGCCGGGCGCCAGTCTCGCGGCCGCCGCCAACCTGCGCGCACGTGTGCGCGCTGAGCTCGGCTTTAACAATCAGCTGATCGGCGCGCGCCCCGCGGCGCACATGCCGTGAGGCCGCGTCCGCCGTCATGACGGGCTACGCCCGCGGCGAGACCGACTTCGCCGCCGACCGCTTCCGCCGGGACGCGCGGCCCGCCTCGCTCGCCCCCAAGGACTACTCGGTGCCTTTACACGTAGACTGCAGTATCGAATACGAGCTTCCCGACTGTGCCAAGCCGCCGCAGGGCGTTAAGATCGAGCCTCTGCTCATGATCCACCCCTCACACTTCCGAAGGCTCGAAAGCCTGCGACGAGTGCCGTTTGTGAACAATCTGCCGCGAGGAGATGCGGCTGCCGCCGCCGCCGTGACCCCGGCCAGTCGCGCGCGGGCCCCGCGTCAGGCCCGGCGGTGCTGCCGCGCGGCCCCTGCGCCGCCCGCGCCTGCACCGCAGCCGGTGCCGGCAGCGGCGGCGCGGGCGCGGGCCCCGGCGGAGGAGCCGGCGCACCCGCTGGCGTGCTACCGCTTTGAGTCGTACGCGGCGGACGGCGCGGGCGGCAAGCTGGCGGCCCGCGCGCGCCTCAAGCCGCATCCCTACCTGCCGCCGGAGGCGCTGGACTGTGATATAGCGCGCGCGCTGCCGCCGGCCGCCGCGCACTACGACCGCTTCGACAAGCGCGCGCTGCAGCAGCTGCCGATCTACATGTAGCCGAGCGGTGCCGGAGCGGGCCCCGGTCTCTGTGATGTTTCGTTGTAATTACTTAGAGTGATAAGTGTCGGCGAGCGTGCCGGCGCTGTCCCGGGCCACGTCCGGCACGCTCGATCGCGTCTGTGTTCGGGCGGCGCGCGCCCTCGCGTCGGCTCGTTCGCGAACGAACCTAATACCAAATAGTACCTATGTACGTTGATATTGTTTAAACGTTGATTTATGTGTTGTTGTATTGTACCGGACGATCATGATGTGTTGTTTCGCCGAGGACCTGAACGTTTCGTGTTATCGTATTGCTCGAGGCCCGGTTCGCGCCCGGCTGCCTCGTCGGACGTCCGGCTCGTACGGCCAGACGCTAGCCGGCCCGTCGATACTAGTGCATACCCACCAACGAAAATATTTATTCGCAAACGCAGTAACAGACGCTTCACGATTAAATTATTGTACCGTCGTCGCCGATTCGTTGCGTTTTTCTGTATAAGATCATATCGATAATTATATGTTCAAAAATTGTATAATAAATATGTACCTATAGAGTAAAAAAAATGAAAGTGAGAAAAATATTAAGAATAAAACTAGACATAGTTATGTTTTCGAATAGATGATGAGTTCTAGAGCAGCCCGAACGGTAATTAGAATCGTATCTCTACTCTCATTTTGTAAGCGGTTATGTTTGTTAAAATTATATATAAAGAGTCCTCTGATGAATAGTCTGATTAACGAATATTCGGCATGTAAAAGTCTTTATAAAACGCTTACTTAGCATATCATAGTATTATATTGTGTCATAGTCCAATGCCAAAAATATAACTATCTTTTTACAAAAATCCCTAAAACATCGTTTTATTTATCTCCACGCAGCTCGTGTGCGGTCCTTGTGTTCAGTGTATAATGCCTAGTGTGTGTAGTCAGTGCTCGGATGTTACCGGACGGTACCCTGGATGCGGTGCGGAGCCGGCGGCGGCGGACCGGAGCCCGTGCGCGTGTAAGTACTCGCTCTCCGACTGGAACCACATCTCATGTCCTACTCACTAAACTATCTCAATACAAATGTGCCAACGACTTGACTGCTTCCATCTACATCCTGACCTAAGATGATATTCTCTCTGTCGTGGTCTTGACTTAGACAAGAATCACGTTATTTCACAAAGTAAAATCGAGAAATGTAATACCTATTATGGATGATCCCATTATTTTACATGACTTTAAAGCTGAATGCACCCAGCATAAAGTAAATGAAAAATAAATCCAATTTTGTGAAGTGAAAATTAAATAAACTATCAATACTCATGCCAGTAACTAGCACAGTTGTACACCATTGTGTTTTGACATACCTCTAACCGTAGCCTAACATGTTATGGATCGAAAGTTTTCTGCAAGTAGGTAACTGGCATGTGAATTTCTGGTTATATTGCAAACTGTGACAAGTAACATAGTGTACACGCCTGTCTACGATTAGTAGCCAGACTAAGGGCCTCCGCCCACGACCGATTTTTTTGGACCGATAATCGGGCAGAAAAACGGGCCCGTTTTTTCAAAAATTTCAACGCCCACGACCGTGTTTTTGTCGGTGACTTTCGAGGGAGGAGCTTAAATAGCGGTCAAATTTTATATCGCAACTTTTATTTGACAGAGTTACCGATAGTATAAAAATAACGTTAATAGATTTAAGGTTATTTAAGTTACAATTTATCGTTAAATTGTTTATTAACGATATTTTTATCGTTTTTTTTTAAACAATTGATCCTTCTAAGATGGAAGTAGCGCAGGACGGAGGTGTGGCGGGTCGCCCACCTTAGCGTCGCGCTAATGTAGTGCCTAACAATACTTTGCCCGATTCTTACGAATGAGAATTATACACGCTTACTTTTACATCGTTCTGAAATCAAAAGCCATGAGATCCATCATAGTACCTAATAGAAGCTATTGGCACTATTATTTTCGATAAATAACAAAAATAAATAAAATAACTCAAACATTTGTGAAATAGTAAGAACGCGAAGTAACGCTTCCTTGCAGTCAAGGCATATTTGTGTGAAAACTTTATCGACTATACATGCGTAAGGTAGCCTTTAAAGAATACATTAATCGATCAGACAGGAGCGCTACTAACATTTAACTCGAAACAACAAACTAACAAACAAAAATGAATTAACAAAAAAAAAGTGACGAATTTCCAACATCTTTGAGACGTCTTAAAAAAAACCACGCAATAATAACTATTACTCGACTGGAGTTCCAGTGTTTCAGCTGCAGAACGATGTAAAAGTAACCGTATATGTTATTATTAGACCTGGTAATCGAACCCACGACTTCACGCTGATCAGACGCGCTTTGCGACCACCAGCCCAATATAGTTAGTCAGTGACAATTAATATAAACGTACAAAACGGCAACTTACCTACTTTAACGGTAAAAATAACGATTAATTCATATTCTATATTAATGTTAATTAACATTATATTACTGGTAATGTTATCAAATAACGTTTTTATAAAGTTACTTTTTTCAAAATTTTCGAGTTCATGGAAATTAACGTTACGTAACGATTATTATTTTTTGATTTCATAACGTTAACAAGCCCTGGATTTAAGTCATTACATATTTAGCAAGCTTAGTCGTTGAAAACGAATGTTATTTTCATTCTTAAGAATTTATTAAATTCGTTTGATTATATATTATTTTTTTAATCCATTAACGTTATTTTTATATTAACGGTAACTCTGTCAAAGGTAATTTTATAAATATTTACCGGTATTTAAAACCCTGCGTAAATCAACACAATATTATTTACTTATTGAAATCACAGACGATTAATTTAGAAAAAAATGATTTACCATATTATTAATAAATAAATAAGCTTTTTAATAATAAATTATTGTTATTATTCAAATGCTTCAAACTCATAAGTACTAACTTAACATAACACCACAATTGTACACTTAATTCGCAATAACTGCTTTTGACTTTAGACTTTTGACTTTAGCAATGACACAACGTTCTTCCCTAGTAAATCCATGACGGATAGGGTAAGTGCCCCAGTGAATTAACAAATCCGAGTATTTTCCAAAAAATAATAAACTAAGATATTACCTTCTACCCAACGCAGTATTTTTTTTTGTAATTGCTGCTCTTTATTCTAGCATAGTAACAACATTCATGTATTGCGATACTGTTCGTTTTAAAATGACGAGCGTTTAAAGTTGGCAGTGCTGGTGTAAATTTTCTTTGTTCGGGCAAGAATTTAGGACTTGGGTCAGACGCAAATTTTTTGATATCACTTTGCAGCCGTAATTAAAGTATGTACTATAAGTTATTTATAAATTCGAGTAATGGGTAGTTATAATATATGTATCAAATCAATTTCATTGCAATTTTAGCTAGTCTTAAGTAAATTATTGAGTGTTCCAGCATTGGCATTAAAAAACGTTTGAAATCCAGTGAATAAACGACTGTTAATTCACTGACCAATCGTTAATTTCATGAAATCTAGTGAATGAACTATAACATTTTCATCATGTTAAAATATATTAAGCTTTCGTCATAAAAATGTAACCAATAAATAAATGAATACCACATTTTGAGTTAGTAATCATCATTTTAGAGAACGGAGAACTAACAAATAGATCAAAGCTCTGAGACTCTAACTCCCAAGCTCATAAAGGAAAGACGGGAACGGAACGGGCAGTCTTCAGTGGGTGCAGGTTCAGTCGGAATAAGCTCGGCTTATAAGGCAGATCCTGAAATCCATCAAACGCGACACACCTCAAATGCTGACGAAGCTGGAGACTAACGATGGCAGGATCATCTTGTCTAAACTAGAGCTTTTAAGGGAGGTAGAGAAGTTCTAAAAACCCGTCTCTAGTCCAACAAAAGACCCAAGAGCTAGACTGACCTGACACTACACCGATGAGTTCCCGGACGTCAGCCTATATGAGATAAATATGGCTTCTTAACAACTTAAGGACAACAAGGTGCCGGGGAAGACGGAATCACTTCTGTACTACTGAAGAGGCCTATGTCCAGCAGTGGACATCGTTCGGCTCATATCATGATGAATTGATTGTTGACGTTGGCTAGGCTTATGAAGGCATATAATGATTAAGTAAGAGATTGAAGGCTTACACTTTGTTAAAAAAAAAAAATGATTGTAGCAGATTTAGAGGCTAAGGATTTATGTTCATTTATTTATTCCATTTTGAACTGCATTTGATATAATAATAAGGATTTTTTGTAATTATTAATTAAAAAAAAAACTCGTGTTCATTCACTGGTTCTAATGCTGTACATTTACTGGAAAATTTCATTCATTCACTGGGGTTTTAGGGTATTTTTCAATATATCGCCAAATATATAAAAAAAGTATACAGGTTATGTCGTAAAACCAAGTTAAAAAATATTCTTTAGTAGACATAGATTACCAAAATATAAAACCGCATACTTTAGAGGCAACATAATGTAATGATTTTTTGAAGTCTGAAGATTGCTTAAGTGTTCATTCACTGGAGCATTTACCCTATTTTCTATTTTTCACCGATAATCGGCGGCCAGGATGCGTAGATTTTGTTTTTGGACCGTTTTTTTCTCGGCCGTGGGCGTTGATATACTAGAATCCATACGTTCCATTCTCGCCGAGAAAAAATCGGCCGTAAAAAATCGGCCGTGGGCGGAGGCCCTTACAATGGTTGTATTGTAACTGACACCACGCCATGTGCCTAAACTTAAGTGAACTAATAACCTTTTGTAGCTGGAAGTGGGCATGTCGAAACGGCTCCACAGCCGAGCCGTGACACTGTTGTCGCGGATGGTTGTACAGATGGTGGAACGGACATGGATTCGCAACTTGTTATCGTGGGTTCAGTCCATGGTGCTAGACCTGCTGTTACTAATTATGCATTGTTCGTCTGATACGTCATGTTAATCTGAATCCATGGTAAACGCTTGTGTGTCGATGTCTCATCCACCGTGAGTAAATATGGCAAGAAACTCGTTTGGAGTTCTCATAAATTGGGTATTTGCTTACATTATACCGCCATAAAAGTATGGCAGAGTAATTTACAACTTGGCATTCGAACGCAGCGGCAGTAATGTTCTGCTGCATGCTACCTACTTATTGAGCAGGTCGTTAGTCACCATACCCATGAGTGACGCTTAGTAGATGCTCAATCTAGTGATAGGTACAAACGTGCTCAACGCTTTCATTATTACTTATCGACACTAAAATATTGGGAGAAGAACCAAATTGTCCGAACATGGCAAAACTTCGCCGTACAGCACCAATTCAGAATAAACATTGATTACTAGCTTTTTGTATAAACGGATTGTTCTTTTGTTAGCTCCGTGCCACCATGTCGCATGCCGCAACGAGCCTCCAATGCCAGTGCTATGTTTAGCATGTTCATGTGGACGGTGAAAGCCTGTCTGTGACATGAAAACTAAATAAGCATCGAGCGATGCTCTGTAACCAAATATTGTGTCACATTTGACATCTAGAAGTGGTTAGCTACCTGCCTATTAGTTGAAGGCAACGTTCTAATGGCCGATTTGATTTCGATCGTTGTGGCTTGTGGTGGTATCATACATTAGGTACCTACGATACAGCATCTAAACAATTTGTTATGAATGAATACAAATACATAGGTTAATTACAAACAGAGCACATGAGAGTTCTACGGTGAAACAAAGGCCTCAAAGATTTGTCAGTTGCTCCTTTGAATCTCAAAGGCCACGGACATAGATTGTGGCAATATAAAATTACAGCATGTAGGTGGTTGTTCGTTTATGTTAATTAGAACAAAGCTTTTGTAGACTTCACGTTCATAATTGAAGTGTGGAGCGATAGAAGATTTCGCCGGCGCGTCGTCTGTGGGCCGCGTCCGTCTCACGGCCACAACGCCGACTCATTCTACCATTGTTTCGCTCTCAATGACAACACTTCCAAAATATCCGCTAAACAAAAGCCTAGCGCGCACCACCGCTATTCATTCGACATTTTATTTTCTGTTTGAAAGGCACTTATACACAATGAGTCGTGAATAATCTACAATAGCTGCTGGGAAAGAAATTATTCATACTGAATCCCCATTGAGGGAAAAGACGAAACCCATTATAACTAAACTCGATTATTATAATTCGTTACATTCATGCGAAGCCCAAGCGAATCTAAAGATGCAGACAAAGATTTAAAAGTGCACGCATGCGGCCTGAGTCTTGTGAGAACGTAACCTCTGCGCTACTCTAGCTGTCCTACCCGACATCACAGCGAGCGACGGCGTTAAATTAGCATCCACGTAATAAACACGAAATAAACATCGAGTCTCGACTCGAGACTAATGGATGATTGGCTCGACACGCTCGTCGCCGCCGCCGCGCCTCTAGCGACGTGGCCGGACCGCACGGCCCCGGTCCGGCTCGACACCGGCCCGGCACCGGCGACGCGGGGGCGCGGCGAACCGAATTAAAGCTATACTTATTTATTTTATCTTCGCAGCGACGATAAAAAGTTTATTGTTACTTTTTATGGGTGTGATATTGTGTCCGTACAGATTCGTGCAACGCCGACGCCCCGCCGTCGCTCGGTCGTCTCGCGCAGGGCCGCCGGCCACTACAGTCGTATTTAACTGTACTCAATGATAAATGTACCTACATACATCCTACTAATTGTTATAATATGTAACGTTGGTGGGTTCTGTTCTGTACCGCAATCTTTTGCGGTTTTATGACGGTATAGCGCACTTCGAGACCTTCAAATATCTTTTTTATTACTGGCGGATATATCCAGTTGCGATGCAAGCCTAAAGCCCGCGACAAATTTGATATAGGGAAGTACCTATTATCCTAGGTACCTACTTACATTTTTTAGGATAAAAAATAGCCTATGTGTTACTCCACATTACAATGTATCTCAGCGCCAACGTCCAGATCCGTTCAGCCGTTTAAGCGTGAAAAAGAGACAAACATACCTACACACACAAACTTTCGCCTTTATAATTATTGTTATATTTACTAGGTTTAGTTACACCTTTCAGTTGACTAGCGTGCCATTAGGCGATTTGGACGACTATCTTATGGGGGAGCATAATTTAAAGCTTTCAAAGTAATTACGTGCACATTGTAATCTCATAATGTTGCTGGCAGTATCTCACAGCGACCGGCAAGATTGGCTGTGTAGCGAGACGTTCAGATAAGAGCACTCGTAATAACGATCACGACTTGTAACGAGCTCCTTCGTCATGGCCTGATAACTGCGGCTCGCGATCAGAGCGTTCAGAACAGCGACTCGGTAATTACCGACTTCCTCGAAGTACATTACACACAGTAGTTACAGTTAAACGTTGCCGACTAAACTCACTTCGGGTGAAATTCGATTCCCGAAACATGAGTATTTTATCGTCGGTATTATCTCTCGTAAAACGAAAACCCAATTTATGTACGTCCGCCACCCGCCGTCATAAAACATAATATTATCGACAACGGCCCCCTCCCTAGGCTATCACGAAACTAAGCAAGCATCGGCCATTTTAAGTATTTAAACTTGACAGGCGGGTGTCGTGGTCCATCCTGCTCGCACTCCCGCCCCGGGCCCCGGCAGTGAGAGGGACGGCGCTGCCCGGGAGCGGAACTCTTTCATGTGCCGCGCCGGAACGGGGAGCGTTCTGCAGTTCTGCACGATCTCACGCTATTTATTCCATAAAATATTCCAACGCACCTTTTGGAAATCTGTCATTTTTATTTTGCTGAAATGTTCAACAGATGTTCTGGGGTTCTAAGAAGAAAAACCTAAATAGAAAAAATCTAAAATAAGAATTTTGGTAATTAGTAAATCACGTTATGTCGACTAGTGAATGTCGTAGTAAAGCGTCGCATGGTGGCTAGGTATGTAGCGCGGCCGGCGCAGCGTGTCAGCGTGGCGCCGCCCGCGACCTACTGCGATCAGCTGATTGGCGGGCGGGGGAGGGGGAGGGGAGGGGGGCAGTGCACACGCGCACACAACAGCTGATAGCGGGCGAGATAACTCGCCGTCGTCGCGTCGTTCGCCGCGACGCGACGTCGAGTCCAAACATCCATCTGCCTTTGGCTTTGCTAGCTCCGCTCTCCGTCACTTCATTCTCCAGTTTTCACCTCTTAAACGCCTATTTCTAATATTTAAAGCAATTCACTGAAATTGTAATACAATTATACGCATTATTAAACTACATACTTACAGCCGGCCGGCCGCGGGCAGGACGATATATTAATGGCAGGCAGACAAGGTAGGCGTTCACTTCACAGTGAGTTACGACAACAATTTGAACAGTGCGATACGGACTTCACGAACAGAATGTTTACTGAATTAAAAATGATTGTAAAAGTTAACGTATGTACGTGTCATCGTTTCGGAGATGAAACGAAGTCACGAGTTCGAGTTTCGTGGCTAACATAAGAATAGGTGCGTTCACTTAGCACTAAGTGCTGACGTTATTTATTTATGGCACGAAGCGGCGCTGTCACGCCTATCGCTGTCGCTGACCATCGCTAAGTAATATTGTTATATTTCACGTCCAAATATAACTACCTAAGTATAGCTATGTTACTCTTCATTGTGGGCTCGCTCTGACCGGTCATTCCGCATGATCGTGCATCGCATGAAAACCTAATAGATACCTACCTACGTAACGCGTCGTAGGTAATTAAATAACGCAACAATACGATGGCTTCAAGGCCGATTTAGTTTCGATTTAGGTACAACTCCGCCGTTCCCCTCAGTGTAGGTATCATGTTCATTTATTTCCTACCGTGACATGTCAATAGGTCAATGAGGTAATAAAATAAAGGTTTACCCACATCTGAGAGTACCTATGTACTGTATATTGATAAAAAAAACAATAAGTACCTACTTAACATACCGTACCTACCTACCTTTATAGAACTGTCTGCCAAAGAAATATAAAAAACCGGCCAAGTGCGAGTCGGACTCGGGCAATAAGGGTTCCGTTCCGTACCATTATTTATAAAGACGTATTAAAAAAAAAACTACTAGATCTCGTTCAAACCAATTTTCGATGAAAGTTTACATGGTAATGTATATCATATATTTTTTGAAGTGAAAACTTCTTTAGCGGCTTTGTACACTTTTTTTGTACTTAATGGGTAAAAAATTTTAAACTCGCGTCAGGACACGTGACCTGCCGTGCGATTCTCTAACATATTTCAGCGCTGCGCTCGACGTCGAGCTGGTCGACGAAACTTCGGTAAAATCAACTCTATGCGTTGTGTGTAAAGTTGATTTGACAGTAGTGTCGTCGACGAGCTCGACGTCGAGCGCAGCGCTGGAATATGTTAGAGAATCGCACGGATGATCGAAAATCTTACGAATTTATCGAATAGCGCAATAAATAAATATTGTATTATACCACATAAATGATAGTACTTTTATACTGATAATTAAAGCAATTCGTGCAAAATTATTCCCTAACCATTCCAAAATATCAAAAATGCACAACGTTAATATTCAAGTTTTCACTTCAGCCGGCACTCCCGGAGTACAATTTTTCATTTTATCATTATCTTATTTTAGAAGTTATATATGGGGCACATTTTACCACTTTGGAAGTGTCTCCCGCGCAAACTATTCAGATTAGAAAAAAATGATATTAGAAACCTCAATATCAATTTTGAAGAGCTATCCATAGATACGCCACACGTAAGGGTCAGATGAAAAAAAAAAGAGTTTCAGTTCTATGTATGGGAACCCCCAAAATTAATTGTGTTTTTTCTATTTTTGAGTGAAAATCTTAATGCGGTTCACAGAATACATCTTACCAAGTTTCAACAACATAGCTCTTATAGTTTCGGAAAAAAAGTGGCTGTCATATACGGACGGACAGACATACTGACTGACATGACGAATCTATAAGGGTCCTGTTTTTTGCCATTTGGCTACGGAACCCTAAAAAGGGTTGTATATTTATTATTATATATTATAAATAGACGAATTAATATTTCTTTGTTTAGGTCATCTGCCAACAGTCGGAACATTTGTAGATAACAGTATTTAAACTATAGTGCGCGCGGTACTAGTTGGCCGCGCCTTAGGTGCGACAGGGCCTGACAGGGGTGAGTGGGCGGGTTGCCCACTGCTCTCGCAAAGTCGTAACGCACATGAGGGTAGACAGCGATGACCAATCTCGAGATATCGTGAAAGAATAAATAAAAAACAATTGAACTTTTATAAGTTTATATTGTACCTATCTAATTATATTGTAATTACTTAATAGTAAAATAAACCAAAAACAAATTAAGTAGGTATTATGAAATTAATTTGACATATTTTAATGAGATATAAAATTATTGAATTAAGTACTATACAGGAAAAAATTTTAACCAGTACGTAAATTTTGCCATAATAAACTTCAACACGTTTTATTAAACACTCGTATATTTTATTTTGATATGTCTTAGTACTAAAAAAAAAGTTATCGCTTACGAACTCTACTACACTCGGCGCTAGCGCATTCCCCACCCCCTCACCCCAGCCATGCGCCCGGGCGGCGGCCGCGAGTTTTCATTGATAGTATGGCGAATAGATTATGTCCATGTTTTGCTTATTTGAAACTTGGATAAGGATGTTTTTTTTTTTTAACTAAACACTGAAATGTGTTCAATTACTGACACTGAACTACCAAAAAAACTTTACACACTGGTTAAAAACTTTTCCTGTTTACTTAAATGAAATTACTCTGAATCACTTGATTCTGAACTCTCTAAACTTGATTTAGAATCATCTTGTAAGTTTAGAATGATTTCGTCCATCATAGTATCAAATCTCATATCATGATTCCAGTAGTCTGGTTCGTTTTTTTGTACGTGGTCATCGCATTTTTGCCATTGTTCCACAGAAAATTCGGAAAATAGCCTTGTTAGTATTGTAATTTTCTCGTCCAATGTAGCATTAATGTTATCTCTGGTCAGGCAATTTTTAATATTTTCTCACACAAGCTCGATCGGGTTGACGTCTGGATGATATGGAGGTAGTCTTAGAACAGTATGACCTGCAGCTTTCAGATGTTCATCAATCGTGTATATTTTTTCTGATTGGGTCGTATTAATCAACCTCAAGAGTTCGGCTTTGATCATCGTGGGAGAAAATGGCACGTTATGATTTTGCAACCAGTTCTGCATATTAATTTTCAAACTGGACATAGTCGGTTTCTTCTCAACTTGTACACAATGATAAGCAGCATTATCCATAATTATGACCGAGTTAGGTGGAAGTTCCATTGAAGTCGGTCCAGCCGTTTCGGAAATTAGCCAGAGCAAACAAACAAATAGAAAGGAAGACCGTCTTCTTAATATTGTCTTTGATTTTTCAGTAAGTACCAATATATAACGAATCCTACAAAGCATTAGGCAAATCGGCCCAGAAATCTCGGAGAAATCGGTGTCCAACCAAAAAACACTTGATAACAGCCTCCGCTTTTAAGTCGGTTAAAATGCGCAATATACTATCTATGTAGTTGTGCTTGCTCCGTGACTTACGCACCCGGTGGTCGAGGCACTTGTGGTGGACGCCGCCGATTCGATTAATTTAATTCAAGTCAATTTTTGATCAAATGTAATGTCAGGCACAAAACTGTTTTACAACTATAATAAATGTATATTGTTTGTAGGTATTGTATGTATAATATTAAATCATAATTATGGATCTCTGCCTTTTCGCCGAAAATTGTTTGCCAGATTTTCAAGTGCCAACCAACGTTTCGCAGGATTTCATTTCGCTGAATAATCATTTGCCGACTTATCATGTAATTTTGTTTTATTTCCCAACCTCACAGTTACCAACTGAACGTTTGGTCTGCTTTTCATAATGACACTTTTTAAAATGCCATCTTTCAAGACGCAGAATGTTTTAGTTTGCGTAATATTCATTTAGTTGTTTATTGTATACCAAATCTATAATACGGTTCAAATTAGTATTATTATTACTTGATTCTACTAACTTGCCCTAGAGGTAAAGCCAGACATTGCTCCAGAGGCTTAAAAGGCATAGACGGGGAGCCCCGCTCCGCGGGGCGCAAAGGTTTACAAAAAAAATAACCACGAAGTGGATGGCGGGGTCTGTTCGCTCGCTTCGCTCGCTCTCTAGACCCCGCCATCCACTTCTAACCTTACCTGTCCGAGTCGGGGTGCCCCAAGTCTCGAGCTCGCTTCGCTCGCACTTTCGTCCTATCAGAGGCAAAATTATTGTACTGCATTGCTGCCAATTTAAAGGTTTAATATTATTTTTGAGATTCTTAAATAAAAAATTTGTTAATTCTTTATCATTATATTATTATCAATGTATGAAAAGGGAACTGTTACACTGACAAAACGTCATTCGTCTAATAGTTGTGTGGCCTAGTGAAATATTTGGCAAATGATAAAACAAAGTGAAACATCGGCGAAACGTTGGTTGGCAAGTGAAAATCTGGCAAACAATTTTCGGCGAAAAGGCAGGGTACCTATAATTATATTTATAACAAAGAAATGCTTTTATATTGGATGTATGTTTTGAAATTTTTATACCACTATTTGAGTCCGGGGATAGCAAAGACGCCAACAATTATAGACCTGTGTCGATTTTGCCGGTTTTCAGCAAGGTGTTCGAAAAAGTGATGCTCAATCAAATCATTTCAACTGCAACAACATCTTGCACGATCAACAGTATGGTTTCACCAGAGGGCGTTGTACTGACGCTTGTGTCATTCTAATTAAGCACATCTTTAATGCATGGGAGGACTCACAGAATGGCATTGGCATTTTTTTTTTTTTTTTTATTCACGAGACGCTCCTCCTGAAGCTAGAACATTATGGCTTCGGTCAACTAGCGCTTAGCTTGATAGACTGCAGCAAGTTCAAATATACGGTGTAAATTCATCAGGCTTAAAAGTAAAGATGGGTCTTCCACAGGGTTCAATATTAGGTCCATTTCTCTTTTTAGTATTTACATAAATGATTTAAGTACCTCATTTACTGGAAAACCAAACTAAAATAGTTTTATTTGCTGATGATACTTCTTTCATTTTTTATGTAAATAGACGGGCACAGCACCTTGACGACGTAAATAACGCTATGCTTAAGGTTCATAATTGGTTTACGATTAATAACTTAGTGTTAAATGAGAAGAAAACGAAATGCATAAGATTTGCTTTACCGAACGTTAGAAGTAGTGCATGTAACGTTATATTGTATAAGGACGTACTGGAATTCGTAGACAAGACAGTTTTCCTGGGGGTTACGCTTGACTCAAAGCTGCAGTGGGGTAATCACTTAACATCTCTTGCAGGGCGGTTAAGTTTAGCCGCTTACGCTGCCAGAAAAATCCGTCAATTAACAGACGTGGATACCGCGAGACTAGTCTATTTTAGCTACTTTCATAGCATCATGTCTTACGGCATATTGCTTTGGGGGCGGGCTGCAGACATAAATTAGAATTTAACCTAAATATAACAGTCACTTTCAATAGCAATAAAATAACAAAAAAATCAGGCTTTCAAAATAAACGTAGGTAAGTGAAATATTTCGAAATTTTAAAATAAAAAAATATAAATATACCATCACGCCTGTATTCCCCGAAGGGTTAGGCAGAGGTGTACCAATGTACACCCACAGTTCGCCGGTATATTTAGGTCCCATGTAATAGGGGGCGAGCCTATTGCCATTAACCGGGCACAATTCCAAACTCCGAGCTGCTACTGAGAATTTCATAGAAAAACCCAATAACACTTTTTGCTCGACCTGGGAATCGAACCCGGGACCCCTTGCACAGCAGTCGCACTTGCGACCACGAGACCAACGGGGCAGTTCGAAATTTTGTAAGCGTAAAAATAATCTACTGTAAAAACTTAACTAAATACAAAAATTTAAATTTCAAAATAATACATACAAGCAAAATCTCTTTTCACTAAAGGTGTGTAAGGATAAGGTTAAGTGGCGATCTATACTCTCTGCTATTTGATAGATAACTTTTGTTTAGCAACGAAAAATACTTTATTATTATGGTGAAACGCTATTCTCGTTTACTGTACTAAATGTAAATGCACAATAAAAAAAAAGATATTAAATTAATCGAATCGGGGGCGTCCACCACAGTTGCCTCGACCACTGGGTGCGTAAGCCACGGACCCGTTGTGCTGCGGGAAACACACCGTGTTAATTACTGTGTGCTATTTACCATACACCAGTGGCGCAATGTGTGGCTGTGCTCCTGCATGTTCTGCATGTTGCAATGCAAACAGAGAGAGGCCCGGGTGCGAACCCTGAGAGAAACCAGAGACAGTTTCATAATTAGATGTTCCAAAGTTGTTGAGTAGATAGGAACAGCGTAAAATTGACGCTCCGTTTAAAATTAAATTAAAGCAACGGTTGACAACTGCGGGAAATGTGCATCGAATGCTTTCTTGGCTCGTGGACTTGACGTGCCCTATTCATAAGTGATACTGGCGCAGGCACTTCTTGATTGGTATTAAATGGTGCATCAAGCGGAGGATGTTGCTCATTAACTGCGAACAATGCAACATCTTAGCTGATGGCTCGTTACGAATGTACAAGTGCAAGCAGAAGCGAGTGCGCATACTCAATGTTGATGCAGGTTTCTTTTGTTCCGTGGATGTATGCGCGGGCGCGTGTTTGTAAACGCGCAGCGGAAGCCAGCGCGATAACGAGGCTTACCCAAACACGCCGCGCCCTAAGCCACCCAAACTTACTTTAGTTTTACGAATGAAAGGCAAATCTTTTCATATTGCTTCGCCGAGCTGCTATTCATGCGCATTGTGCGATCGCTTTGAAATACCTTCCCATTGTATGGCAGCTATTCGTAACCCAAAGATGTCCATTGTATCGGGATGTTGCTCCGAGTCGGGAACCTAAACAAAAAGGCTTTCATGAGAATGTTCTATTATGATTCTTCCAAGTTATTAGCGCATTGCCTGGAACAAGTGCTACAGTGAGAGCCAAATAAATGGACGGAACACATTGTTTGCAACAACAACTCGTAATGTGGAGAGAGTTGAATTGTAAAAGTTGTTAAAGTGTAACTTCCTCGTGGAGTCAGACAGGCTAAACCTACTTATTACAAAATAATGTTAATGATTAAGAAGCGCTGAGAGTTATTGTATCATTGGCAGTGATTGGAGTAGGTCGATTAATTTTACGTACTCGCATCATGAATAGTCATAGAAATCATAACTAAAATGAAATCCCGGGAAAAAGGCTTATCCAAAGCCTTTTTCCCGGGATTTCATTTTAGTATTTACGGGATAGAATCAAATATTTTTAATGTAAAGATTTTTAAACTACTACATTTGAAATTTATAGAATGCGATAGTTAAACGTTTAAAATAGTTTTTTTTTCTTATTTATCAAGTATTAAAGTGAATCTTACCTATGGCGTCCATTCGAAACTTACATGACTAATTTAGTAGTTATTTATTGCAAGTTTATGAAATAAATAAATAAAATATACTTTTTATACTCCTTCATTTTTTTTCGCATTCAGTGCAATAACTTTTTATGAATATGAAAGCATAATATTTGAAATTCCTAAAACATCTTAATTATTACAAAATCCCGGAATCCCGCAGGCATATCCATCCCAAGTAACACAGTTAGCACTTTAACAAACGAATAGTAAACTTATGTAAAACTTAAGGTCCGTATAAACTCTTATATAAGTTCACTAACCATCTTGACGCTTTACATTGGCATTTCAAAACCATTATGATGCTTTACACTGTATAACGGTTGGATAATGGCATATCAAAATGCTTCTGTCAAGCATTTGGTTTTAGTGCAGTAAATTACAATATTGCTGCACAGCTTTCAGCTATTTTTAGTGCATTTGGATCTACAATAGGATTTTTAAGTAGCAAAAAATTCTTAATGCCATTAGTTTAATAGCATACACATGAACCATTTTAATGCAACGCAAATGTGCAATACAGCTTTGAGCTGTTTCTACTGCCCTTTGTTGTGTAATGGCACTTTTAAGTGGTAAGTAAAATCCTAGTAATGCTGAACAGCATAAACATGAATAAATGTAATGCGTGCATTTTTAAAGATCAACTGAGTTCTGTTGTACTGCTAACAGCTCTTTTATCAAATTCATGTGAGTTGTTGTAATACACAAAGCAAGTAAGAAACATAAAACCATTTTTCGGCCATATTGGGGAAAAGCACATATTATGTAAAGTAAGCGTGTAGCGATATTAAAAAAGGTTCTGTAGGTCACCAACATGATAAGTTAAAAAGAATGAACTGCATAACAGTTTTAACTTATTTTAATTTAACTTGTTATCACATCACTTGTTATCAAAGTAATGTCTATAAGTCTATAGGTATATATAAATAAAGTGTAAAATCACAATATGGCCTTGTTATTTAAATGATTTTCAAGTACTCGAATGAAACCATATTTTTTTTTTGTTCACAGCACCATAGTCATTTTAATAAGCCACGCAAAGGAATAGTACTGTAGATGATGAGTTCAGAAAGTATTTTTATTAATTCTTAGCAAACGGATAATGGGTTTTATGATTTTGCTCAAGGATCCCCAAAATTGCGTTCAAGTAATGACACTATTTCAGTCTACATCAAGTCCACTGGTGTACCGGTGAATCCATATAGAACTACTTTATAGACAATGGCACTACAGTGTTTCACCAAAAGTCTTCTCTCTAGCCTCTGGCTTAATAATTGTTCACATGTGAGTATTTATACTGATGGCGGCATTAATTTGCCTTTCTAAAGGCTCTCCGGGCTGCTATAGATGGACACCATTTTGTATATATTTTATAACCAAAAAATATTACCATTTAGACCTATTTATAAAAGCAATAGACCTATATAGTAATTATATATCTTAATTCAATAATGCCCAACCAAAACTATTATGTTAGTTATGCAACAATCGTTCTATACTGAAATTTACAATTGTTTCGATTATTTCACACATATCTTTATATAACGTTTTTTTTAACAAAACCACAAAATATCGAAGGCGCGTGAAAATTTTCAATGAAACCTATATAGATATTTACAATAAACTACATTGCGCAGTAATATTTGAATGCATGACATGACAAGACTACCCAGTAATATAAATTTTGTTTTGATGCAAACAAATATGGTGTCACTCATTCAGTTTTAACCATCTTCATCCATATACAAATATATTGTGAGAAAAAGTAATAAATTACAACGTTAATAATTGTATTATAATTTTTGTACCGTGGTATTAGAGATGTTTTTGCAATGATGCAGGGTTTAACTAATTTCTAACTGTGAACACTTAAATAGCTCCAATAATTCTTTTACTACATTCTAATGCAATTAACATTTTCATTTTAATTTCTGGTAATATAATGCTTCTGTAACGCGTTTGGGAACTTCATTGATCAAGTCAAAGTCAAAGTCAAATCATTTATTTCAATTAGACCATAAAAAGGCACTTTTGAACGTCAAAAAAAATTAAAACTAATGAATCTAGTTGATCGTAATAATGCTTCTATAATGCGATTGGCATCTTCATTGACCATAATAATGCTAATATAATGCGCCTATAGTTCAATTAAATTAATTGTTAACCTATTTAGGATCTAAAGCCGTATAATTTTGTGCCCAAATAAGAACTACAGGAGCCGTATAAACGTTTGTAATGCTACTATAGAACTAACTCAAAATGCGAAAACGATTCAGAAATACTACTTTGATGTGTTACTTGGGATATTAATATATACGTGCCAGTTTATTGACCCCAAATCAATCTACCTACTCCGATCCCTGATCATTGGGAACAGAAGGGTACCAAATACGATAAGAAAAAATCTGGTGCTCCCTACATGTTGTAGATTGTTCATTTCCGTCAGCAGCTCCTAGTGGCTCCCTCGTTTGACTGATACACGCGGCAGCGACAGCGTACACAGTTCGGGTCTGGTTCGCTCATTAGGGGCCGAGTCACCGGCGAACAATTAAAATGATAAACTAAATAATATTATAATTAAACTATATAATTAAAACTCGATAACTTGAGCCTGCGGCCGGGACAGGCAGACCATTTCATTGCATAATGTACGAGCCAATTAAAACATTTACTTGTCATTGGAAAGTAGGTACCTACTTAATACGCTTTCGTAATTTTTTTGTAAGTCACGTTATTATAGGTACCTACGTACCTAGGGCTGATATATTTCTTTTTTACACCATTATACTAATTTATTTATTATTTCACAATAGGTAGGCATTCTTTTCTAGCGCGGCAGTATGTTACTAGACCTACCCTTTTTTAGCTCGGCTTACATTCTGGGTATAGGCAGAGGAGTATAGGAGGTCATCAAGAAGGTATGCGTACTCCTGTAATCTTCAAAACCTTCATTTCAATTTAAAAACGATTGCTCGTTAATGGCAGGTAGTCTCCGTGAGACACAACCACAGCCAGGCGCCACCCTGACCCGCGAGACGCTTTAACTGAACTCCAAGTAATTTTTCAATTTAAAAAGTCCTTGACCCTTTTTTCAAAAGTAACTTGTTTCAAGTAAAGTTTCATGTCAAATTGTAAAAGCAATCAACTCAATGTTTATAAATAAACTAGCTTTTGCTCGCGGCTTCGCTCGCGTTAAGAAGTTTTCAAATTTTCATCCCCTATTTTACCACCTTAGGGGAAATCATTTCTTAGGGGATACCTACGTCATAGTAGCTTTATGCATGCAAAGTCTCAGCCCGATCGGTTTAAAATTGACAAAGTTTCATACAAAGTTTCATCCCTATTTTATCCCCTTAGGGGTAGAATTGATCAAAATCCATTCTCAGCGGATGCCACTGGACGTCATAACATCTACCTGCATGCCAAATTTCAGCCCGATCCGTCCAGTGGTTTGGGCTGTGCGTTGATAGATCACTATGTCAGTCAGTCAGTCACCTTTGAGTTATATTTAGATTAAAGTAGTACATAAGGGCATTATTAATAAAAATAACATTACAATTTGAACATACTGTTGTGTAGGTATGCACCCGTATGTCCTGCCGCATGTAGATACATAGTCTCCTAACGTGGGCCTGCCTCCATCTCCGAGAGTATATTCACGCCTCGCTGTGAGCGGTGTGAACAGAATAATTGAAGCACCCGTTAGTCAGCTCTCGGCTCGTCTATATTTATTAATAAATGAATTTCGAATGTATTGCTTCGGGGAATGTTGTTCGTTTCAACACTTGTGTGTAAAGTGCTCGCACGGCGCATGATTCATGTGCGGCGAGTAGTCTTGACTGCCCTGTCATACTGTTCCTTGACTGTGTCATTGTTCGTCGACAGAGGCCCAGCAGTGTGGTGGTGGTGGGCTCGCGGCAGCACGGCTTCACAATACTTCACATGAGCATTAGTGAGGTCGTTCGCTGGCGTGGCCCACGACC
Organism: Caradrina clavipalpis; assembly: GCA_932526535.1. NCBI lineage: Eukaryota > Metazoa > Arthropoda > Insecta > Lepidoptera > Noctuidae > Caradrina > Caradrina clavipalpis. The sequence continues at coordinate 97,510 of OW052107.1, read as the reverse complement.
TGGCTCCTTCTCCTTTCCCCGCCTCCGGGCTCTCTCCTCCTTCAGCGATGTCTGGGTGCACTGAAACATCACCACTACTCCAGGGACCGTGCAGCGTGGACGATAGAGTCCCCGATCTATCGTCCGCTGGCTCCTCTTATGGCGGCATTAAGTCGGCATTTCGCTGTCTGCGCCGTCCTACCCTCCTGCGACGAATCGGGTCAGCGAGAGAGTCTGCCTCCCTGACCCGCTCCGCCGCTTCTTTCTGTGAGATAACGTCCTCACAGAAAGACGCAACCGCCTCCCATACTCTTTCACTGCCGACCATAGCCCTGACAACGACCGGCAGCGGTAGGTCTCCTCCAATTTCTGCCGCTAGAACGCGGCGCTGCGCCTCCTAGGCAGGACACTGCTCAAGACTGTGCAGAGCAGTGTCCTGGCTGCAACCGCACTGGTGGCACACGGGAGTTGCCTCCCGTCTTGCCACTTTGTGCAAGTATTTGCCAAAACAGGCATGCGCCGACAATACTTGCACTAAACGGAAGGACAACGTCCCGTGTCGCCTCCGTACCCACTCCTCTAGGATTGGCTGGATAGCCCCAACAGTCCAGTGACCGGCGCTGGGGGTCTCCAGCCGCTCGGCCCAGTTCGCTGCCAGCCTCTAACAGCGTACATTGTACGCGCTTGTTGTGCTGCAGCTGACGGCGCACGGCGAGCTCGTGTCCGCCGCGCACGCCACACTTCACAAAGTCGTTACAATGTTACTATATTTTAATGAGATATTATTTATTTTAAGTTGGTAACACGTACTTAGTAGGTAACATTAAAAAAAAACCGGTTTGCTTGTTACGTACCTACCTGCCTGCTGCTACTACTATCTAGGTGCATATTTTTTATTTTAAAAGGCCCGTTAGCTGGGCTGTCTATCTCTATATCTACTTACACTAATATTATAGGTATAGCTGCTGAAGAGTGATTGTTTGAACGCGCTAATCTCCGGTACTGCTAGTCTGATAATGAAAATTGTAGTGTCGGATAATTAGGGAGCTACTTTATCCATGAGAGCTATGGGCTATATTTAATACTTACCAAAATTAGGGATCCATAAGAAAAGTCACGGACGAAGTCTGAAAGCAAGCTTGTAGCACAAGCAGTTCAGGTAGGTAGGGGGTACCTTTTGTTTTAAATGTCATAATTAAACTTAAAATATCCCCCACGACCGTTGTACTGTTGATTGAATGTACTGGCGACGCAACGTTCTGCGTGCGTTATACAACACGAGGCCGCTACCAGACGTGCGTCACGTGGTGTCGCGGTAACCATCACAGCTGAGCTTGCTGCGCAGCAGGCGGCGCGGTGATGTGGTGTGCAGCATGCGGCACCTAGCGCCCTCACGACGTGTCCGCCTTGTGCACCGCTTACTGACGCGATATGAAACAAATACTTAACATAGTTTCTACATCACGACCGCTGTGTAATATTATACAAACGTTTTAATAACAGACACTGGATATGTTTCATACATGGATTGATATAGGTAATTGTGGCGTATTATTTATACCCACAAGAGGAGATTACCGACAGCGCACTCCATTCAAAAGAGTTTAATCATTATTTTGTAAGTAGCACAAGAGCACTAATATGCTCGTGGTTCATCAGTTTCCCGACTTTCGAAGTTTGAGTATCGTTTTGAAATTAAGTAATTCGACGGGACACTGTACCTACCACTATTTGGTAGTTTTTGACAAACAAAAATAAAAAACTTTTTTACAAAAAAAAAAACAACCGCCTTCAAAAACTAAAAAGAGAAAAAGAAACTTAGCTTTGGAAGACGGCGGTTTTGGTTCGGTTTGTTGTTTTGTATTGCCACCGATTTCCAAAGCTAAAGTTTTTAGTTTTTGAAGGCGGTTGTTTTTTTTTTGGAAAACAAAATCAAAATCAAAAAATCAAAATCAAAGCATTTATTTCAATTAGACCATTTACAGGCACTTTTGAATTGTCAAGAAGTTACAGTTTAATATTGAAGCTAGTTGCTCGTTCCAAAACGTAGGTCTCTATGGAGAAGAACGAGCAAGAAACTCCATGGACACTCTTTTCATTCAATTTGGTTTTTACAAAAACTTGGTTACAATATTCTTGTTGCTTCTATATGTGAAAACAATGAAGATGAATATAAAAAAATAACAAAATTATAATAAAGATGTAAGCCATGGCAGTCAAGAGATGACCAATCCCAACTGACAGCACCCGTTCACGAATATGACGCGTGCATCAGCACCATTTAGCTCAACCATCTTGAAGGGAACCAAACGACCCAACCCACGCGCCACCGTCAGCGAGACATTAAAGTGAGCATGACGAAGCTCTCAACTGCCATGCTCAGTGTCCAACACATAGTAACTTAACAAATAAATGGCTCCATGGTACTCACATTTACAAAATTGAAATAAATTAAGTTAAATTATATAAAACTAAGGTTTTTAGTGAACCTATTCAACTGATGATCCGTGGTATGCAATAAATAGTAATAAAATAACGGTAAACGTTATTAAGGTCAATCAAAATGAAAAAGGGGTAAGAAACATTCCCAAAAAACAATATCTATTAATTTGTGAGCCCGAGTCTCTGTGGAGCAGGACCAGCATTAAGCCAAGCATTCTTGTCATTAATATAATCTTCTAACTTATAATATGCTTGACTACATAGTGTGCGTTTGATGCAAGTTTTAAATTTTCTCTCATTTAGTTCGAGAATATCGAGCGGTATTTTGTTATAACATTTTACACAGTACCCCATAAAAGAAGTGTGTACTTTAGACAATCTGAAACCTGGTTGATCTAATTTATTTCTATTTCTAGTATAAACATTATGTCTATCACCAATCTTTTTGAAAAGATGAAGGTTTTTTCGAACGTGCATAATGTTTTCATATATATATTGACAAGGAACCGTCATGATATTAATTTTGTTGAACAATTCCCTTAGAGACTTGCTCCTGCAAAGATTATAGATGGCTCTGACAGCCCTCTTTTGCAGAATAAAGATAGACTCTATATCTGCAGCCCGCCCCCAAAGCAAAATACCGTAAGACATAATGCTATGAAAGTAACTAAAATAGACCAGCCTCGCGGTATCCACGTCTGTTAATTGTCTGATTTTTCTGACAGCGTAAGCGGCTGAGCTCAACCGCCCTGCTAGAGATGTTAAGTGAGGACTCCACTGCAGCTTTGAGTCAAGCGTTATCCCTAGGAAAACTGTCTTTTCGACGAATTCCAGTATATCCTTATTAAATGTAACGTTACATGACATACTTTTAACATTTGGCAAAGCGAATCTTATGCATTTAGTTTTCTTCTCATTTAATACTAAGTTATTTATAGTAAACCAATTATGAACCTCATGCATAGCGTTATTTACGTCGTCAAGATGTTGTGCCTTTCTATTTACTTTAAAAATCAGTGAAGTGTCATCAGCAAATAACACCATTTGAGGTTGGTTTTTCAGTAAATGAGGTAAATCATTAATATATACTAAAAAGAGAAACGGACCCAATATTGAACCCTGCGGAACCCCCATCTTTACTTTTAAGCCTAATGAGTTTACACCGTTTATTTGCACATGCTGCAGTCTATCATTTAAGTAGGATTTTATCAAGTCACGCGCTGGGCGCGCTAGATGACCGCAAGTCCGTAATGCTCGAGCTTAAGGAGGAGTGTTTCATGATTTACGCAATCAAATTGAGAGGTCGCAAAAAATGCCAATGGCATCCTGCGAGTCCTCCCATGCACTAAAGATGTGTTTAATTAAAGTGACACCGGCGTCTGTAGTGCAACGCCCTCTGGTGAAACCATACTGTTGATCGTGCAAGATGTTGTTGCAGTTGAAATGATTTGATTGAGCATCACTTTTTCGAACACCTTGCTGAAAACCGGCAAAATCGACACAGGTCTATAATTGTTGGTGTCTTTGCTATCCCCGGACTTAAATAGGGGTATAACCTTGCTGTGCTTCATTAAAGTAGGGAAAACTCCTTGGTCTATACACAAATTAAATATCAAAGCTAAATAGGGTGCTACTGTCTCAATTATTGATTTACATACATTAGTAGACATGCCCCACAGATCTTCGGTAACCTTGCTCTTGAGTTGTTTGAACGTCTTTATAACAATCAGTCTTTAAACAGTTTTTTATTTCTCGCTTTTTAGTATCAACTTCCTGTCATCCAAATCCATGAAACTGTCATGTTATGTAAATTAACGAGGCACCACTAACAAGTCATAAGAAAGCAGAATATGCGATTTCGTTTACTTGGATGACAAATTTTCAAATACTACTGTATACATCTGTGTAACCCTTTTGAGTGTACAGACGTGATGTTATGTTGTGTGATTGCGTAAACAATGCATATTTATGCGATAGCAGCAATCGCGGTTGATTTGCTGTAATTTTTTGAAGAGTTCCGTTGTGTGTCTCCGGAATCCATCATCAGATCTATATGAAATTTAAATGGGCCCATTTGGGAAGTATACCCTTTCCAAGAAAAAAAAAGAATAATCAAAATCGGTTCATAAACGACGAAGTTATCCGCGAACAAACATAATATAAAAAAGTCCCTATCTCAAAAACTTCTGAACCGATTTTGATAAAACTTGCAGTATTCCCTAAGTTGAACAATACCTAGTACAACAGAAAAAGAATTACTTAAATCGGACTTGTAGTTACGGAGATATGCGAACACAAACATAAAAACATACATACTTACATAAATACATACATACATACATACATACATACACTGATGAAAGGAGATGGCTAAATGGAAGTATAGACCACTGCCCCATGTGCCAGGTACCATGTATAAATATGGTACCTAGCACAATGTAATGCTGAATGGCTAAATATTAGTATTTCATGTAAAAAAGATTCAGATACTTTTCGGGAATAATATAATGGTAAAATAATATTGCTTAAATAGGAAAAAAGGCGTGTGTGACAGTATATAATTTTCTTCAACTGACACTTTCGAAAAAGAATAAAATAAAAACGAAAATGAGGTTGTATATTTATAAGCAAATGTTTGTGATGAAAAAGTTTTTCTTTTTTTTTAAATACTTTATTATTTTGAATAGTTCACGAAAGTGCTAGGAAAATATTAAACACTACATAATTCATGAATGATTTTTTAAATATTATGAGGTTATGTAAGATTCATATACATTCCAGAATGTTTCTGGCCCTGGGGCAGTCATTTAGCCATCACCTTTGGTTCATTTGTTCAGACGCTGATATAGACTAACATAAATACGAAAACTGGGCAGTTCTGGAAATATATACGTACATACGGGTCGAATTTATAACCTCTTTTTTTTAAGTCGGTTAACAATAGTTTGACAGTACCTACCCTTGTTCGATATGCACTTGTTTAATGGATCTATATTTCACCAGAACATACCTTTCAACATAATACTGCTCTAAAATGAGACAATAATAATTAAAACTTTCGGTGTATGGTTTTGGGTGCTAAAAAAAAACAAATAAAAAATAATTATGTTATTAATAATAACCAATAACAAATCTCTGTACAGTTTAATAATTTCTTAAGGTAACTAGGCTACTATTTAAATCGTAACTAGGGTGACCGACCATACCATTTTTCATTACGTATAATAAAGGGGCGACAGCTTTCAAAATACGGGACTAATAAATTGTGTAATGAAAAACATAAAAAAAAAAAAAAAAATTATACACACAGACGAATTGAGAACCTCCTCCTTTTTTGAAGTCGGTTAATAAGGGACAACCTATTTTAATGAATTTTTGGAATTTTGAGTCGATGATAATCCACCTGCCAAGGAATCTGCACCCGATCACATTTCTGGTGGGTAGGATGGGAGTACTTTTGAATATGTATCTTTAAGTGGACGTGTTGTAATTAATTAATTGAGTCATTCCTGTAAACAAGCAGCGGTGAAGTGGCTACTCGTAAGTGGTATCGCTGCGTACGTGTCGTGTCGTGTAATATGATGCCCTACTAGACCTACTAACCCCACTATCAAATTACCCATTTCGCCTTCTGTTGTAACAAAAAAATTTAGTTCTACGTCTGATGTAAAAAGGTAAAAGGCACTGACTGGCTACCGTACTACTTTATTAGTAAAAGGATTACCCACGTAATCAGATTCGATGGCAGAATATTATTATGATAATGAAACTTCCTGAAAGTAAAAGATGTTCCACGTTACACGAAACCACCCAATGCAAACTGTCAGATGGAAATAAAAGTTACACGTTACTCAAACCAAAGTTACACGTTACTCAAACCAAAGTTACACGTTACTCAAACCAAAGTTACACGTTACTCAAACCAAAGTTACACGTTACTCAAACCAAAGTTACACGTTACTCAAACCAAAGTTACACGTTACTCAAACCAAAGTTACACGTTACTCAAACCAAAGTTACACGTTACTCAAACCAAAGTTACACGTTACTCAAACCAAAGTTACACGTTACTCAAACCAAAGTTACACGTTACTCAAACCAAAGTTACACGTTACTCAAAAAAAAGTTACACGTTACTAAACCCAATTACTTTTTTGATTATTTATTAGACACCTTATATACTTGTCTAATAAATACTTATTAGATAAGAATATAATGTGTCTGATATCCCTACCTGTATTTTAAATATCTTAACTATATCAATTAATAACGCTAACGTTTTGCTGCTAGTCGGATTTGAAAAATATTTTTGTATTATGATAGCCAGATTACTGAGGGATAGTACAGATAAGAAATATAAAATAACAGTAACCAAAGACGTACCACGCTGGGAAAAAACAACGCGGAGGAAGTCGCGAGCAGAAGCTAGTAATATATGTATAAACATACATACATATCATCACGCCTCGCCTGTATGTATTTCCCGAAGGGTTAGGCAGAGGTGTACCAATGTACAGTCACGAGCATCAACATGTATACACATTGCGACATTCTAAAGTAGTTTCTGCCCAAAGGATCGATTAAAATATAGTGGTGTTACGAATATCATATTCCGGATCCTATATTGCTATGAAATCGATCTTATCTCAACGTTGCAATTGTTCATTCAAGAGAAAATTGCTTCTATTGTTTGCCAAGTGTATACATGTTTCTGCTCGAGAATGTACACCCACAGTCGCCGGTATGTTTTTAGGTCCCATCTATGTATTAGGGGTGAGCCTATTGCCATTAACCGGGCACAAATCCAGACTCCGAGCTACTACTGAGAATATCATAGAAAAACCCAATAACATTTTTTGCTCGACCTGGGGGAAACGAACCCGAGACCTCTAGCGTAGCAGTTGCGTTTAGGACCACTAGGCCAACAAGGCATTTAGTCAGAAATGTATATGAATAGGAAAGTAATCTGTGGAACTGATGGTGCTGTACGGCGAGGCAGTTTAGTGTCTGGAGAAGGACTATACTGGCTACTGTTTACCGTCTGCATTCGCGTTGACCGACGTACACGAAGACGAAGTGTTGTTACACTTTATGTCATTTGGATATATTCTCATGGATGCAGGCTTCAAAGCATGTTCGTTATCTTTTGATTTGGCCTGAACGAATAGCTAAATGTGGGCTAACGTCCGGCGGACCGCGCGGCGGCGGTGAGCGTCCGCCATGCGTGGGAACACTATTTATTATGATATTTTTGTACAAACAGTTTTGTTATCGTGATGTTCGGCTGAAATATGTGTTGTGTTGATAATACGGCGCGTCAACTGTCAGCGGAGACTATTTGATAAACAAGAGCATCATTGTACTTGTAGATTGTAGCTACGTTACCGGCGCTTTAACAATCAAATTGTTTTTCGTTGTTGTTTTAGCTGTAGTGTCTATTTCTGTGCTGATACAGTCCACGTCATGTGTTTGTACATTACGATCATTTGGATACGTAACGCGTCAGTAGTGAGTAAACGGTTATAATATTTAAGTAAAATGATCTCTACATTTGCAAACAATGCTAAAAATACTTTTCCAAATAAAGTAACGATAGGTAGCTGTTCTAAGTAGTAGTTGTTGACGTCTGTTCAAGTGACACACACATCGGACCCACTCGGTGTGCGCGGACAGGCGGCAGCCTCGCTCGGTGGCGGTTGAAGTGCACCCAGCGATGCAAGCGGATCGCTATAGCAGGGGGGGGGGGGGGGGGGGGGAGCGCTGCGCCCGCGCATCCGCTGCACTATTGACAAAAACCGAGCAGCGCTTCCTGCTCTCCTTTGTGAAGTGTCAGTGAATCAGTGGATCAAAGCACCAGCGGGAGCAGACTGCAGCCGGGCACACACTTTCATTTCGCATATTTTAAATAATCGAATATGTTCAGCTGATTTATTTAAATCTTCGCCTACCTACAGCAATTATACTAAGAACCTACCTGCTTACTTATACATTATTAGTGCTTACTTTAACTATTATATTTATTACAACAAGACTTGGATGGCTTCCCTGAGGATTGGCAATATATAGGTAACGCAGTCGCCGCAGGAGGGGTCCGGTCTGTACGAGTGTGTAGCAGTGGAAAAGTGCGTGCTAATTATAATGATAACAATAAGCTCCCCACACAACCACATGTTCTGTTTGAACATCTGATCACGTTGGGTGATGGCCACACAAGTGACGTATCACAGGCGCGGTCACCGTGGCGCTGGAAACCCACTCGAAATGAAGACCCGCTCGACACATATAGAACCCGCCGGCGAGTTGAGCAGGAGCTACCACACCGACAAACAAGTACAGCCTTCGTGAGGACGGACGGATGGATCGATCAGTCCGTGGATACATAATATTGATCTATCTTAAGTTCTTAACACATCACATGACTTTTATCTCAGTTTTAATGCTGTTAGTCCTTTTAACGGCTAAGTGCAGGCTTCCTGTTTTCCGTATTCCTATTCAACTATAAATGATGATGAATGTTCTTTATGACTGCCTCGCTGGTCTCCGAAGAGCAACTTCACACAAGGCTTCATGTCATTATGTGACAGGCACAAAATACACGTTTGACATGACCTTGTTATAGTGAGCGAGAAGTTTGTACTGAAGCACTGCAGAATATTACCGTGACTGCAGCGACACAATGTAACTTATAATCCATGCGTGTACAGTTTCTGGCGCCTGGTAGTGTTGATGAGGAGTGACATAGTAACACGTTCGCGCTTGCAGCCCGGCTGGCGCGGCGCATATCGGCCGTTTAAATATACGAGTTAACATTCCGGCGCTTAACCGCCGAATGTGTGCAGGAAGTGCGTGCGCGGGCGGGGCGCGCCAGCTGTCGCGCACCACTGTGCCACGCAGGCGGCAGGGCCCGGCTCCACCACACTGATGTACACCGCGAGCATTCGTATGAGGTAGCAACACACTTACTATGATGAATAGGGTCTAAAATAAACTTGTATAAGACATACAAGTGCCAATCATTTTAGAAACCTGCTGTAGAATAATGTTCAGAAATCGTAACTTACCTCTTATTACCTAATTACCTGTATTTAAAAAGTCGTAATTGAACTCCAAGTCGTTGCTAAACTTGACGGCTCATCTGTGCTGCCACTACAGACTACCTACCTGTGTTATTAATTGCTCGCAAGTGTCAAGCACGCAGCCGTAGTAGGAGCTAGCGTGTTCCCCGACAGCTCGATAGCGTGATGATTGGTCGATTATCTTTAGATAGGCAATGTAGATCCTATTTACAGCACTGGTATTCGGACGAACATTGTTTTACAATGAATTACAGCGAATGAGTGATGTGAGAACAGCGCGCGTGACGTTACCCTATCGCGGCGGCGAGATACAAGTTCGATGATCGTTCAAGTTTGACCTCAATTTATGTGTTTGGAAAACTTTATAGGATATTTAATATTTATGGCGTCGTTAGCATCCGCTTATGACATGTGGGCACAGAGTAGCGTCGAGTGCGTCGACAGATATCATATATTAATTATATACGCGTGCAAACAGAGAGCAGTAGTGCGATTCTCTAAAATGCAAACTCGAAAACGAGTCTCACTAAAGTGATCGCGCTCACTTCGATAACGAATAAACGAACCAACTTGTCATTGGTTTAGTATTCGTTCGCCGTGGTGACGTCACCGGCGTGATCGTGTTTAACAGAATACCATTTTGTTATCTCACTGCGGATTCAGCTTTCGAATTACGAAGTGAGGCTTTGAGAATCACACTGCTGGCTCGGCTCTCGGCGGTGCGCCGGCGCGCTGCATACTAGCCTCATCACTACTGTCATACCTACATATGTGGTGTTTGTGAAGCACTATCACTCTGTCCTTGTCACACTAATGCGAATAATCCCTGCGGGACCGGGACAGCGCTGCGTATTTGGAAACCCTTTCAGTATCCAGTTCTGCCATCGATCTGAGTGCGATGAGCCTTTAACTTGACGGTGTGTACTACGTGAGCTCGACAAATGCATGTGCCATTAACTGAGCTAAAACTGTATAGTGCGACTCACCAGAGTTCGAATGCACTCTTGTGCGACACACTGAAGATCGACATCACGCCAGTGTGACAAACGATTGCGCGACAGTAGTTCGACACTATGGTAGTGCGATACCACGGTAGCGGTAGTGCGACAGTGAAATAGCGAGCGAAGCGAGCTCGGGACTTGGGCACCCTGACTCGGACAGGTTAGGTTAGAAAGGGATGGCGCCTTCCACTTCGTGGTTATTTTAACCGACTTCAAGAAAAAGTAGGTTATTTTAACTGACTTCAAGAAAAAGGAGGTTATCAATTCGACCCATATGTCTTACTCAGGTATATGCTTCAGGGTGTCAACATCTGATGCTGCTGTCCTGATGATGATGCTACAGTACTCCTTAACGGTAGTAGTTTTTGAGATAGGGACTTTTTATTATATTATGTTTGTTCGCGGATAACTTCGTCGTTTATGAACCGATTTTGATTATTCTTTTTTTGTTGGAAAGGGTAAACTTCCCAAGTGGTTCCATTTAAATTTCAAATAGATCTGATGATGGATTACGGAGACAGACAACGGAACTCCTCAAAAAATTTCAGCAAATCAACCGCGATTGCTGCTATCGCATAAATATGCATTGTTTACGCAATTACACAACATAACATCGCGCCTGTACACTCGAAAGAGTTACACAGATGTATACTTACAGTAATATTTGAAAATTTCTCATCTAAGTAAAGGAAATCGCGTATACTGCTTTCTTATGACTTTTTTTACGGTGTCATGTTAATTTACATGACATGACAGTTCCTTCATGGATTTGGATAAAAAAATTGATACTAAAAAGCGAGAAATAAAAAACTTTTTTACAAAAAAAGACAACCGCCTTCAAAAACTAAAAAGAGAAAAATAACATTAGCTTTGGAAGTCGGCGGCAATACAAAACAACAAACAGAACCAAAGCCGCCAACTTCCAAAGCTAAAGTTATTTTTCTCTTTTTAGTTTTTGAAGGCGGTTGTCTTTTTTTGTAAAAAAGTTTTTTATTTCTCGCTTTTTCGTATATCAGCGTCTGAACAAATGTGCCAAATATTTAAAAAGTGTATGTATGTATGTTTTATGTTCGTGTTCGTATATCTCCGTAACTACAAGTCCGGTTTAAGTGATTATTTTTTGTTGTACTAGGTATTGTTCAACTTAGAGAATACTGCAAAGTTCATCAAAATCGGTTCAGTAGTATTTGAGATAGGGAATTTTTAGTGGTGTCTTGTTCATTTAAGTAGGTAGTAGTATGACTGTTCCTTCATGGAATTGAATGAAGGAAGTTGATACTAAAAAGCGAGAAATAAAAAACTTTTTTATAAAAAAAGATAAACCGCCTTAAAAATCTAAAAAGAGAAAAATACCTTTAGCTTTAGAAGTCGGAGGCATTACAAAACAACAAACAGAACTAAAGCCACCGACTTCTAAAGCTAAAGTTATTTTTGTCTCTTTAGATTTTTAAGGCGGTTATCTTTATAAGAATTCATATTGAGAATATTTCTTAGTGCTTTGTAATCGCTTCCGCGGCTTCTGAATACCGCCATCTAAACAAACCCAGCATAGTAAACCCTACCGTAGCTCGGAGTAACCGAGGTAACCGAGATATCGCGCCGGAGCCAGCCTCCTAATAAAGTAAGATAAAGTCGCTTATAAAGTGGATGTACGTGAAGCGAAGGAAAAACTTAAGTAATATTGTGTGTTTCCTAAGAGAGATTACACTAATAGCGCTTCACTAAACTTGGCTCGCTTTGTTTTATGAAGGAAGGGGTCTGGCGCGAGTAATCGTATTTGAGACTTGCTTTAAACTATATTTTGTGGAATGGAGTACCTACATTGGAAGGACGGTTTTAATATCTAAGAATTTCATTAATGTAAGTATTTAAATTTTAAATTGTAACTAGCTAGTAATATCATGAATTCATGAGACATAATTATGTAAGTAGGTAGGAAATAAAATCATATTTCCACAAAAACACCACACTTCACTTGGGAGCGTGGTTTAGATAGGTACTCCCCGGTAGCGCGTGCCCGCTGCCCCCGCCGCCGCCGCCCAACTAGCTGCACTCAGCAGTAGGCCGTGTATGTACGCTCACTGTTGAAGCGGCAGTGGTGCCGCGTCTAGCGAACGACACTTCTCTCGCTCCGACTGCTATGTGTCGGCTGGCGACGTCACGCGACGTTGCTTGCGTTGCATGTTCAGCCGGTGACGTGACTGTGGCTGATCGCACGCCGCGGTGTGCCTTCCGCTGGCTGAATACTGAACCGCTGCGCTTCGATGCTCATCTATCATGATATCAGATTAGCTTAGATATATTAGCAATAATTGTCAAATATATTTTATATTGGCTGAATGGTTTACGTGTAGACTACCCAGGTGATAAGGACAGTGTCCGCAGAGCGCGAGGTGTCTACCACGTGTACAGAGCGTATGATAAGTGATAACGCCCTGACGTGACGGTACAATTTCTCCACACAGCGAACAAATGTTCGTTTGGGCAAAGAAAAATAAATAAAGCTCCTATTATAATGTACATTGCGTTGCGAGCGAAGCGAACAGTGCAGCGCACACAGTAACAACGCGCAAAAGTTCCACTTGTAACAACGCGTCTCAGTGGATTTACACAAACAGCCATAGCCATGTTGCTTGGTAACGTTATTGCTAGAATTTAGTATTCGCTGCACGCACCTTACTTTGTTATTTGTTGGGTCGGGCACAGATTAAGGTCGGGCGAGTATGGACGCCCGCCGGGCCTGTCGTCTCGCAGCAGCGGGTAGTGTAGAGTGTACTTTCTGCACGTGAGTATGTCGTGACGCACAAACCGCATCGGATTCCGTCACGTCACCAGAGCTATGCTCGTTCAGACGTAAAAAATGTTTTACAATGTAAGCACTTTTTTACTGTCAGTCATCTGGAAATATTGCAATGATGCGTGTACTTTTGTATTATCCGTTCAATGCAGATGCGCGCTGAACGCAACTACATACCTACAATCATGCAACAAAAACGTGCATTACCGTCGCGCGCCTAATGACCCGCGCGCCAAATGGCGTTTTAACCGACTGCAGCTGGCGAGGAGACGTGTTGCCCACATCACACCTAAACGAGCTAGAGGTACATCAACGTGGCAAGTAGGTACCTAATGGACGTTGTTACACCCGAATGGACGACAGACGTCGGCGTCGTTTACAACATGATCGTACGATCAGATACAGCGATTGCTATAGAATGCCTACCGCCTAACGTAGGTACTAGTCGCCGCCGCCGCAACATTCTGTGGTAATATTTCTTTTTATGGGAGCCCGCATGGCGCGGCGCTCGGCGATCACTTGAACGTAAGCGTAATGGTAACGGTACGCGTGTGAGTGCTGACATGCAGGCGGCATGTGCGCGGCGGGCGGCGGCGCTTGCAACTGGTTCGCCAACCGCCGCACATGTACTTCCACACATACACCTCTGACTTTGTTGTAAGTATGCACGATTATGAATTTATAAAGGCACTTTATGTAACTAACTATAGAGGTGGTGTCATTCAATAATCCATTTAAATAACTTACCATTTGTTGATGTTTATTCAGCCAAAATACAAAAAAACACAAAATTTTTGAATTACAAATCCACGTATAAACAATGCAAACTGGCTATAAAAGTAATCGGTTTAAATTGCTTCTGCCTCTCAAACTAGGTAAGGTCCTGCGTTTTGAGCACGGTTTGACTCTTCAGTTTATCACTGACTCAGTGGTTCTTCGACTACGGTATTCCGGACACAGCGCATCACATTGATTTTAGGTATTGAAAGTTACTAAGTAGTTGTTTTAGATGTAATGATTCTGAGTACAGCTAAAGATGGCGAAAAGTGGTCACTTTACTATTTATATTCCTTCCATTTTAACAATCATGTATTTTGTGGATGAAATGTGAGTGTGACCCGATAACAAATGAGTGTCTATAACGCACCTGTCGCAATATTTAGCAGTTCGTTGGATGGGCGCGTCGCGGGTGCGTGCCTCTCCCGGCGCACTCGTGCTGCGTGCCTCTCCCGGCGCACTCGTGCTGCCGTGGACACGAGCCGTCGACAGCGGCGCGCCCTGCTTCTTGCCGTCCTGCCGGGAGACGCGAGTGCCGGTTACCCACCACTATTTAATCGTCCTGAAGCGTGAGGCGGGCACACCGCAGCTCCATCGACGCTTGCATTGACTTCTGTAGTACGATTCTCTAAAATGCAAACTCGAAAACGAGTCTCACTAAAGTGATCGAGTGAACTTGTCATTGGTTTATATTCGTTCGCCGTGGTGACGCCACCACGGCGAACGAATACTAAGCCAATGACAAGTTGGTTCGTTATCGAAGTGAGACTCGTTTTCGAGCTTGCATTTTAGAGAATCGCACAGCTGGTAATGTACCGTTATTGCTTAGATTTCAATGTAAAGCGTGTACGAAGAAGTTTCCATAAGGGGAAGAAATGGGTCCCTCACCGCTATCGGGTCACCTATCTGTAGTGCGATTCTCTAAAATGCAAACTCGAAAACGAGTCTCACTAAAGTGATCGCGCTCACTTCGATAACGAACCCATTTGATTTTGGTTGTGTTTTCGCTTGCCGTGGTGACGTCACCGGCGCGGCGTGATCGTGTCTAACAGAATACCATTTTGTTATTTCACTGCGGATTTAGCTTTCGAATTACGAAGTGAAGCTTAGAGAATCGCACTGAACGTCTGAAATATAGCATTGTTGTGGAACACTGTTGTGCTAGCGCGTTGTTGGTACTATAATAAGTAAGCAGGCCGGTCAGCTCGAGTTAAGAATAATACCTATATCACTACATAGTATTAAAACAAAGTCGCTTTCTCTGTCCCTATTCCCTTTGTACGCATAAATCTTTAAAACTACGCAACAGATTTTGATGCGGTTTTTTTGAAGTGAAAACTTCTTTAGCGGCGTTGTACACTTTTTTTGTAATGGGTAAAAAATTTTAAACTCGCGTCAGGACACGTGACCTGATCGAAAATCTTACGAATTTATCGTACACAAATTGTGTACGATAGCGCAATAAATAAATATTGTATTATACCACATAAATGATAGTACTTTTATACTGATAGTTAAAGCAATTCGTGCAAAATTATTCCCTAACCATTCCAAAATACTTATCAAAAATGCAGAATCAGAATCAGAACTTTATTTGCTCTAAATGTAGGTACAGAATTGGATATTAAACATAAATAAATGATCAGCTACATTTGCACAACGTTAATATTCAAGTTTTCACTTCTGCCGGCACTCCCGGAGTGCAACCCGTCGTTTTTTTTTAATAGATAGAGTGGTTGAAGAGGAAGGTTTATATTATAATATCATCCATTAAATAGTGGAGGAATACTGTTATTATTGAGGTTTCTAATGTGATGTCGTAAATAATTACATTTTTTCCGCTTACATTGCAACGCAGGCTGAAAACCCTACGAGATGTCCCTATCAAAATAATGTACTAAATATTGTACACATTGAAAAGGTCTACAGATAACTCCGCGATGGTATATGTCTATCTTTTATGGATATCCCACAATAAAATTTTTTTGTCATTTACTTTTTACGATAAATAATGGCTAATTTTCGAAGCTATTTTAACCAATACAGCATTAATTCTCATCATCATCTCCCTAGCCTTTTCCCAACTATGTTGGGGTCGGCTTCCAGTCGAACCGGACGCAGCTGAATATCAGTATTTTACATGGAGCGACTGCCTATCAGACCTCCACAACCCAGTAATAGGTAAATACGATACTCTTGGTAAGACTGGTTGTCAGACTTTCGGGCTTCTGACTAACAGTAACGACTGCCAAAGATCTACAAATGACAGCCGGGGCCAACGGCTTTACGTTAAATACAATACAATACAGCATTAATTCTAATCCAATTAAATACCTTAAATACATTGTTGATTTAATATAGATCTATATGGCCTTTTACAGCATATGATTTAAATGAATATTTTCGAAGATATTACAGATTTAAAAATTGCGGGACGTAGCGTTTGCGGCGGAGCGGGCCGCTATGTTTTTGTATACAACGTTCACAGTTTTTCTGTAATGTATTTAGTATCAGCATTGCACCCGTGCGAAGCCGGGGCGGGCCGAACAAATTACAAACAAGAACGTTTACAAACTGTTTTTTTAACTTCGCGCTCCCATGCATTAATTAATTGAAAGTTTACTTGTTTTAGCACTGCAGCAACATGGCTCTTTCATTTAATCCTATTAGATCCTTGAGAAACAGTAAGTATGTTCTGTTGCGAGTAGCAAGTATGGAGCCAATTAGCGATAAGACCACCCAGTGATGAGGGTTAGTGTGAAACCGTAGCGCCACGCTCGGAGCGGGCGCGAGGCGGCGGCGAGGTCGGCTACTGAACCCGATACATTATACATGCATAATACGAACATTAGGAGCCGCGCCGCCATTTATCAACTAAATAGGACACAATGGGCCCCTACACTATTAATTTTAATCTGACGAGCGACAAGTTCGCGTAAACATGTCGGAATAAGCGCCGCGTACGGAACTCGCCGCGGATTTGTACGTCCGACCGACTGATCTTAACAGGCTCAAACTCTCCAGTTGTTATCCTACTATACAATATCATATATCCTACTAATATTATAATTTTATAAATGTGGAAGTTTGGGAGGATAAATTCAATGTTTTCTTACTGTTTCAAGCTCAATCGGCCAAACGGATCTAAATGAAATTTGGCACTGATATACCTAGATTGTAGTGTGGAGTTATTAATATTCATTGATTGCGAACCATAATGTGTATATACGGTGTTATATGAGGCTTAGAGCTAAGGTACAGTTATGGACCCTGTTGCACAGCAACATACTCTTAAAATTAAAGATAAAAATTAAAAATACTTACAGAATTAAAATAAAATAAATTAAATTAAGAAACTAGCGATAACAATAATAATCCTAAAATATAATATATTCCACACTACATATGATACTTTTTATCCGGGAAAAATGTACGGTTCTCATAGGGTAATACATGCAAGGTGTTGATTTGCACCCTCGTCAAATTTTAGGAGCTTGTCATAAAAAAATAGAAGTAATCAAATATAATTACGATACCTGGCCAATATTTAATAAATGCTTGTTTTTTTAGTTGCTACTATCAAATAACAGTATTCCAGAATACTTCTTTCGCAAAATTCAGAATCGCCCAGTTGCGTATGCAGTAGGCAGAGTTATCGCGCGGGATCAATGTGTTCATAGCGCCTAAACCCTCTGGCGAGATGGCTACCTCGAATTTGAAAATCAAGTCAAAAAATAATAATTTAAAGAACTTTATTTTATTATTGATTCGTGTTAAGAATCACGAGCATAGCCTCCATAGCATAGCATCTCCTTGAATTTGACGAGGTTGCAAATCAACGCCTTGTATATCAATTTTGACGCGGATGAAGTCGCAGGAATAAGCTAGTACAATAATAATACAAAGCAGACAGCCACGAGAGCGGCATATCGTATACTGCAAGCTGCCGCACTAGTGGTACTACCTGAACCGACTGTCTACGAGGTTAGTACGTGACCACTTCATTATGTCAATTTATTTGTGCCCATAGGTAAAAAGTTGTCAGAGTTGAGAGTTGGTCACAGTCACTTATAATTCCGATCTCTATGTCCTATACCAT
Organism: Caradrina clavipalpis; assembly: GCA_932526535.1. Lineage (NCBI taxonomy): Eukaryota > Metazoa > Arthropoda > Insecta > Lepidoptera > Noctuidae > Caradrina > Caradrina clavipalpis. The sequence continues at coordinate 79,339 of OW052107.1, read as the reverse complement.
TTACGGTGTACAAATAATAATAAAAAAAAAATGAAAAATAAATATCTTTATTTCAGACCCAAAGGGTCCATAACGTTGTTAGTGAGTTAGTAACAGAATGTACTTAATATACTATGTTAGTGTTGTTAGTACTAATTATATAACCCTATTGCTAATTCCACCCAGTGTCGTATAATTATATAAGTACTTACTTAAATTAAAAATGCCACATAAAAAAATAAAAATTTAAAAGCATTACATTTCTTACATCAAAATATCTGTCAATACTATTTCTGTTACAACAATCACAAATACTCATAATTGTACACGTACCTACAATTTATATTTATATTGTCTTCAATTGAGTAATATGTTTTTTCGGTTAGGAATAGAAACAACCTTTTTTAAGATATTTATGTTATCTGATCATTTGATAGATTTTAGCACTTTATTATAAACATTTGGAGCAATTGCGAATATGCTTTTCTGAAATAATGCAGTTTTATTTGGAGACAAATGTAGCTAATCGGCTCTACGCAGGGTACTAACTTGTGAAAACTTAGACAGGTTGGGCCTCACGAACAGGACGGTCTCGCCATTGATAGCGCGCGTTGCTATTGGAGCGGTTCTTCTGTAGTTAACTACTGTGTGTCAGAGAGCAAGCAACTACAAGCAACATGCAACTCGTCTGTACCTTTTCTGTCTTCACATATAAATTAATTTGCTTGCTTCCTTGGGGAAACTTGCGAAGTAACACTAATAACATCCATCAGGCTTGCACGTGTTTTATCGCGTGTTTTAACTTAATTCTGAAAGAGGAAGCCCTCTCCCTCCCGAACTCCTATAATGTGCCGTTCGGCTCATTTGTGCACGTTTTTTTATTGATGTAGTGTGATCCAGCGAGCGTGGCATTTAACGTAGGGGCTTCTTTACAGGTATACGAGTAGTTAGTGATTCATAATGAATAAGGTAGAAACATTTTTGCAAGTTTATGGAAGTTGAAAGCCCGTGTCACTTTGAGCACATTTCTCACACACACTATTGTAGGAGTTCCACAAACTGCTTGCGTAACCGTTGCATGTCGGGTTACAGTCAGGCTTTGGCCACGGGTCCTCGTACAGTGAACGATTTAACCGTGGGACAGTCACTTGTCTGTCACGTTCTGTTAGGTTACTGTCGCCGCTGCCCGCCGGGACGACCCATGGCGCCACTGCTTCAAATCATAAAACAGTACCGTTTTAATATTACTTTGTAATTTCAGTTGCTGGACTCTTGGCGCTGAGCCGAGCGTTGAAAATTCAACAGTGCGCAAAGCAAACTCATCTTAAATATACTGTCTAAAGCAGATCTTCCCAACCAGGGCGACGCAGAAAGTACACAGGGGCGCCGCCAGGAGCTCCTCTGAACATGTAAAAATAAAAAAGTACGAAGGCGCGTTGTTTGGTTGTTTTTCTGGTCTAAAGTCTAAACGGTTTTAAGAAATTGGTAGTAGGCTCGTTGATCATTCTCAAACGCAACCACACTAGGGGTACTCCTCACATAGGCCAATAAGCCAATAATGTTGGCAGGGCATCTATTCGAATTCTATTTATTATAGTTCTTTTATTGGTTAGTAAAGTCGTACAATTTGTGCCTGTTCTTACAGAATAGTTGGGTGTAAATTGATTTGGCCCGCTGTTTGGTAATGTTCTAACAAGCTTTACTTGTGAACGTGTACTTTTCAAGTTAGCCATTAGAGATCGTTCCGACTACCGCTGAGTACAGTGACACTGTAATCTAGAACCACACGTAAACAATACAATCAGTCTCCTTTATGGTGACTAGTCCATAGAAGCTTGTGTCGACTGAGCGGTGAGCCAACAGCCTGAATATAGCCCCAGCCCCCAATGCTTCTTCTCACACAAACTTACATCACAGTGTGCGAGTCCGCTCCAGTAGCAGAGGCTGGCCAACCAGACGAGCGGCCGTCACTCAGCGCTCGCCTCCCCGCGCGCGCCGCGTGCCGCCGCGCCGCCGGGCCGCCACGCACTCCCACGTCTGAGTGACACCGGAGCCTCCTGACGCGCCGCCTGTAATAACTACGTCAATGTTATTTTCTTCGTAAGAACTCATCTTTTCTGTTACTACTCGACTACAACTTACGTTGTAGTCGAGTCGATTGAAGGGAGCTGGGTTCAGTCTCACATTTTTATCCAAATATACTAAATGTTAATGTTGTTGTAATGAAGTATAAATGGAAGTTTCGACAAATGCTGCCCGAGGAACCAGTCAAACATTAAGTTTGTGGGTGACATACTTAAGTGATCATGACGATATTGTCGGTTAGTTTAGTATTTTAGGATAAGCAACATTTTATAGTAGATGCAACTTATGTATAGAGATTTGTTGTAGGTAGTCTGACCAGTATATTCAGAGATCATCTGTCAAAAACAAGCAACTTTACCTATGATAATATTAGTATCAGGCGTCGCCTAGGCAACGTCTGCAGCTTGGGGTCCAGAGAAAAAGTTGTGATAAAATTATTTGGAATACACATTTTGTTAGCGACGACGCCCGCCGTAGTGGGGACAGTAATGATTTTGGCGATTTTGATCATAATGTAAGGTTACTCCATTGTCTAGAAAGCGGCATGTTTCGTATAATTAGAAAAAGAGATGTTTGCAAGTAAAGGGCGCATCACGTGTGTTCCTCCCGACGCGCCGTCCGACGTGGGAGGCCCACCCCGCCACTCGAGACCGCGCGCCCCCGCGCCCTCGCCACCCGCGCCCCCGCACTCCCGCGCTGCGATTATAATAACCACTGCAAGCGAAGCATAGGAAGCGACCTGCTTTAACACTCAACCGATTATCTCACGACTACTTCGTATTCCACACTCGCAAGTTCTTAAGTAAGTACCGCCGCACACACTACGACACTACGTCATCTCGAATGAATCTCTTCATTCATTTATTTATTACCAAATGAGTACCTAGTGTTACACTCGCTAATATCTAACTTAATGAATTGGTCGCCTGTAGTGTCAGCAAAAAGTCGGACATTTGCGTGAATCTACTCTAATATTCTAAAGAGGAAATATTTGTATTTTTGTATGTAACGAATAAACTTAAAAACTACTGGGCCGATTTCAAAAATTCCTTTGCCGTTAGAAAGCTACGTTATCACTAAGTAACATAAGGCTATATAACATCGTCACGCGACCCACGCGGACGGAGCCGCGAATAGTTCGCTAGTAGTAACAGTGGGTTTAGGTAGCATTAGCTAAGTTGGTTCGACAACTAGCCCAGAACATTCCGTAGCTCAATCGACCACCTAGTCCTAGAGTAATTGAAGTAGCTACCTTCCTACAATTCTACTGGCATCATCTCTCCGTCAGATCTTTTTCGCAGTTTGGGGGGTACTGTCAGACTTTTACTGATTAAAATCAACCAAACAACCCGGCTTACGCGTACTTCCCTTTTATAATAGCATCAATTTTATTATATTTTATTTATTTATATAATGCTAATCAATGTTTTGAATATAATTTTGTTATTGTTTTTAGTTACGTGCTCCTATGTTCTTTCCACCGTGCCCAGGTTGAGAAGCTTTCCATTAAACAACAACTGAAAACGAAATATCCCGAATAATTTCTGGCGTTCAATGACTGTTTTGCATTTGGATGGGATACAATAGGATCCTTCAACTCTTCAAACATGTATGGACCTCCCGTAACGCATGTAATTCGAAACTGTCTTTTCAAAGGTATATTCCCTATTTGTCTAAAAAAGGCAGTGGTTATCCCTATCTATGTATATATCTGAAAACAGGAACTTGGCTAATAACTATAGGCCAATATCATTACTCCCCTCAATCTTAAAAATTCTTGAGAAACTATAAACAGCAGACAAGTTAACTACCTACAAAAAAACAAGTTCTTATCACCAGCGCCAACTATTCACAACCGATATGGTGCATAGTCTGAACGATTATGTCTCATAAGAGCTAGGTAAGGGGAACCAGGTCCTAGGAGTGTTCCTTGATTTAGCGAAAGCCTTGGATACTGTCACTGTTTCTGTGCGTGTAAACAAATTCGAGGGCATAGGAATAAGGGGAACCCCGCTGAGCTGACAGTACTTACACGACCGATACCAATGTGTTTGGATTGACAACGTTACGAGAGACGGGTGAAACAATACTGGACACGGTGTTCCCCAGGGAAATATTTTGGGCCCTACTATATTTCTGGTTTATATAAACGACTTCTGTAATCTAAATATCAAGCACAGTAAAATTATATCATATGCTGACAACATCGCACTGGCATTTACAGCAAAAAACAGTAGCGAACTCTACTCAATTTGGTGTTAACACTGACTAATTGGCTTCAAAGCAATTTACTAACATTTTATGCTGACAAGACCAAATATATTCACCTCTCCATGCGCATATGCGTGCCCGTCAATGTGGTAACCTGTTAATCAACATGTGTGCACTTGTCCTTCTATCCTGATAACCTGTAACATTAAATACCTTGGTGTTATAATAGACGACACACTCACTTTTTGCCATCACATTGGAAGTCTGGTTAAGAGCGCGCATCCAGAAAGTTGGCAACGTCGCAAACAGCTGTCAAATATTTCCCTGTTTTGATTAATTTGTCAATATTACTGTATGAAAATAAGAAAAATATGGCTAATATGGCACTAGAATATTGATTATGAAATGCAATAATTAATATCGTAACACCGAATATTTAGTTTTAGATGTAAAAAAAGTATTTGGAAACTTTACAAATGCCTTTTTTGCACCTAAAACGGTTACAACATCAAATTCAGTGTTTTAATTGCAATTCATTATTAATATTCTAGTGCATTAGTTAGCCATTTTCATCAGTAATATTGACAAATTAATCAAAACAGGAAAATATTTGACAGCTGTTTGCGACGTTGCCAATTTTCTGTATACGCGCTCTTAAAAGAGTGCGCAAATTAATATATGTGTATTTAACAAAATACGAACATTTGCAGATTAAAAAAAATAACACAAGTTTATTTCGTCCTATGTCAATCTTTAATTCAGTACAAAAAACACAATGATGACGCACAAAAAACTATCTTGCTTCCTCTTGAAAGAGCTCCAAGAGCAATTTTAAAGGTAGCAAACTTCCATTCCTTTTCCTCGAAGAAAATCTAGAGCTCGCGACTATCTGCTGGGGACTTTAGCTAATCCGGCTACGATACCACCCACTGAAATAAAATTGTGAAACAAAGGAATACCGTCACTTGTAAAATCTAAATATATATAATTCAAAGGTGACTGACTGACTGACTGACTGACTGACTGAGATAGTGATCTATCAACGCACAGCCCAAACCACTGGACGGATCGGGCTGAAATTTGGCATGCAGGTAGATGTTATGACATAGGCATCCGCTAAGAAAGGATTTTCATCAATTCTACCCCCAAGGGGATAAAATAGGGGATGAAAGTTTGTACGAAACTTTGTCAATTTTAAACCGATCGAGCTGAAACTTTGCATGCTTAAAGCTACTATGACGTAGGCATCCCCTAAGAAAGGATTTTGATAAATTCCACCCCTAAGGGTATAAAATAGGGGATGAAAGTTTGTATGAAACTTTGTCAATTTTAAACCGATCGAGCTGAAACTTTGCATGCTTAAAGCTACTATGACGTAGGCATCCCCTAAGAAAGGATTTTGATAAATTCCACCCCTAAGGGTATAAAATAGGGGATGAAAGTTTGTATAAATCTTCTTAGATTTTCGACTGATTGAACTGAAATTAAAGATTGGAGCTACTATGATGAAGACGTCGCTTAAATAGGATTTCGATAAATTCTACCCCCAAGGGGATAAAATAGGGGATGAAAGTTTGTATGAAACTTTGTCAATTTTAAACCGATCGAGCTGAAACTTTGCACGCATAAAGCTACTATAACGTAGGCATCCCCTAAGAAAGGATTTTGATAAATTGCACCCCTAAGGGTATAAAATAGGGGATGAAAGTTTGTATAAATCTTCTTAGATTTTCGACTGATTGAACTGAAATTAAAGATTGGAGCTACTATGATGAAGACGTCCGCTTAAATAGGATTTTGATAAATTGAACCCCCATGGGGTTAAAATAAGGGATGATGGAGGATGTAAACATATTAGTTTGAACCTATCAGTACCTAATGGAACAAAATACCTAATTAATAATAATACTTCTTAACGCGAGCGAAGCCGCGGGCAATAGCTAGTATCTAATAAAACAAACTCCTGTTTGTGACAACATATTATGCTAATATGCTTTAATGAATACACTTTTCTCTGTCAACCGTCAGCAAACGAAATCACATATCTGAGGTAGTGTGATGACATATCTGAGGGTTCGCATCGCTCTAGCTAGATAATCCTATGTGTTCGGGCCGGGCTCGTCCGGGGATTCCGGACGCCGGTCGGATGCTCCCTGAACGGACGCGTTGTTCAATAGTAATGAATCAAACGGAATGGTGCGTCCCCGCGTCCTCACGCACACACGCTCGCTCGCGATCTTCGCAGTCACGCACATCATATCTGTGCACACATCTCTCACGGTAACATAATAACAAGGAAGAACGCACACTAATGTTCATCTAATACATGAGTGCGAGTCAGCGCGACGAATGCAGACATCATAACACCACACATCTCTTCAACCGACTTACAAACAGGAGGAGGTTCTCATTGTTTGTTTGTTAGGTACTTTACATCTCCGACTTTATCGTAAAGGGTGTACCTACATGGAGTATGTTAAAAAAAAAAACATTTCATGGATATTATGGATAAATGGATAAAATGCAGTCGTGGAAATCTGTCAAATCGGGTCGATTATCGGTCGTGGGGGCAGACCCTTAATGTCATAATCTTGTAAAAATGTAGGAGGTAACACACATATATTATTTGAATACGAATGTTCATAACAGTTACCATTCTTGCCCATCTGATGTACAGACGCCAGCACATGAAGCTATCCCAAACTGTCAAAAGGAGACGGGGATTTCTGGGCCAAATTGTAATAAGTTACGATATGGGTTAAAAAAGCGTCTATTTCAAAATACAAAAAAAATTGCCTAATTCAATGTCTGGAAGACGAGAAATGTTAAAAATAAGTTTATGTCACGACTAAAACGGGATATCGATTACTATAATCGATTAAAGTGAATGAGTTTCAACAATTGAACAATAATAATTATGTACATTACAATTAACATAATGTCCGTAGTTACTATAAAGAATAAACATAATGTCCTCAGTTTAAAAAAAATATTTTAAGAAAGAAATCTTAAAGTTGATTCTCGTTTACAAATCGATTTATTACTGTATTTTTAATCTGTGCTGGCAGTGACATAGAATACTTTTTGAGGGCTGCCAGATTGTATAATTGGATACAAAATCTGTATAATCGGACGGTGTACTGTATCCATGACCATTTTGTATAATACGATACAAAAACATACGGCATGAAATGGAAAGTGAGTTCACTTCTTGCTTTTTTCAAAATTGACCTCGCATCTGTATGGGATGAACAGAGATGCAGATAAAGTATTCCCAACGTGACAACTATGATACAGTGGAGTGTCGTGTGAACTCGTGTGGCCACAGTTCCTAATGGGGAGGAGCACTAACTTTTTATCACGACAGAGGGCGCATAAGCAACTGTACCCTGTTTTGACATAACAGTTGTCAAATCGTATGGTTTTTTTGCATTCAGTAAATATTATTATTTATTTTTTCCCTAATCTTGAAAAAGATGCCTCAGAGTAGTGCGTTAAATTGTAAAAATAGAGGAGTACATTTGTTTCCTAAGGATAATAAACGCAGAAAACAATGGGAATCGGCGTTACGTATTAATAACTTTAAGGCAAGTAATACTACCGTGTCGACGGCGCGTTCGTGTTCCACGCGCGCCTCAAAGAGATGTCAGCAAAATTGGATGGGGCCACTGAGGGCCGATGCCTGCCGGGGCTGCGGGTTGTTCGAAAGAGATACCGTGCCCCCGGAACGCAAAGGGCACATGAAGGAACATAGACGGGTTTTAGTCAGTAAAAGTCTGACACTCCCTCCCGCCCCGCCCAGGGCGGGGGAAGTTATTTGATGATTTCCCGTCTATAAAAAAAAAAAAAAGGCAAGTAATACTGCACGCTTGTGTGCTGTGCATTTTACTGAAGACGATTATCATGGGAAAAGCAAGTATACAGGTGAGTCATCGCAGTGGTTCTACTTATAATATTCTACTATCAGTCAGTAATTGATGAACCTAAGTTCTTAATTCAATAAATATATTTCTTACATTATCTACTATCTTATGTATATAGAAAACAGCTTCTTAAAGATTTATTATTTGAATATAGGTACCTACTTTTCAAAATAATCCTGTATGTCCTCTCTTTTGATCATTGGTAGAGGAGTATCTGCATTTATATCTTTGAATGTGTTTGTAGGTGGACACTGATACACGGAGTCCTCGTGGATGTCGCAATCGGCACCAAAATTTTGATTCCGGTCATATGATTCTAATCTACAAATAAAATTGGATAGTTTGTCCATAGAAACAAAAAAGAACCTTACAAATCAATTATAACCTCAACCATTTTAAGTCTTTACCTTTCAATCAAATCGGCATTTTTACCGGCAGTTGTCGCATTCCTCTTACGTAACTCATCTTTAAGTTGAGGCACAGTCAGAAAAGAGTACATTTTAAATGAATTTAACTTAGAATATTAACGAAAAATCAATCACAATCTTGTCATGACAAGTAAACACGGTACGGTTGCTCCTGGCGCCATCTATACTCAGTTTTGCCTGTGGCTCCTCATTGTGACTGCTTGAGTGGGTTGGTTCAGGTTTAGAATTTAGATAGGTAGTTTGTGTAGGTTTTTTATATGTTTCATCATTTCATTTCATTAAGAATCAGCATTAAAGTACAGGTAATATGTTTGTTTTAGGAGATTATGAAGAAAAATCGATTTATAGAATAGTTTTGTATAATGCGATCAAATTTTGTATAATTGCAGATACTAATAGGTATAGCCGCAATTTATTTGCTGGCAGTCCTGTTTTTGACAGCTCTAGTAGACTCACTCGTTTCGTAGTAACGTTTTGTGAGTTTCCTAATGTAATACAATTAATATAGATATTTATAATTTGGATATCTTTCACGACCATCCCACACGTTTTAGATCTAAGATTATAAATGAGGGGAAGACTGTAGATAACACAATAATGTAATGTAATGTAAAATAATATAATAAAATAATAATAGTAAAATAATAATATAGAATAATTTAAAATAATGTAGGTAATTCAAATAATAGAATATAATTACTCAAAATTATATTCTCTCTACTACCGATATTTTAACTATAGTTGTTGTTCTTTTGTTTTCTTTTATTGATTTTTTTTTGTAACGCGAACGCTGTGTTTTTTCTTCTAGCTCTTTTGTTGTAAATGCTGTGCACGTCTGTAATTGACGTAAACACTAGTCCATGAAACGCCAGCGTGATGCTTCTTGTTATAAGGAGATCGTTAAGTAACTTCATTAGCGCATCCTGCATCCTTATTTATATACCTATCTAAGGTATATAAATGAGGATGCAGGTTGCGCCGTTTTGACATAATTTCAACCAATGCTCAAAGTCAAAAAAAAGTCTCCAGAACTGTAGGCCACAGCATTCCAAATAGTAACTCTTTTACAAATGTGCGTGCTTGGGAAACATGCCTTAATAAAGCATTAGAGTTAAGAGGAAACCCATCACAAATAAAAAGTTAATTAAAAATTAACCCCCTCAACTGCTATTAGCGAAAATGACAAAATAGACACATCGTCTGTCAAAATGCTTTCACGCGGCTCTCTCTCGGAGCACTACCTCGCTATTATACTATGGAACTGGAACCTATCTACAGCCCCAATAGTCGTATTGGGGCTGTAGATTGGGTTCATAGTCAAATTTCATTATAGACCATTGACCACAAACTTTACAATATGACGTGTCGACTCGTCATGTAAAGTTTGTGGTCAATAGTCTATAATGTCACTGTTTTAGTGGTTTAGGCACACAAGCCTAGTGAAACCATTTTGATTTGGAATATCGGAACTTTGATCTTTGCTTGACGACGAATTGAATTATTAATAAATGAGGCCGCGGAACGGTAGGCTGGCAATACAGCACGAGGCCGCAATCACGCAGCACGCCACGCCAGCTAAGCATGCCACCTGACCGTGTACTAGCTAGCACTTGAGGCCGACACAGACCCTGCCTCGGGAGCACTGCCTGCTCACAAGTACAGGCACGTTCCAAACAACAACCGCTCTAATGTCTTCAGTTCTACCACAATAATGTTAGAGACGTCCGCCAACGTTCACAAATCCGAATCCCCCATGCATGAGTTCAATTCCATAACGAAACTGTGGTTTAACTGAGCTTGACGTCACACGTCGGGAAAATCGGTAAGAATGACACACATGTTTAGTTCCCCACAATTCAAGTTTGTAGTGGTTTGGGCTAAGCAGTAATGTTCCAGCGGCAGTGGCGAATTTACCAGCCGGCTGAGTAGGCTAGAGCCTAGGGCGGCAAATTTAAGGGGCGGCACCGAATATTTTCTGATATCTTGAAGAAGATATCATGAGACATCTTTCCCATGACTTTTCCCTTTTTTAACCCCGACGCAAAAAGAGGGGTGTTATAAGTTTGACGGGTCTGTCTGTCTGTGTGTCTGTCTGTGGCATCATAGCTGCCGAACGGATGAACCGATTTCAATTTAGTTTTTTTTGTATTAAAGGTAACTTACGTACCTACGAGTGTTCTTAGACATGTTTGATGAAAATAGGTTGGGCCGTTTAAAAGTTGTGGTGATTAGTAGTGGTGAAAGTAGGGAAGAAAAACCGAATGTCTGTAAATATACTCGAGTGGGGTCTCAAACTTAATAAAATCGACATTATAATAAGTAGGTACCTATAAAAAGCATAAAATTAAAAATTAAATTAAAAATTTAAAAAACCCCCAACACAAAAACCTAAGTTCCCTTTAAAAAGTAAAAAAATAACAAAAAAAAATACGTCACGTTGGGGGACCGATGTTGCATTTAGAATACGATCGTCCCGAGCGGTCCCCCAACGTGACGTATTTTTTTTTTTTTTTTTTTTTTTTTTTTTTTTTTTTGTAGTCTGTTGTCAACATTATCTGACCCACCCTAAACACAAACGAAATTGGACCCTCTGCCTATGAAAATAAGGTTTATTCAATTTATATGAGCTTATCAGTCAAGTGGTCGAGGACTCAATTAACAAATAGAATAATAATACACACACGCAAATTTGATCTTTATCACGTCAGCATTAGGTTAAATATTATAACAACTTGTTAATAATATAATTAGTGTAATAGCTTATTTTAATGATTTCGGTCAAGTTATTCTGGTCTCGTGGTCTGTGTATAAGACTGAGAATGACAAGTTGCGAGATCAAATCCTGCGACGAAGATTATTGTTTTGCTTACAATTTAGATTTTTTTCTAAAAGTATTTCTTGTATTATTGTAAAGAACTCTATAGACGGATAATCTTCAAATATAAAGTTTCTAAAATGGTAATACTTGTAATAAGTGGGTAGTTGAAAAATAAATATTTGTATTCATTGTAAAACTGGTATTCAAATGCTACTGACTAAGGGTATGCAGTGACAACGCGCAAACATATTTTACCTTGCCTTACTAAATTGCAAAAACAACTTCTCTTTACAATTTATTTTTTTCTATTTTATAGGTAGTTTTTTTTATTATCTTGTCTTAATGGAGTGATTAAATAATGAAGGGATAAAATACAAAATAATCTATTTGCACTAGGATAAGGTTGGCTGCTTGTGCTGTGCAAAAATAAACTTTATTCTAGTATACATATGGTTTAAATTCTTTAGTCTTGTGGTCACTAATCGTTGTTTACGTTCGAAATCAAGTTTAACCTAAATATAGCTTCTGCTCAGATGTTTCTTTTTTAATTATTTTATTATACTTTTTTTACATTTCTTTAATGAACAACGTATAGAAATAAAACTAAACAATTGCAAATTTAAAATGTTTATTATAACACTTAGGTAAGATAAAGTAAGTAAATGCTCACATATTTCCAAATTAATATACAATTTATATGAGTATGCCATAATCAAATTTAACCATTTATAAACATTAAAAAAGGCATGTTTATGCTTGAAAGTTTGTTATCGAGAAAATTAATTCATCTGTGAAATGCCTTACAGATTTATAGCTGCCTATGTGTAGTGAATAAACATGTCATTTAAATAGAAAAAATCTATTTATAACAATAACATCACCACGTAATTGGCAACATTTAAATGGTTTAACAATCTATCCATTGAGCATTTACTTACATGGTGTGTTTAAAAATATCCTAGATTAATTAGTAGCGGAGTGATGGTGCACCGTTCCTTGTTACGTTCATCTTTGTTCGATTTAAATGATTTTTTTTCATCAGTGAAGATCACAACATTTTCTTTCCAATTAAAATTCCCAAAAAAAATATTCCTGGGCAAAACGGACCCTTCTTCGCGATGAGCAGGTGTCAATGCTATTTTCTGTGCCGGTTTATAATTCCTTATTCCAGCAGCGTGTAAATGCCTTCTTACTGTTTCCACTGAAATATCGTGTTTTATTGCGGTTACACTAACGGGCAATCGCATTCGGGACTATACTTGATGTTTTTTGCCCTTGACGAATCCGCTGAATATTTACTTTGTCTCCATAACGTCTTAGCTACAGTCGAATTTCTCTAAAACAAAAAAAAAACATTTTTGGAACCGTTTATGTAACTTGTAAGGAGTGAATGTAATAGTAAAATAGCCAACTACGCGTTCATTAATCACAATCAATTAAATAAAATAGGTATAAAAAAAACACTTACTGCTATATTAAGACGACGACCAATCTCTCTAATTCCAACATTCTGCTCATGTAAAAATATGATTTTATGTTTGGTATAGTCATTAAGCTGCGACATGATGCTTTTTTACACCAAATTGCATAAAAATACTTAACGAGTTATGCGAAACGATTTACAAATGTGTGTGCGCAGTCACTGCTAATAGGCGTAGTGTAACTTTTGTCACTTAAGTAGACGAATTTATTATCTACCTCACGAAGCAAATATATGTGAACTTAAACTTTTTTAATTTACCCACCTGTTTACAAGATAAGTTATTAGGCGTAAGTCATATTGGTCGTTCTTTAATAATGCAAACAATATTGTAGAAATGAATTCAAATTAAAAAAGAAACTGATAACAGGTGGACTGTTTTCGAACCCACATGTTGTTCCTCGCCAATCCAACATCAAACCGCCAAGCCACAAGAACTTGTTAAGACTCCACGAAATTAAAGATTGGGTTCTAATTATGTAGGGTGACTTAAAAGATTTTTAACTTTAATGTCAACGAGATAATGATTAAAATAGCTTAACAAAATGATATAATGCCGGTGGCTCCGACAACGTTGGGTGGGTTTATGCGTGTCTGTATTCATCGAGGCTCATATAAATTGAATAAACCTTATTTTCATAGGCAGAGGGTCCAATTTCCTTTGTGTTTAGGGTGGGTCAGATAATGTTGACAACCGACTGTACATAGTGGTACCGCAGCAACCATTAAAGATAGGAATCTTTAATGGCAAAACGCCCAGGACATGGCGTACATCCTGTAATAGGCCTCTGCCCACAGTGCCCACACTTTGCATAAAACTTTTCTAAGAAACTTTCGTAAGTTGAAGTCTTGTTCTTACAATTGTAGAAAGAAGTAAGGGCGGCCAAAATGGGGGAATGTGTAAATCCGTCACTCTCCAGCGGGACATGTTATTTTATATGCACGTTTGTAAAACACACGTATACATTTTTTTTCAGCCACACGCATACATACGTTTTTATTACTATTATTTTTTTAATTATTACACTCGTATTAATAAATATTACTTCCCACTGAAGCAGGATATCAGAGACTGTGCTTAAGCAGTGGCATTCTATACGGTAATTCCACCGTCACTTCGACGCTCACTTCGCACTTCAAAGTGTCAAATAAATCAATGTCATTTGAATTTGATTGAATATTTGATGTCATTGAATAGCGACATGAGATGCGAGTTCATGTCTGAATTTTACAGAATTGACGTACCTACAGCTAGCCAAGGACTATTAGGAGAAAATTGCCTGGTGCAATAGTGCATTTCGTAACACTTAATAAGCTTCCGGTAACAGCCGCTACTAAGTACATCGGCATCGTGACGTAGCGGCAAGGGAGCAACATCTCTGGAGATGCTTCAGCCGCGCTATCAAGACAACCCCGTCAGTGCGCTACAGATCCTCACGGCACCCCACCGGCGCGTCTTCAATACTTCATTCCTCCGAGCACGTTTGTTCTTACGAATCTTCACTCACTAGGCAAAAGACAAGTAGAATCTCTGTTCCTTATCAGTATACACTGTGGGTGTGGGCAGCCGATAAAGGCTGCACACAAATGAGAAACAAACATTCTCCCGGGAGATCAGGTCCGAGGGCTGGGTTCTGCCCCACACCATAATCGTCGCACTTCACTTTATTTTAAAGGAGCCTCCACACGAACTGAGCAACGTGATCCTTGTGTGGGCGAGTCGCCGCACGTGAAGCTGTGCCCTAAAGTGACCGTATACAGCGGGCATGTGAACAGGGCCGCGGTACGTACGACTGCACATTGTACGTACCTGTGTACACTGCCGCTAATCGGTCAGTAACATCAGCGAGACGTACCTAGTACACGTACAGCGGAGCTGCGGAGTGCGCGGTAATGCAGGTTGGAGCCATTAGGCCGGGAGGCACTCCATTACCGGCCAGTCGTACTGTCGCCCGGCGGACGCGCCGTGACATCGTTACTCGCTCTGCGCGACACCGACTATCCGGTTGTCGGGCTACAAGCTCACCCTTCGCTCGGCTCACTCGCTGCCTCGCGCCACGTGACTAGATGTGAGTGCCCGATACAATGCCGTGCATACCGTACACCACGCCATACTGAACGCGGGACACGGTTTTGCAATAACGTGATGTTGGCTTGCTCCGTATCTGGTGAGACTGGCAGCCACCTAGCCGTTTTGAACATATTGGGGAGAAGGCTTGCGCGAGATGAATCCGGTACATCAATGCATAGGTACATATCGTCGATTCTTGGGAATGGACGCATTGCACGATGGAGTGTTTGTAAACGATGATACATTTATTACATTTCATTTGCACCATGGATTGTTGAAAAGCAAAACATTTGGTTACTGTCATCGGAACTTCACATTTGCATCGTGTGATGACAGACAAGAGACCGCACACAGCGCGTCGGTAGCCGCCTAGTGTACCTATGTACAAGCATGTTATGCATTGCGCAAATCTGATGGGGTCGCGTTCGCAAAGCGTTTCGATAGGTAATAAATGTGTTGCGCTCGAAACGATTTAATTAATTGTTACTCAGTGTGCCGTCACGAGAGCGTCATGGACACGTAACATTGCTAGCACGCGGAGGCAGGCGGCAGTGTGCAGGCGCTGCGGTATCTGTCTGCAGTCTCCTTCGCAACATGTCAAGTGTTTGAAACTCTGTTTGAAGTATCGAAACACAACTCCTACTTAAAACACGTTGAAGCGGTATTTTTTGCTAGTTCCCACTTTCGTAAGGTCGGCAGTAGGCACAGTCCACGGCTCGAGTCTTGATCGCTGATAAGTGATGACAGTTGACGGATGACAGCCGTACCGCTGTACCGCAGTTCAGCACGCGCAAGCCGGCCTCTGATCGCGCTCCAGATCCGACCTGCACGCGACCTGCTGCGCCTGCATGTGTGCAGGGCGCGGCGTGTGCGACTGTGTCCCCATGGTTATCAACCCCAGCGGCGACGCTGATAGTACGCACGTTTCCTTTCAGCCGACTTGCTATCTTCTAATAAAAGTGGTGAATACCTATTAGTACATTGTATTGTACACGGTTACTTACAACTGAAAGAAATAATTGTGTAAGAGAAATTGCACAATGAGCGATGTTATCGGTAGCCCCAATCTTCTACAAACAACCTGTGGTTGGATGAACATGAGGCGGGAAGCAATAAGATAACAACTTGTTTAGAACTCGAAGTCACTAATATTTGAAGTCATATTGTAGTGTGCGCCGTAAGCGTGTCTCTATAGACTTATCCTAAAACCACGACAGTAATGCGGTCACGTTCAGTTTATTGCTATAGGGCATTACCGCCGCAGCACAATGACTTTGACGTTGTGAATTTTGCTACATAGCTTTACTGTCAACTCACATACCTCATCACAGAATTCTTAGCCGCGAACGAGTTCCAAGAGATAGACATGATCACATTACAGACAGAACACAGCCGCTCTGTGCAGTCGTGCGGCGTGCACCGAGTACACGAGTGCTGGTGTCCTTACTAATTGAACACACGTGTTTCAATCTGCAATTATTGTGTTTTCCTGCGCCTTTTATTTCTAACTGAACTTCACTAACACTGCATTATTGTCAAATGAAACTGAAACAATTTCATTGTAAACATAGGTGTCTGCACAAACAAGGGTGCGCTGGTAACTGAGTGCATCTTCATTTGCTCTATGATGATGGTATTAGGGTTAATCAAAAGGACATCAGATTGATTGTGTCCTAATCGTACCCGAGGTGTTGTGCGACACAGTCGCGGGCAGTGCCAGCAGTAAGTATGCAGTCGCGGAGATAACCTGTGCAACGCACTCAACTTGCTTTATCCGCATGTAACAAGTGTGAAGTGTAACCGCGCGGTCGTTACACTCCTCTCTGTTCGGCTATTTCAGATATTCACCACAGAGCGGTGGAAAATTACTTTAGTGTGTTTTGCTCGGAAAAGTTTCATAATCATTAATGGTCGTTACTGTGTAACGTCTTATTTCTTTATGTTCAACCTACAAAAGTCAGGTAAATAATATCTCGCTTGTATACGTTGATCATAAAGAGTGTGAGTACGGAGTTGCTGGCGACGGGTCGTGGGAGCGCGCGGCCGCGGGGCGACGGACAGGAAGCGCGCGGAGGGGCCGCTGACGAGCTGTCACCGCGGACTGAGCACATCGCGCCTCGCCCTGGAGCCTGCCACTACTCGCTGTGACCTACATACACGAATAGGTTCGCTCAGCGACTGCAGCACGACGCTGTGTCCCCTGCGCTGCTCTCTCGAGGAGCACGGGCCCCAACACACAGGTTAAAACATTCCGCTGAAACAATCACTAGTAAATCGTCGAACTAAAGTTCATTTATTTATTTACACACACAATGAGCTCATCACAACAGTATAACTAAAGCAATGCCATAAGTAAGCGGGTAGAGCTACGAGACCTGGCTGGAGGCCTTAATTGTAAGGCATCCACAGGTAAGCCCGGTTAAGCAGCAAACAACCTCCTAGGTTGAACTGCGAGACGCCATACTGAAAAAAAAAAAATGCTGTAAAGTATAAACTCTGTTTTAATTCTGGGAGTACACAAGCGACCAGCGCATGTAGGTACTCTAGTGGCAGTTTATTTGAGCAGCCCGCTGTACTTGCCGCCGTAGTATACAAGGGATGGAGAACATACGTTGTCGGATGAGCGGCGCGGAGCCGCGTACTGCGTAGCTACGTGCTCCCTGGCGGACTACAGCAGCGGACAGGGGCACTTGTAACAACAATATGTTTTAAATTGCGAGATTATACGTGTTGTTTGTGCGGCGCGTCGCCGAGTCGGTGAGAGAGCAACACTCACTCTACCACTCAGCGGTTTTTAATTACCTATTTCTTTTTTCAGGCATGTTACGTGCGTCTGGGTTGTATCGATGCCTCGGCTAAGATACAGCCGGCATGCACACACAATGTGTAGAAGCGCATGTGTTGTCCGTGCGGCCGTGGCGGAGAGGCGGGTGAGGGGAGAAGGGGGGGGGACTGGAGCTCGGCCGTTTACCTAAGTATGCTTTATAGTTTGTACGCAGTAAGTTATACTATACGACACCCTCGTCCTGCGCTACAGTGTATCAAGTCTGAGGGCCGATGCCTGCCGGGGCTGCGGGTTGTTCGAAAGAGATACCGCGCCCCCGGAACGCAAAGGGCACATGAAGGAACATAGACGGGTTTTAGTCAGTAAAAGTCTGACACTAAGGGCGGGGGAAGTTATTTGATGATTTCCCGTATATTAAAAAAAAAAAAAAAAACTGTGTATCAAGTGCCGCCGGGAGCCGGCGTGCGCACTACATCTCAAGCACCATCCAATCGCGGCACGTCTTACAAGAGCGTTGTCAGTGGTTACACACTCTGACTGTAATTTAAAACTAACTCTTAAGTTCAAGGTGTTAGCATTTATTTTAACATAACGTCAATTTTACATGGAGACGGACGTCTGCCGTACAGATGTTTTGCACATTAGAATAACACGAATGACTAGTTGAATAGGAGCGCCGGGTCGCACGGCGGCCGGGCGCGGCGCAGCGCCGGCTGAGTTCGGGGGCGAGCTGCTATCTGCTTTATGATTATAACAGCTCGTTTGTTCGGCGCTCGGAATGCGTTATCAACTGCTATTTGAACAGTCCTAAACAATTGTTCTGTGACGTAATCACGTCAAACGCTACGAGGGCTCCATCACTCCCCGCTGACTGCTCACTTGCCGTCACTTGACCGTGCCCGGTGTCTGCACCGTGCTGTCATGGACACGCTCACAACATTTGCAGCAAGAAACGTGCTTTCATTAGTTCTCTAGTAACGGATTCCTAAAACTTACCATAAAAAATGTAACCATAGTGACAAACAAATGCTCTCAGTCATAAGTATTGGTAGGTTTATTACAACGAGCAGAACAACCAGTAGAGAGCGCATGTGGAGGCTACCGCGGTCACCAAATGTATGCTACTTTTAGCCGCTAATTTCTAATCTCGATAGTGCTGTTCGCAACATCGCGACGATTTTATATCGATCTAATTTAAAATATATCAATATAATCTTTCTTATTTTTGTATTTTTATTGCTTTATTTTAAAAGATGCTTATGCCCTTGGCTTTGCTAACAAATGTGCAGAGAATGAATAATATGTATGTTGAAATACAACTTTACTTGTACATAACAGAAAAAACTGTAAGCGTATGAAGCCTATGCCTGCGTTTTACACAAATGTTTAGTTTAAGATCATTATATAAATAAAAAAGATGTTTCACCGACGCCAACAAAAGGAAGTTTTCAACACGACACTTATTTTTTTTTTACGTTTGATTACGACTAACTTTTCACAGTGTAATCTGACTTCAATGATTCTTTTTTTTAAGAATAGTATTTATATCTCAAAGTTTGATTTTGGGCTAAAAGGGGCTGAATGGCGCCAGTATGTGAACACTTTGCTAACCCCCCCATTTATTTGTACACGTGCTGTAGTTAACGCTAATGTAATAAGTTAAAAAAAAAAGTATGTTTCGAGTATAATGCATTAAAACTTGCTAACTTCCCAACGATGAGATTGAGAAGAAATTTGGATTAAAGCTACATAAGAAAATTATATCTGATTGTATAAATTAAATCTTGTAAATAAATACCTGTTTTATTTCAAAATCGAATCAGAAATCTCCGTTTCAAACAAAGTCAAATAATTATCGATATCGATATTTTTAAAGTGCATTTTTGGAATCACTAGATAATCCGTTGTCATTTGTTTGTGAATTCTTCACCCAATCACAGCGGCGAGTTTTACCTCTCCCCCCGCCGTTTTTAGGTGACTTTGATTTAGAACAAAAACTTGTCAATGAGCTCTCTACTGGTTGTTGTGCTCTGTGGTTTATTATATCCATAATTTTTGTAAACATTTCTTACATTTAAAATTGACACCAGAATTTACACAAACGCTCAAGCATTCAAACGGATTACGACTGGTAATATTAACTATCAGTTTTGCATATAGGAACCGAGCATAAGTTAACTAATGAAACAGTAAGGATAGTAAGGGGAACGTTATAGTGAAGTCAGTGTAGTGTGTATCAAGTGGTGGCTACTTCGTCTGTGGCGTGCATTACCTGACCAAGTAAGCAAGGAGCAACTCATGAACGTAATGACTGTCAAAGATCTACGAATGACAGCCGGGAACAACGGCTTTACGTGCTTTCCGAGGCAGGGGGGCGCCACACCACCAACTTCCATCAGTCGCAATACCTATATATATATTTATTTTTTATGGCCTGCCCCGTTGGTCTCATGGTCGCAAGCGCCACTGCTGAGCGTGGGGTCCCGGGTTCGATTCCCAGGTCGGGCAAAAAGTGTTATTGGGGTTTTCCATTAGGAATTTCTCAGTGGCAGCCCGGAGTTTGGAAGTTGGTGGTATGACACCCCCGTGCCTCGGAAAGCCCGTAAAGCCGTTGATCCCGACTGTCATTCATAGATCATTGACAGTCGTTACGGGTAGTCAGAAGCCAAGAAGTCTGACAACCAGTCTAACCAAGAGGTATCGTGTTGGCCAGTAACTGGGTTGTGGAGGTCAGATAGGCAGTCGCTCCAAGTAAAACACTAGTATTCAGCTGCATCCGGTTAGACTGGAAGCCGACCCCAACATAGTTGGGAAAAAGGCTAAGCAGATGATGATGATGTATTATGAATTTAAATAGGTACAGTGGAGGTGCATGTAGTGGTGAGTGCCTGCCCCTCCCGCGCCGGCTCCAACACGCGCCGCCAGCCACACCTCACCGAGAGTCGCCTGCACGCAACGCGTCATGACGACAGGCTCTCTTTACATAGCTTTCTGCTGATGTTTATTTGAACTCCTTCTAGGAGTGAGACTTCTGTCTCGCGTTGATCAGTGGCGTTCAGTGAGTAGAACGGAGACCGCGGGGCCCGCCGCGCTTAGGGTTACCAGATGAAAAAATCAGAAGTCCGGAGAAAAGGCCTGATTTTCATTGAAAAATCCTGAGATCCATTACATTATCAAAATTTTCTCTCGAATTTACTTAACAATTTAATAAAGTCGTAATACTATCGTTTTTGTGGATCTTACTTAAAAATGTATCATCACATATCAAAACTGATTAAGTACCTACTTGGATAAATAAGTACTGATTTTAATTGTGCAATTATTACCAAAGGAAGATAATTTTTAGTTTGTTTAATTTTTTATCAAAGAGATCTTTAAAATGTAAGCTATATTTTATTGAAAATTCAAAAAATCCTGAGATTTCATGAGATTTGCAAAATCCGGCCGCAATCCTGAGAAGAGTCCAAAAATCCTGAGATCTCAGGACAAATCCTGAGATATGGTAACCCTAGCCGCGCTCGATTAGCTGCCTCTCAATGCTGAGTAGTGATTCAGGGCGCGAACCGAACGCCAGAGACATATCCCTCGTCCGTTATACTCGTCTATTCACTAACACTATTGAGCGTGACACACTTCTTCAAGGGAAGTTTTCTTTCAATGCCGTGACACTTCATTTTCTTTTCAAATTCTTGTATTGGAGTAAATTATCTACTTTTAGTACAAGAATGTAGAGTATGACGCGTCTAGCGTTACCCACCAAAATAACTTGTAAGTGATGGTAGCTTGTGTCCGGCTCGCTAATAATAACCTCTCTCCGGGTGATGACGCGCGACACTCGACAGCCTCTGCCCACACCCGCGCGGCGGCAGCGTGCAGCGCCCGCGTCAGCAAGCCGTACATGTATGTGCATACACAAGGCTGAGCAGACATCTATACTAATAATATTATAAAGAGGTAAGATTTTTGTAAGGTAAGTTGTTTGTTATGACAAGTACCTACAATGATACATGCAAGTACGGTCAAGTACCGGTCACTTATTACCAGTACACATATAGTATGCGATCGTTACTAGCATCGCTGAGCCCGGCGCTCACGGCTTACACCACGCAATGCTTGTAGCACACCGCACACACGAATACAGCTGCAAAATCGCTCCGAATGCTTCTCAATCTCAAACTCAGCTTAACTACAGTTTCGTTTCAGAAATAAAATCATTTGGATTTGTTCATCGTTGGCAGAAGTCGTCTCTATCATTATTCTCTCCGAGTCTGAAGAGAGAGCGCAGAAATAACAAAATGTGGGAGATTACAAGTCCATTTGGTCGAGTTTAATAGAACGCGGGATTCCGCGCTCTATTAAACTCAAAGGAATGATTATTCCTTTAGGTCAACGAAAGAAATCGCGCCAAGTCGAGCAAGACAAAGCTTTGTTATGAACAATGAGCTTGTTGTATTTTCATCCAACTCCTTGTCCGAGAGAGATGTGCTTGCGGTACATACACCAACACACAGTCATACGTACCATCACGCCTGTATTCCCTGAAGGGTTAGGCAGAGGTGGCATTGGTACAATCACACGTACTTACAAAGAAACATCACATTGCCTACTCGCAAATGATACATTCGCCCGAGGCGGTCACCGAGCAGGACTTCACGCTTTAGAGCCCGTCAGCTGATTGTGTGATGCCTGGCGTTACTCCCGGGCACTCCGGAGCTGTGCACTGTTCCTGTGGGGCACAGCCGAGATAAGGCGCATCAGTGCTCACTACCTACTTCACGCACTCTACCGCCAAGTCTATTAATTTGATATGTCAGGTTTGGTTGCAAGCCAACTTTAGCCAACTGCTTCTATTGTTACGTTCTCCTCTACCATTTGTCAGTCGAGCGTCTGGTGTCGGCCGCCGCCCCGCGCCTCCCCGCCCCGCGCCACTCCCCGCATACTCACAGCGAGTTTACGTGGGACACAACATTTCTTACAGACCGCTTTGAGTGATGGCAATTACGACGAGCCGCTGTGACAACTTCGCGTAGCGTTTGAAGTTCTTTTATATGAGGTCGGTGCTGTCACTTCCAATCATTGCTCACTCGCTCGGTAGGACCCTGTGAGAGACTGCTTCGAGCGAGTGGAGTTACGAAAATGAATATCTAGTTTGCTGAGTGGGTGCGCGCCGGTGCTCGTGCCTAGTTGTAACGTAGGACCAAGTAGGGTGTGAGGTAATTAAAGTAGTAGTAGTAACGGTGCACAGCTGGGACGAACTGCCGACATGATGTAGATTCGCGCGTGCCAGCCGCGCTCCCGCGCCCGTCTGCACCGGACCTTTACAAATGGAACGGTTGTATGATTTATGACGACTTTGTATGCGAGTTCGCGTTTAAAGCAGTGGATCATATTATTACATAATTCATCATCGGTTCGCAACCACTCAGCGAGAGCGACGCGCAGGCTCCGCGGGATGTCTTATATTTGACGTCCGCAGCTGTCACGCGCAGCCGCACTGTGCGTACATCCATCCTCGGTGTACGTTACATAGCTAAGATATTTTGAACAACACTCAATAAAAGCGCGCAGGAGTCGCGACCCACTAGCAGTGACCGCACTACGCGATGTGCGGCCGCGCTCACTCAACTCCAGTGAAAAGCACTGAGCCGTCCAAGATGAAGGGAACTGTTTACTTAATGGGTGATGTGAGTATAGCTCGCACCACTTCTCACCACATTCCATCTCCCACTCAACCAAACCCACAAACAGACTCTGAGTGTTATTTCGTTGATCTAAAACATCCAGAATGAAAGTTGTCCTGTCTTCTTGCACTAGTTCTATGGTCGCTTACTGACCTGACACCCGGTACCCAGACTGGCACCGAGCCTCGCACATCAAGCGCTCTAGGGTATCTGTAGGGTAGGGTTTAGCAATTTTGAAATGGGCGTAAGTTAGAGCCCAGTAAACATTTAGACTAAGGGTTGTTGACTTGTTGTACATTCGTCACATAGTAAATTCGCCACGCAAATAAGTATGTTTAAAATCGTCACAATTCTCAATTGCAAAGCGGCCCTTGACAGATCCGTGCTCACAGCTGACTCTAATTGCGATAATTATCTATATTAGACTAATTACGATACTTAAATCACCATCACGCCTGTATTCCCCGAAGGGTAAGGCAGCACAGTTCGCCGGTATATTTAGGTGATTAGGTCCCATGTAATAGGGGGCGAGCCTATTGCCATTAACCGGGCACAAATCCAAACTCCGAGCTGCTCCTCAGAATTTCATAGAAAAACCCATAACATAACAAACCAAACCATAGCACTTTTTGCTCGACCTGGGAATCGAACCCAGGACCTCTAGCTTAGCAGTCGTGCTTAGGACCACTAGGCTAACGAGGCTGTTAGACCAACCCTCTTTTTTTTTATAGACGGGAAATCATCAAATAACTTCCCCCGCCCTGGTCGGGGCGGGAGGGAGTGTCAGACTTTTACTGACTAAAACCCGTCTATGTTCCTTCATGTGCCCTTTGCGTTCCGGGGGCGCGGTATCTCCTTCGAACAACCCGCAGCCCCGGCAGGCATCGGCCCTCAGTGGCCCATAGTGTACCTACTGGAGAAATTCCTAGACTGGACAGTTTAAAAATAAAATATATAAAGCTAAAAATACTAGACTGGTGGGTAGACTGGTAGAAAATGCCTAAGGCATTAAGTCCGCCTTTGTACGGTGTATTTTTTTACATTTGTGCATAAAGATTTAATAAATAAATAAATAAAAAGTTTGGTTGTTTTTTTTATTGGAAAACGTTAATCTCCAATTCAGAAAATTCGGTCGCTTAGATAAAGCCACTTAATACATGAGAGATGTATCTCAAAAATATTTGGGAACCGGACGAAGTCGCGGGCAAAAGCTAGTAATCTATAATTGTAAAATACTGCCCTGACTCTTGTACGGCCTGGACCGCTACTTATATGTAGAACGTTGGATTCAGGGAAGCAGTTCCTACTTCCTACACCCGCTACTGACGGAAACTCCTTGGATTTATAAACTTGAAACTGTTCGAGACATCTAAGTAAATAACAGCATTATGCTTTCCAAAAATATCCCCCATAATTGGTTTAAAACACTCCCCTTCAATTATTAGAAACTCGAATAGTATTGTGTAGGCGCGGTACATACAACTCGATACTACAGTCACAGTGTTCTGTTTATTTCGCTCACTCGACATGTGCTGCGTGCCCGCACTCCCTGCTGCCTAGCATGCTATACAGCTAGCTCAATAAGTGAACGGTACGTTTTGCTGAGATTTACATACGGTAAGTAAAACGTTTACCTGTATTATTATTGCTGTGATTGCATTACGCAAATGCCTTGATTGGAACGGAGCAGTACATTTAGCAACCCGCTCAAACACATCGCTCCTGCTGGAGCCAGTCAGCGAGCGCTCGTTGGGTGTCATGGCGGCACGGCGCTATGCTCATTATGAACACACTCGTGTTCGGTTTTCTCATAGATTGTTATAAAATAACGTATTGTCACGTTAGGAAGTAGCGCGCCAGTCACTTCACATAACCGTTGTGAATTGTTGTAATCAGAGCATATCAAATGGAATTCAATGGTACATTACTTGTGGCGCGCACACGACGCCTCGCGCGGCGCTGCGACACCGGCACGCCGCGCACTACGCATCCCGCAGAAGAGCCGCGCTGCTTTAGCACTGTCGCCCATGTTTTAGCCGGGAAATGCTCACTACGTGTAGCTAATATTCGATAAATGTTTGAGATATTTACAGAGAAGCCGATTAGCCGATACTACTTATTTAATCTGTGCCGATACATGGTTACAAAATTGTTTATTTGTTACCACGTGAAGGTATTTAATTACTCCCGGTCCGTAATTGCGTTCTGTTCGTTCTTGCGTTGTGGCACTGCCGGAGTCGTGGCTCACAGAGCCGACGTCGCCGTGAGTCAGCGCGTGCGGCTCGCTAACATTTGAACATCTTGAACTGAGACTAAACAGCGCCGGCCGTGACTACATCATTATATTTATGAGTGTTAGTCGTTCATCATTACGAGCGTTTTTTTCTTTGTAGGGATGTAGACATACAAAGCATACGGAATACAGGTTGCACGCAAAGGCGTCAACGCCATGTCTATGGCTCGGCGAAAAGGCAGGATCCTTTTCGCCAAAAATTGTTTGGCAGATTATTACTTGCGAACCATTGCCAACCAACGTTTCGCCGATGTTTCACTTTGACAACTGACGATTAGCAAATTTTTGTAAGACAACGTTTCATTTGGCAAAATTATAATTAAGCAGATTATTATAATGACACAAAACGTTTGGAACATTTATCATTTGTCAAACATTTCACTAGGCCACAAAACTATTAGACGAATGACGTTTTGTCAGTGTAACAGTTCCCTTTTCATATACATATTGATATAATAATAAAAAATAAAATAAATACATTTTTTTTTTAATTTAAAAATCTCAAAAATAACAATAAACCTTTAAATTGTCTGCAATGCAGAGCACTTTTTCCTCTGATTCCTATCAGAAAGTGAAAAGCGAAAGTGTTGTGTTTGAAAGTGCGAACGAAGCGAGCTCGGGGACTCGGAACACCCCGACTCGGACAGGTTAGGTTAGAAGTGGATGGCGGGGTCTAGAGAGCGAGCAAAGCGACCGAACAGACCCCGCCATCCACTTCGTAGATATTTTTTTTGTAAACCCTTGAGCCCGACTATGCCTTTTAAGCCTCTAGGGCAGTCTAGGGCAATGTCTGGCTCTAATATCTCAGGGCAAATAAGTAGGACAATTATTTTACAAAATTTAATCAAGTAATATAATTATATCACTAAACTTGAACCGTATTATAGATTTGGTAAACAAATAAACAACTAAATGAATATTACGCAAACTAAAACATTCTGCTACTTGAAAGTTGACATTTTAAAAAGTGACATTATGAAAAGCAAACCAAACGTACAGTTGGTAACTGTGAGGTTGGGAAATAAAACAAAATTATGTGATAAATTGGCATTATGATTATTCGGCAAAATAAAATTCTGCGAAACGTTGGTTGGCAAGTGAAAATCTGGCATAAAACAATTTTCGGCGAAAAGGCAGAGATCCCTATGGCTCACTTGCTGCCGACGCTTGACTCAGTTGCTATCGAATTTGTATATCTTTATACAATAGCAAACACGCCTAAGACACATTGAAATGTGACCCCAAGTTAGTAACTAATACTGAGTTAAGTTTTCGACGCAAGTAGTCCACTCTAACAAAGTAGGTACCTTTCCAAAAGCTACACATAGTGCATTCAAACGCGCGTATGGCTACAGTTTCAATTTATTCCTCGTTTTTGATCTGAGAGTTTTTTTTTCTTCGAGATGGGTGATGTTTTTTAATGAATAAATCTTTCCCTATCTTAAAACTCATTGCACGACGAAATTACTAATCGCTATCAATTAGATCTATGAGGCGTTTTACACTCAATTTGTCAATTTAATCGAATTTAGATTTAAATTAAAAAAAATAGCGTAACAAGTAAACGTTGCGCAACTCGTGGCGCACCAGCCACGGCATCGGCACCAGCTCGGCGTGTGCGGCGTGTGCTGGCTGATCCACTCGTCACCTTCGACTCGCCCACTGCGCGCGCGTCTCTCTGGCTAGTAGCGTTACTCTGTTGGATACTGCTCCCTGAATAGTATTGGGAGGCTCCTCCCCGCGCCCCCCTTGACTCTTGCAATGTTAATATCCACTAGATATCAAATGACTGAGCTCGATATGTATGACATAGACATCTGTTGCAGCAGCTTGCCATGTAGTTCCGTGTAACTCAGAGCGATAGCTGCACAATGAAACTGCCACTGGATAGTAATTAGCCGAGCACTCGTCATTATCTGAACTGCTGAGCAGAACCAGCTCCGCGCAGGGAAAAGCGTGACCGATCCGTAAACAACAGATAGCCAATCACTAATTAAATGAACCCATTATGTTAAAAGTATCTACTTTATTTATACACGTTTGCACTAATGTTATTGTTAGCACGGAGTAGGTAGTGGTCCCGTCATGTCGATGCAGGCGGCTACAGACCACGAGTGAGGTGGACATGTGGGTGGAACATGTGCTAATGAAGAAAATCATGTTCCACCAAAAGAAAAGTACTTAAGAAGAATTGTTTAAACACTTACTGGCAGGGAATCGAATATGGGAACCTTACTAAACGTGTACTTATCTAGATGAGCCATCGGGGTCATCAGGATTCAGATTTATGAATACCCATGTTGAGTGTTCAGTGTGGCGCTATTGCGAAGTCCGACGGGGGCTGCGAGGAGTGCTTGCCTTACCAGCAACGTGTTCGTGGAACATTGAGCAATCTACGTGTGTAACGTGTCGTTTGAAGCGACATTCGCCACTCCCGGCCCTTTGAGCTTACCGTGGAATCTCACTGAAGCTTGTCTGTGGTGTCGTCGTGGACGCGCTGCCTGAGGGAGACAGGGCAGCCAGGCCTGCCAGGGAGACAGGGCAGCCAGGCCTGCCAGTGAGACAGGGCAGCCAGGCCTGCCAGGGAGACAGGGCAGCCAGGCCTGCCAGGGAGACAGGGCAGCCAGGCCTGCCAGTGAGACAGGGCAGCCAGGCCTGCCAGGGAGACAGGGCAGCCAGGCCTGCCAGTGAGACAGGGCAGCCAGGCCTGCCAGTGAGACAGGGCAGCCAGGCCTGCCAGGGAGACAGGGCAGCCAGGCCTGCCAGGGAGACAGGGCAGCCAGGCCTGCCAGGGAGACAGGGCAGCCAGGCCTGCCAGTGAGACAGGGCAGCCAGGCCTGCCAGGGAGACAGGGCAGCCAGGCCTGCCAGTGAGACAGGGCAGCCAGGCCTGCCAGGGAGACAGGGCAGCCAGGCCTCCCAGGGAGACAGGGCAGCCAGGCCTGCCAGGGAGACAGGGCAGCCAGGCCTGCCAGGGAGACAGGGCAGCCAGGCCTGCCAGTGAGACAGGGCAGCCAGGCCTGCCAGGGAGACAGGGCAGCCAGGCCTGCCAGGGAGACAGGGCAGCCAGGCCTGCCAGTGAGACAGGGCAGCCAGGCCTGCCAGGGAGACAGGGCAGCCAGGCCTGCCAGTGAGACAGGGCAGCCAGGCCTGCCAGGGAGACAGGGCAGCCAGGCCTGCCAGGGAGACAGGGCAGCCAGGCCTGCGAGGGAGACAGGGCAGCCAGGCCTGCCAGTGAGACAGGGCAGCCAGGCCTGCCAGGGAGACAGGGCAGCCAGGCCTGCCAGGGAGACAGGGCAGCCAGGCCTGCTAGGGAGACAGGGCAGCCAGGCCTGCCAGTGAGACAGGGCAGCCAGGCCTGCTAGGGAGACAGGGCAGCCAGGCCTGCCAGGGAGACCGGGCAGCCAGGCCTGCCAGTGAGACAGGGCAGCCAGGCCTGCCAGGGAGACAGGGCAGCCAGGCCTGCCAGTGAGACAGGGCAGCCAGGCCTGCCAGGGAGACAGGGCAGCCAGGCCTGCCAGGGAGACAGGGCAGCCAGGCCTGCTAGGGAGACAGGGCAGCCAGGCCTGCCAGTGAGACAGGGCAGCCAGGCCTGCTAGGGAGACAGGGCAGCCAGGCCTGCCAGTGAGACAGGGCAGCCAGGCCTGCCAGTGAGACAGGGCAGCCAGGCCTGCCAGGGAGACATGTGACATAAATATGATTCATCCATAAAACTGACTGCCACGCTTTGTGATGACTGCTACACTAGAAGTCTTGGGTTCGATTCCCAGGTTGAGCAAAGTGTTTATTTAATTATTCATTAACGAAATGGAAAACCAACAGCTATACAGGAAAAAAATTTAACCAGTGCGTAAATTTTGCCATAATAAACTTCAACACGTTTATTTACACGTATATTTTATTTTGATATGTCTTAGTACTAAAAAAAAAGTTATCGCTTACGAAACATGTTTACTTAAAAACCATATTTTATTGTCACTCGGCGCTAGCGCATTCCCCACCCCCTCACCCCAGCCATGCGCCCGGGCGGCGGCCGCGAGTTTTCATTGATAGTATGGCGAACAGATTATTTCCATGTTTTGCTTATTTCAAACTCGGATAAGGATGAACATTTTTTTTTATTATTTTTTTAACTAAACACGGAAATGTGTTCTATTACCGACACTGAACTAGGTACCAAAAAAATTTACGCACTGGTTAAAATCTTTTCCTGTATGTACATAAAGTGAATACAGATATTGAGCATGTTTCATTAAGCCAGTTAAAATTAAGAAATATAGTCATACAGTGCAACGAACAGCAGCACACAACTATCTACTGTTGAGTAATTCAACAGGTTCACACGGATATACATATATATTATTGGTATAGAGGTCTGAAGGATTACAAGCAGCAGAAAGAAAAATAAGTAAAACCGTTATTGTGTCTTTCAATTAAATTCTCAGTAGCAGCTCGGAGTTAGGATTTGTACGCTATGGCAATAGGTTCGCCATCGCCACCTATTACATATATGGGACTTAAAAACATACCGGCGAACTGTGGGTGTGCATTGGTTACACCTCTGCCTACCCCTTCCGGGAATACAGGCGTGTTGGTGTGTTGCGTACATAAAGTAGCGCACCACTACGTAGCGCAGCTCTCTCATCTGTTCACGCTAATGATGCCGAACCCCAAGCAGTGCGGGAGCACTCGCAGTAACTGCGCTGCACCCGCCACGAGTCACAGGTGACACATTGTGCCCGTAGCTACTGCTGACAGCCACGCCGCCGCCGCGCGCCTGGCTCGACATGGAGGCCCTCGCAGTCGGCGCCGCGGGCAGGCGTAGTGCGCGGGGGGCGCGGTCGGAGCGCGGCGTGCGACCGACCGACACTAAGCCGGTAACAGAGCACTCTGAAGGCGCTTAATGTCGCTGCAGCCTCCACCTGCCACTCTGACGGTATAATACCACTTCTGAGGTCTCTAAACAGGATTTTGACTTGGGATTAAGAAATGTTTCCATCACCGGGCACTGAATAATACAAAACCTATTTAGCAGTATACGGATCAACACCCGCCCAAGGATTTATTTAATTTAGTTCTAAATTGTGCGCGTCGCGGGTTCGTTTCCCGCACAGAACAAATTTTAATATTTGTATGATCTACATATAGTTGTTCCGGGTCTGGCTGTATGTGAGCTTATGTGTTTGTAAACGCACCCACGATACAGGAGAAAATCCTAGTGTGGGGGAAACTTTAAAAAAAATAAAATAATAATAACAAGTCTGAGTTAGTTCCTAGAGAGAACCTATTAATATTTTTAAGATAAGCGTCGGCGTCGCCGCGTCTGGCGCCCCCTGGCCCGCTAGCGGTCCCCCGATGCGACACGCGACGTGGCTACGTTTATACATAGTACGGACTTATTTAATCTGTGGTACGGACTAGGAAAAACAGAAATTGTTCCCGAAATCAAACTGTCACCTATTTGTAGTGAATTAATAATGTAATTATTGGATATCATCAGTTTATTTTTTTAAGTAAGGAAAATTTAAAAAACCTTTTTTTCAAAATCTTACTTTATTAATCATGCATAACACAGTCTCAAATATCTAACTTGGAACGCTTCCGTAATTACTTACGTTACTAGAGTAGTCCACACTTTTTCTAAAGTTATAGACTTTAGAAAAAGTGTGGAATACTAATTTCTTAATCGAAGCTAAATCTATAATAACTAATAATCTATATTATACAAAGTTTAATAGAATTTGATGTTACTTTGTGGTAATGTTAATACATTACCACGAAGTAACATCAAATTCTATATGTAAAATAATATTTTCATATGTAAAAATCGATACTTTCATAAATCGATCGATTACGTGCCTCCCTATTTTTGACAAGTAAACAAAAAGTTGTCTGTTTTCTGCGCAGGCCGGTGTTTTAGTTTTGGCGGTGCGGCGACTGTGCTGAGTGCAAAAAAAAACAGGAAAGTAACTAAACATCGATAACAGACACACAGATATTGAGTATTGAGTATCGCACGGATTTTTAGTGACTTTCCTTTTTTTTATATTTTGCATTGCTTACGAACTCGAATGATTTTCTTCTCTTTTTGACTTGGCATTCGTTTAATGGACTTTGAATTGCATCACGTTTGAGAGTTGAGACTAATATTGGAACTGGCAAAGTGGCTTATACTGGCATCATTACATGATTCTCCCACCTTTTAAAAATGTATTGAAGCCCGTACTTAGTTATATTTAGGGCCTCCGCCCACGACCGATTTTTTACGGCCGATTTTTTCTCGGCGAGAATGGAACGTATGGATTCTAGTACATCAACGCCCACGGCCGAGAAAAAAACGGTCCAAAAACAAAATGTACGCATCCTGGCCGCCGATTATCGGTGAAAAATAGAAAATAGGGTAAATGCTCCAGTGAATGAACACTTAAGCATTCTTCAGACTTCAAAAAATCATTACATTATGTTGCCTCTAAAGTTAAAGGTTTTATATTTTGGTAATCTATGTCTACTAAAGAATATTTTTTAACTTGGTTTTACGACATAACCTGTATACTTTTTTAGATATTTGGCAATATATTGAAAAATACCCTAAAACCCCAGTGAATGAATGAAATTTTCCAGTAAATGTACAGCATTAGAACCAGTGAATGAA
This sequence comes from Caradrina clavipalpis, assembly GCA_932526535.1. NCBI lineage: Eukaryota > Metazoa > Arthropoda > Insecta > Lepidoptera > Noctuidae > Caradrina > Caradrina clavipalpis. The sequence goes on along the minus strand of OW052107.1, from coordinate 46,934 downwards.
CACAAGTTTTTGTTGAATTAATAGTTACGAAAAATCCTTATTATTATATCAAATGCAGTTCAAAATGGAATAAATAAATGAACATAAATCCTTAGCCTCTAAATCTCTGCGGGTTGTTCAAAAGAGATACCGCGCCCCCGGAACGCAAAGGGCACATGAAGGAACATAGACGGGTTTTAGTCAGTAAAAGTCTGACACTCCCTCCCGCCCCGCCCAGGGCGGGGGAAGTTATTTGATGATTTCCCGTCTATAAAAAAAAAAGCCTCTAAATCTGCTACAATCATTTTTTTTTAACAAAGTGTAAGCCTTTAAACTCTTACTTAATAATTATATACCTTCATAAGCCTAGCCAACGTCATCAATCAATTCATCTTGATATGAGCCGAACGATGTCCACTGCTGGACATAGGCACTTCAGTAGTACAGAAGTGATTCCGTCTTCCCCGGCACCTTGTTGTCCTTAAGTTGTTAAGAAGCCATATTTATCTCATATAGGCTGACGTCCGGGATCTCATCGGTGTAGTGTCAGGTCAGTCTAGCTCTTGGGTCTTTTGTTGGACTAGAGACGGGTTTTTAGAACTTCTCTACCTCCCTCAAAAGCTCTAGTTTAGACAAGATGATCCTGCCATCATTAGTCTCCAGCTTCGTCAGCATTTGAGGTGTGTCGCGTTTGATGGATTTCAGGATCTGCCTTATAAGCCGAGCTTATTCCGACTGAACCTGCACCCACTGAAGACTGCCCGTTCCGTTCCCGTCTTTCCTTTATGAGCTTGGGAGTAGAGTCTCAGAGCTTTGATGTATTTGTTAGTTCTCCGTTCTCTAAAATGATGATTACTAACTCAAAATGTGGTATTCATTTATTTATTGGTTACATTTTTATGACGAAAGCTTTTATTTAACATTATGAAAATGTTATAGTTCATTCACTAGATTTAATGAAATTAACGATTGGTCAGTGAATTAACGGTCGTTTATTCACTGGATTTCAAACGTTTTTTAATGCCAATGCTGGAACACTCAATAATTTACTTAAAACTAGCCAAAATTGCAATGAAATTGATTTGATACATATATTATAACTACCCATTACTCGAAATTATAAATAACTTATAGTACATGCTTCAATTACGGCTGCAAAGTGATATCAAAAAATTTGCGTCTGAACCAAGTCCTAAATTCTTGCCCGAACAAAGAAAATTTACACCAGCACTGCCAACTTTAAACGCTCGTCATTTTAAAACGAACAGTATCGCAATACATGAATGTTGTTACTATGTTAGAATAAAGAGCAGCAATTACAAAAAAAAAACAACTGCGTTGAGTAGAAGGTAATATCTTAGTTTATTATTTTTTGGAAAATACTCAGATTTGTTAATTCACTGGGGTGTGTTCATTCACTGGGGCACTTACCCTATGCGTCATGGATTTACTAGGGAAGAACGTTGTGTCATTGCTAAAGTCAAAAGTCTAAAGTCAAAAGCAGTTATTGCGAATTAAGTGTACAATTGTGGTGTTATGTTAAGTTAGTACTTATGAGTTTGAAGCATTTGAATAATAACAATAATTTATTATTAAAAAGCTTATTTATTTATTAATAATATGGTAAATCAAGGTTTTCTAAATTAATCGTCTGTGATTTAAATAAGTAAATAATATTGTGTTGATTTACGCAGGGTTTTAAATACCGGTAAATATTTATAAAATTACCTTTGACAGAGTTACCGTTAATATAAAAATAACGTTAATAGATTAAAAATATATATAATCAAACGAATTTAATAAATTATTAAGAATGAAAATAACATTCGTTTTCAACGACTAAGCTTGCTGACTTAAATCCAGGGCTTGTTAACGTTATGAAATCAAAAAATAATAATCGTTACGTAACGTAAATTTCCATGAACTCGAAAATTTTGAAAAAAGTAACTTTATTAACGTTATTTGATAACATTACCAGTAATATAATGTTAATGAACATTAATCGTTATTTATGAATTAATCGTTATTTTTACCGTTAAATTAGGTAAGTTGCCGTTTTGTACGTTTATATTAATTGTCACTGACTAACTATATTGGGCTTGTGGTCGCAAAGCGCGTCTGATCAGCGTGAAGTCGTGGGTTCGATTACCAGGTCTAATAATAACATATACGGTTACTTTTACATCGTTCTGCAGCTGAAACACTGGAACTCCAGTCGAGTAATAGTTGTTATTGCGTGTTTTTTTTTTAAGACGTCTCGAAGATGTTGGAAATTCGTCATTTTTTTTGTTATTCGAGTTAAATGTTAGTAGCGCTCCTGTCTGATCGATTAATGTATTCTTTAAAGGCTACCTTACGCATGTATAGTCGATAAGGTTTACACACAAATATGCCTTGACTGCAAGGAAGCGTTACTTCGCGTTCTTACTATTTCACAAATGTTTGTGTTATTTTATTTATTTTTGTTATTTATCGAAAATAATAGTGCCAATAGCTTCTGTTAGGTACTATGATGGATCTCATGACTTTTGATTTCAGAACGATGTAAAAGTAAGCGTGTTATTCTCACTCGTAAGAATCGGGCAAAGTATTGTTAGGCACTACATTAGCGCGACGCTAAGCTGGGCGACCCGCCACACCTCCGTCCTACGCTACTTCCATCTTAGAAAGATCAATTGTTTAAAAAAAAACGATAAAAATATCGTCAATAAACAATTTAACGATAAATTGTAACTTAAATAACCTTAAATCTATTAACGTTATTTTTATACTATCGGTAACTCTGTCAAATAAAAGTTGCGATATAAAATTTGACCTCTATTTTAAGCTCCTCCCTCGAAAGTCACCGACGAAAACACGGTCGTGGGCGTTGAAATTTTTGAAAAAACGGGCCCGTTTTTCTGCCCGATTATCGGTCCAAAAAAATCGGTCGTGGGCGGAGGCCCTTATTTAGGCGAATGAAACGACATATTATGTATCTACGTTTTGTTAGATTTTATTAGTCTAAGCATGTTAGCAGAGTGGCCATTGTGGCCTTTCTGGCAATAGATTAAGAAGAGCTAGGTGCAATAGCGCGCGTTGATGTCCTTTGTAGGGTATTTAGAAGTTTTGAGTGGGAACATTCCTCCTGTAAACAGTAAGGTATTCCTATACTACATAACCTTCGATAAACTAGATTCTATTAATACAGTACTTACAATAATCAGACGTGCTTTACGTTGCCACCAAGCGTTTTGGTGAGTCTCTAAATATGAGTATGTAGTAGTAGGTAGCAGACAATAATAACATTACCATTTCCCAGAGATCAAGTAGTAGGTAGAAGGCAAAAAACACGTGTTATGATTATAAGAGATACCAATAATAATTATTAATTATGTTTAAGAGCGCCACTTTATTAGTTTTCCTCTTTCACATAGTCAAGTGTCAATAACGGATTCTCTGTCCTTGATTTGTAAACCAATTCTTCCGCATCACTGACTACTTTAAAAACGTCGCGTTTCACACGAATTTGCACGTCTTCCGGTAAATCTCGCACAGTCTCGATTAGTCCCATGAAAAAGTCAGTGATTTTGTCTCGTTGCGGCGCGGGGGCGGGCGCGGCCGCGTACACGCAGTCCACCAGCGCCGGGAAGGGCGAGCGCGCCGGCTCCGCGCGCCCGTCGCTGCAGGCCGCCGGGCTGGCCGCCTCCTCGGCGACGCTGGTCTCGTCGTTGCTGGAGTCGGGGTAGTCTGCCGAGGAGTGCTCGTGGCGCGCGTCGTCCCTTAGGTGCGCGTTGAGAAATGTCAGTAAATGCTCATATTTTGCTCGTTTAATCATTTTAGCTCCTTGTTCGGACTTCATTTTCCGTAACTTCTGCGCGCGCCGGTAACAGTCTCGAAGCCGCTTCCATTTGTCTCTGCAGTCTCGAGCTGTGGAATTACGTTATAAGATATTGGTATCTAAACATACATTTATTAACCGACTCCAATAAGTCGAAGTTCAATGTAGAGTTCTTGTTCGTGGACGAGATATCTTTGGTTCCCTTTGGCAGCATAAACGTTACGCTTTTGTGCGACCTCATGCAGCTTCCGCCAGGAAGTTAGTATTTGTTAACAAGAATGTCTTTCCTGTTCCAGAGCCTCACGCTTTTACAATCAAATATTATAATTAAAAGCACATAGTTTACACTTCAGCTCAGCAATACAGACTACTTGAACGATCCATCATTTATTTTTTGTTTTTACGTGCATTTATGAAAGCGTGTTTTTCTAGTGTTATTTAACTATTCATTTTTTGGTAGTATCTGCCTCGTTAGCCTAGTGGTCCTGAGCACGACTGCTACGCCAGAGGTCCTGGGTTCGATTCCCAGGTCGAGCAAAAAATGTTATTGGGTTTTTCTATGAAATTCTCAGTAACAGCTCGGAGTTTGGATATGTGCCCGTTTAATGGCAATAGGCTCGCCCCCTATTACATGGGACCTAAATAATACCGGCGAGCTGTGGGTGTACATTGGTACACCTCTGCCTAACCCTTCGGGGAATACAAGCGTGATGGTATACTTATTTGGTAGTAAAATCCTATTGCTGTTAGGCGTTTAATTATACATAAGACATAAATGTACCGTAATGTTTCTCGTATATAATATAAAATGACGTGTATAATGTAAAAGTTATTTATTATTTATAATTGTTATGACATGTAGGTACTGAATTATTATAGAAGCATTTTTTTTCTTGACATTTTTTATTTTATATTTTTTATTGACATGATATTAATATCTATATATTTGATAGCTATTTTTAACCGACTTCAAAAGAAGGAGGTTATCAATTCTACCCGTATGTATGTAATATTTCCAGAACTGCCCAGTTTTCGTATTTATGTTAGTCTATATCAGTCTGAACAAATGTGGCAAAGGAGACTGGCGGGTTTCTTAGGAGCGTTCGGCCTGGTCACCTACACGGATAAGTTCAATGCTTCCTGATAGCATTATTAATTAGAAAACCATGTATGGTTGCCACTTTTTCTAAAAACTTGTCTGAAAGTAGATATAAGACTTTAACTTTTGATATTGACAGAAGGTTATGTTAAGGACGAAAATCAATATTGCAGAGTTTAATGTTAATTCACTAATAAAACATGAATAATAAGTATTATACTGTATTTTATTATTGTATAGGTTCGAAGCTTAAGTCTCAGGTTCAACATGGTTCAAGCAGGAATTGTGTTTGTAACCTGATTACCACTGATTACGTTGTGCAATTAGCACAACGTAATCTTTCCATTATCGTCACAATCCAAAATCGCTAACAATATCAAAGTCCGATGGTAATTCGCCAGGTCAGCGTTTATGCAAGATATACAGTCCAAAATACAAAGCCAAGGTCAAATATAATAATCAATAACACAGAGAGAAAACGACAAAACACCGGCGCAAGATTACAACAACAACAAACGTCAGATATTGACATAAAATATTGATGTACAGGTGACAAGTGACAGTTTGTTGCCAACCTAAAAACTATTTTCTATTTTTTAGTATACCAATGTAAAAAATCGATTACAGATACTAAGTGAATAATTAATTACAAAACCTGTGAATTACATTATAAATCCCTAAAAGAATACCTCATTACCCAGGCCAAGACCTACTTTGGGATATATGTGATAAAGGAACCAATCTCATTTTCAATCGCAATCATAATTTGAAAATTCGCAACAATCGATTTTTTAAATTGTACTCGCTATATTACAACTTATTTTTCTCCTCTTAGACAAGTTATCTGAAAATAGTATTGAAGAAAATAGTAAAACGTAAAAATCTACTTTTTTTTCGTATAAGTTTCATTTCTGTAGGAGTTTAGGCCTATAACCGCCAGTCTCCTTTCAAAAGAGTATGTTTGTATGTATGTTTTTATGTTTGTGTTCGTATATCTCCGTAACTCAAGTCCGATTTAAGTAATTCTTTTTTTGTTGTACTAGGTATTGTTCAACTTAGGTAATACTGCAAGTTTCGTCAAAATCGGTTTAGTCGTTTTTGCGATAGGGGATTTTAACCGACTTTTTATTACTTATTCATTATTAGTGGTGTCTTGTTAATTTACATAACATGACAATAGTACGAATCGGAGGCAATACAAAACTACTAATACTCATAGATACCGGATAAGCACAAAAATTTCATCAAAATCGGTCAAGCCGTTTCGGAGGAGTATGGCAACGAAAACTGTGACACGAGAATGTTATAATTATATTAGATTATTTTAAATGAATAGAATTGTATTAAATTTTCATTTTAATTTATTGCAATCTCAATTTTATGACTTTTATACATATTAATGCTATGTGTAAGATTGTGTAGATTAAAACAAACATTAATTGTATGGCTGAAATGCCGAATAAAGTGAAACCCAAATAAGTACTGATGCTTCCTATATTCATGCAAATGAATGTATCATTCATTCAGTCAGTCATAACATTTCAATTGTATTGTTATGAGCGCTACAGACGCACGGGGTCGCAGAGAAGCGTTTAGGTATGGAACCCTAAAAGGGCTGACAGTTTTTTTGGGGCAGTAATGTGTGTCGTGGAATTTATTTATTTCAGCCGAGTACAAGAATAAATAACATTACTAAAGAACAGACGTAGCGCCGGGCGCGGGGGATAGTGAGCAGCGAGGCCGCGCGGCGCGTCCGCACCGCGCGCGGCGTCGCGAGGCTGCGCCGGGCCGCCGGCCGCAGCCACCGAGCGGGGCCTCCGTCACCCCCAAATCTGTGTTTCCGTTTTTAAAGTAATATGTACTCTTTCTGTGCTTCTATATAGTTCAATATTTTACGAACAAATATTTCTCCTACAAACGCCGCTCATGCTCGGATGTTTTATAGACCGTAGTAGTTTAATAGAGCGTAGGTATTGACATTTAACAATGTGCACCTGACTAAGTATACGCGAACTGCTTAACGCTCGTACAAAACCTAAATTACCTAACTGGCATAAACATATTGTTACGTGTTTAGAACATCTTTAGAGAGCCGAGATTATACCGTGGATAAAGTAAATCGCACATAAGATATCGGTGCCTCTCGGTGGCCCACGCTGTGCAAATTGACGTAGGTACACATTGAATTATCTTATAAGTCAAATACCAAATAAGTGAAAGTGCAGGCATGCATGGGGTGTGACGGTACGTAGGTTGTACATACGCGAATGCTTCAACGCGTCGCCGATCTGCTTCCAGGCGAGGTCTCTCCTCGTGCGGACGTCATACAGCGGGTGGTTCAAGTCGTACAGTTCTCTACGCGCACGAACCATGTTTATTAACTTTTCTTCGTCCATTTTAGCAACTGTAAAGAGTTAAGAAGCAATAAATACCTGCCTAGGAATAACTCATGATTTTATATTTCAGCGTAATGAAATAATAAAGCATCGTTTGATTTCAGTTTACCTTTTCGTTGCCAAATCTAGTCGTCATGAACGTATTCCAATGGCCGTGGCGGCAGGCACACTGGCGCGCGACGGCGCGACGGCGGCCGCGGGGAGACGCGCGGCGACGCGTGGCGGCGCGCGTCTCGCTCGCACGCGTAGCGCTGTCGCGGCGGAGCGGCGCGGCGGGGAGCGGCGCGCCGGGGAACGACGCGACGCCCGGCCGCCGGCAACTAGCTAGGTATGTCTGCAGCGTCAGACCAAGAGGAGCGCACACCAATGTCACATAGGTAACTCACTTTAGCACCAGTGACTTAAAGGTAGTAAATGTTGTGTCGGGTGCTTCTTCGAATATTATTGCTTTTTTTATCCTTATGGCCCAGTAGAAAGGCGCCCGACGCTTATGCATTAGCTTGTAGGTTCGATACCGGGCAAGTACCAATATGACTATTTCAATTCACTTTCTAAGTTCATCTTGGACGTCCTTAACAAAAAAAAAACGTAAACAAATTCACAAAGACGTTTAATATTTGTCAATTTGTTCGGAAATGTGTAATTTTTACCCGACTACGGCGAAGCAAAAAGAAGGGTTATGAGGTTGACCGGTATGTGTGTATGTATGAATGTTCATCTGTTCCATCATAACTTCTAAACCATCTAACGTAAATTGACAAATGAAGTGTCATTGGAAACGTCTAAATTGTCAGCTGGTAATAGGCTACGTTATGTTGCAATAAATTGTATCTGGCGCCCTCTAGGGCTCCTGAAGATGAGAAATAATATTTTTTTTCGTCCAAATATGGTCGTGTTGCATATCAAATTAAAGGGCTTAATTAGCATTAGCACATTTCAAATAATTATATATAAGCAAGCTGTTGATTTGCATCCTCGTCAAATTTTAGGAGCTTGTCATAGAAAAAAAGAAATAATCAAATATAATTTACGATACCTGGCCAATATTTAATAAATGCTTGTTTTTTTTAATTGCAACTATCAAAAAACAGTATTCCAGAATACAACCTCTTGCAAAAATCAGCATCGCCCAGTTGCGTATGCGGTAGGCAGAGTTGTCGCGCGGCTATATCAATGCGTGCATAGCGCCTAAACCCTCTGGCGAGATGGCTAGTTCGAATTGGAAAATCACGTCAAAAATATAAATTTTAAAACAAATTTATTTTATTATTAATTCGTGTTAAGAATCACGAGCATAGTTAACTCCTTGAATTTAACGAGAATGCAAATCAACATTTTGTAATAGTAAATTGTAATAGTAAATTGTACATGGCACCCTTTAAAACGCATCATAAACCTAGCTAACTAACCAATATTTTGTTTGGGAGACTTAATAGATTATTCCATATATTGCGTATATGTTGCAGTTTCAGTAATATTACGTACTTATATAAATGTCTAAATTTGAACCCCAAAATAATTTAAATAAAAAAGAAGTTTAAAAAATTAAAACCCGACTAAAAAAAATTCACGTTCTAAAAAGTATGAAACAAGAAAACATTCTCATCTGAAAGGTCGTATGCCACTTAATCCGATAAAACAGAATGTGTACCTACGTGCCTATAATATAGTAATAGAACATCAATCTTTAGCACTAAACTTTACGGCAAAGTGGCTTTCAGATGAGAATGTTTTCTTGTCTCATACTTTTTAGAACGAGATTTTTTTGTAGACGGGTTTTAGTTTTTTAAACTTCTTTTTTTAATTTAACAATACGTACGTAGGTACAGTATGTATGTTATAGGCAATGTGTACAATGCAGGCATTCTATACAATACCTAGGAAATGTATAGAATGCCGGGGTCGTTCAGGCAATGTATGAAATGATGTTCAATATTTAAACTATTTTACACTTTACCTAGGAAATGTATAAAATACCTAGGCATTGTATAGAATGCCAGTTGAAGCACAGGCAATGTATGTAATCGATTTTTCTTCTCTATGATTTAGTTAGGTACTAATCTTTTGAGAGCTAATCCTAATTTCAACTTCCATTAGCAGACAGCGATAAGACATGTGTTCTATTGGTTTGTATGCCTAAGTACATACGAGTTTATGCGTAGAGAGCGTTTCTCACATAGCAGTTGCTTTCGGAAAAACATTTACATTTACAACGTACCAAAAAATTGCTGCAGAAAGTCGCCCTGTTCATTTATTACCACTTGATTATGGAAATTTGATCATGATACGAAAAAAAAACAACAGTTTTCATTTAAAATAAGCTTTTATTATACTTTTAATAAACTGTAGGTAACAGAATTATAATTTAATTTGAAAGGAAAAAAAATCTTAGGTAACATCTTCGAACAAACTAAAATAGAGTAAAAATGAAAATTGCAATCTAGTTTACTTAAAAAAAAAAAAAACATCACGCCTGTATTCCCCGAAGGGTTAAGCAGAGGTGTACCAATGTACACCCACAGTTCGCCGGTATATTTAGGTCCCATGTTATAGGGGGCGAGCCTATTGCCATTAACCGGGCACAAATCCAAACTCCGAGCTGCTACTGAGAATTTCATAGAAAAACCCAACAACACTTTTTGCTCGACCTGGGAATCGAACCCGGGACCCCTTGCACAGCAGTCGCACTTGCGATCACGAGACCAACGGGGCATCTAGTTACTTGTAGGTACTTAATAACAAAAACAATTATTTTCTTAAATATCTTTACATGTTCAGTAATCGACACAAAATCTATGCGCTACGTTATCAAAGTAGGTAATAACATATTGTTCAAAAAATACTTAGGTAAAGTTTGATTTATACCATTCAAAATCAACATTATTAAACTTTAAAACACAAACATTACTCTAAATAATATAAATTAAAAATCATCTAAAAAGGTTTCATACGTAGGTATTTAAAATGTGTAGTAACGTGTCTCCTTCCTGTGGTCGTTCATTATACACATTGCCTGATGCGCTTTGGGTATTTTATACAATACCTGGGCAATGTATGAAATGAATCGTATTATATACATTGCCTGAACGTTTTAGGCAATATATATAAAGCCTAGGCATTCTATACAATGCCGGATTATACACATTGCCTATAACATGTACATTACTTCAAAAGAACTTTAATTTTTTTAAATTTTAGAAACATTATTAAATACTTACTTACCTATTTATTTTATATTTATGTTAATAAAAATATGAAAGAGGGCAACGTGAACGAAGTCGCGGGCGACAGCTAGTGTAATACACGATGAGATAAGATAATCGTTAATTCACAAGACATGTGTATGGTTGTGGTGGTGGTAATTGTAGTCCTATTACATTCTACCGTAACAATGATGCGTCAATATGTCACAGGTAGAGGCTATTGGCTGTAGCAGCTGTAGTGCGTGTTCCTGCGTCCTCTGGAACGATCTGACTGTCAGCGAGTCGTACTCTACTCGTGCGCTACCTGGCGACAGTCGCTGCCAGCTATTTGTAGTTATAATAGTTATATTGTAACTTCTTCATTAATGGTCAGGAGCTTTCGGCGATGCCCCAGATGTGTACTTAGGAACATTCCCTTTTCATGCCTCAATTAAATGTGACGTGCCGAGTGTGGCCCCAGCTATTCAGCCATTATTAATTTCTTATTAAGTGCACTACACCATCGCGATTTAACAGAATTTGCCTTGCTTTAATCCTTCCTAATAACTGCAACTACATATAACACTTCGGTTTGTGCCACTACGAATATGTCAATAGGTACACTATGTTCATTTCGGTAGACACAAATTTCTAAAATGTTTTTAATTTCTTAATTATGGACTCCGAAGATACCCTTGCTTGTATCGTACGAAAGATGAATTTTATTTAGTGGTTAGGTTATTAAATTGAGTTTAGCCGTTTCTTAGCGGATTAGGATAATTACGAAGAAGTACCTAGTAAAACGCAAAAAATACACACAACACACATCTATGTCGTTCAATTTTCAGATTTTAAATCTGAATTATTAGGTAATATTCCTACTTATTATTAACATAACATACCATCACGCCTGTATTCCCAAGGACCCATTCTGGACCATCTGCAATGTAATATAGGTATGTGCTCTCAATACACTAAGCCTCCATTTCTAGAATGGGTCCCGACTGCTATAATTTTAAGGTAAGTACATAACTAAGGTTACAATTTTAAGGTACATAACTAAGGTTATAATTTTAAGGTACATAACTAAGGTTATAATTTTAAGGTACATAACTAAGGGTATAATTTTAAGGTACAACGACTTTCTTGTTTTAGGGCATTTTCATAAATACTTAGAAAAGCAGTCGGGTTTTTTAGTTTTTTAAATTACCGTTTTTAATTTTTTACTTTTTAAAATTTTTAATTTACCCATTGTCACTTTCACAATAAATACAAATCTAATGACACCTCTCAAGCTAAAATCCAACGAACCGTTCAGGCGGCAGAGTGATCCATACCGTGCATACCCTCCTTCCCTAACCCTCCTTCTGTCGCAGTCGGGTAAAAATTTATGTATTTTTTTTTATCATTTAAATATCAATGTATGAAAAGGGAACTTTACACTGACAAAACGTCATTCGTCAAACAGTTGTGTGGCCTAGTGAAATGTTTGTTAGTTGTCAAAGTGAAACATCGGCGAATCGTTGGTTGGCAAGTGAAAACCTTTTCTGGGTCTTTCTGTTTGTACATGAGTTTATTTGTTTATAAACGTACCCACGGTACGGGAGGAATAACTAGTGAAGGGCAACGTATTAATTTAAAAAAATAAACGGTAATTTAAAAAACCCGACTTCTTTTGTAAGTATTTATGAAAGAGCCCTAAAACAAGAAAGTCGTTGTACCCGATTGCACCTAAAATTGTAGCAGTCAGGCAGGGCCCATTCTGGACCATCTGCAATGTAATATAGGTATGTGCTCTCAATACTCTCTAAGCCTCCATTTCTAGAATGGGTTCCGACTGCTACAATTTTAAGTGCAATCGGGTTTTTTTTTTTTTTTAGACGGGAAATCATCAAATAACTTCCCCCGCCCTGGGCGGGGCGGGAGGGAGTGTCAGACTTTTACTGACTAAAACCCGTCTATGTTCCTTCATGTGCCCTTTGCGTTCCGGGGGCGCGGTATCTCTTTCGAACAACCCGCAGCCCCGGCAGGCATCGGCCCTCAGTGGCCCCATCCAAATTTGCTGACATCTCTTTGAGGCGCGCGTGGAATACGAACGCGCCGTCGACACGGTCTGTCGCTAGTGAACGTACGGACGGTGAGCTACCCATTGCTCACCGTCCACAGACACGCGTCTACGGTGGCCGGGAGTCGTCTCGCGGCTCCCGACGCCCGGAGCGTCTACCGCGGCGGCCGCTGGGACGGGGGATTGTCCTCTCCCTCTCCCGTCCCGCCGCCTCCTTCTCTAGCATTACAGCTTCGCAGAAGGAGGCGACTGCTTCCCATTCCCTCTCGCTCCGGACCATGGCCTGAACCAGTGCCGAACGCGAGAGGGCGCCGCCGCCGATGGCCGCCTCGAGGACTCGGCGGTGCTCAGCCCAAGCAGGGCACACCGCCAAAGTATGCTCCACCGTGTCCTCGGGGCGATCCTCGCAATGGTGACACCCGGGCGTTTCCTCCCGCCCGATGAGGTGCAGGAACCTCCCGAACTTCCCATGTCCGGTGAGGACCTGCGTCAGGCGGTAGGTGAGGGCGCCGTGGCGCCGCTCAAGCCACTCCTCAAAGAGGGGACTTACCGCCTCAATCAAGGCGTGCCCTGCACGAGGTTGCGACAGTCGTTCTCTCCATGTCGCCATGAGATCGAGCCGGAGTTCCGTCCGCAGGGCGGCAATTTGCCGCGGCAGCGGAGTTTCGCCCCGGCCCAGTGCCTCCGCGCGCCACTCGTGTAGGCGCGCGAGGACCAGCGCCTCCAGATCCCATGGCGAAGTGCAATCGGGTGCAACAACTTTCTTGCCCGTCCGTAGAGACCTAACTTATGGAAATGTTTAAAACTGACTTCAAATCAGTACACGGTTGCGATTTAGATATTGTACTGAATGAAGATCAAAGTTAATGATTGCTGGTTTAGCAAGTGACCTATCTGTGGCCACCTACTCATGGAGCTCGAGCGCGCCACTTACCGACCTGCGACACATGCGCTGGGTAAGGTAGGTATTTAGTGTAACCGCTTCTTAATGGATTTGGATGATAAGAGCGGTAAGTTCCGCTATGCTCTAGTCCCGCTATGCTCGACTCCTAATAAAATACATTCTAAAAAGTTTCGCTATGCACGAAATCACATTCGCTCATAGTGATGAAAAAAAACCGGCCAAGTGCGAGTCGGACTCGCGCACGAAGTGTTCCGTACCAATATCTGTAATGACGTATAAAAAAATCAATTTAATAGATCTCATTCAAACCAATTTTCGGTGGAAGTTTAAATGGTAGGTAATGTAATTCATATTTTTTTATCCGACTGCGACAGAAGGAGGGTTATGTTTTTCGAGAGTATGTATGTATGTATGTAAGTTTGTATGTATAATTGTTTGGCACGCTCTGCAGCCTGAACAGCTCAATGGATTTTAGCTTGAGCGGTGTCGTTAGATTCGTATTTACTGTGAAAGTGACACTGGGTATATCAAAATAAAAAAAACAAAATGGCGGATTTTTGGCGCCAAATTCAAATGTTTGGATTGCTCTGCAGCCTAAACAGCTCGATGGATTTTAGCTTGAGAGGTGTCATTAGATTTGTATTAACTGTGAAAGTGACATGGGTAAATTAAAAATAAAAAAAGTAAAAAATAAAAAAGGTAATTTAAAAAACTAAAAAACCCGACTGCTTTTCTAAGTGTTTATGAAAAACCCCTAAAACAAGAAAGTCGTTGTACCCGATTGCACTTAAAATTGTAGCAGTCGGGACCCATTCTAGAAATGGAGGCTTAGTGAATTGAGAGCACAAACCTATATTACATTGCAGATGGTCCCGACTGCTACAATTTTAAGTGCAATCGGGTACAACGACTTTCTTGTTTTAGGGGTTTTTCATAAACACTTAGAAAAGCAGTCGGGTTTTTTAGTTTTTTAAATTACCTTTTTTTTAGATATATCATTCTCTTATTTTTGGAAATACCGTTTTTTTTTTTATTTTATTTTTTTATTGTTAATAAAAAATTAATAAAATCATACGGGGGGTGGGGGGACACATTTTACCACTTTGGAAGTGTCTTCATTGTTTGCGTAGAATCAAAGAATTTCGTGCATAGCAAAACTTTTCGCAATAAAAATCTTTTTTCTTTTTTGCTTTGGCGCCGCGCCGTCCGGTAAACACTGCAAAGAGAATCTTATGTCGATGGCAATACAAAACAACGAAAAGAGAACCAAAGCCACTGGTATTTCTGTAGAAGAGTGTTTGATAGTTACTAACCATGGTAAGCCTGCCCGTACCTCCCATAGAGTGCTGAGCACTGGAAGGGTTCCAACATACGCCGCGCCCCGCGCTCTGTACAAACATCGCAGGTAAATACACCAAATAGAATGACGCAATCCCATTAGTCTCTATATCCTTGCAATAAGGTCTGATTCTGCTAGCGTTTCTCGTTAGTAAGTTTGTTGGGGAGTTAACTTGAATTCGTGTCCGAGTTGTTAGGGACTAGGGACTCGAGTAAATACATCCATAAAACGAACGTTGACGTTAGTGTGTTATCAGTTTATCACTGGATGCTCAGTACGGACACAGTGTCGCAGTATCTGTTGTGCGCCGGCAGTGTAGGGGGTGGCAGGCGATGTCGTGTGCGCCAGCGGAGGGAGCGTCGCCTGGTTACTCTCGTGTACAAGCACACTCGAGATCGGCGTTTCATTTTCGTTGTTGTTGAGACGTTTCAAGTCAAGACCCTCGTTGTAACAATATTTATTCTCGGATGGAAGAGAATTTGAACACACCGTCGAGTGGGCATCGCTGCATTGGTATCAGCAGCGGTATCGAAACCGCTTCAATCGTGTTTAATCATTAGTGAGTGGACGCTGGCTTGTTCACTGTTCGCGAGCGCAGCCTCCCAACTCCCGCAACTTCCACGTGGTGTTGCGCGCGGTATTCCGTCAGGCGCGCGGTACTAGCGCTACTGAGCTGCGACAGCGTGCGGCGAGTGGCTAGGAGGAGGCAGGCACCTGCCGCAGCAACTATCCCAGTAACCTTTTTGTTTTTTTTTTGTTGCCGGGGTGGAAAATCCTCATGGATGTCCACTGCCCTGGGTGGGGCGGAGGGGTCTGTCAGACTCTTACTGACTAAAAACCACCCCGGTGTTCCCTTCTCATACTTACGCCGGGGATCCCGGGAACGTACGCGCCTTCCGCGATCCCCAGCTGGTGCCGGCCGCTGCGGGCCTCCTCAGGTCTAGGAGGGGTGAGGTGTTTAACTCTCCCCGCGTCGTCAAAGAGCGGAGCGCGTGGAACACTACGCGCCTCCACTTCGGGTCCGGTTGAATATAGGGCGGCGGGCGTCCCGCCCCTGGACCCATTCAGGGGGGCTGAAAGAGGGCGTTGTCCGCCCTCCGCCGACGCCCAGTGCGCCTGCTGCGGGTCGGGAGAGAGGTTGTGATCTCTCTCTCCCTTTCCGCAGCCTCCTTCTGCGAGATGACCGTTTCGCAGAAAGAGACCACCGCGTCCCAGGACTCTTCACTACCGACCATCGAAGTAACGACGGCCGGCAGCGACAGGTCACTGCCTACTTCTGAGATGAGAGCACGGCGCGGCTCCTCCCAAGCGGTACATTCTGACAGCGTATGCTGCGCCGTGTCCTCCCGGCAGTCCACGCAGTGGTGACACCGGGCGTCCGGCTCCCTGTTTATGCGACACAAGTACTTCCCGAAGCAACCATGCCCCGAGAGCACCTGTGTCGCCCGAAACGTCAAAGAGCCGTGCCTTCTCCCGAGCCATTCCGCCAGTACCGGCCGGATCGGACTCGAACCTAACCTAACCCAACCAACCAACCAAGTTACGCCTGTAGGAATATCATCAAAAGAAAATGTAAAGTTCACTTCTCCCGCTGTTGAATCCTTAATTGTCTTAGCAGGGATACAGGTACAGCCAGACAGGTTCACGAATTAGAGCTAAACATACACGTCCTGTGAAACTACCCTGTGAATCCAAATTTATAGTTAGGTTAGATATCTGGCCGCCTGGCACATAGTCATTGCTATGGCGACCATCCGCGCCATGTCTGCGACACGACGTGGTACAGGTTACCGTCACGTCACACGCGTGACGTCGTCGTCGTCACAACACTCTTGTGCCACGTGGGTTGAAATGCTATTTCAAAATGTCCTCCCAGTCCGCGATGAACTGAGTTAGTCTGTCGAGACAGTAAGACGTACACACGAGATAAGCAACACGCAATGCTCCCGGAGGGACTACGACTCCTAAATGTTAGGCCAGACACGCGAACGGAATAGATGTGAATTGTAAGTGCTGACGCACTCAAAGTCGCAGGTATCGGAGTCGTAGGCTATCACTGCATCAGTGACGAGTTTACATACATCCAGCCGTCTCGAGCAGCTGCCGATTGATACGAGTAGGTAAAACGTGTGCGCAGTGGAGTGCGATATCTCCGCACTAATGAGCCCCGCCCGTACCCGCTCCGCGCCATTTACATTTAGAATAGAATCAGCTTCATTATCTTGAGTGAATGCGAATGTTCAGCCACATTGTGCTACCTGCTGCTGTTCACAAATATAAAGAAAGTAGATTTCAATTAATTCCACGGCAGTCGGCTCGCCGGGACTACAGCTACCTACTCTAATTGAATGCCCAAACAAACGTGCAAAAACTTTGGCTGATGCGCGAAACGGTTAATCCGCTCCTCTACCCATTAAAACACGGGTGTTCGGCGAGGACGAGTGGCTCGCCGGGCGGGCGCAAAAGTAACGCTACGCGCAGCTTAGCTCGGATCAGCTAAAATGTCACCGGCAGTCGGGATCGACGCCGAGCGGTGCCGGCCGCCCGTGTAGTGTGCAGTGCACAAAGTAGGTAGTCGCGCGGATGTAGCGAGGGTCGCATCGGTTCCGCGCCGCTGCGCTCCGCCCGACGCTGATCGATACCCGATCGAGTTTTTGCATGGACAACAACGATCAGTCAGTGTGACAGCGGTGCCTCGCTCGGCCCAATTAACAGTTAGGTAGTTTTAATCGCCGCCTCGACGCCGCGCGCGCACCCCGGGAGGCCGGGCGCCCGCGCCGCGCTCGCTGGGACAGGTGCCTCGCTGCTCACCGGGAACGGATTATAATAAATCTGGGTTCGCCGAGTGTAATTACGATAAGCCCCCGATGCCCCGAGCTCCGAGGCGGGTTGCGAGACTAATTCCCACGTGGAATATTGTGAGACGCGTCAGCTTTGTATTGAGTATAATAACAGCCGCCGCTGTCGAGGGACTGACATCGCAATCGATAAGTCGCGCTATTGCCTAGACACGCAAAGAGGACCGTCGACAGCGCGCTCGGTAGGCACAAAGTCGTCTAGCCATATTTAAAGAATGAGTAATATGTTTAATGTCGTAAAGGTATCACAATATTTATCATATTTATACAGTATTTAAAAACTTATAATATAAAAAAGCCTCCTCTTTTTTTAAGTCGCTTAAATATATATAACGGAATTTCACGAGGTAATATCCCGGGACCTCGTCGTCATTTTGCGTTTTCAAGCAGAACCTCGTCAACAGCATGATGGCATCGGTCGAGACAGCATTGATTGCATGCGCTTTGTTATATTTTTTTAGACTACACTAGATTAGACTACATATTTGTTTCCAGGCATTTTTCTTTAACACTTTAATCGAATAATCCAGCAACCGTGAATTCCACAATATTGGCCGGTTTTGCATTTCAGTTATGAAGTTTTCTGCGTCGAAACTTTCGACGCAGAAAACGTCAAAAAAAAAATAAAAAAAAAAAAAAAAAAAATGAAATACTAATATTTATAATATTTAGGCCATAAAGCATTACAGTGTTATAGGTGCCATATTTATTATAAATATTACCGAGGCAGTGGTCCATACATCCATTTAGCCATCTAGGATCTCCTTTCATCCAGATCCGTTCAGCCGTTTGGAGTTAAGTACAAACATCCATCCATCCTCACATACTTTCGCATTTATAATATTATAGCTTCTGCCCGCGACTTCGTCCGCGTCACAGTTGATGTGTTATCCTACGGGTACCGTACATTTTCCCGGGATAAAAAGTAGCCTATGTGTTATTCCAGACTATAATCTATCTTTGTGCCAAATTTCATCCAGATCCATTCAGCCGTTTAAGCGTGAAAGAGTAACAAACATCCATACATCCATACATCCATACTTACAAACTTTCGCCTTTATAATAGTAGTAGGATAGGATAGTATCCTAGTAGGAATTAGTAGGGAGTAGGATTTACGTTCTATTCCGAGTAGGGTTACCAGATGAAAAAATCAAAAGTCCGGAGAAAAGGCCTGATTTTCATTGAAAAATCCTGAGATCCTTTACATTATCTAAATTTTCTCTCGAATTTACTTAACAATTTAATAAAGTCGTAATACTATCGTTTTTATACATTGTGGATCTTACTTAAAAAAATTAAATTAAAAATTTAAAAAACCCCCAACACAAAAACCATTTTTTTTGTTATTTTTTTACTTTTTAAAGGGAACTTAGGTTTTTGTGTTGGGGGTTTTTTAAATTTTTAATTTAATTTTTTATTTTATACTTTTTATAGGTACCTACTTATTATCATGTCGATTTTGTTAAGTTTGAGACCCCACTCGAGTATATTTACAGACATTCGGTTTTTCTTCCCTACTTTCACCCCCACAAAAAACTAAATTGAAATCGCTTCATCCTTTCGGCAGCTATGATGCCACAGACAGACAGACAGACAGACAGACACGTCAAACTTATAACACCCCTCTTTTTGCGTCGGGGGTTAAAAATGTATCATCACATATTAAGTATGATAAAACTGATTAAGTACCTACTTAGATAAATAAGTACTGATTTTAATTGTGCAATTATTACCAAAGGAAAATTATGTTTACTTTGTTTAATTTTTTATTAAAGAGTTCTTTAAAATGTAAGCTGTATTTTATTAAAAATTCAAAAAATCCT
The DNA here is from genome assembly GCA_932526535.1 of Caradrina clavipalpis. NCBI lineage: Eukaryota > Metazoa > Arthropoda > Insecta > Lepidoptera > Noctuidae > Caradrina > Caradrina clavipalpis. The sequence goes on along the minus strand of OW052107.1, from coordinate 27,468 downwards.
GAGATTTCATGAGATTTGCAAAATCCGGCCGCAATCCTGAGAAGAGTCCAAAAATCCTGAGATCTCAGGACAAATCCTGAGATATGGTAACCCTAATTCCGAGGGGCACCTCATGGATCAGGGGCCGAGGCCCCGCCTCGACGTGGTTGCCGACTACGGCCATATTTAGAGAAGCCGGACACCGGCGACCGGCGGCCGGCGAGCTCCGGGAATCTGGCTCGGTAAAAAGAAGACCCAAACTCATTTAATTTGTACTCAAGTCCCGTACTCGATACTCGCGTCTTATGGGGCCGACGCGCAGTACGTGTGCGTATTGCGGTATACGGTCAGCGTCATCAACTGGTTACTCCCATTTCGAACGAATTTTAATGCAAGCGGGGTAACCAATAATTGATGACACTGTGTGTACCTAATGCTACGCGAACACCATCTTACGAGCGTCCGGCGCCGGCGCCGCCGCGCCGCCTGAGAATCCGGTGCGATGTCTATCAATCATAACAGAGAGATGGATGATTAGTTGTTCACGTATGCGTAAAGTGCGACGCGGACAATTACCTATTCTTACAGGGATGGTGAAGGCCTACTCAATTGTCGATAAGGGACGCGCCGCCTAGGAGCGAGCAGCGGGGTGGGAAGCAACCACCACTATTGCTTGGAATCAGGCTGTTTGGTGAACTTCAACTCTCTGACCGACTGACTCATGATAACATCACGGTACGACCCACGGGAGCGGATCAGTAACCAAAGACGTACCTTGACGCGGGTGAAATAAACCACGCGGACGAAGTCGAAGATAGTCCGCTACTTATCAATAAATTAAAACGGTGTATTTAAAACTAGCATGTTTGATTCTGGCAAAATTTATTTATTTTCACAAAGTGCAAGAACCAAGCAACGCAGAAGCTAAATTGCAGACTATGAGTACTATGACGAAACACGAAGACTTCACAGACAACATTTGCGGTCTCGCTAATCTCAAGACAACTTGGTATCCGGATACGAGAAGAGCGGGGTCGCGGTTGCGCCTCATTCCCTCGAGCTCACGATCATGCTATTATGATTGCATGTAGCGAGTGCTCTATCGCCGGGACCACTATAAGCCGTCCCGAGTGACGGGAGCGATCTGTGTCTAGTCCCGACGTTGAGCACGTCGGGATTTTTTGTCGACCCTCATCTGTCCCTCCCCAGCGGGCCAGCGGACGTGACACCGCGTGATTAAAAGCTCTGAGTCCGGGGCCATTTTGATGCTATCGAGTGACGGCGTGACGTCGTGCGTCCAAGTGAGACGACCACGCAGCCCTGCCATCTCATAAGTAATACCCGGGCGGTACTGCAGGCAGGCTCAATATCAAGCGCCTCGAATTGTAATTACATGTGAACCGAGTGTTATCTGCAGACGGTGTGCCGGTATCTGTTTGGCTCAACTCACCCTTCACGTAACAAGATCAATAGGTCTTGTAATGGAACTTTTTTGTATAAAGTTGCAACCTATTGATTTAATTTTATAGCGTTTTTTTTGCTTGGGGCACCGCGCCATGGACAAGTGATGAACCCCTTCGCGTTTAAATCCTGCAGACATATGTATATTAGAGCAGTGCTCCGTCGACCTGCCAGCAATGAGTTAGCTGAGCGCCGCCGCTGTACTGTAGGTACGTCGTGCTCGGCCACTCGGCTTGTCGATGGTTAAACGGTGGATGAATGGCGTTGTTCAATCTAGCCAGCCAAATGAACCAGTGGCTGCGACGCACACATTACCACGGATTACGTAATTCTACGAATAGCAGTTAGTAACACACGTTTGCCGTCAGCTGACACCGTGTCATATTTGCGATCTTAACAAAAACGATGTTCTCATTCATTTGTATTGTATCTCGATAGTGGGATTCGTCATACATAACGATTGGTGTAAATATGTAGTGTTAGTACCTAGTTGGAAGCGCGCGTGCCCTGTGATTTTGGCAAATCACGGGGCACGCGCGCTTCCAACGACTGCCCAGTGCCCATATGCAGCCACAAGATACGCGTCATATCAACAGCAGGCCACGCCGGCGCCGCCGCCGACGTGTAGCATGCCTATGTGCACTAGTGAATACCTATGCCACAGATCCCTGAAAGAGAAACGCAATGCTTTTATAAACATGTAGATGTAGACTGGTGGTATCGTATAGTCCGCCGTGCCCAGATCAGATGTAAGTACGGTAATAAATTAACCGTACGGTTCAATAAAGCAAGAAGATGAAGAACAACAAACATTCGTGCTCACAGAGCGGCGCGCCCGTCTGTGTGATCAGCAATCGTCGGCTCTTATTATTATCGCATAATCTCACGGTCGCGACAGGGGGACTCTTGTTTTTTCTCTCTCTAATAATATGCAGATGAGTTTGAGGTGAGTTTCTATTCTTTCTGTACATACCTATTTCAGTGGACTGTGGCGTTTTGTCTCTGGTATAGAAATAATGTGCGACCTGCAGAGCGGGAACGAAAATAATCAAATCTTTTGTAAATGTACCGCCCTTCTGGAGTCCGACCGCTTGTAAATAGCAGAAAGGGTCGTTTCCTCGGTGTGGTGGCGTGTGTACGTGTACATTTTCATTAGAGCCCCTCGAGCTGGCGGCGGCGCGCTCTTATTCGCACGTGTAGTTTCTTTCTAATGTCATCAAGCAGGGTACACACTTGCACCGCTAGAAATGGCTTCTCTGCAGGATTCGGAACGCTCTGTTACCTTGTATTGTAGGTAGGTATGCGTCTTTTTTATTATTTCTCATGCATTTAGGTATTTATGTCGTGGGTAAACCATTAGTGAATATTAACTTGAAATATAGCTAGAATGTACCTACGAAACATACAATATTGCATGGTACCTACACAATTTTAATTCATACTATTCACCCCCCCTCTATAATAATATACGCCTATGATGGAGATAGATAATTATCGTACCATACTTTATTAATCTCTTAAGGCCCATTGAAGATCGTGTAGCTAGGTGTGGTGGTGGTGTGGCAGGCACCTACCAACACACTACTATACTAACGTAGGCGCACGTCGCGTGCGCGGTGCACATCTCCCGGCTGGGATACACGCGGTGGGGCCGGTCAGAGATTACATTCAATGAATAGGTAGGTACCTCACTCCGCTCGCTCTTGGATTTACTATTTTATATACCTACCTATTCGCTTTTTAGTAGGTACCTACACGATTTTAGTGAGTCAAAACTTGTTTCGGTAAGAAATACATTTGTTAGCAATCCTATTTGCTTAGTTGCAAAATGTCTCTTTCTCATAATGCCTCTTTCGCAAAATGTGGCGTTAGTACCTAACTTAGAATAAAATTTCGGTTAAAAAAAAGTTGGAATCAATCAAGCGATAACATTATAATATATTTCATTGAAAGCATCGTTGTGCGAACGTAGGTATCGTAGGTACCTAGATATGTGTTACACTTACATAGTTTTAAGATGAATTATAACATAGGTACTGCGCTATCTACGTACAGAGAAGTAAGTTCTGCTAAGCTTGTAAGGGACGGGTCGTAGCTACACAAATAAGTGCTATCGGATGTCGTATGTAACAACTGTTATGTGGTAGGTATTATGTATATTTATCGGTTTAAAATCCCGTGCCGCCTGGGCCCCGGGCGCCGCACACGGTGGATCGATGCGAACCACGACCCCGCGAGAACGCGAGAGATGCAGGGCTGACACGCTAGTCCAGTTTCGTGAAAACACAGATCATTTGCAACGTTTAAGTACCTACTGATAATTCCTTGCTGACTATTGTAGTGTAATGGTTTAGATAGAGAGCCTCATTGCCCACCAGCCCGACCACACATCTGCCAAAACAGCAGTAGGTACCTACTATAGGAACATTAAACCACACTAAACTGTTAAGTGTATAATCAAGTAAGTATAATGATGTAGTCCAAGCGAAATGAAACAGAGGCAGCCCTAGAGCATGCCTAACACTAACATGGAAGTTTCTCGTGTCGTGTCAAATTACTGATCGATTAGCGCTCCGGCATGCATCCGACCACAGACTATACAGATAGGTATAGCTAGCCACATCCGACTGCCGCCGCGACGGCACGGCACCGGCTCTGCGGACAGCAGTGCGAATAGTGCGATCCTCTTAGCCTGACTTCGTAACTCGAAAGCTGAATCCGCAGTGAGATTACAAAATGGTATTCTGTTAAACACGATCACGCCGGTGACGTCACCACGGCGAACAAATACTAAAATAATAATTAAGTACTTCAAATATTTTGCAGGAGATTACCGCACTAGTGCGATACCTACGTAATGTGTGAAAATGTTCAAAAATAATGAGTAGGTACTTAATAGCTAAACAAGGTGGCTTGGGTCTAATTAAGGTGAGGTCAAAGAAAGGATTTCATTTTGTTTTTCGATGAGGTGAGGTTTCAGGTGTGACTGGTGGAATCACAGAACCAGTTAGGCACCGCGCGCAGTACACGGCTACCCGGCGCGCCCGGCGCCCGGCTGCGCTCCGAGGTTAAGGTCACGACCTCGCACACAGCCGTGTACGCAGGAGGTTACATTACTGATAGCCGCAACGTTCCCTCCACGTACTCTGCTGTTGTTGGGTTCTAATACAATTATGTACCCACCTACTACTCCTACGTACGCCGGCGTCGCGCGTCGTGTCGGTGCCTACAACTAAAACATTATATTACATTACCAGTGAGTGACAGCCACAAGTCGCAACTGGGGTCGCCACAATGTTCAAATTAAATGCTTTAAATCGTGTGCTGCTAATGCTAATCGTGTAATGCTTTAAATCGTTAAAATATGTTTAATATGACAAAAAATAAATAAGGTGGCAATCCACGGGCGTACGAAATGTTCCGAAACGATGCCGCGCCGTCTCGAAGCGATGCTGATGATGAGCGATGATCATAATTTTGACCAACTTTGAACTGAGCAACTGAGAACAGAATCAGATTGACAAGATACCTACCTACGCAGAATGTTTAAAGGTTTGGTTATCGTCCGTGCGGATGTACATTGTACGTTGTCGTAATAGAAAAATCTTCCCACCATTTCAGTTGCTTTTAACTGGACCCTACTAGGGGTAAACGGTTTACCCCTAGTAAACCGTTTGAAAAAAACGTGTGCAGTGCCTTAAATTCTGTTACGGCCAACCTTTACTTTCCATAATATCTTCTATACGTGAGGATTTGTAATTTGCTCTCACGTGACTATTGTTTCCTTTTTACCCGACTGCGCCAGAAGGAGGGTTATGTTTTTCGAGAGTATGTGTGTAGGTATGTAAATATGTATGTATGTATGTATGTATGTATGTATAATTGTTTGGCACGCTCTGCAGCCTGAACGGGGCTTGATGGATTTTAGCTTGAGAGGTGTCGTTAGATTCGTATTTACTGTGAGAGTGACACTGGGTATATCAAAATAACAAAAAAACAAAATGGCGGATTTTTGGCGCCAAATTGAACTGTTTGGATCGCTCTGCAGCCTGAACGGCTCGATGGATTTTAGCTTGAGACCTGTCGTTAGATTCGTTTTTACTGTGAGAGTGACACTGGGTATATCAAAATAAAAAACAAAAAAAAAGTAAAAAATAAAAAAAAACGGTAATTTAAAAAACATAAAACCCGACTGCGTTTCTGAGTATTTATGAAAAATCCCTAAAACAAGAAAGTCGTTGTACCCGATTGCACTTAAAATTGTAGCAGTCGGGACCCATTCTAAAAATACATATTTACATACCTACATACAATCATACTCTCGAAAAACATAACCCTCCTTCTGGCGCAGTCGGGTAATAATAACACAACACGGACTTATGTAAATTAACGAGACACCACTAAAAAGTCATAAGAAAGCAGAATATGCGATTTCGTTTACTTGGATGAGAAATTTCCAAAGACTACTTCATCTGTGTAACCCTTGAGTGTCCAGGCGTGATGTTATGTTGTGTGATGGTGTAAACAATGCTTAGATATGCTATAGCAACAATCGCGGTTAATCTGCTGTTATTTATTGAAGAGTTCCCCCGATTTCTACAAGATCCCATCATGAGATATTGAAATGGTGACAATGGGACCACGCGGAAAGCACCAGCATTCAAATAAAAAAAGAATCATGAAAATCGGTTCACCCAGTCGGTTAATTATGAGGTAACAAACACTAAAAAAAAAAATAGTTGAATTGATAACCTCCTCCTTTTTTGTTGAAGTCGGTTGAAAAAATTTCATAAGTTGATATGTTTTGATTAGACTGCGGGTGAATATTATACCTACAGAAATTTTGGTTGTCATACATTACTACCCATCGTTAACATGAAATAGAACTCTTAAAATTAGTCGGTTATCAATGAGAGTGAAAAGATTTTTAGGATAACCGATTAATTCGTTTGAAACAAACATGTGCAGTGCCTTAACTTCTGCTACGGCCAACCTTTACTTTCCATGATAACGTGGATTTTCACGACAGGTATAGACTAAATAATAATATTATATTGATTGGCAGCACTGGTACGGACATTCAAACTCTATGGTCTCTCTCTACTCTATGCCTAACCTAACCATGATTCTGTCATTTCGCTGTACCTATGTCAAAGAAAAATAGAACAATTTAACTGTTTATAACTAGTTATCTGTTTGTGACATAATCTGGAAACTTCATCATTAGTTTATAAATCTTGGTGGCAAATCTTTGAATTTTAATTGGCGTACAGTTGGAAAAAGATTATCTGCTTGTTTTCGTTAGTTTGATGTGCTCGCGATATTTTTACTTGGATATAGCGTGAGTAACATATTCATAACATTGCGTAATAAACAAGCAAAGGAGACGAGGTATTAAGTTGTCGTATACATTTGTATGAAGGTGTGGAGTGGAGCAGAACCGGCTGTCAGTGCGCAGTGGTATCGAGGAAGCGGCAAAGAGTGTGTTTGGGGAGTGCGGCGCCGGCTCCCTGGGCGTGGACGTGCTGGTGGCGGGCGGAGGGCGCGCGCTGGTGCGTGTGCGCGCGAGCCAGCTGCGCCGCGTGCGAGCAGCGCTGTCGCTGAGCAGCGGAGGTGCCGGGCTGCGCGTCGCGAGACACGCGCCTACCTTGCAGGCTCTGTTGTGACAACACACTTCAGCACAACACCAAAGAAGTGAGTAACTACCTAATGGATTCAATTACTATGTAGAGTTGATATTTCACGTATATGTGCTCGACTGCGCTCACAGTTCAGGTCTCTATTCCTAGTACTTATGTTAATAATTGGTTCAATACCCAACATATTTCGATGCCACTCATGTTGCCCTACTGCACTAGGGGAAACTGCTTGAAAAATGTCTAACATGGATTTTTTCATACAGAGATGGAGTCCCGATCTGTACTGTCATCAGGGCTGAATGGTAAGGATATTGTTATCATTGCCACCCGAGAAGAATTAGCTACTCCAAGCAAGGTGATCCTGCCAGAACCAGAGCCAGCACCGGGGCTCATTCTGGCAGATGGCTCCATCAATTGGGGCTGTCCGTGCCTTGGTGGCATGGCCACCGGCCCATGCGGATCACAATTCAGAGAAGCCTTTTCTTGCTTCCACTATAGGTGCGTTTGTTTCACTTTAATTAGTTGATGTTATGTCCTACCACTTGTTTAGCTCATATTAACTGCAAAAGAAATTTCATTGACTTTTTGATGCCCTATGACCTTCCTTTTTTATATTAACTGTACATAGTTTGTAATTTAATTATTATTTAGTTTTAAATTTGTAGTTTAATTATTATCTATAAGTTTTGCGTAACATAAATAAAGAACAATACAATAATATGGTATTGTTTAACAACATTAATAATGTTACAGTGATGCAGATCCCAAAGGGAGTGACTGCTACGAGAAGTTCAGCGTGATGCAGGAGTGCATGTCGCACTACCCCGACCTGTATGGCAAGGACGACGACGACGAGCTCGCCGCCGCTATGGATGCCACGGGCAACGACGCCAAGCTCGAGAGAGCGGATTACGCCGAGCGAGCCGAGCACGCCGAGGGAGACGAACACGCCGAGAAACGCGCGCACGCCGAGGCACGCGGGCATGACGCTGCCGCTGGCGACGCGCGCTAACCACCCATGAGTGGTCACCACCTCACACAGTATAGCTGCTGCCAAATAACGTGACAATAGCAGTCATTGATCCTTCAACAATCACTATTTATTATTTAAAGATTCAAATACATATTCAGTTCTTTAGGACAATTTTTTTCTCAAATAATATTAAAGCATTAAAAGACAACAACACTGCCACACTGTCTGTATGTACTAGATTACAATAAAGTATTCAATAACTTGTATTGGATAGCTATTACATAGCACAGGATTGTCATGCAGTTTGAGATAGTTTTGTACTAAATGTGACTTATGAGACACTGACTAGATATTAGTAGTTATTTGTATTAGGATTAGTAGTACCTAATACATTGTATACAAACTTTTTTGAAGTCTCAAGGCATTTTCAAAGATTTAATTTTTCCAACCACATTCATTCTAAGTTGATCTATAGTCTATAGTAACATAGTTATTATACAATGATATAGAGTCCATAACTTTGTATAATATCTACTTGTATATTGTCGTATTTGTATTGAATATTTTTGTCAACAACCAGTTATTGAATAACAGTATTATACATTTTCTATAAAACATTATTATTATATTTTTTTTTTGTGCTGTGATGGCCCAGTGGCCAAAAGCCTGCCTGTCATGCTTGAGGGTGTGGATATGAAGCAAATATGTTAAAATGTCACTTTTTTCAATTCACACACACTTTTAAGTTTATCTTGGACATCAGTGATATTGATGCAGGAAAACATTTGGAGAAAACCTGGACTTACACTCAATATAAGTCTGAAATTGCTAACTGCCTTGAGTAAAAGTCGTGATCAATACTTGTGCCTTCTCTGTACGGGAAGAGGCCTTTGCTGCTGATTTTTTTTAGATTTAGAATCGACTACTCAATTTCCAGACGGCGATCGTACATACAAACCGTTTAAAAAAAATCTCCATAGTTTTAATGCCGTACCTAATCTAATGCACTAGCGAACCAGCGACTTCGTCCGCGTGGCTAATTTCAACCGCGTTAAGTAACGTCTTTGGTAACTGCTCCGCTCCCGTGTGTTGTAGCGTGATGTTATATAGCCTAATATGTTACTCGGCGATAAAGTAGCTGTCTAACGGCAAAAGATTTTTTAAATGGGTCTAGTAGATTTTTATGTTTATTAGTTACATACAAAAAAAGGTAATTTAAAAAACTAAAAAACCTGACTGCTTTTCTAAGTGTTTATGAAAAACCCCTAAAACAAGAAAGTCGTTGTACCCGATTGCACTTAAAATTGTAGCAGTCGGGACCATCTGCAATGTAATATAGGTTTGTGCTCTCAATTCACTAAGCCTCCATTTCTAGAATGGGTCCCGACTGCTACAATTTTAAGTGCAATCGGGTACAACGACTTTCTTGTTTTAGGGGTTTTTCATAAACACTTAGAAAAGCAGTCGGGTTTTTTAGTTTTTTAAATTACCTTTTTTATTTTTTACTTTTTTTATTTTTAATTTACCCATGTCACTTTCACAGTTAATACAAATCTAATGACACCTCTCAAGCTAAAATCCATCGAGCTGTTTAGGCTGCAGAGCAATCCAAACATTTGAATTTGGCGCCAAAAATCCGCCATTTTGTTTTTTTTATTTTGATATACCCAGTGTCACTTTCACAGTAAATACGAATCTAACGACACCGCTCAAGCTAAAATCCATTGAGCTGTTCAGGCTGCAGAGCGTGCCAAACAATTATACATACAAACTTACATACATACATACATACTCTCGAAAAACATAACCCTCCTTCTGTCGCAGTCGGATAAAAATACAAACCTTTCCTCTTTATAATGTTATAATTATGTAAATGTATGTATACTACAACTTTTTAACCTATGTTTTAACTTTACTACTTACAAGGCAATGTTGCCGGGAATAATCTGGAGATAAAACATTAATTGAAATCATTTTAGATATTTATAAGTGATGGCGAAATAAAGAAACGCACACTTGCATTAGGTACTGAACCCTTAGGAGATAGGGAAGGGGCGATGACCGGTTACTGACATGTTATCTGACATCAACTTCCTACTCAGTTGTTCATTTTTCAAGACTGTTGTTGTTCCTCTTTCAAATTAGATGAAATGTTATGTTACAAGTTTTGGTATATTGTTATAGCGCTTTTGAACACATTTGTGTTTAATGAGTATTTAGATTATTTCGTTGTGGGTCGCGCTGGCAGATTAGTGCCTTGTGACTAAGTTATGGGTGATAGTTTGTGAAATATAACATTACATAAATATAATATTTTTGTGTGTAGAGAATGTTGATTAAATAGAAGTCAAAATATAAGCAATAGTTTCAATTCCTACCAATATTTTTACAATTCCAATGTGTGCGTCTGGTGTCAGATTGTGAGGCATTGGAGCAGTGCGGGTGTCGATGTCGGACTGCGCGCGGGTGAAATACTGTTTTTATACAAACAGTATCGCACACATTGAACGAGTCGTAAGTGTGCAATGGGATGGGCTTTTTTTTTTACCGATGGGAAATCATCAAATGACTTCTCTGACTAAAACCCATCCATGTTCTTTCTTGTGCTCCTTGCGTTCCGGGGGCGCGGTATCTCTTTCGAACAACCCGCAGTAATGGAATGGGCTTTTTTTTTTTTTTTTTTAAGATGGTAAAATCATCCAATAACCCCCCCCCCCGCCCTGGGCGGGACGGGAGGGAGTGTCAGACTTTTACTGACTAAAAAACCATCTATGTTCCTTCATGTGCCCTTTGCGTTCCGGGGGCGCGGTATCTCTTTCGAACAACCCGCAGCCCCGGCAGGCCTTGGCCCCTGGTGGACCCTTCCATGTGCTGACACCTCTTTGCGCGGAACATGAACGCGCCGTCGACACGGTCTGTCGTTAAATAACGTACGGACGGTGAGCTACCCATTGCTCACCGTCCACAGACCGTGCCTACGGTGTCCGCCTGCGGGAGGCGCAATGGTGCCGTTATTGGCAATCCATTGCGCCGGCGGACGCGGTGTCAGCGGCGGCCGCGGTTGCGGCGGCGGCGGCGGTGGCGCGGGGCCTTCCCCCGGTCCTGGCGGGTACGGCGCAGGCCTTGCCCCCAGCCCGGTGATCGGCCGGCCTGTTAGCCCCCGCACATGCGTCGCAGTGCGGCGGGGCGTCACAAGCCGCGGCCTTGTGACCGGGCTGACCGCAGCGGAAACACAGGGCGCTGCGGTCCACCTCCGAGGCGCACCGACATGCCACGTGCTTCCCCACGTGGCAACGGTAGCACCTCAGGGGCCTGGGCTCGAGCAGGCGAACCCGCGCCGACACCCAACCCACCAGTAAACGGCCCCCCTCGACTATCGCTTTGGCCGCCATCACTGGGCAGCTGACCGTGATGGTCTGCATGCCCGAGCGCTCCGGGCGGATGGTGCCTACCCTCACCTCCTCGGCAAGGCATCCACCCGTCCTGGCGACGGCGGCCGCCACCTCCTCCGCGGTGACGGAGTCGTCCAGGCCCATGATGCGCAGGTCTGCGCATCTGACGGGCCTGGACACTCGGGCCTCGTCCGCATCCAAGGACGCCCTGAGCCTCTCCGCCAGAGCGTCCGCAGACGGGCCGCTGGTGGCACCGGGGACCTCCAGCATCCTGGCCCCCGTTGCCGTCACCCTGAGCTGGAGGCCCGTGATCCCCAGCTCGCCGAGGTTTATCGCCGCCTTGGCCCTGGTGAGCAACGCCACGTAGGTCACGCCCCTTTTTTCCGCCTCCGGCTGCAGCGTTAAAACTACAGCCGCGGATTTGGGGGCGCGAAGTCTAGCCGCGACGTTCCGCTCTCTGCGTCGCCGCCGCTCCTCCGCCCGTCTAGTGGCCGCTCTGGCCGATCTGGCCGCCCTGCGCCCCTTCTCCTTAGCCCCGGCCACCTGCCATTCGGCTTCCGTGGCCGGAGGGTTGGGATTAGGGGGCGGAGGGGGCGGAGGCGGCTGGGATGCCGCCTTGCCCCTCCTCGTGGGCTCCGCATTTTGCACCGGCGCCGGCCTTGCCGGAGCCGGTTTCGCGGGGGCCGGCCCAGCCCTTCCGGGGGGCTGATTAGCCGGCCTCGGCACAGACGCGGCTGCCGCGTACGAGGCCCGCTTGTCGCCCGCGGCCGTCCCGCTCGCCGCCAGAGGGGGGCGCAACACAATGCCCTCCAGGACGGAAAACCGTGCCTGGTAGGCCGCCAACTCCCTCTGAACCAGGGTCAAAACCTGGTTCTCCACCGGTATTTGCACGGGCGATTTGGGCACGGGCGATTTGGGCGCCTTGGGTGCCTGGCGGGAGCCGGTCCCGCGGAGCTCGGCCAGGTCCGCCTGGAGCCTCCTGTTCTCCACCATCAGGAGCTCCATGCCGGTCGACAGGCGAGCCACCTCAGCCCGAAGTTGCGGGACCTCCCCCGCAAAACTGGCTTCCGCCTCCGCCAGTATGGTGGCCGCAGCCGCGTCCATGGCCCGGGACTTAGACCCCTTCATCTTCTTCCGGGCCACACTCGCGACTGCGTCTTTCACCACCTCCATGAACCTGGACTTACGCTCCTCAGAGCCGCCAGGTGCACCTGCCTCGTCGCAGGACGTCTCAATCGGGTGTTGCCCGTCCGCGGCAGGTGTCGCCGGTCGCCCAGCAACACTGCCCCTCCGGGCAGTCACCCTCAGTGGGCCCCGCTCTTGGACCCCACCGCGCCTGCTGGTGGGGATCTTTCGAGCCGAGGCCAGCTCTTCGGAGGACACCCGATCCTCCGGTCTGGGCCGCTTCCTGAGAAGCTTTTTCAGCCCAACCAACTCATGGTGGGAGCCCAAAGAGCTCACAGTCACCATGCTGGGTGCCGAGTCGGACTCCGACCCGGCATCCCCCTTCCCTCCTTCCACGTCATTTTTTGTAATTAAATTTTCCATTATAAATCCCACGAGTACAAAAGGTATCCAACCATCCAACCAAAAAATAGGTGGTTCGCACTAGCGACTGATGTCCCATAGGGACGCCCGTCAGCCATACATCCCGTCACGGTGCGCCGCCGCTTGGGATTCGGGGTGACTTTTTATAGAGGGTTTCTACCTCGCGGTCCGGGCGGTTAAGCCAAGACCCTCGGTGCCAATCGAAGCCGCGAGACATGACCATGCACGACACGCCGATATGGGGTTACGATGTACGACGGTGACAGAGAGCCTCTCTGTCTGCTCGGTGGCAGGGTGAGTGCACGCCGAGCCCGTCCTCACTCCTCCGCTGTGCCCTCTGCTGATCAGAGGGACACGCGGAGAAACGCCCTTGGTCCGTCCTCGGACCCCGCCCGTCAGAATATTGGCCACGAGCAGTGACATTCCCCAAAGAATAGGAATCTCTTCCCATTCCTCAGGGAAGATCACTGCCCGCGCCCAGGGTGCACCGGCCAGCCAGCTGCCGTTCCCTCAAGACGTGTCCGGAGGGACAAGCAACCGACGGCACGCGTGGAGGTTTTCTGACTAGCACCCCAATGGAATGGGCTGGAGTTTTATTATGGTCTTAATGTCCCATAATAAAACTTAGTGAAATGAGCGATAAACCAACCATATTATCGATATCTACTACTAGGTACTCGTATATTGTATCGGGTAAATAAGAATTGTGTCGCATAAACAGGGAGCCGGACGCCCGGTGACACAACTGCGTGGACTGGCGCGAGTACCGGACTAGGTCAGAGTGTTCCGAATCTGTCACATTCGTTTTTAGGGTTGCGTAGCCAAATGGCAAAAAACGGAACCCTTATGGATTAGTTATGTCTGTCTGTCCGTCCGTATGTCACAGCCACTTTTAACACTTCCGAAACTATGAGCTATGCTGCCGCTGTCGAAACTTGGTAAGTAGATGTATTATGTGAACCGCGTTTAGATTTTCACACAAAAATAGAGAAAAATACAATACAATTTGGGGGTTCCCCATACTTCAAACTGAAACCAAAAAATAATATCTTTTTTTTTCTAAACTTAATAGTTTGCGTGAGAGACACTCCCAAAGTGGTAAAATGTGCCCCCCCCCCCCCCCCTGTAACTTCCAAAAAAAGGTAATGATTATTCTAAAAAAATATATGATGTACGAAAACAGGTTTGAACGAGATCTAGTAAGTAGTTCTTTTTTAATACGTCATTAGAGATATTGGTACGGAACCCTTCGTGCGCGAGCCCGACTCGCACTTGGCTGGTTTTTTTGTTACTGTTAGGTACACTCCCTGCTCCCTGAACAGGGTCGTTATGAATCATTGGTGTATCGTGTTAGCAATTATCTGGCTTAATGTCTATTATATTGGTCCCCATGCACTCCCCCTGTTCACTGTCTTATCTAGCTCGACCGAATATCGGACAGTCGAGCAAAACATGTAGGACTGTTTCTTCGACCCCCATTGTACAGGTATACGATGGGTCCTCCTTACACTTGAATCTTGTCAGGTATTTGGTAGCATTTTGGCAGTAATTGCATTGACATCTGAAATCACTGACAAGGTAGACAAGGGTTACAAGTGCGTTACGGTGTTCCTAGACCTGAAGAAGGCTTTTGACACCGTATCTGTCCCCATCCTTGTGCAGAGACTTGAGGACATAGGGATAAGAGGTAAGGCTCTCTCCCTCTTTGATAGTTACCTCCGAGGTAGGAGACAGCAGGTTAAAATAGGTAACTCGCATAGTGAGGAGGAAGATATTGTGTTTGGTGTTCCGCAGGGATCTGTTCTTGGCCCACCACTGTTTCTGGTTTATATTAATGAACTCTGCAATCTACGAAGCAGTGGGGGCAAAATCTTCTCCTACGCGGACGACACGGCAATTGTCTACTCTGGCGACACGTGGGAAGCTGCGTCCAAAAATGCTGAGCAAGGATTAGTTGCCATAGACAGGTGGCTCAAAGCCAATCTATTAACACTTAGTGTTCCTAAAACGAACTACATTTGTTTTTCTCCTAGTATAAGGTCTAAACCAGGACTCGACTTTAAAATTCAAATTCACACGTGTGCTGACCCCTTGAACCAAAATTGTAATTGTCAAGCCATTCAACATGTAGCGTCCACAAGATACCTGGGAGTAATAGTTGACGAGTGCTTAACTTGGCATTCGCATATTGAAATTGTCACGTCCCGGGTTCGGAAATTTATATGGATTTTTAAAAATCTAAGATATGTGATGCCTCCGAGGACACTAAACAGCATTTACATTGCGCTCACGCAATCAGTTATTACATACTGCTTACCAGTCTGGGGGGGAGCCACGAAAACTAAATTACTTGAGTTAGAAAGAGCTCAAAGGTCACTTATAAAAGTTATGTACTATAAACCATACAGATACCCCACAGTCGATCTATATAGAATCAGTAGCTTACTTTCAGTAAGAAAACTATATTTTTTAATAACGACCCTATATTTACAAAAGTCTATTCCATTTAACCAAGACAGTCAGGAGAAAAGACGAAAGGATATAGTAGCTTACTCCCCTAGGGTCCGAACCACTTTAGCAAGACGTCAGTATGCAACCCAATCAGCCTACATATATAATAAAATAAATGCAAAATTAAAGTTCCACCAGGAAATCTCACACGTAAGCAAAAAGATAATAACCAAATGGCTAAAAACCTTAACATACGATGAAACTGAACAAGTGTTAGCTAGACTTGCTTAGACAATTTATTTTTATTGCTGCCATACTAATCAATAATGTAGTACCTACTCCCCGAGTTTAACCTATAAATAACACTTATAAAATATCGGCACTTCAAAGACTCCAAATAACACATACATACATACATACATACATAAATACACATACACACACCCTTACATACACACACCCTCACACATACATACATACATACATACAGACACCCTCACATACACCCACGCACACCCCCTAACACACAACATCACATACACTGTTTAAAATAAGACGCACATAATTATAGTTTCAAATTGACATACACGTACATTTACACAAAGAGCTGTTAAATTAAATTAAATTAGTTACTTAATAAGTCATTTTACCTTTTATTTGTTATGTTGTTTTATTTCCATTTTAATTTAAAAAAAAATCGTGTCTATTTTGTCGACTAAGGGAAAGAGCGGGATAGCCCCAACACAAGTATTATCAATTACTTACTGGGGATGTCCCATTTATAATTCATGTAGGTAACTGTTTTGAGACAAATAAACATTTTTCATTTTCATTTTCATTTTTCATTTGGAGAACCTACCGTGCGCCGTTGGTATTCGTGTTTTTATGAAATCTACGGTGATTTTACAAATAATTTTGTGGCCGGCAATGGCGTTAGGGAAGAACTTTGGTGGTCCCAGCTGTTTCACCCGACTGATACCTTGGATTCCACTCGTCAAGGAACCCCCGTCTGATTTGCCCCTTGACGAATGTGCCCGGGCAATTGTCCTAGTCGGGTGAATGTTTGAGGTGGAAGGCGATAGTCGGATAGTCGGCGTGTTCGTTGCCCGCAAGCCCCGCGTGGGCGTTCACCCAGAACAGAGACACAGGTTTGCTTTGGTCGAAGGCGGTGCGAAGGTTTTCGTGTTGAACATCCTCGTCGTCTGTTGTGTGTCATAGCTCACCTTTCTGCAACTTTGAGTTCAAGGTAATAGCGTTATGGTCCGAGTTCGACATACCCTGGTGTATGTTCCAGCTTTTCCTGCTTACTCATATGCTCGAGCGCGCCCACCAGGCTGTCTCCCCTATTGTCGGTCTCCTAGCTACCCCTGCAGACGCTTGGAGTTTGCATCCCCCCGATCAAGAGTCAGTCAGGACACGTGACCTGATCGAAAATCTTACGAATTTTCGGGGTTCGCTCAGGTTAGGTTAGGTTAGGTTAGGTTAGGTTAGGTTAGGTTAGGTTAGGTTAGGTTAGGTTAGGTTAGGTTAGGTTAGGTTAGGTTAGGTTAGGTTAGGTTAGGTTAGGTTAGGTTAGGTTAGGTTAGGTTAGGTTAGGTTAGGTTAGGTTAGGTTAGGTTAGGTTAGGTTAGGTTAGGTTAGGTTAGGTTAGGTTAGGTTAGGTTAGGTTAGGTTAGGTTAGGTTAGGTTAGGTTAGGTTAGGTTAGGTTAGGTTAGGTTAGGTTAGGTTAGGTTAGGTTAGGTTAGGTTAGGTTAGGTTAGGTTAGGTTAGGTTAGGTTAGGTTAGGTTAGGTTAGGTTAGGTTAGGTTAGGTTAGGTTAGGTTAGGTTAGGTTAGGTTAGGTTAGGTTAGGTTAGGTTAGGTTAGGTTAGGTTAGGTTAGGTTAGGTTAGGTTAGGTTAGGTTAGGTTAGGTTAGGTTAGGTTAGGTTAGGTTAGGTTAGGTTAGGTTAGGTTAGGTTAGGTTAGGTTAGGTTAGGTTAGGTTAGGTTAGGTTAGGTTAGGTTAGGTTAGGTTAGGTTAGGTTAGGTTAGGTTTTTTTTTTTTTTTTTTTTTTTTTTTTTTTTTTTTTTTATATTGTTGTTCAGTTCTCCACTCCCTACCTTGAGCAGGGGCGTTGTTAATCAGGTTTTTGTTTCTAGTCGTGATTGGTATAATTTTTGTTTTGTTTGTTAGTGTTTCTTTTTTTATTTGTTGCATTTGTTTTGTCTGTACTTTTTCCAAAAAATTGGGTATGTGTTCATTCGCTTGGTTTTCCTGGGTTTTATGTTTGTGTGTTTTTTTTTTTTTATTTTGGTTACGCATTGTTTTTAGTTTGCTTCGTATTTTATTTGCATCTTAATATTTATTATTAGGTTTTGTTTTTGTTTTTGCTTGTGTTTTGCTTTATTATTTATTATTAGGTTTTGTTTTTGATTTTGTTTGTGTTTTGCTTTTTTGTTTCATTTGCTTTGTTTGTTTGTTTGTTTGTATATCAGTCGTTTTCTTTACTTTTTATTTCTTTGGTTTGTGTCTATAGTTTTTTTTATTTTTATATATAATTATTATGTTTGTATATCTGTACTTCGGTTTTGTTTTTGTTGGGTTTAGTACTCAACCTTTATTTGTTTAATATTTGTACACTATTAATTTGTCCATGTGACCAGCTTCTATATTTATGGATATATATAATAATATATATGTATATGTGTATATTTTGTTCTATGTTTATAATATATATAATACATTCTATCAATACTGTGCCCTTTTATATACTATTGTTGTTATAATTGTGTATCATTTAAATGTGTGCTGTTGCTTTTCTTGCTCAAGGGTCGCGCAACTCTTGATGTTACTCAATATTTTTGCGCTACCTTGAGCCCATCTGTGTGCTTTCCTTTCGAACATAAATAGATAATTGATAATAGTGTTTTGTGTGTTTAGATGTGTTTATATATATTGGCTATTTTTGGTGTATATATGTGTGTAGTCTGCTATATATATTATATATTTTTGCCGACACGTCTTTCTCAGGGGTGGCGCAAACCCTTAGCGATTGCCAATACATTGCGCTGCCCTGAGCCCTTTCTTTGGTCAAAATTGGTTATGTATTTGTAATAAATAAAAATAAATATATATAGGATAAAAGTAGAGCTCCAGTGCACCTCCCCACCCCTCGTGCTACCCACGGTCTCCCCAGAGTGTTCCTTCTTTTTATGCAGGCAACTGTCAATCACCCCGGCCTTGTTGGAGGGGGGGCCGCGCGACGCTATCATTTTCTCTTGGTGGAAAACTCCGTCTTTCGGGGCAGCTAACTCCCCGGACCACAACGCGACGCAAGGTGAGCGATGTGTGTTTTGGTGAGTGGAATGTTTTTAGTGCGTGTTATGTATATATTGTTTGTGTATGTGTTCATAGTGTTTTAGAGTAGTTGAGTGTTCCTGTTTTGTGTTTCGTCCGACGGGCTGCTGTGTTAATCTTCATTAACTGGGCCAGTTTCTCATGAAACTGGCTCCAGTTAGCCTTCTTTGAAAGCCTCGTCGTCCGCTGTGTGTGTGTTCGCTCACCTTCCTGCAGCTTCACGTTGAAGGTAGTGGCGGTGCGGCCCGAGGCCGTCGTACCTCGACCTATGTCCCAGCTTTCCGCCATGTTAAGGACAAACATCGCGCGCGCGGCTTTATGAACGTGCCTAGAGCACGGTATGCCCCCCCGTGTAGTCTCAGAAGTCGGAGTGACGCCGACGTTTGGTGCCTGCATAATTACCCCGTTGAGTGTTTTCTCCCGGGTGGGAACATGTGTGGACGCGTTTATCGCGGTGGCGCCTTCAGCAGTACGCGACGGTGGACCGCGCTATTGCGTCCCACCGCCTGCGCAACGGGCAATCTCGGCTAAACCCATTGTGAGCTAGATTATCATGTCCGGCTTTTTTGCAATTACAGCATTTGGGGGGCTCCCCGGCTAGGTGCGATGGGCATTCCGCTCTCAGATGAGGGTCGCCGCAATGCGAGCAGAGGTCCTCCGCCCCGGTGCAGTGTTTCCGGCCGTGACCGAAACCAAGGCATTTCGTGCACTGCACAAGGGGAGTCTGGTCATAGACCCTCACCCTTTGCAGGTCTATGTGTGCACGGCCTGCCTTGGTAAGGATCTGCCATACCGGGGGGGAGACCTGCAAGACCACATGGCACTCGAGAGGGTTTCGTGCTCGCTTCCGGTACTTTACGGCGACCCTCACCTCGTCCGTCTTGAGCTCGCCCAGGAGGTGTTGATTTTGTTTCAGGATCGCCCTGGCGACGTCGTCGTCCGTGTTGTAGGATAACACGTCCGCTAGCATCACCAGGGGATCCCTGTTGACGGCCTCCTCTACCTTAAGCCCTGCCGCTGAGCCCCCCAGTCTGTTCTTGACAGCCTCTAGCTCACTCCGGGTCCGGCAGCCCACGACGACCTTCTGGTCCCCGGTTTTCCGGACCTTGTCGACCCGGATGCCCGTTTCTTTCGCGTCCACCGCGATTCTAATTTTGTCGACGACGGCACTGCTGGTATCGTTGCCGTCGTCGGAACTAATTATGAGCGAGTGCAGTGGTGGCGGCGGTACATACTGCCTACCCGCCGCCGCGCTCGCATAAGTTGCTGGCTTTTCCACGTGCTCCCGCTGTCCCTCCATCGCCGCTCGGAGTCTCCTCATCTCCTCGCCGCTCTCCTTCACCAACGCGCTATGCTCCGCTAGTGAAGCGAGCAGCGAGTCAACAGCTGGAGAGGTTTCCGGGGGCGGAGTCGCCTTACTGGCGGCCACTTCGACCACTACCCCTTTTGTCGAAGCGGCGGCCGCCGCCTCTTCCTTAACTAGTTGATAAAGCCGCTCCACGGCCTGGGTGATCCCGGCTTTAAGGTCAGCCCGAAGGTTTCGTGAGTCGCCTAGGTGCGACTTTGCGCGGAGCAGGCAGTTCCGCGCCTCGGTGACCCGGTCTGTGGGTTTTTGGGGCTGTTTTGGTCCCGTTCCCGGCGATCCTCCCGCCGTCTCGACTGATGTTCTGCGCAGCGTGACTTTGCAGTCCATGGGTTGCGCAGTCCTCTTAGTAGGCTGCGAGAGGGCCGCCGCGACCGGGGCCGCCTTCTTGGGCGACCGAGCGGCTGATGACGAAGGGGGCTGGCTTGACGACGGCCTCGCGCTTTCCCACTCTCCGATGCTCCGCCTCACGGTTGAGGAAGCCTTGGGAGAGGGGACCTTTTCCTCGTCCGATGGAGAGACATGGGGACTTGTGGGGATCTTTTTTGCGGGCGTTCTGGCAAGATACATAATGGAGGAGGATTAAAAGTGGTCCCTAAATTAATTAAGTCGCAGTTTAACAAACAACAATACAAAACAAAGCGAGTGTCAATATAAGGTAAATGTGTATAAAATGTATAAATAAAATGTTTTATTGTATATGTTTAAAAACCGGTCACACGCTGTATAAGGGCGTGTGAGTCAATATGCACTTTGGGTGCACGATCCTGTCTCGATAATGCCCGGGGCAGTCAATTTTGGCTATAGAAGCCAAAATGTCAGTAAAAAGTACGGCGATACGTGTATATATATGATGGTCGTGGCCCCCGTCGTCGATTTAGACAATAAAAAATTTTCAGTCCGTATAAAAAATCAATTAAGGGTGGGCATGGGCGGGCACGAATTTTTGTGATTTGGACAGTTTTTTACTGTCGGGTGGTCAATTTTTGTATGGGCGGCTCTGTTTTGAGGGTGCACACGCGTTGCCTGCGCGGGGTCCCGTCTACTGTGAAGATTTGAACCCGTTCGCACAACAGGAACGGGAGTTATTCGCCAGGGAAGGGCTTAAAAACGCAAAAATTTCGAAAAAAATACCAAAAAACTATTATATTTAAAAAACTAACAATTGTATCCCTTTTTGTTTTTCAGGACTCGGGTGGAGCAACTTCAGGCGCGTCCAGCGGCGTCCCTAGATTTATTGTATGACTAAAAATGACAAAGTTATTAAATTTTAAAGTTTGTAAAAATTTGGAAAAGTGTTTTTCTTTAATAAAAATTTTCCCTTTTGAGATTTTCCAGAAATATTTACGGGAGTGTACAGGGCTCGCGGAGCCGCGTCTAACGGTGTATTGCACTTGTATATACGGTACCTTATAAGGGTGTAAAAATTACGTCAAAGTTTCAACAAAGTATTTTCAAGTGCTCACTAAGGTAAACTTTTGCAACCTACCTATATATAGATATATGCGTATATGTACGGTGATTTTACTAAAATTGCTTGTTTCTACACCAATTCCCACGGGATTTTTGCGGATATCGCTGCGGTTTCACTCCTGGGAGTTCGACCGATGCGCTGGAGCCAGTGACGTGAAAATTACCTTGGAAAATTGGCGAAAAACGGGATAAACACTAAATAAACGGGCAGAATTTTTGTGATTTGGACAGTTTTTTACTGTCGGGTGGTCAATTTTTGTATGGGCGGCTCTGTTTTGAGGGTGCACACGCGTTGCCTGCGCGGGGTCCCGTCTACTGTGAAGATTTGAACCCGTTCGCACAACAGGAACGGGAGTTATTCGCCAGGGAAGGGCTTAAAAACGCAAAAATTTCGAAAAAAATACCAAAAAACTATTATATTTAAAAAACTAACAATTGTATCCCTTTTTGTTTTTCAGGACTCGGGTGGAGCAACTTCAGGCGCGTCCAGCGGCGTCCCTAGATTTATTGTATGACTAAAAATGACAAAGTTATTAAATTTTAAAGTTTGTAAAAATTTGGAAAAGTGTTTTTCTTTAATAAAAATTTTCCCTTTTGAGATTTTCCAGAAATATTTACGGGAGTGTACAGGGCTCGCGGAGCCGCGTCTAACGGTGTATTGCACTTGTATATACGGTACCTTATAAGGGTGTAAAAATTACGTCAAAGTTTCAACAAAGTATTTTCAAGTGCTCACTAAGGTAAACTTTTGCAACCTACCTATATATAGATATATGCGTATATGTACGGTGATTTTACTAAAATTGCTTGTTTCTACACCAATTCCCACGGGATTTTTGCGGATATCGCTGCGGTTTCACTCCTGGGAGTTCGACCGATGCGCTGGAGCCAGTGACGTGAAAATTACCTTGGAAAATTGGCGAAAAACGGGATAAACACTAAATAAACGGGCAGAATTTTTGTGATTTGGACAGTTTTTTACTGTCGGGTGGTCAATTTTTGTATGGGCGGCTCTGTTTTGAGGGTGCACACGCGTTGCCTGCGCGGGGTCCCGTCTACTGTGAAGATTTGAACCCGTTCGCACAACAGGAACGGGAGTTATTCGCCAGGGAAGGGCTTAAAAACGCAAAAATTTCGAAAAAAAATACCAAAAAACTATTATATTTAAAAAACTAACAATTGTATCCCTTTTTGTTTTTCAGGACTCGGGTGGAGCAACTTCAGGCGCGTCCAGCGGCGTCCCTAGATTTATTGTATGACTAAAAATGACAAAGTTATTAAATTTTAAAGTTTGTAAAAATTTGGAAAAGTGTTTTTCTTTAATAAAAATTTTCCCTTTTGAGATTTTCCAGAAATATTTACGGGAGTGTACAGGGCTCGCGGAGCCGCGTCTAACGGTGTATTGCACTTGTATATACGGTACCTTATAAGGGTGTAAAAATTACGTCAAAGTTTCGGTTAGGTTAGGTTAGGTTAGGTTAGGTTAGGTTAGGTTAGGTTAGGTTAGGTTAGGTTAGGTTAGGTTAGGTTAGGTTAGGTTAGGTTAGGTTAGGTTAGGTTAGGTTAGGTTAGGTTAGGTTAGGTTAGGTTAGGTTAGGTTAGGTTAGGTTAGGTTAGGTTAGGTTAGGTTAGGTTAGGTTAGGTTAGGTTAGGTTAGGTTAGGTTAGGTTAGGTTAGGTTAGGTTAGGTTAGGTTAGGTTAGGTTAGGTTAGGTTAGGTTAGGTTAGGTTAGGTTAGGTTAGGTTAGGTTAGGTTAGGTTAGGTTAGGTTAGGTTAGGTTAGGTTAGGTTAGGTTAGGTTAGGTTAGGTTAGGTTAGGTTAGGTTAGGTTAGGTTAGGTTAGGTTAGGTTAGGTTAGGTTAGGTTAGGTTAGGTTAGGTTAGGTTAGGTTAGGTTAGGTTAGGTTAGGTTAGGTTAGGTTAGGTTAGGTTAGGTTAGGTTAGGTTAGGTTAGGTTAGGTTAGGTTAGGTTAGGTTAGGTTAGGTTAGGTTAGGTTAGGTTAGGTTAGGTTAGGTTAGGTTAGGTTAGGTTAGGTTAGGTTAGGTTAGGTTAGGTTAGGTTAGGTTAGGTTAGGTTAGGTTAGGTTAGGTTAGGTTAGGTTAGGTTAGGTTAGGTTAGGTTAGGTTAGGTTAGGTTAGGTTAGGTTAGGTTAGGTTAGGTTAGGTTAGGTTAGGTTAGGTTAGGTTAGGTTAGGTTAGGTTAGGTTAGGTTAGGTTAGGTTAGGTTAGGTTAGGTTAGGTTAGGTTAGGTTAGGTTAGGTTAGGTTAGGTTAGGTTAGGTTAGGTTAGGTTAGGTTAGGTTAGGTTAGGTTAGGTTAGGTTAGGTTAGGTTAGGTTAGGTTAGGTTAGGTTAGGTTAGGTTAGGTTAGGTTAGGTTAGGTTAGGTTAGGTTAGGTTAGGTTAGGTTAGGTTAGGTTAGGTTAGGTTAGGTTAGGTTAGGTTAGGTTAGGTTAGGTTAGGTTAGGTTAGGTTAGGTTAGGTTAGGTTAGGTTAGGTTAGGTTAGGTTAGGTTAGGTTAGGTTAGGTTAGGTTAGGTTAGGTTAGGTTAGGTTAGGTTAGGTTAGGTTAGGTTAGGTTAGGTTAGGTTAGGTTAGGTTAGGTTAGGTTAGGTTAGGTTAGGTTAGGTTAGGTTAGGTTAGGTTAGGTTAGGTTAGGTTAGGTTAGGTTAGGTTAGGTTAGGTTAGGTTAGGTTAGGTTAGGTTAGGTTAGGTTAGGTTAGGTTAGGTTAGGTTAGGTTAGGTTAGGTTAGGTTAGGTTAGGTTAGGTTAGGTTAGGTTAGGTTAGGTTAGGTTAGGTTAGGTTAGGTTAGGTTAGGTTAGGTTAGGTTAGGTTAGGTTAGGTTAGGTTAGGTTAGGTTAGGTTAGGTTAGGTTAGGTTAGGTTAGGTTAGGTTAGGTTAGGTTAGGTTAGGTTAGGTTAGGTTAGGTTAGGTTAGGTTAGGTTAGGTTAGGTTAGGTTAGGTTAGGTTAGGTTAGGTTAGGTTAGGTTAGGTTAGGTTAGGTTAGGTTAGGTTAGGTTAGGTTAGGTTAGGTTAGGTTAGGTTAGGTTAGGTTAGGTTAGGTTAGGTTAGGTTAGGTTAGGTTAGGTTAGGTTAGGTTAGGTTAGGTTAGGTTAGGTTAGGTTAGGTTAGGTTAGGTTAGGTTAGGTTAGGTTAGGTTAGGTTAGGTTAGGTTAGGTTAGGTTAGGTTAGGTTAGGTTAGGTTAGGTTAGGTTAGGTTAGGTTAGGTTAGGTTAGGTTAGGTTAGGTTAGGTTAGGTTAGGTTAGGTTAGGTTAGGTTAGGTTAGGTTAGGTTAGGTTAGGTTAGGTTAGGTTAGGTTAGGTTAGGTTAGGTTAGGTTAGGTTAGGTTAGGTTAGGTTAGGTTAGGTTAGGTTAGGTTAGGTTAGGTTAGGTTAGGTTAGGTTAGGTTAGGTTAGGTTAGGTTAGGTTAGGTTAGGTTAGGTTAGGTTAGGTTAGGTTAGGTTAGGTTAGGTTAGGTTAGGTTAGGTTAGGTTAGGTTAGGTTAGGTTAGGTTAGGTTAGGTTAGGTTAGGTTAGGTTAGGTTAGGTTAGGTTAGGTTAGGTTAGGTTAGGTTAGGTTAGGTTAGGTTAGGTTAGGTTAGGTTAGGTTAGGTTAGGTTAGGTTAGGTTAGGTTAGGTTAGGTTAGGTTAGGTTAGGTTAGGTTAGGTTAGGTTAGGTTAGGTTAGGTTAGGTTAGGTTAGGTTAGGTTAGGTTAGGTTAGGTTAGGTTAGGTTAGGTTAGGTTAGGTTAGGTTAGGTTAGGTTAGGTTAGGTTAGGTTAGGTTAGGTTAGGTTAGGTTAGGTTAGGTTAGGTTAGGTTAGGTTAGGTTAGGTTAGGTTAGGTTAGGTTAGGTTAGGTTAGGTTAGGTTAGGTTAGGTTAGGTTAGGTTAGGTTAGGTTAGGTTAGGTTAGGTTAGGTTAGGTTAGGTTAGGTTAGGTTAGGTTAGGTTAGGTTAGGTTAGGTTAGGTTAGGTTAGGTTAGGTTAGGTTAGGTTAGGTTAGGTTAGGTTAGGTTAGGTTAGGTTAGGTTAGGTTAGGTTAGGTTAGGTTAGGTTAGGTTAGGTTAGGTTAGGTTAGGTTAGGTTAGGTTAGGTTAGGTTAGGTTAGGTTAGGTTAGGTTAGGTTAGGTTAGGTTAGGTTAGGTTAGGTTAGGTTAGGTTAGGTTAGGTTAGGTTAGGTTAGGTTAGGTTAGGTTAGGTTAGGTTAGGTTAGGTTAGGTTAGGTTAGGTTAGGTTAGGTTAGGTTAGGTTAGGTTAGGTTAGGTTAGGTTAGGTTAGGTTAGGTTAGGTTAGGTTAGGTTAGGTTAGGTTAGGTTAGGTTAGGTTAGGTTAGGTTAGGTTAGGTTAGGTTAGGTTAGGTTAGGTTAGGTTAGGTTAGGTTAGGTTAGGTTAGGTTAGGTTAGGTTAGGTTAGGTTAGGTTAGGTTAGGTTAGGTTAGGTTAGGTTAGGTTAGGTTAGGTTAGGTTAGGTTAGGTTAGGTTAGGTTAGGTTAGGTTAGGTTAGGTTAGGTTAGGTTAGGTTAGGTTAGGTTAGGTTAGGTTAGGTTAGGTTAGGTTAGGTTAGGTTAGGTTAGGTTAGGTTAGGTTAGGTTAGGTTAGGTTAGGTTAGGTTAGGTTAGGTTAGGTTAGGTTAGGTTAGGTTAGGTTAGGTTAGGTTAGGTTAGGTTAGGTTAGGTTAGGTTAGGTTAGGTTAGGTTAGGTTAGGTTAGGTTAGGTTAGGTTAGGTTAGGTTAGGTTAGGTTAGGTTAGGTTAGGTTAGGTTAGGTTAGGTTAGGTTAGGTTAGGTTAGGTTAGGTTAGGTTAGGTTAGGTTAGGTTAGGTTAGGTTAGGTTAGGTTAGGTTAGGTTAGGTTAGGTTAGGTTAGGTTAGGTTAGGTTAGGTTAGGTTAGGTTAGGTTAGGTTAGGTTAGGTTAGGTTAGGTTAGGTTAGGTTAGGTTAGGTTAGGTTAGGTTAGGTTAGGTTAGGTTAGGTTAGGTTAGGTTAGGTTAGGTTAGGTTAGGTTAGGTTAGGTTAGGTTAGGTTAGGTTAGGTTAGGTTAGGTTAGGTTAGGTTAGGTTAGGTTAGGTTAGGTTAGGTTAGGTTAGGTTAGGTTAGGTTAGGTTAGGTTAGGTTAGGTTAGGTTAGGTTAGGTTAGGTTAGGTTAGGTTAGGTTAGGTTAGGTTAGGTTAGGTTAGGTTAGGTTAGGTTAGGTTAGGTTAGGTTAGGTTAGGTTAGGTTAGGTTAGGTTAGGTTAGGTTAGGTTAGGTTAGGTTAGGTTAGGTTAGGTTAGGTTAGGTTAGGTTAGGTTAGGTTAGGTTAGGTTAGGTTAGGTTAGGTTAGGTTAGGTTAGGTTAGGTTAGGTTAGGTTAGGTTAGGTTAGGTTAGGTTAGGTTAGGTTAGGTTAGGTTAGGTTAGGTTAGGTTAGGTTAGGTTAGGTTAGGTTAGGTTAGGTTAGGTTAGGTTAGGTTAGGTTAGGTTAGGTTAGGTTAGGTTAGGTTAGGTTAGGTTAGGTTAGGTTAGGTTAGGTTAGGTTAGGTTAGGTTAGGTTAGGTTAGGTTAGGTTAGGTTAGGTTAGGTTAGGTTAGGTTAGGTTAGGTTAGGTTAGGTTAGGTTAGGTTAGGTTAGGTTAGGTTAGGTTAGGTTAGGTTAGGTTAGGTTAGGTTAGGTTAGGTTAGGTTAGGTTAGGTTAGGTTAGGTTAGGTTAGGTTAGGTTAGGTTAGGTTAGGTTAGGTTAGGTTAGGTTAGGTTAGGTTAGGTTAGGTTAGGTTAGGTTAGGTTAGGTTAGGTTAGGTTAGGTTAGGTTAGGTTAGGTTAGGTTAGGTTAGGTTAGGTTAGGTTAGGTTAGGTTAGGTTAGGTTAGGTTAGGTTAGGTTAGGTTAG